>OX244043.2:35125550-36510172 GCA_945859785.2 Tridacna gigas
CTTTCTCAAAATGTTTTCTACGCTTTTAAAGACAGATGCCAATATTCAAGCCAAACTATGTTTGTTGTCTGCAGATGCATCCTAGCAACTTCAGATTCCTTTAATCACATTACAAAATCTTACATATTAACTCTTTACCACACAAGCAAAATATAGACTTGTCCAAATTGAAAGCATTTGCAAACAACAATTCAAATGTAGCTCAAAAGATGGAACTTAATTTTGATATGGTAGAAAACATTGTGGGGAAAAGGAGAAAAATGCTTTTTCTCCTTTTCCCACAATGTTTTCAAAATGCTTCTTTCTTAGGGTCGTCAAAATTTGTCATTGTGTCGTAAACGGTTAAAGATCAGAATATGCAAAACCATATATGCACACCCAGTAATATCCATGAATTAATCCCAATTCATTTCTCTGAATGAAGTACAAAATGGTGTCACATATCACAGCTCCAGACTGAGGGAGTGATTTTGATTTCAAAATCACAAATATTTATTATTCTTCACTAAACCCTATGTTATGGGTGCTCATTAGAATCGTCTCATTGAGACGATTCTAATGAGTACCTATAACATAATGGTTTGGAACAGAAATAATGGATTTAGAATACCATCACTCCCTCTTATCTGGAGCCACCCTCGTTGACCCAGGTGTGAAGTATTAACATTCATCACCCCTGGGACATTCAACTGCAAAACCGTCGTTTCAATGAATATTCATAAGATTGTGAATTACAACCAATAGCCAGTCCAATTGTCTGTAACATGATAGTCTCTTGGAGGATAATCGTATTTCTTCCGTAGGAATTAACCTGGTAAAACCCACACCATTATGAACGAATATGGCGGCTGCCAGTGGGCCTTCCTGCTGTGGCATTTGCCTTACAACAATCCAGGGCAGACATTACAAATTCTTGTATACAAAGGCAAATATTCAGAAATACAGCCTGCTGTTGCAGCCCTTAGGGGTATGTAGCAGGGGGTAACATCATCCTCGTTGACCCAGTTCCGATGTATTCCATAAACTACATTTATCAATTTGATTGGTTGTACACGAGGTAAAAATAGAAATGATGGCATATGGTTGATAAAAATAGATTAAATTTTCTCACTGAAAAAATGAGATTACCGATCAAAATGCCTCATAAATAATCTATGAAAATGAGAAAACATGGACGAGTTAACCCAGGGGCGATGAATGTAGTTTACAGAATATATCGGAACTGGGTCAACAAGGATGATCTGGAGCTCTGACATATGATGTCATACAAAGCCTGTCCAAAACATGTGGCAGATAAGAACCTACCAGTATGTAGGGGTATACTGAAATTAAAGTCCCAATACCTGCTAAAAGTAAATAAAGCTGGGGTTAAATACAATTAAAGTTAAATCATACCATTTAAAAGTACAGAAATTATTGTGAAGATAACAATCAGTTATTTCACAGTCGGTTCAAGTGTTAGTCACTGGCAGAAAAATGAAGCAGGTTAAAAGTTGCCAGGTCACTTGATTTTGTTTACTTTTTACCTGATATTAAAATTCAATTTTCAGTCAGCGACTAACGCTTGGATCAACCAGGCAATGATGGATTGTTATCTTCACAATGATCTCCATACTTTTAATCCTTTACCACACAATCTTTTACTGACCCTAAGAAAGAAGCCTTTTGAAAACATTGTGGGAAAATGAGGAAATGCTGGTAACAGCATTTCCTCCTTTTCCCACAATGTTTTCTACCCTTCCCAAACAAATTTCAATTTTTCAGTCACATTTATTTTGTCGTCTGCAAATGCTTTCAATTTGGACCAGTCTAAAATTTTGTTGTTTGGTAAAGAGTTAAGAGGTGTTCACTTTATTTAAATTCAAATTCATTTTAACACCCTCTCTGTTTACTTTTGGCAGCTATTGGGGTTTTAAGAGAGGTTATAAGATGATAAAAAATAAAAGGAAGGACATGGGTACAATATGATAGTTTGAAAACAATGCTAGAAAAGGAGGAGTTGTTCATTTTGTAACAGCTTCTTCTTAACCCTTTACTGATGGAAAAAAAATCTAGAGATGTCCAAATTGAAGCAATTGCAGACAAAAAATATTTTTGTTGGTCAAATGTTTGGATTTGTCTTTGAAAAGAAAGAAAACATTGTGGGAAAAGAATAAAATACTGGTTACCAGTATTTTCTCCTTTTTCTACAATGTTTTCAAAATCCTTTTTCTCTATGGTTGTTAATACTTGGGATTGTGTGGTAAAGAGTTAAATGTTTGCATATGTTCTCTGCTACAGACAATGGGACACAGGGACAGTCTATAATTTTGTCAGTAAAATTTTAGACTAGACCAAATTGAAAGCATTTGCAGACCACAAATCAGATGTGACTTATATAATGGGATTTGTCTATGATAGATTAGAAAACATTGTTGGAAAAGGAGAAAATGCTGGTTTCCCACAATGTTTTCAAAAGGCTTCTTTCTGAGGGTCGTTAAAACCCGAGATGGTGTGGTACAGGGTTAAAGAATGTTTCAAGTTCAACTTGCTGGTAACCAGCATTTTCTCCTTTTCATGTTTGGTTGTGTAAGGGTCAACCCTGTACCACACAATCCCAAGTTTTAACAACCTTGAGAAGAACAGCTTTGGAAAACATTGTTGGAAAAGGAGAAATTACTGGTTAACTAGTATTTTCTTCTTTACCAACAATGTTTTCTACCCTTCAAAAAGGAATCTAGTCATTAGAGCCACATTCAATTTGTTGTCTGCAAGTGCTTTGAATTCAGACCAGTCTGAAATTTTGTTGTTTGGTACAGAGTTAAAATGACAAACCCAGCTTTAACCCTTTACCACACAATCATGACTTTTAACGACTGTGGGTAAGAAACCTTTTGAAAGCATTGTGGGAAAAGGAGAAAATGCTGGTAACCAGCATTTTCCCCTTGTCCCACAATGTCTTCTACTCTTCCCAAAACCAATTTCCAGTCACACTGATACTGTCGTCTGCAAATGCTTTCAATTTGGACTAGTCTGAAGTTTTGTTGTTTTTTAAAGAGTTAAATGCATCTTATCAACATGTTTTATAGTACCTGATTCATCCCAGCATTTGTGAAGTAGGTTCCAGCCTCTTTAGGGGGCAATATGGAGGATGACTTGACAAATTTATGGTCATTTTCTACACAAAAATAATCTAGGAATGTCTTTCTCACTTCTTTTGAGGACCATTTCCGTGCATTGCCAGACAAATAGTTCCGTCAATGAAGGTGTTGCAGCTTTTTGATACATCGCTTGCAAATTTGCTTGGTAACAAGTAGTTGGGACATTCTCTATACAGCTAAAAGAAAAATGCATTGGTAAAAATAAGCACTCCACAAAGGGGGGTAATTCATGCCCCAAAGAAGCTTTCAAGAGCATGTCGCCTTCAAACCCCTTCTATAACCTTTGTCTTGTGAACTTTAGTCCGATGTCTGAATTCTCTGATCTGTGTGTCATTTGATCAAGGTACACACATATCCCAGCACAACCTATATTCGTCCACCTGTCAATATGTTCAAGCGGCATCCATAACAGACAAATTCAATCAATTTCTTTAATGAAGCATGTTTTCTATCAATCAAGATATAAGAAATCATCAACAACAGTGATTAACCTAACCTCATGTTTATCCATCAAGAGACGCCATATTGAAAAAGGTCAAAATTCAACAGCCCTGGAGATACACAACCTAAATTGTCCATATATGGTACCTATACTGTTCGAGAAAATTAAAGTACCAAATAACACATTTTCATCAAGCTAGAGGAAACTTAAATTTTGGAACAAGGATTAACCATGGAAAACCTAACTTAACATATTTACAGTGATTTAGTCCGATTTATGGTTCAATGGCAGTGGGTAGTGGGATGACAAATAGGACACAAGAATGTTTCAACCTTCGAATAACCCCAACACTGTACAGTAGAAAGACAAATGAACCAACCTGATCTTTATTTAATGATTCTTGTTCAGGCAGGTGAAATTTTTTTTGTATAAATGGCTTAAATCATTATAACAAACTCTTCAGATTTAACCAATTGACTCTAAATCAGCTAAAAATTGATGACTAACACTTAAAGGTGGTAGTCACAAAACAGTGCTTTACTTATTATGAGCAGTATACTTTGACAGCTAAGCACATGCACACCCAGGGACAAATATTTCCGTAAAGTAGATGCAGTGTAAACATTCACTGATATTTCATGTACGCATGATCTGTTGGGAAAACTTTTATTGCCTTTCTGATCGCCATATTTTGACTCGGAAACAAGTTTGACATACCTATCTCTAATGTAAACAGAGCCGCATGTGAAACACAAAAAACTTGCAAGCATTATGATTTTATTTATCAATTTTCGGGGCCAGATGAAATTATGTTTTGGATGAAAACATGTTGTGCTGTGGTACAAGTGGGAAATATTTTCACGATCTGACCATGGGTTCAAGACATATGGAGTGTAGATCAGATTGCACAGAATATGCATTCTGGTCTAGGACCTACATCATCAAATTTAGTGAAGTTTTAAGGCACTTTGAAACGGCAAGATTTACTGTTATACTAGTAGCGGCAAGTTTAATTTTGTTTCAGCATTTCAAACCGGAATTCGGTTGTTATTAAAATGCACTTTCTCAAAGAGGCATTATCAATATTTTTTCAGTTTAAAAAAAAACCACTCAACAACAGTACTCTAGTAATTTATGGCAGGGTATGTGACATAACCTGTATAAGTTAAATTTACTGAAGTGATCTGTTACTGAAAATCTGTCACCCGCTGACAGCTCCAACTAGGACTATCCGGAAATGTGTAAAGTTGCTATGACCTGACAGACGAAAGGTGATACAATGATTTCTCGTTCATCGAAAAAAAAAGAAACATTTAACGTTAACAAATCAATAAATTGATTGTAAATAACCAATTCTAGTGATAATCTACCTTTGAAAGCCAGTAATTGAAATAATTGAACTGTAGCGGTCATACCGTTTTCGGTAAAAGATCTTGGTTAAACTCAAACACGAATGAGAGGTATATCCGGTTAAAGCCGGAGAGTAAACTCACAAGGTCAGATCGGTTTCAAAAATAAAAGGACCCGATTTCCAAGTGTGTTTCAACGTATTTCCTCCCTTTCTGATCCTTTCATTATTACTCTTTTAGGGAAAAAGAGAACTGTGTTACGGAATGTTATGACAGGAGTAAAAACAAAGGAGTAGAACAAATAACTAATCGTCCCCTGAAAATAGAAAAATGTTAAAGCACGTATAACATTGAAACCTACATGTTTTCTATAAGTCTATCTTGTAAAAAACAGCTCTTTGACTTTGAAAAACAATAGAAAGATGTGAACAGTGCAACAAAAGGTACATATTTCAATTACTAAAATATCGGTCGTTCAAGCACAACCTGCAATTTAATTCAAAATTAAAAAAAAAAAAAAAAAAAATGACTGTATATCATACTACTGAAAAAACATTGAAACAAATGTATAAAATTGAATGGAGGTAGTTCTCGATATACATTATAACTATTCATAAATTAACATAGATGATAACAACAAAACCATTTATACGAAAAGGTTCGACCACATTGCAGAAACAAAAAAAAAAAAGACATAAATTTGCGGCATGTTATCAATCTTCGAAAGAACGTTTTGATGAGAAAAAGACCTTTCCATAGGCTCAGATACGCGGTATAGCAAAATTTTTCTAATCCCGACAAGGTTGGCTACCCCGTCGCTTTTAAAAGGACGCTGTAGGCCTCCATAAAGACCCTACAGCTGCCAAAAGTAAACAATATGGTGGTTAAATGTATTCTTCAAATCATACCATTTAAAAGTATGGAGAATAAAGTGCAGGTGATAATCTGTTATTGTACGGTCGGTCCAAGTGTTAGCCGCCGATGGCAAATCAAGTAAAGATTAAACTAAAAACAGAGCTAGCTGGCAACTTTTAACTTAGTTTTAGATTTCATTTGTCAACCAGCGAATAACAAATGGTCCGACTGTACAATAACAGATTGCCTGCCATCTTCACAGTTATTTAGGGCCTACATTTTTTTTAATGATATGATTTAAAATAAAATGAGCCGTGCTCTGGCAAAAGGGGCTTAATGCATCTCCGTCATGCATTTATACCAAGTCAGTCATCACATACTTATAGATACGTAATAGCCACTTTTCTTAACAACCGGCTTAATCATGAGGTAGACCGGTCCTTGGATATACAGAAAATTGACCAGTAGCGAAAAGTTTCGGCCCAGGTCAGCCTGCGCGGACTGCGCAGGCTGACCTGGACGATACTTTTCGCAAATACATGAAACCCCCTTTTCACAGAGCATGGCTCAAATGTAATTTAACACCACATTGTTTACTTTTGGCAGCTATAGGGCCTTTAATAAAACTAAAATAACGGCGATGCCCAATAAAGTTGAATGGTGACAAAATTCTCAATGGTGAGAATATTATCCTTCAAGAAGGACTGCCATGTAGTGCAAGTGTGGGAAAATACCCGAAGACAACAACAACAACAACAACAACAAAGCCACTGCTCCTTGTCTTATTCTACTTTTCTCCGCCCGTCAAAAGTTTTGAAGGCACCGTCAGCAAACTCAAATTGATCTCAGACAGTATATTTTTTTAGAAGTGTCTAATAACGTTGTGAAGAAGAAAAAAAAAAAACAGGTTAGTTTGATTTGCTTGTTTAATGGTAAATTGTTTAATTTAAAGGTACCAGTTGCTTATGAAAAAAGTCCCTTTAGTTTATTCAATAATGCCATGACTCTTCATGACTTTTACATAGTAAATTAGTGCTCTCAGCTTATGCCAAGTGATAGTGTAAACCACGAAGCCGGACTGAACTTGAAAGGAAAATTTGAATCAAAACGGGCGACTCGTTTGGTTTAGCCAATCAGAAATTGTGTTACTTTGGAATTTTAAGAATTTTTGAGAATTGGACTAGGAGTTCAATTTAAAATGGTTGGTGATTATGGATCCTGGTGAATCATCTGCAAAATTTGGGATTTCCTTTGACGCCACGCCTCAGGCTTCATTGATTTTTAGTTTACATGTCAAAATCGGCCAAGGGAAAAAAATTATACCCTCCTTACGCGTTATCCTTTGAAATATTATAGGAGGCTCTGACAAAAGGGGTCTTAATGCATCTCCGTGATGCATGATACTAATCAAGCCATCATATAATCATGAATCCATTATGGACACTTCAACCGACTCAATCATGAGGTAGACTGGTCCTTTGGACATACAGAAAATTGACTAATAGCGAAAAGTTTCGGCCCAGGTCAGCCTGCGCGGACTGCGCAGGCTGACCTGGGTGAATCCTTGTCGCAGATGCATTAAGCCCCCATCCCACAGAGCATGGCTCATTTACATTAGCCATCTTCGCTGTTTCCTGCTTAACTCCTTTCCACACCATTCCGAGTTTTAACGACCATGAAAAGGATGGCTTTTGAAAACTTTTGTGGAAAATGGTAACCAGCATTTTCTCCTTTTCATCACACTATTCAAGGACAAGCACTACCGTTTGAACCACTGATTTAAATTGTCGTCTGTAAGTGGTAAATCGTGGACAATGGTCTAGAATTCTGCTCCGTGAAAAAAAAAATGGATCATGTATGTAATTTATGATTCCTGGTGGAAAGGGTTAAACTCTTCCACATAAAGTATTTGATGATTTTTAGATATATATATATATGAGCCATGCTCTGTGAAAAGCGTGCTTAATGCATCTGCGAAAAGTTTCGGTTCAGGTCAGCCTGCGCGGATTGCGCAGGCTGACCTGAACCGAAACTTTCGTTTCACTATTTGTCAATAGCTATTTGCTGGTTCATATTTTGTCGGACGAAGTCTGTAAATATAGTAGGTTTCAGGAATCATAAAAGAAATTGAGCCATGCTCTGTGAAAAGGGGGCTTAATGCATGTGCGAAAAGTATCAACCCAAGTTACCGAGCAGGCTGACCTGGGCCGAAATCTTTCGTTTTTTGTCAATTTTCTGTAGTATGTCCAAGGACCAGTCTACTTCATGATTAAGTCGGTTGTTACAAAAAGTGTCTATAATGGACATTATGGATCCATAGGTATGTGATGGTTTGCTTGGAATAATGCATAATGAAGATGCACTAAACCCCCTTTTGCCAGAGCATGGCTCATACGTAAATAGGCAAAGCCCAGAAACAGGCAAACGATACTTTTTGTCACTTTTTAGCTCACTGTTACTGTTTACATTCCCTTAGAGCCCTATGCACAAGTAAGGTTTTTTTTTTTTACACTGTAGATAAAGATAAGATTGCCTTTTACGGTCAGTTTAGAGTAAGATCAGACTGCACAGAAGGCTCTGTCTTGTCTTGGATCTATACTGTCCGCCTTTTTGATAAATAAATTGCCAAAAACACCATTGAGGTTTCAACGTGATTTTTAATTTTCCCAATTAGGAAAGTCCGTTAATTTTATTTATTCAGCGGTGCAACTCTTTACCAAAGAATCAAGTGTTTCAACAACCCTGGAAAAAAAAAAACTTCTGAACAAATTGTGTGAAAAGGAGAAAGTGCCGGTCACACCTTTCCAACAATGTTTTTTTCCCCATTTCATAGAAAGAAATTATATTTTGAGCTACACTGTATATTTCGTCTGCAACCGCTTTCAATTTGGTCAAATTTGGTCGTTTGGTAAAGAAAGAAGGGTTCAGCATGAGTCGAGATGTGTTATAGATCTGAAACTCTGGAGGCCTGTGGTTTTTCATAAGATGTATACGAATCATCATCTGTGAAAAAGGGGGTGTAATGCATCTCTTTGTAATGTAGTATACATGTTCCGAGGTAGTTGCCGCATGAAGTAGACCCATATTGCCTAAAGTCCGACTGAATCACAAGGCAGAATGAGGTAGAATGGTCCTTTAACATGCAGAAAATTTACCAATAGCAAAAAATTTCGGCCCATGTCAGCCTGCGCGGACTGTGCAGGCTGACATGAGTCGATACTTTTTGCAGATGCATTGACCCCTTTTCACAGAGCACGGTTCGTACATCGGTAAATGTATTTATTGATCCTTTTCCAAACAATCCCGTGTTCCAACGACCCTGAAAAACTGAAAACCATGAAAACCATGCTTTTGAAAAAAAAAAAAAAAAACTTCGTTAGAAAAGAAGAAGAAGAAGCTGATTATCAGCATTTTCTCCTTTTCCAACATTTTTTTCTACTTTTTCCAATGCAAATCTCATCATCTGGATCACATTTAATTTGTCGTCTGCAAATGCTTTCAATTTGGACCAGTCTAAAATTTCGTTGATTAGTCAAGAGTTAACTACAGTTCTAATCAAACTTCGTACATTTACCTAGAATGATTGAGCCCTATTCTGGCAAAAAGGGGCCTAATGCATCTCCGTGATGAGTAAAACCAAGCAAGACATCACATTAACATGGACCCTCTAAAATCCTTTTTGTTTGACAACCGACTGAATCATAATGTAGACTGGTCTTTTGACATGTAGAAAATTTAAAGATAGCAAAAAGTTTCGGCTCATGTCAGCCTGCGCAGGCTGACATGGGTCGATACTGTTAGCAGATGCATTAAGCCCCCATTTCACAGAGCATGGCTCATATGTACCTGGTATTGCATGGTTTCTGTCTTGTCGATGATTCATCTGGACCAAGCCCGGTAGTTCAGTCGGTAACGGACAGGGCAAGAAACCAGGGGCTTGTTGATTCGAATGTCGAACTCGGCCAATTTCTTTCCTAGGATTGATGAAAGTCATTGCGACAGGATTCACTCCTCTCGCACTACTGATTATTGTTTCGACGAAGGTTATTTGGGAAAGCATCCAGTGATTCGGAAGAACACATTACGAGGTACTGATAGTCTAAAATCCAGGAAAGCAATGATAGCTGCACTGGCTGCCGCAATATAACTGACATAATGTTGAACACAATAGAAACGAACGAATAATTGGGTACGAATTCTTGTATCTTCCACAGAAAATTTAACACCAAACTGAAAACGGAAACGATAACCGTGATATGTGATATGTTTTATTTCACAAGACTGAATGCAATACAGTGACATCGAGTACAATCTTACATAAGCATATAGGTGACAAAAATGTATAGATTGAATTGTACAAACTTGAAAATTGACACAAATAACCACAAAAAACACAAATGCCCATACAAATGTATATACAGTTTTACCAATATTCGAAAGTCTGTAACCATTTACAGCAAATAACCCATGTTTTTTACGACACGGATGAACATTTTTTTTTTTAATGAAAACATTGTGGGAAAAAGTTTAGGGCTAACCTTAACCCTGTTCCCCGCAATGTTTTCTACCCTTTCTATGACAGATTCAATCATTTAAACCACACCCTATTCGTCTTCTGCAAATGCTTTGGATTTGGACAAGTTTAAAACGTTTTCGTGTTGTAAAGAATTAAAAGAAATTCAAAGCTCCAGATAAGAGGGAGTGATGGTATTCTAAATCCATTATTTCTCTTCCAAACCCTACGTTGTGGGTACTCATTAGAATCGTCCTGATGAGATAATTCTAATGAGTACCCATAACATAGGGTTTAGTGGAGAATAATCAATATTTTCAGTTTTGAAATCAAAACCACACCCTCTGTCTGGAGCTCTGACCTGGACATAACGAAACAGGTTTCAATCAACAACCAAAACATACCGTAAATGATTGTAGTTGAAGAAATGGTGTTTGCTTTCGAATGGAATAGTGATATAGTCGGCATAATCGAAACCACCTGAATACTCATTATCGCTAGTACGACAGAGTTACCTCTCTTTGATCACTTCTGCACATTTGGTAAAAAAGTGAACAAATCTCGCGATATAATCAAGTCAAATGCAGAGCCCGAAACGTAGGTCTACAACACATTAACTAAGCCAGGACGAGAACAACAAATGAGATATGAAAGCCTGAATTTACTTCTTAGACAATGCATCACAATGACCGGTGCCTCTGTTAGTATAGAAAGTTGCACTTGATTGCATTTCGTGTAAAATGTCATTGATATTTGTCTACTCGTGATACCGGTAGTAGATCTAAACGCGCCTTTAACTTGAAGAGTTCCACTAATGGAAACAAGCCATGCTCTGACAAAAGGGGGCTTAATGCATCTCCGTCATGCATTTATACCAAGTCAGTCATCACATACTTATAGATACATGTACGTAATAGCACTTTCCTTAACCCTTTCCCAAACAATCCCTGGTTTTCACGTGTCTGCAGTACAAGTCTTTTGAAAACACTGTGGGAAAAGGAGAAATTGCTCGTAACGAGCAATTTCTCCTTTTCCCACAGTGTTTTCTACCCTTTTTGAGAACTTTCTGCCATTTTCATCAAATTTAAAATTGTCGTCTGCAAACTCTTTCAATTTGGACCGGTCCAAAATTTGTCGTTTGGGAAAGGGTTAAGAACCGACTCAATCATGAGGTAGACTGGTCCTTGGACATACAGAAAATTGACCAGTAGCGAAAAGTTTCGGCCCAGGTCAGCCTGCGCGGACTGCGCAGGCTGACCTGAGTCGATACTTATCGCAAATGCATGAAACTCCCTTTTCACAGACCATGGTTCAAATAAAAAAGCGAGCAAGACAAGCATGACGATTGCGCCCAGTTGAGGGCACCTTATGGGCGGCGCCCCCAGAGGATTGTTACGGGGGTACAGAACGAAACTCTTCCTAAATTACGCCTGGTTCTTTAACGTGGTCAGTGCATAGCATTGTCACACGGGAAATAGGTTGAAAGTCCATCCGAAATACTTTTTAGGGATTGAAGGTGGCCAGCCGTGGAGATTGAACCCAGACCCTCAAGCGGCCCAAGATTTGACATGTATAAGTCATATGCTCTACCACTAGAGCTATTCGGACTCGTCGATGTGTTCCTTTCGAAAGGAATTCATGACTAGTGATGCGATCGGCATAATCGCAACAACCAGAGTTGTCGCACACAAATAGCGAGAAAGACTAGCACGACGACTGTGCCTGGTTGGGGGCACACTACCTAGGAAAACAGCTTGAGGCATCGGTTATTTTCAAAAAGAATGTATTAGCCTTAGCCGATTTGCTTACACTGAAGTGGTCCCCGTTGTAGATCTACATACTACAACTGGTACAGGCTATTGTGATATTAGTTTTCATTGTGTAACATGAATAGCATAGGATAGCAAATCGGAGCATCTTACACATTTCTTCGAGTTTGGCAGTATGTCTTAAATAGCGGAAATATTTGCACATTTTGAAATTAATAATCGAAGCTGTAAAAGGTGATGCCATGTATATAATTCACTTATTTCAGCAGTCAAAATTTCAAAAAATCTTATGAACAGGAAGTTAGAGTGGTCTCCCCTGAATCTCTTAAATCTCGTGATGTCACTGTTCTAAAAATAGAGGAGCAGAATACTGCCCTTTTTTCGTAGCTTATACCGATCCACATACACTCGCTGTATCAGGGGAGGTAACCAATCTATGCTTAACCAAGCACCTAAACATTTTGATGTAAAGCTTGTCTCATTTGCATTAATTAAGGGGAGGTAATTGTGCTAGGTATAACAATAGCATCATGTAATACTATATATCAAAGTTACGCAATATAATCAAAAGGATTCTTCCTCAAGGTCGGTTAAACTCGCGAGAAAGGGTTGCGTGAGAAAGGGTCAACCTGACAAAAGCATATTTTTTTACTTCTCCTTATCTAAAGCATTTGCAGACGTCAAATTAAATATGGCTCAAATAATACGGTCTATTTTTGATAGGGAAGAAAATCATCGTAGGAAAAGGAGAAAATGCTAATTACCAGCATGTTCTCCTTTTCCCACATGGTTTTAAAAGCATTCTTTCTTAGGGCCAGGGACACCGGAATTTCTTGAGTAATAGTGAAACGATTTTAGACGACAATAGAAAGTAAATATACCGATTAGTATTTGAAATGAGAATAACCCATAAAAGATTTACATATAAATAGAACAATACTATTATTTACTGTTAACTCTTAAAAAGACTTTAACTCTTTACGAAATGACAAAATTTTAGACTGGTCCAAATTGAAAGCATTTGCAGACGACAAAATAAATGTGATTAAAAAATTGAAATTTGTTTTGGGAAGGGCAGAAAACACTGTGGGAAAAGGAGAAAATGCTGGTTACCAGAATTTTCTCCTTTTCCCACAATGATTTCAATAGGCTTCTGCTTCAGGATCGTTAAAACTCGGGATTGTGTGGTAAAGAGTTAAAAGATTGCAGATTTAATCAAGAATAGTATATTCAGCTGTTTTGAGATATACTTCTTAAATATTTAACCCTTTGCAAAACAATTTCGAGTGTAAAAGACCATAAAATGCTGGTAATCAGCGTTTTCTTCTTTTCCCAAAATGTTTTCTACACCTTCAAAGACAATGCCAACTAGTTAAGCCTTTACCACACAGTCCCGAGTTTTAACGACCCTAAGGAAAAGTCTTTTGCAAACATTGTAGGAAAAGAATATGCTGGTGACCAGCATTTTCTCCTTTTCCCACTATGTTTTCTACCCTATCAAAGAAAAGTCAATTATTTGAGCCACATTGAAATTGTCGTCTGCAAATGTTTTCAATTTGGACGCGTCTAAAATTTTGTCGTTTGGTAAAGAGTAAAGCCATGCTCAATTTGTCGTCTGCTTTCAATTTGGTAGAATCTTTATATTTGTCGTCTGGGAAAGAGTAAAGCAAAACAAGAAAATCATTAAAAAGCAAATTTGAAGCATTCGGAACACAGTGTAAAAGAGGCAAGTCAGCATTTTTCCCAAACAATTTTCTCCTTGTATAACAATATTTTTAGCCCCGCGGCGTTTCTTGGCTGTAAAGCATGAAGTCGTAATTTTATGGTAATGGGTCAAAATACCAAGAAGAACCGAACAAATGGTCGACTTTCTTAGAAAGCACATTCAAACAACGTACAATTGCAATAATTAAGGCCCCTTTTGGCACCATGTTTTCTTTACGACGAAAACGTCATTTAATTTCCGTCACACTTTTCTCTAGTAAGTAACCTAAAAATAATTTACTTGACTTTGTGTTAATCAAGCAATATCAACAAATTTCTTTCATGATAAAAAAAAATATCTATGACCAATTAACTTTGTGGGTTTCTTTTTGTCTTCTAAGCACTCACAAACGACTACTCTTGTATAACTAGAATAACCAAAATAACCTCAAAGTGTACATTGAATTACGCTGTCTGTTTCATGATACTTTTGTACCATGCTCTGGCATAAATTTTACCAATTTTCTGTATGTCAAAGGACCAGTATACCTGATTCAGTCCGTTGTTAGGCAAAGGGCACTTTATGTATCCATAATCATGTGATGACTTGCTTGGTATCATGGATCACGGAGATGCATTAAACCCCTTTTTGACAGAGCATGGCTCATTTCTAAATGGTTAGCAAGAAAATTGACAAAACAAGGACATCATTCAAAACGTTGAAGAAACCCCATGGGAATCGCTTGAAATATGCGTAGTCGATGTTCAGTGTTCGATCGATACACAGACAATGTCATGAAAACACTGTAGGGCAATGTGATGAAACTGTGAAACATCTTAATCCTTCCCCTGCTGAATTAGTTATATGATACAATCAAGTCGATTGTTAAACCTTTTTGCTATCTCAAAGTTATCTTTGGGGAAGAAATATCTCCTAATCAGGCAGTGCACATCCAAGTTCAGACTGCACGTTCTGTGCAATCTGATCTTGATCTACACTGTCCGCAAAAGGTCACTGAGTCGCACTTATTAGCCAAAGGGTTAGATTCAAAACACAAAGTATCACAAATTGTTAACCCTTAGATCAATGAACAAATGATATGGCCTTAGGCTAATACTAAATAATGCAATATAAAACTTGAATTATACGCATAACAGAACTGTCACACAAAAGGGTAATGTCGAACATATCGCAAAAATGATTGAAACGCTTTGGTCCCGAGATCAGGAAACAAGTTCTATGCATTCGAATCTTGATTGACACTATCAGCGAAGGCATCTGAAAATGCTCTTAGCCGTATAAGGATTAGCTAGAATAAGCGGTGCTGGTGTTTGATATGGTTGTTGATATGCCAATCCACTCAACTGCGCATGAGTGAGGTGCATTTCTACAGGGCACCGACAGGAATGTTTAGGGTAGTAGTCTCATGGATAAACCTTTGATATCTCTGAGAGAGATTTTGTCCAAGACTGCTTTTAAGTTTTTAAAAAAATATTTTAATACTAGATCTATTACGTGAATATCTAAAAACAATTTTGCCGGAGAGGCTACAAAAGATTGCCTGAACAGTAGATAATGGGTCATGATCTGTAAAATGGGGGCTTAATGCGTCTGCAAAAAGAGTCCGCGCAGGCTGACCTGGGTAGAGTGCTATTGGTCAACTTTCTGCATGTCAAAGGACCATTCTACCTCATGATTTAGTCGGTTGATCGACAACATGGATTTATACATCCATAACCACATGATGACTTGCTTGGTATATGCTTGGTTCCCAAAGTTTTCATATGTGTAAATGGCTTTCGAAAACTGAATACAAAGGAACAAAATTGTCTCTTTGCCAAACGAATTTTTGACGGTTTCTTGTGACTATTTCTGATAGAGATTACATGTACTTTGAAAATCTGTAACATTTCGACAAATCATTCCGCTTAAATGCGGCTCTTTTTAGCACAATATGTCTGTGCCCACTTTAAATGTGTAACATAGTTTCTTCGTCAACATTTTCCTCCTCGATTGTAGGATAGTTTGATATGGTATAAAAGCATCTCGACACTCAGGATCACACACACACACACACACACACACACAAAACCGTTCAAAACTTGGTAATACACCTAGTCTACACTGACATTTGAGTAGTTTCAGGTCTAAGTTCCTTTAGGGGTCTCGTATCGCCGTCATCTAGCTCGCCGATCGAAGTGTCGTTTTCCACCGTAAAGACAAGATCGTTTTGGTACTTTCTGTACATGAAGTATCTTCGACATCGCATGCTGATTTTCTTCCTGCAGCGGAAAAGAATGAAGACCAGTGTCATGAATAAGAAACAAAACACCGCCACAACGATTCCTGTAGCTAGTCGGTCTTTGTCAGTCTTAGCACAGCTCAAATCCGATGCCGCCAATGTCATCAATTTTTTGCCCGAATATTTCAAAGGTAGAGTACAAACGATCTGAGAAAAATTGGAACGCACAGATTTATACTGGGTTTTGAACATCCAAGTTACCTGACAGTCGCAATTTACAGGATTTCCAACTAATGAGAAAAACTTCAAGGAGGTCCAATTCAAAAGATTCTCATGAAAGGTGGACAATTTGTTTTCTTTTAGATGTACATATGACATATTTGTAGACGTGAAGGCACTGTCGTCAATATCACTTAACTCTTGATTAAAGGATAAATGTAACTCATTCAAGTTTGTTAAGTTACTGAATGTATGTGGTCCAATTTTTGTCAAGTGCGGAAGTGACATCAAGAATATTGTATCCACTTTTTCTAATCCAACAAACATTTCACGACTAAGCTCTTGGAATAGGTTTCCAGACAAGTACAATTTCTCCAACTTCGGGATATTCCTCCAGGCGTTAGGTTCAATCCTCGGTAAGTCTGTAAACTGGAGATTCAGTATCTTAAGGGACTGGCTTATATTGGGCAATACTGTCATAGATGACAAGGGGTTACTCTCAAGATCTAGTTCTTCCAGCGAGTTTATCTGCCCACTTAAATCTTCGGGTAGTTTAGTAATATGATTGAAGCTTATATCCAGTTTTCTGAAGTTCGTCGCAGATTTAAGAGCATCAACCGGAAGGGAACCAAGTTTGTTACCGAACAAGTCAATATTATCAAGCTTTGGAACGTTCTTTAGGGCACCAACTTCAATTAATGAAATGTTGTTTAACTCCAAAAACAAATTGGTTAAATGGGCGAGGTTAACAAATGTTTCGTTCCTTATTGTATTTAAGCCATTCTTTGTGAGATTGATCAAATGTAGGGCTGGAATGTCTTTGAAAAGCCTCGGTGGTATTTCTGTGATATTGTTGCTACTCAGATTTATAATGACTACAGTGTCTTTAATATCATCAAAAGTGTCATTCTCAATAGTTTGTAAGGTACCAGCGGATATGTCTAGCTTTTTAAGTTTGCTAAAATCTTTAAAATCACCACGATTTAATTGTGTTATGGTATGATTATATACGATCAGGTCTTCGATGTACTTTTTACCGACATAGTCAGGAATTCTGTCTATATACGTGCAACTCAAAGTCTTGACGATATCACATGAACATTCACTAGGGCAAGCAGTATCAGTGTTAGCAATGGCAATCATCAAAGCGATCATGAAAGCCAATACCGTCCCCATGATGACAGTTCTGCAGCAAATGACAACCTCACAAGTATGACATCAAGTAGCACCTGAAAGAAACAAATAAGGGCAAAACTAATTTAAGTCAGCTTAACGTGAAAATTTGAAAGAAATGAGTCATGCACATTGAAAAAGGGATTTAATGCATCTGCAATAAGTATCTACGCATACCAGCCTGCACAGTCCGCGCAGGTTGGCCTGGGTCTAAACTTTATGGTTTGGGCAAATTATTTGCATGTCAAAGGACCACTATACTCTGTGACTCAGTCGGTTTTTTGACAAAAGGGATCCACTTTATTATAAAGCATAATGAAAAATATATGAGCCACGCTCTTGCAAAAGGGGGCTTAATGCATCTCCGTAAATGCATTGTACCAAGCAAGACATCACATAATTATGGATCTATAAAATCCATTTTGTCTAACAACCGACTGAGTCATGAGGTAGACTTGTCCTTTGACCTGCAGAAAATTCACCAATAGCGAAAAGTTTTGGCCTAGGTCAGCCTGCGCGGACTGCACTGGCTGACCTGGGGCGATACTTTTCGCAGATGCATTAAGCCTCCTTTTCACAGAGCATGGCTCATATAAAACAACTTTATCTCAAAGCGTCGCTTAATTCTTTTCAAAATTCAGTGATTAAAAAAAAATCCAATGAGTATAGGCATCAGCTTATTTTACTGTAAAGCATTTCATTCATGTTACATTCGTTAATTATATTATATGAAAAATTGTGTGGACAAGGATCAGACGCTTCAATTAGAGGCGTGTGATATGATCCACAACATTTATTATCATCCACTTTTATAGAAGATATACTTTAATCCTTTACCGCACAATGCCGCCTTTTGACGCCCCTGGAAAAGAAGCCTTTTGAAAACATGGTGGGAAAAGGAGAAAATGCTGGTAACCAGCATTTTCTCCTTTTCCCACAATGTTTTCTACCCTATCAAAGAAAAATTGCACCATTTGAGCCACATTGAAATTGTCGTCTGCAAATGCTTTCAATTTGGACAAGGCTAAAATTTTGTCGTCTGGTAAAGGGTTAATTGTTTAGATATCTGTCTGGAACATAAAGTTACAACATATTTTCTGGTCATGTTTTCGGAGAACACATCGAGGTATTGTCGTAGCTGTGGCATCGTCGTCATCGTCTGCGTCGTTGTGCAAAAAATTTGACATTTTCAAAAGCTTTGGCATTTTATAATATCTCTGTCATTATTGCAGATATTTACTCGAAACTTGGCAATTTGTTTACTATCAAAAGGGGAACCCATACAACAAGGGAAGCTAACCATCAAAGTATTTTTGACACTGATTTGCCCCTTTTTCGACTTTGAATTTTCACTGAAAATCAAGCATTCGCAGTCGAGCATTGACATCTGCATGCGGTTCTCTTGTAAGCTTGGCTGTCTTCGAAGAAAACGTCGAAGTATTGTCGAAGCAATGGCGTTGCCGTCGTCTGCGTTGTCGTCGTGCAAAATTTCAGACATTTTCAAAATCTTTGACATTTTATGATATGTCTGTCATTACTAACTTAACATTAAACTCCAGTAAGTTGTTAACTATCAACAGGGGAACCCATGCAACGAAGGCAGATAATTATCAAAGTATTTGTGACACAGTTATGCCCCTTTTTGACTTTGAACTTTCACTGAAAATCAAGCAACTGCAGCCGAGCACTGCCACCTACACGCAGTGGTCTAGGTTTACTCTGCGCTGTCCATAAAGAGCACAGACCTAACGTTGCCCATGTACGCATAGATATGATACATGCTTGGAGTTTAACCCCTATGAAACAATATCATGTTTTAGCGGTTCCGAGGAAAAAGGCTTTTAAAAACATTGTGGGAAAAGAAAAAATGCGCTTTTAAAAACATAGTGGGAAAAGAAAAAATGCTGGTACACAACATTTTGTCCCTTTCATAAAATGTTTTCAACCATTTTAAAAACAATTCCCATATCTTGAGTTACATTTAATTTGTCTTGTCTGCAAATGTTATCAATTTGGACAGGTCTAAAATTTTTGTCTTTTGGTAAAATGTTAAGAGGTACTTCAAGTATATTTGACGAATGCTTATCCTTTCCTCCATTACCTGTCTTTCCTAGTGTGGATGGACGGTTGGGTTGTACCTGTATTAATAATACAAACATATATACTTTTACGTTCAGTGAACATTTGTTTGGTTTACCATTTTCCTTGTACTTAATTATTTCACTTTATTGAATGCTAGTATTTTGACTGACCCAAATTGAAAGCATTTGCAGACGACAAACTAAATGTAGCTCAAATGAAGAAATCTGTCTTTAAAAGGATGGTAACCATTTTGGGAAAAGAAAACTACGCTGGATTCAAGCTTTTCTTTTTTAAAAAAAAACCTTTTCCCACATTGCCTTCGAGTGCATTCTTCCCTCGGGCCACAGAAACATGGGATTGTTAAGCAGGCACTTATACATTAATGTTAATTAAAGTTCTAATGACTGGAAGAGAATTTTGGCAAAGACAGATGTTAGTGTACGTATTTGTGTAAAGCTATGCACTCGCGGTACTTTGTACCAAACGACGAAATTTTGAAATTGCTTAAATTGAAAGCATTTGAAGGAGAAATATAAATGTGATTTAAAATGAAACCTATCTTTTAAAAGGTAGGAAACATTGTGGGAGGAGAAAATGCTAATCACCAGCATTTTCTACTTTTCCAAAAATGTTTTCGAACGCCTCCTCCTCCAGGATCGTTAGAAGTCAGGATTGTGTGGTAAAGGGTTAAAGATCACTAATGTAACATGGTCGAATAATACTTTGCTTAAAAAAGGGCTTATTTTTTCCGTTTGTCAAAAGTTCATGTAAAACGTCAATAATGTATTTTATAAGCTTAAGAAACTAGGCGATTATATTCAGTGGAAAAGTGCATTTTTGAAGTGAAGGGAGCTCCATTTCATGAGACAAACTATGACGTCATCGTTATACGTATCTGAATACGTAACCGTCTAAGGTACGCGTGTTATTAATTATGCGGCATTACCAATGTTGTAAAATTCTGGTATAGAATTATGAAAGTACCTTAAGAGGCTACGTATTACTTTGAGGAAATGATACATTTAAAGAACTCATCCTCCTACACTTCGGTTTTTTTTTTTTTTGGTTAAATTTTTCGAACTGTTGCCCCAGTGTGCTCTGTGATAAAGGATTTTCGAAGAATAATTTAATTATAGAAATCTGAATACATAGTGTCCTAGATCTGGGGCGCCTGAAAGAATCTGGAATATTACCCCTTTCCCCATTTTCTCCTAGAAACAACTGCATCTCTTACTACTCATGTAAAATTCATGCTGACAAAATGAAGTTCGCAACTTCAACATAGCCTACTCGGCAAAAAAAAAACCAAACGCATATCGTATTGAATCATTATCGATAAGTTGTGTTTCCGTACCCTATTCCAACAGCAAAGCATTAAAAAAAACGAGTTCATTCTTTTATACAAATGTCACAGATTGAAAACAGTAATCATTCAGCTGTCAGAAAATGGCTAGAACTTGTCCAACAATTGATCTCTTCAAGATCTGGTGCAATCGATGGAATGCTTTACCGAGTCACTTATTCCGTAAAAAAATCAGACTAAAACCTCTTTAGTCTTTTTTACCATTTACTAAACGATCAATTACTTTATGCTCTTACAAAAATGCATTTGAAAATGTTGTTGGAAGAAAGTGGGATCCCCAAACCAGCTGTTTTTAATGATTTTCCAGTAAAGTTTTCTATTTTTCTACGTCAAATAAAACTGATTGAGTCGCTTATAAAATGCCGTCTGCGAATGGCTATAAAATTTTGCGTAAGCCTATTATATATATATTTATAACCTATTGACATCTACATTTCATTTCCATGGAAGTTTACCATGTTTGAGCACACTCAGAAATTCCTTGTGACCAGCGATTCTTCTTTCACAATGTTTTCAAATATTAAATCCTGATTCATGTTTATTGTCCATATTAAAAACGGTGTGGTGTTCTGTGATGTCACTTGCTCCAATTTTATTTTACGAAGCAAAGAGTTAACAGTTACACCATTCTTGTACAGATGATTTCGTCGATACTAACAGAATGAATCATATTCTGCGTTAGGCGACCCCTAATTTCCAGTGCGACAAGAGATAGAACAAGACGACCTGCATGTGCATGTGGTTTGATATTGGCCTTTGCCCGTGAAAACAAGTACTGAGTCTGTTCTAACAATCTTAGGTCCCAGAAATGCTGATTGTAGTATGAAAATGATTTAGTGATTCGTTGTTCCTTTACCAAAAAGCCCTGTGTTGTGAAGACCCGTAGAAGAAAGCCTTTTAAACATTTTAGGAAAAAGACAAAAAGCTAGTAACCAATGAATTTCTCCTTTTCTAACAAAGTGTTCTACCATTTCAAGAACAAGTCTCATCATTTACGCTACCTTTAACTAGTGGTCTGCAAATGGTTTTGGGTGGAAAATGAAATTTTTTTGTAGTGCAACCAGATAAAAAACATGCATATAGTGACCAGTGTTGAGAGAGTAATGAATCTCATCGCAATAACCACGATTTGTCCTTGGAAAGAAATTTGCCAAGCTTGGGATTCGAAACAGGGAGCCCCTGGTTTCAGTATAACGTAATAAGTTATAAGTTAACCCTTACGCTGCTCAGCGCGACTCACTGAACCTTTGCGGACAGTGTAGATCAAGATCTGACTGCACAAAACGTGCAGTCTGATCTTTGGTCTACACTGTCCGATGCGATATTTTCTTTCCGGTAAAAATCAACTTTGAAATCGCAATATTTGGTTTTTGAGTTGCCTGGTTGCGTAGCAACCAGGCTCTCATTGTTATCATCCTGATTCATGGGGTGACGTAAGCATGCCTCCGGCCTTGTACTGACTTCCGGTTTGCGAGACGTTGCGTAGTTCATTTGTAATGTTGCATTATCCTCAATGCTTCTATCGTTCAAAATTTTCAGTTGCTAAATTTTCAGATATATCGAAGACGTCCCTTACAGCTCAAGTATTCAAATGCGTAAATATTTGAAATAATTGTCTCCTGCTCTAGGATACACGAACACTGAACTTTCACATTGGCATGGAGAATAATCGATCCGTGGAAAACCGGATTTCCCTTCGAACCGGATTTCACCAAATTTCACCTCTTGATGACCGCATTTCACCCAAGTATGACAAATTTGATTGCCATAGTGATAACTTTTGATCTGAAATAAAAAAATATATTTATGAACAGCATAATTGTATGCTAATTTTCTGGAAAATATCTTATTCTAACAATAATTTGTTAGGGTTTTTTAGAACTACATGTAACTCCTTTGGAAAAGATTTTTTTGACATGCGGATAAGCTATATTACATAATAAATTAGCTAAATGAGAAATCACCATGGCGAAGAATTCATTATTTGATGTGAAATATGGTCATACGAGGTGAAATACGGTTATCAAGAGATGAATTTCGGTGAAATGCGGTTCGAAGTGAATTTCGGTTTTTCCATGCACCCGAGAATAATTTGCATACCTGGATGTCGTCTGGCGTGTGCTTTGGAAGCCCCGTTGTATATACGGCAACAGTTATTAATAAAACTATTCTTTTTTCATTGGCCAAATTACCCACCTAAAGTGCATTAATTTGGTTCCAGCCCTCATACCCTTTTCTGATTTAAACTCAGTCAATGACAGAAGGAAAAGGCAATGTCGAACGGCATTGGTGCTCGGTCATAGAGGGAAACTGCGTCGTAGGCTAACTTGTTCAACTGTGAGTTTACTCTCCTAGGAAGATTTAACCAACAAAACTTGACCCAAAATATATTAAGTATACAATAGATATGGGTGTCTTTTTTCTCAAAGTATTTTCAAGCCAAAACATCTTTATATGCCGTTCAAGATATGCTGAGATTCATATTACCGGTGTCTTATTTATAGCAACAACCTTCACCTTTGCGGGAACAACGCAGTTCCCCGACAAGATAATTCCCCGACAAATCTGTACACTGTTTCCCGACAATTTCAGACAACTATCATGGCATGTATAAATAATTATGCAGTTTCTCTTGAACTGCAGGTGGTGTAAACTCGGATCACACTGTATGCAATGTACAGCCTGATCTTCTGACTCTCATCGATTTTGATTATATTTTGAGGAACCTTAGATAGTACTTTTATGATGGGGTATAATTATTTCTTTCAGTTTCTTTTTTACTTGATTTCTAACAACTCTTTAATTTGCAATATTTCATATTTCAGTGATAGATTAACATGTTATTATAGCTCTGAAATGTCACGTATTTCCAGAAGCTCGAATCATTATATTTTAACGGTTTTGTGTGTGTTTGCCTGATGTAGTTTAGGATAAGGCTGCCATCTACGGACGGTGCGGACGCCGACCAGATGATTTTGTTGCCAAATGTTTATAAGATATATAGAATAACAGGTACAAATTATCCAATCACAAAACATGTGTTATCAATAAATATCCTTAATTTTCAATGATTACCAACAATAACTGTTAATGATAGTAAGTAATAGGTACATGTAGTATGACTTAGAACAAAAGTGTTTGGGAACTGCCTCTAAAAAAAAATTGTCGTCCAGGAACTGGCTTGTCTTGGAAAGTTCTATGTTTATTCCACCTTTCCACGCACTCGTCACAACTCAGCCGATTCCGTACCTAGTAACCTACATCTAACCTCGTCTGTAACAAAGGGATTTCCATACTGAAATACTCCTTGTCACATGATCTTAAACAGTTGGTATAGTAGCTAACTATGGTTGAAGGTCATAGGAGGCATATTATTTTTGCATTTTTTTCGCCACTAAGAGTAAAGAGCCACGTCCTTTTTGATTTTTATTTACTAAAAAATCAACCCCCTCCTCCGAAAAAGGGGGGGGGGGGAATCAAAATCTGCCCCTTAAACTTTCAAACGACTAAGCAACAGGCGACTCTCAGGACTATCAGTCCTTTGATTTACTATTGAGTGGAAATTTTTGTTTCATTTATTTAGCAGGACAAGGGTTAATTATTCATGAACACTTAACATCTTACCAAATAATTCCCAGTTTAAACGGTTTCTGAGAGTAAAGCGTTTGTACACATTTTCCCTTTACCCTGTACCACACAGTCTAGGGTTTTAACGACCCTACAGAAAAAGCCTTTTGAAAACATTGTTGGAAAAGGAGAAAATGCTGGTAACCAGCATTTTCTCCTTTTCCCACAATGTTTTCTACCCTTTCGAAAATAAATTTCAATATGTGAGTCACATCATTTTATCGTCTGCAAATGCTTTGAATTTGGACAAGTCTAAAAATTTTTCGTCTTGTAAAGAGTTAACTTGCAATATTTTCTACCGTTTCCAAGACGAACCCCATCATTTAAATCACAATAAGTTTGTAGTTCGTCTGCAACTGCTTTGAAAATGGGCAAGTGTAAAAAACTAACGTTTGGTTTGCATGCTTCGGTTTATAAGATGAGCCGTCATATCTCGGGTCAAGCCTTCCTTCACACGACATGTCCAATACCTCGAGCCTTACCAGTACCTCGAGCTAGAAAATGTAACTAATTAATCGAAAGTTCGAAAAATAAATATTTCAGTGCATTTTCACTGTGAAAATTCATGGCGTCCATACCAAAATGTATTGCTTACTCTGAAAAAAAAAAAGGGGGGGGGGGTTTAATGCATCTGCAAAAATAGTTGACCCATATCCCAAGACCTTTTGCTGATGATGAATTTTCTGCATGTCAAAGGGGCATTTTAGCTTTATTCCGTAGACAGGATGGATTTACAGCTTGCCTAGTACAATGCGGATATGCATGTAACCCCCCTTTATCAGAGCGCCGCTAATAAATGTCAAATGAAATTGGAGGGTTTTCAACAGTTCTATACAGGCGAGCGTCCAATAGACAATAAAAAAACATCACTGGAAAAAATACTGTCATTATTTGGAAAATCACATGATTTTATGAGATCCCCTGAATTTAAATCTTAGGTAAATTTCTCATGGAAAAACCCAGCGTTTTTAGTAAACCGTAACGTCATATGTAAACAATATATACTCCCCCCCCCCTTTTAAACGAGGATGTACACAATTTGAGCCATGCTCTGACAAAAGGGGCTGTAATGAATCTGTGCGATGTATTAAACCAAGCAATACATTGCATATGGATCCATATAATTCACTTAGTCTAACAATCGACTTGATCTAGATATGGTATGGTCCTTTGACATGCAGAAAATTTACAAATTGCAAAAAGTTTCGTTCCATGTCAGCCTGCGCAGTCCGCGCAGGCTGACATGGGTCGATACTTTTTGCAGATGCATTAAGCCCCCTTTTTCACTGAGCATGGCTCATTATTTTTTTTTACCATTTTTACGTTTAATGTCCGATGTATCCAGATCGCACATGCATTTCCTCCATGCTTAACGGTTTAAGTGTCTTAAGGTTGTGCAGATTGCTCAATTCTCTACAAGGCGATGTTAGACTTTTACAAATTGGAAGCATTCCTAGACGGCAAGTTTAATGAGGGGAAAACTTTTGGTTTGTCACTGATTTTTAAAGGTTCGAGATCATAGCTGGTTACTGGCATTTTTTTCCTTTTCAAGCAATCTTTCAAAACATTTCTTTTTTGGGGTCGTTCAAACTCGGAAATGTGTCGCTTTCGATTTTATTTCAATCATGTTACGGTGACATCCCACATTTTGTTCCTTTTTTTTTTCGGCGTAGCTGAATGCTTTTGAGCTATTTATTTATATTCGAATAAATTAATAGAAATTTGCCATTGGTCAAAAATAGACATTTTTATTCTGCTGGCCCCTGCAGACCTATTGGCGGGCAAATTTACGCCATCTGTCTTTTTCAAAGATATTTCTTTTTAACATATTTCTTTGGTTTCACCAACACTTAGCTGAGGTTTAATATTTAAGAACTGCTCAGTGAATAAACGTTTCTACATCTATGATGATGACGACGACCACGACGATGATGATGATGATGGTGATGATGATGGCGACGACAACGATGATGATGATGATGATGATGATATATAAGGAAGATGATTCAAACAATAAAAATAAACTAAGGTTTAACTCATGAGTAAAAGTAAAAACATTGTGGACAAAAGAGATATCAATCGTTACAATCAATTATCTTCTAAAGTTTTCTGCAAGACACAAAAAGAAGTTTTCTCAAGTTACCTGTTACATTTGAGTCATCGCGTGCACTAGTGACCTATATTTAACTGGGATTTTTTATATCCTATAATTAGAAACAAAACAGTATAGCTAAAATAGTAGCAAATAACTCACCCGTCTATCCTCAACGATCACAAACGATATTTATTACAAAATAACCCTTGTCCAAACACATACAGTTAGGCCTATGACCCTGTAACTAGACGACAAGCCACTAGACTTTTGGTTTGTATGTATGGTGCTTAACGCCATTTTCAACATTATTTTATAATACCGCAGCGGCCAGAGCATATATCCATGTTTTCCCGGGGTTTCTTTTACCAGCAATCCGCACAACATTCTTCCCAAGCAACAGGTTGCTTCCCCACTTAAAATGTCCAAACTTATTATACATGTATATCATACATGACTAAAATGAGGGAATTTGTCCTTGAAAGGGTTGAAAACATTAAGGGAAAAGGTGAATTGCTGATTATTACAGTGTTTCAGAAACACTTCTTTTCCTCAGGTCACCAGTTTTTTATCCCTTTCCCAAAATTGTTTTTATACGCGTTCTTTCCCTAAGGGTCGTAAAAATACAGACATGTTTGAAAAAGTGTTGAAATTACTGGCTTATATAAATGTCAGCATACCATCCCTTAACCATCATTTTCTGCTTTTCCAGCAATGCTTTCATGCTCAGTTTTTCCACAGAGATTTGTTAAAACATGGTATTGTTTGGTAAAATGTTAAAATAACTTCTACGGCTGTATGGTATAGACAGCTATATACGAAGCATCATGTCATCCCTTTACCATACAATCCAGAATTTTATCTACCGTGAAAAAAAAATTTCTTTTAAACGCATTGTGGGAAAAGGAGAAATGCTGGCTACCAGCATCTTTTGTTGTCTAATGCTTTCAATCCGAACGGGTCTAAAATTTGTCGCTTAGGAAAGAGCTATAAAGGTACGTGTACTTTTTTTGAGTATCGACGGAGATAGGGGACGATTGAGGAACACTATAAAGTCACGTGATAAGCTCCAGTACAATACATTGTTCCATGTTTTAAACTCTTTCTAAAGCATTTCCTTGTTTTAGCGACTCAAAAAAAAAAAGAAAACCTTTGAAAACATTCTATCATCTAAGACACATTTTATTAGTCTTCTGTAAATGACTTTAATTTAGACTAGGCTTAAATTTTGTCGTTCTGGTCTGTTCTTACAGAGATAACAGCTTCTCGCAGCCGCCTAATTTATACAATTGTAAACAGGGCTTGGCAGTTGCGAAGCTCGACAGCCTTCAGTCTTAGTAAAGTTTGCTATTATTAGAAATATCATAAACATTTTTATCAGATTAATAATCCATATTTGTAGCTATCTAAAGAAAAGTTGTGAAATTTCAGGTTTCGTTTCCGATTTTCCTAATTAGCTATAGCGTTCCCGTCCGATCCCGGAAAATTCCTGTGGTTTTATACATGTTTATATTTAGCAATGAATAAGATACTGCTACTCACTTTAAAATCAAAGGTAGTTTGTATATAATAAATAGAGCAATGCTCTGGCAAAAGGGGACTTAATGCATCTCGGTGTTGCATGATACCAAGCAAGTCACAAAAAATAATTATGGATCCATAATAGCCACTTTTTTTAAACAACCGACTTAATTATGAGGTAGACTATTCCTTGAACATACAGAAAACTGACCAACGGCGAAAAGTTTCGGCCCAGGTCAGCCTGCGCGGACTGCGCAGGCTGACCTGGGTCGATACTTTTCGCAGATGCACTAAGTCCCCTTTTCACAGAGCATAACATTCAGTTTACATACCCCGCATAAAAAAAAAATATATATATATATATATATATATATATGTATATATATCAGTCGCGTACTATGAAAAGGGGGCTCAGTGTATTTGCAAACAATATCGACCCACGTCGAAACATTTTGCTATTGGTCAATTTTCTGCATGTCCAAGGACCAGTCTACCTCATGATTCCACAGTGTAAGATCGGAAGTATGCATTGTATGTGACAAATAACTCGATATCAATATTTTATAATAACTATCAGAATATTTTATAATAACTATCAAAATAAATGAGGAATCACCAGCTTGACCCACCGTGGGAACACAACTTTTGACACCCAAGTGACAGATCGTCACTGTACAGATTCCCAAGTGACATACAATGCATACTTCCGGTCCTACACTGTGGATTCAGCCAATTGTTATAGGAGAGGTCATCAGACCTCTCCAACAGTGGTGAGTTTAAAAGGCAGACTGCCACATAAATTGCTGTCTAAATCCAGTCTTTTTGCGAAATTGTTCTGATACACAGTCTGTTTCGTCATGGTTGTATAAATAAACCGAAATCAAGAAAACTGAAATATGAAATCCATAGACATGGTTTGTTCTTGTATGACGGAATCAATAATGATAATAATAATAATAATAATAAATAATAATAATAATGTTATACTGATTTGATCGCGAATTACTAAAATTGTAAATTTTCGTTAAAGAAATAAATCTAAGCAAAAAGAAGGGGAAAAGAGAACCCCGTTCAAAAAAGACAAAGAACACCGCGGGAAAAGATCACGCGACATGAAAACGCAGGAAGAATGTCATGTGACTGTCATGTAATGCATTAGAGGTTTCTACGCAGTGGTAACCATTTAATGCCTTACTGGTTTATTTACACGTACCCAAATAGACTATAGTGAAATTAAAAGCCAATAAACTATTTGAAAACATTGATGCTGACCTCTCCAGGCTTCTTTTAACCCTTTCCCAAACAAGCCCTGATTTTCACGTGTCTGCAGTACAAGTCTTTTGAAAACACTGTGGGAAAAGGAGAAATTGCTCGTAACGAGCAATTTCTCCTTTTCCCACAGTGTTTTCTACCCTTTTGGAAACCTTTCTGTCATTTTCATCAAATTTAAAATGGTCGTCTGCAAACTCTTTCAATTTGGACCAGTCTAAATTTTATCGTTTGGGAAAGGGTTAAAGAAGCCAGCTTGTACAAACTGGATTTTACTGATCCATTACTATGTGGGTTATTTGCCTGGTATAATGCATTAAATCTTTAACTGCCAATGTCGCCTCCGATAGCTTTTGCGGACGGTGTAGACCAAGATCAGATTGCACAACACGTGGTGTCAGTCTTTGACCAGAGTCAGCTTCAAACGGAACGTAGCTATACTTTTAGACCTCGAGAAAAGTCGAATCGATTTAGTCGGCAGCGAAAGATTTAACCCTTTACCACACGATCCCGAGTTTTAACGACTCTTAGAAAGAGACCTTTTGAAAACATTGTGGGAAAAGGAGAAAATGCTGGTAACCAGCATTTTTCTCCTTTTCCCACAATGTTTTCTATCCCTCCCAAAGTAAATTTCAATTTTTGGGTCAGATTTATTTAGTCGTCTGCAAATGCTTTCAATCTGGACCAGTCTAAAATTTTTTCGTTTGGTAAAGATTTAAGGAAATGCGGTGAACCCCCTTTTGTCAGTGTATGGCTCATATACAGGTAATCTAGAAAACCTTTTTTTCGGAGCAATTTCTCCGTTTGTCGTAATGTTATCACGTATCCATTGTACAAAGGGTGTCCACAGCTGTGTCTGAAAGAGGGGAGAGTTGAACAGTGACATATAAAACAATAAAATAAATATGAGGGGAAACACCAGGACTGAGTCATACAAAATTTGCAGCTAGTTTTAAATATAGTCGTGTAACGTCGTAATAGTATAAATAAGTCATGGTAGTCAAGCGTGGTATTGGTATAACAATATTAATATTGTTATAAGTAGTTTGAGGTTCATAGGGACCCCTTGAATTTTGAAATATCTTAACCCTTAAAGCGCCTTTCACGACTATAGTTGCTTTAGCGGCCACTGTAGATCAAGATCAGGCTGCACAAAACGTGCAGCCTGATCTTTGATCTACACTGTCCGCTTTGATGAAACACTGTGGACAAAAGCAACCATAAAATTGCAATTACATGTATTTGAGTCATATTTCTAGGATGAAAATGTCTCGTAGGTTTATTCGGCGCTCTAACGGATAAAAAAATGATATAGCTGTTGTTACTGAAAATTTTCTGAGGAATTTTGATCACTTAGTTTGACATTCTTGCATTCAATGCAATATTAAAATGTATGAACAGCTTAAAAACGATGGGAGGGTTGAAGGCTATACCGACTTAAAGGTTTACCTGTATATGAAAATAGTTCTCATGCAAGCGCAGTAACTGTCGCCGTCCATCGTTTGAAACTTTTGAGACCTTTATCTTTATTTTATTTGGGTTTTATTTTAATGATTCAATATCGGAGACTTGCACGCACTTGTTTACACTTTGTTTTCTTTTCCACGGCTAACCATAGATGTTTACCTGAAACCCAGTCAAAGTTTGACTCACATCATGTGGTATAGCATACAGCAATAAAATGATGAAGGGTGAATTGTATGAACTGGTTGAGTTCAATAAACAAGCTCCAAAGTATTGTTGTAGATGAATTTTTATGCTCAAAGCGATTCGGCGTCTTTAAGATTACCACACTATGATTGTGACAAAACTCCGATTGAGCTAAATCTGCTAAGTCTGTGTCACGCTCAGTGAAAAGGTGATTTAATGAGTCTTCAACAAGTATCGACCCAGTGTCAGCCTTCGCAATCTGCGCAGGCTAACATGGGTCGAAACTATTTGCTATTTGTAAGTTTTCTGCAGGTCAAAAGACCATTTTACTTTATAATTCTTCCAGTTGTTTGGACAAGGTGGATCCATAATCATAGGCATGCATACCTAGCCCAAGATAAAGTGTACGTAAAAGTAATACCGGAGGTATGACACGAGGCGCGAATGAGTAATCTGCACGTGCGATCGGCATAAGAAGTAAGCCAGAGGCCTGGACGAGATTTTTGAGAGAAAAAATCAGAATCACAGAATCACTGGATTGATCGGATATTTCGCCTTGTTGTAAAATTCATACTTCTTTAACCCTTTCCCAAACGACAAATTTTGGACTGCTCAAAATTGAAAGAGTTTGCAGACGACAATTTTAAATTTGATGAAAATGGCAGAAAGGTCTCAATAAGGGTAGAAAACACTGTGGGAAAAGGAGAAATTGCTCGTTACGAGCAATTTCTCCTTTTCCCACAGTGTTTTCAAAAGACTTGTACTGCAGACACATGAAAACCAGGGCTTGTTTGGGAAAGGGTTAAGGCATACCAGCACGACCGCTTCCACCGCCGCCTCCCCTCCCCCATAACTACCTTCTCTTCCTCTAGCGGACGCGGCGGCGGCGCTCCAAAATTTGCGCTACCGACTGCTCTACCTGGGCTCTATGATAGCTCCTTTTTCCATTCTGTTTGCAAAAAAGACATGCCTGCTGTCGAAGGCTGTTATGCTTTACTGAATTAAATCATGCCCCCTCCCATTTCCATTATGTTTAGCCGTACCGTTTGTGTACAATACAATAAATATCACAGCCTCTTCAAATTATCGTCTGCTTTCGAAAACTACTACCTTTTCCTATATTATTTTATATATACAACAACGAGGAATGCTGTCTGCACAAGCACAGTGTATGTGTGTGTGTGTGTGTGTGACCTTGTTTGTTGACATGTAATTTCATTTGTACATAACAAGAAACTGCGTAGTTTACGGTTCTTAAATTGTCTATGATATGATAAACTATTGAACTATTGAACTATGATATGATATAAGTAAAACATCGACTGCTAGAGGTTACGCGCTGGTGGACAGACAGGTGAGTAAATGCTAAAAATAGAACACACGGAAACACCCCTTTAGCTAAATATGAGTATCCATTGCACAAGAAGGCGAAATACCCGATTAATCGAATCATTCCGCGATTCTAATTTTTTACTCAAAAATCTCGTCCAGGCTTCTAGCTTAGACCACCGTGATATGATTCAAACCATGTTGAAAACAGTGTATAACATCTAACGAAATAAATCGCGAAAGGCAGAATTATTGACAATGTTCAGAACAACAAAAAATATTGGTGAAAAAACCAAAATACAAAAAGGCAAAAACTTTTAACGTTTGAACGAAAGGGAATGATTTTCATGTTATTTTACTGACACTGAAACCATTGCTGGAAAATGAGCAATGGTTTACAAGAGCCAATCGTTCCTTTTGCTACAATGAATTGAAATAAAAAGCAATCTGCTCGCCGTGGAAAAGAATGAACCCTTTTAACACAAATCACGTATTCAAACGACCATGAGAAAGTAGGCTTTTGAAAACATTGTGAAAAAAAAAGTGATGGTAACCAACTTTTTCCCCTTTTCCTACAGTGGTTTCTATCCTCTCTAGGACAAATATCAACATTTTAGTCATATCTAATTTGCTTTCAATTTGGGCATGTCTAAAACTGAGACATCTAGTAAATAGTTCGATGGCAATGCCCGTGTTTTTGTTCACTGAAAATAAAATTAATAAAGGCAATATTACTTGGAACAAGAGCACCACATGCCGATGCTCGGCAGCACTTGCTTGATTTTCAGTCGATAAAGGGGGCATAACTGTGTCAAAATACTTCGATAGTTATCTGCCCCTATTGTATGGGTTTCCCCTTTTGAATTAACAACATGTCCGAGTTTGAAGTAAATATCTCCAGTAATAACAGAGATATGATAAAATGTCAAAATTTTTGCACGACGAAGACACAGAAACAGGCGACGACCACCCCGGGGCTGCGACAATAACTTTTTCTTTCGATTTTTTTTTTTCCCGAAAACAGCCGAGCTGTAAATGGTTAACATTTGTAGGATCAAAATGCATAAAAGATTTAGAAATAAAAAAAAAAAACGGGGAAAACATTAAAACAACTTTTACCGGCGTTACCCGATTTTCATTTTGTTTCCTTTTAACTCTTTACCAATCGACAAAATTTTGGACACGGCCGAATTCAAAGCATTTACAGAAAACATAAAACATGCAGCTAGAATGTTGGTTTCTGCCATTTATAGGGTAGAAAACATTGTTGGAAAAGGAGAAAATGCTGGTTACCAGCATTTTCTCCTTTTCCAACAATGTTTTCAAAAGCCTTCTCTTTCAGGGTCGTTTGTGTGGTAAAGAGTAAACCTTTATTTCCCTCTTTCCCAAAAAATAACCCTTAACCAAACAATGCCTCTCTATGACGACCCTGAAGACCCTATCTCATCATTCGAGCCACATCTAATTTGTCGTCTGCAAGTGAGCCATGCTCTGGCAAAAGGAGGCTTAATGCATCTCCGTGATGCATGATACCAAGCAAGTCGTCACATGACCATGTGTCCATTATAGTCCATTTTGTCTAACAACCGACTGCATCATGAGATAGACTGGTCTTTTGACGTATAGAAAATTGTCCAATAGCGAAAAGTTTCAGCGGACTGCGCAGGCTGACCTGGGTCGATACTTTTCGCGGATGCATTAATCCCCGTTTTCACAGAGCATGGCTCAAATGTTTACAACCTGGACGAGTTTACAGTATTGTCGGATTGTAAACAGTTGGTCTTTTATCAAAAACCGCCGAAATTTTCGACTTGTCCTTTTTGAAAATATTTGCTGACGAAAAAGTCAGTTTTGCTTAAATGATGAATTTTGAAGAGTAGAAAACATTGTGAGTAAAGGAGAAAATGATATTTACCAAAATTTCATCCTCTTCCCCTCATTGTTTTCAAAATTCTTTTTCCCAAGGGTGGTAAAAAACGGATTTGTTTGGTAAATTGTGAAAACTAAAGTAATAAACGGAACTGTCTGTAGTTAACCCTTTCCCAAACGATGAATTTTAGACTGGTCCAAATTGAAAGAGTTTGCAAACGACAGTTTTAAATTTGATGAAAATGACAGAAAGTTCTCCAAAAGGGTAGAAAACACTGTGGGAAAAGGAGAAATTGCTCGTAACGAGCAATTTCTCCTTTTCCCACAGTGTTTTCAAAAGACTTGTACTGCAGACACGTGAAAAGCAGGGCTTGTTTGGGAAAGGGTTAAGGAACCATTTGAAATGAGCCTGGTGAAGCTTACAACTGTTAGTTTTGTATCGAAAAAGAGTAAGATCAGACCGCGAGGACATACAGGACATACTTGCTGATCTCGATCTATTTTGTTTCGCAAAGGGACGCAGCAGAAGTAGAAAACATAGTATATGGGTTAGTATATGGGTTAGTCCTGTTCCCCGAGATTCTGTGTTTTTGTGATCTTAAGAAAGAAAACTTTTTGAAAACATTTTGGTATACCAGCATTTTCTCCTTTTTCCACAATGTTTCCTTTATGCTTCGAATGACCAATCCCATCATTTGAGCCACTTTATACATGTCATCTGCAAATGCTTTTAACTTTAAATTTAATTTAATTCTTATTGTTTGGTGAGGTGTTACGGAGTACAAAACAAAAAACCCGCAATATGAGTATCGAGCTTATGTTTCTATTTATAACCCGGTAAAACCCGGGCTTACTGTATACGTATAGTATATAAGTGGACCCGCATTGCAGACACAGTAGCAATAATATTTAAGCGATTGAAAGGTCTTAAACATTATAATTAGCACAAGACGAACAGAATCCGCGGGAAGTTAACATTCGTTGTAACTTTGAGAAGGTAACTTGAATTACATTAATTTACCATTTATCAATTGTTCATTAATTACTTATTGCAATTACTTGTCTATATATCAACTCTTTGCCAGACGACAAAATTTTAGCCTGGCCAAAATTGAAAGCATTGCAGACGACAAATTAGATGTTACTCAAAACATTTCTGTCATAGGGTAGAAAACATTGTGGGAAAAGGAGAAAATGCTGGTTACCAGCATTTTCTTTTTTTCACCACAATGTTTTCAGAAGCATTCCTTCTCAGGGGCGTTAAAAGTCGGCATTGTGCGGTAAAGGGTTAACCTGTTTATTTTTTCCAATCAATTCTTTAATACGCAGTTCCGTGTTTTAAAGACCCCGAAAGAGCAGGTTTTAGAAAACATCCTTAATTTTTAGATCATTAATTCCACACCAAAACCTATGCTGTGTGTACTAAGATGGTTTGAATATTATGAAACACAGCTCACTGAAGTACCAGCAAGATAGGTTTTTCTGGGAGATGAAAACATTATTGTAATTAAAACCTCAAAATAATACGTCTTCTTTTTTTGACAAGCCCTATGCTGTTAAATGCAACTCAATGCACCCTTGTGGACAGAGTAGATCAAGATCAGATTTCACAGAACGTGCAGCATGATCTAGGAGTTACATTGTCAGATTCTGGCAATTTTTTTTTTCAACCAAAAAATCTTATTTTGTTTGATACTAACTATTGGCTTGAAATTTCTAATTAGATTAGTATGTGGTTTCGTGAATTTTGTGAACTCCTCGAAAAGATACCAGATTGCAGACGTGAAAATAATGGTGGCTCAAATGATGTGATTCGTCCGTAAGAGGGTAGAAAACATTGTGGAAAATGATGAAAATGCTGGTTACCATACACATTCTCCTTTTCCCAGTGTTTCCATAAGCCTTTTCCTTCAGAGTCGTTAAAACACAGAATTGAGTGGTGAGGAGGTCAGAAGGTAGATCGCAATTGTTCTTCCTTCTTTCCGATCATGTCAGGAAAATAAAGGCTGATTCAACCATCGCTCCGACAGAAAGCGCGAATCAATGTTCAGGACAGAGTTGTTTGATTGCGCAGAATCGACACTAACCGGTACCGTGATTTTTTTTCCCGACGAAATTGAGTTTGAAATCGCATATTTGAATTTTTTTTAGCGCGATTCACTGACCTTTTGCGGACAGTGTAGATCAAGATCAGACTGCACAGAACGTGCAGTCTGATCTTGGATCTACACTGTCCGATAAGGAAATACTGCTCTTAAAAGTTTCATTTTACTTATTTAGTAGGATAGGGGTTAAAATTAGATCTGGCTGAAAATGTCTTTTCTATATTTTTAGTTAACTCTTTCCCACACAAGAAAATTTTCGACCAGACCAACTTGAACGGGTTTACAGGACAACAAATAAAATGGAATACAAACGACAGTATCTGTCTGAGATTGTTGAAAACATTGTGGGAACAGAAGAAAATGCTGGTTACCAGCATTTTCTTCTTTTGCCACAATGTTTTTGAAAAGCCTTCTTCTTCAGGGTCGTTAAAATTCGGGATTGTGAGGTAAAGGGTATTAAAGGGTAAAGCCAGTACTCTCTGAAATAAATTGACAGCGGGCATCTTTGAAAATATTACTGATTGACTGATTGATTGATTGAATGGTGTTTTACGTTGCTTTCAACATTATTTCAGTCATATCACGGCGCTAGCTAATATATTTATGTAATGGTATATCCTGGGTTTCAACAGTACTAGGCTAGGGCTCTGTCCTCCCAAGGACACTGCCACGAGAAATCAAGGGCTTTCAGTGTGGCTCGAACCCAGCCCCACCCCTTCCCCCAGGTTACGAGTCCTACTATGTACAACTGCGCTACGCAGGACTCGGAAAAAAGTAATCTTTTAAAATAGTGCCCTGACTTTATAGACCATACTGTTAACCCTACCACTGCCCTGGACCAATACGGGGGCTATTTCCCCACAAGATGACATATATACTAAGACTAATAACAAAAGGCGAATTGTACGATGACTCAAGCTATGCACTTCTTCCGTCAAAATTTAACAATTACTCACAGATTTTGAGATAAGTCCGTGTTAAAATCGATATTCGATATTCCATCTCACAGTGACCTATTGTTGTATCAAGATACATCGAAAAAATATGACGGTCGCAGGACTGTTTTGACTCGATCGCCCCACCCACATCTGTCTGAAAACGTTCCTAGTCCTTCTTTATACGCTAAAGATATTTTGACTGTTTAAAACAAAAAAATTGAAAAAATCCATCCAAATAAAAACCAGTTTGAGACGACATTTCAAACTTGGCTCAAATGATGAAATTCGCCCTCGTAAGGATAGAAAACCTTGTGGGAAAAGGAGAAAATACTGGTACCGAGCATTTCAAGGACAGAATTCCTTCAGTTGGGCAAGATTTGATTTATAGTCTACAAACGCTTTCTAAAAAGTTTGTCGTGTGGTAAGGAGTTAAAAACGTTGGATTATGAGAAAATGCTGGTAACCAACTGTTTCTTTTTTCCCCCACAAGATTTCTACCGTTTCAAAGGCAAATCCTGCCGCCTAAGACGCATTTAAATTGTCGTCTGCAAATGTTTTCGATTGGACGTCTAAAATTTCGTTGTCTGATAAAGATTTAACTAACTTTACCAAACGACAAAAATGTAGACTGGTCAAAATTTAAAGCATTTTGATAAACAATGAATGAAAGTCGGCTGAAATGGTGACATTTGTTTCTGAAAAGGCAGAAAACATAGTGGGAAAAGGAGAAAACGCTGGTTACCAGCATTTTCTCCTTTTTTGCACAATTTTTTCAAGAGATATCGCCATCAGGGTCGTTAAAACTCGGGATTATGTGATAAAGGGTTCATATAAAAACAAGCGCAGAATTATGATTGAAAAGATACACATAGTTTTTACTCCACCAATGGCAGTTGGCGCGGTACTCATTTGTGGTATCTCTTTGTATTTAACCGAATGATATAAACCGGTAAAGTTCAGTCTAAAACCCGGTCTCTGTGATACAGATAGGTGTTATAACCGTCTATAACACGGGATAATAAAACTGCCGCTAACTTTGCACTTTTTTTTATTGAAATATTACTGGATTTCTTTTACATACTTTTGTGCAATATCAGTTTGAGGTAAATTTTATTTTTTGAAATTAGATCGGTATTTGCGTTGCACTCGAGTATTATGTAAACTCAAAGAATTGAAATTCTGCCAAAGTATCATTGCTGACTATCGCGGACTGCACAGTCCGCGCAGGCCGATATAGACGAACACTTTGTGCTACGGGTAAATTTTCTGCATGTCCAAAGATCATTCTACCGCATGATTCAGTCCGTTTAAAAAAAAAAAAAAGTCACACAAAATGAATTTTATGGATCCATAATATATGAGCCATGCTCCGTGAAAAGGGGGCTTAATGCATCTGCGAAAAGTATCGACCCAGGTCAGCCTGCGCAGTCCGCACAGGCTGACCTGGGCCGAAACTTTTCGCTATTGGTCAATTTTCTGTATGTCAAAGGACCAGTCTACCTTGTGATACAGTCGGTTGTTAGACAAAATGGATTTTATGGATCCCAATCGTGTGATGACTTGCTGGGTATCTTGCGTTACGGCGATGCATTAAGCCCCCTTTTGCCAGAGCAAGGCTCAATTATGTGATGACTATGTGATGACTTGCTTGGCATAATTCATCACAGAGATACATGAAACCATGTTTCTGCAAAGAACGGCTCATTTGATCGAACTCTTTTGCGACCAACTCAACAAATCTGGCTATTTTCGAGGTTTAAACAAACAGTTCTTATACATGTGAAGACATTTTTTTTTTCTAACATATGTAACAGAACAGACAGAACAGAACATGTATTTTGTTTTCAAAAATTGTCGGAACAAGAAAAAAAGTCTCTTTAATTTAGAAATGGATTTATCAAGGAACATGGGTATTAGTTAAGATGCAATTAATTTAGTCTTTCATGCAGTGTACAACCTTGTCAAAACTTGTCGAAAGCTTTCTACCAAATTTACTTTCTTTAATGATACAAAACATTGCAGAAATTAAGATTCATAGTTTTTAAAGCACTCTCGCATTTTAAGTTACTAAGTAATAATGTCCACGTAGTCACTTAATTTTTTTTTCTTCAATATTTGTATATTGAAATATGTCATATATAATGCATGCTTTGTAATTAATTGTCATGATCATTGAGCTTGTATGCTTATGTGTCAAAATAAAATGTCTGTTCTGTTCTGTAACACCAACTGGCGGGCCACGCATATTAAAGATATGCACCAATTGATCTTAGTTTAAACTTTGAGCAAACTGTGCGCATTGTCATGTATGGCAGGATAACAGTTAAAAAACCTAGAAAAAAAGATAATTCATTTTTAGCCTTGCAGCTTTTCTTTTCTTTATGATTTAATCAAACATGATATTCTGTTTGTTGGAAATTTTTGTGACTATTGCATGACCAGTATCCATATTCTAAGAGACAGCACTTCGGTCAAATGAAGTTTTTTAGTTCGAACTGTGTGTCGAGCCGTTTTAATATACACATAGGAAACAAAAATGCTGTGATAGGACAAAAAACTAATACCTGAATAAAAATCGACTTAATCCTTTAGCTGCTAAGCGTGATTCAATAACCTTTTGCCGTCACTGTAGATCACGATCAGACTGCACGTTTTTGTGCAGTCAGATCTTGATCTACACTGTCCGATTAGGAGATATCTTTCCTCAAGAAATAACAAAGAGCAAAATTTGGGTTTTTACTATCGGCTTGAAAGATTCATACCACCTATTTAGTACGATGAGGGTTAATTTGAAACTTGAAGAAAAAACCCTAGTTGTTTTCTATGATGTTAACAAGAAATTAATTTTATTGAACAGATGTCCCGTTCTTCACCTTTAGTCTGCTCAGTCCGACTGAAGAGGCTTTTCTTGGACTGTGCAGAGAACATGCAGTCTGATCTTTGATCTATACTGCCCGAAAAGGAGGGATTTTCTCATGGAAAAAGAACTTCAAAATCACAATATTTGGAATGTTACCATTCTGATGGAAATCTTCCTTTAATTTATTCAGATGTTTCAGTCCAAATGCATTTGATAAAGAGGATGTTACGATTTTGATATTCATTACAAAGAACAGACTCTTTTAAGTCCTAAATGATTTTTTCTTTAAAAACTGATACTTAATCTAATAAAGATGAGATTCAATTTTTGATATTTTAATAGATAAAGGAGACTATTGACAGTTTACAATTCCATTGAGTCTGCTCTGTGAAAAGGGGGCTTAATGCATCTGCGAAAAGTTTCGGCCCAGGTCAGCCTGCGCAGTCCGCGCAGGCTGACCTGGGCCGAAACTTTTCGCTTTTCAATTTTCTGTATGTCAAAGGACCAGTCTGCCTTCTGAAACAGTCGGTTTTTAGACATGATGCACTTTATGGATCCCTAGTTATGTGATGTTTTGCTTGGTATGATGCATCAAGGAGAAGCATTAAGCCCCCTTTTGCTAGAGCATGGCTCATATCAATTCATGTTCATCTGGAAGGCAATTCATGTTTTCTATAAAATCTTATGGCTTTACTTAAAAATGATATTTACAATTATTATGTTCGACGATGAACCTTATGTGTTCAAGTCTGAACTGTGATTAAAGTTTCTGTTCAGTTCTTAGAAAAAAGTAAAACAGACATGTTATAACGTAAATAAGAAAAGGGAAATACAAGACAATATTCCGTGGAGAAAGTAGTGTGAAATATACACTCTGTACTGATAAGATTCGCAAAACTTGAGATTAATACACAAAATTTCATAAGTGATGAGGATTGATTATTTTGTCAAAAATCGGGAGATTTTGTGATTGATTACAAAGTTTGCATACATTTATATGTATCAAAATTTTGAATTTTAAGGACAAAAAAAAAAATCTGATTACTGTCTGTTTTCGTGAAACGTACTGTAACCCTCTACTGACGACCCTGTGTTTTAGAGAAGTAGAAGGTCGATTTTAAAAACGATGTGGGAAAAGAAGAAAATACTCGATGCCTGACTTTTCTCCTTTTGCAGCAACCTTTTCTACCCTTTACAATGCAAATTACATGTACATATTTTGAACCATATTTAATTTGTCGTCTGCAAATGCATTCAATTCGGAAAATTTTGGTGCCCGTTAACTGGGAGAAACCTAACCCTTGATCACCATGGTATCTGTAGCTTTTCAGACATGCGCTGGCAAAACTTTTGTGATCTAAGAACTATATGAGTCAGACTTTGTGAAAATGGGGTTTAATGCATCTGCGAAAAGTATCGACCCAGGTCAGCCTGTGCAGTCCGCACAGGCTGACCTGGGCCGAAACTTTTCGCTATTGGTCAATTTATTATATGTCCGAGGACAAGTTTACTTAATGATTAAGTCGGTTTAAAAAAAAAAGGAGACTTTTTTTTTAAAACATTAATTATGTGATGACTTTGCTTAGTATAATGTATTACTGAGATGCATTAAGCCCCCTTTTGCCAGAGCTTGGCTCATATGCAATGTTCTATATTCACATTCAATGTGTAAATACATCTGGAAATACATTTGGACGTTTTCTTGACAAGATTAATCCAACATGAGAAGACTAGAGGGGCGTAAACACTTTCTTACAAAAGCCCGTAAACCAGCCACAAATGTTTTTCTTTTCTTGTTGAGAAGGAAATTTGAAACGCAGGGCCAGATGTACATTCCACAATCCCCGCTTTGATTCACGGGTAACCCCTTACTAGGCGATCTAGATTTTTAACAACTCTTAAGAAGTGGGATTTCGAAAACCGTGTAATCAGCATGTTCTCCTTTTCCAACAATGATTTCTAACCTTCCAAACACATCGTATCATTTGAGCCAAACTTAATTTGTCGTCTGCAAATGCTTTGAATTTGGGCAGTTTATTGTAACATTTTGACGTCTGATAAATTGTTTACAAAATGTCTAAACCTGTTTTATAGGATTGACGCACCAAGGTCACCGAAAAGGGCACCCAGAAACAACATCCTGCCATAAGTTTTACCAGAAACTATCTACTGTACTAGAAAGATGTCTTGGGGTAACAGTGGATGGGGTACCGGTTGGGGCAACAGTTGGGGAGGAAGCGGAAGTAGTGGTAGTAGCGGAGGCTGGGGCCAAAGCGGGTTTGGTGGACACGACAGTCGAGATCCCGAGGGACAACATAATAGTTCATGTATAGCCGAGAACACATGGGGCCGACAAGGACCCTTCTCGAACTACTATGACGAGCGGTGTTCGGGCTGTAGACGTGAACGTGCAATGAGACCTTGGGGAAGCTCTCACGGCGGCTTGGGAAGCATGGCCATCAAAATAGGCGCGCTTTATGTAGCAAAGAAGAGCCTGTTTGATTGAGCTGTAGCCAATAATGTTTAGTCATGTGTTTAACCGAATATGATTGGGAGATGAAAAGACTTCTGCCTCAGTTTGTTTGTGCGAGAAGGGCTGTTCCCCGTATGTGGCTGCTGACAATCTGAGAAAGTTAGTACGTGCGATGCAAACATACTTTGTTTGGTGTTCATGTACAAAGGTTTAAGAGTGAACGTTTTGGTAAAACGAATATTGAACGTTACATCTAACTCATACCGTTTTTTATCGAAGTAGCCATGGGCAATGCGGTATAAGCTGTGACAATACCGATAATATTGCATGCAACAACTGTAACGATGGTAGTCAACTGAAGCCGTTAGTTTGCCATATGGTGCTATTAATTTTTTATTTTTAAAACTTGGTCTTGTAACCGAGAATATGACTTAAGGGTTATTAAGTGCTGTATAACTGTGCAATACTGTAGTACGTCGAGAACGTCAATTTCTTTACAAATACATGTTTTTGTTCAAGTATCATTTTCTTTCATTTTGGAAGTCCCTGTGGGTATATTTTCCTACTGACATTTGATATGAGCCATGCTCTGGCAAAAGGGGGCTTAAAGCATCTCATCTCCGTGATCCATTACACCAAGCAAGTCATTCACTTAATTAGGGATCCTTGAAATCCATTTAATCTGACGATTGCCTGAATCTGGAAAAAGAGTGGTCCTTGGGCATGCAGAAAATTTACAACGAGCAAAAAGTATCGACCCAGGTCAGCCTGCGCGAACTGCGCAGGCTGACCTGGGTCGATACTTTTTGCAGATCTATCAAGCCCCAGTTTCACAGAGAAATGCTCATATCACAAGCAAAACCAAAAAAATATGGCTCGCACGACAAAATTCTACGGTAGCGTACAGGACTTGAGAATAGGAGGTCGCTGGTTCGATCCCCGGCTTGGCCACTTTCTTTCCGAGGATTGGTGATATTCATTATGACAGGATTCATTCCTCTCTCACCGCTGACCATTGTTGATGGTTATGTGGGAAAGCAGCCAGTGGCTTAGAAAGAATATTGTGCGGAGTAATGGTAAAAGAAACCCCAGGAAAGCATGGATAGGTGCACTGCGATATAACTAAAATAATGTTGAAAACGGCGTTAAACACCATACAATCAGTCAGCGAGACAAAGTTCTACAATATTGACTTCGGGTCTACTTTAGTTCCATATCACTGCGAACAGAATACAGAATGGGCACACTTTTTCGGCGCATTTTGAATCATCACCTACCAATTTTAGACTGGTCCATGTTGAAAGCGTTTACAGACCACGAAATAAAATTAGCTCAAATTAAATAAATTGTCTTTAAATGCGAAGAAAACATTTTGGTTACCAGCATTTTCTACTTTTCTCACAATATTTTCAAAAACGTTCTTCGTTATGATCGTCAAAACACGGCATTGTTTTGTCAAAGAAGGTACATGTATATTATAAAATGAAATAAAATGAATACAGAGTAATATCTAGCAACTTTGTTCCATCTTTAAACACTCCTTACCATACAAAAAAAAAAACTTTAGACCTGTCCAGATTGAGGGCATTATTTTGTAGACGATAAAATAAATGTGACTAGAGAAATGAAATTTGTTTTGGGAATGGTAGAAAACATTGTGAGAAAAGGAGAAAATGCTGGCTACCAGCATTTTCTCCTTTTTCCACAATGTTTTTTTTTTTAAGTTTTCTTTCTCAGGGTTGATATTGTGTGGAAAAGGGTTAAACCACGACACCCTACAATAGGCAGTGTTTCTGAGTCTCTGTAGTACATGAATATATTTGAAAAAAATAAAATATGGTATACGGAGCAATTGCTCATCACGTCCACTGCCCCCCCCCCTTTTCCCCCAACAGGTGTTGTATCAATCCTTAACCTGTTATCCCTTCACCACACAATGCCGCATTTTAACGACACTGTTGAAGAAGGCTTTTGAAAACATTGTGGGAAAAGGAGAAAATGCTGGTAACCAGCATTTTCTCCTTTTCCTACAATGTTTTCTACCCATTCAAAGGCAAACCCTATCATTTTGAACCATATTAAAACTGTGGCATGCAAATGCTTCGAATTTGGACAAATGTAAAACATTACCGTGCGGTAACGGGTTAGATTAGTAAAATGAAACTTTCAAGCCGATAGAAAGAACACAAATTTTCCTTTTTCATAGGTATTTTTTTTTGTGAAAAATATCTCCTTATCGGACAGTGTAGATCTAAGATCAGACTGCACGTTCTGTGCAGTCTGATCTTGATCTACGCTGTCCGCAAAAGGTCAGTGAGTCACGCTTAACCCTAAGACTGTATTTTCTCTTTCCAACAATTTTTCATCCAGTTCACACCCAGCCCTCCTTTCTAGTGACGCTTAAACTGACATGTAGAGAGGTACGAGGTAAATCATTTTCTCATAATCTGTTATTATACATTAAAACTCTCATAAAAGAGTTCATTCGTAAATGTTGTTGATAAGTCTGCATGATAATAACATAATAAATATATGTGAGCCATGCTCTTTGAAAGGGGGGCTTAATGCACCTGCGAAAAAGTATGTATCTATCCAGGTCAGCCTGCTCAGTCCGCGCAGGCTGACCTGGACCGAAACTTTTCGTTATTTGTCAATTTTCTGTATGTCAAAGGACCAGTGTACCTCATGATTCAGTCGATTGTTAGACAAAATTGACTCATGATCATATTATGATGACTTGATTGGTATCATGCATCTCGGAGATGCAATAAGCCCCCTTTTGCTAGAGCATGGCTCATGTAGCAATAACCCTTTCATTATAGCATTACCGTCGTCATAAGCAATTTCTCCCTCTGTTGCGATGTTTTTTTTTTAAAACAAGTATTCATGTATTTAACAACATTTCATGGTGAATATCCATATCTGACAAGGCCTTTTTCAAAGTTGCCGGGGTCCCGCGGGGCTCAGTGGTAAAGTGTAGAACTAGTAACCTGAGGGCCCAGGTTCAAGCCTCACAGAAAGTACTGAGTTTTTTGAGGGAGTGTCCTTCCGACCCCTACCCTAGTACTGGTAAAACCAAGGACATACATGAAGATATTAGCTGTTGCCAGGATATGACTGAAATCATGTTGAAAATGGCATAAACACCATTCCATCAAAGTCGTCCTTTGCAAGTTTGTTCCGCATGGACTTCCTTCTATCGAACCCATTGTTCCCTGCAGTCTGATCTTGATCTACACTATCCGCTAAAGGTCAGTGAGTCGCGCTTAGCAGCCTAAGGGTTAATCCTCACTAGATGATAAAAATTTGGGTTCGACAATATTGAAAGAATTTGCAGACAACAATTAAATGTGGCTGCAATTACGAGCTTTGTCTTAAAAGGGTAGAAGACATTGTAGGAAATGGAGAGAATGCTGGTTTCCAACATAATCTCCTTTTCCAACAACGTTTTTCCAAGGGGTCGTGAAAACAGGAGATTAAATGAAAAGGGATTAACATAGCAAGTGGTGCTAGAATGCTTGATATATAAATATAAATGTATTTGATAATATTTGTATTGTTCATGCGTACATGATACATAATTATCTGTGAGAGACGATGGTGTATAGGTAGAGCCGTGAGGTCGCCAGGACGTAACTTCGGTCCTGTATTCACCAAACATTTTTAACTGTTTACCAAACGACCGAATAACCAGCCTTTTCCTTATTCCACAATATAGTTTCTGCTATTTCAAAGACAAACCAAAGTATTTGGCGGCTGCAAATGCTCTAAATTTGGACAAATCTGAAATTTTGCGGCGTGGTCAACAGTTAAACAAATGGTTAAATTTTGCCCGGATCAGCAGTTTGTTGAATTACGTAATTCTCAGACGCACAACAAAAACTAGATCTGCGTGTCAACCAGACATTTTTACAATATAAAAGAGTAATCCTTTTTCTGCTAAATCAGTTAAATAAAACTTTTAGGCCGATAGTAAAAACTCGAAAAGTGTTATTTCACATTTATTTTTGGAGAAAAATATCTCCATACTCCACGTTCTGTGCAGTCTGATCTTGGATCTACACTGTCCGCAAAAAGGTCAGTGAGTCGCGCTTAGCAGCTTAAGGGTTAAGAATACTCGTTGACACAAAATCAGATTTACTTATCTTCCCTCTTATCTATCTCAAAGAGCCTCTTAAAAACTAAAATTTTTATGACATAAGCCATAAAATTCAGTTTTAAACAAATATTACGTTTACGAGTATTTCCCTCTAACAAAATTTCCTTCATTTGCCTTCACTTCTTGGCTGGCTCTCTCTCTCTCTCTACTACGAAGGGAAAATACAGAGAGAGATAAATGAGCAGTGCTCTGGTAATAGGGGGTTTAATGCATCTCCGTGATGCATAATACCAAGCAGGTAATCACCAAATTATGGATCCATAAAATCTATTTTGTTCCACAACCGACTCTGTCATGAAGTAGATGCGTCATTGGGCATGCAGAAAATTGACTAAAAGCAAAAGGTTTGGACCTAAATCGATATACTCTTTGCAAATGCTTTAAACCCGTATTTTCATACAGCATGGTTTAAAAGTAGACTCAACATTGGAATGACCTTGACCTACAGTGTCTGCATTTATCAGGCGCATTTATCAGCCTAAGTGCAATACATTGGGCTCTTTAGGCTGGATGTGCTCAGGACGGCTGGTTTCTACTTTGCCCACAATGTTTTCTCGATTTTTTGTATCATATTTGTATCGGAATTCATTTTCCAATTCTACAGGTTCATTTTACAAGAACATTCTCAAAGTTTGGAAAAAAATGCAGGGGAGTGGGGGCGACATTTAATGGAAAGAGACCAGCTAAGCCAATCGTCACTTCCGATTCTGTAAGTTAAATCAAACCTAGTCCGTGTCAAGGCTGTTTCCATCAGAACCGCTTTCATTTACACAATTCTTAACATGGCGGCGCCCTTGAAATTCCTAATCGACCCAGTCCGGCAGACTCCGTTAATTAACTCTTTACCGCACAATGCCGCCTTTTGACGCCCCTGGGAAAGAAGCCTTTTGAAAACATTGTGGGAAAAGGAGAAAATGCTGGTAACCAGCATTTTCTCCTTTTCCCACAGTGTTTTCTACCCTATCAAAGAAAAATTGCACCATTTGAGCCACATTGAAATGGTCGTCTGCAAATGCTTTCAATTTGGACAAGGCTGAAATTTTGTCGTCTGGTAAAGGGTTAATAATTAAGATGAAGTCACAATTTATGCATGTGACTTTATTAACCCGTCAGTAAAAACTGCCAACGAAATTTAATCAATAAAAAAATCTATTCAAGAAAAATGTTTGTCATTGGAAAAGTATTTTGGAAGGATTTCAATCGATTGTTGTGCCTCATGTTTTTTTTTTCAGTGGAGTTTTATTTTACTAGTAAGGCGCATGTGGACATCAAACATGCACATTGTTATACAATCCAGGGATTTGATCAACGGATTACCCGAGGTTTATTTTAACCCTTAGGCTGCTTATCGCGACTCACTGACCTTTTGCGGACAGCGTAGATTAAGATCAGACTGCACAGAACGTGCAGTCTGATCTTGTATCTACACTGTCCGATAAGGAGATATCTTCCCTCCAAAAATCCCTTTGGAACAGGAAAGTTTTGGGTTTATACTATCGGCTTGAAAGTTTCATTTCTTTTATTCAGCAGGATAAGGGTTAATGAAGCTAAACATTACCTTCATGGCTTTGTCCGTCTTCAACTGATGTGGCATACTAAATTTGAAAGGAACAGAATTCCTAAATGGCGAAACCAGATGGCTTCAGTCAACCAGAAATGGTGTTACTTTCTAAATCTAGAGTGACACTTAGGATGAAATTAAGCATGGTTATTGAATACGGATTTAGGCGTAAAATATTAAATAAAAATGTTGTTTAATTTGATGCTATACAATGCATCTTTGGGTCATCAACCAGACTCCAGCTGAGATAAAAAAAAAAAGCTTCGTACCGGTTAGAAATGAGCCATGCTCTGTGAAAAGGGGATTAATGCATCTGCGAAAAGTATCAATGCAGTGCGCGCAGGCTGACCTGTGCCGACACTTCGCTATTGGTCAGTTTCCTGCAAGTCCAAGGACCAGTCTATCTCACGATTCAGTCGGTTGTTAGACACAATGGACTTTATGGATCAACGACCAGGTAAGGTCTTGCATGGTGTCATACATTACAGAGATGCATTAAGCCCCCTTTTGCCAGAGCATGACTCATTAATTCTTTGCATTGACTCTCTACCATAACATCCCTGTGTCTTTCGACCTTGAGAGAGACAATTTTTGGGCATAATATAGCAAAGGGAGAAGATACCGATGATCAAGTTTTTCTCCAATTCGCGCAATGTTTTCTACCCTGTCTAGGACAAATCTCATCGTTTGGGACACATTTAACTTTGTCGCCTAAAAACGGACATGTCTGTTTTCAGTCTTGGTACATAACTCATCGTAAAGCACTGGAAGGCCCTTTAACCCTTATCCTGCTAAATAAAAGCAATCAAACTTTCAAACCGATATCATAAAAACGAAATTTTCCTATCTCAAACGTTATTTTTGAAGGGAAGACATCTCCTTATCGGACAGTGTAGATCAAAGATCAGAATGCACGTTCTGTGCAGTCTGATCCTGATCTACGCTGTCCGCAAAATGTCAGTGAGTCCGCTTAGCAGCCTAAAAGTTAAAAAGAAGAAAAGTTTTTTTCTTAAAAAAAGTTCTTGCAATTAAGTGAGCCCCATGCTCCCCTCAGGAGACCTTTAAAATCCCCTTAAGCAAGTTTTAAATTCCCATCATTCCACCATAAAAAGCTATCACAAGTTATTGCTGGTGGGCTTATGAAATATGAGCGGTGTTCTGGCAAAACCGGCTTTAATACACCAAGCAAGTTTTCACTTAACTATGTAATGTTAAAATCTATTTTGTCTAACAACAAACTGAATTATGAGTTAGAGTGGGCCCTTACAGTGCAGAAAATTTAACAATAGCAAAAAGTTTCGACCCATGTCAGCCTGCGCGGACTGCGCAGGCTGACATGGGTCGATACTTTTTGCAAAAACATTAAACCCTCTTTTTACAGAGCATTGCTGAATAATATAATATGCCCTTTGATCTCAATAAACAAGTAATCCTTGACCACAAAAACACGCGGTTAAAAGAACCTGCTTAAAAAAGTGTTTTGAAAACATCTGGAGAAAAAAGAACTTAAAAGACGCATTTTTTTTCTTTTCTTTACATTGCTTTCCTAAACATTTGACACACATTTTACTTTTCAACTACAGCCGCTTCTAATTAGGACAAGTTTAAATTTTGTTGTCTGGCAAAAAGTTGACCTTTAATGTTAGGTCATAAAATAAATCCCCAAACCGCAACCACAAAGTCACAAGTCAGTTTGTTCAGTATTTAATCCAGCTTGCATTAACTCTTTACCACGCAATCCTGAATTTCAACGATACTGAGGAAGAAGGCTTTTAAAAAAATTGTGGGAAAAGGGGGAAAAAAAATGCTGGTAACTAGTATTTCCTCCGTTTCCCACAATGACTTTTACTCTTTTAAAATCAATTTCCATCATTTTAGCCACTTTTCATTTATGGTCTGCAAATGCTTTCAATATGGGCTAGACTAAAATTTTGTAGTTTGGAAAAGGTTTAGGCAAATCTTCAAAGTGACATGTAAAAAGTTGCTTGCTATTGATAGATGCTTGCTTAGAATCTGTGTTAATCCGTAAGTTGCTAAATAAATGAAACGAAAATTTCCCCTCAATAGTAAAAGCCCAAATATTGCGGTTTAAAGTTGCTTTCACAGGAAAGAAAATACCCCTTATCGGACAGTGTAGATCAAAGATCAGACGGCACGTTGTGTGCAGTCCTATCTTGATCTACACTGTCCGCAAAAGGTCCTTGAGTCGCGCTTAGCAGCCCAAGGATTAACACATTTTTTTTTTTTCAGCACCGTGAGTTATATCGCGGAGGCCAATGCACCTGTCCATGATCTCCTGGAGATTCTTGTACTAGTAATTTGCACAACATTCTTTCAAAGCCACTGGCTGCTTTCCTACATAAGGATTGCGAAACAGTGTTGATCAATGAGAGAGGAACGAATCTTGTAGTCTGTAGCGTATGTTGAATAACTGCCCAAATTTTTATCAAAGAGGGAAGAAAACATTGTGGGAAAAGGAAAAAAATGCTGGTTACCAGCATTTTCTCCCTTTACCACAATGTTTTCAAAAGCCTATCTCCTTAGGGTCGCTGAAACTCGGGATTGTGTGGTAAAGGGTTGAAAAACACAGATTGTGGACTAACATAACTAACATATAACAAAAAGTCACATGTTTAATCCTTGTCCGCCTAAATAAATAAAATAAAACTTCAAGCCGATAGTAAACACACGAATAATGTTATTTCAAACTTATTGTTTTGTAGAAAAAAAGAAAACATCTCTTTATCGGACAGTGTAGATCCGAGATCAGATTGCACCTTCTGTGCAGTCTGATCTTGATCCACACTGTCCAGAAAAGGTCAGTGAGTCGTGCTTAACAGCTTAAGGGTTGGTGAACTGTAGGTGAAAGTTTTATGTGATAAATTCGATTCATGGCATGTTTGAATAATCGATATATTGCTGTATTCACATGTGATTGTCAGGTAATTATGTCTGTGTTTTTATTTCAATATATCCCCTTTTAAATACACTGACACTTTCGGCGCTAAAGGCATAAACAGCCGTTTTTGCAGACGACATAGTTTAAAGATCAGACTGCACAGAACTTGCAGTCTGATCTTGGATCTATACCGTCCCCATGTTTAGTCAAGCCTATCAGAAAAAAAATATCGTTCTTAGTTCCAGTGAATCGTTTTTTTTTTTTTCAGGAGTCAAACGAGGTCGCGTTAACTCTTAGGCTGCTAAGCGCGACTCTGGGCTTTTGCGGACAGTGTAGATCAAAGATCAGACTGCACAAAACGTTTCTTTCCGGTGAAATCAGTTTTGAAACCGCAATATTTGGGTTTTTACTCTTGGGTGGAAATTTTCGTTTCATTTATTTAGCAGCTGAAGTGTTAACCCTTTAACTGCTATATAAATGACACAAAACTTTCAAGCCGATTTTAAAAACCCAATTTTGCTATTTCATGGGTATTTTTTGGGGAAAGATATCTCCATATCGGACAGTGTAGATCCAAGATCAGACTGCACGTTCTGTGCAGTCTGATCTTGATCTACACTGTCCGCTGAAGGTCGGTGAGTCGCGTTTAGCAGCCTAGGGGTTAATATATTTACCGCAGATAGAGTTAAAACGTGGGAAATGGTCTTTTATCTACCCGTCATTAAATATATGAGCCGTGTTCGGGCAAAAACGGGTTTAGTGCATCTTCGTGATGCCTTATACCAAGCAAGACATCACACAATTTTGGATTAACTAAATCCATTTTGTTCAACAACTTTGAACTATGAGGCAGACTGGTCCTTTGACATGCGAAAAATTTACAAAACAGCCAAATGTTTCGACCCATGTCAGCCTGCGTGGACTGCGTAGGCTGACATAGATCGATACTTTCTTTTTTAGGTGCATTTAACCCCTTTTCACACAGCATGGCTCATATCTTTTGTGTTTAATACAGACAGGCATTTTGTACCATTTTAATTGAACCAAAGGCCATTTATAAATTATCTAGGCGATTTGTCAGCACACTCGCTCTCAACTAAACCTTTTATAAAGTCGTAAAAATGCTATAAACGTAAATCATTCTTATATATAAATTGTATAAATTGTGTAAAATACGCAGGTTCTGATTACAAATGAACGGCGCTCTGACAAAAGGGGGTTTAGTGCATCTCCGTGATGCATTATACAGAGTAAGTCATCACATAATTATGGATCCATAAAATCCGATTTGTCTAATAATCGAATCATTCATGATGTAGACTGGACCTTAAACATGCAGAAAATTGACAAACAGCAAAAAGTTTCGATCCAGGTCAGCCTGTGCGGTGAAGATGGAAGGAAAAATTGATCTAAAAATCAAGAATTCACTCAATCAGTTGTTTAATATTACATATGAGCCTATGAAAAGGGGGCTTAATTCATCTGCGAAAAGTATCGACCCAGGTCAGCCTGCGCAGTCCGCGCAGGCTGACCTGGGCCGAAACTTTTCGCTATTGGTCAATTTTCTGTATGCCCAAGAACCAGCGTACCTTATCACTCAGTCGGTTGGTAGAAAAAGAGGATTTTATAGATTAATAATTATGTAATGACTTACTCGGTATCATTGATCACAGAGATGCATTAAGCCCCCTTTTGTAAGAGCAAAGCTCGTATGAATGAGACAGGCTCTGTGAAAAGGGGGCTTCATGCATCTGCAAAAGGTATCGACCTAGGTCAGCCTGCGCAGTCCGCGCAGGCTGACCTGAGTTGAAACTTTTTGCTATTGGTCGATTTTCTGCATGTCCAAAGACCAGTTTACCTCATGATTCAGTCGGTTGTTAGACAAAATGTATTTTATGGATCCATGATCATGTGATGACTTGCTCGGTAAAAATGCACCACGGAGATGCGTTAAGCCTCCTTTTGCAAGAGCATGGCTCATATTTATATAACTTTGAAATTTCGTGTTCAACCCACTTGAGTTCGAAAAGAGTTTTATAAGCACAGAATCTAGGGTCGTATTCGCCATCAGTTATATATAATCGGCGTTCTAGGAAAATGTGATTTAACGCATCTTCGTATTCCAAGCAAGCCGTTAGTATTATTTATTAAAATAACCATTATTATATTTTTAACATAATAATAATAATGAAAAGTTTCAAGCAGTTTCATGTTATTTTTATGTTATAGAAATGGCTGAATCATGAAATCGAATGGTCCTTTATCACGCAGAAAATTTACCCATAGAAAAAAGTTTCGACCAGGGTCAGTCCTTTCAGATTGCGCAGGCTGACCTGGAACAATACTTTTTGTAGGTGCATCGAACCTGGCCTGGACAAAGGCTCAGTTATTCACAACTTTTCTGGGTTTCAACAGTTCTAAGCTGGGGCACTCCAGTGCCTTGCGGAAGGACACTTCCACATTGTTGCTAGTGGGAATGGAACCTATCTGATATGGAATCCCTGATTACCAACACATAGCTTTATTCCTTTAACTCTTATCCCGCTAAATAACTTACATAAAAATTTCAGACCGATAATAAAATCCCGAATGTCATTTGAAATTTATGTTTAATAGAAAAAATATCTTCTTACCGGCCAGCGTAGATCCAAGATCAGACTGCACATTCTGTGCAGTCTGATCTTGATCTACACTGACTGCAAAAGGTCAGCAAGTCGCCCTTAGCAGCTAAAGCGTTAAAATACAATCCCGCGCTTCATCCTCCAGGATAAAGACAGAGTTTTGAAAACATTAGGGGAAAAGGAGAACATGCTGGTAACCGCCATTTTCTCTTTTTCTCACGATGTTTTTCCCCGTTCCAAAGACAAAGTTCATCAAATTAATTTGTCGCCAATCTGGACGAGTCTAAAACGTTGTGGTGTGATTAACCTTCAGGCAGCTAAGCAGGACTCATTGACCTTTTGTGGAAAGTGCAGATCAAGATCGGACTGCACAGAACGTCCAGTCGGATCTTGGATCTACACTGTCCGATAAGGAGATACTTTCTCCAAAAAGTAAGTTTGAAATAGCATTATTCTGGCTTTTACTATCGGCTGGAAAATTTTATTGAACTCATTCAGCAGGATGACGGTTAAAAACAACCTGGGGTTGTAATCAGTAACATATTTACTATTGAAGGAAACGATATGAACGACATTCGAATCAGAAAACTTACCACTCGAGAAATCTGTGATAACTGCACAACCTGAAATGATAAGTACGGGAAAACTTAAAGAAAAAGTATCAGAAATCTGGGTTGTAATTGGAATCAAAATTCTAATTCTTTTGTTTCGAGCTATAGTGTCGTTGTCATTGGTTCGCACACTAATGACATAGTGATACCGGTATGAAAAGTTCCAACGTTTTTAAAACATTACTGATCATTCGAACAAACACGTAATATGACATTGCCCGACTGCTACTCTCGCTATATTCCGTACGTGACTATCAGTAATGCCGATCTTTCACGGAATATACCGAAAGCGATTGGCGATCTTGGCTCATTTATTACACGTCCGCAATTTCAAAGCTGTGACTGAGGGAAGCGTTTTCTTGCGACGTCACTCGTTATGATGAAAATGAGGGGAAAAAAGCAACGCCTGTCAGAGGACGGAGTACAGTTAGGGCTATCGCTTCTGAATGTGTTAATTTAAAACGCGAAACTCGATCGTACGATGATGATAATGCGAAATCACGAAACTATGATGATGAAAACGATGACGATAACGCAATACTACAATGGTGAAAAGCGACAATACGATAGTACGATGATGAAAGTGCGATATAATATCGTACCATCGTACTGTCGCGTTTTCATCATCGTAGTATCGTAGTATCGCGTTATCACCATCGTACTGTCGCGTTTTCACCATCGCACTATCGTGATTTCATCATCGTACTGTCGCATTATCACCATTGTACTATCGTGTTATCATCATCGCACTGTCGTGTTATCATCATCGTACTGTCGTGTTATCATCATCGTGCTATCGCGTTTTCACCATCGTACTATCGTATTTTCATCATCGTACTCTCGCGTTATCACCATCGTGCTATAGCCTTCCGCTGCGCATGCGTATACACGTTCACAGGCGATTGACCTAACAGCATTCCGTATAACTCTACCAGACTGCAATTTTTTGGCCACACAGAAAACTTTACGGGAAAATGAGAAAATTCTGGTTACTAGCATTTTCTTATTTCCCTCAAGGTTTGCAAAAGCCTTCTTCTTTAAGATCCTTAAAACTGTGTGTTGTTGTGGGGGAAAGGGTTAACTTGTTTGGAGAAATATAAGAAGATTAGCGCATTGGTCCTTATCCTGCCGATTGCAATCATGGATTTATTTTGCGGAGAGTATAGTGCAAGATCAGCCTGCATGCACGTGCAGTCTGATCTTGCTCTGCACTCTCCACTGCTCTTTCATTAATTTCTGTCTACGAAACCCTATCCACAGTTGTCGACACTCGACTGAGAGGCAGAGTCGACCAAGATCAGAATGCAGGTTATTGCAGTCTGACTGTAGTATATATAGTCCCTTAAGAATGTTTGGCAGTACAAAGATTGGCACAAATATGAGCAATGCTCTGTTAAAAAGGGGCTTAATGCATTTGCAAAAAAGTATCGACCCAGGTCAGCCTGCACATTCCGCGTAGGCTGACATGCGTCGAAACTTTTAGCTTTTCGCTAAATTTTCTGGATTACCCCATGGTCCACACTCTTGTCAGACAAACTGGATTTTATGGATCCATAATTATGTAATGACTTGCTTGGTATAATGCATCACGGAAATGCATTGCTGAGCCCCGCTAGCTATGTCGGTAGCATACAGAACTTGAGGTCAGAAGGTCACTGGTTCGATCCCCGGCTAGGCCAAATCTTTCCGAGGATTGATGATAGTCATTGCGACAGGATTCATTCCTTTGTCACCGCTGACCATTGTTTCGATGACGGTTATGTGGGAAAGCACCGAGTAGCTTAGAAAGAATATTGTGCGTAGTACTGGTAAAAGAAACTCCAGGAAAGCATGGATAAGTGCACCGGCCGTCGCAATGTAAATGAAATAATGTTGAAATCGGCAATAGACACCATACAATTAATTAATGAAAAGGGAGATGCGTTAATCAAACCGCTTTTCCTACAGCTCCGCTCACATTATGATAGCATACTGAACTCACAGCACTGCACCATTGAGAGATGCTCTAGATGTTTTGTGTGTATTACACAGACATCGAGAGATCCGCTCTGTAGATAACAGTTCACCGTGTGCTTTGGGTCTAATATTACACAAAATTGACATTTTGTTGAATGCCCCTAAATTGAATGTCAGAGGTCATGACGTCCGAAACATGGACCATATTCCGAGAAGATAACTAACCGTTCTGATGCTATTTGTAGATAAATTGTAAGTTCTTAAGAGCAGTAGCTTAGTAATTTATTTCGGCGGCTATACAACCTAATACACAAACATTAATGAGCCGTGCTCTGGCAAAAGGGGGCTTACTGCATCTCCGTGATCCATGATACCAATCAAACCATCACATAATTATGGACCCATAAAAGCCACTTTTTTTAACAACCGACGTAATCATGAGGTAGACTGGTCCTTGGACATACAGAGAATTGACCTGGGTCGATACTGTTCATAGAAGCATTAAGCCCCCTTTTCACAGAGCATGGCTCATTTGTGTTTTGACAAACTTCGTCCACAATATCTAATAATCAAAGTGCTGTAAGCACTGTAATCGGTCGACACTGAATAATTGAAGTGGTTTGAAATCACAAATCAGATGGTAGATGTTTGAACTATGTATTGGACAAAATATCCTACACCGTTACAAATGAGCTACGTAGGATCCCTCTTTTTTAAACTGTCTTTTACAAATTAGTTGTTTAACGATTGGTTAAAATATAAGTTATGTTTGCCAGCCGACAGCAATAGAACGTAAAAGATATGTGACAATTCTGATCAGCAATACCCATTATCAAGTTTTAGATATCACTCGTCATGAACAGCAGTACCTACCAACCCTTTAAAAGAGTGAAAAAATACATATATTCTTTTCTGTAACTTTGGCAACTTTGGTAACTGTATTGTAACATATAAAAGCCGTATAACATATGTCTGCATTATAACTTTGGAATTGTTTACTTTTGGCTGCTTGTAGGCCTTTCATTTTTCCATTTTGAACAAGACATCGTATTCATCTTGACAAACTGTCCGACTTATTTTTTAGCGGGCCAAATCGCCCAGTCCAAACGTCTGCTGGCAAATTTCTCCTACATTATACTTTCAAAGAACGTAGATACCCAATAGCTCCCTAACCGTCAACTCTTTACCAAACGATAAAATTTTAGACTTGTCCAAATCAAAAACATCTGCACATGACGATTAAATGTAGACCAAATGATGATCTGAATCCTTGAAAGGGTTAAAAAACATGGGAATAGGAGAAAATGGTAACCTGCATTTTCCCCTTTTCTCAAAATGTTTTCAACTTCTTTCTCATGGGCATTAACAAAGGCCAGTTTGGTTAAGAGTTAAAACACTCAGTTGATCGACTAGCCTTTTACAGTCAGGAAAACAATATCAAACATTTGGCTTCAATTTCATGGTCGTTTTTTTTTTCCCCATATACATCCCAAATAAACAGACAATTAGATCTAAGATATGAACGTCTGTGATATTAAACTGCATTGCGTTCAAAGGACAGTCTGATCTTTATCTTTTATTGTCTTCAAAAGCGACTTTACTTGTCCATAGCCAACACAAGTAATTGTATTTGGGTCATTCTAATCAGTAAGAGCATAACTGCGGTAGCCTTGCTCTCGTTATCTGAAATGTAGAAAGGATGAGAATCGACCAATGTGGAATAGCTGATGAGACAAACATGTTGCTGAAATGTGCACGCTTAGAGCGCTAAATTGTTAAAATAGACATGTTAAGCTTGGAATAGCAGCCTAAATCTTGCAGGACCATTGCTGTTTTGAGTAAAGTAACTCGGAAAACTGGCATGACAGATCCAAGATCTGACTGCATGTTCTGAGCAGTCTGGTCTGAATCTGCATTCTCTGCAAAGACTTTTTCCCTGTTCCGTTGATTCAGATATGGAGAATGTAACAGTAAGTGAGCTTATTTGTGGGACCGTTTCAGGGTTTTTTTTATCCTCGATGAAAATGTTCTATTTGACAAAATTTCGAAAATCTTTTAAATGGGTGAAAAACGCTGTGGAAAAAAGAGAACATGCTGAATACATACAGTTTTTCCAACTATATTTTCAAAGCCACACAGGATTGTTTGGTCAAGGGTTTACAGACTGATTCCAGTCTGTAGAAACTCACCAAGAAGAAACATGTAAGTGAGTGTAAAATGGTAGTGCCATGGCTGGAAGGAGAGGAAAAGGGACTGTGAAAACAATTCAGCCCTTATCCCGCTAAAACATTGAAATGAAATTTCAAACCGGTGGTAAAACCCGAATAATTCTATGTCAAACTTATTCTTTTTTTGGAAAAAGAAATATCTCCTTATCGGACAATATACATCCAAGATCAGACTGCACGTTCAGTGCAGTCTGATCTTGATCTATACTATCCGCAAAATAGGTCAGTGAGTCGCACTTAGCAGCCTAGGGGTTAATACATCATACGCTGAAAGATGCGTAATCAGTCAGTACTGCGAATGGACAGCCTGGGTACTAAGGTTGCAAGCGATGAATCGCCAGTCCATTCTGAAAATGTTTACGTAATGGCCTCTCCGCGAGGGCCATAACCTTTACACAACTCTATACTCTTTGTCCCCACAGCTTCACACGCTTCGCCTCGCTAACATTAAACGACCAGCCGGTTACTATTTTAAACTTACGGCTGTTACGAGTTGCATTTACATCAGTTTTCTCTTAGGCAGAGCAATCTAAATTTTCAAATTCTTTTCAAGCAATGTTTCCTGTTGCGATTTTATTCCCCTCAAGACCAAAATGACCTATTATCTTTTCAACACCTGCTACATATACGGAGAGCACTCGTTACAACTCGGCCGATCCCGTAACTACGTATAACTATCAACGGATCACTCGAAATTTGCCGAATGACATGGACAGCAGACGACTACAAGATGTGTTCACATCACCCAATACACTTGATTCGCACTCGTTTCATTCATAAAGTTGCTGCTAATTACTGACCATATTTCTTATAATCGTGTTGAAAGTAAACTGCTCCAGTTTTTGCTGGCCAGAGATTTTGATAATACTGTAATTATGTCATACTTCAATACTAAACAATTTGTAACCGCCGTTTATTACATAATTGAAAAGTTATTATGGGATTACTTGACATTACTTAACGCCTGTTTACCGCTAATTACTATTCCTGCGCTTATCTGGGTCAAAAGTGCGGTTATCTGGGTCAAAAGTAGTTTTTGTAATAAGGTCATCACAGCAGGTATAAGCGTTAAAACGCTGTAAGTAAAAGCTGTTCCGAGTTGCAGTTACACCAGTTTGCCCTGAGTAGACGGGTTTCCGAAGTTTTCCATCTCTCTAATCGGTCTACCGCCCGATTAACTAGCTGCTGAAGACGACCCTCCGTCAGTTGTCAGTCTCTTTTTTTTAAACCTTTCTAAACTGGTGTGAAAAGAGTGGATGCATTTTTCGTGGTCTGATAATTTATCTTCAATCAGGTACACAGGATGTAACAAGTGGGTAAATATAAGGAGAAGTATAAGCGTCGAAACTTTGAAGTGGACAATTTTTCCACATACCACCGCGAACTGGAAATTTACATACCGCGGCAAAAACATACTTAACAATTTTCATTGGTTAGTGCTATTTTTAAACAATGCGTACTTATTTTAAAAACTGGTCGCTATGGGAAAATTTCAATGACTTACAAATTAAAAGTCGAAACTTTGAGATGGACAATTTTTTTCTCATCCCACTGTGAATTGGAAATTTGCCGCGGCAAATATAACAATTCTCATTGGTCAATACTATCTTAAAGCAATACGTAGTTATTAAAAAAAAAAAAAAAAAACGGATCGCTTGGGTCAAATTTCAGTGAAAATGCTTTTATTATACATTTAAAAGAAAGGAGCTGAGCCCCGGTAGCTCAGTCGTAGCGTACAGGACTTGAGAACAGGGAGTCGCTGGTTCGATTCCCGGCTCGGCCAATTTCTTTCCGAGGGTTCATGATAGTCATTGCAACAGGATTCATTCCTCTCTCACCGCTGACCATTGTTTCGACAACGGTTATGTGGAAGAGCAGCCAGTGGCTTCGAAAGAATATTGGACAGGGTAGTGGTACAGAATCTCCAGGAGAGAATGGATAGGTGCACTGGCCGCCGCGATATTACTGAATTAGTGTTGAAAACGGCGTTAGAGACCATACAATCAATCAATAAAAGGAAGGAACAGTTTGGAGAAAAAGAATTGCATTTAGGTATAAATTTCATTTTTTACGCGGTCTTTATTCTTCTATGTTCTTTAAATTAATTAGAATCAAAATTGTCACAATTTTTCAACATCAATTTGTAAAATTAATGTTCTTTCACCACCTTCATTTATAACATCTTATAACTTTTAACCGCGTACCAAATAAATAAATGTCAAATCTGCCTGCAAAAGAAGCTTTAAATACTTGCTAATCAGTGCAGTTCGGACGGTTAATACTTTACCAAAACCATTCCGAGTTTGAACAACCCTGGGGAAAGGGGCTTTGGAAAACATTGTGGGAAAAGGTGAAAATGCTGGTTACCTGAACTTTCTCCTTTTCCCTCAACGTTTTCTGTCGCTTCCAAAAAAAAAAAAAACGAGATCACATAAGCCGCAATCGATATTTCACCATTAAATGCTTTAAACTGTTAAACTGCTAAGCGCGAGTCATGGACCTTTTGTGGACAGTGAAGATCCAAGATCAGACTGCACAAAACGTGCAGTCTGATCTTGGATCTACATTGTCCGATAAGGAGATATTTCCTCAACCCCCATAACTTTGAAATACCAACATTTTGTTTTTTTTTTTCCATCGGCTTGAAAGTTTCATTTAAGTTTATTTAGCAGGATAAGGGTAAATTGTGTACAAAAAAAAGACAGCTTGTAAAGAGTGAAGGCATGAACATATCATGTAGTTTGTTGCATTCTTTTTTTTGCAAGTCATTTGCATGCGTTTGTTTGGTTGTTGACCCCTTTGTATTACAGATGACCTTAACCCTTGTCCTGCTGAATAAATGAAATGAAACTTTATAGTAGATAGTAGAAGCCGAAAACTTTCTTCTTTCAAAGGTATTTTTGGAGGAAAGATACCTCCTTATCGGACAGAGTATATCAAAGATCAGACTGCACGTTCTGTGCAGTCTGATCTTGATCTACGCTGTCCGCAAAAGGTCGGTGGGTCGCGATAAGCAGCCTAAGGGTTAATATGTAATTAATCCAACACTTGAATTCACATTACATCACTTAAAGAAGTATGAAGCTAGATTTTGGCGAAAAAAAAATCCTTGGGGGAAAGTTGACAGTTTTAAAGGAAAACCCATAAGGACGTGACTGTGCACTCTCAGTTGGGGAGGGGCAACAACAACAACAAACAACAATTTGCCTTTATTGGAATTCGAACCCACACCCTTGGAAAAAAAAAATCGACGTCTCTACATGCGCAATACTTATTTCCGTGCAAAAAAATGTTTTTTTTTCCTTTGTTACACAATAACGGTCATCCCATACCAAACGGTATAAGAAATTTTACAGAAAAGATAAAAAAAACAAGAACTATCTTGCAATAAAAGACAGATGAGTAGGTGGTACCGGAATATGAATTTTGGAACTCTTTTGTCCTATTAAAGAATTATAGAAAAAAAAAATGGTTCTATAAATAAGCCCGCTAACAGGTCTGCATGCTGCAGCCCAATAAACATGTCCACAGTTTTGACCAATCACAACTTTCTCTTTATTCACTCGAGTATATTAATATATAAGAAGTAGGTCAAAAGCCAGTGTTTTCAGCTTCAACGAAAAAAAAAAAGAAAAACACAATGGCTTATTCCTCCTGGTTTCTACATGTATTTCTGTCTCGATTTAATTTAAAGCCACCTCTGCCCGCGAATAAAAATCATCAGTCTGTGTCATGATTTTCTAAAAATTGCGAAACGAAATCTGCTGTGATGCCACTTTAAAACATGCCAGTGTTCTACAGTTTGTTGTATTTTTTTGCCAGTCATTTGTATGTGCCTGCTTCATAGTTGACCCCCTTGTTATACAAAATGTAAATGATTTTTTATTTTTAAATGTAATTAAGCTAACATTAAAGACCACAATATCTCACTTAAACCTTTACAAGACAATCCCAAATTCTCACGAACCTAACAAAGAAGTTTTTTTTTCGAAAACAAAGTGTGAAAAGGAGAACATGATTGTAGCCAACAACTTCCTTCTTTTCCCATTATGTTTACTATCCCATAAAAAAAAAAAAATCCGCATTTGAGCCACATTTAAATTGTCGTCTGCAAATGCTCTGAATTTGGACTTGTCCAAAGTTTGTCGTTTGGTGAGCAGTTTAACGTAATTAATCACGCCACAGTGCTTAACCTTTTATCACACAGTCCCATGATTGAGCCATGCTCTGTGATAAGGGGGCTTAATGCATCTGCGAAAAGTATCGACCCAGGTCAGCCTGCGCAGTCCGCGCAGGCTGACCTGGACCGATACTTTTTCACTATTGTCAATTTTCTGTATGTCAAAAGACCAATATACCTTATGATGATACAGTCGGTTGTTAAGAAAAATGTTTTTCATGGATCCACGATCATGCAATGACTTGCTTGGTGTCATGGATCACGGAGATGCATTAAGCCCCCTTTTAACAGAGCACGGATCATATGTTCACGACCCTGACAGAGAATGCTTTAAAAAACATAATGGGAAATGAAGGAATTGCTGGTAACCAGCATTTTTTCCTTTCTCCACAAATACTTCCTACCCTTTCAAAAACATCTGAGCCATGCTCTGTGAAAAGGGGACTTAATGCATCTGCAAAAAGTATCGATCTGGTCAGCCTGCGCAATCCGCGCAGGCTGACCTGGATCGATACTTTTTGCTTTTGGTCAATTTTCTGCAAGTTAAAGGACCACTCTATCTCAGGATTCAGCCGGTTGTTTATACACAATGGATTTTGTCGATCTACAATACTGTGATGACTTGCTCGGTACAATGCATCGCGGAGATGCATTAAGCCTCCTTTTGCCGGAGCATGGCTCATCTAATTTGTCGTCCGTAAAATTTACCAATTCAAAGAAGTCTAAAATTGTGTCTTCTGTTAAAGGGTCACATGACTTTTAACTCTTTACCATACGGCAAAATTTTAGAAAAAAATGAAAGCATTTGTAGACGACAAATTAAATGGTGCTTAAGTGATGATTTCTCTCTTCGATAGGGTAGAAAACATTGTGAGAAAAGGAGAAAATGCTGGTTACCAGCATTTTCTCCTTTTCCTACAATGTTTTTCAAAGCCTTCTCTATTCGGGTCGTTAAAAACCGGGACTGTGTGGTGAAGAGTTAAACCACACCACAACACGGTTATAAAACCCTAACAGTGCGACTGTGTCGCTCAAGAGAATGAGAAAAATGATTTTGTAAACATTGTGTGACAAGGAGACTTTGTTACTTGCATCGATATTTGCTATGCTGATGGTAACACTTAAGCTAGCTATGTGTTGTTAGCTGTGGATTTTGGCTTGTATGCCTATACTCACAATCTTGAGCCAATTGAAAGCGAAAACTCACACAGCTAAGTAGCCTAGAGTCGTATTTACGGACACTTAATGTATTTTCTACATAGCCAATTAGCCCCTGGGTCGTATATACCAACACATATATACACTTACATATTTTCTACATAGCCGTGTATTCTGGAGTCGTATTTAGCAACACGCCTATATTTTCTACATAGCAAATTTGCCTAAGGTCGTATTTACCAACACGTCTATATTTTTTACATAGACATGCATTCTTGGGTCGTATATACCAACACTTCTTTATTTCCTACATAGCCATGTATCCTAGGGTCGTATTTAACGACTATTCCACATTTTGTACATAGCCATGTATCCTAGGGTCGTATTTAACGACTATTCCACATTTTGTACACAGCCATGTATCCTAGGGTCGTATTTAACAACACCGCTATATTTTCTACTAAGCAAGGTATCCTAGAATTGTATATATCATTTCTAAATTTTCTACATAGCCATATATCCTAGGATCATATTTACCATTATTTCTGTATTTTCTTAAATTTCAAGACTAGCAATCTAATTGACCTAGTTAGAATGTCTTGGCTAATGAAACGGGTACCCTTGGAATTTAGAGTGAGCATAATAGACTTTACAATGGTTGCCGGTTGCTGAATTCAGGTCTTGGGCAACCAACCAGTCTTGGTCCTTTTTTTAAAGATCTACAAAGTACGCAACTTCTGATTGGCTTAACCATTTGATTTAGCCGCAACTTCTGATTGGCTTAACCATTTGATTTAGCCAATCAGAAATTGTTTTACTGTCAAAATTTAGAAAATTCTTGAGAATTAGACTAAGAATGCTGTTAAGTATGGTTGGTGAATACGGACCCCGGTCAATGGCGGGTCAACGGTGCTACAAGAAAAAAAATGCCCTGCTCCAACACAACACACTCAGCATGGGAGAGGGCACATAAGTTTAGCATTCTTTTCACATCAAAATTTCCCCGCTTATTCAAGCAGACATTGTTTTGCTTAGGTGCAACTACCGAATGTAATTTTTTTGACATCCATCACACAAAAAGCAAAGAGTCGACTGTCAGCATTAAATCTCGCCGAGATGGGCAGAAAATAAATGAGTAAGTTTAAATATTTGTTGTAAATGCACAAATTGAAATGGAAGGGAATGAAAAATGAGCAAAGATTGTACCGAACTGCAAAAACGATGCACTGTTTCTTTAATGCCTTCCTCCCTACTGCTCTTTTTAGCAGAACTTATCTACGTTAAAAGCCTCAGCCTTTGTTTTCTTCTGAGAAAATCTACATAACCATGTGAGCCATGCTCTGTGAAAAGGGGCTTAATGCATCTGCAAAAAGTATTGATCCAGGTCGGCCTGCGCGGACTGCGCAGGCCGAGCTGGGCCGAAACTTTTTGCTATCGGTAAATTTTCTGCATGTCAAAGGACCAGTGTACCCTATGATTCATTCGATTGTTAGACAAAAGGAATTTAATGGATCCATAATTACATGTATAATGAAGATTTGCTCGGTGTCATGCTTCATGGAGATACAGTAAGCCCCCTTTTGCCAGGATATGACTCATGTGAAGAATCCTTTAGAATTTTCAGAAACTGGCCTGGCCTGGCCGGGTCGACATTTGTTACAGATGTATTAAACCCACCCTTTTCACGCCGCATGACTCAAATGCGCTATGTAGTGTCAAACTGTGCATATTTATTATCCCACAGGTCGAGTGAAGATAAACCAAGTCATAAAGACAACAAATTCTAGTTAGTGAAGAATACCTAAAATGATCTTATTTATCTTAAATCTTTACCGGACGAAAAAAAAAAACAAGAGGGCCATGATGGCCCTGTATCGCTCCACTGGCTTATAAATATAAACCTCGAAGAAAAGTCTTCACTATATAAGCCCTTATAAAACTTTGACCTCATGGCTACAGTCTGACTAAATGGGGAATATTGTATTAGAAGAATAACATGCCAAATGTGGGAGTTCTTGGCCTTATGGCTGGTAACAAGATGGTTTCTGAACTTTTCACTCCATAAACCCATGTAAAACTTGTGATCCCTGGTGCAGGGCCAAACTTGATCCTAGAGCTGTAACTTGGGCCCTCTTTGTAACTGTCCACTAAATAATGCTATAATTATATGCAAAATTTGGTAGCCTAAGCCTTATGGCTATGTACACCAAGATTTAAAAGTTTTCCCTATGTAAGCCTATGTAAATCTTGTGAACCCCCCCCCCTCCAAGTATGAGGCCAAATTGACCCCAGGACTATACTTTGGGCACTTTTGGTAGACTCCAACTAGATCAAGCTAAATGCCAAATTTGGTAGCTCTAGGCCTTATGGTTTCAGACAAGAAGATATTTAAAGTTTTCTCTATATAAGCCTATGTATAAAACTTGTGACCCCTGGGGAAGAGCCAATTTTGACCCCAGGGCTATAATTTGAAGAAACCTGATAGAGGTCTACTACATAAAGCTACATGCCAAATTTGGTAGCCCTATGCCTTATGGTTTCAGACAAGAAGATTTTTAAAGTTTTCTCTATATAAGCCTATGTAAAACTTGTGACCCCTGGGGAAGAGCCAATTTTGACCCCAGGGCTATAATTTGAAGAAACCTGATAGAGGTCTACTACATAAAGCTACATGCCAAATTTGGTAGCCCTATGCCTTATGGTTTCAGACAAGAAGATTTTTAAAGATTTCCAATATTTTTCAGTTTTGTTGCCATGGCAACCAGAGTTTTTGAAGGAATCAAATTCTTTCAAGAAATTCTGAAGAGGACCATGTCAGGATCATTTCTGTGAAGTTTCGTGAAAATCGGATGGGTAGTTTCAGAGAAGAAGATGTTTGAAATAAAAGTTAACGCACGGACGGACGGACGGACGGACGGACGGACGGACGGACGACCGGACGGACGGACGGACGGACGGACGGACGCACGACGGACACCGGGCCATGACATAAGCCCGCTGGCCTTCGGCCAGTGGAGCTAAAAATCGTACACTTGTCCAAAATACTTGTCCAAAATATATGAGTCATGCATCTGCAAAAAGTATCGATTCACGTCAGCCTGCGCAGTCCGCGCAGGCTGACGTGGGCCGAAACTTTTTGTTTTTGGTCATTTAGGTCAATTTTCTACTTGTCCAAGGACCATTCTACCTCAGGACTCGGACATTTGTTAGAAAAGAGTGGGTAAAATGGACCCATAATAATGAGATGACTCTCATGGTATCATGCATCACGCAGATGCATTAAGCCCCCTTTTGCCAGAATGCACTCGCAGACGATGATAGATTAACCATTAGGCTGCAAAGCGCTACTCACTGACCTTTTGCGGACAGCGTAGATCAAGATCAGACTGCACAGAACGTGCAGTCTGATCTTGGATCTACACTATTCGATAAGGAGATGTCTCCCCACCAAAAATACGTTTGTAATTGGAAATTTTGCGTTTTTTTACTACCGTCTTGAAAGTTTCATTTCTTTTAATTAGCAGGATAAGGGTTAAACGCGGATCAAATGGCGGGGCTTGTCTGTAAAACATTAGAAAATATTGCTACAAAAGAAAAAAAAAATACTGGTTACAAGCGTTTTTTCCTTTTTCCATGTTTTTAAAATCATTTTATCTGAAGGGGTTTATAAAGTAAAGATCAAATTTGAAATTTCATTACATCTTTATGGTTTATCTCTAAGAACAAAATTTAAGACGTGCTCCAGCAAAAGGGCTCTTAATGCATCTCCGTGATCCATGATACCAAGCAAGTCATTACATAATTATGGATCCATAAAACCCATCCTGTATAACAACCAACTGAATCAGGAGGTACAGTGGTCATTGGACATACAGAAAATTGGCCAACAGCGAAAAGTTTTGGCCCAGGTCAGCCTTTCCGCAGATGCACTAAGCGCCCTTTTAATAGAGCAAGGCTAATTTCTTTTATGCTTCTATATACTTATTGCAATAAAACATGACAATTTTACAGTGTCAAAATATACTCTATCATAACATCAATCCTTTCTCAAATACAAACGCTTTCCTGATCATTGGAAACCAACGTTAAGGGCACTGATTGTTTGTAATGAATGGTGTTTTACGCCGCTTTCGACATTATTTCAGTCATTTCACCGCAACAGCTCACAAATTCATGTATTTCCTGGGTTTCACCAGTACTAGGCTTGGGCTCTGAAGTGTCTTGCCCAAGGACACTCCCACGAAAAACCCAGCGGATCAGGTGGGGCTCGAACCTGGGACCTCCAGGTTATGATTCCAGCACTCTACCACTGAGCCACGCAGGACCGATAAATAGCATTGAGCAATGTGTGAATTTGAAACCAGTGCCTGTAGTCTCCAATTATGAATTGGAAATTACCACAATTTCTGATTGGCTAAAGCGCATGGTTTGGAAAACGGTTGAGCCAATCAGAAATTGCATTATTTCTAATGTTAAACAATATCTGACGAATAAGAATTAAGTTGTTATTAAGATGGTAAAAACCAAAATATTGTGATTTCAAAAACGATTTCACAGCAGAAAATACCGTATCGGACAGTGTAGATCCAAGATCAGACTGCACGTTTCGTGCAGTCAGATCTTGTTCTACATTGTCCACAAAAGCGCCCCGAGTCGCGCTTAGCAGCCTAAGGGTTAATAAAGCAGACTGAATTTATTTCGATCAATATAAAAGATAAATCAACAAGAGTAGCATACGTGCCCCAAAGACTGGCAAAAGCTGAAGAAAGAAACATAAACATTTGAGCAATGCTTTGTGAAAAGGGGACTTAATGCATCTGCGAAAAGTATCGACAAAGGTCAGTCCGCGCATTCCGCGCAGGCTGACCTGGGCGGCAACTCTTCGCTATTGGGTCAGTATTATGTATGTCCAAAGACCAGTCTACCTTATGATACAGTCGGTTGTTGAAAAAAGTGGCTATTATGGATCCATAATTATGTGATGGCTTGAATAGTATTATGCATCACGGAGATGCATTAAGCCCCCTTTTTGCAGAGCATGGCTCATCTTATTTTCTGATTTGAGTGAAAAATGCTTTGGGGAAAAGTAGCAATCATACAGTATTGGAAAAATATATTGTTTATTTAATTAATATTCTTAATTGTATTTGTTATAAATATGTTTTGTATTTCATGCCAAATAAAGATTATGCTATACATAGAATTTGTGTCCATGTTTGTAATGACTAATCGCTCACTTTTTTCCAGACAATATTTCAAAAGCTGCTGACTGGCGGAGGTGTGAAAGGCGGTGTTTGTATGAATTTGTATGATGATAGGTTCTGAACAGTCAATAAAGCTGTCAGGTTTGATAATATAATAGAACAGAACCGAACATAAACGAAGATGCAGTTTATTCGAGACCCAAACATATAAGGTGGCTTTGTCACACTATATATACAATCTTCGCATAAACAAAGGTATGTAAAACGACAGAGCTGAGAAAAATGTTTACCGAAAGTTAACTGAAACATGAGTAACAAAATAGTTTGCATTTTATTGGTGAATTGATAATTGTTTCTGAGAGAGAGAGAGAGAGAGATTTTTCTACTGATTTCAAAAGCCATCATGTTTGAAACCTATTGAAATTGTTTCTTGCAAAAGTTTTCACGTTTTCGCTGTGAACTAGATTAAAATTTTTGTCGCTTGTTAACCCTTCAGCTGTTAAGTGCGACTCAAGGACCTTTTGTGGACAGTGTAAATCAAGATCAGACTGTACAGATCTTGCAGTCTGATCTTAGATCTACACAGTCCGATAAGGAGATATTGTTTTCCCCAAAGAGTAACTTTGAAATAGCAAATTTATGGATTTTACTTCCGGCTTGAAACGTTCATTTCACTTATCTAACAGTTAGAAAGTTAACCCTCAAGCTGCTAAGCGCGACTCAATGACCTTTTGCGGACAGTATAGATCAAGATCAGACTGCACAGAACGTGCAGTCTGATCTTGGATCTATACTGTCCGATGGCGAGATATCTCTCACAAAAGATTACATTTGAAATAGTAAAATCTTGGATTTTACGGTCGATTTGAAAGTTTCGTATCATTTATTTACAAGAATAAGGGTTAACATGGGTAACACGATATGCTGCATGCAGGTAGTCAGAGTCTGATATCATATGGCCCGCAACATGCGAAATGCCACCTTCGGACATTTGCGTAAAATGTCGTCTCGGATTAGCCTGCGCAGTCCGCGCAGGCTAATCCGAGACGGCACTTTACGACTACATAACATTTTGTCATACAGCAGACTTTCGTGAAACAGAAAATCGCGCAAAAACGGGAAGTGTCGTCTCGGATTAGTCACAGACTGCACAGGCTGATCTAGGACGACGCACTTTTACGCATATGTTCGAAGGCCCCTTTTCGTGTGTTGCACGCCATATTATGTGTTGACAAATCTGCATCACCCGCCATGTTTTTTCCCACAGAAACCCGAGACCGTATTCACTAACCATTTTAGGTGACATTCCGGGTCTTATGAATACCTGGTGAATACAGGCCCTGAATTTAGTTTTTATGTGTGTGCATTTAAGTTTGCTGCTCTTACATAATACGTTGAGAAGTAAGAGAGAGAGAGAGAGAGAGAGAGAGAGAGGATTAGAATGACAGAGACATTCCATGTCTTTAATCTACCTGATGTTCAAGATGAAAGCCGAGCCCCAGTAGCGCAGTCGGTAGCGTACAGGACTTGAGACCGGGTTCAAATACCCGGCTCGGCTAATCTCTTTCCGAAGATTGATGATAGTCATTGCGACATGCTTCATTCTTCTCTCACCGCTGATCAGTGTTTCGACGATGGGTATGTGGAAAGGCGGCCAGTGGGTTGGGAAGGATATTGTTTGAAGTACTGATAACAGAAACTCCAACAAAGCATGGATATGTGCACTGGCCGCCGCGATATGCGTGAAATAATGTTGAAAATGGCGTTAAACATCATACAATCAAACAATCACAATCAAAACCTGTGCGTAACCTCGTCATCAGAAATGCAAAACATTATTTCGACGATGTTGATGTGGGAAAGCAGCCAGTGGCTTAAAAAGAATATGCCCAATACAAGTAAAAGAAAGTACAGGGTCCGTATTCACCAACCATTCTTAAGAATATTCTTGGTCTTGTTCTCCAAAGTTTTCCAAATTTGAAAGTAACACACCTTCTGATTGGCTAAACCATTTGGTTTAGCCAATCAGAAGTTGTGTTACTTTCAAACTTGGAAAATCTTGAAGAATAAGTCTAAGAACATTCTTAAGAATGGTTGGTGAATACGGACCCTGGTCTGGAAATCATGGGTAAACTCAGTGATATACCTGATACGATGTTGAAAGCGACGATAAACACCAAACGAACCATAAGAAGTACGAGCCACCTGGGTAGATTGTCAAATTTTCATTGGTAGTACACGTTACGCAAAGTTTACTGCATGCAATACTTATAAAAGGCATAATCAAATTTCATTTTTCGATTTTCAAACGACCATTAGACATAAACTTGCACTGCTTATACCTTATAATTTCACAATTAGTGCACGTTATGTGAAGTTTACTGCATAAAATACTTCTAAAGAAATAATAAACCACTTTCAGTGTTTTCAAACGACTATCAGACATAAAAACATGCACTGCTAGTACCTTATAATTTCACATTATTGCATATTATGTGACGTTTATTGTATGTTTATTGTAATAGTTTTAACTCTTTCAGCTGTAAATACGTAACCCTAAACTCTTTCGACGGCTGAAAATATAGTCCGCTGAATCCAAAAAAGATTATTATCTTACAGGCTGGATTACACAAGCGGACGGTATAGATCAAAGATCAGACTGCACGTTCTGTGCAGTCTGATCTTGATCTATGCCGTCCGCAAAAGCCCGAGTTTTCGACTAGCGTGCTGACAGGGTTTGAAGATTACATAAAATGTAACTTTACAGTTTTTTTAGGATCTGATTAAATCAAACTTTGCTTTTGTTAGTGTCTATTCTTATAAGTTATGTTTTGAAGCAATTAAATCAGTTATACACATATTTGACAATTTACGCCCCAGCAGACTGACTTTGAAAAGTGGGCGGAGAAACGAGCAATTTGCTTGTAGCAGGCAGTTACACCCCTGCACGTAGTTTGTATTGTATTGTACAAAGACTTTGAAAAATGAGCGAAAAAATTAGCAATTTGCTTGTAGCAGGCAGCTACGGCCCTGCATATATTTGGCATATATTGATGTAGCCCTTCTCAACCAACCCATTTTAGACCATTCAAATTATAAGCAGATGACGGCGTCCAAATCAACCCGTAAGCTGCTAAGCGCGACTCACTGACCTTTTGCGGACACTATAGATCAAGATCAGGGTCCGTATTCACCAACCATTCTTAAGAATATTCTTGGTCTTGTTCTCCAAAAATTTCCAAATTTGAAAGTAACACACCTTCTGATTGGCTAAACCATTTGGTTTAGCCAATCAGAAGTTGTGTTACTTTCAAACTTGGAAAATCTTGAAGAATAAGTCTAAGAACGTTCTTAAGAATGGTTGGCGAATACGGACCCAGACAGCACAGAACGTACAGTCTGATCTTTGATCTACACTGTCTGACAAGGAGATATTTTCCTCCAAAAACAAGTTTGAAATAACTATTCGGGTTTTTACTGTCGGCTTGAAAGTTTGATTTATTTTATTTAGCAGGATAAGGGTTAATACGAATGAGATAAAAGTTCCCTGATAAAAACATAGTGGGATAAGGAGAAATTGTTTGTTGCAAGCAATTTCTCCTTTTTTCCACAATGTTTTAAAAAGGTCTTAATTTGTAGACATGTTAACCCCTTTACAACACAAATCCGATTTTGAGCAACCTTGGAAGAGATGGCTTTTGAAAGCATTGTGGAAAAAGGAGAAAATGCTGGTAACCAGCATTTTCTCCTTTTCCAACAATGCTTTCTACCCCCTGAAAGACAGAAATCGCCACTTGAAGTACATTTCAGTTGTCGTCTGCAAATGCTTTCAATTTAGTCAAGTCCAAAATTTTGTCGTTTGATAAGAGTTAAAACACGGTATAGTTTGTGAAGATTTAACACAGTTCACACTTCCGTTGGACTGAAGTGCTCAAGTGCGCGTGATCTTAGAAACATAAAAAAATTGAATCGAAAATAAAAGTAAGTCTTATCACCACTTAGAATCTCATAAACAGGGAAAAAAGACAGACATTGCATTAAAGTTTATGAAAAAGAGTGCTCTCTTTCTCTGTCTGTCTGTCTTTCTTTCATTACTGGTATTATCATTATTACAATTATTATTATTAGTAGTAGTAAGGGCTAGGATCCGAAAGCTTTGAGGCCCCGGGTTTGATCCTCACTCGAAACTCTGGGTTTTCCAAAAGAGTGTCCTTGGGCAAGACGCTTCAAAAGTCCTAGCCTCGTACTACTGAAACCTTGGACACTAAGCTTGTTTAATATACTGTACAAAGAGAATATAAGAGTACCCTGGACCAAACTCTATACAAACTTAAAAACGTTATAACACCTTATCGAATATGTTTCGAACAAGGCTATGTTAGAGTTTTGAACGCAACGTTATTTACAGTGTAAGATCGAGGTGGATCATGCGTTGTATAAACCTGTTTTGATTTTATATTTCAATCACGAATCACAATCTAACTGGCTGCTAGGTATGCTTGTACATTGGCGATGGGTGCAGACATACACCTTATATAAAATCAAGGTTATGCAATATTGCATTTGCGAGTTTTGTTCTAGGGTCTTCTTAGATTGACATGATAACAATGCAAAGAAATCGACATTGAAAAAAAAAAAATATTTTTTTTTATCTGAAAGCAAAGCCTTGAAAAATCGTGTAAAAAAACTGTTTTCTCCGAAAGTATAAAGCAAACACATTAAAGCTTGATAACGATCTTGTTCGCTGCATTTCTTTATTTTGAAATACTCCTATGTTCAGATAAACTTAAACAGGAAAAGTGGTGCAGATATGCAGGAATTATAAACCTAAAAAAAAAATACAAAAACAGCTACGTGTCTGTCGTGGTAACTCATAATAAATCCAACCTTAACTATTTTCAGTCAATTGTAATCATCTTGTTCCATTTGATTTTCGCTCATTTTATCGTCACCACCGATTGCCCATATGGGCAACGCCCCCAGAGGGCTGTTAATTATGTTTGAAGGGTATTGAGTAAGACACAGGACGAGACCAACCACTTGAGTTAATCGGGCTGGTCTTATAACTAATCTTTAATTCACCACCCTATTAACCCTTTATCGTACAATGCCGTCTTTTGACGCCCCTGGGAAAGAGGCCTTTTGAAAACATTGTGGGAAAAGGAGAAAATGCTGGTAACCAGCATTTTCTCCTTTTCCCACAATGTTTTCTCCCCTTTCTAAGAAAAGTTGCACCATTTGAGCCACATTGAAATTGTCGTCTGCAAATGCTTTCAATTTGGACAAGGCTAAAAATTTTGCTGTCTGGTAAAGGGTTAATACGACCAGGAAGTTACCATTAAACTCCCTCCGCTGCCCTCTCCCCCCAAAAAATCATGGAGATGACGTCTAGCTGGGGCAGTATAAATGCCAACAAACAGACTGAGACACGCCCATCATGTCAAAGGAGTTCCATCCTCGGCTCATATACCGACACAAGCACCGATCATTTTGTCTCCAGCCAAATATTTCTCATTTGCACTGGTGACAGAGGCTAAACGTGACAGCCATAACAGGATGGTCAGCCTTGTGGCTTTCATTTATAACCTCTGACGGTTGTGCTTCAGAAGACGAGGACGCCATTTTCCCTTTTGTAGTGTCTTGCCCAAGAATACTCCCACGAAAAACCCAGTGTGTCCAATGAGGCTCGAACCTAAGGCCTCCAGTTTAAGAGTGCTACACTTTACCATTAACCCTTTCCCAAACAAGCGCTGGTTTTCACGTGTCAGCAGTACAAGTCTTTTGAAAACACTGGGGGAAAAGGAGAAATTGCTCGTAACGAGCAATTTCTCCTTTTCCCACAGTGTTTTCTACCCTTTTTGAGAATTTTATGCCATTTTCATCAAATTCAAAATTGTTGTCTGCAAACTCTTTCAATTTGGACCAGTCCAAAATTTGTCGTTTGGAAAAGGGTTAAACCACGCAGGAACCCTCGTTTCTTAACAGTCGTTGAAAAGCATTATATCTGGACGTACGTGTAGGATCACATGTTAACCCTATCCTACTTCATAAGTTAAACACAGCTTTCAAACCCGAAAAATGTCATTTCAAATTTATTTTTTGGAGACAAATATCTCCTTATCGGACAGTGAAGATCCAAGATCAGACTGCACGTTGTGTGCAGTCTGATCTTGATCTACACTGTCCACAAAAGGTTAGTGAGTCGCACTTTAGCTGCTTATGGGTAAAACCGTGGTGCGCCGAGCAAATACATCAGGCAATCAAAATTCCTACTTGTACAAATATTGTATTTGCAAGGCCTGGCTTGTCTACACCTGCTGCAGAGGAAAGTGTAAATTTAAGATCAGCATGCAAGTTTTGTCCAGTCTCATCTTGATCTACATCGTCCACAAAATCGGAGAGAAAATCCCAGGGATAAGCATCAAAGGAAGTAGATCGTGTCAAACATATCACGCGACGTATTTACGCAGCAAATTAAAACTCTAGTTTCGGTTTTTTGAAATTCGTACCGGGAAAACCCAAAACGAAAATCCCCCGTTCATTCCGAGACCTTCACCGACTTAACTGCACCCATTAAGATGTTTGATATAAGTGGTTGTCAATCATCTCTACGAACAAGTATATTATTATTTTGTGTTTCTTTCTACACTCCCCCCTCCCTTTGTGTTCTATTTTTTATTCAGACTTTTTCTTACTATTGTTATATATGAAACGTAAGTGCTGAGTACGTGACAGCCAATAAGCTATAGTTCAACTGCCACATGGAAAAGCATAGTCGCTTCCGGTATTATTGTGGGTTCTTAGTTATCGAGTATTTCCTCACGTGAGCATTTGTAGGTCAGATACCGTCAACACACTTTGCAACCAAACCTTGACAAATTCTCCGAAAACGGTGTGTTAATTCAAGTTCTCATCCAAATAGTAAGAAAACTTGCCTCTTTGCAAAATCACACCATCCCCTATATCAAACAGGTGACCTTATCAGCGTAACCAAAGCAACATCAGTATAACAACAATGTAAGATTTGTTTTCCTGTCACTGAAGTATTATTATTATTTTTTACTTGTGTTCCCTGTTGTACTGAAATGAGAGAACACACTAGAAATTATCCACTTTTTATCCACGGAAGAGGCCCTAAACGGGTTATTTGATGCTATTGTAAACGCAGATGTACGTCTTTTTATTTTTCTAAATTTTTACAGGTGCGCAAAGTAAAACTTCATTTACAAAATAATAGGGAGAATTACCTATTGGTCAAAATTCTTGATAAAATCATCTCAACACTTTGAAAATAACTTGATTTTCATTTGCCAATGTTTTGAACATAAATAGGGTGAGCATGTAAATCTTCCAGGGCCTCATCTCAATGCCACGATAATACCAGAGGTAAGCCTTTTTGCAAGTTGGCCAATGCTGTCTCCTGCTTTGCCTTGATTAAGAATAGTTAACTGACAAACAAAAAATCATTTATCGTACGACTCGTAGAAATATACATGAGATATCATTACATGCTTTTTGCAACAAAAAAATATCAGGCAAGGCACTAATTTTTGTCCACACAGCTCCAATGTTCTAGTACCACGATAATAGGAGATTCAATCCTAAATCTGGAGCACCATTCCACCAGTCTCGTAATTAACCCTTTACCAGACAATCTCGAGTTTTAACGACCCTGTGGAAGACGGCTTTGGAAAGCATTGTTGAAAAGCCGAAAAAGCTGGTAACTAGCATGTTCTCCTCTTGCCACAATGCTTTCTCCTCTCATGTGTCTTCTTCCCTCTCAGAGACACCCCGCATCATTTGAGGTACATGTTATATGTCCTGTACAAGGGCTTTCAACTTGGAGGAGTCTAACAGCTCGAACCAAACACATCAGGGTCAGTGCTTATAGAAGTTTTTTCGTGCTCAACTCAGCTGAACATGAAATTTCAAAGTCGTTTACATTTGAGCCACGCTCTCTGAAAAACGGGGCTTTAGGCATCTGCAAAAAGTATCGACCCAGGTCAGCCTGCGCAGTCCGCGCAGGCTGACCTGGGTCGATACTTTTTGCTATCGGCCAATTTTCTGCATGTTAAAGGGCCAGTCTACCTCATGATTCAGTTAGTTGTTGAACAAAACGGATCTCCCCCCTTTTGTCAGAGTATGGCTCATTTAATTTGATAAACCTTCTGGAGTAACTTCTAAACTTAGGGGTTTCCTTTATAAAATTTTGCATGCCAAAGGACCAGTGTACATTACTATTCAGTCGGTTTCCTAGACGAATTTTGTGGATCCATAAATTATATGTCTTATAATGCTTCACGGAGATGCATTAAAACCCCCTTTTTACCAGTGAGCAGCTCATATGAGATATTACTTTGTCCAGTACCTAACCCTTTCCCAAACAAGACCTGGTTTTCACGTGTCTGCAGTACAAGTCATTTGAAAACACTGAGGGAAAAGGAGAAATTGCTCGTAACGAGCAATTTCTCCTTTTCCCACAGTGTTTTCTACCCTTTTGGAGAACTTTCCGCCATTTACATCAAATTTAAAATGATCGTCTGCAAACTCTTTCAGTTTGGAAGGGTCTAAAATTTGTCGTTTGGGAAAGGGTTAAAACCACACACAAAAAAAAAACATAGTCGGCTCTTTCCACCAGCAAAAACGACTGAGCCATGCGGGATTTAATGTATTTTACATCATACCAATCAAGCCATCACAGAGTTATGGATCCATAAAACCACTTTTTTTTTTTCAACAACCGACTTAACCATGAGGTAGACTGGTCTTTGGACTTACAGAAAATTGACCAATAGCATAAAGTTTCGGCCCAGGTCATCCTGTACGGACTGCGCAGGCTGACCTGGGTCGATACTTTCCGCAGGTGTTTTATGCCCGCTTTTCACACAGCATGGGCTCATGTCTTTTTTTCATTTATTTAGGCCTCCTCGTGCTGCCCCCATATGTTTACCATCGTTTCAAAAAAAAAAAACTCACCAACTCGGACAGTGTAGATCTAAGATCAGAATGCACATTCTTTGCAGTCTGATCTTGAATCTTCATTTCCGCGAAAGTGCCTTCAGCTGCTAGACACTATAGAAAAAGAGAATCGCATTGCCTCGGTGCAGTACTTAGTCGACAGTCTTGCGACATATAATAGGGGAGGTAACTAATGAAATCATTTCAAAAGCACATATCGTAATTAAGTCCCTTGAAGAAAAGAGAGCACACGAACTATAATCGCCGGATAGGCTAATACCTAGTATCGGGTATATTGCAAACATTGTAGACCCTTACAAGATCAACATTTAATGTGCAGTCTTGGCTTAATTTGAATCCATGCAAAAATATCCAACATAACATAGGGTTAACCCTTTCCCAAACGACAAATTTTAGCCTCTTCCAATTTCAAAATATCTGTATACGACAAATCAGATGTGGTAAAAATGAGCCCAAGTTTCCTAATAGAGTAGGAAAAATTGTGAGAAATATGTTTTTAAAAGCATTCTTCTTAACGGTCGTTAAAACTGGGAACTGTGTGGTAAAGAGTTAGGCCAACAGATTGCAATTTCAAAGTTCGTTCCACCAGAAAAATATCTCACTGTATCGGACAGTGTAGATTCATCACCAGACTGCACGTTCTTTCTATGTCGCGTTCAGTAGCCTGGGGGTTATTTGTGAGGTATCTAGACCAACATGATCGATATGTAATAATTTAGTCTTTGCTGCTCTGTGAAACGTTTGCTCTCTTAACCTATTAATGTTTTCAATCCCTATCAAAGACAATTCCAATATTAGACTCTTGAAAGTTTACAATTACATTTTAGCCATGCTCTGTAAAAAGGGGGCTTAATGCACCTGCAAAAAAAAAATATCGACCTAGGTCAGCCTGGATGGGCTATCCTGAGTCGAAACTGTTTGCCCTTTGTCAATTTTCTACATGTCAAAGGACCAGTGTACCTCATGATTCAGCCGGTTGTTAGACAAAATGCATTTATTGGATCCATAATTATGTGATGACTTGCTTGGCATCATGCATCACGGAGATGTATTAACCCTTTACCACACAATCGCGGCTTTTAACGACCCTGGGGAAGAAGCCTTTTGAAAACATTGTGGGAAAAGGAGAAAATGCTGGTGACCAGCATTTTCTCCATTTCCAACAGTGTTTTCTACCTTTCCCAAAAGAAATTTCAGTTTTTGAGTCACGTTTATGTTGTCGTCTGCAAATGCTTTCAATTTGGAAACGTCCAAAATGTTGTCGTTTGATAAAGAGTGTAACCCTCTTTTACTAGGGCACGGCTCATTTAAATAAACCTGTACAAAGCACGCACCTGTCTAAAGCAAGCTTACTTGAAGTGTTGCTTAGGTGCTTGTCTCATACAGGTTGGAGTGTCTTAGTTCTCTTAACCCTTTCCCAAACAAGCCCTGGTGTCTGCAGTACAAGTATTTTGAAAACACTGTGGGAAAAGTGGAAATTGCTCGTAACGAGCAATTTCTCCTTTTCCCACAGTGTTTTCTACCCCTTTTGAGACCTTTCTGCCATTTTCATCAAATTTAAAATTGTCGTCTGCAAACTCTTTCAATTTGGACCAGTCCAAAATTTGTCGTTTGGGAAAGGGTTAATTATTCATTGTTTCGACGATGTTTATGTGGGAAAGCAGCCAGTGGCTTGGAAAGAATATTGTGCGTAGTACTGGTAAAAGGAACTCCAGGAAAGCATGGATAGGTGCACTGGCCGCCGCGATATAACTGAAATAATGTTGAAAACGGCGTTAAATACCATACAATCAATCAATCATAGTTATTCATTGTTACTGTAATACAATTGTGCAGAAACAAAGTAAGATTCTCGTAGATTCTCGCCCGCCTGGGTAGCTCAGTGGTTAGCGTCTCTGACTCGTGACCTGGTGGTTGTGAGTTCGATACCCGGTTGAGACAAACTTTCTTTCCGGCGATTTTTGGCCTCTCACCTCTGATGCATGTGAGAAAAGTAGTCAGTAACATGGAAAGAAAGTTGTGTCAGTGCTGATGTAAGAAAGCCAGGAAAAATATGCTCAGGTGCACTGACCGCCGTGATATGACCTAAGCTGTTCAACTCTAATTCAATCAATCAATCAATCTAGATTCTCGACGTTAAACCCTTCAAATCCATATAGCACTCATTTTTGCGGACAGTTTAAGACCGAAGTAAGTCGCCACACAACGTGAATCACACTTTTGTTTAATAAAAAACAAAAATATAGATGGATAAAACAGTACGAGACAAAGATCTGGTTAGATCGAAAAACTGAAGCCTTCAGACAACGTACGAAGAAAAAGTAGTAGGGGAAAAATTACCTAAATTCATTCTGAGAGATACATTGTATTTATGTCCTTTTAGTAAAAAGTTAACCCTTAGGCTGCTAAGCGCGACTCATTGACCTTGTGCGGACAGCGTAGATCAAGATCAGACTGCACAAAACGTGCAGTCTGATCTTGGATCTACACTGTCTGATAAGCAGATATCTTTCCTCCCAAAAATACCTTTGAAATAGGCAAATTTTGGTTTATACTATCGGTTTGTAAATTTCATTTCTTTTATTTAGCAGGATAATGTTTAATATTCCCAGCTTCTTTATCAGAGCTTAGAAAAGCCGTATTTATCAAAACTTTGTATTGATTTTATCTCATTTTTATGACGAAAGAGAAGACCACGTTTTTGTGGCATATGTCGAAGACACTGCCACGATGAGTTCAATACAGTATTTTGAAAATCATGTATCGTAGTTTGTGCAAAACCGAAGGAAGTAAATCCAATTAAAAATCATTTTTTCTAAGGCAAATAAGTGTTTCGATTGCACTCAGATATGAAAATGAAAATGGCGTATTACAATAAATAGGATTAGGTCTTCGATCGTGGAAATACTTCCTTTTTATCGAAAACAGCTTAATCCGCTATGGACTTCTATGGTGGCGTAATGATACACACGTACCGTGCTTGTTCGTACCAAAACCAGTTCGTTCCTGGGCTCATTCATCCCGGGGCTTGTTCGCCCGGACTTGTTTGTCCCACAAGATTGCACCCTTCTCTATCGGATTTTGCATGACTATATAGTAGGTTGACTTTCATGTGAATATTTTGAAATTATTTCTGTTGTTCATTGTTCAAATCAATAATTCCACACAATGGCTCCCTTGACAAATGCCACACCAGCGTTTTCAACGCTTTGATTTCAGAATAGTTTGAAATTCTAGAGGCAACAGCTGGAAAAATCGAATGGTAAAAAGTTTACAAGAATGAAAATAAAATGAAAAATCTATCTTATAGCCAGACTGAGATAATACAATAATTTCTATCCTGCAGATCGAAGCCTCTTATGACCTTCGTCTGGAATGTAGACCAAGACTAGTCGACACCTCCGTGCACTTTTCGATACCAAGTAATATCGTTCTTGAAAACCTTATAAAAGCAATACCATTTGTTAAGTGGATGTTAAACAGTTGAATCTGACGATCATTTCAACCCTTTACCAAACAACAAAATTTTGGACCGGACCAAAATGCAAGCATTTGCAGACGACAAAATAACTGTATCTCAAATGAGGATTTCTGTCTTTGATAAAGTATAACACATTGTGGGAAAAGGAGAAAATGCTGGTTACCAGCATTTTCTCCTTTTCCCACTATGTTTTCAAAAAGCTTCTTCTTCAGGGTCGTTAAAAGTTGGGGTTGTGTGGTTACCAGCATTTTCTCCTTTTCCCACAATGTTTTCAAAAGGCTTCTTCTTCAGGGTCGTTAAAAGTTGGGATTGTGTGGTTAAGAGGTAAGCCGCTGAGCGCCTCTCACAAACCTTTTGTGGACAGTGTAAAACAAGATCAGACTACACGTTCTGTGCAGCCTATCTTGGTTCTACACTGTCCGATAGGCAGATATCTTTCTTCCAAAAATACCTTTGGAAATTAGAAAATTTGGGTTTATAGTATCGGTTTGTAAATTTCATTTCTTTTATTTAGCAGGATAATGTTTAATATTCCCAGCTTCCTTATCAGAGCTTAGAAAAGTCCATTTTTATCCAAACTTTGAATTTGCAGTCTGATCTTGGATCTACACTGTCCGATAAGGAGAGTTTCCTTCCCAAAAAGTAAGTTTGTGGTAACATTATTCGGGTATTTACTATCAGCTTGAAAGTTCTATTTTTTTTTTATTTAGCAAGATAAGTGTTAACCACTTTGAACCATTTTATAATTTGTCAGTGTGAGTTATATAAACATACTCTACAAACTTCAATATTACAATGACTCCAGATGAAAGAAAAGATGAACCCCCAAGTCTACTATCTATCATTTGGCACACCCTAGGAAAGGGACCAATGCTTTTATTAAGCAAAACCTGTATTCTATTCTGTTGCGAAAAGAGAGGACTTATTCACGATCATGTACCACCACATCATCGGATGACGGTCGATGAGTAAACACCTTGCAACCAGTATTTACCCTTATATTGATAAATAAAAGAAATGAAACTTTCAAACCGATTGTATAAACCCAAATTTTCCTATTTGAAAGTTTTTTTTGGAAGAAAGATATCTCCTTATCGGACAGTGTAGATCCAAGATCAGACTGCACGTTCTGTGCAGTCTGATCTTGATCTACACTGTCCGTAAAAGGTCAGTGAGTCGCGCTTAGCAGCCTATGGGTTAATACACGTCTGACAGTTTAACTCTTTACCAAACGAAACAATTTTAGACTGGTCCAAATTAAAAAAAAAATCCAGCTGAAAAACTAAATGATGCACGATTTTGGAATTTTTTTCCTTCGAACGGGTAGAAAATATTGTGGGAAAAGGAGAAAGTGCTGGTTACAAGCAGTTTCTCCCTATTCAACAATGCTTTCAATATGCTCTCTCCAAAGGGTCGTTAAAGCGTCACTGAATAACCCGGCGATGCGTCATCAATAATTACAGGATGCAAACTTGAACCCTTAAATAGTCTGTCTGTCTGTCTGTCTGTCCGTCTGTCTGTCTCTCTGTTTACTGGCAACAAATGCAACCCCACTTGTAAAAGATAAAAGATTAATGATTTTGTAAAAAAATAATGTTACAAAGTATTTTATAGAAATTGTATAATGCAGAAATAGTAAAGAATCTTGAGCCATGCTCTGGTAAATAGGGGTGTAATGTATCTCCGCGATGCGTGATACCTGTTAAGTCAGTACGTAATTATGGATCCATAAAATTCATTTTGTTTAACTCCCAAGTGAAATTTTCTGGTAGAATGGTCCTAGAAAATGCAAAAATTTACCCAAAAGCAAAACGTTTCGACACAAGTCAGCCTGCGCGGACTGCGCAGGCTGACTTGGGTCGATACTTTTTGCAGATGCATTAAATCCCCTTTTCACAGAGCACGGCTCTTATAGTTTTACTTTTCGGATCGTAAATAAAAAAGAAAAAGATTTCTAGAGATATTTTGCAATCAGCTAGTTATGTTAGACAGCCAGCCCCTCTCACAAACCCGTTTTCCACCTGACGGTTTTACCTGCGTGACACATCGGCTCATTCATTATTCATCTCACAACTGGTGTGTAGCTTGTATGAAATCGATACAGAAGTCTCGACGGAGACTTGTAGTTATGACAAATTAATATTCTACAGAAGTTCTATCCACGCAGATACAGGTAAAGGTGGGCATTCATAATTTAAAGAAATTTCTGATATTACTTGTAGAATATTTTAACTCTGTACCTTTGTTTGTATTAGAGTTCAACGCCGTGTTTTAACAGCTTGGGTCCTATCACTGCGGTCAGAGCACCTACGCACGTGTTTACTGTACTGACACAACCATTCAAGCCATTGATTACTTTTCCCACATGCATCAGAGGTACGAGGCCAAAAATCGCCTAACAGAAAGTTTGCCTCAAAACCGGGTACCAAACCCGAAACCACTCTTTACCTACCAAACCACAAAATTTAAGACTGTTCCAAATAGACAGCATTTGCTGACGTCAAAATACATGTGAGTTATCTTAACTTGGTTTTGATTGTGTAGATAAAAACAACATTATAGTAAAAGGAAAAAATGCTGGTTAGCAGCATTTTCTTCTTTTCCCCCCACAATGTTTTCAAGTTTTTTTTTTTTTAATTCGTTAAAACTCGGGATTGTGTGGTAAATGGTTAACCCACACGGACAAAGCCTTTATGACCCGAGGAGCACTTATCTTTGAACATGTTCTTAGGGTATTACTCCATACCATATGAGCCATGTTCTGTAAAAAAAAAAGGGGGCTTAATGCATCTGCAAAAAGTATCGAACCAGGTCAGCCTGCGCAGTCTGCGCAGGCTGACCTGGGCCGATACTTTTTGCTACTGGTCAATTTTCTACATGCCGAAGGACCATTCTAACTCATAATTCAGTTGGTTGTTCAAAAGAGTAGCTTTCATGGATCCATAATTATGTAATTGCTTGCTTGGTATATATATAAAATAGCTACATGTACGTGCATTGTATAGTGTCCATAAAAGTCGGATCTGTGTGGTTAATGATTAACCCACACGGATGCCTTTATGACTCGAGTAACATAGTCTCAGTTATTTTGAAACATGGTCATTGGGAAAAACTACACATAGGTTCGTAGGCCTTCTAACTCCACACAAGAAGTTTTTCCTTCAAAGTTTTTTCTTATATGACTACATGTATGTGAAAAACATGTATTTGACACCAACTGACAGTACCACAAATGAATTCCGCTAGTTGGCATTTTTCAAATTCTGACCTATCTGATTTGGGCATCCTGGGTATAGAACCGGACTACTTTGCAAGATAACAATCGACACAGAGAATTTCAAAATAAGATACTACGATTATTCAAAACAACGCTAACTAGAATGATTTACCCAGCCATGGCTAGCTAGCATATAACCTATGCACCAGTCATTTATAAACACAGCCCCTAAAGTCCTTGGAAATAGCCCCGGTACAAGCCAAGCATGGAGGACAATGTAGACATATTGTAGTTGTTATTGTTAAAGTCATGACACACCCAAATCTATATTTAGAAACTGTATACAAAGATTTGAAGAAATTTGGAGCGAAACGTAGGCTTGATTTCTCCACAGACGTCTTATTTATAGCCATTTTTTCCTTGCTACTTTTTTGCGGCCGAGTTTTGAATTTAAGTACCGCGTATTGATACTTATCCTGTACAGGATAGTGATGTGTCATAGCAGACATGTCTATCTTTACATGATCTTGATATGAAATCACTAGACCATGCTTTAAAAAAAATGGAAGCTCTGACCATGTTATTTATCAGAACTGTCGTCCAGTGCTGTATTTGTAATATAAGAAGTGTCGCATAAATTGTAAAATGATGACCACAGCGTGACTGTTGACCTAGTTCTGGACAGATCAAGCGTTTGATTACTGTATTTCAGAGCTTTATGTAGGGGAAAGTGAAAAAATCTTCTCTATTCAGAATAACGTCTGGCAAACATTCACCATTGATAAGCGTGATTTTGCCACTTTTTTTTTTGACAGAGTTTTGCTTCTATATTTGTTTCTTTCGCTCATCTGGTACACCTATTTCACCTGCCTGGCTCTTATAATTATCCCATATCCGTCGATTCTCGACGTCCTCCTTCTCATATATGCGTTCCACAGTTAACCCTTTACCACTAAATATAAGAGAAAAAATGTAAGCCTTGTCCAAACTGAAAGCATCTGCAGACGACGAATTAAATGAAACTCAAAACATGAAGGTTGTCCTTCATAAACTGCCGTCCTATGATAACTGGAAAACTGTAGAATGTCGTACAGCTTTTGTAGGAATGACTTTTAAATACTGCAATGCGAAATACTTCTGAAAGGAACGACGGACTTAAACGTGTACGTACAAATTCACATACTTTCACTAAAGATTAAACGAAGATTGCTGTATTTTGTCTATTACATAGTATCCTTATCTTGTACAAGACAAACAAAACTGGTTACCTTTCAGATTTTTCTTTTAACATTCTATAAGCACACTGTAATTGTTCACCTCTACATTTATCCAGAAATGGTCTAAATTTATCTTCCAACATAGCAGTGAGCACGTGAACAGAATTCAACTTTCAGTTTCAAAATAATCCAATAACTACATGTACCCGTTATTCAGATTCAAACTTAATATCACACGTTTCCGTCCTTTTTCTGACTTGTTTGCAGCCTCAATTTACAAATTCACATTTTCAGTTTCATAGTCACCATTTCCGATTTGTTTTCGCAACGGCAGTACAACAAGATCAGATTACTTTACACACTTGGTCAAGGACGTTTGATGCCATCCTATTGTTTTTACATGTTAACCCTTTGGTTGCTAAGCACGACTTACCGACCTTTTGCGGACAGTGTAGATCAAGATCAGACTGCACAGAATGTGCAGTCTGATCTTGGTCTACTCTGTCCGATAAAGAGATATTTTCCCAACCCCTATGACTTTGAAATACCAACATTTTGGGTTTTTTTTTTATCTCCAAAGAATAAGTTCGACAGAGGTCGAGTTTATATATTTGCGGGTGAAATAGTTAACAAGGTGACCCGCAACCTACTTTATTTGATCTTACTGGGACAGTCAGAATCAAGCTGATAAAACCACTAAAAAGTTTTGTAGTCGATAAAGTAGTAACACATGTTTACATTCCTTGTTGAACTCGGTGTCTCGAGATCGGAAGGTCGTCAGGAGGACAAATATGGTCGAACCACGGCTTTTTCTAATAAAAGTTTCAACCTCGCTATATTCCTTCAATATTCACCCATATAGTTCAAAATTAATATATTTGTATGGTTTCAACCCCGAAATTAACAGAAACTTATCATTAAACTTGGATAAAAGGAGTTTAAAATGTTGTAATTAAAAGCCGTTTGTCATAAAAGTGGTTGGAAGGAAGAACAGCTTTTGTAATAAAAAAAAAAAAAAACGGTAAATTGTTACACAATATTATTTTCAACTTCACCATGTTCGACCGATATTCACCTATGTCGTTCAGAAAGGATATATGTATGGAAAAAAGGGGCTTAATGCATCTCGGTGATACATGATACCTAGTACCAAAACCTACAAGCCATCATGGATCCATTATAGCCACTTTTTTTAATAACCGTCTTTATCATAAGGTAGACTGGTCCTTGGACATAAAGAAAATTGAACAAAAGCGAAAAGTTTCGGCCCAGGTCTGCCTTCGTGGACTGCTCAGGCTGACCTGGGTCGATACTTTTCGCGGATGCATTAAGCCCCTTTTCAAAGAGCACGACTTCATGTGAAAAAAGAAAATTACTTGTGTGTTTTAATCCCAAAGCAAATATCATATCAATTCCGATTGCCGAATAATGTCGGGCGGGATCTAGGTTCATGCCTCCCTCTCTCGGCACATTTTGAAAATATTACACATTGGTGTACTCTGGGCCTTCCGAGGACCGTCTTGGGTGCTTTACTTCTTACAGAAGGTCGATAAGTATAAAACCGAAAAATAAGCGAGACACTTTAGCCAGAATCGTTTAGATTCAACCACGTGCTCGAGATTTGACGGTCACCCGCCTTGTTCTTGGTTTATACGCCGTCGGAATCATACTAAATACTGTCCCAAAAAGATACGAACTAAGCCCCTCCTTATTCCTCCTGCATCTAGAATGCAGCATACAGACTGCGATTATTTAGTCAGTAATGTACTGGTAAAAATCTAATTCAGATAAAACCGACTTGTTAACTCTTGTCATTGAATAACTAACGCGATCAATAAAACTTGCTCAAAGCAATAAACTGAAATGCACTGTTGTCGCCGGATCCGCGACATTTCGTCAAAAACCACGTTCGTCGAGAACAGTTCGTAGCCCTGACTCTTACCATAACCCAGACGAATTGTGGCTCAAATCTTCCTCCCAGACAGAATTTAGTAATCGGTATTTTAAAACATGTGGATTTCGACGAAACGTCTTTTCGACGAAACGTCTTTTCGGCGAAATGTCGTGTCCCGGTTGTGGCCCTGTGAACATTTATAGAAAATTTTAGACCTTTCCAATTTGATAAGTATGTGCAGACGACTACTTAAATCGGGCTTAAATTTTGGGTTAGTCTTTGTTAGTGTAGAAAACATTTTGGGAAAAGGAGAAAATGCTGGTTACCAGCATTTTCTCCTTTTCCCAAAATGTTTTCAAAAATCTTCTTCTTCAAGGTTGTTTAGACTCGGGATTGTGTGGTAAAGGATTATAAAATAAAAAGTAACACACTGTAGTTGCTCTGTGTACATGTAATACTCAAACAGTCGTTGCTACCCTGCTTATCGGATTCCTCCTGAGACAAAAATGTGACAAAGTTATAAATTGGTTACCTCCCCTGATACAGCAAGAGTATAGGGATCGGTATAGGCTACTGAAAACGGGCAGAATTCTGTCCGTCTATTTTTAGAACAGCCATGTCGCAAGACTAATATAGAGATTCAGGGGAGGTCCCTCTCACTTCCTGAGCAGCAGATTGTCCGATATTTTTGACCCCACGAATAAGTGAATTGTATTTTTGGTATCACTTTTTCATGTTTATGTCTGCTAATATTCATTTTAGTTTCGATTACCAATTTCAAATTGTGCAAAAAATCGCAATGTTACCTCTACAGCAAAACTGGAAATGTGTATGCTGCTCTGATTGGCTATTATGTGACATGTGGCCCAATGAAAAGCAACGACACAACAGCCTGTGCCAGTTGTAATATATATACAATCTACAACGGGGACCAGTTTAAGGGAGTTAGTAAATATAAATAAAAGCGATGAGAGTATTGTTTTACCGCTTTCAAAAGTACTGAGCAAACCCTTATGTTTCGCTGACCGTCACGGGAGGACAAGATCAGATTGCATTAAACTTGTTGTCTGATCATTGATCTACACTGTGATATATTTTTATAGATACACTGGTCAAACATACAAGTAGGTTTTGGTACTAGCTAAATCCATGTATTGGAGCCATGCTCTGGCAAAAGTGGGCTTAATGCATCTCCGTCAGGCAATCATACCAAGCAAGTCATCACACAATTATGGACCCATGACAGCCACATTTTTAACAAAGATTTAATCATGAGGTAGACTGGTCCTAGGACATGCAGAAAATTCACCACTAGCGAAAAGTTTCGGCCCAGGTCAGCCTGCGCGGACTGCGCAGGCTGACCTGGATCGATACTTATCGCAGATGCATTAAGCCCCTTTTTTCACAGAGCGTGTCTCATATTATTTTACTTAGTATTCTAAAAGGTAAACGCTTGTAAATCTTGAAATGCATCTCGTTCTTCAGTTGATGAGTCAGCGTCATAGGCAAAAACGCGGTTGTTTGAGGACGGTATGAATCAAGAACAAACTGCACAAAGCTGAAAATTTTTTTTCATAGAGACATGTACCATGTTACTTTAAGAGTTCACCACACGATTCCGCGTCTTGACGATCTTAGGAAAGAAGGTTTATGAACAAATTGTGGGAACAAGAGAAAATACTAATGGGTCCATACCAAATATGCCTAGGGCACGGAGGGATCCTATAAAACTACGAATGAGTCAATCAAACCGGTGTGCAGGTAAAGCTGTGGCACATGTGTCCTTTAAACGAGTATAGGTGTATAGCCTTCACTCGATAAACCTTTCATTATCAGTTGACATCATTGTTTATGTTTGGGATGACAGGTTAAAATCACGTACCGTGACGAGATAATTTATAAACTCAACTCGATAATGTTTATATTATCTCGTCAGGGTTCGTTGTTTTAAACATGTATTCCCAAAAACAAACAATAATAAGAAGTTTTAATGAAAGGTTTATCGAGTTGGAGTTATATCGTTACATAAGAAAACATTTTCTGTGCCCTTTTCACCTGGGTTGGACAAGTTCACCGTTTACATTCAACCCTTTGCCACTCTGGCCCGAGTTTTGTGACGAGCTTGTCAGGAAAGACTCTTGAAAACATTGTGGGAAAAGTTAGGGTTTGGTTCCTTATCCCACAATGTTTTGTACCCTTTTAGAGACAAATCCCATCATTTGAGCCTCGTTCAGACTGTCGTCTGCAAAAGCTTAACGACAAGTCTGGTAAAGAGTTAACATAAATAAAGAATCCAAGCCAACAGTATACGTCTACAAAGTGCGATTTCAAAGATTTCTTTTTATATTTCGTCGGATAAAAACCCTACAGTTTCGGACAGTGGAGATTCAATATGAAACTGCACGTTCTGTGCAATCTGATCTTAATCTACATTGTTCGCAAAAGTGCAGTGTCGAACCAAGCAGCGATAAGTTCACTCATTACTTCCGGCAGACGAAATATTTTGTCAACACTGCAAAAAAAACCTGAAGTTGTTTACAAACTGCATTTTTTTCTTTTTTCTACTTGGTTTTTTTTTTATTAGCTTTCAAGTGCATCGAACTTCATCTCATATTTACCTATATACATGCATTTCACAAGAAGATTTTCAAAATCCTTTGCATCAACGTTGTTTCACGAGCCCTGGATTAACTTTTTACAACAAAAATCCGAGTTTTAACGTCCCTGAGAAAGACAGCTTTTGAAAACATTATGGGAAAAGGAGAAAATGCTGGTAACCAGCATTTTCTTCTTTTTTCCATAATGTTTCCTACCCTATCAAAGACAGAAATCGTCGTCAGTTCAGCAACATTTAGTTTGTCGTCTGCAAATGCTTTCAATTTGATTCACTCCTAAAATGTGTCGTCTGGTAAAGAGTAAGCTTTTTAACCGGACGACAAAAATTAGCTTAATAAAGATTTTGAGTATAATTTGCGAATAACAAATCAAATAATTTATGTTATTATGCTTAAATGGTGAAATTGGTCTCTGGAAGGGGAGAAAACAGTGTATGGAAATAAGAAATACTTGTTAAAAGCATTTTCACCCATGATGTTTTCAATTTTTTTAAACCCAAGGGTCGTAAAAATTACAATATATTATAGTAAAAGGTTAAATTAATACCCGGGGGCATACTGATGTTTTTACGTATAACATAATCTAACTCTGCCCCGTAATTTTCAGAATATTGAGGCCAAAGTTGGACGTCTTTGTGGACATTGCTGACCTAAATGTTGATTGATTGATTGGTATGGTATTTAACGCCGTTTCCAACATCATTGCAGTTATATCGAGGCGGCAAGTGTCCGTATCCATGCTTTCCTGGAGTTTCTTTTACCAGTACTACACACAATATTCTTCCTGAGCCACAGGCTACTTTCCCACATAACCATCGTCGAAACAATGTTCAGCGGCGAGAGAGGAATGAATCCTGTCGCAATGACTATCGTCAATCCTCGGAAAGAAATCGGCCGAGCCGGGGATCGAACCAGCGACCTGTTCTCAAGTCCTGTAGGCTACCGATTGAGCTACCGGGGCTCGGCTGTTGATCTACAAGATACTTTATTGTGTGTGCAGTCGAATTCACACTCAGGATTATGTACGTGTGTTACGCAGTGGGTAATTTACATAAAGGTGCCGCTGGCTCCGCACTTAAAATGTTGTGTTGGTCTTCCGGGACACCTGCTGCTCCGATGTTGTATGTCTACAACGCCGGGGTATGTCTACAACTTCAGAGCCATGCTACATAAACGAAGCCAGATGTGTTTTGAGCAAACTTTCTGTGACTTTACTCCGAGACACGTCGGGGGACATTGTGGTTGTTTATTTATCACCTAGACACAATTTAAACAGCAACGCTCACCCAAACAGTTTCAATAAGCAATCTGTTTAAGAGAAACACCAACTGTCTTGTATCGCCATCCGAAAGTACCCTCTTGGAAGAAAGCGTTTCACAGAAAAATCCGACGGCTTTGCCCAGTATCCTTTGAGTTATTTCAACGGTGAAATATACAAGTTGGTTTCTTTAAAAAAAAGAAGCCAGGAGAGGTCAGCATCAATGTTTTCAAACAGTTTATTGGCTTTAAATTTCAATATATTTTACAACATATAAACAAACAAGTAAGGCATTATATGATTGCCGCTGAATAAAAACCTCTTATGCATTACATGACAGACACGTGACCTTCCCGCGTTTTCAAGTCGCGTGATCTTTTTCCGCGGTGCTCTTTCTCGTTTTTAACGATTTTTTTTTGTTTTTCCGCCTAGATTTATTTGTTTAATGAAAAATTACAACTACTGGAGAGGTCATTTTGTTCTGAAGATAATGACTGTTATTGAAACTATCCTTTGAATAGAAGTAATGAATAATTGAACTATCCATTAAGCAAAAATTAGCTGCCTTAGTTTTAGTTTCTGGTTTTCGAAAATATGAATGACGGAACAGAAAATAAAAGAAGAAAATATCGAAAATAATCTTGGTTTTTGTATCGACCGTCCAAACACAGTTGCAAATAAATCAATACAAAAATCTTTTTTTTTGAAATCCATCACATTAATACAAAACACGTCTATTTCCTATTTCAGTTTTTTGATTTCGGTTTATTTATAGAACCATGACGAAACAGGTTGTGGATCTGAACAATTTCGCAAAAAAAGTGGATTTAGATTGCAATTTCTGAGGCAGTCTGTCTTTTAAACTCACCACTGTTGGAGAGGTCTGATCTCTCCAATTAGTGCTCGAATAGCATTCGATTTTTTCTTGTTAATACCATTAAAATAGGAGAAATAAATGAAAATACCGAGCACCTAGTGACAGATGGGTTGTTTACAAGCTACACTTCGGAGCCACAGGTCTCCCGGAAGTTCAACACAACATTTTAAATGCGGAGCCAGCAGCTCCGTTATGTAGATTACCCTTCGTGTATTAGACAGTGTCCCCACTCGCATCTTTTTTTGGGGGGGAGTGCACGCGCTCTCTGGGGTACAAGTTTGGGAGAGCAAGAGAAATTCTAGGAGTGCACTTAAGAATCACAATTTTAGAGCATCTATGGAGAAAAGTAAGGGTTTGTTGTATTCAAAATTTGTATTGGTGAGTCTCAATCTGCAGTCGGCTGCTCTTGAAAAAACAAAATATGGGTAATTTTTTAAAAAAATAGATGCTTGTTATGGTTCCTTACTCACGGGACCAGTTTCTGAGGGACAACTTACAACCTGATGGCCAATAGAATGTTACATTTCATTGTCAATTTCAGACACTGATTAGCTTTCACTCGTTGTTTTGTAGAGATATTTATGTAAATTTACTGTTTGAAGTCATTGATAAAGCTGAATAAACAGTTTGAAATGCCTATGATCGGACGACGTCAAACCGATTTTTGTTGTGTCATGCGTTTTCGCCTTTTTTTTTCATGCCTGTTAAGTTTTGGAGTTGTATTTCCGCATGATTTGACAGATTTGTCATTTAGGGTAGCATGTAACTTCAAAACCTGTAATTTTACACTAGAATAGCGGATTGATACCATCAATACTTTTAAACAGATGACAACAGTTTGATTTGCGGTAACAAACGGTGACATTCACACTTGATACCTATTGTACATGTCAGTGTTTAGATCTTTCAAATATCATGTAAAGACATTACTTATTGCCAGTGGATTCGCCAGTGCTTAAGTTTTGGAGACATTTTTTCTAACTTGTCCCAATTGGCGCCACTGGTGATCGACAGCGGGAGCCCTGAAATCTGTGCGTGCATGCACGTTTCATTTCATATTTTTGTGCGTGATTATTCAGTTAAGTACGTGAATCACGCACATATGTGCGTGAATGGGAACCCTGTCAGATGCTATATAAGGTAAAGATTGTCAAAAAACAGAGCTTGTGTTCCCAACATACTTAAATACCTGGCAAAGGGAGCATAATCCCCGTGATGCATTGTACATGCAAGTCATCATAATACTAGTAATCGTGGGTCAATAAAATCCATTTTGTCTAACAACCGACTAAACATCAGGTAGATCGTTCCTCGGACATGCAGAAAATTGACCAACAGGAAAAAGGTTCGACACAGGTCAGCCTGCGTGGACTGTTCTCCTTTTCCCACAAAGTATTCTGTCCTCTCAAAGCACACTTCGACAGTTTGAGTTACATTTAGTTTGTCGTTTGCAAATGCTTTCAGTTTGGACAAGTTTGATATTTTGTCGTTTAATATTGAGTTAAGGGTAAAATAGCTCCCCTTTTGCGGACGATCTTCTTGCAACAAATCTTGTTAAAAAATCAGCGACGGCAAAGGGGTTTCAATTCAGCTTCCTAATCCATCATACTAAGCAATTCGTCGCTTAACCCTTAAGCTGCTAAGCGCGACTCAATGATCTTCTGTGGACAGCGTAGATCAAGATCAGACTGCACAGAACGTGCAGTTTGATCTTGAATCTACACTGTCCTATAAGGAGATATTGTTCTCCGAAACATAAGTTTGAAATAACATTATTCGGGTTTTTACTATTGTCTTGAAAGTTTTATCCAACTTATTTCGCAGGATAAGAGTTAATACGAATATTTGTTGGTTAAAAAGCGGCTAAATCTTGAGGCAGAATTGTCCTTTGACTTGTGGAATAAGAACGAATAGCAAAAAGTCCGACAATGGTCAGCCTGCCAAGACAGCGCAGTCTTAGCTGACACGGGTCGATACTTATGCAGATTGGTTATTCATAACAAACTACAAAATTTTGGACTCGTCCAAATTGGAAGCAATGGCAAACGATAAATTAGACGCGGCTTAAATAAGGGAATTTGTCTTAGATAGGATAGAAAACATGGTGGGAAAAGGAGAACCAGCATTTTCTCCCATTTTCCCACCATGTTTTCAAAAGTCTTATTTCTCGTTAAAACTCAGGATTGTGTGGTTAAAGGATTAAACGACATTTTCATCGAGCATGACTAAATTTATATCTAACAAGACGTCTGTTACAATAGATATCCCTTAACCTGTAATGCATTACAAAAAAAAAAAAAATCTATATGAGCCATGCTATGGCAAAAGGGGGCTTAATGCATCTCAGTGATAAATCATCATGCCAAGCCCCTCATCACATAATTATGGATCCATAAAATCCACTTTGTCTAACAACTGACTGACTCTTGGGGTACATTAGTCCTTGGACATGCAGAATATTAACCAACAGCGAAAAGTTTTGACCCAGGTCAGTTCCGCCCAGGCTGACCTGTATCGATACTTTTCGCAGATGCATTAAGCCCCCTTTTCACAGAGCATGGCTCATGTGCATTTTTGTGCGGGTTGCACAACCCTATTTTTAGTGCTATTGTGTTCAATAACAAAACGATCTCGAAATCCGATCTCTAAAACATTCTTGATCCTTGAAGCGCAAAGTCTTTCAGCGCCACAGGCGAAAACAGGGACTTCTGCGGGCGGCATAAGTAAAGATCAGACTGCACAGAACTTGTAGTCTGATCTGGGATCTATGTCCTCGGCTTCTTTAGTCAAACTTACATAATAACAACAAACTTTCTGACGTTTGTTGGATTTTATTTTCAGCCATAGAAAGAGCTTAAGTATATGAGTCACGCTCCGTGAAAAGAGGGCTTAATGCAGCTGCGAAAAGTATCGACTCAAGTCAGCCTGCGCAGTCCGTGCAGGCTGACCTGGGCCAAATTTTGCCGCTGTTGGTGAATTTTCTGCAATTCCAGGGACCAGTTTGTCTCAAGATTAAATTATTAACCCTTTCAGCGCCGTAGGCGAAAACAGGAACTTTTGCGGACGGCACAGATCAAGATCAGACTGCACAAAACGTGCAGTCTGATCTTTGATCTGTACCGTCCGCTTAATTAGTCAAGCCCATACGATAAAAATCATTCTGGGTCTCTGTGGATTGCATTTACAGCCACCGAAAGAAGTCGTGTTTATTTATTTGGCGCCGGAAGAGTTAAAAAAGTGGCTTTTATTGTTCCACAATTACGTCATTACTTGATTGGTATAGAGCATTACGGAGATGCATTAAGCCCCCTTTTGCCACAGCATGGCACATATAAATTTGGCATTGAAATAGCCAAATTTGACATAGAGACCATAACATTTCAAGACTGGCTGTTTTTAGCTTATGTATCAACACAATAGCGGACAGTGCGCGTTAACCCTTAAGCTGCGGCTCACTGACCTTTTGCGGACTGTGTAGATCAAGATCAGACTGCACAGAACATGCAGTCTGATCTTTGATCTACACTGTCCGGTAGATTCTCTAAAAACAAGTTTGAAATAACATTATTCAGGTATTTTCTATCGACTTGAAGAGGGTTAAAGACCAGCCTACATTGTCTTCCTAGTCGGTCTGTACCTAACGTTGCCAACAAAAACAATGCATGTATACCAACAGTCGTGCCAAGCGCTGAACTCTTGACAAACGACAAAATGATATACTAGCCGAAGTTGAAAGCATTTGAAGACGACAAGATAAATGTTACTAAAAACTTGAAATTTGTTCTGGAAAGGGGTAGAAAACATCGTCGGAAAAGGAGAAAATGCTGGTTACCAGCTTTCCCCACAATGTTATTTTCAAAAGGCTTCTTTCTCGGTGTCGTTAATTGTTGGAATTGTGTGATAAGGGGTTTATCCTTAGTCTCAATAATGAGACGTTGTTTCTTTTCATATTTGGTCACGTGGTCCTGCGTGGCTTAGTGGTAAAGTGTAGGACTCGTGACCTAGAGGCCCCGGGTTCGAGCCTCACTTGATCCATTGGGTTTTTCGTGGGAGTATCCTTTGGTAAGACACTTCAAAGCCCTAGCCTAATACTGGTGAAACCCAGGAAATGCATGAATATGTGAGCTGAAATAATGTTGAAAGCGGCGTAAAACACCATTCAACCAATCATATTTGGATATTTACTGTGCACCGCAGGGGACCCATTAAAAACTAACATGGCATTCGAGGACAGTTATCCGTACTAATTAACTCCTAACCACAAAACCCCGACTTTAAACGACCCTGAGGAAGAAAGATTTTCAAAACAATGTGGGAAAAGCAGAAAATACTGGTAACTAGGCTAAAATTTTGTTATTTGCTATACAGATTATAAGAGATAACAGGTGACATGAATGCACACGAGTTCACGGAGAAGGAAACGCAAATAAGGTAAGGCTGGACAGTTTAACCCTTTACCACACAATCCCGACTTTTAACGACCCTAGTACAATACACTTTTGAAAACATTGTGAGAAAAGGAGAAAATGCTGGAAACCAGCATTTTCTCCTTTTCCCACAATGTTTTATACCCTTTCACAGAGAAAAGTCATCAATTAAGTAACATTTATTTTGTCATCTGCAACTGCTCTCAATTTCGTCCAGTCCAAAATTTTGTGGTTTGGCAAAGAGTTTAACCCTTTCCCCAAAGCTAGTCATGTTTTAAATCTTTCCCAACTCCATACCGAAGTCATGTACGACTTGTCCAAATTGAAAGCAGTTGCAGAGGACAAATGAATGTGACTCACATAACTGCGATTTATTTTTTGAAGGGTTGATAACATTTTGGGAAAGGGAGAAAACGCTGGTTGCCAGCATTTTCTCCCTTTTCCACAATGTTTTCAAATGTCTCCTCCTTTAGGGTCGTTACGAATCCGGGTTGTTTGGTTAACGACCTTGACAAAGAAGGCTTTTGAAGAAACTGTGGGAAATGATAATCTACTTTCAAACAATATTTTTCCTTTTTTTCCACCCTGTTTTAAGGCCATTGAAGACGAAAACCTCATTTTGAGCAACATTTAAATTTTTCGTCTGCAATTGTCAATATTATGGACAAGTCTGAAATTGTGTCGTCTAGGAAGGAAATCAACTATTTCTAGATTAGGCAGACGCTTTGTTAAACTAAAGCTGTGGAGCCGCAATACACACGGTGACATAATTATGTGTACAGGTGTGCTGGGACTGTACTTCCCCCGTGTCCAACCTAGATAGACAATGAGACTTACCTGTGTATTCAACAGGAATTTTCAATTTCGAAATCCTTGTATTCTACAAACTCACACACAGGTAATATCCGCCATATTAGTACGGTAAAAAATGTGTACTAATCAATGCCGATCTATTTATAGTAACTGCGTATAAACGCCTAACGAGGGAATACCTTTGTATGACACAGGGATTCCTTGGCTTAAGGCAGGTACTTGCTATCAGTAATTTGCAGCACTAAAAACGTTGAAAAGTAATGAAAGGTTAAAAGACGAAGTTTGAAAGCAAACGTTCTATATAAAAACCTTACATAGATCCAAGATCAGACTGCATGTCCTGTGCACTCAGATCTTGATGTACGTTCTACACAAAAGGTTTCTTAGCGGCCAAAGGGTGAAAAAAACAGTGTTTTAACTAAGGATGTTCCCATGATAACGACACCGCCAACAGTGTGGAACCTTGTAACTACACCTCAAAGCCATGGAAACCCTGACCATGCAAATTATGGGCTCCTCAAATTCTGTTTGAAAAAGTATTTATCTTATCTTTTTGCATACGTTACTACGGCAACACAAGGGGCTAGCTTAACCCTTAAGCTGCGAAATACATGTAAATGCAACGAAAATTATCGCTCAAAGTAAAAACCTAAACCTAAACCTAAACACCGCGATTTCAAAGTTGATTTCACCAGTGAGGATTATCATTGCAGACAGAGTAGATACAAGATCAGACTGCACATTTTTGCAGTCTGATCTTAGCAGCCTGAGGGTAAAATGTACATTTTCGTGTAATGCAGGTGTTGTGAGATCTGACCCTGACTGGGCTTGCATTCTTCATGAAGCCTGATGAAAGTCGTTCTTTTTTTCACTGCTGAAAACTGTTTCCACAATGACTGAATGAAAACAACCAATAATTTGGAGAAAGGTTCCCGGGCTGGTTACAGAACACAAGGAATACTAGATTGGTTTTGGTTGATTTTTCGCTTATTTATCATCGACATTGCTTATCCATATGGGTGACGCCCCCGAAACTCAGTTATGTTACGGTTGGATCGTGCAAGATACAGGACGTGTCACGAGACCTAGGTTTAAAGTCTCACCTGAAAGACTACATGGCCAGCCGTGAGAATCGAGTCCACACCCTAAGGCCTGAGAGTTGTCGTTTATAATTCTCATGCTCAACTAGTTGAGCTATTTGAGCTGGTCAACGAGGTAAGTGTACAAGTTGTGAGGATATAACTGAAACACAGCGGGAATCCTCCCCTCCGCAAAAAAAAGCAAACAACTAGACATGTTTTATTTCTACGATAAGTGAGTGACCAGAGAGGGTCATAGACCTCTGAAAAATTAGTCATTGTTCAACCCTTGTTGTGGAACGCTTAGAAACCGCAAAGCGTTGTAGGCGCATGTCATATTCTGCGAAGATTAACCTGTCTGCTATGACGTATCACTATCCTGTACCGCATTATATTCCGCTAGGTGGCATTTCTCAAATACATAAACTATCTGATATTGGCATTCTGGGTACAGAACCAGACTTTTTTTTCAAGGCGGCAATCGATGCAACGAATTCCGAAATAAAATATACGTTTACTCTCTAAAACCTACCTTGTACGATTCATCCAGCCATGTTTAGCTGGCATATAACCTATGCATCAGCCAGTTATGCCCATATAAGCATGGGAAAAAGCCCCGGTATCAGACAAGTAAAGTGGGGACGTTATTTTTGTTGTCAGTCTGTTGCACAAATCCAGGTTTTCCCCATGTCTATATTTAGATTCTGTCAACAGAGATTTGCAGTAAACAGTTGGTATTTAAAAAAAGCATTTTCCCCGTTTGAAATCATTTTGATTTTAAAAGAAATTTGCAGCGAAAAACTGGTTTGATTTTCCACAGACGTATTAGGCTATTCATTGCCATTTTCCGCCAGCACTTTTTAAGCACCAATTTACGAACCGCGTATTAATATTTGGCCATTATTTTTCCAGTTGTGCGTCATAGCAGACAGGTCAAATCTTCGAAGAACATTGACATGCGCAGACAACGTCCTGTACAGGATAAATGTTAGTACGCAATGCGTAAACTAAAGCTCTGCCGCTAAAGAAATGAAAAATGGAGATATTGGCTACAACCTTCTGTGAAAAAAAAATATAGCTTTTTTTCGATTCAAATTTTTAAAAAAATAATTATTTCAAACATAAAAAAGTTTTTAAAAACATCATTATTTACTTCAAATCTTTGTACAGAGTTTCTAAATATAGATTTAAAGCAACCTACGATTCGTGCAACTGGGTTTTTCCAGTCTTTTCAACAAAAAAATGTACCAGGGCTATTTCCCGAGCCTATAGGGGCTGCGTTTGTAAATGACTTGTGCAAAGGTTATATGCTAGCTAACCATGGCTAGGTGAATCGTACGAGGTAGCGTTTTATTGAATAAACGTTTTTTTTTTGAAATTCGCTGCATTGATTGCTGCCTTAAAAAGTAGTCCGGTTCTGTACCCTGGATGCCCATATCAGATAGGAATGTGTTCGTTGTCTGCGCATGTCATATTCTTTTGAAGATTTGACCTGTCTGCTAGGACGCATCACTGGACAAATAAAGGACAAATATTAATACGCGGTTCGTAAATTACTGCTTAAAAGTGCAGGCGGAAAATGGCAATAAATAATACGTTTATGCAAAATTCAAGGCAGTTCTTCGCTACAAATTTCTTAAAAGACAAAATTATTTTAGACGGGGAAAATATTTTCTTAGAATACTAACTGTTTACTGCAAATCTCTGTAGACAGCTTTTAGATATAAACATTGTTCTTTCATATTTTTGCTATGGAACACGATATCTTTCTGTGATTCATGCAAGAATTCGAAAAAATTGTAGTGACTTGGAAAAAAAAGATCTCTTTCTGAATCAAATTTCTTACGAAAATAGTTGTTCCTTATGTGATGAATGTGAAGATGCTGAACATTATTTCTTCAAATGCTCAAGATATCAACCCGAACGTCATCAGCTATTTAATACTTTAAGACATCTGCAACCTCTGAGCTGCCATCTTTTACTACGTGGAAATACTGAATTACCCGTAGAAACAAATATTTTACTTTTTGACACTGTACATATATACATAGCTGCAACAGGGCGCTTCAGTTAGTTAGCTGACTATTTACTGAGTAAAGGTTCATCTGAGTTTCCATATGCTCTCTCTCTCTCTCACATATTCTATATCGTACGCGATACGTCTAACCTTTTTCTTTTCATTGTTTTTCTTTAGACTTAAAAAAAGAAATATTTGTTCTCCTTTCTTTTAGATACATTGCTATATTTTTTCTGCCATGTAGTATAGTATGTTTACCTTTAATGACCAATGGGGAGAGCCGTAACTAAGTTTTTGAACTTGTGGCTCAACCCATTTGCCGCCTTTCTTGTTTGTAATTTTGATCTGTAATTTATGTATTCAAAGTATGGCAATAAAATATGTTTAAACTAAACTAAACTAAATATAAACATTTGGGAAAACCGGGATTTGTGCAACTGACTGACAACAAAAATAACGTCTCCACCTTGTAGGGCTTATAACGAGGCTTTTTCCGAAGCTGATATGGGCTATGTTTATAAATGGCTGGTGCATAGGTTATATGCTAGCCAGCCATGGCTGGATGAATCATACAAGGTAGGTTGTAGAGAGTAAACGTATATTTTATTTTGAAATTCGTTGCATTGGTACCTTGAAAAATAGTCCGGTTCTGTACCCAGAATGCTCATATCAGATAGATTATATATTTGAAACATGCCACCTAGTGGAAGATAATGGGAATGTATTTGAAAAATGCCAGCTAGCGGAAAATCACGATCGAAAAGAAGCTACAAGAGCAGTTGCCTCTTCGCTATATGTCTCGTCAGGAACGATAACCCCTGTGAAATCACGATGTGTCGTGAGGTTCACTGGTTATAGACAAGGTTTACACATTTCTTCCAGTAGAGAAAAGACACGTTGAAATATAGATTTGGTTACCAAACCGAAATACTGCTAAATTCACAGTATCCTCTTCACCTCAATTATCGTGTATGTAAGGAGACTGGAGTTTCGTGTATTTCAGAATCCAGTTTTTTATATGATGTCATGTATTGTATAAATTTAACAGACCTTGATTTATCTTTGACAGAAATTTGGTCCGATTCAATTGTTCATATCAACAGCATTTCTGTAGGCCATGTTGACCTTTGTAAAATTTTGGATAACTTCTTGTATTATCGTGCATGCAATCAAAGGTTACACTTGTCAAGAAAGAGCTGCAAAATCAATTATTTGTAACGTAATATTTAATGAGGTTCGTCTATTTCAACTGCAAAAATAAAAGAAAGGCAAAGCCTCAATACGAGTGACATGAATAATTTGGGTAATAAATATTTAGATCTATTAAAAAACGACAAAAGTTTTTGCTTGAAAAGTTTTTTTTTTTTTCATTTTACAGTTGTTTTACTCATAAGTGTAAATTTTGCATTGTCATGTAAGTCACGTGACCTGTTCAGACGCTGTAACCAAAACATTTGGTAAAAAATCACTTGTTTTAATACCTGTTTGGAAAGCATTCCATTGCACGATAACTGAGGTATTCTTTATTGTTATTGTTATTATTTTGTTGATTGGCATTTAATGAGGACCATATGGGTTGAATCAGTGGTAGAAAAACTGTAAAGTGTAGACAAAGATTGGACAACTCGCATGTGCACTCCACAAAATGTGACCATATGCCAGGATAAGGACAGAAATCTCCAACAAATGGCGGAAATCACACAATTTATCATTTTATCTGTTTCCTTATCAAGCTCTAGTCTGAGATATCGAGTGATAAACCCTTCAGCTGCTAAGCGCGATTCACTGACCTTTAGTGGACAGTGTAGATCAAGATCAGACTGCAGAACGTGCAGTCTGATCTTTGATCTACACTGTTCGATACGGTATTTTCTTTCCGGTGAAATTAACCTTGAAATAGTATTTGGGGTTTTTACTATCGAGTGGAATTTTTCGTTTCATTTATTTAGCAGTTTAAGGGTCAATGTGGGGCCGCATTCACCAACCATTCTAAATCGCACTTGTGGACTGATTCTCACGAATTTTCTCAAACGCAATTTCTAGTTGGCTGAACTAAATAAGCCATGCTCTGGCAAAAGGGGGGCTTAATGCATCTCCGTGATACATCATATCAAGCAAGACACATCAGGGATCGATAAAATTAATTATGTCTAACAACCAACTGTATCATAAGGTACACTGTCCTTTTACATACAGAAAATTGACCAGTTGCGGAAAGTTTCGGTTCAGATTAGCCTGCTCGGACTGCGCAGTCTTACCTGGTCGATACTTTTTGCAGATGCATTAAGCCACCTTTCCACAGAGCATGGCACAAATAGTTTGTTCCTGCACAAACTGTGTTACAAGTTTTGATTAAAAAGTACTGGTTGATAAAAAACAGACCCAGAACTGCTTTTGCCCGCTATGACACGGAAGCGCTCTGTTGTGATGCAAGAAAACGTTTTCGTCATCACGTTCTGCTGAAATTTGTAGCTCTATTCGAAATTCCCATGCTGTGTATAGTTCTGCCAATGCTTTGCCAGATACCTTTAAGTTTACTGCTTAAGCAAGCATTACAATATGTCAATGTGGAAAGCTCTTCATCAGAAAATTTCATTCTTGTCCAAATTGAATACATGTGCAGTCAAATTAAATAAAGTTCAAATGGTGCATTGTGTCTATGATAGCATAGAAGGCCTTGTATGAAATGGAGAAAATGCTGGTTAACAGCATGTTCTCCTTTTCCTACAATATCTTCTACGCTACTTCTCTCTCAGGTTCGTTAAACACCGAATGATCTGGTAAAGGGTGGGTTAAGCACACGTAACTGGCACCTGCTGTACAATACCTTTTTTGGCAGCATAACTATGCCACTGCAGTGTTGATTTCAAGACAGAAATAGTTTCAAAATTCGTGCTTTATCAACTTCAGTGTATGCCACTTACGAACTTTGACACATAGAATCATTCCATAGTCTCGTATGGTAGATCTGTAGCTAGTTGTATTCTTATTATTTTACATGGGCAAAAAGCAAAAGGTATTTTTTTTTTATTTGTCAGAGAATACCAAAATGTAAACAAACGTTGGGAGGGAGAGATTACAATGGATAATTTGCGATAATGTGCTTTGTATTGAGGTCTCCTGGATGGATACATGTGAACAAAAAGTGTTTTTACGGAGGTCTAATGCAGGGATGCATATAAAAAAAACCATGTGCTTGTTATTGAGGTCTAATTCTTGGATGCACGTGAAAACATGTGCTTGTTAATAAGGTCAAATACTTGGATACATGTGAAAACATGTGCTTTTATTGAGATCTAATGTATATCTGTATGTGAAAATGTGTGCTTTTGATTGAGGTCGAATACACATCTGCATGTGAGAACACGTGGCAAAAAAAAAAAGTTCTCGTGGCCAGAAATTTCTCTTTTAGCCATTTGTTTTTTTACAAAAGGTATGCAAAACAAAGACAAAGCAAACTAAGAGAAGAACATGTATATTTTTTCTAAGAATGAAGGTCATTGTTTTATCGTCCCCGCCCCCTTCATAAAGAATACTTGCAAAAAAGAAAAATGGAAAAAGGAGTCAGTTCCTGATTTTAGATTAGATGAAACTTTGCTACGAACATCACTATTATTCTTGGAGGAAAAAACAAAATCTGTAAGAATATATAAAATATAAAACACAATGTATGTTGATATATGTGTAAACACATGAAATGCATTATAGATACAGATTTTCTGATTTGCCTAACAACTCATTACATGTTGGATAAAAGTTCAATTCATTAACTTTACTTTGTAGACAGAATGCTGATTATTTGTTTGTTGTGCATCCTGGGACAGATTTTCTCATGTCGTAAGTATCGTCTACATCACAGAATGTTCTTAAGAATGGCTGGTGAATATGGACTCTGAACACTCGCAGGAGAGCAAGTGGTGGGTAGTTCCAGCCATGGCAAAGTCATACCGAAGACCGTTTTATTCTTTACAAGATGGCAAACGTTACAGTTGACTAAATAAAAAAGCATTTGCAAGCTAGGGGTTATTGATTAGAACAAGTTGGCTTCTTTAAAAAAGAAGCCAGGAAAGGTCGGCATCAATGTTTTCAAATAGTTCTTTAGCTTTTGATTTCAATATATTTTGGTAGATGTAAACAAACAAGTTAGGCATTAAATGAATGAGAAAAAAACATGTTTTTTTTTTTCAATTTTGCTGGTGTAAAGGCACAAACCAGGACATGTTCCACATTGTTATGATATTCTAGGAACAAGAGGCCAAAAAGGGCTGAAAACAACTCTACTGGCATTTAAATACAGGCTCGGGTTTTTACAAAGGGTTGTGGAGGTATAATGAAATTGAGAGCTGATTTGAGCAAAGTTATTCTTTTTCATGTTAGTTACCAAAAATACATGCGGTAAGCTCTTGACAAGCTCAAAATGCATTTTTTAAATTTAAGGGCAAAGAATTTCCAACCCAATAATCCGACGGTTTGCAAAAGAATCCAGCTCCCATGAATATCTATAAACTGTGTGGGTTTTGTGAAGATTGAAAGTAAAATGAAGGCTTAAGCTGTTCACAAGCTAAAAAATGTTTTGTTTTTTTTTTAAATTCAAGAGCATGTAATCTGTGACTCCATGACCCAATATTGCTCAATTTTAATAGGAACCAAGCTCTCATAAATATCTAACAACGCGAGTTTGGTAAAGATTTGAAGAAATTGTAGGCCATATACATGCTCAGAAATGCATATCTTTTTTTAAAATTCAAGGACACAAAACTCAAGATGATGATCCAATTTGGCTCATTTTCAAAAGGAATAAACCTCTAATGAATGTTTGTAATGTGTGCTTCGATGAGCCAAAATATTTTTGTAAAGGAGAAATCGTTCAATTATAATTTGATTCAATTTGCTTATTCCACTGAATAGGCAAGAATCTTACCTGATGACAATAAATAAAGGTGGCCTATACACAATACCAGTACCAGATATGTTAAAAATAAATATAACATTTTTTAATATTTTAACAAACAGCAATTTTTGGACTGTCCCAAACAGAAAAAGCATGCAGACAACAATTCAAACTTTGATAATTAATGTGGAAGATGGTGCTTTGATGTGATGGAAACCATTGTGACAAAAGGAGAAATTGCAGTGACTAGCAGCTTCTCCTCTTCCCACAATATTTCGAAAAGTTGTCTGCAGCAGACATGTAAAATGAAGAGGTTGTTTGTCTAAACGTTAAAAATTTAAGAAAGTAGATAAATGAGCCATGCTCTGAGAAAAGGGTGCTTCATGCATCTACAAAAAGTAGGCTATCGACCCATGTCAGCCTGCGCAATCTGCCCAAAACCAAAGGACCACGGACTCTTTTGAGGTGTGCGGTACGTAGGGCGAAGAGGCACGACTTTTTTGCGCTCATAAGTTGATTTTCGCGGGATTCTCGCAATCCCGCATCCTAGAAGCAACTCTGTGTGTTATTTCATCAAATCTAGATCTATATCATTATAAATCCATAGAATTTTTTATAAAACTGAGAAAAATGCTAGAGTCTAGCCAGTTTTGAAAAATAAAACTTGAAAACATACCGATCAACCTATTTATATCTATTTGTAGGTCCAGAGAACTCGTGCTCTCGAGATTAAGGTACGAATTCTCCAGGGTACGAATTCTCCAGATAGTATAAAGTCACGTGATTTTTTCTCGCGGCTTTCTTTCTCTTTTTTAACGATTTTTTTCTTTTTGCTTACATTTATTTTTTTAATGAAAAATTGCAATTATTGGAGAGATCATTTACAATCAATATAGTATGATAAATCTTTTTGGAAATCCGTCATATAAAAAAACCACGTTTATTTCCTTTTTCATATTTTTTGATTTTGGTTTATTTATAAAACCATGACGAAATAGACTGTGTATTAGAACAGTTTCGCGAAAACAAATGGATTTAGACAGCGATTTCTGTGGCAGTCTGCCTTTTAAACTCACCACTGTTGGAGAGGTCTGATGACCTCTCCAATAACTCTATATCCTGAAGTGACAACAAGCATCTTTAGATCCCACGAGATGCCATTTTTAGTTCGGCTGTTTTCGAAGAAAACAACGAGTCATTGTCATAGTCCAGGCGGCGTCGTCTGCGTCGTGCAAAAGCTTTGACATTTTGTAATATCTCTGTTATTACTTGAGATATTACTTCAAACCTGGACAAGTTGTTAACTATCAAATAGGGAACTAATACAACAGGGGCAGGTAACCACCAAAATCTTTTGACACAGTTATGCTTCTTCTTCGATTTAGAATTTTCACTGAATATCAAGCACTTGGAGCCGAGCGTTTGCACCTGCATGCGGTGCTCTTGTTAACATCTTGCAATTGCGTTTTGTGCGTTATAGCCCTTATGCCGTTGCGTTGAACGGTAAAGCACTGAATATATGAACCCTCGACTCACAGACCTTTTGCAGACAGTGTGGATTAAGATCAGACTGCACAGAACGTGCAGTCTGATCTTGAATCTACACTGTCCGATGAGGAGATATTTCCCCAACCCCTATAACTTTGAAATACTAACATTGTGTTTTTTACCATCGGCTTGAAAGTTGCAATTAAGTTATTTAGCAGCATAAGGATGAAAAGCCTTCTTCCTTAGGGGCGTACAAATACGGGACATTGTTCGGTAAAGGGTGAAACATTCTTATACTATTGTTAATAGTGTGAAAGTGATTGTAATTACAACGGATTGTCATGAAAATGAAGTATTTCATAAAAAATTAGAAAACTATTTACCAATATCAAACATGTTGTTGCACGTATCGCTATACCATTCGGAAAAGCTAGTTTGGCCTTTATCCTGCTAAATAAATTGATTAAAACTTTTAGTCCAATAGTAAAAACCCGTATAATGTTATTTCAAACTTAGTTTTTGTAAAAAAAAAAGAAAAAATGATAAAGGGTGTCACATCACCGGAGTATGACAGTTTATCCACCATTTGTATTATTTTGTAGTCGTGTCATTATTTAAAAAAAAAATATATAGCATACTAAATCAGGACAGTTTACGTAGAACAACATTTATCAGCAAAAAAATCATACTAAGTGTAAACCATTGAAGAGAGGGAAGTTTTTATTTTTTCCAGCAGTAAGTAAAACTATCATGGAAAAGAGGCCAATGTTTGTACCATGGAATAAGTCCTTCAGCAAAGTTCTATCCTTTTAAAAACTTTAAAACTACATGAAAGTAATATTGTAAGGTTATGAGTGAAAACTCATTTAGCAACAACTCTATGGCTCTCTGAATAGGCGTGTGTCCTGAGAGTCTGATTTTCTAAGAATTTTGGCTTTTGATGCTTTATGAATATTGATAATGATAGTGGGAGTGTTTTGGCTCCCTATAAATGTGGTGTGAGATGCGCAATCGGGGGAGAGATTGGTACCATCAAGTTGCGAGATAAGATCTGGGACGAAGGACCAAGGAAAATACAAGAAAATGTTTTAAAATGAATGTTGTTTGTGAAAACCTTTGACTTGGTTGTTTAATTTAAAGGAAAAAATCCACTATACGATCTAGACAGAAGCGTGGCATTACAGTATGTCGTATTTGTATTTGAATATTCCATTCTTTTGTTTTGATATTATAATTGAGTCACGATCTGTGAAAAGGGGGCTTAATGCATCTGGGAAAAGTATCGACCCAGATCAGCCTGCGCAATCCGCGCAGGCTGACCTGGGCCGAAACTTTTCGTTGTTGGTCAGTTTGCTGTATGTGTAAGGATCATTGAATCTCATGATTAAGTCGGTTGTTAAAGAAATTGGATTTTATGGATCCATGATCATGTGATGACTTGACAGGTAGAATGCATCACGGAGATGTATTAAGCCCCCTTTTGCCCGAGCGTGGCTCAATTTGTTTTACGTTTCCTAATATGTTTCCTCCTGTCGTTGTTCTTTATTATTATTATTATGATTGCCACATACATTATTATCATAAATACTGCTGTTGTTGTTATCAATCGTTCCCTTTCAGATTGCCTGACGTGCTATCAGTGCGGTTCAGTATACGACATATCGCAGTGTCAGACAACAGTCCAATGTCAAGGAACGGACCGGGTATTTTGGTCTTAATCTTTGTCAATAAATTGATCGACGGCAAAAATAAACCGATAGTTCCTTTTTTCATTTTTTTTTGGTAAACTAGATTAAAATAGAAGTTAACTGTATGAATCATACTTTGTGACAAGAGGTTTAATCCATCTGGAAAAGATTATCGATCCATGTCAGCCTGTGCGGTCCCTGCAGATTGATATCGGTAGAAACGTTTAGCTATTGATCAATTTTCTGCAGGTCAGTGGACCAGTATACCTCATGATTCAATCAGTTGTTTGACAAAATGGATTTTATGGATCCATAATTATATGATAACTTGCTTGATATAATGCATCACGGAGACGCGTTAAACCCCGGTTTGCCAGAGCATGGATCATTATCTGACCGAAGTCTTTGTTATAGCTTACGTTTTCATTAGGCAAACAACCCAAAACAATAGTTGACGAGGTTACTTTCTTATTATTTCTCCATATACTCTACCACAACAGAGTTTCAATATTCATATTCAAGTATCTCTGACAAGCCCCGTAGCTCAGTCGGCAGCGTACAGGACTTGAGAACAGGAGGTCGCTGGTTCGATCCCCGGCTTGGCCAATTTCTTTCCGAGGATTGATGATAGTCATTGCGACAGGATTCATTCCTCTCTCACCGCTGACCATTATTTCAACGATGGTTATGTGGGGGAAAGCAGTCAGTGGCTTGGAAGGAATATTGTGCGGAGTACTGGTAAAAGAAACTCCAGGAAAGCATGGATAGGTGCACTGGCCACCGCGATATAACTGAAAAAATGTTGAAAACGGCATTAAACACCATACAATCAATCAATCAAGTATCTCTTGCGTCCTCTATTTTTTTTTTTTTTTTTTTTTAGACATATTTTTTTTTTCAAATAAACATTTTATTTTCAAATTTATTTTTACTGTGAATAGTGTTTTTCTAACGGTAATTAAAAGTTTATCAAGTTAAGTTGACCTTGATTTACATACGAAAAATTGGATTCTTGAACGTACTCAGGTTTGTAAAACTTTACTATTTGCTTTTAGATGCAATGGCACAAATTTGAGAAGGTACTTAAGTCTCAGCCAGTGATGGATGCGTGATTTAGATGGAGAGCATGCAAAATCATATTTATGATTTTAAATTTTGTTTTCAGGTATGCTTTACAGATATCCACGTACAAAATACTGTGCAAACATTCTCACTTGGATGTCGAGCAAAAACGGTGAGTTTGATTTTTTTTTCAGCAAAAGTTAAAATAATAAAAAAAAAGAAACTTTGATTATCAATCCTGTGTTTTACTGAGTGTGAGATAGAAGGTTTTTGAAATGATTAAGCAAGCCCATGGTATAGTTTACAGATTAGGCTGCAGGTTCTGTTGTTTTTTTTTTTGACAACTGAAAATTTAATCCATCAAAGGTCAGTAAGAGCTGTATTCTACAGACTAAACAAGCGTACAGTACAGATCAAAGATCAGACGGCACATTCTGTGCAGTCTGGTCTTGATCTATGCCGTCCGCAAAAGCCCGTGTTTTAGCCCATAGCGTGGTGTCGGTCAACATTTCTGTTTCAGCAATGTACATTGGCGCCATATGTGGCCATTGTCGGACGTCGTAGGGAAGCTCCTCGTCTAGGATGTAACCAGTGTTGTGACAAAGATAACTGTAACACGAAATTATGTCAACCAGGTACGATATAAGGACCTGACATGAGTTTGCATTTGAGATAAAATCTTATTAAAAGAGTCTTAAAAAAATGTTACAAAGTGAACCTTTGGCAAGCTTTAAAACATATCGAGTATCATAAATTTTACCTCAAAAGCTAACGAATGTCAATTCTTTTTATGGGTGATTTAAAAAATGAGTTTTCTTTTCAATTTTAGCTCAACGGAATAGCTTTGATCTTTCTACATTAACTTTGGGTCTAAATTATGTGTTACATTGATCAAATGTTGATGCAGAGTTTTATCAAAATTGATCGATTCAGTTAGAAACTATGCTGCAAAATATACCCGAATTTGTCCCAATTGAAACACTTTTAGTGTGATATTTGTAAGGTTTCATCAATTACAAATGCTTTCCACAAAGCACATGTTCCATTATATCCAAAAATATGGACGTCAAACATCATTAAGTCACCCATAGTTTACCATGTAATGTATATGCATTTGCTCTGTTTACTTGTTCATAGATGTCAATTTATGCAAACATGCCTAATACAAAGGCCCAATCAAAATAGCTTTGTTCCAACTTGCATCAGTAATATTTCCCAAAATATTAAAAGGAGATATACTGCATGTTGTCCATGACAAATGATGACGTCTTACGGTTAATTATCGGCCATTTTCAGTTAGTTGTCTTAATACTACTTCAGAGAATAGGTCCTATGATCAGTTACTCAGATTTGTCCCAACTGCAACACTGTCGTATTTGTTGAACCATGTAACCATATCTTGTAAACTTAGTTTTTTTGTTTTATTTCTAGAATCAGAAAGTCAGGGCAAAACCATCTTGAGCAATTTTCGACCCATTTTTGACATGTAGTGATGCACAGGCTTTTAAATAGTTGCCAAAACTGATGTTCCAAGTGCAACGCAGTTTCCCATGTTAAAAAAATGCAGTGTCATTACAAGCAAGACATTTTTCCCCCAACTGTATTGTTTGCCATTTTTTTTTTTTTTTGAGGCACATATCTCAACAAATAATGCCTTTCTAACACTGTGGTTAGCCAGTTTCATCTAAATATCTGAATATACATGTATATTGATTTTTTGGCTGAATGTCATGTTCAAGGAAACTTTTTACAGAATTGAAACTATTTAAGGCATTATTTCATTCCAGTTCTTACTACTTATTGAACGTAGATGTGATAACTTTCAAAACTTTAACGTAAACTTTCTGCTTGTAGACAAAAGCAGTTATTTTTCAACCAAGCTAAAAATGTTGCACTTAGAACACAAAAAAATGAAAATGAATTGTATAAGCACAGGTGTCTAACTTTTTTCAAGAAATTGAACTGATATAAAGCAATCATGGTTAGACTTGCTCTAAAACTGTCATTTAAGGGTTGAAGTCCAAATAATTGCACACTTTTTTAGGGAAATTTGTTTAAATCTCTCAAGCCAGTACACTCCCCACATCAACAGGTAACAGTCAGGTCTCAAGCTTATTGGCCTACCACATACCAAATTTCTTCATATTTCATGTTCAACATCTAGTTGTTTTTTTTTTTTCTAAATAAGACTTACAGATGGATTCTGAGATTTTATACACGGTATCTGTGATATTTACGAACTTTATCTACTTGAAAATGCAGCAATGCTAAATTAGTACATTTAAGATAGGTCTAAATTTGGACTAACTTTTCACAAGCATATTGTTACAAGAAGAAGGAGGAGGAGGAGGAAAAAGAAGAGAAGGAGGATAATTGGCATTGACTCTCCCTGCGTAACATATTTGATGCCATTCAAGTTGGAAAGCAGCCAGCAGCTTGGGAAAAAGTTGTATTGCAGAATCAGCAAGATAGATTCCATTAACAGATAGTTAGGTGCACTGGCTTTGTTATGACAAAAACAATGCTGAGAGCAATGTTGAAGACCAAAGAAACTTTCTTCACCCATACCAATAATATTGGAGATATTCATGAAGAGTATCAATTGGTTTTGGTTACAGTATGGTGATTTTCTGCCTACGCATGCACACGTCTATACATATACATGTATAGATCTACGTATAATTCATAAAATTGTTGCACACAGGCCATATTAAATTTTTTTTGCTTGTAATAATCAAACCTACATTTTTGAGAACTTGAAGAATTCAGATTTGAACTTGAAATATTTTTTGGTCAGAAACCATTAAACAACAGCAGGAAATATATATTTTAACATTACCGTTTTTGTAACCCTAAGTTGTATATCTTTTTATAGTGCAAAAACCTCATATAACTCTCATGTTGTTTTGAACTTCCATTTGTCTTCTTGGATTTATGGTGTTTAACATCACTGATTGTGGTTATGAATGATCTCAGTTTGTGAAATTGATTTGTTACTTTCGTTTCGAAGAACAGAAATGCAGGGCTTATTTTGTCCCAAGTGCAACGATTTACTTTACAAATGTACGTCAATTAACATCGACTGGAAACAAGTCTGCCTCAAAATTGATTAAAACTGATTTGACCTGATTGACTTTATAAAAGAAAACATGGGCTAACTCTCACTATAATGACCTTTAGTACCAGTTCTCTTCTCTGTACCGCAAAGTGCATAAACTGTTCATTAGAAACAATTTTATATCTTTATCAGTTTTTACATGATTGAAGTTCAACATCTTTCATGTTAATTGGTTGTCAGAAACAAAATGGGTGGAACAAGACCTATATGATGCAAACATATTTCGAATGTGTCTTCACATACAGAAATTCTTGAACTCGTAGAATATTTTCCATCCGTCGGTAAAGTTAGTTCAAATGCCAATTCTTAAACTTGCCAAGGATTTGTGGTGGTTGATACGGTTTTTGAAACCACTTGCAGAGAACCGTATCCTTTCAAAAGGTTCTTTGGTAAGGTCTGTAAGGATGAACCCGTTTACGATTAATGTCAACCCTTATCCTGCTAAATGCGTGAAATGAAACTTTCGAGCCAATAATGAAAACCAGAATAATGCTATATCCAAAATTTTTTTTTGGAGAAAAATATCTCCTTATCGGACAGTGTAGATCCAAGATCAGACTGCACGTTCTGTGCAGTCTGATCTTGATCTACACTGTCCGCAAAAGGTCAGTGAGTCTCCCTTAGCAGCCTATAGGTTAAACCTTTCATTGTAAACTAACCGCTTCATGTTTAAAATGCTACGCATGCATGTAGTGAACACCAACCTGGATTTGTCTTTTATCTTTTTTTCCCCCATGGCCAGCTGACAACTTCCTATTATTTACGGACACCGATTTGTCTTCGATCTACATTATGGATGTTGCCTCTCAAACATACAGGAAAATCCCGGTCAGTACTACCAATCCGATTGCAGTCGATTATGACCCTGTTGTTGGCAATATCTACTGGACAGATGTCAGTCGTAAACTGATAAATACTGCAGCCCTAGATGGATCAAACGAAAAAGACTTATACCGCCCTGGTCCCAGTAGGTGAAGTTCTGTCTTTATATCTGAGTGTATGCATGATGTGAAATGCTGTTGAGCGGCTCTCAGACAAAAGGGGGTTTACTGAATCACATTATACCGAGTAAGACATTACATGATTACGGATCTATGAAATCTGTTTAGTCCAACAACCGACTTCATCCTGAGGTAGCATGGGTCCATGCAGGAAATTTACCAACAGCAAACAGTTTCGACCCAGGTTAGCCTGAGCGGTCAGCACAGGCTGACATGAGTCGATACCTTTTGCAGATGCATCAATCCCCTTCTTCACAGAGCATGGCTCATATATATATATATATATATATTCGTTCGGCAAAGGGGGCTAAATGCATCTGCGAAAAGTATCGACCCAGGCGAGACTGCACAGTCCGCGCAGGCCGACCTGGGCCGAAACTTTTCGCTATTGGTCAATTTTCTGTATGTCAAAGGACCAGTCTAATAGAGTCGGTTGTTAGACAAAATGGATTTTATGGATCCCTAATTATGTGATGACTTGCTCGGTATCATGCATTACGAAGATGCATTAAGCCCTCTTTTGTCAGAGCATGGCTCGAATATTATTGCATACAAACATAGTAACGATTAAAAAAGAAGTTACAAAGTTCAACTAAAACATACATTCTTATGGTCTTTATTTCAAAATTACAAGGTAATTGGACCCAGTGTCTCTATTCACCAATTATACTTAACTCTTTACCACACGACAAAATTTTGGACTTGACCAAATTGAAAGCATTAGCAGACACACAATTTAAAGTTGCTAAATGGATGATTTCTGTCTTTGATAGGATAGAAAACATTGTGGCAAAAGGAGAAAATGCTGGTTACCAGCATTTTCTCCTTTTCCCACAATGTTTTCAAAAGGCTTCTCTCTCGGGGTCGTTGTAAGTCGGGATTGTGTGGTAAAGGGTTAAGAACATTCTTAGCCTTCTTCTCAAGAACTTTCAAAATTTGAAAGTAACGCAACTACTGGCTCGTCCAAAATGAGTTGGCCAATCAGAAGTTGCGTTACTTTCTAAACCTGTAATTAGACTGAGAATGAAACTAAGAATGGTTGGTGATTACGAGCACCGATCCCCTTTTTCAAATACATTGAATGGATTAGAAAACAAGGTATCAGATAAGAATATAAATTCCTGTCTATTCTATAAGTTATTATAACTAAATGTTTAAGGAAGCCCTCATCAATAGGTGCCGACTTACATATTCAAAGCAGGTCCACATAATCGGAGCCCTTCTTCATTTTTACCATTTTTACGCTATTTCTTTTCAATTCTTTACCAGCAGCGATTATAACAGTTCAAGATACTAATCCACACTTTTTGGACAGCAAATCTCTCTCTTGTTTTCTAATTAAATGGCAATAACAGACTGAATTTAGGTTCTTGACGTATTATTTCGGCTACAATCAACCCACGGCACAAATGATTCAGACGATACTGCACATATTCTACAGCTTTCCGTAGTGTAGAAAGCACGTTGAAAGGCCTGAGCATTGCATGACATTCTCCTTTTTTGGAGTTTCAAAGACATAAGTACACAAAATGAGAAAGAATAACAAGCCTGCCTGTTTTTCAGTTGTTTTTGAGCCGATACTTTCGGCACCGGAAGACCAACACAACATTTTGTTGTCAGAGCCATTGACTCCGAATCTAAAGTTTCGTACTCGTGTATTCTGACCATTCTATTACTCCCCACCTTGATCGATCAGATGAAAAAAAAGAAACTCAGTTGTTTGTCTTAATTTTTGGTAGGAACTGTCTCATTTCGATTTCTTGTGTCCATAAAACAGCGAGAGACGACTGATCTCCTTCTGATAGGATGAACCGCGCTCTGGCAAAAGGGGGCTTAATGGAACCCCTGTGATGCGTGATACCGAGCAAGTCGTCATATACTAGTAATTATGGATCTATAAAATACATTATGTCTAACAACCAGCTGAATCATGAGGTAGACTGGTCCTTTGACATGCAAAAAAATGACCAACGGCAAAAAGTTTTGACCCAGGTCAGCATGCGCGGATTGCGCAGGCTAACTTGTGTCGATACTTTTTGCAGATGCATTAAACCCCCTTTTGCCCGAACATGACTCAATTATAGTAGCTCATGTTATTAAAAATTCCAGATTCCATAGCCGACGGGATAGCCGTAGATCCTATATCCCGATTGTTGGTTTATACTGATACCGGATATGACGTCATCGTTTTGATGACTTTGAATGGAAGGTACAAGAAGACCGTTATTGACTCTGGATTGGATGAACCAAGGGCAATCGTTTTGGATACAAAAAGCGGGTTTGTTTAAATAGTATTTATGTCGTATGACTTCAACATCTCTGGGTGTAGTTTTTGAAAAGTTCGCAGGGAAACTCTTTAGGATATGAGTTCAAATTAAGGAGGCGAGCACAATGGCGCTTTCATTAATGCGGCTGTATTCACCAACAATTTAGTGCTACTTTAAGTTTCAATCAGCCGTCAGAGCAACCTAACACTTTTATAGCAGCTTATCAAATGGCTAGAATCTTTAGAATTTCGGATTATGGTAGACTTACTAGTAACTCCTTCCACTGCAAATGGCAACCTAGGTTTTGCGGACGATTTATGTCAAGATCTGTGAAGTCTGGTCTTAGGTCTACACTATGTACTAGCTGATGTCAAGCCATGATAAAATAATCTAAAATGTATTGAAATCTACCTTTAGTCCTCGAGAAAAGTCAGTTTCATTTGGTTGGCAGCGAAAGAGAGAACTTGTCTGGTAAATAGCACTTTGCGCATGATCATACGACAAGCTAAACAACTAGGCGATGATCAGTTTTATTTCTTCAAGATATAGATATCATTACATGTTTATCGATATTTTCCAAAGTGCACAGCTCATAGAATATTTCAATTGGATGTTCACAAATGAAATAAATCCACAGTCAAATTATCCGTGAGTCACGCTGCGCGTACACGCGGTTTGATGCACCCGTAAAACAGAGTATCGATCTGTGTCAGCCTGTGCAGTCCGCACAACCTGACCTGAGTAGAACCTTTTTGCTATCGGTAATATCTTGCATATCAAAGAACTATTCTACTTCATGTGTTGCACCTGCTTTTAGACAAACTGGACCTTATTATGGGACAACTTACTTGGGTGTTCGCCCTTGCGAGATATCAAATTTTCGCAAGCGACTCGAAGCAAATGCAGGCACCGGGTCCTTATTCATCAACCATTCTTAAGAACACTCCTAGTCTTATTCTCCAAAATTTTCTAATTTGAAAGTAACACAAATTATGATTGGCTAAACCACTTGGTTTAGCCAGTCAGAAGCTGTGTTACATTCAAATTTAGAAAATCTTGGAGAATAAGACTAAAAATGTTCTCAAGAATGGTTGGTGAATACAAACCCAGGAAAGCGGCCACGTCACACAATGCTTCAATTATAATAATTGTGTAACATAACATGTAGCCTCACTCTGAACGAAAAAGTGACTTAGAAAGGTAACGCCTTTTAGGTTCATCTTAAAACTCGTGGTAGCTAGAAAACAACAAGGTTTGTGTGATGATTGCTTGGTTCATACTTTACATACAAGCATGGGGAAAAGTAGCAGTAGTATCGTGTATTGCTCACAGAACAATTCTTTCTCACAACAATACAAAGAAAATTTACCGAGGAGCGCACGGTGATCTGGTGCATGATACATCTCACAAACAATGGCGAAGAGTAATGATGTAATATAGACGTCAAATACATAAAAACGTTTATTTAAGAAAAATAAAGGGCAGAAGCAGTGCCGGTCGCTCACATAACCGATCAGAAGCTCTGCTATTAAATAAACAATCAACCTACATACCGGTATCGAACAATTGCCTGCTCGAATGATTAAAAAAAACTGTTTTCTTCAGAATCATGTATTGGACAGACTGGGGTCATGCACCAGCTATTGAAAGTGCAAATTATGATGGAAGCAACAGACAGAAAATAGTTACAACTAGAATAAAATGGCCGAATGGGCTTGCCATTGACTTAAATGGTAATATTTTTTTAAAAATGTTCTAACCCTCTCTAAGGTTAGTTATGATTTTCAGAAAATGATAAAAAAAAACCCGCTCCAAAAAGGAACGCTTGATTGGTTAGGTTACAGCTGAACATTGTCATTACTTGTATACCAATACAGGAGGTAATGGCAGATCAGCTTTTTTGGCATGCAGTAAAACAAATGGCACAGAACTTACAACATACAAACAAAGAAGAGAATATCTCTCTGGTCACACAATGAATTAGAAAAATCCCCAAATTGGGTTAACACATGTGTTTTCTTCATGACGCTATGTTTTGTGGGGGATTATGAACCAGGCAGTTTTGGATGAACAAAAGATAAATCAATTGACAGGCTAAAGCCAAAAGTATTCATCCTCAAGGGTTTTAAAGCAAGTGATCGTTTGGTAAAGGGTTACATTTTAAAAGAATCATTAAATTCTAAGAATTTCATGTTTAAAGGCATTCCCAAGTTTCATTTTGGTTGATACATCAAGGCCATATAAGGCTTGATTTGGTAAAAGGGGTTAAATGCATCCCCGTGATACACCAAACCAAGCAAGTCTTCACACCATCGTGGATCCCTTACATCCATTTTGTTTTACACCGGCTAAATCCTGAGGTAGTATGTCCTTGGACAGGAAGAAAATTTACAAATGGCGTTGGTTTCCTAAATAATTCCTCGTAATTTCTCATTTCTATGTTTTTGTTTTAATGCTTTAATGTGAATCAAAGAAAAGATGTGAAAGCAATCCATAATCTCTTTTGATATACAAAATTGCTGATAAACTTGTAGCAAACTTTGTTTCAGCCCAGAAGTTGTACTGGGTAGACGGCGGTATTGGCAAGATTGAGGTTTGTGATATGGATGGTACAGGTCGCGCGGTGCTTCATACTAAAACCAGCAGCCATTACTTCGGTATCGCACTGCTAGAAAACACAATCTACTTTACAGATTGGAGTCAAAGGTACATTTCCGAAGCCCAAATTGACATATTGAGCTGAAAATCTCATGCAGACCAATTCCTTTTGGTGCAATGGCTGTTTCTACGCGTTCTAATTACACAGTTCCCTGAAAATATGCCATTCAAATTTCACGTCATTAAAAGTTTCTTTATTGATAAAACCAAAACAATAAAAACAACCCATTGCAAAACGTTTTTTTGTTTTTTTGTAAAGTTTAAACAAACACAATTTTTCTGTCCAAAATCAACATTTTTCTTCTTTTTACAAAGTCATTTGACCAAACATTGGAACATTTTTGACGATTTGCCATGTGGAGAGCATATTACTTGTGTATATACGTAGTTGTACTTTAGCTCTGTCGGCGCAAATAAACAAACTCCGCCTCTTTTGATGGCTGTAAATAGAATCCACTGAGTCTCCGGAAGATTTTTATCATATAGGCTTGACCAAACAAGCGGATGGCATAGATCAAAGATCAGAATGCACGTTCTGTGCAGTCTGATCTTGATCTATGCCGTCCGCAAAAGTCCCTGTTTTCGCCTATGGCGCTGAAAGGGTTAGTCATCAGCAAAAGCCAGTTGTTGGAATTTTTGGGTCATTTCAGCTAGCGCATGTCTTAAAACATGGCGAGTACTTGCACACGAAAGATCCAAGATCAGTGCGGTCTGGTCTTGACCTTTTCTTGTGTTGTCACCATCATCTCCAGAGTCAGGACATTGTACTATTTTTGGTTACAGTTCGGTACAAGCTGTGCAGAAATCCGGTGGTCAGAATTCTACGTCCTTTGGGCCGTCCGCATTTGGTCGCATAAACGATATTCAAGTTTACAAAGCTGGGCAAAGCCCGTCAGGTATAAAGTTGCTTTTTTTTTCATCAATTTGCAATATTTATGATTTAAGAGAAGTTTTTGTCTTTTATTTTTTTTACCGAATAATCCCGTGCTTTTACTGCCCTCAGAGTAGAAAGGACAGATTAGATATAGAGGATAAAACTAATTGTCTTTTTCAGTATATGATCGAAATTTCGTTCATCGAGTGAAATTATGGCCTAAAAATGCTTTTCACGAGAAAATAGAAATTTCGATCATACACTGAGACAAACAATTATCCTATTTCTTTTGTGCTCTTCACTTTAATTTTCTTTTCACGTCTAACTTTTTTGCTCGTCGTGAAAATATAAGCAAATAGCCTACTCAATCTAGTCGTATATGGACTAGCTGTAATAATGACGTCATGAGTGATGTTGACCACGTCATAAACTTGATGTTCACCCGCTAAAAATTCATTCATGTTCCATACATATATTCGGCGTGTCAAAGATAATAATAAACGTTATAACATTTAAGGAATGAAGAGAATTTTTTTTTTTTTCATGGAGGTATGAAAAAAAAAAACCTAATCACACAATATGAAACCGCGTAGCGGTTTCATACAAAGGTGTGATTAGGTTTTTTTTTTTTCCATACCTCCATAAAAAAAAAAAAAGAATTCTCTTCATTCCTTATAATTCAATATTACAGACAACATACACCCATGGAAATAATTCAGACTGCATTCATTTTCTTTATTTTTAAATATAACGTTGGAGTTTCTAAAGCCCCTTCCACTCATATTTGTATGGCGCAAGAATACAATAGGGAAGCAGTTTTCAGATCCCCAATACATTCGACATACCTCCGGTGATCCGGTGATCAAATCCCTCGGCTGTATCACGTAGCTTGATATGCACCTACACGGTACATTTCGCACATGTCCGGAAGCACCACGCTTTACCGTTATTGAAATTGTAACGCTCCTCTAAAAAGAGAAAACATGAGTAAATTTTCTATCGTTATCTTTCTAAGTATATTTCAGTCGGCAAACAGTTTGTACATTCAATTTTAGCGTGGTTTATTAATTCCGTTAGGAGCTTTCATCGACAGGTCGATAAAAGTGAATAACTTCTCCGTGGTTGTTCATGTCGATGCTAAGCGATCTACAGGGGCGCCGCCATGTTTAAGATCATGTGACTGATAATTCAAAATGGAAGCCTCCTTTATACGGACGAGGTTAGATGTAGGTACGGAATCGGCCGAGTTGTGACGAGTGATCCCCAATACTAACGTGTCCTGAAAATCAACCAATAAAACGAAAGTAAATTAATACGGCAGCGTGTAGGACCCGCAATGTGTAACCTTCACTCTGAGTAGAAGCATGGTGAATATTGCAGTGGGAATTCATGATGAGAATTTTTTCTCTCGTAACTTTTATTGTTGAATTGTTATATTATTTTTTTTCTTCATAAAATGATATTCAGGACAAAAAAAAAAAGCTAACTCATAAACTTGGGACTCTGTATAAAATTCTTTTTAAAAAATGTGGAATTTTGTATACATGTTTGTTTACATAAGTTTGACAGCTAAAGTAGTTCCGGCACAACGTGATTTTTTTTTTTCATGGAGCTATGAAAATTTTTTTTCAGCCAATCAGAACTCGCCAATATTCATGAAAACAATGGATATTAAATTATTCACCGGTGCATTATCTAACAAATAATACATGATCTTGAGGGCAATATGGAAGTTTACCGACTGGTCAGTCGGATCAAAAATGGACCGAAGCAAAACCGTACAAAACTTTTTAAAAAAATCTGTCAACGGATTTTTTCTTATTGCAGAAAATTGATCGGAAAATAAGTCTTTGTTGACATGTCAGAACATTGCTAATTGCTATTTTAATCTGTCTAGTGCCTTAAAAGGGTAATCATTTATTTGAGCAGTATTTTTACTTTAAATACAAGTACCTTTTTTATGTTTGGATTAAAGCCTATTTTTTGAAATTTTGACAAGAGTTGTCCCTTTAGAAGAACTGTATCTTTGTATTTTGCTCCGCAACATATCATTTTCTTTCCACTTTCTTACTCCGCATACATGATATTATCATCCTAGGGGAAATGAAAAAAAAATATCTGTCCATAGGAATAAACGTTGGCATATGTCCTTAAAATACAATTTGGACTGGTTTGTGAATATGGACCCAGACAGTGATTTTTTGAGTTCATTCTCACTTACGGTATCTTGAGCATGGCTAAATAGACAAGTCCACATAATGAAATGAGCCATGCTCTTACATCTCCGTGATGTATGGTACCAAGCAAGTCATCATATAATTTTTATCCGTAAAATCCATTTTGTCTAACAACCAACTACATTATGGGGTACACTGGTCCTTTGACATTATGAAAATTGATCACAACCAAAACGTTTCGTCCCTGGTCAGCCTGCGTGGTATCACTTGCCTGATACTTTTTGCAAATGCATTAAATCCCCTTTTCCCAAGGCTCGACACAATTGTCTTTACGCCTCGGATTCACTCCGTATACTATCAGTAAATACGAGCTATTATCGTAAAACTGAATGCACCGACAGAGTTAACTAAGAATTTCGCTGGTTACTTCTATGACACCGTAAAAGTAATTATAGGTGTAATTGTCGAAATCAACACAATGTGAGCCATGCATTGGCAATAGGGCGCATAAGGCCGCTCTGTGATGCACCATACCATCTCTGTATACTATTATGGATCCACAAAATCCATTTAGTATAAAAAGTGTTTGTATTATGAGGTACACTGGTCTTTTGAGCCGCAGGAAATAGACCAATAGCAAAAAGTGTCGATCCAGGTCAGCCTGCGCGGACTGCGCAGGCTGACCTGGGTCGACACTTTTTGCAGAAGCATTAAGCCCCTTTTTCACAGTGCACGATACGTATATTTACAGGTGAGAACGGTTGCACAATAAATCATGGAGGCTGCGGTAACATCTGCATTCCAGATCAAAGTTCGAATACCAAATGCTTGTGTGCGGATGGATTAACCCTCCAGTCCGATCAGAAGTCTTGCGCTTAGTGTAAGTTCTGACTTTAGCAGAAAGGAAGGGAGGACTCGCACAGATGTGCCCCTTGCTCGGCTTGTTGAGGCGTTGGATTTATAATCCAGAGCTTTTTTGGGTGGGATCACCGCTGACCCGTTGTCTTCGTATGTCGTATTCTTAGAGGATTGATCTGTCTGCTATGACTCATCACTGTCTTGTACGGGATAAATATTGATACGCAGCACGTAAAGTGCCGGTTAAAAATAGCAAGCAGAAAATGGATATAAATAATACGTCTGTGGAAAAATCAAGCCGGGTTTGTCGCTACAGATTTCATAAAGATATAATTATACAAAACGTTAAAAATAGCTTTATAGAATACCATTTGTTTACTGCAAATCTCTGTAAACAGTTTCTAAATATGGAAATGGGGAAAACCGGGATTTGTGCAACAGAATGACAACAACAAAAAAAAAAAACCGTCCCCACCATGCTTGGCTTATACCGGGGCTATTTCCAAGCTTATAGCGGCTGTTTTTATAAATCATTGGTGCATAGGTTATATGCTAACTAACCATGGCTGGATGAATAACAGCAGGTATCGTTTCAGTGAGTAAACGTATATTTTATTTTAAAATTCGGTGCATCGATTGCCGCCTTGAAAAGTAGTCCGTTTCTGAACCCATAATGCCAAAATCAGATAGGTATGTATTTGAATCAAAGGATTCAGTCCTGAAAAGCGGATTTGTGGAACAGTATAACAGTATAAAGCTATGCTATGGTGTAATGAAAAAAAATACCGTTACCTGTAATGCATGTACATACATATGATTAGTTAGTGGGGTTAGCAAGGGCAAGGAAAGTCGAAGTTGTTCTGCCATGCGGGACGCGCAGTAACTGCTATTTAATTAATTATCAGGAGTACCAATTTGATCCATCAATCTGACACGGTTTTCTGCTGGTATAAGATTTAGGACTGTACGTCCTAGGACTGTATGTACATGTGTAGGACTGTATATAAGGTAGTGACAAAACTGAGGTTGGGTGCACTTGCTATCTGAAAGTAGAATGGGTAGAGAGCTAGCGTGTTTGAAAGCATTAAATTTTGGTTCACGTCAAACCGACAACGATGCTATTCAAAACTGAGAGTAAACGCGCATGCGTCGTTACGCATGATGTATTTGGTTCCGGCAGATTTGCTGAAATGCCACTTAGCGGAAGATAATGATGTTGTACTGCGTTGATCTCACTTGTCTATTCAAAGGCATTGCACTTTATATAGCGCTAGTTTATTGAAACCCAGTAAACACGTCAGGAAAAAAAAGTTGTTGCTTTGATAGAGCTCCAATGCCGTAAAACTTGTTGTTTTAGAACATTTTTAAGATTCCAGCATACTGATGAGCTTGTGGTCTCCAAACACATTGTATGAAAAGCTATTTCTCCAAAGGTCATCGAACTACATTTTGTAAATGTGGATGTGAAACGACCATAAAAGAATTGTATGTACATGAACATTATTTTGTTTATTTTCAGGTCTGTGGAAGATGGATACCCTCAAATTCAGCACAAGCCCAACTTGTCATCGTTCTGATCTTTTGAAATGCTTATCAAGGAGAATTTTTAAAATATCCCTTATACCTTCTGAATAAACTCTTAAATGGACATTGCTGAATATTTGAATCCATGGCACCATTTTGACAGTAGCTTTTCTTTTCAGTACCATACCCTAGTTTAACAGTTAACCAAACGATAAAAGTTGGAACAAGACCAAATTGAAACTATTTGCAGACGACAAAATATATGTAGCTCAATTTATAACTTCTGCCTTTTATAAGGAAGAAAATATTGTGGGAAAAGGAGAAAATGCCGGTTACCAGTGTTTTCTCTTTTTTTACCGAATGTTTTCAAAAGCTTTCTTCTAAAGGATCGTGAAAATTTGGGATTGTGTGGTAGAGGGATAAAGAAAACAAAACATGACATTTGATGGGCATAGAAAACATTATCTCATTTTTAAAACAACAGCTGTTTCTTGTTTTCAAACGATTCCTACTTTTCTTATAATGTTTCTCCCCATTTACTTCTAATGTCTCTCCGTTATGACTTATCCTTCTTTTCAATACTTTTTAGCCAAGAAGTTCCACGAATAGTTACTTTTTATCACATGAAGCAACTTCCAGCTATGTATTGTGTATACCCATGACTTATTTTATTACATCAAGCAACTTCCAGCAGTGTATTGTGTATACCCATGACTTATCTTATCACATGAAGCAACTTACAGCTATGTATTGTGTATACCCATGACTTATTTTATTACATAAAGCAACTTCCAGCAGTGTATTGTGTATACCCATGACTTATTTTATCACATGAAGCAACTTACAGCTATGTATTGTGTATACCCATGACTTATTTTATCCGTGACATAAAGCAACTTCCAGCTATGTATTGTGTATACCCATGACTTATTTTATCACATAAAGCAACTTACAGCTATGTATTGTGTATACCCATGACTTATTTTATTACATAAAGCAACTTCCAGCAGTGTATTGTGTATACCCATGACTTATTTTATCACATCAAGCAACTTCCAGCAGTGTATTGTGTATACCCATGACTTATTTTATTACATAAAGCAACTTCCAGCTATGTATTGTGTATACCCATGACTTATTTTATTACATAAAGCAACTTACAGCTATGTATTGTGTATACCCATGACTTATTTTATCACATGAAGCAACTTCCAGCAGTGTATTGTGTATACCCATGACTTATCTTATCACATCAAGCAACTTACAGCTATGTATTGTGTATACCCATGACTTATTTTATCACATGAAGCAACTTCCAGCAGTGTATTGTGTATACCCATGACTTATTTTATTACATAAAGGAACTTCCAGCAGTGTATTGTGTATACCCATGACTTATTTTATTACATAAAGGAACTTCCAGCAGTGTATTGTGTATACCCATGACTTATTTTATCCGTGAAATAAAGCAACTTCCAGCTATGTATTATGTATACCCATGACTTATTTTATCACATGAAGCAACTTCCAGCTATGTATTGTGTATACCCATGACTTATTTTATCCGTGATATAAAGCAACTTCCAGCAGTGTATTGTGTATACCCATGACTTATCACATGAAGCAACTTACAGCTGTGTATTGTGTATACCCATGACTTATTTTATCACATGAAGCAACTTCCAGCAGTGTATTGTGTATACCCATGACTTATCTTATCACATAAAGCAACTTACAGCAGTGTATTGTGTATACCCATGACTTATCTTATCACATAAAGCAACTTACAGCTATGTATTGGTTATACCCATGACTTATCTTATCACATGAAGCAACTTCCAGCTATGTATTGTGTATACCCATGACTTATCTTATCACATGAAGCAACTTCCAGCTATGTATTGTGTATACCCGTGACTTATTTTATCACATCAAGCAACTTCCACCTATGTATTGTGTATACCCGTGACTTATTTTATCACATCAAGCAACTTCCAGCAGTGTATTGTGTATACCCGTGACTTATCTTATCACATGAAGCAACTTACAGCAGTGTATTGTGTATACCCATGACTTATCTTATCACATGAAGCAACTTCCAGCTATGTATTGTGTATACCCATGACTTATCTTATCACATAAAGCAACTTCCAGCTATGTATTGTGTATACCCATGACTTATCTTATCACATAAAGCAACTTCCAGCTATGTATTGTGTATACCCATGACTTATTTTATCACATGAAGCACCTTTCAGCTATGTATTGTGTATACCCATGACTTATTTTATCACATGAAGCAACTTTCAGCTATGTATTGTGTATACCCATGGCTTATTTTATCACATGAAGCAACTTTCAGCAATGTATTGTGTATACCCATGACTTATTTTCGATAATACACTGGTGTATTATCGAAAATAAGTCATGGGTACACATATCTGGTGTGTGTGTGTGTGTGTATATATATATATATATATATATATATATATTAAAGTTTTTTGGGTCCCGTCTCTGGTTATTCTCGTAGTTTCTCCTTTTCCCACAATGTTTTTAAAGGGCTTCTTCCTCAGGGTCGTTAAAAGTCGGGATTATGTGGTAAAGGGTTAACTCTTTCTCAGATGACAATATTATAGACCTATCCAAATTGAAATGAATGTGGCCTAAATGATAATGAGTTTTAAAGAACTATTGAAAACTACTGGTAACCAGCATTTTCTCCTTTTCCCACCATGTTTTCTACCCTGTCATAAACAAACAAACATTAACAACAACAACAAAATTATTCGATATAAATTTAAACTGTCATCTGCAAATGCTTTCAATTTTGCCGAGTCCAAACGTATGTTCTTTGGTCAAGAGTTAACTTTTTATTTTGTACAGTTTTATTCTTTTGTGTCAGACAGATATCTTCAGAGTAGATGGATGCATGCCGACATTTGATTTAAAAATAATAGCATTTTAAATATTTGCCTTAATACGGACTAGATATACTGGCATTATAGAAGAGCTGATGACATTATTGCAAAAAGAAATCCTTAATTTAGGTTGACATGTGTTCATATAAAGCACTTGTCAAAAGCAACTGTGATAAGAAGTATTAAGGGCACATAAACTATAAAAAGAATACAGACAATAAGGATGCTTTTCGTGGACAGTGTGAATCCAGCCAAGATCAGATCATACATATTGAAGGGTAAAGAGTGAGACTTTCTCACAAACAACAAAAATTTAACGACATCTGGGTCAATATTAACCAACCATTCTTAACGTTCTTAGTCGTATTCTCAAGATTTTTTTCCAAATTTGAAAGTAACACATCTTCTGATTGGCTAAACCAAATGGTTTAGCCAGTCAGAAGTTGTGTTACTTTCTAAATCTAGAGTAAGACTAATAATGCAAATAATGTTTGGTGAATACGGACCCAGGTGTCTGAGACTGTATAACAGTGCTTGTTTGATATACGCTATTTCAAAAGTAAATCAATTACGGAGACAGTTCACTAATTCTTGATTTTCCAGGATTTCTCCCGTAAAAGGATCGGGGCTCTCCATGGTTCTTTCAGAGTACTTGCTTTAGTGATCAGCGACGCAGGCACGATCGAGCCAGGATTTCAGTTGAACAAATCCAACATATTTGACCACTGAGGCTGTAGATCAGCTGATGACCTCAAGCTAACTCCTGAACTATATTTCGACATTCATTTAGATGCGCAAGAATCAATTCAGCTAAACGTTGAACTCTCTAATCGAGCACTCCACAACAAGTTTGCCTCCGTTGAAACATTATGATGTTCGACTTCGACCAATCTTTGGAACGAAGAATGAACTGTCTTGATGAATCAATCAATTAGTCAGTCAGTAAGCCAGCCAGCCAGCCAGGCAAACCAACCAACCAACCAACCGACCGACCGACCAACCAACCAACCAACCAACTAATCAACCCTATTCTATTCTTAACGCTCTCCCCTATTTCGAGTATTGACGATGGTCATTGCGACAGGATTAATTCATTTCTCACCACTGACCGTTGTTTCGATGATGGTTATGTAGGAAAGCAGCCAGTTAATTGAGAAGGATATTCACGGTGCTAAGTACTGGTGAAGGAAAATTCAGGCAAGCTTTGATAGGTAAGTGCACTGGCCGCCGCGCTGTAACTTAACCAATGGGCTACTAAGCGCGACTCGCTGACCTTTTGCGGACAGTGTAGATCAAGATCAGACTGCACAAAACGTTCAGTCTGATCTTTGATCTACACTGTCCGATACAGTGTTTTCTTTCCAGTGAAATCGGATATAAAATCGCAATAGTTCGTGATTTTACTATTGCGTAGAAAATTTCGTTTCATTTATTTAGCAGTTTAACCCTTTACCGCACAATGCCGCCTTTTAACAATCCTGGAAAAGAAACCTTTTGAAAACATTGTGGGAAAAGGAGAAAATGCTGGTAACCAGCATTTTCTCCTTTTCCCACAATGTTTTCTACCCTATTACAGAAAAATTGCACTATTTGAGCTACAATGAAATTGTCGTCTGCAAATGATTTCAATTTGGACAAGGCTAAAATTTTGCCGTCTGGTAAAGGGTCAAGGGTAAAGTAATGTTCGGAACAGCGTCCAAGACCAAACAAACAAACAGACAGATTTATACAGAGTTAAGAGTTAATATCATTGCTCTCTAAGGGTCCGCTGGTGGCGTATCCCTTAGGCTGTTAAACGTGACTCAGTACTAAATCAAGACCCGGGTCCGTATTCATAAACCATTCTTAAGAACATTCTTAGTCTTTTTCTTCAAAATTTTCCAATTTGAAAGTAACACACCTTATGACTGGCTAAACCAAATGGTTTAGCCAATCAGAAGGCGTGTTGCATTTAAATTTGGAAAATCTTGGAGAATAAGACAAAGAACGTTCTTAGGAATAGTTGATGAATACGAACCCAGATTGCATAGAACGTGAAGTCTGATCTTAAATCTAATCTGTCCGATTCGATGAGATTGTTTTTTATCAGCCAAAAGATCTTTGAAAATTAATGTTCAAAGTGGAGATTTCTGGATGGAAATGTGGGCGTAGTTTATATAGTCGTTTTACCCTTTACCAAGATCTTACAACCAAAAGAATAACAGCTTCTGAAAACATTGCGGGAAAAAAGGAGAAAATGCTGGTTACAGGTATTTTCTCATTTTTTAACAGACAATGTCTGTTATACTACATCGCTGGTACAGTAAAAAGATTCAGTTACTTTTGGCTGATCTTGGTCAAATTTCATCTGCAGCCTTCCTAAATTAACATGAAAACAGTCGAAATTATTTAGGCCACGTTACTCATATGATCGTCATTGAATAGGAAAAAAAAAGCGTTGAAAGCACTGCTGCAGCATTGTCAAGGGATCCGTTTTGCAGAATTAATAATTTGAAAAATAAACCATAGAAATAGTTTCAAAATATTGGCTTGAATGTCATCCTACTATAAAGTCATGCACAATGCAATAGAGTAACGTGCAATCTTGTGGGGCGAACAAGTCCTGGCGAACAAGCAAAGGGACGAATAAGCCCAGGAACGAACCGCTTTGGGACGATCGAGCTCGGAATCGGGCGGTCAGGAAACAAAGATTGTGTGTATCATTACATCAATACATGGATCCGTGGCGATGAGATAAACCGACATCCTTGGTTACCGTAACTAAGGGCTCACAAACAAACGCAGTAAATACATATAGAGTATAGCAGAAGGGCTACTTAAATCTTGCTATCATGACTGTTTCTTTCAATTAAATCCCGGAAAAATACTCCTTTTCATATGTTTCTGTTGATGATGGATCCTCGGTAAGAAATATATGGAAACTTGAATTTATTTACACAAGGATATGTACAAAAAGTGTGAATTTCACGGGCTACAGACAATGTAATACCTGTGTCAGCAAAGTTTTGAACATCTACGAGAAAGAATGAAACACATCATAAACCTCAGTTTTGCTTAAAAATAACAGAATTAAAGATGATTAATATTTTTGTAAAGCTTGTTAAGTTGTCTCAACATCGTATTCGATAATAAATTACACTAAATTAGGCTACAAGCATTTTGAAATATTTATAGATTGTCTCATTCAACAGAAAGGTAGAATTCTAAGAAATGTTTAAATGACAAGTTAAGGGAAAATGGTTGCCTGATGAATTTCAAATGTGTAAAGTGTGCTGTCAATTAACGAACTTGTTAATATCATTGGCGGTAGTTTGTTTTATCTTGTGATAGGCCTATACAGAAGACAACGGGTGGTCGAGTGGATTACAGGGGCAATCAAACACACATCCTATCAGTTAACAGTTTACCGACATACCCTATGAAATGGCAGATGTGCTAATCCACTTAAATATGGCTAAGTCAAAAGCTGATTTAATTAACTTAAGTTGCCTTTTGAGCTGAACTTCCTAAACTGTACAAAACTGAACCTAGTCTGTTTCATAAATGAAATCTACATATAACTTCAGTAAAAGAATACACGTAAATAGACTTAATTTAAGTAGCAGATGGTTTGAATCCAAGAATAAACTGCATTTTTTGCACTCTGATCTGTATCTACACATTCATCATCCTTCACGCACCAAAGGTTAATGTTAACGTCAAATTAAAACATTGATGACACGTGCCTCTTTTTGGATGTGCGGAGGTTACTAAACAAGGTTTAGATATTTTAGTGAACGTATTTTCTTTTTATTAGTATTTCATATATTTTACCTTTGTTTTCCACTGTAAAACAGTTTATGTTTTCTTTTTTTCAGAGAGTTTCAGAGAAAAAAAAAACTAACATTAATTAATCCATTGCGTAATATATCGTTGATCGAAACTCTTTGCTCATGTCCCATTGTCAATCATAATCATAATGCAAACTTGTCATCTCTTCGTATATCTCACGTAAGCCGTACACGATCGCAAAGCATATCTTTTAAACTTTTTCCTAAAATTCAAGCGCTGAAAACACACATAATATCGCACATCTCCAACATTAACAGTCGTTTGTTTGTGAACCGAAATAGCAGACAGCAAGGCTGGACATCGGGCCAAATAAATGCGATGACCTGATTGGTCAAATATCGATTTCCACGGATCCATGTATAGAAGACCACGGCAGATCAAGCGTTTTTCGATAAAAAAGAAGTATTTCTATGATCGATGGCCTAATCAAATTTATTTTAATACGCCATATTCATGTTCATATCTGAGTGCAATCGAAATACTTATTTGTCTAAGAGAAAATGAGTTTAATTAGGTTTACTTTCTTCGGTTTTGCACAAAATACGATACATGATTTTCAAAATGCCGTATTGAACTCACAGTGGCATTGTCTTCGACAAATGCCACAAAAACCATATCGTCAAGATCAAAAGATTAACAGGCATTCATGATATCAGATGCTAAAGTGTCAATCGAGGGTTTTGGCACTATAGTTTACCTCCATGTTTAAAACTGAGCGGCGCTCTGAGAAAAGAAGGTTTAGTACGTCTTCAAATGAGCCATGCTTTGTGAAAAGGGGGCTTAATACATCTGCGAGAAGTATCGACCCAGGTCAGCCTGCGCAGTCCGCGCAGGCTGACCTGGGCCGAAACTTTTCGCTATTGGTCAATTTTCTGCATATCCAGGGACCATGTCTAATTCATTGTTTTGTCGGTTGTTAAAAAAAGTCGCTGTTATGGATCCATAGTTTTGTGATTGCTTGATTTGTATCATGGACAATGGATATGCATTAAGCCCCCTTTTGCCAGAGCATGGCTCACATATAAATGAAGTCGTCGCAAAATGTGGACCTACTTTGTCTTAAACCCGGCTGAATTGGTAGAATTGTCCTTAGAAAATAGCACAAAGTTTCGACTCAGGTCAGCATGCACAATTCGCACAGGCTTACCGGAGTCGATACTTCTTTAGTATTCTTGTATTAAACCACCTTTCTTCACGGAACTTGGCTCAGATGTAATTTGGCGGCTCTATACTCTGTCCTCTACTAATTTTAGGCCCGACGTTTTCTAACAGAGAGTATCTGCCGGCGATACTATAAACAGGTTCTGTCTGCAGTCTCGTACCATCACCGTCAGGGATATGCTCATAGAGACATTTGTTTGCAGAACATCCTTGTTTCACACGACAATACAGCCAAACTGAGTGATTTCGGACACACTATTGTCTTCAAGGACACGGATACCCCGTGTGATGACGAATGTGGTTCTACTGGTAGGTAGCTATTTATCTCTTTATGCGCCTCTCCCTTGTTGACCTAGCATTCCTGCCTTTATTGGCTGCAAACACCGCATCTATCCATCCATTCATCCACCTACGCACCGATCCATCGTTCCGTCCGTCTGGCCGTCAGTCCGTCCTTCTGTCCGTCCGTCCACCTATCCATCCATTCGTCCGACCGTCATTCCTTCCGTCCGTCCGTCCGACCGCCCGCCGGTCCGTCCGTCCGTCCATGTCCATGTCTAAGTATGTGAATTATGCTTTCTTCACATGTATACATGTATATTCAAACAGTTCTGAAAAAGGGTGATAAAACTTTTTTATCTTCATCATTTAGTGTATGTTTCAGTTCATTCGGCTCTAAATTCTATATTCTCAACGATTGCAAAAGTGTGCAAATAAGTTACATAGCAAAGTTTTATACCGGGGGTAAACGGTTGCAGTATAGTATTACAATTAAGTATCAATCCAGAGTCAAAATGGATTTACACATACACTAACAATCAAATCTACAACAATATACAGAAGTTACTGCTTCTATTTTCCATCCAATAAATATGAGTCAGGCTCTGTGAAAAGGGGAGTTTAACGCATTTGCAAAAGTTATGGACCCATGTCAGGCTGCGCAGTCGGCGCAAGGTGACAAGGGTCGATACTTCTTGCCATTTGTAACTGTTCTGCACATCCAAGGACATTCTACATTATGCTCCAGTCGGTTCTTAGACAAAATATATTTTATGGGTACATAACTATGTGATGTCTTACTTGGTACAATGCATAACGGAGATGCATCAAACCCTCTTTTGCGAGAGCATGACTCATGTATACATTCACTTGCAAAACTTGATTGACTCTTTATTTCATTAAAAAAAAAAAACTGATATAAAAGATAAAAAATGTTTCTTGGGATGCTGTGGATGAATACTATTGTCGCATTTAATTCATTTCAGGTATAGGTTATCAGGCACCAGAAGTCCTAAATAAAGCCCCGTATAACCCAAAGTTAGCGGATATATGGTCCCTTGGAGCTGAGCTGTTTTCGATGTGCACCGGACGCTTGCCTTGGGGTGTTAATAGCCTACATACCACCAAAAAGGTAAAGTATCCCAAATTTCCCACACAGGTTTATTGTCTTTGTCCACGAACTTTATTGTCCACGAACTTATCACGACAAGTCGAAATGGAAAGCATTTGCAGACGACAAACTGCAGGTGGTTAAAATGTCGGAATTTTATTCCTGATGGAGTAGAAAATTCTGTATTGCGCGAAAGGGACAAAATGCTTGTTATTTGTCCCACAGGGTCGTTCAAAATCGGGAGTGTTTGGTAAAGGATTGATAAACATGTTTCGAAACATATGAGCCATACTCTGTGAAAAGGCGGCTTGATGCATCTGCGAAAAATATCGATCCAGGTCAGCCTGCGCAGCCCGCGCAGGCTGACCTGGGCCGAAACTTTTCGCTATTGGTCAATTTTCTGTATGGCCAAGGATCAGTTTACCCCATGATTAAGTTGGTGATTAGAAAAAAGTGGCTATTATAGATCCACAATTATTTGATGGCTTGCTTAGTATAATGCATTACGGAGATGCATTAAGCCCCCTTTATGCCAGAGCATAACCTTTGTGACAATATATTTACTCAACACAATTGAATATGAGACGTGCTCTGGCAAAAGGAGGCTTAATGCATCACCGTGACGTATGATACCTATTAAACCATTGCATAATTGTGGACCCATAATGGCCAATTTTTTTAACGATCGACTTAGACATGAGGTAGAATGGCCCTTGGACATACAGAAAATTGACAAATAGCGAAAAGTTTTGGGCCAGGTCAGCCTGCGCAGAGTGCGCAGGGTGACCTGGGTCTACATTTTTCGCAAATGCATTAAGCCTCCTTTTCATAGAGTATGACTCATATATCATTAAATTATACTTTTACAGATATACTTTGAACCATGCATCGCGTCATGATTGGGTTGTCAAATCGGACGATAAAAATTATGATTGGCAACTTCTACCTCAAAAGACAGGGATGGGAACTATGGAAACTAAGTTGAAACGGGAAAATGAAATTTGATCGCCAATTTCTTTTTTGCTTTTTAGCTCACCTGAGCACATAGTGCTCAGGGTGAGCTATTGTGATCGATCGTTGTCCGGCGTCCGTCCGTCCGTCCGTCCGTGAACAATTACTTAAAAAAAACTTCTCCTCTGAAACCGCCCAACAGATTTCAGTGAAACTTCACAGAAATGATCCTTAGGTGATGCACTTTCAGAATACTTCAAAAATTCGAATTCCATGAAAAACTCTGGTTGCCATGGCAACCAAGAGAAAAAACTTTAAAAATCTTCTTGTCCCAAACCGTAAGGGCTAGAGCTCTCATATTTGGCATGTAGCATCATCTAGTGGCCCTCTACCAAAATACTTAAAATTATGACCCTAGTGTTGAAAATGGCCCTATGTTGTGGGTTCTCGGATTTCACATAGAGATAAAGAAGGAAATCTATAAAAATCTTCTTGTCCCAAACCATAAGGGCTAGAGCTCCCATATATGGCATGTAGTATCATCTAGTGGCCCTCTACCAAAATACTTCAAATAATGGCCCTAGTGTGGAAATTGGCCCTATGTTGTGGGTTCTCGGATTTCACATAGAGATAAAGAAGGAAATCTGTAAAAATCTTCTTGTCCCAAACCTTAAGGGCTAGAGCTTTCATATTTGGCATGTAGCATCATCTAGTGGCCCTCTACCAAAATACTTCAAATTATGGCCCTAGTGTTGAAAATGGCTCTATGTTGTGGGTTCTCGGATTTCACATAGAGATAAAGAAGGAAATCTGTAAAAATCTTCTTGTCCCAAACCATAAGGGCTAGAGCTCCCATATATGGCATGTAGTATCATCTAGTGGCCCTCTACCAAAATACTTCAAATAATGGCCCTAGTGTGGAAATTGGCCGTATGTTGTGGGTTCTCGGATTTCACATAGAGATAAAGAAGGAAATCTTTAAAAATCTTCTTGTCCCAAACCTTAAGGGCTAGAGCTTTCATATTTGGCATGTAGCATCATCTAGTGGCCCTCTACCAAAATACTTAAAATTATGACCCTAGTCTTGAAAATGGCCCTATGTTGTGCGTTCTCGGATTTCACATAGAGATAAAGAAGGAAATCTTTAAAAATCTTCTTGTCCCAAACCATAAGGGCTAGAGCTCTCATGTATGGCATGTAGTATCATCTAGTGGCCCTCTACCAAAATACTTCAAATAATGGCCCTAGTGTGGAAATTGGCCCTATGTTGTGGGTTCTCGGATTTCACATAGAGATAAAGAAGGAAATCTGTAAAAATCTTCTTGTCCCAATCCGTAAGGGCTAGAGCTTTCATATTTGGCATGTAGCATCATCTAGTGGCCCTCTACCAAATACTTCAAATTATGGCCCTAGTGTTGAAAATGGCCCTATGTTGTGGGTTCTCGGATTTCACATAGAGATGAAGAAGGAAATCTTTAAAAATCTTCTTGTCCCAAACCATAAGGGCTAGAGCTCTCATATATGGCATGTAGTATCATCTAGTGGCCCTCTACCAAAATACTTCAAATAATGGCCCTAGTGTGGAAATTGGCCGTATGTTGTGGGTTCTCGGATTTCACATAGAGATAAAGAAGGAAATCTGTAAAAATCTTCTTCTGCCAAACCGTAAGGGCCAGAGCTTTCATATTTGGAATGTAGCATCATCTAGTGGCCCTCTACCAAAATACTTCAAGTTACGGCCCTAGTGTTGAAAATGGCCCTATGTTGTGGGTTCTCGGATTTCACATAGAGATAAAGAAGGAAATCTGTAAAAATCTTCTTGTCCCAAATCATAAGGGCTAGAGCTCTCATATATGACATGTAGTATCATCTAGTGGCCCTCTACCAAAATACTTCAAATTATGGCCCTAGTGTTGAAAATGGCCCTATGTTGTTGGTTCTCGGATTTCACATAGAGATAAAGAAGGAAATCTGTAAAAATCTTCTTGTCCCAAACCTTAAGGGCTAGAGCTTTCATATTTGGCATGTAGCATCATCTAGTGACCCTCTACCAAAATACTTCAAATTATGGCCCTAGTCTTGAAAATGGCCCTATGTTGTGGGTTCTCGGATTTCACATAGAGATAAAGAAGGAAATCTGTAAAAATCTTCTTGTCCCAAACCTTAAGGGCTAGAGCTTTCATATTTGGCATGTAGCATCATCTAGTGACCCTCTACCAAAATACTTCAAATTATGGCCCTAGTTTGAAAATGGCCCTATGTTGTGGGTTCTCGGATTTCACATAGAGATAAAGAAGGAAATCTTTAAAAATCTCTTGTCCCAAACCTTAAGGGCTAGAGCTTTCATATTTGGCATGTAGCATCATCTAGTGACCCTCTACCAAAATACTTCAAATTATGGCCCTAGTCTTGAAAATGGCCCTATGTTGTGGGTTCTCGGATTTCACATAGAGATAAAGAAGGAAATCTTTAAAAATCTTCTTGTCCCAAACCATAAGGGCTAGAGCTCTCATATATGGCATGTAGTATCATCTAGTGGCCCTCTACCAAAATACTTCAAATAATGGCCCTAGTGTGGAAATTGGCCCTATGTTGTGGGTTCTCGGATTTCACATAGAGATAAAGAAGGAAATCTGTAAAAATCTTCTTGTCCCAATCCGTAAGGGCTAGAGCTTTCATATTTGGCATGTAGCATCATCTAGTGGCCCTCTACCAAATACTTCAAATTATGGCCCTAGTGTTGAAAATGGCCCTATGTTGTGGGTTCTCGGATTTCACATAGAGATGAAGAAGGAAATCTTTAAAAATCTTCTTGTCCCAAACCATAAGGGCTAGAGCTCTCATATATGGCATGTAGTATCATCTAGTGGCCCTCTACCAAAATACTTCAAATAATGGCCCTAGTGTGGAAATTGGCCGTATGTTGTGGGTTCTCGGATTTCACATAGAGATAAAGAAGGAAATCTGTAAAAATCTTCTTCTGCCAAACCGTAAGGGCCAGAGCTTTCATATTTGGAATGTAGCATCATCTAGTGGCCCTCTACCAAAATACTTCAAGTTACGGCCCTAGTGTTGAAAATGGCCCTATGTTGTGGGTTCTCGGATTTCACATAGAGATAAAGAAGGAAATCTGTAAAAATCTTCTTGTCCCAAACCATAAGGGCTAGAGCTCCCATATATGGCATGTAGTATCATCTAGTGGCCCTCTACCAAAATACTTCAAATAATGGCCCTAGTGTGGAAATTGGCCCTATGTTGTGGGTTCTCGGATTTCACATAGAGATAAAGAAGGAAATCTGTAAAAATCTTCTTGTCCCAAACCTTAAGGGCTAGAGCTTTCATATTTGGCATGTAGCATCATCTAGTGGCCCTCTACCAAAATACTTCAAATTATGGCCCTAGTGTTGAAAATGGCTCTATGTTGTGGGTTCTCGGATTTCACATAGAGATAAAGAAGGAAATCTGTAAAAATCTTCTTGTCCCAAACCATAAGGGCTAGAGCTCCCATATATGGCATGTAGTATCATCTAGTGGCCCTCTACCAAAATACTTCAAATAATGGCCCTAGTGTGGAAATTGGCCGTATGTTGTGGGTTCTCGGATTTCACATAGAGATAAAGAAGGAAATCTTTAAAAATCTTCTTGTCCCAAACCTTAAGGGCTAGAGCTTTCATATTTGGCATGTAGCATCATCTAGTGGCCCTCTACCAAAATACTTCAAATTATGACCCTAGTCTTGAAAATGGCCCTATGTTGTGCGTTCTCGGATTTCACATAGAGATAAAGAAGGAAATCTTTAAAAATCTTCTTGTCCCAAACCATAAGGGCTAGAGCTCTCATGTATGGCATGTAGTATCATCTAGTGGCCCTCTACCAAAATACTTCAAATAATGGCCCTAGTGTGGAAATTGGCCCTATGTTGTGGGTTCTCGGATTTCACATAGAGATAAAGAAGGAAATCTGTAAAAATCTTCTTGTCCCAATCCGTAAGGGCTAGAGCTTTCATATTTGGCATGTAGCATCATCTAGTGGCCCTCTACCAAATACTTCAAATTATGGCCCTAGTGTTGAAAATGGCCCTATGTTGTGGGTTCTCGGATTTCACATAGAGATGAAGAAGGAAATCTTTAAAAATCTTCTTGTCCCAAACCATAAGGGCTAGAGCTCTCATATATGGCATGTAGTATCATCTAGTGGCCCTCTACCAAAATACTTCAAATAATGGCCCTAGTGTGGAAATTGGCCGTATGTTGTGGGTTCTCGGATTTCACATAGAGATAAAGAAGGAAATCTGTAAAAATCTTCTTCTGCCAAACCGTAAGGGCCAGAGCTTTCATATTTGGAACGTAGCATCATCTAGTGGCCCTCTACCAAAATACTTCAAGTTACGGCCCTAGTGTTGAAAATGGCCCTATGTTGTGGGTTCTCGGATTTCACATAGAGATAAAGAAGGAAATCTGTAAAAATCTTCTTGTCCCAAATCATAAGGGCTAGAGCTCTCATATATGACATGTAGTATCATCTAGTGGCCCTCTACCAAAATACTTCAAATTATGGCCCTAGTGTTGAAAATGGCCCTATGTTGTTGGTTCTCGGATTTCACATAGAGATAAAGAAGGAAATCTGTAAAAATCTTCTTGTCCCAAACCTTAAGGGCTAGAGCTTTCATATTTGGCATGTAGCATCATCTAGTGACCCTCTACCAAAATACTTCAAATTATGGCCCTAGTCTTGAAAATGGCCCTATGTTGTGGGTTCTCGGATTTCACATAGAGATAAAGAAGGAAATCTGTAAAAATCTTTCTTGTCCCAAACCTTAAGGGCTAGAGCTTTCATATTTGGCATGTAGCATCATCTAGTGGCCCTCTACCAAAATACTTCAAATAATGGCCCTAGTGTGGAAATTGAACCTATGTTGTGGGTTCGCAGATTTAACATAGAGATAAAGAAGGAAATCTGTAAAATTCTTCTTGTCCCAATCCGTAAGGGCTAGAGCTTTCATATTTGGCATGTAGCATCATCTAGTGGCCCTCTACAAAAATACTTAAAATTATGGCCCTAGTGTTGAAAATGGCCCTATGTTGTGGGTTCTCGGATTTCACATAGAGATAAAGAAGGAAATCTGTAAAAATCTTCTTGTCCCAAACCATAAGGGCTAGAGCTCTCATATATGGCATGTAGTATCATCTAGTGGCCCTCTACCAAAATACTTCAAATAATGGCCCTAGTTGGAAATTGGCCCTATGTTGTGGGTTCTCGGATTTCACATAGAGATAAAGAAGGAAATCTTTAAAAATCTTCTTGTCCCAAACCTTAAGGGCTAGAGCTTTCATATATGGCATGTAGCATCATCTAGTGACCCTCTACCAAAATATTCAAATTATGGCCCTGGTGTTAAAAATTGACCCTATGTTGAGGGTTCTTGGATTTCACATAGAGATAAAGAGTAGTATATGTAGCTAGACTGGGTCAGTTGACCCAGTCTAGCCACCCTGAGGGAGATTTTGACCCAGGGTAACTACCCTCGGGTAGTTACCCTGGGTCAATTCCGGTCGATTTGGGAAATTTTTGGACGATTTGGGTAAAAAAATGGCTAAATTAGTCAAGGTATTGGTTATCTCCCCTGATTAGAAATAACCCAGTCTAGCTACCCTGAGGGGGGTTTTGACCCAGGGTAACTACCCTCAGGGTAGTTACTCTAGGTTGCTTCCAATGGATCAGAAGTCATTGACAATTTGAAGAAAAAAGATAGATCTTTCATGGTAGATGGTTAGCCCTGAAAAGGGCTGTTTTGTTTGGAGATTGTGTTTTTTATGCACAACCTCCAACTTTCCCGCAGGCCGGACATCTGCTTGCCGCTCGCCTTCTGAGTCTTCTCATTTGACTTTCGTTTAAGTCGAACTTCAACGAGAACGGCGGCTCGTCATCGTCATCCCAACATTCTGTTGTTGGAATGACGAACTCCTTCTTCTCTCTATTCATCTCCGCCAACTGCCTATCTATTTTCTCTAACTTCAGATGGAGGGTCTCTGCCACTCTCATAAGATTTTTCACGCTCCTCCTGAGATCTTCCATCGTGAAATGAAAATGATGAAATAGAGTCGCCTTTTATAGCTTTTCAGGAGGATTGACCTACTTGTTTCATGACGTCATTTTCTCCTATATTTTCCCGCTTCAGCGTTTCATGTTTTTTGACTCCGAATTAACGTTGACCAATCCATAGCTTTGTTACAATTTCTTGTTCGGGGCAGAAAAACTAGAGTTTGACTATCTTGTGTTTTTCTGACTATGACTTTTCTGAGTTTAATTCTTCTGAGAGAAAGACTTGACAATTTGAAAAAGTTCTTTTCTTGGTGAATGGTTAGCCCTGAAAAGGGCTGTTTTTTGTGTAAAATACACTTTTTAACCTCTCTTTTCTCTATCCATATTTTCCGCTGGATATGGGATCTGTATCAGATGCTCCACTTCATGTTTGATACATCTGATACGTTCTCTTTCTTCTAACCAGTAAAGGAATGCGAGGATAATTGTCAATCCAAACATTGCGAATATCGGCTTACCTCTACAATAGATGAGTAGTAAATGGGAGTTTTAGTGTTTACATTTGGTAAATGTTTTATTGTTGATCAATGCATAATTTGTTACATTTTCTTTAGTGTTTTGAGTTTTTAGTTGACAATTTTGAAAGAAAGATCTTTTCATGGTAAATGGTTAGCCCTGAAAAGGGCTTTTTTAGAAAGAGTTAATGAATTGTCAAGACCTACAATTCTTCTGGGCGAATTACTGGGATGATTTCACATCCGCAGAATTCACAGCAAACTGTAGATCCTTCATCATCATCAAAAAATCCTTCATCTGGGTCTGGACAATTATGCTTCTGACCAAGATAGTCCAGGAGTGTAAAGCATTTTCCACACTCTATCTGACATCTGTTTGCACAGTGAGGACAGAGAAGAATCTGAACCATACTGAAGCATTTATGTTTTTGTGAGAAAAAACATCGCCCTTATATAGTTCACAACATGGATTGACCTACTTGTCTCATGTTTTTTGACTCCGAATTAACGTTGACCAATCCATAGCTTTGTTACAATTTCTTGTTCGGGACAGAAAAAACTAGAGTTTGACTATCTTGTGTTTTTTCTGACTATGGCTTTTCTGAGTTTAATTCTTCTGAGAGAAAGAATTGACAATTTGAAAAAGTTCTTTTCTTGGTAAATGGTTAGCCCTGAAAAGGGCTGTTTTGTTTTTTGGAGGTTGTGATTTTTTTCAACTTCTAATGACAACAACCGAAATTCGCCTGGCAAACGGGGCATACTCCAACTCTTTTTGTGATTGTCATTACTCCGTTATTGAAAGTTATCTTTCTCCCAAATTTGACATCAACTAAAATAATATCAGGTGTTGTCTTTAAGAATAGCTGAACTAATCTTTCACCGAGATCTTTGTACGGTTGTGATATACGGTGTAGTTGTACGAGTTGAGTGTTTAGTAGCAATATCTGCTGTCCGACATCTAGATAGTCTTTGAGAGTCTCACGCAGTTGATGGTTGATTTCCTCCATATTGTTCTGTTCCATATTGATTTTTTAACTCCCGAACTGGTCGAGAGCTGAGAGTCGAATGATGAATGTATTGGGAAATATTGGCCTTTCTTTATACGATAGCAGGAGGATTGAAAAATAAGAGCGCGGACCTGGTGGAAAGCATATACATTTTTTTCCCCAACTACGTTTTTCATGCTAATATAGTAAAAAAGTTATGACTCGTAGCATGGGAAAAAAATGTAAGCAGATTGGAGTCTTTTGGAAAAACAGAATGAAAAACTCGACTGTTTTTTGAACTTTTTTATTGAACAGAACTGAAACAATGAACATATTTACAATAAACTTAAAAAAGACAAAAATGAACATAATATCAATAAACTGTTAACAATAAAAATCATTTTTGATGAAAATGTTTTTTTCACTGTTTGTGGAGAGAAGTCTCTTAAATTTTCTTGTATAGATTTCCATAGTGTTGATTAAACCACAATGATACATTTCGATCGTTTCGATGGTGTTCCGTTGAGAGAAATTTCTGTTGAAGATATTTCTGTATATTATATCCTCTAGCAACAGCATCCAATGCGAAGATACAGTAAATTCCGCAAACTTTACCCTGTAGACTCTGAAGAGTTTGTCGATTGTATCTCCACGAATAAGAATGATTGTCTAAAAAGTTAATGATTTCTGGCTCAAGTGGTGGTAGGCCGTAGGGATCAAAGTATAGTACATTGCCATTATTATCAAATATCACAGCTACCCAGTGTTCTCCTGGACCGGTTGATTTCTCTGTGTTCACAATGTAGGCTTTCACATGATTGGGTTTTTGTCGAGGTAACTGATCTTTTGCACAGACTTTTGCCTGTAGATTTTTTATCCATGTTCCATGATCCAATATGTATTGAATTTCAGAAGTATACATTTTCTAATCACTTTTCCAGGCCTGTTTTACTTTGTCACACCAATATTTTAAGAACGACTCCGTGATATCAGATAGAATGTTTTGTTTTATATTTCGCCAAAATCTGTAGGCTTCCACATAGTCAGTTTCATCGAGTTTCATTTCTATGAGTTCAGGATACCATTTTTTCATGATTCTGTATGGATTTAATTCCTTCATGGCTTGTTCTATGAACATAGCTGTATGTTCTTGTCTATCCTTGAATAAACATAGTTCATGCTGTACTTGACTGGGATGATCCACTTGACATCCGTAACACTCGTTGTGAACTTCACTGGCTATTAGATTTTGTAGTTCTTTAATCATATGTTTTTCAAAGCTGTTGTGAATGTCATTTTTCCGAGTAGAAAGACACTCTGAGGTGGAATATTTCACTTTTTCTGCTTCTTTTCTCAGTGAAATAGCAAATCTGACTCCCGACATTGTTTATTAGTCCTGAAAAGGACTGTTTTTCTGATATATCTTTCAAAAGTTAATTAGTCCTAAAAAGGACTGTTTTTCGATATTATATTCTTTAGTCCTGATAAGGACTGTTTTTTGTGAAAGCTATCTTTTTTGATCAGAGAGTTTCTGTTGATTTTTCAGGATTAATAATCTGTGATGATTTCTCTCAAACTGTTGATTTCAATCTGATTGTCAAATTCAGCAAAGACAATAACGTTGATCACTGTTGGTAAGGCTTGCGCGAATTGAAGCTCAATGCGAAGACTTCCAGTTTTTATAGGATGAAGTTGTCCTTCTTCACTGCCTTGATCAGGTGTTAAATCGTACCCCCACAAACAGTATCCACCAACATAGTCTTCTTTAGCAATATCAAATGATTTATTGAGTCCTAAGGCTGAGACAGCCTGATACATAGACAAATATGATTTCAAATACAACCCATTTTCAAAGTCAGGCTCAAAGGGTCTGTTATGAATACTGTGTCCATTACATGATACATCTATTTTTGACAGATTAAAGTGTTGAAAGAAAAATGGATTGTTAGCATAACCCCCATTATAAGCAGCATTTGTTACCATTGCAATGAAAACACGTTTTGGAAGCTGGCCTTGAAACAAATGATCTTCAATTTTAGACTGAAGTCCATTACCGATAGTAAACGTCTTTACTTCTACCCTACGGATAGGAATTTTCATGTTTTGCTGAGCAATGAGATGATTTAGATCATTTGCAACAACAGGTAACAATTCAATATTTCGTACATGAAGACTGACTGTTTCCATTACAATTTTTGCATCTGGTGCAGCAGTACCTCCTGTAAGGCAAAAGTTTGATGAGGATCTGTTTAATCTAAGTCTGATTTCAACCCCATTAGGTAAATATTTTTCTTGCTGAAATAGATCAAGATGTAATCGTCCGAAAAGCTCTGCAGTTCTGCTTAGTCCGATTACACCAATTCTGTTTACTAGTCCAGTATTTCCCGCATCATGGTTGAGTGTTTCAAATTGCCCACTGGTGTCTTCAATCCAAAGTGCACCAGCTTTCAAAAACGTAGACTTGCTGTCAGCATTATATGATAAAAGATTTTCGATATACGCTCTGTACGGATAGGTATCTGAATTACTGCTGATTAGTTTATTATTTAGATACAAATCAACGCTGCTAAACATACTATGCAGGAAATTGTTTACAGGTGCCACATTTGAACCGACGTCTAAATTAGTACCGTCGGCTTTAACGATTTTGAATTTGATATACAAATACGATTGCGACAAATCTGTCCAATGTTCGGTTTGAGGTGGTATGATGAATTCTATCGGTGAATTGCTTGTCAAAGATGCTATTGGAAAATGTTCAACCCATTGACTTTCTTGCATCGTTGTCATTGTAGGTGGTACAGAAAGAACATTGAGTTCTGATTTACTGCATTCACAAGACCCGTTTTGCATCATTTTTATATAATATATATATAATATATCAATCAAATATATCGAGAGTCCTTGATCTACTGTAATAATTTCTTTGACTTTTATTAATGATCTTGCCCTTGCGAGATCGAGAAGATGAATGTCGTGTCTTTTGTGATTTTCTTTTATTTATCCCCGGTATTAACTGTTGTGCTAGATCATGAATGGCTTGTTTTCCCCTTGAAATTACAACTTTTTTGGGGTTTTCGCCACGTAAAAGGATATCTCTTGCCGCACCTAATCCTTGTCTGATTCCTTCTTTTTTTACAGCATTCAACCCAGATTTGACCTAGGGTTTAAGCAATGGAGTCACTGTTTTAAGTGCTGATCTAAATAGGGAACCTAGACCGTAGCCATACTGATGTTTTTCGCCGCGATAAACTGGTAGCATTTTTTGGTCAAATATTTATTTAAATATTTATTTGTCAAATATTTTTATTTTTCTGTCTGAAATGTAACTTGACGATTGTCTTACCAATAATAAAATGAAACGGTATACCAGAATCCCCTGTTATTTGAATGTAAATAGTATCGAAATCAGATTTCGAAACGGGGACGTAATGCGGTGATGTAATTTCATGGTTGATATGTTGGGCTTCATAATTATTTTCACTTGATATACTTGGTTTGAACGGAAGAACACGAAGTATGGGAGCCAATGTATCACCCACTATAGTGTATTCAGCAACATCTGAATAAACAAACAGATGATTGTACCCAGCATCAATGTTAGGACTGTATTTAAATACATCTAAAATATTTCTACTCGAATAAATTATCTCATTTTTGAATTCTGGTGATCCTCCCAGTTTTAAAAACAGCTGTGGATGAAATTTGAATCCGGTTCTTGTTATATTTGTGAATCCCAATTTCGGACGTTTGCTTGAGGTTGAATAGCTAATAGACACCCCGATTGAATGCTTCTGAAAGATTTCACTTAGGTTATTTTGAATCAAATCTTCCATTACCTCTATAACATGTTTTGGTGAAGTGTAACTACCCGGTGGAAAATTAAATCCAATTGACCATTTTACTGCTTCACCTTTTGCGTTTCGTTTTAATGGAATTATCTTCATATTATCTCTTCTTTTATCTACCGCTGCTGCTGCATTGTATAAATTAACATCTGCAGTTATAATTTCGAACTTCCCTTCTTCTTCAGTTATGTTTAAAAACTGAGAGGGGGTAATAAGATGAACTAATGCAACTTCCCAATTTTCCCTGTCAATATGAATTGTTTTTGGTAAATGAACTTTAAAACAGCACTGTGTGTTGTTTGGATAAAGTTTTATGGAACTATCGCTAGGTAGAGTAAGATAAAACGAATTCATTTTTTAATTTTTTTGATTTAGTATTTTTTACTGTCAACGAAATCAACCCCACTAGTTGTTTTTTGTCCAGACTTTGTGAATTTTAGCCCTGGAGATGGAAGAATATACCCGAGTGAACTGCTTAACAGTATCAACCACAATTCACGATCTTGACTTTGAATACTTAAATGTACTATCGAGGTTGCAATAATTGCGTAAATGACTAATATCTGTGAAATATACGTAAACTGATTCTTTGGAACACGATTTCCACAGCAGTTGTAATTTTTAGTACTAACACTATCGACACTTTCTGTCCCAGTCTCAATGTTTGACTGCGAATTTATCATAATTGTATTGTCTTTTTATTTATAAAAAATCTTGTAGATAAGACTTTTTTCCCGATCAAGATATCAAATGGGCTTCTGGTATCCAACTTTGAAATTTTTTTGGATAACCTTTCCAATTGACTTTTATTTCTTTGATTATTTTTTTACCCTCACGTCTTGTACGTCTATCAAGAACTGAATCAATTTCATAAATTTCATCATCTTTTATCAATTGAAGTTCGTATTCATAATAAGTCCCCAAAATTTGTTCACCCTCTAAATCTTTTATTTTATAGGTGATAGGTGAAAATGTCTTGTTAACATGAGTGATTTCAAATATTTCTTGAGTCCAATTTGGTAAATAACCCTTATCAAATGTACGTTTTGTTTTATTGATACGAACACGATCTCCAATTTTGAATTTTGGCTTTTTTGTCATTGCAATTGTCGAAATTTCTGCCTCATTTGATTTTGTTACCATTACAGGAGATGTTTTGATACTTCTGTGAAAAGTATGATTGTAATTCTTAACTAAAGAATTCAATACGTCAATGTAACGTCTTGTTTTCTTGTACGTAAAGTATTTCCACATTCTCGTTTTTAAAGTTCGTTGAAATCTTTCAACAATACTTGCTTTCGTCTCTGGATTTTCAGTGGTAAAGAAATGAATCTGATTCTTTTTCAAGTATTGCTGAAACAGTCTGTTTTTAAATTCCGAACCTTTATCTGCTTGAAGTGACAAAGGTTTTCGATTTGATTTCTGAACAATAGATTGAAATGCTCGAATCAAAGTTTTTCCCATCTTATTTGGAATAGGGATAACCCATGAAAATCTTGAAAACACGTCAATTATACAAAGTAAATATTTCTTGTTATCATTTTGTCTTGCTAAATGTTGCATGTTAGCCAAATCAGCCTGCCATTGATAGTCTATACCACTTACAATAGTTTTTCGTCTTTTGAAACGACGACGAATTGGTTTATGTAAGGTATAGGTGGATTCACCTCGTAACCACTCTTGGACATCTTTGTATCTTATTCCTTTCAAAACAGATTTTGCAGCGTGATACAATTGCTTTATTCCAGTAAATGCGACAGTACTTTTGGGATCATAAAACAATTTTCTTAACACGTAATCAAGTTTGTAATCAAGTTTAGGCTTTACCAGGATTCCCATGACTGAAGCGTTTTACGGCTAGGGGTCTTTTTTATAGATTTTGGTGGAGTTAACAACTCTTTAGTATAGAATTGCCTCAGTCTTTCTCTTTCTTCGGGTTTCATGTATGGAGATGATTCTTTTATTCTTTTCGCAGATTTTTTAACACTTCTTGTAAGCGATTTCCTTGCACTTTTTTGTACGCTTTTTGGCGTGTGAAATAAGTGATCGGATCCACCGTAGGATTCTTCATCTTCGCTCACTGATTTACTCAGTGATTTATCTTGAGCTTTTTGCATCCATCTCCATCTATTTGAGTTACCAATAACTTCTCGCGGTATATTGCTTTCGTGTAACGCTTTTGAAAAAGTTTTCCATCCTCTAGGTTCAGTACCTTTTCTCTGACGAATTGTATCATTGATAAGATCGATGATATTGGAACCATGAATGCGTACACCTTTGTATGACACGACTCCTTGTTCGTCCCAAGTTAAATTATTGTTATCTTTTATCATACTCAAAAGTAACTCAGCTTTTCTTTTCATGGTTTTTGGTACGCTTTGCAAAATTTGATCATGCAAGGTAGCAGATGCTGATTTCTGTATACTATCATCACTTTTTGTCGTTGGAAGTGAGTTGAACAAAGTTGGTCTTGCTTTTTGAAGCGAATTTTGTAACTTAAACAAAGTTTCACCATACCTTTGAGCCTTTTCTGTTTCTGACAAATCAGTGCTTTGTAAAATATGACCCATATCCTGCCGAAGATGTGCTGCATCCACAACTTGCGGATTGGGTGGTAAACGAGGTTTATGATATTGCTCGTCTTTCCAACGATTCATATTTTCTAAAACCTGATAAGGCACGATAACCATTTTTTTAACAGACATGATGCGATTTTTATTACAAGATTTTTTATTACAAGATTTTTTATCTACAAGATTTTTTATCTATAAGGCTTTAAGTGCCCCTCCTATTCCTCCGATAACGGCTTTTCCTAACAATGGCAATAATGCAGGTGCAAGTAATGAAAGAAATCCACCTTTTTGATTTAATATTTGTTTTTTATTTTTTACAGAAGCCGATTTCGAAGCTAAACGTCTGATATGTTGTCGGCTTGAATACAATTTCTTCTTCTGAGCTGATGATAAATGTACATTGCCTTTTAAAACGTTATGACAACATTCCGATATACATCTTATCACTTCTGGTGATGAATCTTTTACAAGTTTTTTACGTATTTTTGGTGTAGCCTGCATCATGGCCATAACCATTGAACCATGTTTTTTTATCAGAGGCGTTTTCCTTTTCATGTTGACTTTATCTCGATATCGGATTAAATGATAATACAACGTCCATGTCGCTATCATTTATACCTGATGTTTTTTAACATACTGTTTTTTACAAAAGAAAACTTTTTTAACATACTGTCTTTTACAGTCAGAATTACTTTTTTTAAGAAAACTGTGAATAGAGAGCATCAACCAATGTATCAGCGCTAGCCATGGACGAATCCACGGGAACGGATCTTCCTTTCCCAAGGTCAAGCATCTGATTTTTTTCGTCAAGTTTATATCTTCCTGTGCCGATGTTATATCGTAGCATATCTTCTATCATCCGTCTATATTTTCTTAATCCTTTTTTATGTTTAGCCAATGTATTTGGAGACCAAGCGACGGATGGAATTCTTTGAAACGCTAATTTTTTGCCTGGTAATATAAATCTTGAATACTTTCTTTGGTAATTCCGCATTCTTTCACCAAGTATTTCCTCTCTAGATTTTGGATATTGTTGATGTTCTGAAATGCTACTTGCTACAGGGGTTCGTTTTCGGGTAGTAACAAATCTTTCATCAATCGTAATTGGAGCATGCTTCTTTGGTGGAGCACGCTTTTTCGGAGATTTTTTCTTTTGAGATTTTTTCTTCGGAGATTTTTTCTTCGGAGACTTCTTCTTTTGCGGAGCACGCTTTCTTGGAGATTTTTTCTTTTTTGGAGATTTTTTCTTTTGCGGTGCACGTTTTCGTGGAACACGTTTTCGAGTTTGTCTTTCAACTCCAAATTTTCTGACGGTTTTTACTCCATCCCATCTCAGTAAGCTTCTGATAATAACACCACCTAGAAATCCTCCCCCTCCAGGTTTTAAAATGATTTTACGTTTACTTTCCTCGTCTATGGATGGATCTGCTAACCGTTCAATATCTGTTCTATGTTTTGTCATGTACATTGTGGTTTGTTTTGGTAATTTGATTTTATTTTCAATGATGTTTTGCGCAGCCAACGTAAACCATTTTAAAATTTCTTTTAATCCTGCTTTTAACACAGCTTCTCTTTCATGTCTATCGGTTTGTTGGCTTAAATTTCGCAAAGCAGCTAAAACTGAACTCGGTGTGGATGGTAAAGCCATGTTTACTCACGGGGGTGAATCATAAAAATGATTTATGTTCAAAATGTGATTCTCTTTTAAGCAAGAGTTTTGCATAAAGTTTTTAAGCAGGAGAATAAATAATGGGCCCTCTTTCATCTCCTTGTGTACGCCAACGATGAAATATATCTGCTCGTAGTCTTAATTCTTTATTTGTTTGTGAATGAAAATCTATGACTAAATAACCATGATCCATCGATGTAGCATCTTCATAGGCAGGTAACAAATGTGGGGCTTGCATTTGGTGAGCTAGTGTTTTAATTTGATTCTTATCTCGTTCATTTCGAAATAAAATCATATATCTGGAATTAAGACTAATGGTTCGACTCGATTTCGATTGCTGAAACATATTTTGCGTGATGTAAATCACACTTGCATTACGATGGTGTCCTTTTCTTGTAAACCAAAGTTTAATTTTTTCCTCATCTTTCTCACCCAACATATCATCAAAGACAATTAAATGTGGAATAGATACATCACTGACAATTTCGTTTTCATCGTCAGGAATTCCCTCCACGAATTTTATCAATTTGAACTGTGAATTGAACTTTTCTTGCATAAGATTGTAAGCATGCTGCCATTCTTTGTAACACCAAACAACTCTTTCAGGAACGATGTTGAACAAGTCTTCTCGATAGTCAATTAATTTATGAACGAACTCTGTTTTTCCGCAACCACTCGGTCCTGTGATGAAAATATTACAAGGGTGTTGAAATAATATGGATTGTACATCCATATTTTTTTACTTTTCTCGTTAAAGGCTATTGATAAAATGACAATATCAATGAAAATAAAAGCATTTTTATTGAACATTTTTTATTGAACAGAGGTGAACAATGAAAAAAACATTTTTTTACAATGAAACATTTCTTACAGTATAGCATATAACATTTTTTTTACAATGCAAATTCACAGATACCTCGATTTTTCCACTTGTCTTCATGTTCCACAACAGTTTTGTGCAATTGTTCATTACCCAAAAACAAACGATATATACTGTCCAAACCACTATATTCACACGTTCCTCTAATTTCAAAGACGTTTTTGAATACTGCTTTTGCCGAAAGAGTTGAAAGTACGATTTTTTCTGTGACATCTCTATCAAATAGGAGATACCCTTCCATGATATCCACTCCTTCTGCATTATCTCTTGATTTTGTATACCGTAAGTAAAAGTTAAACAGGACTGATTTCATTTTCAGTAGATTCAGATAACTTTCTTCTGGTCTTCCTATGATAATGAATCGCCATCGACTTGTGACTTGCAACTGCTTAGTGAAATAGTCACTTTTCCACAAACAAGCTGTTAAATAGCCTTCGATAGTGGTATCGAAATCTGACTCAGTTATCAGCATTGCAATAAAGTCGTGCATGCTATACAACTTAAGGATGTCTCTCCTTTTGCAACTCCTTTGTGCAATTTATCTATCCAAAGTTTCACACAGTTGCATTTAATGTTAAACTGTGTTCGTTCATCGAGCGTGTGTTGTCGAACAAATTCTCCATAAACTTTTTCACGTAGCTCTATTGGTAACGGTAACACAGTTGCCATTTTTTCACCAAACGTCTAATATTTTTTCCGTCTTACTTTATCTGTTTACCGCAAAACAATGTGATATAGAAATTTATTTTCTCAGACTTTTATAACCATAGGGCACAGTGTCAGTAGCATTTACAATAACTCTTTTGGTGTATACAGAGCGAAACGTTTTTGTCTGCGGTTCGCTGGTCACTGTTCTATCTCTATGTCTTTTAATTTTACAATCATACTGAATTTTGATTTCTATCGCACGATCCAAAGCACATTTTGAATAGGTATCGAAATTCACCACCTGCTTGGTATTGTGATCCAAAGTAATTCCCTTCACTTTACATTTACTTATCTCTTCTCCATCTTTTGTTTTCATTTTGTAAGCATAATTTTTAGGCCCAAGTCCTCTGAATTGGGTAATTTTACAGTCAGGCTCTTCATCAGTCCATTTTCCTAACCTACTGTTAATAATGGAAGGATTCCATAATTCAGGATCATGAATGTACATACAACTATCTGTATCGAAATACAGAACTCTATCTTTTAACTTTTCAAGAACGGCGTACAATTCCAACCTTGCATAAGCTGTTACGTAAGACCCTACTACCACGTTGGCTGTAGCGTGGGTATCAATATGTTCCAATTTTGATTCATAGTTAACCAAGATGAATGGACAGTCCTCGTCAAAGATTTCTACATGCTTTACAATAAAATTGGAATTGGTGACTAATTCGAAATATTTAGACGGATCACTGATGTATTCCGTCTGAGTCATTTTTTCACGCTGGGCTAATTTTCCCCAAAGACAGTTCAACATAATCTTAGCAAACGATCTTCTCCCAGGATTTTTTTGAATACAACTTGGATCAAGACGAACCCCTTCTGCCTTCTCATATTCACAAACGAATTGATCTTTTTCCGAGTCTGATTGACACCAATTTGGGTAACCACTGGCTTCTTGCTTAATTTTCAAGAAATTATCCACATAGCCTTTAAAGAATTGGTCCGAAACAGAATTGAAATGCCAAATTTCATACACTTGTATTAGCCGATAGCCACAGTCAAGAGCTTTGAATAATTCAAAAGTAACCCAAGTTCCAACCAAAGCCCTCTCTTCTTCACCGTGGATACAAATGTTTGAACTTTCTTCTGCACATTTCATACAGAGTGGAAACATCATTTTATTGTTACAGTGAACTGGAAGAACGGGGTGAAACAAATCAGTTGGAGGTAAAACTTTGCATTTGATTAAGCCCTCATACTGACGAATATTGTTCATGTCAATATTCTCACTAGTCAAAATTTCTGGCTGACCCACAGGATAGGATTTATGTTTACAAACATAAGGGTACAGAGAACAGATATCAATGTACTTGATTTCCTTCTTGCTTTTTTCATCAACATCGTAGCTAATTTTTATTGCATTACATCTTCCCCCAGACAATCCCTCCCTCGGATCGATGGGGTCCAAATGTGGATATAACTTTTCAATGAGTTTTTTGTACTCTTTATCCTTCATCTTAGCATCGAATTCATGCTCCCAAATGTACACTACATTATACCCAATTTTTTTTATATCTGCTATACGTTTAAAAGTATGTTCGTACAATTCAGACATGGGTCTCCCATTGATGGGGTTGATCTGTTTTCGATCTGTATAACATACAGGACAACCATGATACAAATCCCCAAGGAATTCATAGACAGTGTTTGATTGACGGTGAAAACCATCTACAGTATATCTTCCGATTTGAACTTCCCCACCATTTTTTACATGGCGAATATGAATACCTTTTTCCCGAGCTACGCTTTGAATCCAGCGTATCGCTTTCATAGAAAAACGACGTCTGGACGAATCTTTACTTGAAATGATAGCAATTTGATTTCCTGGCAAATATTTGCTTCGCCAGACTTTGTTACAGGCATCGGCGATGGTAATTGCCTCTAAAAATGGACAAATACCACCCTGTTCGATAAACAGCTTTCTGAATTCAGCACATCCCCGTCTTAGGATATCGACATCTGACCTACAGTATGATTCCATCTCTTTTTGAAAATTGAATTCCTCACCCTTTTGAACTTTGTCATTATACCAGACTATGAATTTCGACCTGCCCTCTTCAGGCATTGAGTCGGGTTTGTAATAAGACATATCCAAGTATGGTCCAATATAACTCCAAAATTCATCTGTATTTGCCCAGTGAGGAAAGTAACCTTTTTTCATTTCTTGAAGACCAAATGTGGCTGGAAATTTCGCCAGCCCAAAGTTCATGAAATTGAAGGAGTCGATCAGACGCACGCCATTCAATTCTAACTTCATAATATTGTTTCCATTCATGATCAATTTTGGAACTTTTAACCCAACTTTGACAATATAGTTAAGAATGAACTGACCGTCATAACCTTTTAAATTATGAGCCATAGCTGTGACTCCTTTGTGATGTTTTGAAAAGAGCCAGTTGCAAAATTGACTCAAAGTTTCTTCTCCTTGAAAAATAACTTCCCTACCCTCTTCAAATTCACTGCATTTAGAACAATGAAAATCAAGTGGTTTATCGATACAATCATCACATACTCTGTGCTATACAATAATTCGGGATGTGTACCCCCGTGTCTTGTTTGCATTCAAAATCAAAGAAAATGAACTGTGGTTTTTTGACTACAGAAAAACTCGTCTCATCATTGCTGTTATGATTCGTCTTACTTTGGTAAGGTTGAATATAACATCGATGAGAAAAGTCAACTATTTTCTTGCAGAGGTGACACCGTTTCTTTCCAATGCAGATATGATTTCCCTTTCTGGTAAGATACTTGCACCACATTTTGAACAGAGTTTCACTAATTCACAAATGGATTTCTTTTCTTTACCTTGAACATTTCTGTGATTTTCAAAGCATAAAACACTAAAAAATCGCCTATGACACTTGGAACAGACATACTCTTTGGATTCTGATGGACATTTTCCTTCACGATAACAACCTTTGCAGATTTTTGAGCAAGCATGATTTTCCCACTGAGAGTAACCCACATCGCAGAACTCACAATTATATGTACAACAAAAAAAACCTTTGATGGATTTAATGTAGTCATAATGGCTTTGATGGAAGTATAAATGTATGATCTTACTATTGACTTTCACTTCTGGATGTTCAAATATTTTCCTCGTTTTGGAATGCTGGTCGTGAACTTTAATGACATAGTCTTTTTCATACAAAATCAATTGAATTTTTTTGAATTCATCAATTCCTACAGACTGTGTTGGTAAAACTCCAGCTTCATTCATCAATTTCTCGGCTTCAGTCTTTTGAAGAGCGTGGTCTGAACGACGAATATTATTCCATCTCCTATTCCATGCCTCGTTGTTTTCACGTTCATTGTAGCAAATTCCCACAACAACAGCTCTTGCAAAACATAATTGATCACGGTTGTTAATTTGAATAATCGATTGTTTCTTCTTGGCAAAAACCTTTGAATCCAATTCCGACGATTTATATTTCACTTTTCCGTTACCACATGGAGGTATTGTATGTGTAATGTCAAATGTCATGGATCCATCGTTCAAGACAAAATCTGTATTCGACTGTAAAACTTGTTCAATTTCATTCAATATAGTTTCACCTTGCAGCTGATCTGTAGCTAAAAAGGGAATATGAATCCCCATCTCCAATGAAGGATGATCGATGCTAATTCTAATCATATCTGTCGGGTTTGCATTTAACTTTCGAATGATTTCATGGGTAACATCGTCAAATAATCCAAGCAGCCTCTGGGGTGATAATTCTTCAAATTTCTTAAAACTCACTGACAATACATGTGATTCTGTTCTAAATTTTCTTGACTTCTTTTTTCCCCTTTCTATTAAGTCATATAGACTTTTCATATCCAAAGTAGAACTGCTGTTTTCTTCTTTTTTATCCACGAACATATTTGGTGAAAAGATATCATCTTCACTGTCACTTTCTTCTTTCAATGGTACAGTTTTTTTCTTTTTTGCTAGTGGAAATGACTCGTCATCACTATCACTTTCTTCTTTCAACGGTAAAGATTTTTTCTTTTTTGGTGGAAATGACTCATCGTCACTTTCACTGTCTGAATAATCTACTATTCTTTTTCTTTTAGCCATCGTTTCACCTCTAGCTGAGAAGACAAAATGAAGGAAGCGAGAAAAAAACCTAACAATTTATTGAGTCTTTCCTTACAGTAGTGTATAAATAGAGACATCGACTGTGAAAATCTCATTATTCCTCTGACCAATCTCAGACAGTACAGTTGATAAAAGAAAATGAGCGAGTTCAAGCTGCAAAATACATCACCGCTTAGAAAGAGGATGGCATTGTATGTTAATCCATATACCCACGATTATGAGATCAGCAATATTCCGTCAAAGTATCAAGTTAAACATAACGGCGTCTACGTGGGATCATTTTTATCCCAACAACATTTAGCAGAAAAAGATGTTTACCGCATGACCAGCTACAGAGTTTTGGATCAAACAACGATCGACAAACGATATGGGATGGATGGCGTGAGAACAAATATTTGTTTTACGTGCAACAAAACAGGGCATTGGGCCAGACAATGTCCAGAAAAAGAAAAGCAGACAGGAGAAAATGTTTTTGTCTATGTGGACCCGCTCAGCCATGACATCAAAATTTCACCAACAGCTGTCAAACTCCAACATATGAAATACGTCGGGGTAGTAAATTCATTCTGCAAATCATTCTGCAATGAAAATACATGGAAAAAAAGTTCACCACAGGATACATCATCCGTTGAAACTCAGACCGTAGACATGCAGACTGACAACACGGGTATCAAGGATTCAGAGATCTGCAAAATAGCAGATAAATTAGAGACTTTACGGAAAAATCTGGACAAACAAAATCTCATAGATTCCACAAAAAACGAATTTTCTGCAGAGTCGGATTGTTCGAACGGGAAGGAAGAACCAAAAGATTTAGTGTTGATAGAAAAAAGACCAGAGGAAAAACGTCAAAATAACGAAAAGAAGAAAAAACGACAAAACAACAAAAACAACTGTTTCTTTTGCAAATCGACAAAACACGGGAATGAAATGTGTCCAGATATGGTATTAAAAAACAATGAAAGGGGAAAAAAACGTAAGAGTAAATGTGAATCTGACATTCCGAAGAAAAAAAGAAAAACAGTCTAAGTGAAAAAAAGTTTTTTCATTCATTTTGTCTTTTTACAGTTCAAAGTTCTATGACATTCCGAAGAAAAAAGAAAAACATGCTATGTGAAAAAAGTTTTTCATTCATTTTGTCTTTTTTTACAGTTCAAAGTTTCATTGTAATGAATATTGTACAAAATGTTCTAAAATAAAAAGTTTTAAATAAACATATAGGACTTGACTTTTTTTGTTTTTTGACAATTTGAAAAAGTTCTTTTCTTGGTATTGGGTAGCCCTGAAAAGGGCTGTTTTAAAATTAAAGAGAACGTATTCTTTACCATTTCAATGAAGGATACATTCTCATTAATTTATTTTGCCAACCGCGATGTTCTGTTGGCGGTATCAACTCTGACAGGTCTGGGTAAATATTACCCATCTTAACGATTGGGGTACGAGTATAAAACTCATACCCTCGTCTTGCAAAGAACTCCCGAAGAGCTTTATGCTTTAGTCTCTTCCTTTCTTCTGCCTCGTCTTCTTTCTTTTCCATGGCCTCTTGCTCCCATTTCTCTTTCATTTCTTTCTTATTCTTCTTGCCACCAAACAGCCCACAGCAAAATTTCGATAACTTCATCGTGAAATGAGTTAATAAAAGAATAAAAAATGCTGTCTCTTTTATAGCTTGACAGGAGGATTGACCTACTTTGCGTTAGAATTAAAAGTGCGAACGTGGGCGAGAACATGTAGATAGAACATAACGTACTATATGATCTATCTACAACGTCTAAGAGTATCAAATCCAAAAAAAATGTAACGAAACTAACGATTGGTTAACGTTAATTCCAAGTCAAAATAGGTCAATCCTCCTGTCAAGCTATAAAAACACCGATTTTTCCCATACATTCATCATTTTGACTCATAGCTCTCGAACATTTCGGAAGTTAAAAATCAATATGGAATACAACTTAAACGATTTCAACTTAGATGCTTTCCTTCCAGTGGAAAACAATGGAGACATTCTTTCATCGGCTATGAATTCAGCAAACATCAATCCGACGCCTGTATTGGATAACATTTACGAAGAGGTGAAACAGTTAAATTCGAAACAAGATTCTATGCTGTCTCGGATCTTAAAAGAACTGGAAACATTCAACAAACATTTGGAGGAGATTAAAACTTTAAACACAAACACCGAACGGTTGTGGAAAAGCATTGAGACACTACGCTATCAAAGTCAGAGCATTTCAGCACTTCCAGTAAAGATTCCTGTGGAGTTTGACTTCGATAAGACAAATATTCACAAGCTAGTGGACTCTATCGTAGCTGTTGTGAAGAAAGAAAAACAACCAAAAGAAAATCAACCGAGAAGAACAACAAAACGAAAATCAGAGGAAAACGATAGCCATCTCCACAAGCGGCAAGTTGACCAAAAGAGAGCTTCACCGACACTGACAGGCCAGGGTAAATACGGGAAAAACATTGATAATTTCGATGACTTCAAAATCCCAAAAATCCCAAGAAAAACGAAGAAAAGCTGTCAGTAGAGAGAAAAAACACAATCTCCAAACAAAACACCCTTTTCAGGGCTAACCATCTACCATGAAAGATCTATCTTTTTTCTTCAAATTGTCAATGACTTCTGATCCATTGGAAGCAACCTAGAGTAACTACCCTGAGGGTAGTTACCCTGGGTCAAAACCTCCCTCAGGGTAGCTAGACTGGGTTGGAGGGGGGGAAGCAAAAATGCCAAAAAATGCCATTTTTTACCCAAATCGTCCAAAAATTTCCCAAATCGACCGGAATTGACCCAGGGTAACTACCCGAGGGTAGTTACCCTGGGTCAAAATCTCCCTCAGGGTAGCTAGACTGGGTCAACTGACCCAGTCTAGCTACATATACTACTATAAAGAAGGAAATCTTTAAAAATCTTCTTGTCCCAAACCATAAGGGCTAGAGCTTTCATATTTGGCATGTAGCATTATGGTGTTGAGCTGAGTTGCATTTCAGGTGAGCGATTTAGGACCATCATGGTCCTCTTGTTTATTACTTCTTTTTACAAACTTTACCGGTGATTTAGTTGATTGTAGAATTATTTTTTTCAATCCTTCTCCAAATCTATGTGTGAAGCCATTTTACAAGGATTGTGATAACAATTCTTGTTCTAGGTGCCTCACAATATAGAAAATATTACAACTGGCACAGGCTATTGTATCGTTGCTTTCCATTGGGCCACATGTATATCACAGAATGGCCAATCAGAGAAGCTTACACATTTCCAGTTTGGCTGTATAGGTAACACTGCGATACTTTGCGCAATTTGAAATTGGTAATCGAAACTAAAAAGAATATTAGCAGACATAAACATTAAAAGGTGATACCAGAAATACAATTCACTCACTCGTAACGTCAAAAATATTGGAAAATCCCCTGCTCAGGAACTGAGAGTGACCTCCCCTGAATCTCTAAAAGTCTCGCAACATGGCTGTTCTAAAAATAGACGGACAGAATTCCGCCCGGTTTTAATTGCCTGTACCGATCCCTATACATTTGCTGTATCAAGGGAGGTAACCAATCTATTTCTTATGCGGAACAGTCCTCCAAAGAGAGATAACTCTATCGGACTGGCGATAATAAGGGGCTTTGGATTAAGCATTACTTCTTTTCTATTTAAGTTCGTGTGTCGCTTTTGGCGTAAGGTAATATGGCGGCAGTTCATAATTGCTTTCCGTTTTAGTTTCTTTCCAATTTCCTTTTTAGGCCAGGGAATCCCTCTCAAGGCATTTCCTTGCCTATAGCGATCGTAAGCTGATTTTTCCGGGCTACTTTCAGACAAAATGTTGTACGGTGTGTCCACTCTATATCGCTGAGTCCGCCAAAACAACTAGTTTCCGAAGTACAGAGATTGCTTATCACACGGCGTGAATGTTTTCCCTTTCCTCAAAACTTTCCGACATCTGCCTAGTGCTATGGAATTGCAAGGGTATTACAGCCCTTTAATAATTAACGAGTGTGTGTTTTAAGGGTTGTGTCCCTGTTGAATACACAACAGACGGTCAATAACTTTTCCATCACTGTGCTCGGATACTGAAATCCTCTTGTATTATAGACGTGATTACTGCCCCTGATATCACTTTCTAGTGTACTAGCGCGAGGTAAAAACCCGAGAACCAGTTTTCTATTTTTAGTTTCCATTGTCACTTGCTAGTTACTGTCCGCGTTTCAAATAAAGATCAAAGGGAACCGCGCGCCGCGTCTCCTTTGACTGCCTGGTGAAAAATTGAGATATACGATTTTCCATGGAAATGTCGATAGTTGAATGAGATTATTGGTGTATTAATTACATTTATTATCAGTTTCTTTTTATCATTTAGAACTAAACTTGATTTTCTCTATATGTTTAGAAAAAAAAAAAAAAAAAAAAAAAAAAAAAAAAAAATCGATAGAATTAAGAAATATGCAGAAATTAAAAGAAATTATACTCTCTTTTTTCTGTGTGAATCGATTTAAAACATACCTCTTTTTGTCAGAAGAATAAGAAACATTATGGAAAAATAAGAATTTTTTTGTTCTATCTACATTTTCCGATAATCAACCATGTTATCTGCTTATATTCTTTTTTTTTTCTGACGACTGTTGATTGATTACAAATCATGAAAGTGTTGTGTGATCCTTGGACTTTTTTTAGTTTTCAAACAAAATAATTTGAAAATAAAAGGTGTGTTTAAAAAATTAGTGTGAGTTCGTATCCTTCGTTCTTTAGAGATTACAGATCACCAGATTTCCTGGCCTTCAGTACTATCAGCACTTTGATTTCACTAGGCTGCCTTTAAACTCTCGGTGAGTCATGGTGGAGGAGATGTCACGTGATCATCTATAATTTCCGTGTAATGTCTGTTCATATCTATATAACCAGATGGAGACATTACAGGCTGTTGACCTTTAACCCCTTTGTTTTGTCTTTTTAGAACTTCTGGGTTAGACGGGTTTCCGTCTACAGATTTTGAACAGTCCATCTGTTCGTATGGAAGACACTTTTCTGGCTTTAGGGAACTGCTGTTTTGACCAATCCTTTGTGACCCAGAAATGGAATTTTTTATTGATCTATCGTAGAGATATGGCTCAGAATAATGTCCTTGAAGAGGCTGATTGGCTGACGGTGTTCTAATCGGTGGTCTTTCAGCACTACTTGCACCATTATCGACACTGGAAGTTCCGTCCAGTCCCGAGTGCATGTGTTCATTTGGCGTAAGTTCTGTAGTGTCTGCATATACATTGGTCAAAGTCGGGTTCTTTTTCCGCCTGTATATAACAAATATTCAACCCTTCAACCCATTACCTCACAATCCCGACTTTAGCGACCCTGTAAAAGAAGGCTTTTGAAAACATTGTGGAAAAGGGGCGAAAATGCAGGTAACCGGCATTTTCTCCTTTTTCCCACAATGTTTTCTACCCTATCGAAAACAGAAATCATCATTTGAGCTACATTTAATTTGTCGTCTGCAAATCCTTTCAGTTAGGACCAGTCTAAAATTGTGTTGTTCGGTAATGAGTTAACAAACAATCGCATGATTGAACGACATTGCGGTGGAATGCTTTCAAAAAAATATCGCGGGAAAAGAGCAAAATCTTGCATGTTCTCCGTTACTCACGATGTTATATATACTCTTTTAAAGACACATTTCCTTATTTGGTTCATTTTTTTTTTATTGCGAATGCTTGCAATCCAGACCACTGTACAATTTTGTCGTTTCGGAAAAAGCTAATTTTACTAAAGTCACTTATCACGCACTTGTCGTTGACTACTTTTGAAAAGATTTTGGGAAAAAGAGCAAGTGAACAGTACATCGCTCCCTTTCCCACTATACCTTTCACGTCATTCATTACTTATCAATAATAGTTTTCCGTCTTTCTGATAGTTCTCCTCCACTTGAAGCTGTTCTTTGTTTGTCTTAACCCTTTACCACACAGACCCGAGTTTTAACGACACTAAGGAAAAAGGCTTTTGAGGATATTTTTGGAAAATAGAAAATGTTGATAACCAGCATTTTCTACCTTTCCCAAAATGTTTTCTACTTTGTCAAAGGCAAATTAAATTCTTTGAGCCACATCTGATTTTATCATCTACAAATGCTTTCAACTTGGTAGTGTTGTTATGTGGTTAAATTAGAATGTATAGCAATGAGTAAATCGGTGTGTGTGTGAAGGGTTGGGCGTGTACGGGAGAGAGAGAAAGAGAGAGAGAGAGAGAGAGAGAGAGGGTAGTGTAACCCTTTACCGCACAATGACGCATTTTAATGACCCTGGGAAAGAAGCCTTTTGAGAACATCGTGGGAAAAGGAGAAAATGCTGGTAACCAGCATTTTCTCCTTTTCCCACAATGTTTTCTAACCTATCAAAGAAAATTTGCACCATTTGAGCCACATTGAAATTGTCGTCTGCAGATGCTTTAATTTGGACCAGGCTAAAATTTTGTTATCTGGTAAAATGTTAACAAGCACTGGCCAAGTTGTGATAAGCGCACTTGGGTTTGGCTCTTTACCAGACCATCCCGTGTTTTACCGACTCTGAGCAAAATGGATTTTCAGAAAAAGCAATGTAGGAAAAGGAGAAAAGATTAGAAACCAGCGTTTTATCTTTTTCCCATAATTTTTCTGTCCGAGAATGATGATAGTCATTGCGACAGGATTTATTCCTCTCTCACAGCTGACGATTGTTCCGTCGATGGTTATGTGGGAAAGCAGCCAGTGGCTTGGAAAGAATATTGTGCCTAGTACTGGTGAAAGAAACGATAGGAAATCATGGATACGTGCACTGGCCGCAGCGATATAACTGAAATAATGTTGAAAACGGCGTTAAACACCATACGATGGCAAGACTAGCATTTTAAAGTTTGTTAAAGAGTTAACCCTTTCCCACACAATAAATTGTTGACTCTTTCAATCTGAAAGTAACTGCAGACGAAATTCGGAATTGATACACATTTAGTTCTCTGATAAGGTAGAAAAATGTGGGAAATCGAGAAAATACCCATGACGAGCATTTTCTCCTTTTTTTAACAGTGTTCTACCTCAGGATCATTAAAACTCGCGATTTGTTTTCCAAAGAGTTAACCCTTTCCCAAACAATCCCTGGTTTTCACGTGTCTGCAGTGTAAGTCTTTTGAAAACACTGTGGGAAAAGGAGAAATTGCTCGTAACGAGCAATTTCTCCTTTTCCCACAGTGTTTTCTACCCTTTTTGAGAACTTTCTGCCATTTTCATCAAATTTAAAATTGTCGTCTGTAAACTCTTTGAATTTGGACCAGTCGAAAATCTGTCGTTTGGTAAAGGGTTAACACTTTTCAACACAACCCCGAATTTTAACGAGAATGAGGAAGAAAGCTTTTGAAAACATTGTTGAAAAGGGAGAAAATGCTGGTAAACAGTTTTTTTCAACATTTCCCCACAATTTTTCTACCCCTCTCACACCGATTTCTATTTTTGAGTCACTCTTATTCTGTGGCCTGCATTTACTTTCAGATTTGACAAGTTTTGTCGTCTGTTAAAGAGAGAAGACTGTCGGACCACTTGAATAATAAGTGTTTATACCTGTTCAAAATTAAAATGACGGTCACGGTGACTGAAATCAAAAGGATGCCAGCAAGAAGGGAAATTACGATGACGAGAGCCTTGGAGATTCCAGATTGAATGGTTTTTCCTGAAGTTTGTTGCGTCATTGTGATAGTGTACATTTCTGAAAAGAATAAAAATGAGGAGAGCCAGCTATAGAGAATTACCTCTGAAAAAGTAACATTTACTTTTAATGAGCCACGTTCTGTGAAAATGGGATACAATGCATCTGAAAAAAATTTCGACCCAGGTCAGCCTGTGCAGTCTGAGCAGGCTGACCCAAGTCGAAACCTTTTGCTTTTTGTAAATTTTCGGCACGTCCAACAACCATTCTACCTCAGTATTCAGCCGGTTGTAAGACAGAATGGATTTTATAGATCCATGGTGATCTGCTTGGTATCATGCATCACGGAGATACATTAAGCCCCATTTTGTCAGGGCGTGACTCCTATATTAAATTCCGCAGATTCCATAATCTTTTAATGGGCTGCGCACAATTCTTCAGGCCTGACGTTGTTAGGTCCGCAGTGAAAAGACGACTTGCGTAGTTGTAGGCCTACTCTATGGTGTTAGATTTTATGGGTGGCCTATTTAGACTTTTTTTTTTTTCGATAAATCAACATTCCTTGCAATACACCGATAAAAATAATTGGGTCCGTATTCACCAGCCATTCTTAAGAATGTTCTTAGTCTTTATATCTGAGGTTTTCTAAATTTGAAAGTAACACAACTTCTGATTGGCTGAACCGAATGGTGTAGCCAATCAGAAGTTGTGGTACCTTCAAATTTAGAAAATTCTGGAGAATAAGACTAAGAATGTCTTTAAGAAAGGCTGGTGAAAATGGACCCTGGATATATTTTTCTTTGAAATTATAGAGAAACTGTATGGTAACATTCAGTGAACGGGTGTAATGTAGGGCGTGTAATAGGGTAAGTAGTTGTGCAGTCAGTAACTCTAATTTTGAAATTATAGAGAAACTGTATGGTTACATTCAGTGAACGGGTGTAATGTAGGGCGTGTAATAGGGTCGGTCGTTGTGCAGTCAGTAACTCTAATTTTGAAATTATAGAGAAACTGTATGGTAACATTCAGTGAACGGATATAATGTAGGGCGTGTAATAGGGTCGGTCGTTGTGCAGTCAGTAACTCTGTCTAATTTTATTGCATCGGATATAAAGTGATCGTGCTCATTTAAATACTAATTGATTGATTGATTTTCTTTTATTTTTTGTGGCAACCAGTTGCCCATGTGGGCGACGTCCCAATAAGACTGTCAGTTTTGTGACGGGGGATAGTGAAGGATACAGGACGAAACTCATCCTAAGTTACGCGTGGTTTTTTTGAGGTGGGATGTGAAGCATCCCAGCTCATATTTACCATGTGGAAACTGAACCGAAAAATCTGATTCTGGAATACCTAACATTGCAAAATCATTACCTGGAAAAATAGTACTATTAAGAAAGCATTTTATTCACTTTGGCATCATACCATGACTAAAGTGTTAACAATAGGGGAACTTACACGACTTGGACGATAAAATATGTAAACAAATAGAAAATTATCATAACACAATTTTAAAAAAGAGTGATAGAAGAGGCTACCATGAGGCATGCGTAGGTATCCTCATTTATCTATCAGTTCCACCAAATGGCATCAATAAGCGTCAACAAGTGTCACTGAAAGCTTAGATGCATCACGAGAACTCTTGTGGTAATTTCTTTGAACAGGATAGCTTTATTTGTCTAGATATTGTTTAATAATACTTCTAACGTCGTTTCATTTTGACATTCTATTGAATCCCCTCCCTTCACATACACACAGCAAAAGAGAAATTTGTTAGTTTGCTCTAAGATTTATGAGAGAGATACCTCTCAGCTCTTTAAATGTCTGCTTGCTTTTACTCAATTCTTTCTAGTTAACGTGCTCAGCGTTTAGCACTGTGACACGGACTCTAAGTTTAACGTCTTTGATCCCAAAGACTTTTTAGTAATTTTCGGTGGCCAGTCGTAGAGATCGAACCCAAACCCTAATGTGGCCCGAGATTTGATCATATAAAGTCTTGTGCTCTAACAGCTGAGCTATTCGGTCAGGTCGATTGAATACGATCCCTCGTGATCGACGTGTTTTATTGATCATGTGACATTCCCAGAAGTCTTTGTGAAATCTAAAAATATCTGAAGGGGCTAAGTAGCCAATTAAGGGAATAGGCCCTACTATTAAAATATTTTGTTCTCTTGCGTTTGTCTTTCTTTTTTACTGATGGTTCCTTCTTTGCGATCGATTTGCCAGCTATCGCTTTACATAATTCAGTGATTAATCACTTTTGAAGTTGGTAAGAATATAAATGTCAGAATAGCTCCCTTTAAACACGGTGATTTCGCCATTGTTAAAACATCAACATTACGTGTGGAAGATCTGGTACAAAACTGATTCTAATAAGAAATAAAATTAACTCTTTACCACACAATCCTGAGTTTTAACGGCCCTGAGAAAAACAGCTTTTGAAAACACTGTGGGAAAAGGAGAAAATGCTGGTAACCAGCATTTTCTCCTTTTCCCACAATGTTTTTTACCCTATAAAAGACAGAAAGGGTCAGTTTAGCAACATTTAATTTGTCGTCTGCAAATGCTTTCAATTTGGTCCAGTCCTAAATTTCATCGTTTGGTAAAGGGTTAATATGTAGAAATAAGGTAATAACGACAAGTGGGGAAATTAAACCTTACGTTTATTTTTGCAAACAAAAGGTAGCTTCTCATCACAATAGTAATCGTTCAGCTTTCCTCGGTGTCCAGATTCTGTGTTCATCTGCAAGCAATTTTCTCCAAAACGTTGAATATCGAGGAATGCACGACCGTTATCAGGATTACCTGTAGAATATTTATATGAGTTTTATGAACCGCCGAGAGCAGAGGGAGGGATACCTACCTACCTACCTCATTGACCTATATCTACATGTAGGTATCTTTATTTGACATTTCGCCAGTAACACTACACACCAATATTTCTCCCCTTTCTTCTTTCGTTTCCTTTTTTTTCAGTATTAACTTTTTTCTGTAGTATGTAAATTACTGATGTACAAAATATCCGTGGCTCCCAACCATACACCGTAGTCGATGTTAACATCTTTCAACACAGAATCTTTGGAACAGAAAATAAGAAATATCTTTTAACTCTGTACTAATTTACAAAAATTTAGACTGGTCCAAATTAAAGCATTTGTAGACAACGAAAGCAGTATGGCTCAAATGATTGGATTTGCCATTTTAAGGATAGAAAACTTTGTGGGGAAAGGAGAAAATGTGGCTTACTAGCACTTCGTCCTTTTTCCACAGTGTTTTCAAAAGCTGCCTTCTTCAGAGTCGTTAAAACTCGTGATTGTGCGATAAACGATGAAAAAAAAAAAAAAATGGACGTCCTAAAGAGGTACTGGAATATGAATATTAAAACTCGTTGTGGTTCAATTTGACGAGAGATTATGAAAAATAACCTCGTCAGCAAGTACCTCGTTTTCTTCATTGTTTCGCATATTGTTCAAAAATTAAATTTCTGTCAGGTATATTTTTTCAAAGTTAGATGTTAATTAAATAGTCGTAGGAAAAAGGGCAGTTGGTGCTGAAAATGATTTGTCTAGGAAAAAAAATCATGTAGACATTCTAAGTTAACTGTTGAAAACAAATGAGCCATGCTCTGGCAAAAGAGGACTAAATGCATCTCCGTTATGCATGACACCAGGCAGTTTATCACATAATTATACTTTCATCCAACTCATTTTATGTAATAGGCGTAACCGACTGAATCACGAGGTAGACCGATCCTTTGACATACAGAAAATTGGCCAATAGCGAAAAGTTTCGGCCCAGGTCAGCCTGCGCGGACTGCGCAGGCTGACCTGCGTCGACACTTTTCGCAGATGCATTAAACCCCCTTTTCACAAAGCATGGCTTATCAAATTAATAATTAGTACAAGAAAAGGATACCCTCCTGTCATATTCCTATGCTATGATGCTAATATTTGTCCCGCGGTATCGGTTAGCGACAGCAATGCCTGTGGTGTCATAAAACTGTCCACAAAGAGGCCTACAAGAGCCCGCAGAATAACATATCCTCAATTTTCACTAATCGCTCATTACGACATGGTATATAGTCCCCCAAATAATGTTGGATATTGCTCGATAGCAGTAATTGTGCCCAATATTTTTTTCAGAGCCATCGTCTCGCGAGGTGAAGGGCTATAGTAGAAAAATGCAATTAAATATAGAAATAACAATAACGACAATAATGATGCTAATAATGATGATGACGATGATGATGATGATCATGTTCATGATGATGATGATGATCATCATCATCATAATGACGACGACAACAACAACAACAACAATAAAAACAACAAAGAGATACAAACTTCGCACCATTGATAAATTTTTGTTCTGTATAATCTAACATATCGGTCAGATAAGCACTGTTACGAGCACAGTACGATTTTGCTCCTGCCCAATCCAGTCGTATGTTGCTGTAGAGTTTGAAGCAGGCCTTCACACGTGGGTCTGGTGTCCAACCATTCTCGCAGGCACTAACAAGTTCTACAAGTACGGGTACATTTGAGTTATGCTCTGGTAAAAGATGGCATAATGCATCTCCATGGCGCCTTATACCAAGCAAGTCATCACATACTTGTGGATCGATAAAATCCATGTTGTCTAACAACCGACTGAATTATAAAGTAGCCTGGTCCTTGGACATGCAGAAAATTAAACATTAGCAAAAAGTATCGGCCTAGGTTAGCCTACTCGTACTGGGCAGGCTGACCTTGATCGATACTGCTTGCACATGTGTTAAACCCCCTTTTCGCAGAGCATGATACATTTGTAAAATTAAAGTGATTTACAGACTTCTACCTACATAAAGCTATCTTAGAACTGCTGCATCCATACCACCCTTCTACCAAATTCTTTTTATAGACCTGGGTTTAAAATTGCACCCCCCCCCCCCCCGGGGTAAAAAATTGTACCTTGGCTTATATAGTGAAAATTAAAAAAAAAAATCTTTTTTCTAAACAAGGAGCATAGCGCTACCAAATTTTGCATGTAGCGTCATCTAGTGGACACTTACTAATGTTGTTCGAATTATAGCCCTCGGGTCAAAATTGGCCCCGCCCCAAGGGTCAACGAGTTTTACACTGGCTTATATAGTGAAAACTTCAAAAAATCTTTTGATCCTAACTGTAAGGCCTAGGGCTACCGAAGTTGGCACAATGTTTCATAGAGCAGATATCTACCATGATTTTCCCATTTATAGCCCTGGGGTCAAAACCGGCCCGACCCCGGGGGTCACTAGCTTTATATGGGCTTAAAAACTGAAAACTGAAAAAATCGTCTGTTTCCCAACTGTAAAGTCTCGGCTTACAAAATTTTGCATGTAGCTTCATCTAGTGGACCTGTAGCAAGATTGTTAAAAATATAGCCATGGGGGTAATACATTTTACAAAGGCTTATGTAGTGAAAACTTTGATAACATTCATGTGTATAATACTCATCAAGGGAAATAACTCCTGTTATAAAAGATATATTATTTGTGACTATTTATCCCCCCTTGATCATTACACTGCGCTAACACATGATTGGTGTTGGGTATTCATTTGTGTGTGTGTGTGTGAAAATAGGAAAAAGTTTAGAAAAAATGTTTTCAGTGAGAGCGATTTATTTGTATGTTTATATTTATGCTCAGATGAGTCTAACATTTAGTTTAAAGTAAGGTTCTAAGGCTTCTGTCGTTCAGGTTTTCCAGAAATTTGCCATTCATGCCACTGACAAATTGTCAAAGTACTCTTCTTTTTTTTTTAGGGTTCATTGATATTATGAATGAATGATACTTGATTAGACCTGCTTGTATTCATTCACATAACCCCTGCATATGAATAAGATATACCATTTTCCTTTTTTTGGGGGGGGGGGGAGGCTGGGTTAGGCTATTTTTTCTATGAAAGGTTATTGCCATACAGACTTTTTTAAGATTTATGTCTTTGTCAGTGCCAAGTAAGTGCATGATGCATCTGTTTAAAAGGCAATGGAGCGATACAGGGCTATCATGGCCCTCTTGTTATGCTTTTGCCACAATCTGTTACGTGCACAATGTACATCTATTCACATTTAAAACTAAATTAAATTATAATTTGATGAAACTAACGGAGTAATTCCTTAAATTTTAGAGCAATTTATTTCTTCTTCTTCTTCATAGAATAATGTATATTTGTCAAATTTTCTCACTGTCTGATGCACCCGATGAAAGTTAAAGTTGAGCACGATTTTCACCGAGCATGAACTTAGGATTTATAAGCATGGCCTTTGCTGTATTTTAGCTCTACTGGCTGTAAGCCAGCAGAGCTTATAGCATGGCGTGGTTTATCTGTCCCGCTGTCTATCCGTCAGTCTTTTTCTGCATTTGTGATCCGATTTTTTGGGAGATCTGCACAGTTGTTTATCTCATCAATAGCTTGAACCCTACTGATTTAAAAAAAAAAAATCTGACAATCAGTGTGAGACAGGTAGCCATTTAAAGTTGAAAATTTCCATTTCTTGTTTACAAGATAACGTCTGCATTTGCGGTCAGATCTTCATAAAACTAGCACAGTTTGCTTATGGGAAAAGTAGCCATTTAAATTTGAGAATTGCCACTTCTTGTGTACACAATAAAGTCTGCATTTTTGGTCGGATTTTCGTGAAACTTGTACAGTTGTTTTGTATTATCTCCAGTTATTATTTACCCTTAGACGGCTAAGCGCGACTCAAGGACCTTATGCGGACAGTGTAGGTTAAGATCAGACTGCACGGAACGTGCAGTCCGATCTTCGATCTACACTGTCAGATAAGGAAATATTTTCCACTCAAAAAAATGGCCTTTGAAATGGCCATATTTGGGTTTTTTTACTATTGGCTTGAAAGTTTCATTTCACATATTCAGCAGGTTAAGGGCTAAACTGCAGCTTTGTTTCAAAAGAGGTTGAGGTTAGGCCGCCATGACCAAAATATCTCGCAACGAATCGGACAGTGAATATCTAAGATCAAACTGCACACGATCTATCCATTTATTTCGTACATTTGCCCGGCCGGGTAGCTCAGTGGTCAGCGTATCTAATTCGTGATCTGGTCTCTGCCGTTTCGATACCCGGTCGAGGCAAACTTTCTTTCCGGCGATTTTTCGCCTCTCACCACTGATGCATGTGAGAAAACTTCAAAAGTAGTCACTGGCTTGGAAAGAAAGTTGTGTCAGTACCGTTGTAAGAATGCCAGGAAACACAAGTCATGTGTAGGTGCACTGATCGCCGTGATACGACAGTTCCGTACATTTAATACAGATCTATTTGAAAAAGCAAGGCTTCTAAAGAGACAGACAGACAGACAGAGGAAGTTGAGGAAGATAGGATGGAGAGACACGCTCGAAAATATCAGAAATAAAAACAGCTGCCGAAAGTAAACAAAAACGGTGTTAAAATGTATTTAAATTTAAATCATGTCATCTAAAACTAAGGAAATTGTTGTGAAATTGAAAATCTGTTATTGCATGGTCGGTCCAAGTATTATTCGCTGGCAGAGAAAATAATTCAAAACTTGCCAGGTAACACTGTCTATTCACTCGTCACAACTCGGCCGATTCCGTACCTACATCATTGATCACCGGATCACCCGAGGTATGCCGAATGACTGTCTATTGTTTACTTTTTACCTGATTTTAAAATTCCATTTTACAACAACGACTGACACTTTGACCGATCCCACAATAACAGATTGTCATCTTCACAATATTTTCCATACTTTTAAAATGGTATGATTTAAATTTAGATACATTTAAGTTAACCCTTTACCGCACAATCCCGACTTTTAACAACCCTTAAAAGGAAGCCTTTTGAAAACATTGTGGGAAAAGGAGAAAATGCTGATTCACAGCATTTTCTCCTTTTCCCACAATGTTTTCTGCACTATCAAAGAGAGAAATCATCATTTTAACAACACTTAATTTGTCGTCTACAAATGCTTTGAATTTGGACAAGTCTACATTTTACTCGTCTAGTAAAGAGTTAACATCTGTGTTGTAATTTTAGCCGCTATTGGGCCTTTAAATATCATAAAATATTACAGAGAAGACCATGACGCCACATTGAGCGAAAATAAGAGGCGAAAGTAGAGAGATGTAGCTCATACTAACGATATTGTAACAGAAACGCCAAATGTGTAAAATGTGCAGTGTTAATGTCCATATTTTTTTAGCTAACGAGAGCACTGTCAGTTAACATGAGATGACAAAACTTAAATCAAGGATCTCGCTCTTTTGAATACTGGGATGAGACCCGGAAATAGATGAAGTATCAATTAATCAGTTGCATAAGAGTTGACCAAACCTTACTTTTTACGTAATATTATTTCACATAGATTTGAGCCATGCTCTGTGAAAAGGGGATTGAATCCAACTTTTAAAAGAGTTATGGCCCATGTCAGCCTGCGAACGGACTGTGCGGGGTGACGTGGTCGAAATGTTTGCTATTGGTCAATTTTCTGCGTGTCCTTGTACCATTTTACCTCGTTTTTTGTTGGACAAAATGAATGTTATGGATCCATTACCAGGTAACTTGCTCGGTAAAGTACATCACGAAGATGAGTAACCCCCCTTTTCGCTCTTTTTTTTATTGGTTTTATGAATTAGAAGGTTTTATCACATAAAAACCCCTCCGGCAGTGTATTAAACCCATGACTAATTTTTGATAGTACACTAGTGTATTATCGTTTTTTGGGTCCTGGTTCTGATCATTCTTTAGTCATGAGCGCATAAAGCTGGAGAAACCAGCCACATCACGTGCAGGATCTTGTACGACTACGCCGTTTCGCGGAAAAATGACGTCACTGTTGCTAAGACGTATACGCATGGAAAGTTTTGATTTTCATGTTTAATAAAAACCAAGAAATGTAGTGAAAGTCTTTTAAATCAACAAAATTGCGGAAAAAGGTGGACTTACCCAATGTAGAACCTGTTTCATTCTACTTTCGGTGTAAATATCAAAGATCTATCTACTTGTGTATGTACAAATTTAAACCGAACTACGACTGTAAACATGAACCCGTGAATGGTGTAGAGGCTAAAGGTGATGGTGAAGGATATTTTTTGCCTGTCATTCGTTTTATGTGATAAATAGAATCTCACATTCGTGTTTACGTATTATCATTTTTATCAAACTCGTTGACTAAAATGTATTTGACGCTGGCCAAGGTTCGCGTCATACATTTTTAGTCAACTCGTTTGATAAAAATGATAATACATAAACACTCATGTATGATCCTCTATATCTAACAGCTGCAGTCGACGTTTTTCTACATACAGCAGACAGACTTCAGAAAATGTAAAAAGTAAACCGTTTAGAAAATATTCCCGTTTCACCATCATTTCGGTTATATCGCGGCGACCAGTGCACCTATCCATGCTTTCCTGGGGCCGTATTCACCAACCATTCTTAGGAACATTCTTAGTCTTTACATCTGATGATTTTCAAAATTTGAAAGTAACACAACCTCTGATTGGCTTAACCAAATGGTTTAGCCAACCAGAAGTTGTGTTACACTCAAATTTGGAAAATTCTGGAGAATGAGACTAAGAATGTTCATAAGAATGGTTGATGAATAACGGACCCTGAAGTTTCTTTTACCAGCACTTCGTAGTTTCAGACGACTTGGGCTGGGGCCTACTTTTGTCCAACGAATGAAAACAACCAATAGCTTGGCCAAGATTGGAGCTAGTTCTGGCTGTAAAAACTGGTTTTACACCGTAAATGAAAAAGAAATTCTTGTTGAAAAGGTCAGTTTTTCACTGATATCAATACTTGTATAACAAAGCATAATTTTATTTGATAATGTTAAACCCAAGCTCTTGCCCGAGTTCATAGAGAAATGGGAATCTTTATTATCAGAGTTAATGGTAAACAAAATGTCGGTCGTAATAAATTAAGGTTCTACTCATTGTTTAACTCTTTACCAAACGACAAAATTTTGGAATGGACCAAACTGAAATCATTCGCAGACGACAAAATAAATGTCGCTAAAATGATGATTTCTGCTTTTGATCGGGTAGAAAACATTGTGGGAAAAGGAGAAAATGCTGGTTACCAGCATTTTCTCCTTTTCCCAGAATGTTTTCAACAGCCTTTTGTTTCAGGGTCGTTAAAAGTCGGGATGGTGTGGTAAAGGGTTAATCGACCTTTGAAGTTGGGCAGTGTGAAATGATTCTATCGTTTTCTAACAGATCTGCATTTATTAAGTTTAGATGTGGTGTGGCACCTTTAAAATTGAAATTGGCGGCTGCATTAAGGTCAATGTTTGGGACAGAAAATGTATAGGCCTATTTTGCAACGAGGTGCAGGATGAATATCATATTCTTTTTCATTGCCATATAAGGCACTAGAAGTTTGTCCAAATTTTATATTACTGCCTGATATGGAGAAATTGTCACAAGTGTTTTCCAATCCCATTTTCATAAGGATATCCGCCAAAACCTCCTTTATATTTTTCCTAAACGTACTCTTATCGTGTGTAAATAATTAGACTGTCCTTATGTCTCCCTCTTTATTTTACTCATTCGTATTTTCCTTTTTTTGTAAATTGCACAACTATGAGCCATGCCCTGTGAAATGGGGACTTAACGCATCTGCGAAAAGTATCTACCCAGGTCAGCCTGCGCAGTCCGCGCAGGCTGACCTAGGCCAAAACTTTTCGCTATTGGTCATTTTTCTGTATGTCCAAGAACCAGCCTACCTAATAATTAAGTAAAAAAAAAGTGGCTATCATGTATCCATGGGTATTGATTGTTATCATGCATCACGATCACGGACATGCATGAAGCCCCCTTTTGCCAGAGCATGATTCATATACTTGTTAAGCGCGAGAATGATGGTTGTTCTTCATATGCACTAACGCCATGACTCTATCATTATACCTGTTTTTATGAAGAATGTGCATTTCTATCGATCTCTAGGGAATTTTCAATCTTAGCATAAATCGTTGATTGGCAGTATTCTCTCTTTCTCTGTGTGTGTGTGTGTGCGCGCGCGCGCGCGCGCAGTAAAAGTGGTGTTCGTGTCCGGCCAATAACTTCAAGGTGCATGGCACAAAAGATCACCATGGATAGAGGACGTGTTGCGTGCAAAACCGTGTCGCCAGCTCAAAGGTCAAGGTCAAAGTGCTTGGCCTAACTTCGTCAACATTTGCTACAACTATAGTGATGACGGGTGTTCCAGTGCCGATCATTAGTGTGACATGCATGGTTGGATTTATTAATAATATGATACTGGTGAATAATCACCATGGATAGAAGATGTGTTGCGTGCAAAACCCGTTTCATTACCTGAAAGGTCAAGGTCACAGTACTCAGTTGAACTTTGAAAGTTAAGATAACAGTTAACAGTTGACTCAGTGAGTTATCTCCTATAGCTGTTATTTTTTTGCAGGCCTTGACCCTTTGATTTTTTTTCATGGTACTTTATCAAGCTGTACAGGTTGTTAAGCTGGTGTGTCGCATACAAGAAAGACAACTCTGACTCTATGAGTTATCTCCCATCTCCTCCAGTGGAGTCGATTTAATGGTAGTGAGAAGAGTTGCATAGAACATGAAATGGGGGGGGGGGGGTGACACGATATATAATCTGACCTGAGTGTTGGACTTATCTCCCTTACTTATACTTGCAGATTATCAGAAGTGCATGTAAAAAGCCGTATATTTCTCATGATTTTTGGATTCTTTGTTGAAAATCACCTACTAGCGAACACAAACATGAGTTTCTCAGACTTACGCTCTAGGAATTATCTTTGAAGGCATCTGCCCTTATCACGCTTGCCCTTCTTACGCAGATGGCTTCGCACAAATAACTGCCAGAACAGACAACAACATGTCGCGAGCCTTTTGATCCCCCGAATCCAATTATGTATCCAGATCTGGGGTAAGAAATTATTTTTTTTATTTTTTATTTTATTTTATTTATTTACTTATTTATTTATTTATTTATTTTTTAATGGCGAAAAAAAGTTAAAAAATTCATGAAGAAAAAATGTTGGCTATTTTCCACAATATGACTACATAACTGGACTCTGGGGATCAAAAGGAAGGGTTTGATCCCAACTTGACTGTCCAGGGGAAAGAGAAAGTCGTCCAAAATATTACCTAAGGGGATTCCATCAGGAAATAACTTAAGCCAAACTTACCTGTTTTCCTAAACAGTCCAAATGGGTACCAAACTGATTTTTTTTATCCCTTGATTCTAATTATGTATTCACATCTTTGATAAAGTCAACCATTTTTTTTTTTCACTGAATCTTTAAAATCTTTTTTACTTTTTAGGGACTGATACTACACAAATTAACCCAAGGGACTAAGACTACAGAACGCTACCCATATGGACCAAACTCTTCCTTTTAATTCCCTGAGTGCAATTATTGATCCGCTGTTTTTTTTTTGTTTTTTTTCAAGTTGTTTATTTTGTTTCAGGGACTAACCCTACACATTCTTGGGCTCCAGGTTATAGGGTAGGTACCTCTCTGAGGACATAAAAATCTGCGAAAAAGAAGACATATCTTTTTCGATTTAATTGTTTCTGGTCAAGTTTGTATCAAGCTTTATAACAGAAAGAATCAAAGAGCCTAGGCAAAAGATTTAATGGAGATATAGAGGGACAAAGTCAACCTCTCCTCTATCAAGGGAGATATTTTGGTGAAACTGAATAGGGAGGCTTAGGACATCAAGAGGACATGCTTTAACAAATTTTTACTTTGGCTTACTCCATCTTTTTTCAGTGATCTCCCATGGTGGTAAAATCTTGTGTAGGCCATAACTCTTTAACCAGTGGTGTCATTTTAATGCTAGTTAGTTTAACTGCTAAGAACATGAAATAAAGGTGTCATGATAAATCTGAGCTGAGTGTTGGAGTTACTTCCCTTACTTATTAGCTCACCTGAGCACAAGGTGCTCAAGGTGAGCTTTTGTGATCTTTCTGTGTCCATTGTGCGTCGTCCGTCAAGCAGCCGTCAACATTTACCTTGTGTGGACTCTAGAGGCCACATTTTATGTCAGATACTCACCAAACTTACTCGGAATGTTTTCCTTGATAAAATCTTGGACAAGTTTGAAATTGTTTCATGTCGGGTGAAAAAGTAGGTCACTGGGGTAAATCTTATAAAAACCTTGGGTGCACTCTATAGAGGCAACACTTTCAGCCTGGTTCTCTTGAACCTTGGTCAGAATGTTTGTCTTGATAATATCTTGGACATTGTTCGAAATTGGGTCATGTCGGGTCAAAAATTAGGTCACATATTCTCGCGATGAGATATCATCATAATCGTTCAACTAGCCATGGAAAAGCGGTCGTTGAATTAGTTGCCCACGTCGAATTATTAGCCTACATACTTGACTAAACAAGCGGTTGGTATAGATCCAAAATCAGATTGTACTTTCCATGCAGTCTAATCTTAATCTATGCCATCCGCTAAAGCCCCTGTTTTCGCCAATGGCGCAGAAAGGGTAAAGTTATTTTTTTAATCAAGGGTTATACTCGTACTTACCTGATGTTAAGTAATGCACAGTATAACCAGCTTTCATACTTCAAACATTTTACCAGCCCAATTCAAAATAAATTTGAAAATTTACTGTGTTTACCCAAACCGATCTTCACCTCTGGGTGATCTTTGATAATGGGTGATCTGTCACTTAAATTTGACATATCAAATGTTTTATTGTGTTTACTACAACATGACTATGCTCCTATGTTTTCAAAAAAATGCGTGGTCAGTTTTCAGTAAAACTAGGAATTTTAGTATGAAAATGTTTTATGGTTGCCATGGAAACTGTAATTTTGGGAAAATCTGAACTCGACAACCTATTCTTTTTTTTTTTTTTTTTTTCTTTTGTTAAATTTGAATAGACGATAATTCAAGGATTCTACATAGAAAAGAAATGGACAAAATCTATGGAAGGGTATTTTTGATAACTCAGTTTTACTTGCAGAACTCTTAATTTTTCGGCTTTTTTGTGAGTATAAAATTGCTACAGAACGGCCCTTTCTGAAAAAAATATGAATGAATTCACGGTTCTGAATGTTAGATAAGGACATACAGATAGCTCTGATTTTATATAAATTATAAAATTAAAGCTGTCTGACAATGTTATATATATATAACAAAACTAAAAAAAATTAAAAATCTTTGAAAATCTTCTTGTCCAAAACCGTAATGCCAAGGGCTACCAAATTTGGCATGTAGCTTCGTCTAATGCGCCTTTACCAAGTGTGTCTTCAAATTATAGCTCTGGAGTCAGAATAACCCCGCTCCGGGTGTCACAAGTTTTACATTGGCTTATCTAGTGTAAACTTTAAAAATCTTCTTGTCCACACCATAAGACCTAGGGCTACCAAATTTGGCATGTAACCTCATCTGGTGGACCTCTACCAAGTCTCTTCACATTATAGCCATGGGGTCAAAATTTGCCTCGCCCTAGGGGTCACAAGTTTTACATTGGCTTATAGAGTGAAAATTTTAAAAATCTTCTTGTCCAAAATCATAAGGCCTAGTGCTACAAAATTTGGCATGTAGCTATATGTAACTGGGTTCTACTAAGATTCTCCAAATTATAGCCCTGGGGTCAAAAGTAGCTCCGCCCCAGGGGTCACAAATTTTAAATGGATTTATCTAGTGAAAACTTTAAAAAAATCTTCCGGTTCTAATTGAGTCACAATACCCCTTAAATCGGGATAGAAAAGGCTATTCACATGGCGCACCCTAGGGATGTGTCAGAAGGGTAGCTGGTGCCGCTGCCTACCATAGTGGGTTCCATGTTCCTAATTATATTTACCATACCCCCTACCTACGAAGTAGATCCGTCAATCTGCCCAGGTTGTGGTTCCGTGTTCTAACTCAAAAGCCGTTTTACCTAGGACCCTGAAACTTTACACAAATGTTGCTCATGACCCAAGGAGGTGCCTTATTGTTTTGGGGTTACATGGGTCAAAGGTCAAGGTCATAGGTGAAGTTTGCTTGAAAATCGTTTCCATGCCCTAACTCAATAGCTGTTTAACAAAGGACTGTGAAACTTTATACAAGTGCTGCTCATGACCCAAGGGGGGGTGCCCTTTTGCTTTTGGGTCCCATGGGTCAAAGATCAAGGTTACAGGTGAACTTTGTTTTGAAAATTATATCCGTTCTCAGATTTTGCTGCTTTAGTGATAAGATGCTGGGTGGGGGATATTTGTCCGCTATGCGGCTGTGCGACAGTTCTAGTTTATTATGCTTAAAATTAACTCAAGCTTGTCTTTTCATGTTTTTCGGCACAGTTTGCAGAATTATGCAAGGCAACAGATGTTGTTTTACGTTCGTTACCGTCCGATATTTCAGTTTTAGTCATTTGAAGAGAATTAGTTAATGATGGCCTTGCTTCTTTTTGAAGAGAATTTTGTAACTTAAACAAAGTTTCACCGTACCGTACCTTTGAACCTTTTCTCACATCTTTTTGAAGATGAGATAGGTATACAATTTGTGTATTGGGTGGTAAACGAGATTTTTTGAAGATGCTGGGCTTTCCATCGTCTTATATTTTCTAGACTTGATAAGGTAAAATAACCATTTTGTGACAGACGTGTTGTTTTTGAACAAATGTTTTCTACTCGAATACCATTTCTTTTCCCTTTTTTAATATTACAGGGCAAAATGTAAGCAATGAAAGAAATCCGCTTTTTGTCGAGCCTGCTTGCGCCGAGCGAGACATACTAGTAGACGTCACAATGTCGCCAGGCTATAGGGGTTATAGGGTAGGTACCCTTTTTGGGGGACATGAAAATACCCAAAAAAGAACAGATATCTTTATTGTTTTCATTGATTCTGGTCAGGTTTGTATCCAGCTTTTCAACAGAGATAGTCATAAAAGCCCAGGAAAAAGATGACAAATACCATTTTTTTTTTTTTTTTTTTAAATATTACAAGGCTTTCAGAGCACAATTTTCCTCTAGTAACAGCTTTTCCTAACGAAGGTAATAATGCAGATGCAAGCAGTGAAAGACAATTCCAAAAAAAGAACAGATATCTTCATTGTTTTCATTGTTTCTGGTTAAGTTTGTTTCAAGCTTTTCAACACAGTCGAAAGAGTCTTAGAAAAAGATTTAAAGGAGATATAAAGGGACAAAGTTGACCCTAAGTAAAAGTTGCCGAAATTTCTTTTTTTTTTTTTTTTAATTCATAACTCTAAAACTACTAAGACTTGAAAACTTCACAGCATTTAGATCCTACTTAGCTCTAAACGATAAAAGTAGTCGGTAGGCTCTGCGTAGAGTTTTAAGGGGTCAAAAATGCCACCCAAACACGTTTAAAAATTGGGGACGGAAACTCCCAAAACTGCTAGTTTTTTAACATGACGAAACTGCCAAAATTAAGTCACGTGGTGAGCGCCCTCAAGGGTTTCGTCCAAATATTCAAAAGCACTATTGTTTCAGCTTCCTTTTGCCCCAAACCGGAAGTTCCTAGCTATTTCCGATCAAAGGTTATTGCTAACCCTAATTCTAAGTTAGGGTTAGCTACGAAAAAAATTGAAAATAATTCCGAGTTGAAGAAGGTCTAGTAGGTGGGTAACCCTAACAAGGTATTTTTCGGTCTCGATTTTGTTTTGCTACAGGAAGCAGCAGGCTGATGAAATCAATCATCCAGAGGGATTTTGGGAGTTAAGAATCTTTGGATTTCCAGGCTAACCCCATTCTTGTAATATAGAGGTGTCCCTTGAAAAATGAAAACTGCCGTTCCTTATCAAATCCATCATTCGGGGTGAGGTTTGTCTGTGGTTTTAGGACCCTGGGGACTGTTTTAAGTCATAATACCCCTTAAATCGGGATAGGAAAGGCTGGTCATATAGCGCACTCTAGGGTTGTGTCTGAAGGGTAGCTGATGCCGCTGCCTACCACATGAGGTCCCATATTCTTAATTAGGGTTAGGGTTTAGGGTTAGGGCTATATCTATACCTCCCTATCTACGAGGTAGACTCGTCAATCCGCCTAGGTTTTCGTTTCCGTGATCTACCTCAAAAGCCGTGTGATCTAGGACCCTGAAACTTTATACAAGTGCTGATCATGACCCAAGGAGGTGCCCTTATGTTTTGTGGGTCACATGGGTCAAAGGTAAAGGTCACAGGTGAAAGTTGCTTGAAAATCGTTTCTGTGCTTCAGCTCAATAGCTTTTTGACGTAGGACCCTGAAGCTTCGTTCAAGTGCAGGTGCATTATTCCTTTTTGGGTCACATGGGTCAAAAGGTCAAGGTCATAGGTAAATTTTGTTTGAAAATAGTTTCCGTGCTCTAACTCAATCGCTGTCTGACCTAGGATCAAGTTATTTTTCAAAACAAAGATCACCATTGACCTTGACCTTTGACCCATGTTACCCCAAAACAAATAGGCACTTTCTGTTGTCTTATTGTGCTTCTTCAATCTTCTTCAATGACAATGTGCTGGTGAGGTATTTGTCAACTTTGCGACAAAGCTAGTTGTTTATACCTCTTCAATTAAAATGACGTTCACGGCGATGAAATCTAAAGGAGGCTGGCAAGAAGGGAAATCATGATGACCGGAGTCTTGAAGTTTTCATACTTTTTAGGTAGACCTGATTTTCTTGAAGTTTGTCCGTGGTGGACATTGAGTTTCCAGATTTTTTAGGTAGACTGGATTTTCTTGAAGTTTGTAAGAAGTGGAAATTTGTATAAATGGCGCAATTGTGATAGTGTACATTTCTGTAAGGAATAAAAGTACTGAAAGGAAGGAGAGCTGGGTACAGAAAAAGAACTCGCGAAATTTCGAAGATTCTGCAGATTTCATAACCTTAATTGGAGTGCTTGCTCCACTCACCTCTACCTGACGTTGTAAAATAAAAAAGGGAATTTGCATTGGTGTATGCCTACTTGGACTAAGTTTATGGTGTTGGACTATGGACACAGTATTTTCGATTTTTCTGAAAGTCATAGTTGCGTGCGAAATATCTGATACAAAATTTAAGTTCACACGAAAACGTGAACATTTCTAAAACGAGATACTGACTATGATGCAAAAGCGGTTTTTATTCAAGTCTGAAAGTAGAGCACGTTTGGTGACGGATATCCTACTACGACTACCTACAGATATGCACTAAGGAGAAATGTAGGATAATAGTATAATAATCCAAGGACGAATTAAGTTCATCTCCCACTAGCCAAGGATGACGTTCGCTTCGTTGCTGTAACAGGGCAACGTGATCGTCAGCCTTGGCTGGCGAAGACGGACGAAATTATGTATTAAGATATGAGGTAAGAAAGACAAGAGGGGAAATTAAACCTTACGTTTATTTTTGCAAACAAAAGGTGGTTTATCATTACATAGAAATCATTCAGCTTTCCTCGGTATCCGGATTCTGTGGTCATCTCAAGATAATTTTTTCCTCCAAGTGGTGTTTCAACCTGACCGTTATCGGGATTCCCTGTAGAATATTTGTATGGGTTTTATGAGCCGCCGAGAGCAGAGGGACACACACACACACACACACACACACAATCATGATGTTTCAGAAACAGTTTTATGCCAAGCACAGCATGTAAGGTAACATTCAGCATTAAAGGCTGCTAGCGCACTTTTATAACATACATCGATTTACATCAAATGTTCAAAATGATGTCCATTTTTACGAAAGAGGGCAATCAGTCTCTTCTTAACATACGCTTTCATCGATCTGTACGTGATTACAATCATTTCTGGAACTATCGATGGCTTAAGCTCATCCGACGTCTGAGGCTGTATTCTATGCACATTGGGCGGGATGCCTTGATTGTGAATGGTGTCGTTCGGCATTTAGTCTTGAAGACAGTGATAAAAATACTGCAACAATTACATGGAACAATATTTTCGGCTCTTTCCTTGAAGCAAAAGTTAATGCCATCACTTTGTGGTAGGATATATAGTACAAGAGGAAATGTGGTTTCCGCGAGATGGTACATCTCACACAGCCTATAGCATATTGGAATGTCTGGAAAGCAAAGGACGAAGGTCTATAATGGCCTTTTTGGGCTAGAATAGATTTTTGGCAAAATTTGTAGATTAATTCTACTATGTATCGGCTGTCATTTGGTGAAGTATTAAGATGCAGCCGTCATGCCTTCCATCCTGTATGCTTGAGGTATTTTGATATGGTTTCAATCTTTAAGACTAAATTGCAAATATCTTTCATTTTAAGCTGAAATGGATATTCATATTTTTCATGTAGGTATATACCCTGTAAGAGGATGTAACTGATGCAGACAATATAAAACAACATTCATCAGCAATGGAGTTATAATCACTTTTAAGTCGTACCTAAATTTCGCTTATTTTGTCATCTCCAACTTTGCGGGAAAAAAAAAAAAAAAAAAACAGAACTTTGTTATATTTTTAATAGAAAACTAGGATATGTTGACATTATTATACTAGATATAGTAGACATTCCATAATTATGAGGAATTTGCTCTGCATTGAGCAACACTGGAGTTAGTTGCCCTGGAAATAGTGAAAATATTTTTTTAATGTTCTGATACTAAGTATATTTACGTTATATTCATTATATTCACGGGACTAAACCCACTCAAACCCAATTTTATGGATGGATGTCAGGAAAAGGTATGGAATAAGTCGTCGCATGGTGACTTTTTCAAGTGCAAATTGACTGCTGTGACCATTGGGCTACAATGTGACACCTTGTTATATACAGTGAGCTCATTTCACTCACCCCATATATATAGACGCAAACGAAAAATCCGACACAATGTTAGTGAGTGAACTGATCTATTAAAACGCCACACGCCTTTAAATGTTTTAAATTTAATAAATTCTAAATAAAACCAAACATGTTTTGGCTAAAGCCTCATCAGTGGTGAAGTTACTATACGTCATGGAATCGGAAGGAAGGTAATTACATAACGTTAGCAACGATGTATGTATACACACAAAGCCATGTTCCTGCCACTGAGTAGGCCACTTGCCCATTAGACTATGAAACAGAGTATATACTACTTAAAGTTTGCAAAGCACCAAATATTTCAAACATGATTTCAAATTGATTTTTAAGTTTGCATGCGATAAAAATGTTTGTATGTATTATTAGCTCAGCTGTTTTCGAAGAAAACGACGATTTGTCATAGCCATGGCGTCGTCGTCGTTCTGGTCATCGCCATGCTAAAAACTCTGACATTTTGTACTTTCTCTAATATTATGTAATATAAATAATTAATTACTATATTAACTATTTAGAAGGTCCCCACGCGTGCATGCTATAATCATCAATCTTTTATGAATGGGAAAATTTTCGTTAAAGCCATGGAAATAATGTACCCCTAAAGTTTCTTGGTCTTAAGTGCTTCGTTTGTCTATTTAAATGTTTTTGTATGCAGCATTAAACAATATTCTATCATATTACGGACGACAGCTCACCTTTTCCTGTCTTTCCTGTGTTTCACCAGTACAAGGCTTGGGTTCTGAAGTGTTTTCCCCAAGGACGGACGCTTCCAGGAAAACCCCAGCATTTTGAGTGAGGATTGAACCAATGGTCCCAGGTTTCTGACCCCAGGTTTTCACCACTAAGCCAGACAGAACTTTTGGTATTTTTGTGTACTACATTATATGTACCCAATAGGTGTAAGGTATTCAATCGTCTTTTCATCTTGAAAAATGACATATATGGAGAAGCAAGGAGCTGCCCATTGTTATGCTAATGGGGCCCTTGTCATGCACCTTTCTATAACATTGGAATCTGGTTGAGGTTTCAACACTTCTGTAAATGATGACTGCTGAAGGTTCCCTGGTACCATATATGTGACAGCAACGTTGTTTCTTATGCCTTCAGCATGCATCTGCAGTACTTATACCCATGCATGGTTGAAGGAAAGTGGTCTTTACTCGAACAGACTATGTCAAGGGATTCTTCTTTCACGTAGCTATGGTATGAGTAAGCCTTGGACCAAGCTAGGTGGACGGGAACTGGGCTGTCGATCGGTCACTTTACTGGTGAGTCCAGCTACCGCATAGACTTAACAAACAGGCTTGCTAGGGTATGACTAAGCCAATGGTGAGATTTCATTCAGCCAACATTGCTGAACATGGCCCTTATGGATTGCCCACATGTAGAATCAGCTGGGATGGACGTAAGATCAGGTTCTTGATATACAGGAAAGATTGTATTCAACTGCAAAAAGTTATGGCTGGGTTTAATGGACGGTATAGCTCGTGCCCATACTATCTATGGTGTGCAAGAGTACCTGCGAAAAGGTGTAATTACAGGTCTGGACTTGCCAGTCAAATGTGGAATGGGCTGCAGGTCCAGATTTTAGTCCGATATAGAAGTCACTACATGAATTGTGAAAAAATAAACCATTACATTGTTGCAGCTATATAACGTATTCACTTAAAAACTCTTGGTGCTTAGCAAACTTTAAGAAATATGAAATTTAGATGACATGAAGATCAACGTGATGGGTATTAAATTTCTTCTTCTGAAATACTAAAGTGTGAAAAGAGTTTTTTTTTTTTTTAAAAGTAATCGTAAACTGAAAAGTATTTCTATTAATATTTGAGTATACTTGAAAATATTTAAAACCACAAGAGGAGAATTAGAATGTCTGGAAAAGAGCTCTGGGTCTCATTGTGACCATACAAGAAAGGTCAAGGTCACCAAACTGTAATTCATTATCATGCCATCAATATTAAACCTTGCCAACATGCGAACAAAATTTTTGTATCCTGTAAGTGCGAAATCCTAAATTGTGACATGAAAGTTTGTTGACTCAATCCCAGTAAGAGAATTATCAGTCATAAATTGGAGCTCTTGGTCTCATTTTACCTTTAAAAAGGTCAAGGTCACCATGCCATAACTTAGTGCATACCCATTCCTGACAACAGTCTATAAGATTTGGGTTTGAGTGTGTTTAGTCCCGCGAATATAATGTAAGTATACTTTAAAAAAAAGCATACAGCATGGAAGACATGACCACTGCATCTTAATACTTCACCAAATGGCAGCCGATACATAGTATAATTAATCTGCAAATTTTGGCAAAAATCTATTCTAGTCCAAATAAGGTCCTTATGGACATCCGTCCCTTGTCTCAAGGGTGACCTTGAAAACAGAGAGACCATGACCCTCTCACTTGCGGGACCTATTAGCCGATTGGACTTTTTTCTGTAATGTTATGAGGACAATGTGCATGAAGTACAGCCTCATACAAAAGATTACCTCTGTAGTTTCAAAGACTGACCACATCCCAAGTGGGAAGATCGATGAAAGCAAATTTTATGAAGGGACTAAAAACTAAGATTTCGTGCCTTAAATACGAACCTAAGAGAAAGAGAAAATGTTGGTTACCAACTTTTTCTCCTTTTCCATTTGTTTCAAGTAGGGGTGAGCCTTAACCATTCAACCAAAAAAATTCGAAACAAATTTGTAATTAAAGGATCAAGACCAGACTGCACAATCTATCCAGTTATGTCAAACGCTTAGTACATATTAAGAAAAATGCAAGGCTTGGAGAGAGAGATCGAAGTTTTCCTATATACAGCATACCGCTTTTGAAAATATTGTATCTATCTCCCTTTTGAACATTAATCCAATTACATGGATATCGCCAAGTAGGCTACACCTATCCATAATTTGCTGATTTTTTTTTTTTTACCAGTACTTTGCACAATATTTTTCCAAAGTCACTAGCTGCTTACCCTCATGACTATCGTCGAAACAATGGTCAGCGGTGAGAGAGGAATGAATCCTGTCGCCATGACTGTCGTCGTTTGTATGTAGCCTGCACTTTTTTTTAAAAAGTCTGTTTCCACGTTGATTATCCACAATTTAAAAGCATGTTTTCAAAGCCGTCTGCTAAAATTTAACGGACGACAAAGTTGTAGACTTGTCCATATCGGAAGTATTATCAGACAACAATCTCATTGTGGCAATTATGGTGGGATTGTCTTTTAATAGGTAAGCACTGTGGAAGAATTTGAAAATGCCGGGTATCAGCAGTTTCTCACGTTCCCATAATGCTGTCAAAGACCTTTTTCCTCAAGTGGAAAACACGTTATCATTTGATAAAGAGTAATGATGATAATAATTAGATAGGCGTAAATAAGTACGTGTTTGTTTTACATAGTAGCGCTGAAATGTTAGTTGTTGTCTTCAGTTTGTTTTACTTTTAATGCTCGCCTGGACGGAGTCCAGGAGCTAAAGGCTCTACTGTCGGTGTCGGCGTTTCTGTAAGACTTGGCGTTGGCATTAGCGTTGGAGTCGATGTTGGCGTTTGAGTCGACGTTGGCGGTAGCGTTGGAGCCTGCGTTGGCGTTGGAGTCGGCATTGGCGTTGTCCAGAGTCGGCGTTGGCATTGGAGTCGGCATTAACGTTGGAGTTTGTGTTAGCGTTGAGTCGGCTAAGGCCTTCGAGTTGGCGTAGGCGTTGGAGTCAGCGTAAGCGTTGGAGTCGGCGTTAGCGTTGGAGTCGGCGTAAGCGTTGGAGTCGGCATTAGCTCTGGAGTCGGCGTAAGCGTTGGAATCGGCGTTGACGTTGGAGTCGGCTTTGGTGTAAGCGTTGGAGTCAGCGTTGGCGTTGGAGTCGGCGTTAGCATTAGCGCTGGATTTGGCTTTAGCGTTGAAGTCGGTGTTGGCGTTTGAGTAGGCATTGGCGTTAGCGTGGGCGTTGGAGTCGGCGTTAGCGTGGTCGTTGGAGTCGGCGTTAGCGTTGGAGTCAGAGTTTGCGTCCACATTTTACTTTAAAGGTTTTTAAGACCTCACGTTTTTCAAACCTTATCATGAATTCGGTTCTTTTTTTGGTACAACGATACATATAGGTCCAAACTTTTTTATATTTAGCAGAGTCCCGGCTCACACCGATGATCTATAGGTCACGGTCGTGAAACTTCGGTTTTATAAGTGCTTACATTTTCGAACTAAAAGATGACACAGATTCAGACTTTCATTGGGCGATACCCTAGTAATTAGCATGATCTAAAGGTCAAGGTCACAAACTTTGAATTTTTGTGTTAAAGTCTGTCTAGAGCCCTTATTGTTCAGACTCAATGATTGATTTGACTCATATTTAGTATGATGATGGATACAGGTCCACATTTTCATTCAGATATACTGCCGCCCATGCCTGTAACCAGAAGGTCAAGGTTGAGCTATTGCACTAACCCTGGTGTCGGTGTTGGTCTTGGGCTTTCTCTCCTAGGCTGAGACCCTATTGCTGTGTCAAGGCACTGCCACCCCAAACAATTAATTTTTGCGTGCCGTCAGACGGCAGTTCTTGTTATTGTACAACTGTCGCACAGGGCTTGTGATTATTGTTGAGCGTTGCAGTAATGGCACTAGAAAGTCGCTATACCGACAGTGGCTAAGTAATTTATCTCCACCTGATCTTTTTTGTCGATTGCGTGAAAAGTATTCAAACTGATATATTGGATCTGGCATGAGTTGGTGTTTGAGATAAAATTCCGTTAAACGAGTCCACAAAAATGTTATTAAGTGAGCCTCTACCGAGCTTAATAACATTTTAGTGGAGGAGTTTAATAATTTTATACGCCAAAAGCAAACGATGTCAGATTCTTTTTATCACATACACTGTAGCTGTATCTCAAGAATTATAATTCATGATGTACCTGCATGTGCAAGTGTATTGAAATTTACATAAGCCCTATATGTTTCTTTGAGACATGTGTACATCACACACAAAAGATAGTTCCAAATAAACGTGAATATAGCAGTTTCGTTTTACATCTTAATATACAAAAATTTGCAGTTTTGTCACAATCATCAGTTTTGACAGTTAATTTCACACAGGAGTATTGATCGCAATGTTTTAGGAATGAAGCGTAATTACAGCGCGTTAACCAAATACGGCACTATTTTCTTATCTCACGCGTGTGTAAGACAAGAAAATTCATAATGGCTGTCTTACATGGAAAATAAAGGGAATCATGCAGAAATATGAAATCTTGAACGAGCTTACGAGTGCCAAGACCATCATCATAATCATTATCATACTTTCGGATATATCTTTCGCCACAACAGCCTGTTTTAAAGCCAATCCGTTTTTTATTCTATTTTTCAGCGGTTGTCACTAGTCCGTCAAGTTTGCAAAACATTTGATATTTAATACAAGCAGGCCTACAAACATAGGACTTCATGAAATTTACACAAAACAGTAAAAGGTGAATTTTTGGGGTTGTTTAATTGACTTCCGCATGGAACCAACTAGCAGAAGACAACTCGAAAATGTTGAAATAAAAATGATCGAAACACATTCATGTATAGTATGATCGTTAAGAGTAATAACTATTTTTGTCACATTTTTAACCCTTTACTACACAATTCCGCCTTTTAACGACCCTGGGAAAGAAGCCTTTTGAAAACATTGTGGGAGAAGGAGAAAATGCTGGTAACCAGCATTTTCTCCTTTTCCCACAATGTTTTCTATCCTATCTAAGAAAAATTGCACCATTTGAGCCACATTGAAATTGTGGTCTGCAAATTCTTTTATTTTGGAAAAGGCTAAATTTTTGTCGTCTGGTAAAGGGTGAAAGTGATCTTTGTAGGACACATTGGTTATCGCACGTTGGTCCTGAACGTGTTATCATTTTTATTTTCCTAATGTCAAGTGCGCATATAGGTAACTTAACGCCAGAAATATGGAGCAGAGTACTATATCTAAACTTTCAACAAACAACCCTGAGTTTTAATGACAAAAAAGAGAAGCCATTTGAAAACATTGTTGGAAAAGGAGAAAATGCCAACATTTTCTCATTTTCTCCACAATATTTTCTGCCCTTTCAAAGACGAATTGAAAGTTTAGAGACTCATTCAATGTCATTTAAATCTTTTCAATAAAGACGGGTCTTGAAGCCTCATTTAATTGTCGTCTGCAAATCCTTTCAATTAGGACAGATCTAAAATTTTGTCGTCTGGTAAAGAGTTTATCGACTTTAACAGCAGACGTTCCTAAAACAGATTCCCATAGAAATATGGAATATACAAGATAATGGATGTTTAGTACAAATGTCAATACAAATACTTGCAGAAAAAAGAGGTAAAAAAATGCATGGTCAGTAACGAGCATTTTTTTTTTTTTCCATCTGTAGGGTTTTTCAATGTCGTCTTCTGTGAAATGAAAACAAATTCGTTTGCAAAAGATTCGGTTGCAATGTATGAAGGGTTAATTTACGATAACAGGCTGTTTATTTTTACTTATTAACTGCGGATATAGGTAAACTGGCACTTGAACAAATGGAACGGAAAATGATAATTAACTGGCAACTAGTTAAACAGTGTTTCGCCATATTTGGTTGTATGCTTATACAACTAACTTTGGGAAGTCGTTATACCTTAAGTAAGTATCGTTAACTCTTTGCCAATCGACAAAATTTTTAGACTGGTCCAAATTGAACACATTTGCAGCCGACAAAATAAATGCGGCTAAAATTTTTTTTGAGGAAGGGTGGAAAACATTGTAGGAAAAGGAGAAAATGCTGGTTAACACCATTTTCTCCTTTTCCCACGATGTTTTCAAAAGGCTTCTTTCACAGGGTCGTTAAAAGCCAGGATTGTGTGGTAAAGGGTTAACTTTCTGTAAATTCCGTCACACGTTAAGTGAGCATCTTCTACTGGTCTGTAAATTCCGTCACACGTTAAGTAAGCATCTATTACTGTTTTGTAAATTCCGCCGGTAATAAACAAAATGCTATGATTTACCTTTACCAAACAGTTTTAATGACCCTAAGAGACGGGGCTTTTGAAAACATTGTCGCAAAAGGAAAACATTTGGAGACGACAAATTAAATGTGCTTTCAGGGACGAAGGAAAACATCGTGGGGAAAGGAGAAAATGCTGGTAACAACGTTTTCTAAAGCCTTTCTCTTCAATGCCGTTAACACACTGGATTGTATAGTGAATGATTAATGTTTCTAATCTTGAGAAATACAATGGCCGAAATATTGAGAAACAAAGTGATTTAATTTAAAGTATCTTTATTCCATTTTGTTGATAAGTAGAGCCATGCTCTGTCAATAGGGGATTTAATGCAATTCCATTTTGCATTATACCAAGCAAGTCATCACATAATAATAGATTCATAAAATCTGCCTTGTCTAACAACCGACTGAATCTTGAGGTAGATTGGTCCTTTGACTAACAGAAAATTTACAAATAGTAAAATATTTCGATCCGTGTCAGCCTGCCTGGGTCGATACTGTTTGCAGATGCATTGCACCCCCTTTTCACAGAGCATAATATTATCAATTGTGTAGATAATAAAAGTGTATAAGAATGTAGAAATGGATCAATTTTATGCGTAGCTTGCTATATAACGCGTCACGAAGATGCATTTAACGCTATTTTCCTAAAGCGCCGCTTATTTCGTTTCAGCCAATTTCTCCCCTTACATAATTTCATACATACGTGAAAGAACGGACGATGTTTCAGTGCGCAATGTCGACATACTGTGGGTGGCCACTTCCGGTCTCCTAGGTCGGTGTGTCGGCATGACTCTGGGTGGTATATTGGACCGCAGATTCGAACCAAGGACCGCTGTAGCTATTGGATCTTTCATCTTCGTGTAAGATTTTTGTTTTTGTTTTTTTAATTCCAACGGAGCATCCAGCACAAGAGAAAAAGAAGCTTTGAATCTTAAAACCATAGATGCTGTGGGTGAAGCGGTGAAGCTAAATTATAACATGTGTACCCTGCATGCCAAGCGTTGGTTATAATCTTTCCTTCGACCGTTAGTGTTAGAATCGCTTTGAACACGAGTAAGGCATTAACGATAACTACAAGAATAACCAGACCAGCATTAATTGTCTTGCACTCCTCTCACAATAAGTACAAAAATGACATATGAACAATGCTTTGTGAAAAGGGGCATCTGCAAAAAGTATCGATACAGGTCAGCCTGCGCAATCCGCGCAGGCTGACCTGTGTCGAAACTTTTTGACTTCGGTAAATTTTCTGCACGTCCAAGGGCCTCATTGCCACAGGGTTTAGTCGTTTGTTAGACAAAATGGATTTTATGGATTAAGAATTACGCGATGACTCACTTGGTACGACGCATCACGGACATGCATTAAACTCCTTTTGCCAGAGCATGGCTCGTGTATTTTTTGGTATATTAGATGGAACTGTTGACCGCTTTATTGACCGACTTCCTGAGAAACATCACAATATCATCAAAAACAACTAATTCAAATGCCGAGGCTTTGTAGAGCAGTCGGTAGAAAACCGGACTTGCTGGTTCGAATCCCCAGCTCGGTCAATTTCTTTACGAGGATTGATAACAGTCGTTACGACAGGATTCATTTCTATCTCACTGCTGATCATTGTTTCAACATTGGTTATGTGCGAAAATAGCTCGGGAGTCTGGTAAAAGAAACTATAGGAAGCATAGATACGTGAACTGGTTGCTGCGATGTAACTGAAGTAATGTTGCAAATAGCCTTTAAACCCTAGCGCGACTAACTGACCTTTTGCGGACAGTGTAGACCAAGATTAGACTGCATGGAACGTGCAATCTGATCTTCGATCTACACTGTCCGATAAGGAGATGTTTTTCTCAAGAAGTAAGTTTGAAGTTGCATTATTAAGTGAAATGTCTTTGAAAAGATATAAAACACTGCAGAAAAAGGAGGAAAATTTTTAACCGGTAATTACCAGAATTTTCTCCTTTGTCCCCCACACTGTTTTCCTAATAAATGAGTGTGTTTGGTAACAACTTCAACGCCTTACTACACAATCCCATGTTTTAACGACCCTAGGAAAGCTCTGTAAAAACATGGTGGGAAAAGTAGAAGATGCTGGTTATCAGCATTTTCTCCTTTTCCCTCAATTTTTTTTAATCTTTCAGAGATAAACCCAATCACTTGATCCACATGTAATTTATTGTCTAAAATTCCTTTAAATTTGGGCAAGTCTAAAATTTTGCCATGTAGTAAAGGGTTGAATATTAAATGTTAAGTGAAGTGTTCAAGATCTAAGAGCACGTTCTGTGCAGTCTGATCTTGACCAGCACTAGCTGCAAATGCACCTTACCCCTTTACCGGGCAACATGTTTTCAGACTCGTCCATTGGCAAAGCATTTGCAGTCAACAACTTAAATGTTGCTTAGCCCTTCAACAAACGACAATACTTTAGACATGTCCAAATTGAAAGCATTTACAGGCGACAAACTGAATGTGGCTCAAAAGTTGAAATTTATTGTTAAAAGGATTAAAAAAAAAAACATTTTGGGAAAGGGAGAAAATGCTGGATACCAGATGATAGTCCTTGCGACAGGAATCATTCCTCTCTCACCGCAGAATGTTGTTCCGACGATCGTTGCGTGGGAAATAATGTGCCGAGTATTGGTAAAAGATACTGCAAGAAAGCATGGATAGGTGCACTGGCCGCTTTGATATAACTGGTTTAATTTTGAAATCGGCGTTAAAAACGATACAGACAAACTAAGCAGAGCAAACACACAAATGACCCACGCCCTGTGAAAAGCAGGATTAATGCATCTGCGAAAAGTATCGACCCAGGTCAGCCTGCGCAGTCCGCGCAGGCTGACCTGGGCCGACACTTTTCGCTGTCGGTCAATTTTCTGTATGTCAGTAAACCAGTGTGCCTCATGATTCAATCGGTTGTTACACAAAGTGAATTTTATGGATCCACAGTTACGCCATGACTTGCTTAGTATCACGGATCACGGAGATGCATTAAGCCCACTTTTGCCATGAGCAATGCTCTGGCAAAAGGAGTTATAATGCATCCCCGTGATGTATTATACCCAGATTCGGCCCATGTCAGCCTGCGCGACATGCGCAGTGCATGGCTCACATGTATTAATTCATGTCGCGCCGACTCAAGGACATGTAACACAGTTTTTCCCGGCCCACCGCTTTGATTGATTGATTTTCCCATTTATTTATCGGCGGTGCCCCCCTGAAAAATGTTAGTTTTGATGAGGGGGATAGTGCGAGATTCAGGATGAAGCCCGTCTGGTTCTTTAACGTGCTCGGTGTACAGCACTGTCATACGGGACCTCGGTTCAACGTCGAATCCGAAAGACTTATAGTAATTTTAGATAGTCAGCCGTAAGGCTCGAACCCACACCCTCAGGTGACCCAAGACTTGCAGTTTACAAGTCGTACGCTCTACTACTTGAGCTATGCGGGCTGGTCGCTCACCGTTCTGCGCGTGTTTCGTTTTTTATTTTTTGTAAACTCTAATTATATTTCACTGGGTTCTTATGACAGAGAGATAGTATATTTTTATCTGTAATACGTTGGCTGTCTTTTAAATATCTGAAAATCACAGACGAGGAAGAAAAATGGGAGATTTATCAATTATCGGGATGCCAAACTAGACATTTATTATAAAGGGAGGCATTTTATTCTGTCAATAAATTAAAAAAAAAAAAAAAGAAAAAAAGCAGTATATGTCTTGAAAATGCCCCGCTTGATATACTTTATTATTATTATTATTATTTCTTTACAAGATATAACAAAGCACTATTTCTGTGCAAAGCCTGAAAAAAAAAAATGTCCACTGATTTTTTTATTGCAAAAAATTGATCAGAAAATAAGTCTTTGCTGACAAATAAGAACATTTATAATTACTACAGTGATCTGTTTAGTGCCTTAATTCCTTGTACTAATCCTTTTCACTATTGGCAAATATCACATTTCTAGGAAAAGTCATTTATTTGAGCAGTATTTGGTACTTTAAGAACCTTTTTTAGGTTTGGAATTAATCCTATTCTCTGTAATTTTGACAAGAGATATCCGCTTAGAAGAACTGTATCTTTGTATTTTGCTCCGCAACGTATGATTTTCTTTTCATTTTTTTTAATTCGCATACATTATATTATCATCTGAGCGAAAATGAAAAAAAAAAAAAAAAAATCCATAGAAAAAAAAAAAACCTCTGGCATATGTTCGTAATGTTATTGACTGTTAGAAAGGAATGGCTTAGTTTGTCGGACGGAAGGGGACTATAAACTCTATACAAAACAACAGAAATTTTGATTTGTCTTTATTAAAAGCATTGGCGGAAATAATCCAAATGAGTTTGAAATGGTGGAGAGCAAACGCTGGTTACCCGCTTTTTATCTTTTTTTTTTCCCACAATGCTTTCAAACGGTTTCTTCTTAAGGGTGGTCCAGTAAAATAAGGGATTGTTTGTTAATTAAGCAGACAATGTAACAACATGATAAGATTGCACGCATGTGGGGGCTGCTCTTGGTCCACACGTTCCCAGAATACAGGTAAGGACTATTTTCTTGAAGGACATCATTCTTCCTGTGTTATTGTGCCGTAAAAGATTCGTTCCTGGCTTTTCTGTTTACATACGGCGGATATGGTTCGTTTGGCATGATGATTTCTTATGGCGTCACAATTCAGACCGCCATCAAGGTAAGCGTTTGCCTTTTTAGCAGATCTGTATTTCAGACCTGTCAACTGTGATCCATCTGATCGGAACAAAATATTCCGAGATGCGCATGCGCTGTAGTATTCTACTTTCAGGTTTAGTGTAGTTCAAGTCTCGTTTTATTTTCAATCAATTCAAAGGCCATAGAAAATAGCATAAGCCCATAACATAGAAAATAATTATTTCAAACAAGAAGCAATATTGTTATTTTCTTCTTTAAAAATATAATGTAGAAAATAATCACGGAAACCCTGATATACACATGTCGAGGTAAGATCTGAAGTCATAGGTTGTGGGGGGGTATTTTGCCGGAGAGCATGCGCACAGAGGCACTTCCGGTTCATGTTGCAAAAGATGCCGTGGCAGCTCTGGATGATAAATTTCCGCCCGGTTTCAAAGTATATCATACTTTCTTTACAATGCTTGGTGGATGGAAAGTAACCAAAGTAACCAAATATCGCAATTAGGATTTTGCCAACACGCGCATAACTTCACCACTTTCTCAATTTAAGGCAATACCAAAGGTATTTTAACCCTTAGGCTTCTGCTAAGCGCGACTCAGGGACCTTTTGCGGACAGTGTAGATTAAAATCGGACTACACAGAATGTCCGATAAGGAGATATTTTCCCCCAAATGTAACTTTGACATGGCAACATTTATGTTTTTACTATCGACTTGAAAGTTTTATTTACTTATTTAGAAGGTTAAGGGTTAACAGAGCTCCAGATAAAAGGGAGTAATGACATTCTAAATTCATTATTTCTCTTCCAAACCCTATGTTGTGGGTACTCATTAGAATCGTCTCGATGAGACGATTCTAATGAGTACCCATAACATAGAGTTTAGTGGAGAGTAATTAATATTTTCAATTCTATTATCAAAATCACTCCCTCTATCTGGAGCTCTGGGTTAAGATTGTGTAACTTGAGACGATCTATGTACGGTTAGTTGCAAAAACAAGTAGCAAGACACAGTCATCAAGTCTCCGTCTGCTGGTTTATCTTCGAAATGTCAGTCAGTTTGGGGCTACTTTTACAATCTCCGCAGAAGAAAATGCGAGTAATCAGTTACCTGGTTGAAGTTAAATGCATTTTCGGAAGACGATATAAAGTTAGCTCAATCGATAAGACTTGTCCCTTGAAGGTTAGAAAACAGTGTGTATAAGGAGAATATTCTGTTTACCAGTATTTCTGCTCTTCCCAAAATGTTTTTATTTTAGTGTATTAATGTATTTATTATTCCTTCAGATATCTAAAACTCTGGATTAGTTGGTAAAGGGGTTAAAACGCATCTAGTGTTACCTGCTAACCTTCCTGTCCCTCCATCAAATCATTGTAGTGGATGAACAAAAGACCAGCATTCGCAGCCGGCATCGTGATGATGGGTCTTGGAGCCAGCGCTCTGATCTTCAATCAGGTCATCACACTGTACATAAATCCGGACAACCTCAAGCCCAATATCTCTACCACAGAGAACAACGAAGGGTAAGATATAGGGGATTTTTTTTTTTTTTTTTTGGGGGGGGGGGGGGAGGGGGGGAAGAGGTGAAAGATCGAACTTTATTTCATAGAGTGAACATCATCGGTAATATTTTCAGGAGTGGCGCAGCCGCGACTGAAAATATTACTGTATGATGTTCACGAGATTTAATAAATTTCGATCTTTCACCCAAAGAATAAACCAAATATTCTGTTTATTTTATGCTTGTAACCCCCTTTTAGTTGGGGCTTGCGGGGTACAGGGTAGCTCTCGGTATTTCCGTACGAGTGACTCTATCAATCGTTAAATTCACTGGTCGAAACGGTGAAATTATCGAACCATAATCCACCATTATTTCCCGATAAACTACCGAAAAGCATGAAATAAGTATTTTTTTTTTCTCTCTCTCTCTCTTTAATACCGGTGGAAAAGCGTTTTAAATGATTGACAAACATTATTTCAGTCATGTCACGGTGACAGCTCACTTATTGTGTTGATTGGGTTTCTTCGGTGCAAGGCTGGGACTCTGTTTAGCTTTGCCAAAGATCACTCCGATAAAACCAAGCGCCGCCTGTAAGGATCGAACGTACCACCACCGAATAACAAATCTACCACCCGAACCCTTTGTCAGATGACACAATTTTAGACTTGTCCAAGTTTAAAGCATTTGGACGTAGCAAATTAAATTTGGCCTAAATTATGTGATTGTACAGAGAAAGGAGAGCAACAATTGTGGGAGAGAATGTTAGTTACCAGCATTTTCTTCTTTTCCCACAATATTTTCAAAAAACCTTCCACGTCAGGTTAGTTCATTTAACCCAATGATATGGTAGAATGTTAACCTTTAGGCTGCCAAGCGCGACTCACTGACCTTTTGCGAACAGTGTAGATCAAGATCAGACTGCACAGAACGTGCAGTCTGATCCTGGATCTACACAGTCCGATAAGGAGATATTTCCCCAACCCACATAACTTCAAAATACCGACATTTTGGTTTTTAACATCGGCCTGAGAGTTTCATTTAAGTTATTTCGCAGGATAAGCCATAACTACTGATCCACACTGAACGTCACAATAGGTAAAATGTCGAGTCGTGGCAGACCAAATATTAAATGTGATTCTAATGATAATATTCGTCTTTGAAAGAGTAGAAAACAATGTAGGGAAAGGAGGACGTGCTATTAAACAGTGCAGCAAAAGTGCAAATTTTCAAACGGGACCATTCTTGATACTATGGTCCGAAAGAAGTTCGAAGTGGTGCGACACCAACTGCTGCCGCAATAAAGCCCTGGTGTGCCCGTACGCATGCTCTTATAAATGCGAAATAGGACTGCTTCCTTTGATATCAAAGATCTTACATCACAATGAGTATTACAGTATTTTCTCCTTTTCCAACAGAGTTTTCTACCCTTTCAAAGACAAATCACACCATTTAATTCGTATATAATTGTCGCCCTCAAATGCTTTGGGTTTTGACAAGTCCTGCATGTTGTAGTTTAGTAAAGAGTCAAGAAAGACAAAGAGGATTTTTTTTTTTTTCGGTGAATGATCGAAATTTATTTCGTCGGGTGAACATCATCGGTAACATTTTCACTAACCCCTTTTTGTTAGGACGTTCATCAAAATCCAGTACAGTTGCTTTCGGTAATTCCCCTGGCGTACCCGCCTCACATAACGCATTACAATATTACGTAAAGCGCGAGAAATACAGGGTAAATGCGCGTAAATTACATGATATTTCCCTCCATTTGAATGGCACGCGCCGTTTACCTAGGTATCTACTGTTTACGCCTTCAATTGAAGAGTTAGAAAATAAGAAATCGGTATTTTTCACGTGTCGTAACCATGAAATGTCAAACTGTAATCCACCATTATATATTTCTCAATAAACTACCGAAAAGCATGAAATAAAATTCAATAACACACTACTTTCAGGTACTTTTTAGACGATGATCTGCTGGATAGGGTGCCCTGTTGTTTTCTGCTCCTCGGAGGTATTTTCACAGGGATGATGTTCATGGGACTCTTATGCCTCTTTCCAGGGTCACCTAGTGGTCATGACACATCGGTAAAATTATCAGCTTCACATTCTGGGTCCGTAGTCACCAACTATACTTAAACACATCGTTAGTTCTATTTTCAAGAATTTTCTAAATTTGAAAGTAACGCGACTTTTGATTGGCCACACCAAATGGTGTAGCCAATAAGAAGTCGTGTTACTTTCTAAATCTAGAATTAGAATTAGAATGAAATTAAGATTAGTTGGTGAATACGAACTCTGAAAATCTGTTTCAAATATATTTATCCATTAGATGAATATAATCCTTAAGCTGCTAAGCGCGGCTCACTGACCTTTTGCGGACAGTGTAGATCAAGATCAGACTGCACAGAACGTGCAGCCTGATCTTGGATCTACACTGTCCGACAAAGAGATATTTTCTACAAAAAAGATAATTTCTACAAAAAAATAAATTTTGAAAAATAACACTATTCGGGTCTGTATCATCAGTTATCTTACTTATTCAGCAGGGAAAGGCTGAAATATTCATTTTTTTTCAATAACCGTACAAAAACGATTTTTTCTTGGTGTTAGTTTGAAATAATGTCGTCTGCTGCAACTTTGTTTCAGTAGGTGGAACAGATTACCAAGCCTTAAAGCCTCTGATTTTCATGTTTTAAAAATGTATCATAAATCTTTACCAAACGACAAAGTTTTACACTCGTCCATATCAAAAGCATTTGCAGACGAAAAATAATATGAGGCTGAATGATGGGATTTTTTTCTATGAAAGGGTTCCAAACATTGTGGGAAACGGATAAAATGCTGGTTACCAGCATTTCTCTTTTTTCCACAGTGTTTTTAAGAGGCTTATGCTCATGAACATTAAAACCAGGGATTGTGTGGTCAAGTGATAATAAGGTTTTTTTTTTTCATAAACTAGTATGTACGTTGCGCCTAAGTTTTACACATGATATCGTGCAATTTTAAATCTTATACCATCATCTTCATATAAATGATTTGAAAACCGGTCACCCAGTCGCCTATTGTCAGTGTAATCGTGATTTCCTACCACTGATCTGGATTTAAAAAAAATGGAAACAAAAAAGCAGTTTGTAGACGTATCGTTCTTGACTCATTCGGCAAACATTTGATTCTTTGATCCTTTGATCAAATCCCTCGGCTGTATTACGATAGTTGACATGCACCTACACGGTACATTTCTTCGCCGGAAATACACCGCTTTGCCGTTTTAAAGATTGTTAGTCTCAACTTGAAAAAAAAAGAAGTTCTACATAAAATTCCGTTGGCAAGTAATTTGCACGTTCAGTTTTTAACGTGCTCCATCAGTTCCGTTGGCAGTTTTCACCGACAGATTGATAGATGTGAATGATGTTGATTGTTGGTGTTGTTGCTAATCGATTTTCAAGGGCGCTGCCATGTTTGAGATCATGTGGAAACCTCCTTGATATGGACAAGGTTTGGTGTAGTTCAGTACGGAATCGGCCCAGTTGTGACGAATGGTCCTTGACTGTATTTCGTTTTTATGACAGGAAGAAATAGTCCCGGTAGAAAATGGCAGCACAGAGATGAAAGGCAAAGTTGCAGCGATCAAAAAACCGCCAAATGAAAAAAGTCCAAATGTAAAGGATGAGAAAATGAGTGGAGAGCAACAAAACAGGTAAGCAATCATGCGCTCGTGTTATCCAACTCGACATTATCGTGAAACAAACGGTACGCGATTCGCTCGTTTCGGGCTTATTTCGCTGCGTCACTGGTTACTCATATGGCCGACTCCCACGGAAGGTTGTTAATCATTTTAAGTAGGAGATAGTGCAAGAGACAGCATAAACACACTCTAAATTACGCCTGGTTCTTGAACGTGCTTGGTGTATAGCACCGTCACACTGGACGTCCATTTAAAGACTCGTCCAAAAAAAAAAAAAAATCAGTAATTTAAGTTGGCAAGTCCTTGGACCCTCAAGTTTCCCTAGATTATAAATCCCGTGTTCTACCACTTGAACAAAAAAGATCAGCTCGAATAACTCAAGTGGAAGGGCGAAGGACCTGTGAACGTCAAGTCTCGACTCACTTTAGGGTGTGGATTCGAGCCCGCGGCTGGCCATCTAAAATTATTGATAGTCTTTCGGAAGAGACGTTAAACCATAGGCCACTGAAATTCCATTGAACGATCACGGGATAACAAAATTTTCCTTAGCGGACACCGTTACTATAAATAGCACTTTGGCGACTGCCTCTATATCGTATATAGTAGGACAAGGTCAAGGTTTGCAACGAAATTTAAGAAAATCTTTACCCCTCTCCCCTTTCAGAGATAATATTTAACCGAAAACGGAAAACTAAACCTAGTTACCGCTGCAGATGGGTTCACAAATGATTTATCTTGTGTACCCTGACCTTCAAAAGCTCCAAACGGCTCTTGCAATCAAGCAATAGCTCTGATCTAACAAATTTTAAAAAGCTTCCACATTTTCCGGATAGCATGCGCTGACGTCACACAATTTATCATCCCGCAGCGAACTAAAACTAAAATATTGTTTTCAAACAAAGATCTAAAATTCTTTTGTTGATATATTGATGAAATTTTTGAAATAACATTTCGTCTGTTATAATTTATCTTTTCATCTAATCCATTATCACGATTTTCATCTTCCATTTCGCATATTTTCAAACGTGTATTTACCGTTTATTGGTCAAAAACTCTGGCGCGTCTTTTCGCGTGAGTTATAATTCGCTGCATCATAATGAAATGTGTGACGTCAGCGCATGGCGAACCGGAAAATGTAGAAGTTTCTTAATCTTTTTCTAGATCAGAGAATTGCTCCATGGCAAGAGCCGTTTGAAACTTTTGAAGATCTGGGTACACAAGAAAAATCATTTGTGAACCCATCTGCAACGGTAACTAGGTTTACTTTTTCGTTTTCGGTTAAATATTATCTCTAAAAGGGGACAGGAGTAAAAATTTTCTTCGATTTCGTTGCACACCTTGACTTATTATATACAATATAGAGATAGTCGCCAATGTGCTCTTTATGGGAACGGTGTAAATGAAAATTTGAGTATTCCGTGATATACAGGCGATGCACCAGTGTGCAAAAGTCTTCGATGATCAACCAAGGAAAATTTTAGTGTTCCGTGATAGAACAATAGAGTTTCAAAGGTCTGGTTAAACCGAGGTCCCGTATGACGGTGCTTTACACCGAGCACGTTACAGAACCAGGCGTAACTTAGGATGGGTTTTTGTCTTGTATTCTGCACTATACCCCATAACTAACATAATTAACAGCCTTCAGGGTGCGTCGCCCATATCGGCAACCGGTGGCGACGATAAATAAACAAGCCTACTATTACCACTTGACCAATCCTGTGGACAAACGGCAGGATTAAGACTGGTGTGGGTATACAAGTCGTAGTTGGAGTTTTAGAATTCGAATATAATGACTTTGCTAGGCAACCGTGTGATACGTTAGGAATCATTTCTGAAAATCAGTTCTTCAGTTTCTTTCTGCAGATTTCGTTCATTTAAACCCGTTTTTCATTTTCGACCATTTAATTGTTTTACCTGGCTATTTTATGTGTGACGTAAAATATTCATAGTTTCTGTTTACATGCAGATATGATAATTTAATCCTTCGGCTGCTAAGCGCGACACAAAGACCTTTAGAGGACATTGTAGATCAAGATCAAACTGCACAGAACGTGCAGTCTGGTCTTGGATCTACACTTTGCGATAAGGAAATACCTGTCCCCCAAAATAATCTGAAATAGAAAAATCTTGTTTTTACTATCGGCTTGAAAGTTTCATTTCACTTATTTAGCAGTGTAAGGGTTAAGATAAACAAAGTCAAAAACAAACAGAGAGAGAGAAAAAGAAAGAAAACAAACAAATCCGAATGAGTATTTCAGAATTGCTTATCTGGTTTACAAACTTAACATGAAAATGAATATTGAGTATTTCTGTATCTAAATCGTCGATTTAGTTACAGATTGTACTTTACAGAACAGAACATATATTTTATTAGACGAGTACAAGTTTGTACAAGTTTTATTCATTCAAGTATATAGGCCACCGGCCCATAATACAAAAATATACATGCAAATTTCACATTCATACGAATAACTAATACAGTGTAGCAGAATAACTACGTTGAATATTGAAAGTATGATATATCTCGCAAAGATAGTTAAAAACGGAGGTTGGGAGAACATAGCATAATAGAATCTGTAAGTTAATTTGAATTAGTTTTGATTTAGTCCATTTCCTCTAGGATTTTGCTTCGAAGATCAAAAGCTTCTAAGAGATATTTTGCAACCTTTATAATTGTATTTTTCCTAGTACATTCTAGAATAGAATAAAAGACACGCTTATTTCTAACTCTTAGCCATGAGGTCTCAAAGTATTTTTCTCTAACTTTTTCAAATGGTTTGCACTCGAAGAAAAAATGATATTCATCCTCTATGACAAAGATATTCAAGTTTTTACAAATAGGACAAAATCTGAGATCTCTCTCTGTAGACAAATGACGACCCTTTTCTATCATTAAATTGTGAGATGAACACCTGAAATTCGACAAAACTCTCTTTTGAATATACGATAAATCTGTGCTTAGATAAAATTCTGGGTTTAATAATGATTTAAAATACTTATAATGTAAAGCTTTTGGAGATTCATTAACACGCGTATACCATTTTTGAGTGTAGCAATCCTTTATTCTGTGTGTAAATAGCTTTAAAAATTCATTTGTGTTACCTACATCTTGAAAAATCCATGCATAACCGAAGCCATGGGTAAATAAAAGATCTTTTATGAAAGAAGCCCAAGTGCGTTTTCCAGATTCGTCTAGCTGATAGAGCATATAATAGCATTGTTTGGGATATCGATGGCTTTCCATATGAATAATTTGTAGCCAGTATTTGATGCAGTTACTCATGTAAGTTGTGCAAAGTGGTAATCTACCACATTCACCAAGTGCGAAAAAATCACCTGCGTTGGGGGGAAGATAACAAACCTTTTTACAAAAATATACATGAACTTTTTCAATAGCCTCTACGAATTGATACCCCCAAATATGGGATCCGTAGCATAATATTGGTTTCACAACGGCGTCAAATATTTTAAATAAGTCATTGAGCTGGAAAAAACCAAATTCTTTTCTTAGTCTAAGGATGTAGTGTATAGACTTTTTAGCTTGTAATGACAACATTTTATGGGTTTTTGACCATGAGAGTTTACTTGTTAAGTAAACTCCTAAGTATTTATAATATGGAACGATGTTAATGATATTTCCGTCGTAAAACCATTTTTCTGATTTTTTAACTTTACCACCATTTCTAAAAAACTAATATACCAGTTTTGTCCATATTAATATCAAGACCAGCCCCCTTACTGAAATTCTCGATTTTATTTATTTGTCGTTGTAGCTGAATAATTGTGTCTCCAAAACTTGATACGTCATCTGCGTACATTAACATATTCAAACAATTAATTTCATTAGAGACAAATATTCCACGCCCAGAATCATTATTAAGATAAGAGACGAGATCATTGATGAACAGAGAAAAAATTTTTGGACTTGTGATACAGCCTTGTCTTGTTCCTATTGTACAATTGAAATAATCCGTGATGCCCCCATTAACTTTAACACACGACCTTAATTTACTATACATAGATTTATAGATTTCCATAAATTTGCCGGCAATACCTTTTCGTTGCATTGCGTCCCACAATTTATCATGACGAATACTATCAAAAGCTTTAGAGAAATCTATAAAGATACAATAAAATCGCCCTTTTCGTTTACATAGATACTTTTGGACTAAAGACATGAGCACGAAAATATTATCCATAGTGGAATATTTTTTACGGAAACCGGCTTGACATTCATGTAAGATATTAAAATCGTCACACCATTGTGTTAATCTACTATTCATGATATTAACAAATATTTTACAAATTGAGTTAATTAATGAAATTCCGCGATAATTATTCGGATCTAATTTACTTCCTTTTTTATGGATCGGGGTTATAATGCTACTACTCCAATCATAAGGAAAGTCACCACTTTCGAAGATTTCGTTGAATAATGTATAAAGAAAAGGTAAAGTTTCGTTTAAAGTATGTACATACATTTCGATGCAAATACCGTCTGGCCCAGGTGATTTATTCTTATTTAAAGTTCTGGTACTTTTTATAATTTCGTCGATTGAGATCGGAGCATTTAGCTGAGTACTATCTGCAATTTGTTTGATTTCATTCAGAAAGGAGGAGTCTAATTCTACGGTTATGTCTTTGTCAAGCAATGTTTTAAAATGTGACAAAAAGTCGATGTTTGATAGTGAATTACTATTCGATGGTGTTACTTTCGAAGATTTTAGTAGAGACCAGAACTTTTTAGCGTCGTTGCGACAATTGACCAATTCAGTTCTCTTCTTATTTCTCATACGTGCCTTCTTTAATTTACACAGAGCTTTAAATTGGTTTCTCTTTGATTTATACGTTACAAGGTCGTAATTGCTATGCGTTAATCTAAATTTTCTGAGAGCTAAAATTTTGTTTGTCCTTGCTTCTAGACAATCATAATCCCACCAAGCGGGTTGGGCATTAGAAAAAGGTTTGCTCTTTACAAGCATATCTTCCGCTGAAAGTTTATATAAGTTGACAAAATCGCTTAAAAACTGAACTACTTGCGTGTTTTGTGACAAGTTTATCTTTAGTTTGAAGATATCAAAGATATCAAATAATTCTAAAAAATTTGATTTAAACTTTTCTGCATGTATGCTTTTCCACCTATACTGTTCCCACTCTATAACATTAGAGCTATGGTTGTGAACTACGTTAGAACAACTCGAAAGTAACATCGAACATTGTATAGGAAAGTGTACAGTAAGATCATTCTCTAAAACTTGAAAATTAGAAACATGTTTGAATAAAACCGTAGAACATATCATATAGTCAACCAGGCTAGAGCCATTATTTGCGATACAAGTGAAATTACCGCATTTATCTCCAGGAGTTCTACCGTTTAAAATGTGGACGTCGTAAGTACAACATAGTTCTATCAAAGATAGTCCGAATCGATTATATTGGGTATAAGTGTTCATTGTCAAAATTATATGATGTATACAACAACGCATTTCTCTCGGTCACACACACACTCTCTCTCTCTCTCTCTCTCATTTCAGCGAGACCATTCTCATAGTAAAACAAGCAATTTTACTCGCCTTCAAGACGAGAGGTTTCTACATTCTGTGGTTAACGGTGTTCTTTGTTGACGCTGGCGTCCATTTTGCAATCGGGATGAATAAGGTAGCTTTGTCTATGTGTAACCATTTACCAGACGACAAATTTCTAGCTTTGTCCAAATTGAAGGTATTTGCAGACGACAAATTAAATGTTACTCAAAACATGCAACTTGTCATTCAAAGGACAGAAAACATTGTGGGAAAAGGAGAAAATGTTGGTAAACAGCATTTTCTCCTTTTCCCACAATGTTTTCAAAAAGCCTCTTCTTCGGGGAGAAGTCGGGATTGTGTGGTTAAGGGTTAACCATTCATATCCAAATAACAGAAATTCTACAACAGAAATAGAGAAATAGCACTGATTACCTCGTCGACAATTTGATTTCTTCATCTTTGCTAGCCAAGGGTGAAGTTCACTTTTTAGCTATAGTCACCTTTGGCTGATTGAGTCTCTGCGATACGCCACCTACTGGATTTCGATAGTTATCACACCTAGAATTACATCATTGAAAACCAATCAAACGTCGCGTAACATACCCCCCTTGGCAAAATGCACACACACAATTCGACAGTACATCATATTGTGTAGTGATTGTTGAAGTAAATGTTGTTCCTGGTAATGATTCCCATTATATCCGACACAATTCTCACATTTCTCTTTTATTCAAATTCTCTTTTACTTCCCTTCCGTTTCGCTGGCGATGAATAGCGTATGCAATGCGCATATGTAATGCCCTATTTGATTGGTGCTTTTACAACACACTGCAACCAATGATTACGCGTATCTCCGGGATTATAAGTTTCGACTCGATCAGCCAAGGGTGAATAGAACAACGTAGTGATCGTCACCCCTGACAAGCGAATATGTGATTTGCAATGCAATTTGTATAAACCTTTACAGTCTGTACATTTAAAAACGAAATACTTGTTGTAGGTTGAAAATCAGCCTCAAAATAACAAAATTTGCCCTAATTTACCTTTTATGCTATTCAGTGTTATTCCATTGAATGGAGTATGTAGGTTCCTTTCCATGATTCAAAGTTTTCGAGTAGAAAATGATACATAAATTTCTTTACCGCAAATCAAAAACTCGCATGATTAATATAGAGTATGACCAGCCATGGCATTTATCAAAACTTTCCAGCTTTGTCGCATTAGACAAGGATTGAGAGTCTTTCAATGCATTGGTATATTGTCTGGAATGTCCAGGAACATTGGTCGGGGGTTGTCTTTGCACACATCTTATCCAAGTATCCCAGACAAACTGATTTAGTGCCATACCAGGGGGACAATGCGCACATTCAAACAATTTAACGTTGTGATAATCAAGAGAGTTTCTATTAAAAGGACAATATGTGCAGGAGTACTATCACGCTGCGATCTATCGTAAGCTAGTCTAAAATTCCTATCCAAAAACGGCCGTATGTGCAAGAATTATACACTTTCTATAAGGTACGAGATTTACAAATTACCCGTTCACTTTATTTAATTATACTACATACCTTTTTCCATCAGTGAAATGCTTTGTACTTTAAATATTACCTGACCTTTTTCGCAATATCTCACTTTTTGGTATTCCATTAGTGTTTAATATGACATAACTAGGACTAAGATATGACACCATTAAGTCATACTCTAGTTGTTGGATGTGACTGGTGTGCTCTGAGGAGAAGGAGGGTTGCTACCCTTCCTATTTGTAATTCACTTATCTGAAATGATGTTTGTATATAAAAGTATGGATAAAATTTCGGTACCTTATTTCAACGGTAGGTTTTAGAGTCATTGCTATCGATTTCATAACTCTCGCACTTAAAAACTGGAACCTATTGCAGATTCCATTTCTTTTTCAAGTTATATGTAATGTGTCCTGTGACCTTGACCTTCGCTTACGCCTAAAACTGACGTAATAGTTAAATCATAATCTGCATATCAAGATCTATCACACTGCAATGTTTCAGAAGTATATCTTCATAATCATTGAGCTGATTACAAATTTCTATAATTCTATATACAACATATTATCCCTTCATAGAAGGGATAACTCTGACCCAAGCAATGAGATGATGCAACTTTTCACATATTTCCAGTCTAGGCCTTGCAGCTTTAGATCAGACGATTTTTGAAATTCTCCATATAACCTAATCTATGAAAGCATGTGACCTTTGGAACAGGGTTGTTCTTAGCTGAGAACATAATCTGGATACTGACAGGTGACAGATGACACGCAGGAAATATGGCCATGTAATTTTAGACATTTTTCTTGTTAATTCTCCATAAAATTACTCCATGTAAAACCTGTGACCTCTAAGATAGTGCTATTTTTGACCATATGGATAATTACTTCACATACTTGAACAACAAATGAAATGATTAACCATCCTATTGGTCATGCTCGAGAACTCAAGCTTCACTAAAATGCGCATTCTGCCAACCTCAAACTCTACAATGACCTTCAGGATTTGATAATTGAATTCTAGTTTCTTTCAAGAACACACATGGTTCAGACATGGTTCACTTAAAGCCTTTTCAAACGGCTTTTTTAATCACCCAATCTGGCACTCGTGGCGCTGGCATCTTTGGGACTTGTGTATACCAGAGTTAACCCCCGACCAAAGTTCCGGAACTTTAGAGAGCCCTCCTTGAAGAACGGCACAACATACCAGTACCACATCATGGAACAACCTAACAGTGGTTGTCAATAAAACCAAGCTGGCAAGTTTTAACCCTTAGGCTGCTAAGTGCGACTCACTGACAGTGTAGATCAAGATCAGAATGCGTTCAGTCTGATTTTGGATCTTCACTGAGCGAAAAGGAGATATTTTTTCTCAAAAAAAAAAAAAGTTTGAAATAACATTATTTGGTTTCTTACGATCGGATTGAAAATTTTACTCGATTTATTTAGCAGGATAAGGGGTTAATAAATGCGATGGGTGGCCATAGTCAAGTTAATTATATGAATTTTTGTTTTGCGATTTTTCTATTTAAAAATTTGAAATCATTTTAACGAAATTTTGTGCATCATTCAATGAAACAAAACTGGATAATATTAAGGGTACATGAGATCAAAGTTGGTTATCTTCCGGCTCACTTTCAATCTACAACCAGTGTTGCGTTGTTAAACGTTGTGTGTGTACACGCTACCTAGATCATGCAGCACGGGTCTGTCATCACCAACCACTCTTGAATACATTCTTAGCCTTAACATTGATAGTTCATTATTGTTTTGTTTTGTTTGTTTGTTTTTTTCATAATCTAAGTCCTCCAGCCCATTATACAACGCATACATGTTACGCACTATTTACAAAGTAACGTTCTCGACTGTAACCCATTAAATGAATAAAACCATCGAGAATGTGAGTCAAATGGTTTGGCAGATCTTTATTTAGAAAGTAACACAGTTTCTTACTGGTTTGGTTTAGCCAATCAGAAACTGGGTTACTGTGAAATTTAGAACAGTTTTGAGGGTTTGACTAAGAACGGAATTCAGAATGGTTGGTTAACAAGAGCTCTGGTCTTGTATGCACATTGTCGCATTCTTGGTAAGACAGTTTAGCAAAATAGATCAGCTTACTCTTTAGATACCAATAGAAGAAATTTTGGACTTGTCTAAACAGACAACAATTATAGACGACAAATTCAACAAGGTTCAAACAAAGGGATTTGACTTCGAAAGGGTAGAAAACATTGTGGGTAAGGTATAAAATGCTGGTTACCAGCATTTCTCCTTTTCCCACAATGTTTTCAAAAGTCTTTTTCTTTAGGATTGCTAAAACAGGATGTTGTTTGGTTAAGGCTTAACTTGTTTTGTACCAACTTATCAACAAAAACACGGCTGGACGGTCAACGGTAAAGTAAATGGCGTGCAACACACGAAAAGGAGCCTTCGGACATATGCGTATAAGTGTGTCGTCCTAGATCAGCCTGTACAGTCTGTGACTAATCCGAGACGACATTTCTCGATTTTGTGCGATTTTCTGTTTCACGAAAGTCTACTGTATGAAAAAAATCTTATGTAGTCGTAAAGTGCCGTCTCGGATTAGCCTGCGCGGACTGCGCAGGCTAATCCGAGACGACACTTTACGCACACGTCCGAAGGTCTCATTTCGCATATTGCGGGCCAAATAGAACGTCAAATTTTGTGACCAGGACTCTGGTAAAAAGCGGTTAAGTGTATCTCCTTGATGTATTATATCGTGCAAGTCATCATGTAATTATGGATCCATAAAATCCAGTTTGTTTAACAACCGACTGAATCATGAAGTAGATTGGTCCTTTGAAATGCAAAAACTTGACCGATAGCTAAAAGTATCGAACCAGAACCAGGTCAGCCTGTACGGTCTAACAACTGGCTGAATTCCGAGGTAGAATGGTCATTGGTCATGCAGAAAATTTACCAGTAGCTAAAGTATCGACCTAGGTCGGCCTGCACGGACTGTTCAAGTTGACCTGGGTCGATACTTTTTTGCAAATGCACCAAACTCCCTTGTCACAGAGCACAGCTCACATCCTTTTTTTATTTTATAATATCAGACGAAAAACTTCTCCGAAGTTCTTGTCAGAATTTTACAATAGAAGCCACAGATACTCTTACAGAGATATCCCAAGAAATGCACGTGTACTGCAAGTCGACAGTGATTACCACTTTGTGCAGATATGTTCTCAAAGGTCTCCTAACGATCAAAAGTAAACGATTTGGAAGTTAAAATGCAGCCAGATTTGATGCATACCATTTACGAGTAAATTGAATTAAATGAATTGTGTTTTACGGCGCTCTTAACATTATTTCAGTCATATCACGGCGACAGGTCACATATCCTGGGTTTCACGAGTAAGTACTGGGCTCCGAACCCGGGGCCTCCAGGTTACGAGTCTTACACTTTACCACTGTACCACGTACGATCCCAAACCATTTAAAAGTATGGACTTTGTTATGGGTCTGACAATTTGTTGCAGTACGGTCTGTAAAAGTTCTAGACGCTGGCAGAAAAATTTATTGTAAAACTAGAATTAAAGTTGCCAACTTAAATTCTAGTTTTGATATTTCTTTTTCTGCCAGCGTCTGGAACCATGACAGACTGCACTGTAACACATTGTCATACTTATAATAATAATAATTTTAACCCCTAGGCCGCTAAGCGCTACTTATTGACCTTTTGCGACAGTATAGACTAAGATCAAACTGCACAGAACGTGCAGTCTGATATTGGATCTACAATGTCCGATAAGGAGATATCTTTCACCAAAAAATAGTGTTAACTATGGGCTTGAAAATTTCATTTCTCTTATTTAGCAGGATAGGGGTTGAATAGTATGAATAAAATTTTCCAGCATTTTGACTTCGGAATAGTTTATTTCTGGTAGCTAGAGGCCATGGCCATTAATATCCCAGTCTTTGCGATATGTTTTTGATCTTTTCGCTCTTAACTCACTCCTCTACTTCTGATTTCTTTGAACCGGTGTCTTCACAAAATGTGAGAAATGTGGGAAATATGGCCATATACATATGAGCCACGCTGTATGAAAAGGGGGCTTAATGCATCTCCGTGATGCATGATACCCACATAACTGTAAATCCATAATAGCTACTGATTTATAAGGTAGAATGGTCCTCCGGCACGTAGAAAATTAAATTGACCAATAACGAAAAGTTTCGGTCCAGGTCAGCCTGCGCGGACTGCGCAAGCTGACCTTGGTCGATACTTTTCGCAGATGCATTAAGCACCCTTTTCACAGAGCATGGCTCATGTTTTTTTTATATTTTCGCTCATAGCTCCTTCCTCTACTTCTGCATTCTTTGAACAGGTGTCTTCACAAAATGTGAGAAACGTGGGAAACATGGCCATATATGTTTATCACGCTTTTCATCATCCTCGTTGACCCAGTTCCGATGTATTCCATAAAATACATTCATCGCCACTGGGTTATCTCGCGTATGTTTTCTCGCTCTCGTGAATTATTCATGAGGCATTTTGATTGGTAATCTCAGTTTTTCAGTGAGAAAATTTCATCTAATTTTATCATCCATATGCCATAATTTCTATGTTTACCTCGTCTACAACCAATCAAATCGATAAATGTAGTTTATGGAATACATCGGAACTGGGTCAACTGAGAACTGAGTATCATTTTGTCATCGACAATTCAATTGGCTATTGGGTGTAATTCGCTATCTTATGAATATTCATAGAAACGAGGGTTTCGCAGTTGAATGTTTCAGGGGTGATGAATAGTAATACTTCACACCTGGGTTAACGAGGGTGGCTTTTCAGTTACTTTACACATACTTAAATCTTTACCAGGCGACAAAACTTTAGACTTGACCAAATTGAAACCATTTCCAGACGACAAATTCAATAAGGAATTCAGTGATGGAATTTGTCGACGAAATAGTAGAAGACATTGTGGGAAAAGGAGAAATTGCTCGTTACCAGCATTTTCTCCCTTTTCTCCTCAATATTATCAAAAGCGTTACTCATCCGGGTCCCCAAAGGCTGGGATTGTTTGGTCGAGCGCTTTTTTAACATCTTCTGTGATATATAAATTTAATCATGAGTGTTGTTCAACTACGCGGCTATTTCAGGCGTACGGACAAACGTTTATCCAAGACGACCACTTCCTGGCATTGTTCGGCTCTGTGGGTTCTATCTTCAACTGTATAATGCGTCCTGTGTGGGGCTTGATTCTGGACAGATTTGGTTTCAAGGTAAACCTTAAAGGACTTTTACAAGTTTTTCATGACGACATCTCACTTACTCACTTATGTCCAGGTTTTCACCTGTGCACGTCCCCGGTTCTGAAGAGTCTTGACCGAGAATATTCCTACGAAAGACCAAGCACTGCGAGCGATGATCGAATCTGGGCCTCCGGGATTCACACCCTACACCTTCACCACAGAGCCACGCAGGTAATCTAGGGTTAGAGGAGCAACAAAGAAAGAGTTCAGATAAGCAAAATAGCTTCAGTGATCAAATTAGGTTGATGCTAAGGCAAGAACATATGAGCCATGCTCTGGCGAAAGGAGGCTTAATGCATCTCCGTGATCAGTAATACCTATCAAACCATCACATAATTATGGATCCATAATAACCCCTTTTTTAAAAATGAGATAATATGGTCCTTTGACATACAGAAAATTGACCTATAGCGAAAAGTTTCGGCCCAGGTCAGCCTGCACGAACTGCGCAGGCTGACCTGGGCTGATACTTTTCGCAGATGCATTAAGCCCCATTTTCGCAGAGCATGGCTCATATATATTAAGGTAAAAGTGAGAAAAACATGTTTTGAAGTGACACAAGTTAACCTAAGTTTGGCAACTTCTTTAGTCCTTAATCTGCTATAAATGAAATTCTCCAGCCAATAGCAGAAAACTAAATATTGCAATTTCATGTTATTTTTATGGGAAAAAACATTTCATTATCGGACAGTTTAGATCCAAGATCAGACTGCACGTTCTGTGCAATCTGATCTTGATCTACACTGGCCGCATAAGCGCCTTGATTCGCGCTTGGCAGTCTAATGGTTAACACTCTAGAATTATCGTCAACCCATCCTGTGCTTTATTTTTCTGCCGTTAGGTGACAGTGCGAGCGATGACGCTTGGTGTCTCGTTGACCGTTGGAACAATCGTTTTAACCGAACATTTACACAAGCTGTTTTACATGATCTGGACGGCGACGTTGTTTGCCATGTTCTGTGGTATAACAACACTCGGACCTGCCACCTTGTCGAAATTATTTAGACCACAAAATATGGCTGTGAATTACGGATTCATCATGTCTGCGGTGGTAAGTTCAATGACAAAAATATTTCCACAATATGATACTTGTTTCGTCTGTCTACTGACCACTTTCTAATAATGTCCTTGACTTGAACCATTTTCATGTTACATGTGAGCCATGCTCTGGCAAAATAGGATTTAATGCGTCCCCGTGATGCATGATACCAAGCAGGTAATCACATAATTATGGATCCATAAAATCCAGTTTGTTTGACAAACGGCTGTATCATGAAGTAGATTGGTCCTTTGAAATGCAGAAAATTGACCGATAGCTAAGCGTATCGACCCAGGACAGCCTGCACGGTCTAACAACTGGCTGAATTCGGAGGTAGAATGGTCCTTGGACATACAGAAAATTTACCAAAAACAAAAGGTTTTTGATCCCGGTTACCTTAAGCAGACTGCGCAGCCTGACCTGGTCGATATTTTCAGCAGATGCATGAAGCCACCTTTTTCACAGAGCAAGGGTAAAGTGTTCTTATACTATACAAATATGAGCCATGGTCTGTGAAAAGGGGGACTTAATGCATCTGCGAAAAGTATCGACCCACGTCAGCCTGCACAGTTCGCGCAGACTGACCTGGACCGAAACTTTTTGCTTTTGGTCAATTTTCTGTGTGTCAAACGACCAGTCTACCTTATGATACAGTTGGTTGTTCGACAAGCTGGATTTTTTGGATCCCTAGTCATGTTATGACTTCCTGGGTATAATGCATTACGGAGATGCATTAAGCGCGCTTTTGCCAGAGCATGGCTCATTTTACAAGGACGTTTTCAAAGCCGTCTGCTGCAAAATTGTTTCGGAAATTAGTGACCATAATCTTCCAGAACGCGCTTCGTCTCTTCGTGGTACCGCCAAAGGAGACGACAAGTCCTAGAGTGGCCAATATCTGGGAATTACGCTTGATTTTGGTTGAATAGTTAAGTATGTACTGATACCCGAAATAACATGGAAAACACAGCTGAAAAGAACAAATTTAGCACAATCACTGTTATAGGTATTCATACTAACCTTTCAGTAACGAACAACTTACAGAAACACAGGGTTTTTATTCTATTGAAAAAATAAAATGAAGAATGAAACAAGGTTTGAAGGCTTAACTTTTTACCAGATAATTAAATCTTAGACTTTTCCGATTTGCAGGCGACAGTTTAGATGTGGCTGAAATGATGACACAGTAGAAAACATTGTTGGAAAATGAGAAAATGCTGGTTACCAGCATTTTCTCCTTATCCCGTGCAATATTTTCAAAAGCTTTCTTTTTCAGGGTTGTTAAAAGTCGACATCGTGTTATATGGACATATTGGGTTACATTATCTTAAACCGTTAACTAAATACTCCCGTGTTTTATTGACCCTGAGGAAGAAGGCATTTGAAAACATTGTCGGAAAGGAAAAGATTGCTGGTACTCAGCATTTTCTCCTGTTCACGCAGTGTTTTTACCTGTGTCGAAGAAAAATTCTATCATTTGAAACGCAGATAATTTGTCGTCTGCAAATGCTTTCAATTTCAACGTCTAGAATTGTGGCGTCCGGAAAACAGCTAATGAAACAATTTGCCATATACGATATACAATGACGTTTAGACTTACTAAAATCACCTTCTGTTGCTCAAAACTCACTTTCTGTTATGTGTACCACTATGCAACAATCAGAGGGAATTCTGTTTACATACAAATGCAGAGTTCCAGATAGAGGGCGTGATTTTGATTTCAAAATTGAAAGTATTAGTTATTCTCCACTAAACCCTATGTTACGGGTACTCATTAGAATCGTCTCATCGAGAGTACCCACAACATAGGGTTTGGAAGAGAAATGATGGATTAGAATACCATCACTCCCTCTTATCTGCAGCTCTGTTAAGATGAATGATGCCAATTAAAACTTATGTTTTGGAGAAAAATATCTCCTTATCTCCTTATCGAACAGTGTAGATCCAAGATCAGACTGCACGTTCTGTGCAGTCTGATCTTGATCTACACTGTCCTCAAAAGGTCAGTGAGTCGCACTTAGCAGCCTAAGGGTTTAACATTTGAACTCCGTTCAGAAGGAGCCTCGGCAAATATCGGAAAAAAAGCCCAACACGGTCACGGAAACAAAGTAGTGACAGGTCAAAGCAATATAGCTATACCAATACAAAAGAAAGTCGGAAACAACAACAACAGTTCAACAGTATTTTACCTTCAGGGCTGTTCCACCATTGTCGGCGGGGTTACGGGGACCACATTAAAAGAAACCCTTGGATGGCACAATATGTTCTATTTATCGGCTGGGATGATCTTTTTTCGTACGTATTTATTTACCCTCTACCAAACAATCCTGTACTTTACCCACTCTTTGGAAGATGAATTTTGAAAACACTGTGGGAAAATGAAAATATGCTGGTAACAACCATTTCGTCCTTGTCCCACAAATGTTTTCCATCAATCGAAAGACATATTCCACATTTTATATGTCACCTTCAAAATGTTCTATTTCGAAAAGTCTAGAATGTTGTCTTTTGGTAAAGAATGAACGAACTGTTAAAACACGAATACACACTTCTAGCATTTTATCATATTCACAATTCAATGATGTATTTTGGGGTTAAAAGGATCATTTCGTCCTTGTTATGATTTAGAACTTACGTATTACGTTATTTACCATTACCTCGATGAGAAAATTCTGAGAAAAAAACACTGTAGGTTTTGAGTACTATTGTCTGTGGGATTCTTTTACCCCCATAATGTGCCTTTAAATGATGCGATACACGCTTTGCCTGTACTGTCCCTAGTGGTCACCATTTAGAAAGTAACACAATTCCTGATTGGCTAAATCGTTTGGTTTAGCCAGTCAGAAATTGCGATACTCATAATTTAGAACATTCTTGACAGTTTACTCACTTACTCACGGACCCTATTTTCATACACTAACACTGACATCTCGGTTCTTCAAACAAACGATAATTTGAAGGTATATAGAGGACATTTAGAGTGAAAAATCGAAATTTACATTATCGAGTTAACATCATCGGTAATATTTTCACAGCCACTCGTGAAAATATTACCGTATAATGTTCATGAGATGAAATAAATTAATATTCTATTTATTTCATGTTTATAATCCCTCTTTTATTTACTTTAATCAAAAATCGGGCACAGTTGTTTTCGGTAATTCCCCGTGGCATAACCCCCTCCGCCCCCCCCCCCCCCCCGCCCCCCCCCCCCCCCCCCCCCACATAAGACCTTATTACAATGAGAATGTATTTACCAGTTCACAGTCGGTATAGACCGAAATTAGGGCATTTTTGTATTTAAATCAATTTGAGAGAATACCACTTTCAGTGAATTATTAAAAGAAAAATACAAAAATCCATTGACATTTTTATTTTTTATTTTTAATCTTCCGATTGCCAAATAAATCATTCCGCGTTAGTGTCATAGTCTCCGCCACTTATTTACATTCGAACTGACAGACCAAATCAACAAAACTCATAAACCTGAATTTAACAGGATTAATAAACATTTTGAAAAGGTGGGACTTTATAAGATCACTCCATTTAATCACTGTCTAAAATAGATCTGGTGCATTTCAAAGGGCGAAGTTATAAACATGGTGCAACAATCAAAGTAGTTCCGTACAAATGAGTTGATCAAATTTCACTGGTTGAAACGGTGAAATTATCAAACCATAACCCACCATTATTTTCCGATAAACTACCAAAAAGCATGAAATAAATTTGATTAATGCCAAGTAGGTAACAGAATATAAATGCCCAGGATAAAAGTGTATTTTTTCCTCCTAAAAGGGACGTTAAACCAGATTTCGTTGCGCATCTTTTTTTTTTTTGTTTAGAAAATCTTAACAAAAAGTTATAATTTTCATTCGCGTGCAATGATAACTTCAAAATTAAAAATATAGATAGAAAAATTCTTACGTGTAGAAAACACGACTAATTACCGAAAGGTTTTTTTTTTTTTTGTATTTTTAACCCTTTGGCTGCTTAGCACGACGCAAGGACCTTTGCAGACAGTGTAGATCCAGATTAGACTGCACAGGCCAAGGTTAAACAGTCCTTATAATGTTTTCAGCACAAAATATCAACAAAAAGTGGGCCAAAATCTGGTTTAATGCCCTTTTAACTCTTTACCAAACGACAAAATTTTAGACTCAACCAATTTGAGGATATTTACAGACGACAAATTAGATTGTGATTCAAATAATGAGATTTTTATTCAAAATATTAGAAAACATTGCGGAAAAAAGAGAACGTGCTGGTTTTCCTCAATGTTTTCGTAAACCATCTTTCTTAGGGTCGTTAAAAATCGGGATTGTTTGGTAAAGAGTTAAATATTCTCTCTACTTTGAAAACGAATAATTCGAGCAACTCTGCTTATGCCACAGTTTCTTCAAGACAATAGATGTCGTCTGCACCTGAAAACGTGCACTTAAGTTTTCTTTCATTTTCAATTACAGCCTTTTTGACGACATTATGTTTCAACGGAAAAGACAGAGGCGGAAAAGAAATTTGAAATGTCGATATTTACTCTTGAAGCGCCAAGTATACTCACGCGAGAAAGAAAGGTAGCACATTTTAGAGGGAACTAGATAACAGGGCAACTTTTGATACTTGTAGAATAGCCTAGAAGCAAAATATTGGCAAATTCGGTATCAAAATGTGCAAAGAGAAAACTATATGAGCCATGCTGTGTGAAAAGAGGGCTTGATGCATATCCGTGATGCATGTTACTAAGCAGGTCATCACAGTATCATACATCCCTAAAATCTGTTTTGTATAATAACCATGAGGTACACTGGTCCTTTGGCATACAGAAAATTGACCAAACGCAAAAAGGTACCGATACTTTTTGCAAATGCATTAAGCCCCTTTTCACAGAGCATGGCTCATATATTACCTACACGATATTATAGCTGCAATTGAAATCAATAATAATCAAAACATCGTTTTACGTGTGAATAAAGTAGAGCTGAAGAGTTAAAAGACTCTACAGATCAACGCAAGTATTCTAGATCACATGGACCTGACGTAGCGTATGATGTCGTCGGGAATGACGTCATGAGAAATTAACTCACTTGACATGACGTCAAAGTCTTACCTTGCCCAACTTGCTCTTCGGACCTGAATCTAATCGAACATGTCTAGAATTTTGTAAGTCGAAGCAAAACAATTTTCTTATACTTAACAAATTTCATTACAAGTAAAAATTTTTTTAAACCAATAAATAAAATTTCTTTTAACCAATACCTTTTTGCACATTTTGATACCAAATTTGTCTGTACTTTGCTTCTATAGGTATCATAGAAAAAAAAAAAAAATCTCTACAATATTTAGTGCAAACCTTTAGCAAAGTGAACACATTCTTTCAGCGCGAGTATATATAAACTCGACCGCTTTCGACGGCTGAAAATATGGTGAAACCTAGAAATATTTTATCTTACAGGCTTTACTGAACAGGCAGACGGTATAGATCCGAGATCAGACAGCACGATCTGTGTAGTCTGGTCACGATCTGTGCCGTCCGCAACAGCTCCTGTTTTAGCCTGTGACGCTGTCCTTAAAGGGTTCATTACGGATGTATCAATATATATGTGCGTGTTATGTTATCATTCAGATCGATTGATTTACAAGACGTCTGAAATGCTTGAGTTTATGCTTGCTTTTAAATTCATAACCATATAAGCGTGACTTCTAGTGCCCCTGTCGTCACTGCTCAAGACAGCTCTGAAAACATTTTGAGAAGCAGGAGCGACTGCATGTAACAGTAAACTGCTCCTTGTCCTACAATGTTTCCTATATAATCCAAGAAAGTCACTTACTCATTCCGTTAACCCTTTACCAAACAACAAAATTTCGACTTTTAGACAGAAAAAAAAAAAAAATGAAAGCTATTGTAAACGGCAAACTAACCTCGATCCAATGACTTGTTTAGTCTTTGAACGGGTAGAAAACATTAGAGGAATTGGAGAAAAAACTGAATACCAGCATTTTCTTCTGCTCCCACAATGATTTCCGAAATCCCCTTTCCTTGTTGTGTTTACAACACGAGATTGTGCACCGGGTACTAGCTACCAAGTAGGACCGTATGGAATGCCATAGCAGAAAATATTCAAGATATAAAAACACTATCAAGATATTTAAAATATTCAATCAAGATAGTCGCAATTATACCAAAATGATATATAAATTTGATATATGACAGCAAAATTATCATATCAAAACATAAAACCACTTCAAGACAAATAAATATACTTCAAGATGTAAAAACAGCATCAACATTTTAAAAACCACACCAAGACAAATAAACATACTTCAAGATGTAAAAACAGCATCAACATTTTAAAAACCACACCAAGACTCACGTGACCAATCAAGACTCACGTGACCACAAAATCCACGACGTCATCACTTAGCGAAAAGTGTCCGTATTCCGTGATGATAAGGAAACAACTTGATGAAATTAAGAATTGAGACCAGAATATGAGCTAGAAATTACTTGCCTTCATAAAAAAATCATTTCTGGTCACTCTCATATCAAAAGAATAACTTAGATAACAATCTTCATGTTCAATGTGCATAAATAAAGAACATACCGTCGGCCTTCTTGTGCAAACATGGCGTGACCTAATTCCGGTAGCTCGGTAGTATTTACTGCAGAAAGTCGATGATCTTTGCATTTTTTTGAGAAGTAACACTACTTAGCATCAAGAAAAAAAGAAGCAGATTTCTTTAACATACGATAATTAGTTTATTTTCTGGTGTATTTGTCTTGTATTTGTCTGAAATTTAAGGGCAATGAGACATTAGAATATTGGTAAGGGTTACGAGCAGAAATACCGTGTGACGTCATCAAAATATGTGCTCTACGAGATGTACACAAAAATCACCGGTTCAAGGACACTCACGGAATAACCTTGGACACTCGCCGATATATGCACAGCACTTCTAGTAATAGAGGCCTACCATACATACGATATGGTATCTGGCATTGCCATTGAATTGTTACGATTGTGTAGCAAAAGATCAGACTGCAGGCCTTCAGTATCTTTTCAAATGCCTGTGTCTTTTCTGTCTGCATTTCCTATCTGTCTGTCTGCCTGTTCGTCCGTCCGTGTATATGTATGTGTGTCTGTCTGCCCTCCGTAGGTCTATTCATCTGTCGGTCTGTGCGTCTGTCTTTTTGCCTGTCTGTCTGTATCTTTATGTCGGCCTACCCTATGTCTGTCTGTCTGCTCATCCGTCCGTCCGTCTATATGTATGTGTGTCTGATAGTCTGTCCGTCTGTCAATATGTAATCGTGTCCGTTTGCCCACTGTGTGTCCCTTACTCTGTCGGTCTGTGCGTCTGTCTGTCTTTCTTTTCTTTGGCTGTCTGTCTGTGTCTTTCTTTCTGTTGGTCATTCCTATATCTGTCTATCTGTTAGTCCGTCCGTCTATTTTGTATGTGTGTCTTTGTGTTCGTCTGTCCGTCTGTCCATATGTATGGGTGTCTGTCTGCCCTTCGTTGGTCCGTTAACCTTTCGGATCTTTTGGAGGATCAGACTGCACAGTGTTTTTCTGTCCGTCTTCCCATGTTTTTCTGTCTATTTTTTCGTCCGTTCGTCCGTCCGTCCGTCCGTCATGTGCACGTCTGTCTGTCTTTTTCTCCGTGGGTCTGTTCATCTGTCGGTCTGTGCGTCTATCTCTCTTTTTGTTTGTGTGTCTGTGTTTATCTGTCGGTATTCCCAATGACTGTCTGTTTGTTCGTCCGTCCGTCCATCTGTCTGCCCTTCGTGTGTCCGTTCATCTATCTGATCTTTAGGAGGCTCAGGCTGCACAAACATGCAGTATGATCTTACACTTTATGCTTTAATGAATGAAACAACTTCACGGACATTTGAAGGGGCATCTGAAACACTCCTCCTGAGGTCTCTCATGAGATCTTGGAACTGCGAATGTCTAAAGAGCCGAGTAACTTCGTCTTGGTGGTCCATGATTAACGTTAATACGCCGAATAAAAAATGACAGTGTGACTGTCAACAGTCAGGCAGCAGCAGTGTGTGTACGTTCTTTTCGCCAAGTGATGACGTCGTGGATTTTGTGGTTACGTGAGTCTTGATTGGTCACGTGAGTCTTGGTGTGGTTTTTAAAATGTTGATGCTGTTTTTACATCTTGAAGTATATTTATTTGTCTTGTTGTGGTTTTTAAAATGTTGATGCTGTTTTTACATCTTGAAGTATATTTATTTGTCTTGAAGTGGTTTTATGTTTTGATATGATAATTTTGCTGTCATATATCAAATTTATATATCATTTTGGTATAATTGCGACTATCTTGATTGAATATTTTAAATATCTTGATAGTGTTTTTATATCTTGAATATTTTCTGCTACGGCATTCCATAGGACCGTGCTAACACGAGCATAGTAAGTTTTATCTAGTCAAGAATCCCAGATTTATTTTTTGAAAAGTGTTGTAGATCTAGAGCTCTATCTGCATGTTTTTGAACATTATCAGTATAAAACTATGATATGTGCAATTTGCACTAGGAACAATTTTATACTATCTTTCAGAATCAAATTGATTGATTGATTGATTGAATGAATGGTGTTTTACGTCGCTTTCAACATTATTTCGGTCCTATCACGGCGACAGCTCACATATTCATGATTTTTCCTGGATTTTACCAGTGCTAGGCTAGGGCTCTGAGGTATCTTGCCCAAGGACACACCCACGAAAAATCCAGCGGGTCAGGTGGGGCTCAACCCCGGGGCCTCCAGGTTACGAGTCTCACACTTTACCACTGAGCCACGCAGGACCCCCGGAGTCAGGTTGAAAAATGTTATTGTCGTAAATGGCTGAAACATTCTGATTTATAAATCAATTCCAACTGCATCATAGGTTCTTCTGATGATCTAGATCAGCCAAACCTCCTGTTGTTTGAACCAATCTAAATCTTTTCATTTTACATTAACCCTTATCCTGCTGAATAAAAGAAATGAAACTTTATAGTAGATAGTAGAAGCCCAAAACTTTCTTGTTTCAAAGGTATTTTTGGAGGAAAGATATCTCCTTATCGGACAGTGTAGATTAAAGATCAGACTGCACGTTCTGTGCAGTCTGATCTTGATCTACGCTGTCCGCAAAAGGTAGGTGGGTTGCGATAAGCAGCCTAAGGGTTAAACTTGTTGTACATATGCCCTCAAAAGATTGCAATAAAAGGAAGTTATTTCTCTTTTCTTCTTCGTGTGTGTGTTTCTACAACTGCTTGAAATTTGGCTGATTATTCAATAATACGAAGCTTTTTTCCAGATGAGAAAAAGTATGACTGTTATGTTGATGAAGAGAAAAATTACCTTTGTTTCTTGTAGATATTACTTCTAAATTTTAACGTCTATTGAACATACTTCAAGAAGCATTTTGAAACATTTTCAAAGCAGCGTTCAAAGAAATCGAAACAAATGTACAATTTTGGGGGTGAGTTTTTCCCTTCTTTCCTCCGTGTAAAGGTACCTACTTTCCTCCGTGTAAAGGTGTGGGGAAAAATTGACTGCAAAATTATGTAAGAATCACTTTATTACGGTCAAGTAATGCAGATACAGGAGTTTTACACTAACTAAAAATCAGTGATAGTGCAGATACCATACTTTTGCAAATAACTAGAGGACTACCTTTACTAAAGATGTGCATTGATTACATCACTGATGACATCATAGTATTGTTATGATCTGTTTTTATTAAATTTTGTAAAATAACTGTTGCAATTTACAATTATGCTATTAACCCTTTACCGCACAACCCCTTCTATTAATGACCCTGAGAAAGAAGCCTTCTGAAAACATAGCGGGAAAGGGAGGAAATGTTGGAAACCATCATTTTCTTCTTTTCCTACACTGTTTTCTACCCTTCCCAAAACAAACTTCAATTTCACAGTCACATTTCTCTTGTCGTCTGTAGATGCCTTTATTTTGGACTGGTCTAAAATTTTGTCGTTTGGTAATTTCCACTCCAAAAACCCAAATTTTGCGAATTCAGAGTTGATTGCATCGGAAAGAAAATACCCCATCGGACAGTGTAGATCAAAGATCAGACTGCACGTTCTGTGCAGTCTGATCTTGATCTACACTGTCCTCAAAGGGTCAGTGAGTCGTGCTTGGCAGCTTAATGGTTAAAAAGCAAGCTTCTAGAACATTTTAATGCTATTATTTGATTATTTGAATGGTGTTTTATGCTGCTTTCAATATAATGTTAGTCATATTACTGCGACAGCTCACATATTCATGTTCGACCTAGGTTTCATCCGTACTTGTCCAAGGACATTCCCATGAAAAACGTAGTGGTTCCAATTAGGCTTGAGCCTGGAGGCTGGAGCCTTCAGGTTATGAATCTAACACTTAACCACTTAGCCATGCAGGACCTCTTTTTTTTACTATTTATGATATATGAAATTCTGTGGCAAAGTTATTGTGGTGTTGTTGAGTACATAATTTCAAATAAAAAATCGAATCATCACTATAATTGTGTTAGTAGGTAGATATTTGGGTGTTTTACAGCATCTCCCCCCTTAGCCTTATACAATACAACAAGCATTAACAATTTTATGTAACATTAACATGCTCATAAAATTATGTAATATAACGCTTATCAAGCATAACACATTAACATGCTCATAAAATTATCAAGTTCATCTAACTTACGCAAAAACCAATTGGCTAGCCTTCATAAATAAAATTGGCTAACCTCTTTATTAATCGTTTTGACTTAAATTCAATTTACTAAAAAAAATTTAAAATTAAAAAAAAATAAAAATTAAAAAATTTTTTGTTTAAGAAAAACTAACCAATGCATCAGCTAACCAGTTTCTTAACTATCCAACTAACCCTTACATCAAACAATTGCTTAACCTTTTTTCACCCCCCATCAACCAACGTATCAGCTAACCAGCTAACAAGGTGCAACGGCCAACGCATCAGGCTAACCAACTAACCAATGCATAAGCTAACCAGCTAACCAACTAACCAGCTAACCTCTTTATTAATCGTTTTGACTTAAATTCAATTTACTAAAAAATTAAAAAAAATTGATTAAGAACAAAAAACAAAGCATCACATCATCACATCATCACATCATCAGTTCATCACATCATCAGCTAACCAACTAACCCTTACATCAGTCAATCGCTTAACCTTTTTTTTCCACCCCATCAACTAACGCACTAACCAACTAACGCACCAGCGCACGACACACACATGCAACCAACACATCAGCTAACACATCAGTCAGGCAATCACTTAAATTCAATTTACTAAAAAAAATTGATTAAGAAAAAAATTTAAAAAAATTGATTAAGAAAAAAAAAAACCAACGCATCAACAAACCGGTTAACAAGGTGCATCAACAAACCGGTTAACAAGGTGCAACGGCTGGTCCTTACATCAGTTAATCACTTAACCTTTTTTCCACCCCCATCAACCAACGCGTCACGCAATGGCTAACCGGTTTATGAGTTAGTGGGGTGGGCTTAAGATTTTTGAATTAAAGTAAATAAATTGCACTGATAGAGTAGGTAACACAATGTCAAGTGCTACACAAATAAACAATCCAAAACAAACACAATACGATGGAGTTAATGCTTCACCTTATGATGATCCAGCGTATAAAACTGAAATGGCTTTTAAATACTCAAACTATAACCCAGAAACCAACATTTTCCGTGTTGATCTCTACACAGGTCTAGGAGAAACAGAAACAAAAGACTTACTTCCATGCTATTGGGAACATTTCGATGATAAAGAACAATATGAAAGAACCGACCATACAGAGAAAGAAAAATGGATACTAACAACAGCAAAAGAAATAGTAAGTAAATACAAAGGGTATCCGGATCATGTAAAAGACTGGGGAGAAGTAAACAAATCTAAATATGAAGAATATGATTTTAACGAAGCAGAGTTATGGATAGACTATAACGAAAGATGTGTCTACATACGATTGTATTGTCCTAAAACAGGATTAGATTTTCTTGAGTATCTTATTTTAGATAATCTAGAAGAAGATTATTATGAAGAAGTAGAGTCCAACTTTCTATACAATGTAAAGGGGGTTAAAGAAGATATCATGTATTACTTTGATATGTATGCTGAAGAATGTGCAGAAGATTTTATAGAAAGAGTTAAAATAGAAGAAGAAGAAGAAAAAGATTTTAATCAAGATATGGCTATAGTATCTTTTATTGAAGATATGAAAGCATACTTTACTACATGGCTACAAAAAGAAGATGAAAAATATTTAACTTGTTAAAAACCTTTAAAGCAATCCATGGTAATGTATCATCTTAAAATGATAAATAACCCATATTAAAAAAAAATATTTTATTTAAAAATGCTTGAACTAGAACCAGATTTTAAACAAAAGTTAAGTGATCTACTTAAGGATAAATCTAATATACATCCTATTAACACTAATAACATAATTTACACAAATGGCACCGGTTTAATGCCTTACAAAAGTTATAGTTGGTTTACTGATATCTATTATTATTGTTGTAAGATGTTATATGAAAACCCATTAGATCAAACATTAACCATTACATTTTATGCTGGTGGGAAAAATATCACTGTTAAAAATATGTTTTACGTAAAAGATCTAACAAACCTACTATCTCTTTTACGAGAAAGATTTTTAGATAAACCGAATGATTATGAATTTTTACAAAAAAGTATAAATGATATCGATGAATTTTCTATAAATTTTTGTTTTCAAGAATAGTTAATAGATGATTTAATTTTTTTTTTTAAAAAAATTAAAAAAAAAATTTTTAAAAACCCTTACTTATCATAAAAAAATGAATTTAACTTAAAACGTTCCTATAACATATAAAGTGAGTGATGGAGATTTTAAAAGACTTAAGAAATTATCCTTATGCTTACACAGCAAAAGTAAAAGATATTTTATTTGCAATAAAAAGTAAACATATAGATACCTTCTATAATAAACATGTAGATGGCTTAAGAGAAGTGTATTTTTTCTATGGTAATACCTTACCATACGAAGGTGTGTTTAGTAATGCTAATATTTACTATGAATATAGTAGAATGAAATATGAAAACCCTAACATGAAAACATACTTAAACTTAAACGTGTTGTTTCATGAAGGAGAAATGCCAGGACAAGAAGGTGAATTTCTTAACCCTCAATGTCTTAATCTAACAAAAATACATTTAGACTTTAACGAAAATGAAACAACTTTTTTATCTAAGTTACAGGAAACATTAAATAGAATAGGTGATGAATCAGAAAGAATTTACCGTCAGTTTGATGTAAGCAAAGAAACAGCTTTTTTTATCTACTTTGAAAAAGAAGGTGAAATAAACTATCCTTCTTTTATAAAGTTATGTAATCTACCACAAATAGAAAGTGAAGATGAAGAAGAAAGTGAAGATGAAGAAGAAAGTGAAGCTCGTTTTCGTAGAGAACATCAACAATCATTAGAAACAGTAGAAGAAATCAATCAACGTTCTGCCTTTGAATTTACAGAAAGTAATTTTGAAAGGTTCTGGAAAAAAAACAAAAGAAATTTTGTTGATGGCGACTATTATATCACATATGGATTTTTAGGTATAGAAAAGATAGAAAGGGTAACCGAGGAACAAACAACTACAAAAATAAATAACTATAAAACATTTAAATCAGAAACATGTGTGCTATGTTTAGATGAAAAAGCAAAGGTTAATGTTTTATTTGCTAACTGTGGTCATCTATGTTGTTGTGCTACATGTTTTGCATTATATACAAAAAATGCTTGCCCCATGTGTAAAACAGAAAATTCTGTAATTAGAGAAATATAACTAAATAAAAAATTAAAAAAAAAAATTTAAAATTTTTTAAATATTTAACCTTTTTACCAGGTTAAATATTTTAATATGTTTTTGAAATCCTATAATGACCCCATGCTAAAGTGTTTATTTTATCCTCTAATATATATCTTTTATCATCAGCATAGCCTAATGCTTTTTTGTTTATTACTTCAGTGTATATTTCATGACCTCGACTTCTTAACACACCCATGGTTCTATAATGGTCTTTTTCTTTAAACAAACAATTTTTATAATTTTCTAAATTTAGTTCATTTTTAACAACTGACTTTTTTACTCCCTTACATCTTCTATCTTCACCATTACCTTCCCACATCAATTTTTCATTTTCATCTATTTTTATATCTATTTTTTCATGAGCATATGTTTTTGCACCCAAACCACACATCTCAGTCATAACACCACCATTTAATTCATCTTTAAACATTCCCAATACCTTTTTGTTTTTTGCACTATACAAGTCATGCTCTTTGGGGTAACCACTCATATCATACATTATATCAACATCACAAGCAATATCTTCATACAAATCATCAGTTTCTATTTCAAGAATAAAACTATCTGTATCAGTATAACACAACCGGACATGGTCTCCATACTTTTTTTTAAAATGATTATAAAGAGTTTTATACATAAGAGTTTTACTAATATCTAATATAGACATACCTAAATAAACAGGTTTATTATATGTTATACTAGTTTTCTTCATATGAACAGCAACTAAATTTTCATCAAATATTGTAGTATGATGATAGTTTGGCTTAGCAACAAGTTTTTTATAACGACAGCTAACTGCATCATTAACCAATTGCACATCAACTCTATTTCTTAAGTTTTCCATGGTCTTACCAAAAACAGAATTCATCATTAACTTAAAAAAATCTTTTTCAAAATCATTTTTCGCATTTTTTCTTAACTCAATATTCAAATCAATATATTTTTTAATATCATCAGTTTCATTAAACTTAATTCCACGATGTATTTTTTTAATTTTTAAACCTAGATTTAAGTATGTTTTTAAAACTTCATGATGTATAACATAATTTTCTTTGTCATTTAAATTTGCCATCAATTTTTCTACTTTTTCTATTTTTAATTTTTCAGGTGCTAGTGGAAAATCATTATGTAAATCATGTAACTCTTTAGGATACTCTAAATCAACCTCTAAAAAACAAGGTATCCGATTCCATTCTTCTAATTCGTTTTTATCCATCCATTCAAAACCACAAGTAGGCAATAATTGACTCATAGCCCAAGGATAAAGACTGTTTGCATCTATATAAATTAGATATATTGAAGGTTTATTTTTATCATAATTTTTACCCATATATTTGTTGTTAGCCTTAGAATACCTTTTACTACACATAGATATACCACCTCTGATACCCTTTTCAACCATTAAAAGCATATCAAGGTCTGTTAAAAGTTCAAGTTTTACTCCTGATTTTTTAAGCATTGCATCTAGTGCCAACCCTGGAATAGTATAATACCATGCAGGATCTAATTCATAATGCTTAAAGCAAACATCCCTAAAGTTTTCAAATACATCTGCTAAAAGCAAAACATCTATTTTGTTGTAAAGTTCTAAATAATCTTTAAATGTTTTCATGTTAAAAGTTTTCCAAACATTTTTTGCATGTTCATAATCTTCATCGCTAATATGTTCTTTGTTTAAACTTGAATAAAATTTTTCTTTAGGTGGTAAGCAGGTTTCTTTTAACCTTTCAAAAGAATCTAAATATTCATAAGGAAAAACTCCTTTTCTTCTTAGTAAAGGTAAATATTTTTTTGGGTAAAATTTTGATAAAATATTTAACTGATCTTCATTTAAATTTTTTGAAAGACTATCCAAACTTGAACTCATAAACTTAAAACTATCTAAAAACCTAATTTTATGAGTTATGTTTTTTCCTACCTTAACATATTTACTAAAACTAATATATTTTTCCTCATTGTTAGGGATACAATCAATGTTTCCTTCAGTTTTACCAAGATTTTTTATAAAAAGATGACTATCATAACCACTTAAATTATGAAAATAAACAGGTGTAAAGTAAGAAATTTTTGCTTTAAGATTACATTTAGTATGAGCGGCCCCCCTAAATTTACCAGTAAAATGACAATGGTCTCTTACTCTATAATTTTTATGAGTAAATTTTTCATCACAAATCCAACAAAGCGTTTGTCTTTTATATTTTTTTTCTTCCTCTTCAGTTATCTTAAGTGGTACCGGTTCTTGATAATATTTTTGATGAATTTCTATGATATCCTCGGTTATCATATCTACAAAAACTTTTTCAGCATTTTCTCCGGTATATTTTCTTTCTATAGGTTGGAACACATCATCATCAAAACATTTTATAATATAGTAAAAACTGCAGGGGATATGCTTTTGAGTTTTTACAGTATAACTTTCTTTTTCATTTTTTTCAGTTGTTTGTTGTTCTTTTATAGGTTCTAATATACTTTCAAAATCAGCAAACACAGCAACCGGAACTTTAATTTTTCTATCATGATTTATAAATTGTAATACGCTACCTTTTTTAGGCATAATTAAATTAACAGGGTCATGCTCATCACAATATTTTTTATGATTTTTTAAAAGGTCCTCCCTTCCAAATGCATTTATACATCTTTTACAAAAATACTTTTTACCATGATGTTTTGATATTTGGCTAGACATTAAGCGGCTAAAAGTTTTTATTAACACATAATGACATTTTTCTTCATTTGTTAAGTAAAGTAAATCAACATGATTACTTTTTTCTTCATTAGTAATTCTTAGTGGATAAAATTTATTTTTTTCATCTTCATAACTATAAACATTAACGCTAATTTCTAGATTTTGTTTTTCAAATTTGTTAATATCATGCAATGAAACAGGATATTCTATTCCATTCATATTTAAGCTATCTTCCTTTGATCTTAAATCACCAACTCTTTCTTGATGGTTAACTGTTGGATTTAATGCTCTTAAGATGGACCACTTAAAACATTGGTTGTCATTATTTTTCATATTAATACATGCTTTTTTATCTGCTATCCATTTTGGAAGAGGGATAAATGATGAAGCTCTTAATGGATCATAAATAGCAGTATGAAGCTTTAAATGAACCACACTATGGAAAACCCATCCGCTACCCTTTCTTAAAAAGGCACGATAATTTTCTAAAATTTTTTCAGCCATTGTATCATATAATTCATCTACATCGGTTCCTCTTAAATTAATTAAATTTACATCAGAAGAAAACTGAGCTGGCACTGGATGATCAAAATCATCAAATCTATACATTAAACATTTAAGAACCATTTTTACTTTAACTTTACGTTTATTTCTTAAAATATTTGTCATAGATTGCATTGTTAGCTCTAAAAACTCCTCAGGTGAATCAACGGGAAACCCCTCTATTTTATATTGTCTTGCCCAATTTTGTAATGAAGAACGACTTTCTGTTACATTAATAACTTCAGGTCTTCTCCTTGGTAACGTTTCTTCTATATTTCTTTCAACTTCATTTATTACCTGTGGAATTTGTTCTGGTTCAACGTTACCGGTTAGCCAATTAGTAAAATTTCTTACTCTTCTTCTAACACTCTGAGGAATTACGGCACTAACAACCCTTTGAGCACCACTATATAAATTAGATGCAATCACTTGACTAGCATCTGTTAATCTATTGATAAATCTTCTTGAAAAAGAATTCATCTCTATAATTTTTAAAATAAATAAAATTTCCTTAAGTCAAATTTTATTATTTTTTTAAAAAAATAATAAAATTATTGAATGTCAATTTCATATTTACCATTCCATACTCTACCATTCCAATTCTCAATCGTTTGAGGACATCTATCAATAAACTTACTAGCCTTGTAAATCGATGGAAATTCAATCACCTCTTCAGTTTCAACATCCTTTAATATTACCGTTTTAGGATTTTTACTAATATCCTTTAGTCTATCATAATTAGGTTCTTTTTTAAGTGGTTTAGCTTCTTCAGGATATAGTTCATGCTCTTTTAAGACATCAATAAACTTTTTCTTGTTCCAATAGGAATAAAACTTAATATTGTTATCTGTTAATATCTTTTTAAAATCAGCAATCTTTAGCATATTTTTTATATTAAACAAAAAATTACTTAATATACTACAGCCATTTTATTTCCATCACTCTGAAAGTTAATTAACCTATCACTAAGTAAAACAGCATATGCTTCAACATTTGCTCCTGGATTAGCTGTAAAGCTAGCTCTAATATGAATATCAGTTACAGAATACTTAATTCTTTCACTTTGCTTTGATACATCAAATACAAACAAGGGAAAAAGTTTTTTATAATCATCAGGATTAATATTTGGATTTGAAACTAGTTCATCCATGTTGTAAAACTTTTTTCTAAATGAAGCAGCTTCCTCATATATTCTTCCAATTAGGTTAGTATCAAAATTTATTTGATGTTCATTATGTGGATATTGTTTTGTGGATAACACAGCTTTAATATTTCTTACATTTAAGTGGTCAAATATAGCCGGGTTTGCTTCCTGATTATCACGCTTATTTGATTGAAAACCAACAATGATAAAACGTGGTACCTCAGGTGATGATTTAGTTGCTAGTCTCCAAGCAAAGTTAGTATTGTTTGGTACCGCTATTGTATCTGATTGTATCATCCTATACCCAACAGGAAATCTTTCTTTCTTTTCAATAAATTTTAAAAGTTCTGATCTATTACCAAGTTCAGGTGTTACGTGTGGCATAAACCAAGTTATTTTACCTAAATCAACTTTTCCTCTAAAATTATTAGTTGGATTTCCTGCACCATCTAGGGTTGAAGCAGCTTTAAAAATTGCGTTATCATCACCTGTTCTTGTTAAGGTTAAAGTATGCTTCATACCATATACCACTTTGTTGTAATCTTCACAAAAACCAAATATATGTTTTAACGGAATGCAAAAGTTAAATGAACCAACCGGATTTGAACTAAAAATCCAATCTCTTCTTACTTTAAATCCACTATTAGTATCACGATTTGCTCTAAGTCCGGTATCCTTAAACCAAAGTTGGTTTAAACCTTGTGATTTAGAAAAATCATCAGGATATTTTAACAACCCCAACATCGTGCTAACATAACCAGGATAATTAATATACTCAATATCTTGCTCTTCAAGTTGGTATCTGATACTTTTAAACAAATACATTATTGCATTATTTGTTAGCGTTACCAAATTATTATTAGCTTGTGCAATATCATTATCATAAAGCCCATTATTAACATTATCTTCTCTTAACAATTTACCCTCAAAACTTAAGTATGATTCAGAGGGATGTAGAAAAACATCCTTGTTTCCAATATCAATCCTAATATTACCCCCTGAGTTGTTTAAATTGGTTCCTATGGTAGGTTCATACTCAAAGTATTCGTATTCATCAATACTATCATCTTTTAGAATTGGTGCTTTAACATTTAAAATGTCCATTTTTTATATATACAATCATAATTTTTTAAGTTAAAATTATAATTGTGTTTTGTTTTTAATTTTCTAACCATAGTTGAGGGAATGATTTATTCTCATCATTTACATAAACACCCTTAAGTTTAATATTTTTAAGTTTTTCTACATTAACATTTTTTCTTACTTTTGGATAAATTTTATTTCCATAAAGAATGGTTACCTTAGGCATACCATTTTTTTCTAAATATTGATTTACATCTTCTTCAAATTCCTTAATGATATCAGCTTTTTCAGGTGACAATTTTAAAACAGCTTTATTATAGCCATACTTTGTATTACTACTATCTAATACTTCACAATCATCATTAAGTTTTAGATTTCCATAAAGGATATTAACCCTTTTTGTGTTGTATTTTTCATAATGTGTTAAATTAAATTTTAGCTTTGACATTTTTTTTATTTAATGTAATAATTACTTAAGCTAAATTAAAAAAATTATATTGTTTTTATCCCTTTACCTCTTTTTTTGTTTAACTTCTTAACCATTGTTTGTATATTAACGGCACCACCATCAATCAATGAACTTACATTTTGTTCAACAGGTTGTATTGTTGGTATGGTTGGAACTTGACTATATTTTTCAATAATCTTTTTAGATTTAGGTGTTAAAGCCTTTTTAACTAATCTTGTTCCAGCATCAACTGCAGCTGCCTTACCTGCCTCTAAAGCTTTCCTTGCTCCTTCTTTAGCCACACTTTTACCAACATCAACTGCAGAACTTGCAATTTGCTTAACCGCACCACTTGTAAATAGCCTACTTAAAAAATTAGCTAAGGTATCAAATATACCTGCTCCACCATAAGCATAAGTTCTTTTAACTCCTCTCTTTTGTGATGTAATCATTTTATAATATAGACATTAACTTTTTATAGTTCTTTGCATTTAATACTTTTTGTCTTTTTAATTCATCACAAATACTTACCAACTCATTTTTTTACACCTGTATGACCCGCATCCTTGCTAGACATTAAAAGGTCAAACCTTTCTAATAGTGCGTTGGGGTCAGATGGTATTACCGTGGTTGTTTTTTTTCTTAATCCTTTACCAGTTTTTTCTGTAATTAAACCATAAACAGGTTCAATTATGTTTTTCCATTTTTTACTAAATCTATTATACATTTTTAATTCATTTTTTTGATCATTATCCTTAAACATAATATCACTTAAATAAATTAAATTTTGATAAGCATTTAAATCTGAAGGGGTATAATTTTTTGGATTTTTTGATAAAATCAATTCCCATAACCCATCACTAGCAGGAAATTTTTGTTCTTCAAAATAAAAAAACCCTTTATCTTTCGGGTCTAAAAATATTTCTTTATTACCAAATTTAAATATACCAAAATTTTTATCAAAAACTATTCTATAGATATTATCAAAATCATCTTTATATTTTTTTGTTAATTTTTTATTAAAAACTTTAACAAAATGCATAATTTCTTCTTTATTTTTTTCTATCTTAACATCATGATAAGAAGGAAGTTCCGCAGTTGGTAATTGACTAGGCATCATTTCTTTAGAAAGTTCAACAGGTAATTGAATAATCCCCTCCATAATAGGTGCCAATCCCTTTGTAATTACTCCTGGTAATTGTTGAACCCCCTCCCTAATAGGTGCCAATCCCTTTGTAATTACTCCTGGTAATTGTTGAACCCCCTCCCTAATAGGTGTCAATCCCTCTGTAATTCTTCTAGCTGCTTCTAGTTGGTACGCACCAATATTTTTAGTTGCTTCTTCTTGTATCTCCTTTTGTGATTTAGTTAAGGGTTTAAAAAACTTAGTTAAGTCTTGTTGCAATTCAATATCACCTACTCTTTCTGCAAGTAACCTATCACGAACCTGTTTTTTTCTTACAAGATAATCTTTTACCATCTTATCTCTTGTTTTATAATCAACATTTATAAAAGGCATTTTTTAAGTAAAAAAATTTTATTTTAATTAATTTAATCACTATTACCTATCTCACATGCGCAAGAAAATTTAAACTTAGGCGGTTTTATTTTTAATTTGAATGGCTTCCATTGTGCCTTTCTACAAGTCTCCTGAATTCCTCCCGTGCTTCTATTCGTCCCTTCTCTATTAAACTCTCTTGATCCTCTAGCTTGCTTTTTTTCTTTGTTTTACTTCTAATTTCTTCCTTCATTTGTTTGTATTTTTCCAATTCTTCCATAATTAAACTGAATTCTTCATGTTCTATTTTGTTGTCTGATACTGCTTTTGATATATGTGTAAGTAGTGTATTTAACTTTGAATCAGCCAACATTTTAATCTGAAGATGTTTTTCTGATTTTGTTCTGGTTCTTCTAACCACAAACTTACCTACTAATGCTGCTAACCCAACAACTAAAGCACATCCTTCTAGGACTATCGTTGCAGGTATCGCTACCACAGTTGATAGTAAAGCGATTCCCCCAGCTCCAGCTCCTAGTGCTCCAACTGTTAAGGCTGCTTCCACATTATCCACAGTCTTACTAATCTTTAAATACTTTTTACTTAACTGTTCTCTAACTCTTACTTCATTTTCAAGAAAATCCTGAATCTCTGATATCTTTTTAAGTCTGAATGATTGACCATTGTCTCCTGCTGATATTATTGGTTCTAATGTTGGCGCATTTGGTATATTTCGTGCTTCTGGTAAGTCTGGATAAATCTTTTCTTTTAGCTCCATTTTATTATATTATAACTATTTTTTTTTAAATTGAATAGTAAAGACGACACAAAAAGGTGTTTTCCTCTATTATTTTTATTTTACTAGAGTTGTTTGTAATTGTTGTAACCATGTCATCCACTTCTTCTAATGTAACTTCATTTGTTATAGATATTTGATTAAGTTTTAGATTATAAGATAGAGAAACTAAAACAAAACCTTTACTCATATTAAAACCCATACCTAAAGCTATCGTTATAGATTTGCCTCCTTCTAATACTAACGGTTGTTGAGTAAAAATATCCCATGAAACAGGATTAACTTTTTTAGCTGGATACTTACCTTCATAAGGTTTCCAAAAAATAGTTTTTGGTTGAACTATTTTATGTTTTCCATTTCCAAATTTATGTACATTCATTTTTTTTAATTTATAATATTGCTCCTAATATAGGAATATTAGCAAATGGGCTATTTGGTCCTAAAAGAAGACCTTTTCCATCATAAATTTTCCCACCTTGTTTTAAATACAATCCTTCACCTTTATTTTTTAACCCTTTACCTTTGTATGGTTTAAGATATAGCCCTTCTCCATCAGTTTCTACTTGACATACGCAACCCCCTTTCTTAAGGTAAAGCCCGTTACCCATTGCTTTTTGAACTCCTGTTGATGCTAAACCAGATAGGGCACCAACTCCTATAGCAGGTAAAACGGTTCTTGCTAATGTAGGTAGAACTGATGAAGCTAACCCTGCTATCAAAGGTAAAAATCCACCTTCTACTTTCATGTTGTGCTTAAGTTGTTTAATAGTCATTCTAATGGTTACCCCTTTACCTCCCTCTAATGCTTTATTTAATTTGTTTAGTTGTGACTCGGTTACCGCCATTAAATCTTCGCCTGTTAGGTCATCATGATTTAATCTAATACTTACAGGACAACTAGATTTAACAGCATGCTGTATCTTTTTCTTTTGCCCTTCTGTTATATTTACTTTAACTGTAATGTAATTTGTCATTTTATATTTAACGCGATTCTCTTATGTGAAATCTAATCGTTAATGTTTCACCCCTTAGATTTAATACGTTTCCATCTTGGTCAGTTAGCGTTACGTTTAAATCATGTATTTCATCTAATGTTAAAGGTAGGTATACCAGATTAACTGGAGACTCTATTATTTTATAACCCGGCGCCACATTTGGAAAAAAGCTATAAATTGTGTTTCTTTGAGAACCATTAACATAACTACCTGAAATTAAGTCAATATTAACAAGTATGCTATTAATACTTAAGATATTTACTACTTTTTCTGATTCGTGAAATCCTTGTAGATATTTTGCTTTGTTAAACCCTAATACTTTACCAATACTTCTATTTTGGTTAAAATCAACCTGATAATTATTTTCAACATTAAGAACAGATTTTAATGTATTAGTGTTAGCGGATATGTTTAAATAATATTCTTCATTAATTAAATCATAATGACCCCTTTTCCTCATTTCTAATTGTATATAATCATTAATATCAACTAAATCATAGCTACCTTCAGGTATTTTTAACTTAACCCATGTATTACCATTGTCTGGTGAATAAACAAAAGTGCCATTTCTTTTATCAATATTTGGAAATGAATAATATGTTTCAAGATTGACTAAAGCTATTTCATATTTTTTATCACGTTCTAATTGAAGTGGTGGAGTAAATCTTGTTCTAAACTCTGTTTTGTTGTCACTTACTATAATTTGAAATGATGTTTTATGATCAGTGTTTTTTACTATTTGTTTTAGTAATTCTTCTTCCATTTTATATTTACTAAAAATATATTTTAAAACAAAAAATATATTTTTTATAAAAATTTAATAATAGTTGCTGTAATTTTGTGGAATATAAAAGTTATCAAAACCACTTCTATACTTTCCGTTGTTTTTGTTGTTGGTTAAGTCAATTACAACAAAACCATGAGGTTTTTCCCAACATTTTTTACAAAAATTAACAAACTCGGTTTTTGTCATATCATCCCCCACATGGTCACTATAAATATGATTAAGATTTTTTAAGTCTTGTCTAAACAAGCAAATAAAATTTGCATTCTCTCTAATAGTTTGACGAGGTAATCTAAAATAATTTTGTGATAGATAAAAACAGTCAGCGTTACTATGTCTTCCACGAACATAATAGTTTTCACATTTGTTTTGCCTTTCCAAGAGTAAATCGTCAAAAATCATTAAGTTTTTGTTTTGCCCGTTTAAATCTCTTGGGTCGGGTACATCACAAGCATTTTCAAAAAATTCACACTTAATATCAGATTTTTCCTTAATTGTTTTAGCCCATTCTTCAACCAATGCTAAAGGAGAAATATCATTTTTTTGTACTTCATCCTTAAATGAAAATAATCTTAATATATATTCCTTTGGTATTTCTTCTTCAAAAGCTTTTTTTAATATGCGATATTCTGGTTGAAACAAACTTTTACCAAAAACGCTAAAGTTATCATAATCTAACCAATCAGGTCTTAACAAAAGGTTAAGTAAAAGTGTAGTTTTACCACATCCTGATTTACCTACTATTAAACCTCTGATACTTCTTGGTAAAAGGGGATGGTTAAATCTTTTTGCTAAAGCTTCATTCCATGATAAATTAACAATATCCATTTTATATTAAAAAATTTATTTTAATATAAAAAATGTATTGTGTTAAGTGTAAAAAACAAACAGAAACAAATGATTTAAGTTATGGTGTAAGTAAAAATGGTAGAAATATGAAAAGTGGTAAATGTGTTGAATGTGGAACAACAAAAACACAGTTTATTAAAAAGGATAAAGAAGGTGGTTCATTGTTAAACAAGGCAATTAATAACTTACCTTTTGAAATGCATTTACCTGGGCATAATTTTACTGGCCCTGGTACTAAGTTAAATAAAAGATTAAAGCCTGATTTAACACCTAAAGAATGGTCAAAGCCTGTAAATCGTGTTGATAAAGCAGCATATCATCATGATATATGTTATCTTAAACATGATGATACTAAAACACGTAATGATGTGTGTGATGCTAATATGCTTAAAGAGTTAAAGGGTATCTATAATCCTACTATTAAGGAAAGAATGGAAAGAGGATTGGTTTCCTCATTAATAGGAACCAAGAAAAGATTTGGAATGGGAAATAAAAAAAAAATTTAGAAAATATAACATTAGCAGAAGAACTACATAAACCTGTAAAAAGAAAATTTAAGAAAAGAAGAGTTAGAGTAGGGGGTGTCGATAGGATATGGGCTGCAGATTTAGTAGATATGCAAGCATTTTCTAAACTTAATCGTGGTGTAAAATATCTTCTTGCTGTCATTGACATTTTTTCAAAATATGGTTGGCTGATCCCCTTAAAAGACAAAACAGGAAAATCTGTTTCTGTTGCATTGAAGAGTATTTTTAAGGAAAGAAAACCTGATAAAATGTGGGTGGATAAAGGTAAAGAGTTTTATAACAAAGATGTTAAAGATTTGATTGAATTATATTCCACTGAAAACGAGGAAAAATCAAGCGTTGTTGAGAGATGGATTAGAACAATGAAAGAAAAAATGTGGAAGTATTTCTCTGCTCACTCAACAAATGTTTATATTAACGTGTTACCAAATCTTGTTAAAGAATATAACAACACGAGGCATTCTTCTATTAAGATGACACCAACTGAAGCAAGTAAAAAGAAGAATGAAAATAAAGTTTGGAGAACATTGTATCCTGATTATAATCAAGTAAAAAAAGATATCAAACCAAAGTTTTCTGTTGGAGACAAAGTAAGGATAAGTAAAAAGAAAAAGACTTTTGAAAAAGGTTATACCACAAGATGGACTGAAGAGGTATTTACAGTTTCAGAAATAAAACATACATCACCTGTAACATATAAAATTGAGGATTTAAATGGTGAAGAAATAAAAGGTTCATTTTATGAACCTGAACTACAAAAAACGAGTCAAGAGGTGTATAGGATAGAAAAGGTTATTAAAAAGGGGAAAAAGAAATCTCTTGTAAAGTGGAAAGGTTATTCTGATGAGTTTAATTCATGGGTTGACAACGGTGCTATTATAAATATTTAAATATATAAAAAAATGAAAGATATAAAAATTGATAATGTAACTTTAAAAAATAAACCTTTAAGTAATTTTGAACTAAATGATGCTGCAAAAAAATTAAAATTAAAAAATTTTAGAGGAACATTTTTAAGAGATACCCTACCAAAAAACAATAAAAAAAATGAATGTGGTATATTAAACCTTGATGATTCTAGCGGTCCTGGTACTCATTGGGTTGCATGGTTTAAAGATGGTAAGAAAAAAATTTATTTTGATAGTTATGGTATTCAACCACCTAATGAAATTATAGATTATTTAAAACAACCTATATACTACAATACTGACCAATTACAACATGCGGGTGAAGTATTTTGCGGTCATTTATGTTTGTTCATTCTTAAAGAGTTATGTGATGATAATAAATTTCAAGATGTTTTAAATAAACTTTTTTAGTAATATTAAAAAACGATGCCTGTTAATAAATTTGGAAAAATGGATGGTGTTAAAACAAGCGGTGATGGTGTTTCGCTTGCTTACATTACTAACAACTTTTTACGTAAAGATGGAACAACCACTGTTGTCGGTTCTATAAATATGAATGGCAACACATTAACGAGGGTTAGTAATCCAGTAAATCCACAAGACGTTGCGACAAAGGATTATGTTGATAATACAGCAGGGGGAAGCCATGAATCACCACTATTAAAAGAAAATGGAAATTTTATTGCTACTGCTCCATTCAATATGGGTTTTAAAAAAATACATAATCTACATGACCCTGAAGAACCACATGATGCTGCTACAAGAAGTTATGTGGATAAGGTTAGTAGAGAAAGTGTCATTGTTAAACGTAATGATGGAAGATTTGTTGCTACAGGAAATATAGATATGAGGAATTATGGGTTAATTAATGTCCTGTCACCGGCTGAACCTGATGATGTAGCAACAAAGGGGTATGTTGATAGTCAATCCTCACCATTTTTGTATAACCCCATTGATAGCTTTTATACTGCAATAGGAGAAATATCTATGGGTAACCGGCGAATTCATTTTGTTGCTTCTCCAATTGAAAATAGCCATGCAGCAAACAAGCTTTACGTAGATAGTGTTATTGAGCTGGCTACCGCAGGTGAAAAGGCTTTGACAAAAAACCAAGACGGGTCTTTTTCAATGGCTGGTAAAATAGATATGGGTGGTAACTCAATTACTGGTTTACCAAATCCAATAAATCTTAACGCTGCTGCTAATAAAAATTACGTTGATAATGGTGGTGCCATTGTAAAAAATCCAAATGGAAGCTTTACAGCAATATCTGATGTAGATTTTCAAGGTTTTTCTATAAAAAACGCAGCGATGCCTGTAGATGAGAGTGATTTAGTAACAAAATCCTATGTGGATGGAAGGGTATCGCTTCATAAAACAATTATAAGCGTGTGTGCCGAGGAGCAGGGTTCTTTAACAGATGGTAATTATGAGTTTTCTTTTGGTAATGGGAGTGCCGGAGAAAGCCATGGGATGGGGGGTTATTGTATGTCTGCTCCTGGTAGAATTATAAGAGGGACTTTAATGGTTGTTAAGGGAACCGGTATTCTAAAAGAAGAGGTAAAAGTTAATTTAGTCGTAAATAAAGTTGAACAGATTGACTACTCTATAATAAAAAAGAAAGGAGAAGGTTGTAGTTGTGTAGTTTTTCCACAACCTTTAGAAATAGACCAATGTGATGTTATAAACTTTATAACAAGGTCAACTAATCCTAATGCTAAAAATGCATATTTAACAATACTAATAGAGTTAGACTTGTAAAAAATATTTAACCCAGTAAAGGGTTAGATATTTTAAAAAAAATAATATTATAAATATGCCTAGTTATGGAGTAAGTTCTATTTTTAAAAGCTGCTTAGATTGTCGCTGTTGATGTTACCGGATGCGACATATAGTATTTTGTGTATACTATATTTCATAGTTTTGTCTTGCATTGATGAGTTTAACATTTTCTCCAGGATATTTTTTAAAAAACTTCTGTATTCTAGGATCAGGATCATCCCGATACACAACTAAAAAACGATCATCGTGAAGATATAAATCTGTAAATCTTGTGAGGTTTCTAATTTTATAAAGAAATTGTTTTAATCCTTCAAAGTCAAGGTTAAAAAGGTATTTTTTTGCTTTGATGCGTAAGCATTCAACCATATACTTTTGTTGTATCGCTTCTGGAATTTTCATTTTTTATAGAAACTTAAAGTTTATACTAAATTCTTCAATTTCGTTAAGGCAGCTTTCTAGGTATTGATGTTCACTGGGTTGATCTATAAATCTTTCTTTCATAAGTGATAGCAAATTAGTTAAATCTCTACTATAGAAACAATGCCTAACATGCTTGCCATTACCACCGGCATAAAATATTATCTTTAGAACATCTTCTTTAGGTTGATCATAAAGCATTTTACTGCAGTAGTAGTATATATCGCTAAACTATCTTGGGTTTTTGTAAGGCATTAACCCGGTTCCATTTGTGTAGATAATTTTGTTTGTGTTAATAGGATGTATATTAGATTTATCCTTAAGTAGATCACTTAACTTTTGTTTAAAATCTGGTTCTAGTTCAAGCATTTTTAAATAAAATATTTTTTTTTAATATGGGTTATTTATCATTTTAAGATGATACATTACCATGGATTGCTTTAAAGGTTTTTAACAAGTTAAATATTTTTCATCTTCTTTTTGTAGCCATGTAGTAAAGTATGCTTTCATATCTTCAATAAAAGATACTATAGCCATATCTTGATTAAAATCTTTTTCTTCTTCTTCTATTTTAACTCTTTCTATAAAATCTTCTGCACATTCTTCAGCATACATATCAAAGTAATACATGATATCTTCTTTAACCCCCTTTACATTGTATAGAAAGTTGGACTCTACTTCTTCATAATAATCTTCTTCTAGATTATCTAAAATAAGATACTCAAGAAAATCTAATCCTGTTTTAGGACAATACAATCGTATGTAGACACATCTTTCGTTATAGTCTATCCATAACTCTGCTTCGTTAAAATCATATTCTTCATATTTAGATTTGTTTACTTCTCCCCAGTCTTTTACATGATCCGGATACCCTTTGTATTTACTTACTATTTCTTTTGCTGTTGTTAGTATCCATTTTTCTTTCTCTGTATGGTCGGTTCTTTCATATTGTTCTTTATCATCGAAATGTTCCCAATAGCATGGAAGTAAGTCTTTTGTTTCTGTTTCTCCTAGACCTGTGTAGAGATCAACACGGAAAGTGTTGGTTTCTGGGTTATAGTTTGAGTATTTAAAAGCCATTTCAGTTTTATACGCTGGATCATCATAAGGTGAAGCATTAACTCCATCGTATTGTGTTTGTTTTGGATTGTTTATTTGTGTAGCACTTGACATTGTGTCACCTACTCTATCAGTGCAATTTATTTACTTTAATTCAAAAATCTTAAGCCCACCCCACTAACTCATAAACCGGTTAGCCATTGCGTGACGCGTTGGTTGATGGGGGTGGAAAAAAGGTTAAGTGATTAACTGATGTAAGGACCAGCCGTTGCACCTTGTTAACCGGTTTGTTGATGCACCTTGTTAACCGGTTTGTTGATGCGTTGGTTTTTTTTTCTTAATCAATTTTTTTAAATTTTTTTCTTAATCAATTTTTTTTAGTAAATTGAATTTAAGTGATTGCCTGACTGATGTGTTGGTTGCATGTGTGTGTCGTGCGCTGGTGCGTTAGTTGGTTAGTGCGTTAGTTGATGGGGTGGAAAAAAAAGGTTAAGCGATTGACTGATGTAAGGGTTAGTTGGTTAGCTGATGATGTGATGAACTGATGATGTGATGATGTGATGATGTGATGCTTTGTTTTTTGTTCTTAATCAATTTTTTTTAATTTTTTAGTAAATTGAATTTAAGTCAAAACGATTAATAAAGAGGTTAGCTGGTTAGTTGGTTAGCTGGTTAGCTTATGCATTGGTTAGTTGGTTAGCCTGATGCGTTGGCCGTTGCACCTTGTTAGCTGGTTAGCTGATACGTTGGTTGATGGGGGGTGAAAAAAGGTTAAGCAATTGTTTGATGTAAGGGTTAGTTGGATAGTTAAGAAACTGGTTAGCTGATGCATTGGTTAGTTTTTCTTAAACAAAAAAATTTTTAATTTTTATTTTTTTTTAATTTTAAATTTTTTTTAGTAAATTGAATTTAAGTCAAAACGATTAATAAAGAGGTTAGCCAATTTTATTTATGAAGGCTAGCCAATTGGTTTTTGCGTAAGTTAGATGAACTTGATAATTTTATGAGCATGTTAATGTGTTATGCTTGATAAGCGTTATATTACATAATTTTATGAGCATGTTAATGTTACATAAAATTGTTAATGCTTGTTGTATTGTATAAGGCTAAGGGGGGAGATGCTGTAAAACACCCAAATATCTACCTACTTGTGTTAAAGTTGATCTCCTCAACACCTTTCGCAGTTAAAGTTACTTTTGCAGTGAGTGTAGATTCAGATCAGATTTCACAAAATAAACAGTCAGATCTTAGTTCTACACTGCCTCTGTGCTGTGACCCTCCTTGCATAGAGAACCTTGAGATTGGAAATGTCTATTCCGTTATCGTTGTCTGTGCATGTCAATATTCTTCGAAGATTTGACCTGTCTGCTATGACGCATCACAGTCCTGTATGGGACAAATATTAATACCCAGTGCGTAAATTGCCGCTCAAAAGGTGCAGGTGGAAAATGGCAATAAATAACACGTCTTTGGAAAAATCAAGCCAGTTTTTCACTACAAATTTCTCAAAAAACTAAATGATTTCAATTGGGGAAGTTTTTTTTTAACCGATTGTTTTCTGCAAATCTCTATAGACCGTTTCTAAATATGGACATGAGGAAAACCGGGATTTGTGCAACAGACTGACAACAAAAAAGTCCCCACTCTGCTGGGTTTATACCCCCCCGCTCCCCCAACCCTATAAGGGCTATGTTTATAAATGGCTTGTGCATAGGTTATATGCTAGCTAAGGGTGCCTGGATGAATCATACAAGGTAGGTCTTAATGAGTAAACATACATTTTATTTTGAAAGTAGTTCGGTTCTGTACCCACAATGCCCATATCAGATAGGTACATACATTTTATTTTGAAAGTAGTTCGGTTCTGTACCCACAATGCCCATATCAGATAGGTTGTGAATTTGAAAAATGCTACCTAGCGGAAGATATACGTATAGGATAATTGTCTGTTTCGGTGTAAGACCGAAATTTCTTTCATCGAGCGAAACGCGAGGGCTATATTTTCACGAGTGGCGAAGCCAAGAGTGAAGATATGGCCTTTGCTTTTCAAGTCTAATTTTTGCTCATCGTGAAAATACGTGCGTTTTCCAAGCGAAATAATCTATAATAATTTATCTAGTGATATGGACTACCTTTAGTAATGACGTCATGAATGATTTTGACTAGGTCATAAAGGTGACATTCACCCGCTAAAAATTCATTTATGTTCCAAAATTTAAAGTTAAATCATTCACCGTGAATTATTACATTCAGCGATGAATTATAAGGATATAATTAACTGTTAGATTTCTATAAACGGACAATGTATGCCGGGATCGGCCTGCATACACGTGCAGTCTGATCTTGGTTCACTTTCTCCGTTTTTGTATTATGTACATATGAGTCTCTTTATTGTACCCCTCGCTTTACCATGTGGAGCTATTTTGACATGTTTTAGCGGACAATGTGTGCCGGGATCGGCCTGCATATACATGTACATGCAGTCTGATCTGTTTTCACTTTCTCCGTTTTTGTATTATGTACATATGAGTCTAGTTCACTGTTTATTGCACCTCTCGCTTTGCTATGCGGAGCGATTTTGACATGTTTTTTGCGGACAATGTGTGCCGGGATCGGCCTGCATATAAATGCAGTCTGATCTTGGTCCACATTCTCCTTAATGTTTTCAGTGTTGCGGGAAGCCTTAGTTTGGAAATTATATATATATATATATATATATATATATTTTTTTTTTTTTTTTTTTTTTTTTAACACTCTAATATGAAACTGTGAAAATCCATTGATGCGTTTTTTTTTTTTATGTGAAATGTCAAAAAAAAAAAAAAAAAAACAGTTGTACTATTTATTAACTTGTGACCTGTTCCCCAAATTTTTATCTTACTTACTTAAATAATTCCAAACTGAAGGTCAAACCCAATGGTTGGGTGGGTGTAATTTCAAAACTTACTAGTGTGATAGATCCGTCAATAATGTATAGTATATATAAGAAAATCGTGTATATAATTTTTTTATCCACTTTCGCACAATGTGTACAAAATTTACTCCACTTTTTTTTTTATACTGTCTACGCAAGCATTATTCAGAACACACGAATATAATAATCACGTATGTTACACTTTTACCAGTAAACTATATTTGTTACATGGGAGGATTTGAAAATAATTATTGATATTCTTTATGACTGGTATAGGTAGTTTGAAGATTTGTTCCTACAATTGTCGTGGATTGAATAATACTAAAAAACGATTTGATATATTTACACTCTTTAAAGAAAAGAACTTTGACATTTTTTGTTTACAAGAGACTCACTTTTTTTTTAACAAATAGAGAATGAAATTTACCAACAATGGGAAGGAAATTGTTTCTTTAGTCATAGTAGTTCAAATTCAAAAGGAGTAGCTATTCTGTTTCAAAAAGGTCTAGATTTTAAAGTTTCGGCATGCAAAAAGGATACTAATGGACAATTTATTGCTCTAAATATATCAAACAGTGACACACAAATAATCCTCGCAAATATATGTGCACCAAATACTGATATCCGAAATTTTTCAAAAATGCTTTAACTCAAATTGATTTATTTGAAAAGACAGATAATATCATTTGCATGTGGTGACTTTAATCTCTTTCTTGATAGTTCAATCGACTATGGAAACTACAAAGATTCTAATCATAACAATAATTCGAGAAAACTTTTAGTAAAGATAATGAATGATAGAGAACTTGTGGACCCATTCAGACATCTATATGGGAAGACAAGGAAGTACACATGGAGACGTTTTTTATCTTTACAAAGAGGAAGATTAGACTTCTTTTTAATGACAAATAACTTAATTCCTTTCCTCAGAAATTGTGATACAGATATAAGCTATAAATCAGACCACTCAATCGTTGTACTTGAGCTCCAGTTTTCAAATAAAAAACATGGAAATTGTACTGGAAATTCAATAATTCACTATTACATGATACAGAATATGTTAACTGTATTAATGAAAAAATAAACAGCGTAATCTTGCAATATTGTTTACCAGTCTATAATAGAGAAAATATCATCAGTATTCATCGGTCAGAGTGACAATTTATGATAGTCGATCAACTTTTTTTTTTGGAAACATTGTTAATGAAAATACACGGCGAAACTATTTTATTTACAATTTATAAATCGAAAGCAGAATGTTTGAAAGAAAAACATGTTGAAAACGAAATTTCCTTTTTAGGGACAAATTTAAAAGAAATGAATAAAGATAGGTTATGTTCATTACAAGCAGAATTAGAAAACCTGCGAAAAGAAAAGCTAAATGGCTTCTTTATTAGGTCTAGAGCAAACTGGATTGATAATGGAGAAAAAGTGACTAAATATTTCTGTAATTTGGAAAAACAGCATAGCACATCACAAGCTATTCCTTTTATAGTAACAGAAGATGGCAATCATATATTTGACCAAAAGAAAATCCTTAAAGAAGCAAAACATTATTATGAAACTTTATTTACTGAAGCAAATACTATTATTGACATCAATTTAAGGGAAGACTTAAAAAATTGTACCGCATATAAGTTAGATTAAAAAACAAAAGGAGGAAATTGAAGGATTATTACAATATAGTAAAGTAATAAATACGCTTAAAAACATAAAAAAACGATAAAAGCCCAGGAGGAAACGGTGTTACTGTTCATAAAGTTAAAAAAATATATTTACTCCTGTAGGAATAAAGAAAAGTAACCTTCAAGGACTGTTCTAAAGAATGCTTTAAACCTTACTTTAAATACATGGATCCGTAGAAATCGATATTTGACCAATCAGGTCATCGCATTTATTTGGTCCGATGTACAGCCTTGCTGTCTGCTATTTCGGCTCAATAACAAGCGACTGTTAATATTTGAGAAGTGCGATATTATGTGTGTTTACAATGCTTGAATTTTAGAAAAATAGTTTATAAGATGTGTTTTGCGATCGTGTACGGCTTATGTGTGATATACGCAGAGATTACAAGTTTGCACTATGATTATGATTGACATTTTGACATGAGCAAAGAGTTTGGATCAATGCTATATTACGCAATGGATTAATTAATGTTAATTTTTTTTCCTCTGAAACTCCCTGGGGAAAAAAAACTGTTTTACAGTGGAAAACAAAGGTAAAATATATGAAATACTAATAAAAAAAGAAAGTACGTTCACTAAAATAGCTAACCTTGTTTAATAACATCTGCACACCCAAAAAGTGGCACGTGTCATCAATGTTTCAATTTGACGTAAACATTAACCCTTGGTGCGTGAAGAATGCTGAATGTGTAGATACAGATCAGAGTGCAAAAAAATGCAGTTTATTCTTGTATTCAAACCATCTGCTACTTAAATTAAGTACATTTACGTGTATTCTTTAGTGAAGGTACATGTAGATTTCAATTATGAAACAGACTAAGTTCTGTTTTGTACAGTTTTGGAAGTTCAGCTCAAAAGGCAACTTATGTTAATTAAATCAGCTTTTGACTTAGCCATATTTAGGTGGATTAGCACATCTGCCATTTCAAAGGGTATGCCGGTAAACTGTTAACTGATATGTGTTTGATTGCCGCTGTAATCCACTCGACCACCCGATGTCTTCAGTTATGACGAGATAAAACAAACTTCCGCCAGTGATATTAATAAGTTTGTTAATTGACAGCACACATTACACATTTTAAAATCACCAGGCAACCATTTTCCCTTAACTAGAAATTTAAACATTTCTTAGACTTCCACCTCTATGTTGAATGAGACAATCTATAAATATTTCAAAATGCTTGTAATTTAGTGTAATTTATTATCGAATACGATGTTGAGACAACTTAACAAGCCTTACAAAAATATTAATCATCTTTAATTTTATTATTTTTAAGCAAAACTGAGGTTTATGAGGTGTTTTATTCTTTCTCGTACAAGTTCATAACTTTGTTAGCAAAAGCACTACATTGGCCGTAGCCCCTGAAATTCACAATTATTGTACATATCCTTGCGTAAATAAGCTCAAGTATCCATATATTTCTTACTGAGATTCAATCATCGACAGAAACAAACGAAAGGGAATATTTTCCGGAATTTAAATGATAGAAACAGTCATGGTAGCAAGATTTCAGTAGCCTTTCTGCTATACTGTATATGTATTTACTGCGTTTGTGAGCCCTTAGTTACGGTAACCAAGGAAGTCGGATTATCTCATTGCCACGGATCCATGTATATTCATAACTGCACGAAAACGTATGAAGTTGACCAATATAACATGACAATTGACCTTTCTGCCGATTTTGATTGACGGGTCATATCAGCCAATCAAAATGCAATATAGCGCGTCATATAAACAAAAGGGTTAGACAAAGTTACAGCCTTTTCTGTCGACAGACAATTTTTTTTTTTTTTTTTTTTTTTTCGTTTAAATTAAAGAAGACTGGATTATAGATGAATTATTTCAAAATGGATTAACGTCGCAGATAAGAATCATATGGTAAGGTATTTTTTACCTAATATACCCTGACCAGAAAACTAGATTTATCCAACCCAAAAACCTATATCCATGTTAATGTCGCCGGTAGATTTAACCAGGATTCCGAAAAACCAGCCTCACTACCAAATAACAGAAAAGCGTTTTTTTTTTTTTTTTTTCAAATCTTTCGGAAAAGAAAGAACGATTATGCCAAAGTTTATTAAAAAACTACCTATTGAAATCTAACTCAACGAAAATCTTTCAAATTCTAAGCATTACTCGTAGACATTTGTAATCGTTGTACGAAACGAGCAACAGGAAGTATATTTTATCAATAGCCACACATCATTCTGTTTCATAAATAAGTTGACATAAGATATTCTTTGATTATTGTTGTAATACTTTAAGGGTCATTCATATTTTGTTCCTGTTTCATTTAGACGATTACTGTGACTGTTAATTGCACTTTGGCCTATTCGACCGATTGTTTGTTTTCCCCATGATCGTCGCATAACTGATAAATGCATGTCCATTCTAAATCAGTATAATCCTCATAATCACCTCAAGTGACCAACCATTTCCCCAATTTAAAAGGTTTTACAACATACATCTGTTAAAATTACGACAAACCACGTTCTTAACTAATTACTTACAATAAAACGTACTGATTTCATCTCAAACAGGTATTACAGGTTTTAAGTGAATCTTTACCAGACAAAAAAATATTTGAATCGTCTATTTTGAAAACGTTTGTTGTCAACAAATGAAACGTTGCTCCAATAATGAGATTTGACGTTAAAGGGTATAAAACATCTAGGGGGAAAAAAATTAAAGTTTTTTTTAAAAGTCTCCTCCTTCAAGGTCGTTACATAAAGCACCGGATTGTGTGGTAAAGGGTTAAATTGTAAGTCCTTTTCTTATATTGTTTACTGTCAAACTGACATGTTATATACTCATAAAATGTCTTAAAAACTTAAGCCCCTTTCCCCTATTACAAATTACAGATGTTGCTGACGGCCATCTACTCAGATTTGTGAGACCGAACACGGAATTACGAACATATTTGCGCTATTTTTGCTTCTCGATTTCTTATAAATATGACATTATTCAAAGTATTTTTCTTGTTACGTTGCTGATTTAGTTTGAACTGGTAAGAAAGTTGGGAAAAAACTTTGGGTCCTTCAATTTGAGTGAAACATAAGCTGGAATAAAACTGAAATAAACACTTTTTCTCTATGTAGTCGACGCCATTTTCTGGTTTGTTTGTAGGGCCTAGCGACTAAAATACCGCGTTACTAAGGTGGGTGTGCCAAACTCGCGTTTGCAGAAAAGTCAGTTGTAGGACATGATTTTCAAAGTCTCCCATGAACCAGTATAGAATATAGATATACTACAACAAAACCAAACATACGATATAATACAGCGTATGAACATTACCAACTATATTATTTGTTTATCCAAGTTTTTTTTTTTTTTCCTTACTCCATATCCTCTTTTTACTAAAATTGAATTGTAAGGTATGGTGGGAGATGGCCACGACTCCCATCATACCCGTTGACGTGACAAATAAAACCTTAAAAAAAATTTTAAAAAATGACTATAAACCACTGAAAACTATAAAATAAAATGATTTCGTTATTTTCCACAGTAACGTTTCAAATCATCTTTCCAAAAATTTACTTAGAAATTGTAATTGAATCATACATTCACAGTTTGTGGACTGTTCACACAGGCTTACTACAGAATCATGGCCATTGTAATACAAGCAACATGCTCCCAAGGAAATCCTAAATTTAGAGACAGTGGAAGATGCAGCCTGACCAATGCAACTTCAGCCACACATGTACTTAGGATGAATACAAGCCTTCCATCAGCTTGGGATAAAAACACGTGAAATAACATTCTTGCTGATGGAGTTGATCTCGACACCAAAATAACTTGGAACGCTTCTCTTAAGTACTTATCCCTTGATGATATACCATCATGCCTTGCAAACGTTTCTAATATTTATCATGCCACTTTACAGTGCAAAGCAGAAGTCCCAATTTACAATTTAGAGGAGGCTGTGGAAAAAGTAATGGGCAATTCTGGATGCATTTTTACCATGGCTATTACAGCTCCAGCATATTCAGCAGCTATCTTAGAGGAAGAGAGCTATTACTATTTGTCTGATTCCCATTGCAGATATAAATGTGGAATGGCATCACCTCAAGGGGTTGCTACCATAACATGTAAAGTATAACTGAAATAATTTTGTTCATTAAACACCTTGTGGCATCTCTTAAATTAGCCCCTCGCTACACCTTATGAAATTGCAAGACCTAATTTTGTACTTTCACAAAATATGAAGCATTTTATATATAGTGGTGATTCAGATATAAGATATGGATATTCTGGGTTTGAGGAGATGAGTGAGAATGAGTATACTTGCCATCTCTATTTGGCACAAAATCTTGTAGTTTCCGATTGTCTGTGTCAGACGTTTCTGATGTATCTTTGAGTGAATTGTCTGAGTCATCAATAGCTTCAAACGACTTCCAAGAAAATGCATTTTGCAGGCTGACTGATGATGTTTTTGAAAAACTATTTGTGTTGTGAGTCTACAGATTTGAAATCCTTGGAAAACATTAATACAAGCGCCACAATAATAGTAATTTAATTGAAAGACAGTTCAGTTCTCTAAAAAGAAAAGAAGAAGGACAGAAGAAATCATCTATGAAATAGAACAGTACGTAAAGAGTCTGATACACTGAATAAGCAAAATGCAAAAGTTTCAAGCTTTATTTCATTTGTTCCAGAAGGTCATAGACCCATTTGGCAATTGATGAAACAATGAAAATGGTTGTACATGAATGCATAATTATGTGAAATTGAATAGACAAATAAAACCCAGAAGTAAACAATTTTCCAACCAGATCTGACATGTACCAACAGAAAAACGAGCGTGTCCATCATTCTTATCTATTACATATAAAGTGTAGGCATTAGATTCAATAGACGAGCATGTCCATCAATCGACTCTAGAGCATACAGGTTACATTCGACTAAGATCCAAGTCACTACCTTTGACAATGCCACATAGTATTCAGCATATTTTTGATAAGCGGTTCAGTTTTCATCGTCTATCTAAGCTTTAACTCCAACTAGTCCCTCTAGTTTGAAACGAAAACACAAGAGTAGTAGAGTAGACGAGCGAGGTAAGCCTTTACCTTTGAAAAGAATATATTGTCTGATTGCTTCCAAAACACCACAGCTGGAAACAATGTGTACTTCCGATGTTTCGGAAGCAAACAGACGACACGTTACTCTGAATTTCAGACATGATAACAATAGCAACAAAATATATCCATCAGTAATAAAAACTTAATCTTAAAGCAGTAGGTAGTTTTTAATTTCCATTAAATAATACAGAATCCTTTATTGCATTTGCTTTATCAGTAGATATCCTTAAACATATAAGTTCTTTCTTTTTATTAGTGTTCATTAATTGAATTATTTTATACATGTTAGGCCTTTTCCATAGATTATATTTTTCTTACATCAGAGTGTAAGGAACATTCCCTAACAAAATGAAACAATAATAAAATTTCAAATTTTGAGGCAAATTACTAGCTTTTCTGAAAATATCTATTTTAGTTTTTTAGGTATTTATCTTTAATCTCCAACGCATACAATAACCGTGAAATGCATTCTGGCTTGTTTGTAATTCGGCTGTAGAATTAGCAAAAACAACAATGTCATTTACGCATTGAATCTAAAATAATTTTACAGTACATACATCGATTCCGGGTAGCCCCTTTTCAGTAAAAATATTCTCAATGTCGCTTAGAGACATTGCAAATTAAAAATAAAGGTGATAAATATTCACCTTGTCTAACACCTAATGGGATTCAAAACTGCCACTGAAATCATTTTGATATTTAACCTTAGACTTGACAGATGAGTACATTGACCTAATTATATATAAAACATTTTCACTAAGGCCAAGATTTATCAACTTATACGATAATTTTTCCCTTTTCACGTAATCAAAGGCTTCGCTAAAATGTATAAAAGTGCAATACAATTTTTACCAATATTAATCATATGATTAATCAGACCGTGTAGTACAAATATATTGTCTGTTGTACTCATATTTGCTCTAAAGCTTGCTTCAATGAATACATTGTGGTTTTCCGCCCAATCTTTTAATCTAATGTTAAGTACTCGAGTAAAAAGTTTACCAAAGGTTAGTCCTCTATAATTATCATCATTATTATACTTGCTTTTTCTAACAGATGGTTTATATTTCGACATAGCTGTAATCATATTTAGTCGGTTAGTACTGGAGTTAACACCTCTGTATATATTCATTGAGTTATAGAAAATTCTTCATTTACGGACACATTCATCATTGAACCATAAATTTCGTTCAAATTTTTCCGCTCCAGAGTTCACTTTAGCAATGTGTCTAAGCATGGGGAAGACAACCTCTCCAATGATTTCACATAACCCATCAGTACTACTATTTATGTCCGACTCATTATGACCATTGTATATATTGTGATCTAAAGCAGTGTCATCACTTCATTAATAGATGATATTTTATCAACATAATTTGACTGAAGTTTTAATGGAAAAATTAGATACAAGTGATTTGTATTTTGAGTCTATATATTTTTAAACCCTTTGAAAACTTTGAAGCCACATATAGTGTTAGTGATTGCATTGAAAGACAGAAACAAGTAGAAACTGATAGTGATAGTTCGGTAGAAAACTGTCTGCCACTTAGTTTTATCAAACAGAAGGAAAGAAGGGATCACCTACGAAATAGAACAGTAGGTAAAGAGTCTGATACACTAAATACGCAAAATGCAAATGAAACCATGCAGCAAGAGCAAAGTGCAAATGAAACATGCAAGATCAAAATCAAACTGTAAGGGATAGGAAAAGAATTAGAAATGAGCACCTTCGGAAACATAATATGGTTAAAAGAAGGAGCAATGAAGGGAAGAGTTACATAAATTGCAGAGGAGTATTAAACCAGAGAGGGCTGTGAAGCCTGCTTGTGGCTCAAACTGTAAGTTTCGGTGCAGACAGAACTTTAGTGAAGATTAAAGGAAACCTATTTTTCACATTTTTGGGGAACTGGAAGCATTACATTACAAAGGCAATTTATCACTAAGTTCTGTAAGAAATCAGAAAAGAAACAGGTATTCCAAACCAAATCGTTTGTTCTCTTACTCCTGGCCTATACCTAGAGGGACTATTATGAGAAGTTTTTCCTGAATACACTTTGTATAAGTGATTCGGATGTGTATAAGCTCACCAAAAAGTAAATCGATGTATTGTGGAACCTGATACTGGGGAAAGAGCAAATTTTCACACACAAACATGATAAGCCAGGCAAAACTTGATCTTGTAAAACAACATATAAACTCCTTTCCAAAAGTGGAGAGCCATTATTGCTGAAAGGATAGTCACAGAAAGTATCTTAGCCCAAGCCTAAATGTCTTCAAAATGTATGACTTGAAGGGAATTTGCAAGAAAAGCAGCAAGATCAGGTGCGTTGTCATCAAATATATGTTATCAAAAGGAAAAAAGAAATTCATTTTTTATTCTGACGACTGTGTAAAAACAGGTTTTATGTTTCAATGTTGTGGCACTGCATACAAATTTTGGATATAATGTCAGTTGCTCATAAGTACCTTAAAAAGGTCAAGCATAAAATGAAGACGACTCGGTGCATTCTTCAATTGAAATATCCAGTCGAAAAATTGAAATTTATAGTACTGCTGAATGGGCTGCAGTGAGTTGTTCTGCTTGCCGATATACCATTCAAGGTACAAATGATGAATCAAACGAACTTTTATGATTACAAGCAACAATACAATGTCACAATGTGTGTTTTTATATAAATGTAGGCTCCTGGCCCAGAATACAGCATTAAAGAACAAATGCTTATTACCTTATATACATCCCCTCTATAACGTTAATACATACAATTAATTATTTCACCTGTAGTTATTAAAACAAAACCCATAGTTTAATGACCTTTAGACAGCAGGCATGTGAAAACACTGTCAAAAAACTGACAAAATGCTTATATTCACAAATTTCTCCCTTTCCTCAATGCCCTCTATATTTTCAAAGATAAAATCTCGTGCGTGGTTTAGGCCACCCTTATTTTGTCGTCTTCCAATAATCTCAACACGTCCAAATCTACCTGTTTTGTACTCTCTTGTAAAGTGTTACAGATGTGTGAAACCATACAATAAATATTTATAATTTAAGAATGACTCTTTTGTAACTATAAGGTAAAAATACGGAGAGAGAACTAAAAATGGTATACATCTAGATCAAACCCATAAAAAGCACTTTTTTCTCGTTAACAATGGTTTCACCGTGGACGAGTCTAGATTTTTTTATTTTAATTCTCCGTCAAAGTATGAGAAATTCCCCTTCCGTTTTAACTCGGCAGATTTGTGAAATCTAAACCAGGACACTTCATTCTCCGGAAAAGAGTTTAAACATTTCCCTTGCGTTAAAAATGCGTGAAAACCATACAAAGAAATTTCTATATAAAGAATAATATGACTCGTATGTCAGGATAAGAAAAAAACATAAATATCCTCCGTGCCTAGCATACATCAAGATGTAACATAATCAATGGTTGGCCTCATTGGATGGGTCTTGATATTTCTGTTACGGAGAACGGGAATATATTGAGGCGTGTCCTCAGTCCGATCTTCAAATATCCAATAACTGGTGTCCCGCTTCCCCGGCCTGCATTAATAATGTTTTAAGTAAATGTTCTGGGTCGGATAACCAATGCAATGGTAGTACTAGTTATAATGTATAATTATTATGATAATGAAGCGTGATATAAACTAGAGAGAAAGTGCGGGAGGGAGAGAGAGAGTGTGTGGTACCATCAGGTCGCGTAATAACACATTGGAAAAAAGAGTAAGCATATACAAGAAAATACAGTAGAGTTTCGTTAATTCGCACGTCGCTTGTTCGAAGCTATGTGTTGGTTCGTGTGCTATCTCCGGTCCCGAAATTTATCCTTCTTTGTTAAAATCCTCTGAATACTTCGAACATCGGTGGTCCGTAGTTCGTAGTGAATAAATGTTGTTTGTGCGAATATCTAACTTGGATGTATCGTGTATTTATTGTTTAAGTCTCATTTAAAGTACTTTTTTTCCCACAAAGAAACATAAAACATATTTAAAGCATATTTGACCATTGAGAAAAAAAAAGAGAATTATTTGAGACTAAACTAGGGTCAATGACAATCATATCGAAAGTAGATGCAGTAAGCCAAAGTTACAATTCTTAAATGTGCCTTTACTTCTCTATGTCCTTAGCGGTTCTATTCACTGTCACCAAAATATCTCAACTGGTAGAGGAGTTTTGACCTTAAGAAAATTTAACAACTATGGGAACTCAAAAAATAGAGTCAGAGTTGTCTTTCTTGTATGTGACACACCTACTTAATAACCTTTACAGCTGGATGAAGTACCATGGAAATATATCAAAGGGTTAATTATGGCGTGCACAAAATCTAACAACTATGTGACCTTGACATTAGACCTACCTAAACGAAAATGATACAAATAACACTTCTCATAAAGGAGAACAATTGTGCAATTATCTCTAAATGCATGCATCTTCAATTGTGACCTTGACCTTGGATCTACCTGAACAAATGTTTCAAATGGCACTTCTACTCATGAAACCAGGTAAAAAGTAACCAGAAGATGTAGCGACTTTGAAACTGTATACCAAGTTATAAAATTCATTTTTCTGCCAGTGACTCACACTTCGACCGACTGTACAGTGACAGATTGTGATCTTCACAACTATTTCTATCCTTTCAAACAGAATGATTTTAACTTTAACACTTTAACACCTGCGTTGTTCACTTTTGGCCACCTCTGGGCCTTTAATCCTTTACCAGATGACAAAATTTTGTACTTGTCTGAATTCAGAACTATTTTCTCCATATCCCACAATGTTTTCAAAAGCCCTCTTTGCTCAGGTCCTTAAAACTCTGGGTTGTGGGGTAAAGGGTTACGCTAACTAATATAGGTGATGGTGAACACAAATTTTTTGCATATTAAATTCATGTCTTAATATGCCTCTAAAATCTCCAAGGACACTGGTCCCCTTTGTGTCTATCCTTGCAAAAGATCAGTGTTTAGAGCACAAAGTATCATCTGCATTATATATTGCTGGGGTGTCATTGGATATCATCCAACTCATTGTGGCCAGCTTTAAGACAGAGTGTGTACTTATGGCAGCTTTTCTTCATGAGTTTTAGCAGATAATACTAACATGAGTCATGGATACTGAAAAATATGTGTTAAAATTTATAAAGAATTGTATACATAACAAAATGGTGTCGTCTGGTAAAAAGTTAGACTGTCACACGTGAACGAATTGGTCGTATGAATGAGGGCCATTCCTGTAAGTCAAATAATCTCCCTTGCCAGATAAAGACACAAGGTAACCCCATTATCCTCCGCTAGGTGGCATTTTTCAAATACATAACCTATCTGATATGGGCATTCTGGGTACAGAACCAGACTATTTTTCAAGGCGGCAATAAATGCAACGAATTTCAAACTGAAATATACGTTTGCTCTCTAAAACCTACCTTGTACGATTCATCCAGCCATGGTTGCCTTGCATATAACCTATGCACTAGTAATTTATAAATATTAGCCCATATAAGCTTGGGAAAAAGCCCCGGTATAAGCCCTGCAAGGTGGGGACATAATTTTTGTTGTCAGTCTGTTGCACAAATTTCGGTTTTCCTCATGTCTATATTTAGAAACTGTCTACAGAGATTTGAGTAAACAGTTGGTATTCTAGAAATGATATTTTCCCGTTTAAAATCATTTTTTATTTTTCAAAAGAATTTTATAGCGAACAACTGGCTTGATTTTTTCACAGACGTATTATTTATTGCCATGTTCCACTTGCACTTTTTAAGCGGCAATTTACGCGCGGCGTATCAATATTTGTCCTTTTTTTGTCCAGTGATGCGTCATAGCAGACAGGTCAAATCTTTGAAGAATATGGCATGCGCAGACAAAGAAGGTAACCGAATAATAGATTGTTCCTTTAATCTGTATTCCTTTGTTTTTATCCTTGACTGCCTTGGGGATGTTGCGATAAATATAATTTGATTGATGATATCTATGTGAGGACAACATGTAATTTTAAAGCAAATTTTGTTTCCAATCACAAGAGAAAAGCGTACAATAGATTTGTAAAACGATCTCACGTGATTTTGTTGAGATATTATCTCAAAAGGGTATCTGTGTAATGCAAGAAAATCAAGGATAAAACCCAAGGAACCCCTTGACCTGGACTGTAGCACTGAGGAGAAATCAAGGGAAGTAAATGAAGAATGGCTTTCATTATGACTGGGACGATCTTCGGCTCATGGCTCTGCTACACAATCGAGTTTTAACGACCCTGAAAAAGAAGGCTTTTGAAAGCACTGTAGGAAAAGGAGAAAATTGTGGCATCCAGTATTCTCTTCCATTTACACAAGGTTTCTCTACCATCCCAAAGACAAATTACACAATTCAAACTGCATTGATTTGTTGTCTGCAAATGCTTTCGATTTGGTACAAGTTTACTGTTACGTCGTCTGGTTAAACATTAAACCCTTTACTTTCTGACATAAATTTACGACAAACGACATTGAATCTGAATCATCAATAGGAATTGAAGTTAAATACCTGGGGCCATGCTTACAAAACTTAACCCTTTACCACACGACAAAATTTTAGACTAGACCAATTTCGAAGCATTTGCAGACGACAAGTTCAACTTTGGTACAAATAAGCTTAAGCTCTCGGATAGAGCAGAAAACATTGTGGGAAAGGAGAAAATGCTGTTTACCAACATTTTCTCCTATACTGTTTTTTAAAAGCCTTCTTTCCAAACGTCATGAAAATCCGAGTTTTTTCGTACAGGGTTAAGTTCATAAGTTCGTGTTCAACTTTAAATTTCATCCGGTGCATCCAACAGTGAGAACATTTGACAAATAAACATTATTTTACGGAGAAGAACAAATAAATTGCTCTAAAAGTTAATGAATTACTCCATTAGTTACAACAAATTACGTATATGTAACTTTGAAACTTCATGCTCAACTGAGCTGAGGGCGAAAAGCTTTATAAGCACTGGGCATGATGGCACGTGAAAATATTGTGGCGAAGGAAAAATTGCTCGTGAACGCGTAATATTTCTTTCAACCAGCTCGGCCATTTTCTTTCCGAGGATTGAGAAAGTCATTGTGACAGGATTCATTCCACTCTCACCGCTGACGATTGTTTCGATGATAGTCACGTGGGTAAGCAGCAAGTGACTTTGGCAGAATATTGTGCGAAGTAATAGTAAAAAAAAAAACTTCAGCAAAGTATATATAGGTGCACTGGCCGCTGCGATATAACTGAAATAATGTTGAAACGGCAATAAACACCATACAAATAAAAAAGAAAAAAAAAAGCTCCTTTAGCCACAATATTTTCAAAAGCGGTCTGCTGTATGAAGAAATGAAGAAAAACGTCGTAACTTACTTATCTAGTCCAAAACCTCGGAGAACGGGGTTTAATGTATCTCCGCGATTCATTATTGAGTAAGCCATCGTTTAGTTACGGATCCATGAAATTCATTTTGCCTAAACACCGACTTAATCATGAGTTAAAATGCTCATTAGACACGCAGAAAATTGACCAACAGCAAAATGTTTCGACCCATGTCAGCCTGCGCTGTCCGCCCAAGCTGACATGGTCGAAACTGTTTGCAGATGCCCTAAACCAAACCCCCTTTTCACAGAGCATGGCTCAGATCTAGATGAAACAATGTGATGTAAATATGGTCAGCTTTTGTGAGATTAATTAGTTGATACTTCACTTGTTTCCGGGTCTCATCCGTGTATTGAAAAGAGAGAGATCATAGAGCTTTTGTTTTTGCTAAGTAAAATCATATTATGTTATTAGACAGTGCTCGCATTAAATGACCACCCAAAAATATGGACATTAACATTGCCCATTTTATACCAAGGGCGATACATTTGGCGATTCTGTTACAATATCGTGAGTATGAGCTGCATATTTCTACTTTTACCTCTTAATTCCGCTCAATTCGGTTGCTTTGTAATATTCAAGCATCTTCCTTTGTGCCTTTGCGTCCGATCCTCTCTCTCTCTCTCTCTCTCTCTCTCTGCCTGCCTTGCCATACAATCCCGTGCCTTTAAAACGATCTTGAGGAAGTAAAAAGGCATTTGAAAATTTGAGAGAAAAGGAGAAAATGTTGGTAACCAGCATTTTCTCCTTTTCCCTCAATGTTTTATACCCTTTCAAACACAAATCCACCACATGGGCAGAATATTATTTGTGTTCAGCAAACGCTTACAGTATAGACGAGTCTAAAATTTTGTCGTCTGGTAAAGAGTTAAGGGTGGTATTCTTGCAACAATACTAAGATAGCTTTATGTAGGTAGCATTCTGTAAATCGCCTTTAATTTTAGAAATGTATCATGCTCTACGAAAAGAGAGTTTAATGTATCTGCAAAAAGAATCGAGCTAGGTCAGCGTGTGCGGACTGCACAGGATGACCCGGGTCCGATACGTCTTGCTGTTCTTGAATTCCCTGCGTATCCAAGGACAAGGCTACCAAATGATTCAGTCGTTTGTTAGTCAAAATGGATTTTATAGATAATTTCTTGGTATAAGGCGTCATGGAGATGCATTAAACCACGTTTTACCAGAGCATAACTGAAATATACCCGTATTTGTAGAACTTGTTAGTGCCTGCGAGAATGGTTGGACACCAGACCCACCCAGAAGGGCCTGCTTCAAACTTTACAACGACATACGACTGGACTGGGCTGATGCAAAATCGTACTGTGCTCGTAACGGAGCTTATCTGACTGACATGTCGGGGTTTTCGGAACAAAAATTTATCAATGGTACACATTTTTTCTTTTTTTTTTTTTTTAATCATATTTATATTTTTGTTGTTGTAGTTGTTGTTCCTGTTCTTGTTATGATCATTATTATTAGTAGTAGTAGTAGTAGCTCACATGTACTTACCCTCTTGGAATATCGATTGACCCAGACTGGTGTCAAATTTATCGCTTTCAGGATAGTGTTGTAGTAGAAGTAGTAGTAGTAGAAGTAGATACAGCATTATTGTCACTGTTTTTATTATAGTTTATTACATTTTTCTACTTCTGCGCCTCACCTCGCAAAACATAGCTCCGAATAAAAAACATAGGCACTTGTGATTGGGCGATTTAGAAAAAAAATCGAAGTGTCGTTAGAAGACCTTCAAGCTAAATGATTTCTCTGTCAATTTCTTTCTAAGACATCAAACTGTCAGGGAAATGTTGCTATCTGCTGTAGAAAACGACTCTTTTTTTTTTTTAATTCCCACGTTTCAGGAAATATTTTTTTCTTAAACATTGTATAGATCTTTTAATTACATAGTACTACACTTGTTTTTTCCCAGATATTTCTAAGTCAATATTTTGGTTCTGTTTGACTTAATATACATCAAGACATGATTCTATACTATTAATTTGAATACCATCTGCATAAAAGGGATTTTTATTTTGCCAAACCCTCTTTTTTTATGATAAATTCGATGCTGAAATAGCTTTCTCTACCTGCAAAATATTTTTTTATCCCTTTTACTTTATTAAATATTTGTGCAAAAAGTATTTCTCATCAAAATTCAAGGCAGTCTTAAAACACATGATGAATTTCGTTTCAATAAAAGCATTATTTCTAGTAGAAGTAGGCCTTTTAAAAGTGGCCTATTTTCAAAAATTGTGTGGAATTTCTGCTGTTAAGCCAAAATGACGCTTATTATAGTACTTGTACTGCCATTTCTGTATCAGAAAACTAATCAAATTGAAAAAGCATTAAACATTGATCATGAAAAAAGTGATGAAAATAACAATTTTCTTGTAATGGATAGTTTATCCATTTTGCTGTATTGATAAGAGAATTGATACTATAGGTCATTACAGTGATAGTGAGCATTGTTTCTCTCTTAAAGTAAATCAAGAAAAAATCAGTTTTAATCATTTTGAACTAAGTAGTTTTCAATAAATGTTAACCACGTGTAAATATGCGCAGTGAAATGTTGCACTTGGCACAAAACCAGCCCTGCATTTTCTGTTACATCTCTTGCAAATAGTTTGGGATATATCATTGATGCAAGCTGGAACAAAGCTATATTTAAAGTTTTTTGACAGGTTTTTTCATCTTTGAACAGGTAAACCGATCAAAATGCATACATATTACACTGTAAACTATGAGTGACTTATTGGTGTTTGATACAAAAGGGTTGTTTTGTGGCATAATAGGACATGTGCTTTGTGGAGCGCATTAGAAATTGATGGAACACAAAATGTCAGACTAAAACCGTTACACTTGGGACAAATTTTTGTATAGTTTGTAGCATACCTTCTGACTTATGCAATCATTTTTGATGAAATTTTGCATCAACGTTAACATTTATATTACACATGATTTATGCACAAACTTAACGTAGAAAGATCAAAACTTTTCAGATGGGCTCGAATTTTTAAAAAAGAAAAAAAATCTTTTTTTTTTTTTGAAAATCACACAATACTGGTTTTTCGATACCCGGGGCTATTACCCATATCGTATCAAATAAATGTGTCAGCGGGTAATCCTTTTCTTGTACTTATTGGTTTTTATATCTGTTTTAAGTGTTACTCTATAAATAGACAGTATGTCTACATGTAATTTCAGACACATAATTTTCAGCGGCAACCCCTTCTTTTCAAACAGTTATTTGGATTACTAGAAACATCTAACATTGAAAAATATATGAGCCACGCTTTGTGAAAAGAGGGCTTAATGCATCTGCGGAAAATATCGACACAGGTCAGCCTACGCAGTCCGCGCAGGCTGACCTGGGCCGAAACTTTTCGCTATTGGTCAATTTTCTGTATGTTAAAGGACCAGTCTGCCTCAACATTCAGTCGGTTATAAGACAAAATAGACTTTATGGATCAATAATCAGGTGATTATTTCTTTCGTATCATGCATCACGGAGATGCATTAAGCCCCTTTTTTGTCAGAGTATGGCTCATATCTAATTGAAAAATTCACTTTTTAACAACATGCGAAACATTGAAGAAAACGAGACACTTGCTGGCAAGTACTTTCCATTATCTCTAGTCATATTGAACCGTAATGGTTTTTAATATTCATATTCTGGTTCCTCTTTATGCCTTCTATCCGGTTTAAACCGTTACCATGCGAGGTTTTAACGTATCTGAAGAAGAAAGCTTTCGAAAACATTATGGGAAAAGGAGAAAATTCTGGCGACCAGCATTTTCTCCTTTTCCCAGAAAGGTTCTACCCTTTCAAAGACAAATCCAATCATTTGAGCCATATTAATTTCGTTGTCTACAAATGCATTCAGTTTGGACCTGTCTAAAATTTTGTAATTTAGTAAAGAGTTAAAAGATATTTCTTGTTCTCTGTCCTAAAGATTCTGTGTTGAAAGATGTTCACATCGACTACGGTGTATGGTTGGGAGCCACGGATAAAGGTTGGGGCGCAAAACCTTGGAAATGGGTCAATGGCAATAAAATGAACATCGACCTTTTCTTGTGGCGTAAAGGTGAATTTTAATTTAAAGTAGATACCTAGAATGGTTGATTGAGTGGTGTTTTACGCCGCTTTCAACAATATTTCAGTCATGTCACAGCTACAGCTCACATATTCATGTATGTCCTGGGTTTCGCTAGTACTAGGCTGCGGCTCTGAAGTGTCTTGCCCAAGGACACTCCTACGAAAAACCCAGTGCTTCCAGTGAGGCTGGAACACGTGGCCTCCGGGTTACAAGTCCTAAACTTTACCACTGAGCCACGTACAATGGCATGAACTTAAATTGCTGGAGTGAACACTGTAGGTCAAGACTGGACTGCTCAAAAAGTCTGTACGTCTTTCTATGTTTATTTCTTTGGCTGGCTGGCTGGCTGGCTGTCGCGGGAAAAACTGGAAAAATGAAACCTAAGATGAAGTAATTCACATGAGCTTGGTAAACAACTGCTCTCTCTCTCGCTCTCTCGCTTCATTAAGTTATAACATATTTTTATTCACCAGTGATACATAATAGAGATAAAAAAAAAAAACAATACTGAAGAAAAGGATTGGAACTAAAACTTAGCTCTCAAATTTCGGGATAACGGTTATTGCATGTATGTAGTATCATAACAAGGAAAAGTTTGGAAATTATCATCCATAACAAAAATAACGAAATAACAAAGAAAAAAAAGGGAGACATATTGGTGTAGAGTGTTACTAGTAAGATGTCAAATGAAGATCCTATATATAGGCAGTAATATTGATGATAAAAATCAATCAGTAAATTGATTAATTAATTAAGTAAGTAAGTATGTAAGTTATAATAATGATAACAATAATAATAATGATGATAATGATAATAAATGTGTGTATGCGTGCGCGTGTGCCCGAACTTGCGTGCGTGTGTGACCCTCTGCTCTCGGCGGCTCATAAAGCTCATAAAAATATTCTACAGGTAATCCTGATAACGGTGAGGTAATTATTGAAACGCCGTTTAAAGGAGAAAATTGCCTGCAGATGACCACGGAATCCGGATACCGAGGACAGTTGAACGATTACTATTGTAAACAGAAGCTACCTTTTGTTTGCAAAAATAAACGTAAGGTTTAATCTCTCTGCTTGTCATTCTTACCTCATTTCTTCCTAGTTTTGTCCGTCTTCGCTAGCCAAGGGTGACGGTCACTACGTTGCTGTATTGAACGTAACCCTTAACTAGCGGGAGAATTATTTCCCCCGTCTTTGGACTATATTATCATCCCTTATTTTCAGTGCATAGGTAGTCGTGGTAGGATATTCAATACCATACGTGCTATACTGCCAGAGAACCAGTAACAAACCTCTAGTGCATCTTAATCAGCATCTATTTTTAGAAATGTTCCTGTGGTTGTGTAGGCCAATAAAATTTTGTATCAGATTTTTCACACTTAATTGTGATGTTCAGATGAAAGCGAAAATACCATGTCTATAATCCAACATGATTGAGTTAGTCCAAGTAGGTCTGCACCAATGCAAATTCACTTTTTTTTTTTCCATTATATACAGCGTCAGGTAGAGTTGAGCTGAGGAATCACGCCCATTAACCCTTTACCACACAATCCCGAGTTTTAACGACCCTTAAGAAGAAGCCTTTTGAAAACATTGTGGGAAAAGGAGAAAATGCTGGTAACCAGCATTTTCTCCTTTTCCCACAATGTTTTCTACTCTTCCAAAGACAAATTTAAATTTTTGATTCACATTCATTTTGTCGTCTGCTAAAGCTTTCAATTTGGACAGCTCTAAAATTTTGTAGTTTGGTAAAGTGTTAAGGGTTATGAAATCTGCAGAATCTTTGAAATATAGATAAATGTGACTTCTTTTTCTGTACCCAGCTCTTTTTACTTTCAATACCTTTATTTCTAAACAGAAATGTACACCGTCACAACGACGCCATTAATAGCAAGGACCACCACGCAACAAACTTCAAGAAAAAATAGTCTACCTGAAAAATCTGGAAACTCCGAGGCAGCCGTCATCGTGATTTCCCTTCTCGCTAGCCTCCTGTTGATTGCAGTCGCCGTGACCGTCATTTTAATTTTGAAGAGGTATAAACCACTATACATGTACTTCCGATTTGCTTAACTCATTGGCAAACAGTCCCGAGGTATAAAGACCCTATGGAAGAAAACCTTTAAAACCATTTCAGGCAAAGGAGAAAATGCTGGTAACCAGCTCTTTTGTACTAATGTCGAATTTGTGGTCTGCAATTATTTCAGGTTGGAAGACTCGACAAGTTTTTTGTGTTAGAAAGGGTTAACTCTTTACCAAACGACAGAATTTTAGTCTTGACCAATTTGAGAGCGTTTGTAACCGACATAATTATGGCGTGCAACACACGAAAAGGGGCCTTCGGACATATGCGTAAAAGTGTGTCGTCCTAGATCAGCATGTGCAGTCTGTGACTAATCCGAGACGACACTTCCCGTTTTTGTGCGATTTTCTGTTTCACAAAAGTCTACTGTATGAAAAAAATCTCACGTAGTCGTAAAGTGCCGGCTCGGATTAGCCTGCGCGGACTGCGCAGGCTAATGCGAGACGACACTTTACGCAAATGTCTGAAGGTCTCATTTCGCATGTTGCGGGCCATATATATTTGAGTGTAATTCAAATATTAAAAATTGTCTTTGGAAGAGAAGAGAAAAAAATGTGGGACAAGAAATAAAATCATATATTCTCCCGTTCTTATAAAACTCTCTCTCTCTCTCTCTCTTTCTCTCTCTGAAAGAAAGGAAAATGTTAAATCTTAATGTATGCTATGAAAGGCATTGTTGGAAAAGGAGCAATCGCTTGTACTAAGCAATTTCTCCCTCTCCCATAATGTTTTCAAAGTTACTCCACGACAAGGACGTGAAAAATAATTTCAGACATTAGTAAATTAACTCTTTACGAAACGAGAATATCGTAGACTGGTCCAAATTGAAAGCATTTGCAGACGACAAATCAAAAACTGATCAAATAATGAGATATGTCTTTAACCCTGAAAGTGCTTAATAAACGAAACGAAAATTTCCACTCGATAGGTAAACCACAAATATTTCGATTTCAAAGTTGATTTTACAAGAAAGAAAATACCACATCAGACAGTGCAGATCAGAGATCTTGATTTACACTGTCCGCAAAGGCGCCCTGAGTCGCGCTTAGCAGCCTAAAAGTTAATGGGTAGAAAACATTGTGAGAAAAGGAGAAAAGGCTTTATACCACCATTTTGTCCCTTTTCCCATGATGTTTTCAAAAGCCGTCGACCCTAAGGGTTGTTTAATCACGGGATTGTTTGATACAGGTTTGAATCTTTGTTATATACAGGCGGAGAAAGAACCCGACTATGACCATTTTATACGAAGACACAGCAAACCTCTCGCCAGACGAACACCTATACACGGGACTTGCCGGAACTTCTGCAGTCGACAATGGTGCAAGTAGTGCTGAAAGACCACCGATTAGAACACCGTCAGCCAATCAGCCTCTTCAAGGACATTATTCTGAGCCATATCTCTACGATAGACCAATAGAAAATTCCGTTTCTGGGTCACAATGGATTGGTCAAAACAACACGAGCCTGAAGCCAGAAAAGTGTCGTCCATACGAGCAGATGGACTGTTCAAAATCCGTAGACGGAAACCCGTCTAAACCCGAGGTTAAAAAAAGACATAACAAAGGGGTCAAAGGTCAACAGCTGATGACATCTCCCTCCGGTTATATAGATATGGACAGACATTACGAAGAAATTGTAGACGATCACGTGACATCGTCCGACCCTGACTCACGTAGAGTAAAAGGCAGTCTTGTGGAGAAAGGAAATGGAAAAGAAGCTAACAACGTAAATAATTGTGAACATCCGCCATATTACCTAACGCCTAAAAGCGAAGCATGACCTCAAAAAGCAAAAAAGTAATGTGAAGATTAAAGCTCCTTTCACAATTGAGAAGTGACTGATCGTAACAATTTATCTCACGATCGACCATAAAAAGAAAAGTGACTGTTATATCAGCGTTCTCTCCTTTTCCTGCAATGTTTATTGTCCTTTTCATGATAAATCCATTCATCTGAGTGACAGTCAATTTGTTGTTTGCAAACGCATTCAATACGAAAAAGCCTAAAACTTGGTCGCCTGGAAATGAGTTAATGAGGTTGCCTAAATAGAAATCACCCCCAGAAAAAAAAATCTGAACCATACCTGTCTGTATGATGCATATGCCAAACGCAGCGTTAAATCAACAAGAAAAAAATCTATTCCTTATGATCAATCGTTTCAGTGAGAGACGTTTAATCATTAACCCTTTCCCAAACGATGAATTTTGGACTGGTCCAAATTGAAAGAGTTTGCAGAAAACAATTTTAAATTTGATGAAAATGGCAGAAAGGTCTCAAAAAGGGTAGAAAACACTGTGGGAAAGGAGAAATTGCTCGTTACGAGCAATTTCTCCTTTTCCCACGGTGTTTTCAAAAGACTTGTACTGCAGACACGTGAAAACCAGGGCTTGTTTGGGAAAGAGTTAAAGAACAAAATGGTGCACATAATAAACAAAAAACAGTTCGAGGTTTTCATAAAAGAAAGTTTATCCTAACTGAAGGAACAACTTTTATTTATAGAGAACTGAGGAAATTGCTATGATTCAAAATTATAAGCTTTGCTATTAATTACACATCTTGATGACGTAATAACCTTTACAGTAGAAATTCAGATTTTTACATTGCCAAACAATTGTAACACGGATATTTATCACATGGGTTTCGAGAAAGATAGAAGATATTACCTGCAATCAACTAAATCACTGTTAAAGTTTGTCAAAAAAGGTAATAAAAAGGCAAAAAATCAAACCATGTGCAATCAAATTTCAAATTCCTGTTTCAGCTTAGTTTCTGTAGTTCCCACCCCTGTCTTTTGAGGTTGTCTGAACAGGTAAAGGTTGCCAATCATAATTGTATAGTCCGATTTAACAATCCAATCATGATGTGATGCGTGGTTCAAGGTATATCTAAAAAGTATATAATACTTAATGTAATTGTATTGAGTAAATATATTGTCATATACGGAGAATCAAAATAAGAAGACCCTTGTATTCCATCTTGTCGTAATTCTTTATTTTACCAAAAGCATACAACAGATATGGAATCCAAGTCAATATCAGGTGTAATCTCGATGTGCAGCAACACCTGCACGATACCTGGCGGCCATACTGGAGATGATAAAGCTTATCGTTGCTCTTCGAATCTGCGAAATATTGAGAGGTAAAGTCACCCCGTCATATCATGTCAGAAGAAACAAGTAACAGGCTTCCCTTATTTTGGGGGGCTACGTATATAACTTATCAAGTGTCTTCATACATGTATACTAACACTTGCCTAACAAATCCCGTGCTTTAACGACCCTGACAAGGCTTTTGAAAATATTATGGGAAAAAGGGAGAAAAGTTGGTAACCAACATTTTCTCCTTTTCTCACAATACAGTATTTTCTACTCTCAAGGACAAATTCCGACATTTTAGCCACCTGAAGTTTGTCGTCTGCAAATGCTTTAAGTTTCGGCAAGTCTAAAATTTTGTCGTCTGGTAAAAAAATAAAATTGTGTTTGTCTTTTCTTAGCTGTTTATCTTTTTGTTTATTTAGAGCATTTCACTTTAACACTACTTTGCAAGATGACTATATTTTAGACTCGTCCATGTTGAAAGCATTTGCAGACGACAAATTTCAAACATGTGGCTAAAATAATTGAACGCGTCTTTAAAGGATTTTACATAAAGGGGGACAGAAGGGAGATCGGTCGGGTTAGAAACATGTTAGTTTTTTTTCCATTTAGAAACAATATTACAATATGTGGGTTCGTGGAGAAGTGTCACAATTTACATTTTCCGTATCACTGAATGACTTTATACAAGCACTACAAATATGCAACTATTGTGTCGGTATTCATGACGCTACACATATTTTTTGCCATTACGTAAGCCTCAAAATCACTTGTCAGTTATCTTTAAACCCTTTACCAAACGACAAAATTTTAGACTAGTCCAAATTCAAAGCATTTGCAGACAACAAATTAAAGGTAGCCCAAATGATGAAACCTGCCCTTGATAGATTAGAAAACATTGTGGGAAAAGGAGAAAATGCTGGTAACCAGCATTTTCTCCTTTTCCCACAATGTTTTCAAAAGCCTTCCTCCTCAGGATCGTTAAAAGTCGGGATTGTGTGGTAAAGAATTAAAGCCTTTTTTGTATGACCAACCCTCTTCTTCAGTGCGTTGGGAAACGCTCAAAACCTTTTCATAGTTGTCCAATTTTGTCTTGAATAAGTTCGTGGACGAAAACAATCGAATCTCGTGTGGAAAATTTGAATACTTTACCTTGTTGGTGGTATGTCGGCCAGCTGGCCGGAAATGAGAGATTTAAGCTCATTTGCAAGTGGAAGCTGCTTTTCATCCGGGAATATAATGTTTTTAGACGCATTCTGAGTGATTGTACTCCTAAAAGCACATGTAAACGGATTGTTTCTAATTGGGCATAGTGAAAATTCGAAATAATGGGGAAAAGTAGGTTTTAAATGCAATTTTGATGTAAAGGGTGGTTATTACACCCATTAATAGCGTAAGATTGTAGAAAAGAAGCATTTAGTTTTCGTTTGCATCAGGAAGTCATGTACTTTCCTTCTTTGTTCCATAATTTTGACCCAAAATGTGAAACTCCGAGGTCACGGAGCTAGTCGCTGTTTTTAGCAGCAGAAATAAAGGTGCTGTAAGACCATGAAAGAATGCCAAAAGAAAAACGGTGTGGTAACGAGATATTTTTGGTTTTATCTACAAAGTATGTGTTGTTCTGAGTTTCAATTTAGCTTAGCATTTTAAAGTTAGTCCCTTGGGTTTGCATTGTGTGAATTTTGGAATGTAGACAAAAAAGGTCTATTTTATCGTATTTTTCAGACTATATACCATTCATCGTAAAAAGGGCAGTGATTTCATTATTTTACGAGTTGAAAATGATTTATTGACAAATACTGAAAATTTTGCTTTTTTGTCAGCTTTTGTTGGTTTTTCTTTGAAGCCATTTTGGTGCCGTTACCAAACTTTTCTTATGTATAATCTCCAGTGGTTTATGATTCTTTCTCAATTTGAGCGTAGATTTGTTCCGCAGAGGTTAATGCTCTTGGCGTTTAAACTATCGCATGTCTCTTGAAGTAAACACGCTCCCAATCCTTGTTCTTAAGCATCACATTTTAAAACTGTTGCTTTACTGGTTCCAAAATACCTTAATACCGGTGTTGTAGACAACATTACTCTGAGTTCACCCAGGCACTAAGTCTTAGTAAGACACTATCTCAGCAGAATTCATTATCTATCTTGATCAGTTGCCGAAGTGGTTCATTTATTTTCAGAAAGTCTCGGTGCAAACCTTTGATCATAGTTCACCATTCCTAGTAACCTTTTAACTCCTTGCTTATCAGTCGGTTTAGGAATCTCTTTTATACCTTTTATTTTAGCCTCATCAACTTTAACGTATCTGTCATCAAATATGAACCGAATCCGTCATTTGGTTTGGAAAATATGAGTTCTTAAAAAAATTAAACGTAGAACTTTGATGTTAAATATCTAGGTCCACTACCTTGACCTTAAGATCATGGGCGGGAGCGAGGGTATTGCTGAAGGAAGGAAACTTCAGAATCTTATCTATCATCATACAGAATATGAACCAAATCCATCTCATGGTTTGGAAATGCGAGCTCCTAAAAACTTTAACTTAAAGCTTTGATGTGAAATATCAAAGTCTAAGACCTTGACCTTAAATTCATGGGCGTGAGTCAGTTATTGCTGAAAGAATCTTTGGACCTATATCTATCATTATACAAAATATGAACCAAATCCATTATATGGTTTGGAGAACGTGACCTCTTAAAAAACTTGAACCTAATTGTGGACGGCGACTCCAACGCTTCTCGGACTTCAACGCTAACGTCGACGCCGCCGAGGACGGGGGTAGTGCATTAACTGCCCCTGGGCCCATATTCACCAACCATTCTTGAGAATATTCTTAGTTTTATTCTCCAAGATCTTCAAGTTTTGAAAGTAACACAACTTCTGATTGGCTAAACCAAATGGTTTAGCCAATCAGAAGTTGTGTTACTTTCAAATGTAGAAAATTTTGGAGAATAAGACTAAGAACGTTCTTAAGAATGGTTGGTGAATACGGACCCTGTACGAGCTTAAAAAAGTGAGCTACGCTCTGGCAAAAGGGTGTTTAATCCATCTCCGCCGTCCATTATACAAAGCAAGTCATCACCTACCTGTGAATCCATAAAATCCTCTGAATCCTTAGGTGGAATGGTCCTTGGACACGCAGAAAAATTACCAAAACTAGAAAGTTTCGACTGCGCAGGCTGATCTAGTTGATACTTTATTCCAAGACACATTAAACTTCCTTTTCAAAGAGCATCCACTCGAGGAACAAGGTCTTTTAAAGCATTATGCGAAAAGGAGAAAATGATGGTACCCAGCATTTTTTCCTTTCACAATGCTTTTACCCGTTTCAAAGACAAATCCCTCCGTAATTGCAACATTTAATTGTTGTCTGAAAATACTTTCGATATGGAAAAGTCTAAAATTTTGTCTTCTGGTAAAATTTTGCAGACGGCTTTGAAAACATCTTGTAAATTGTGGATAATCCACGTGTGTATACAGGCTTTAACCCTTCAGAGAAGCTTTAACCCTTCAGACTTGTCCAAATTGGAAGAATTTGCTGACGATAAATTAAATGTAGGTGTAACTCAAGATATGAAATCTGTCCATCCTTTGGTAGAAAAGATTGTGGGAAAAGAAAAATATGTTGGACACCAGAATTTCCTCCTTTTTCCCCACAATGTTTTCATTGTGAAAACATTGTTACAAAAGGAGAAACTTGTCTCATCCAAGAATCCCCGTTTTCTACAAGTAGTACCTTCCGAGACGAAAAAAGCTGTCAACAGGTCATAATTCATTAACCCTTTACCAAACAATCCCCAGACTTAACGACCCTGAGACTGTTGAAAACTTTATTGGAAAAGGAGAAAATGCTGGTAACCAGAATTTCTCCTTTACCCACAATGTTTCCACCTTTTCACGTGTAAATTTCACCATTCGAGCCACATTTTATAGGTTGTCCATGCTTTAAATGCTTTCAAATTGGCCAAAATTTTGACGTCTGATAAAGAGCTTACTCTTTACCACTTGACCAAATTTTTGACCGGTCCAGATTGAAAGCATTTGCAGACAAATTAAGTGTGGCTTAAATGTTTGGATTTGTTTTTGAAAGGCTAGAAAACATTGTGGGAAAAGAAAAAAAAAAAAAAATGCTGGGTACCAGCATTTTCTCCTTATCCTTCAATGTTTTCAAAAGTCTTATTTCCCAGGATCGTTAAAACTCTGGATCCGTATTCACCAACCATTCTTAAGAACGTTCTTAGTCTTATTCTTCAGAATTTTCCAAATTTGAAAGTAACACAACTTCTGATTGGCTAAACCTAATGGTTTAGCCAATCGGAAGTTGTGTTACTGTCAAATGTAGAAAATTTGGACTGTGTGGTTAAGAGATAAAGTACAACACAATAGCAAGTAAATCGTATGATTTATGACCGATAATCTCCGGCTCAACCCTTACCACACAATCCCGACTTTAAACAGCCTTGAGAAAAAAGGCTTTTGAAAACATTGTGTGTAAAGAAGAAAATACTGGTAACAAACAGGGAAAGGAGAAAGTGGCGGTGATCTGTATTCCCACAATGTTTTCAACTCTTAGTTTTTAAGTCACATATACTATGTCGTCTGCAAACGGTTTCAAATTGGGCAAGTTTAATATTTTGTCGTTTGGTAAAGAAGTAATCCTAGCACGGGCTGTTTTCTAGACGTACATATTTGTGCAAGTAACATAAAGGCGAGGGATGAAGAACAGGAAAACTTGTGGGTTTTTTTATTACCGTGTCAACCGTGTCGAAAAGCTCTGACGGTAACTTACTCATGAGACACCTACTTCTGGCACCTTGAAATATTCTTCCCTACTCGTCACAATTCGATTTATTCCGTAACACCATCTGTCCGTATCAAGGAGGTTTCCATTTGAAATTCGTACTTCTAGTCACATGATCTTAAACATGGCGGTGATCTAAAGATACTTCTTCTCTACGACATCAACAAGTCAACTACAGTAAAGTTATTTGCAATCATCAATCTGTCAGCAAAACTCCATATGAATTTAAACGTAAACAAACTAAATAACAAACTATTTGTCAAAGGAAATGTATTTATAATGATTTCGATTGTTTTTTATTTGTCAGTGGAGTCTTTCGATTTTTTTTTTTTTTTTCAAAAGTAGGTCTAATTCCGGCGAAGAAATACAGATACGTGTAACCCATCTGCAGGAGATACAACGGGTACCATTTCAGTTAAATCATCCATCTTATACATGTGAGGAATTATTGCTCAACGGATCAACTGGGGTTTGTGGAATGATACTTCCCGTGTCCATCCTTTATGCCTAGCCCCAGAGCACATGTCAAACCTCAACGGATTGCTTCCGGATCCTAGAAGGTCAAAATTAGTCCTTTTTGAAATTTGATATAAACCACGTCTGCTGCACTGTTTTACCAGAAAAGATGAAGGAAGACTTCTAACGTGTGTTTGTTACTGATATTTTTGACTTGACCATTTCTTGAGAAATTGGGCGTAAATTGTCTTTTCTATTGGAATTATTAGGCGTCTGTGACCTTTACAAGAAACATGGTCTACCTCTAACCAAAGCCTCATTTTTACTCTGATTATCCGAGGGTGTTTGAGGAGGAAAAGCTCATTCGACTCCACTTTCCTTTTTTTCGTAAAGGCCATGAGGCATATTTATCAATAAAATGAACAGCAAAACTCCCGCTTTGTCACTGAAAGAGAAGTAGAGGATTAAAAAAAAAATATATAAGACTTATGAGCCATGCTCTGGCAAAAGGGGCTTAATGCATCTCCGTGATACATGATGTTAATCAAGTAATCAGATAGTTATGGATCTATGATAGCCATTCTTTAAATAACCGACTTACTCAAGTAGTAGACTGGTCCCTTGAGAGAGTATATAAGAGAGTGCGAACGCAAATTCAGAGTTTTGGGGGCATGAAATGTATATATAATCGAGACCCACCAATTTTTTTTTTCGCAGCCCTTTTTTTCGCAAGTCCCCACCCCACCCAATACACATTCGCACCTGCACCCACCACAAACCCCCAATATAGCCTGTCAGCCGTTTCCCCTGTCATTCATTGTCTCATTTAGCCCTCTCATTCATTGCCTCATTTAGCCCTTTCATTCATTGTCTCATTTAGCCCTCCCATTCATTGCCTCATTTAGCCCTGTCATTCATTGCCTCATTTTCCCCTCTCATTCATTGCCTCATTTCCCCCTGTCATTCATTGCCTCATTTAGCCATTTACCCCTTTCCTCTGTTTTGCCGGCTTTTCTCTGTTTTATCAATTAGCCCGTTCGCTCCCCTCCTTTGTGGGGCGTTAGCTGGTTTGCCGATTTGTCGTTTTGTCTGTTTGTTAGTTTATGGGTTTGTCAGGTTTGTTAGTTTTGTGGGTTTGTTAGGAAGGGGGATGAATCGGAGCGGGACGAAGAAAAATGCACAAAAAAACAAATATCCACACTAAGGCACAAAAAACACAATTTAAAACGCAAAATTAAAATGATATAAGTAATTTTTTTCTACATTTAAAAAAATGGGCAATGTTAGTACAAAAAGCGAAAAAAAAAAAAAAAAAATTTATGATCCAAAAATTCACATCAGACTTGAAGATGTGGGTTTGCGTGTCATAAAAAATGTTTTACATCATTTAGCTATTGAAAATACATATGAATCAAATCTTCTTTCTGATATTGCATACACTTCATATACAGAAAATTCAAGGGGATTAATGAAACTTAAAGTAATGGAAAATATGGGGGAGTTTATTGATGATGTATATGCTTTTGGTTTTGCTTTTGATGATGAAATAAAAAAAGCGGCAAATGGAACAGTCAGCCTTAAAACAGAAAAGGATACTGAAGAAGAAAAAGAAGAAGAAGAAACAGAAAGGGGTTTTAGAGTTGCCACTATTGCTCCTTCTGTGTTTTATAGAAATTTGGTTAATGATGAATGTAAATATTGTTTTAAATGTGAAAATTTATTAACACAAATTATAGACACACCTGCAACGAAAATTAATTCAAAAAGTGAAGCTGTAAAATTAATGAATATGAAAGATGAAAAAATGAAATGGGTAATTTCAAAAGCAGCTAAAGATTTAAAAAAACAAAAAAACCCTGTTGCAGAAATTGCTTGCGTTGTTGTCTGTAAAATCCCTGTATCAAATTTACCTTTTAAAGACGTTGTTGAAGGTCTTCCAAACTTAGAAAAAAAATTAAATGAAAAAGGGTTTTCACTTTTTAAAATTGACTTTACACGTGATTTTGCAGGTACCCTTGATAGAGAAGCTTTAAAAGATTTTTTAATTAGAACAGGGCAATTTAGAGATGGAGGGATAATAGCACCAACTTTTGAATATAGAAGAGACGAAGAGCAAGATGAAGGGTATTTTACAGATGGATCTTTGAAAGAAATACAAACAGTAGAAGATTTAGATGAATTTTGGAGAAATTTTAATGAAAAAGCAATTATACAAGGTTTTAAAAAAACTGAAAAAACAAGTGGTAGAAACATTTTAAAATATGAAACATATGATGAAAAAAATTATTATAGATTTAAATTTTATAATAAAATTGTTTCTAACATGGAAGCAGGTAACACATTAAAAAAAGATGGGGCTCATCTTTTTGAACTTGTTTGTAATCCTCATCCTTACCTTAGATCTCTTTTTACTCACCCAGATGCAATGCAATATGGAGTAACACGTATAGAGGGTTCCGCTTTTCTTCTTGATTTTGATTTTGATTTTAAACAGCTAATACAAAAAGAATATGATATTGTTAAAGATGCAGAGATTTTTCATAAACAATCAATTGCGCAACAATGGCTTAATTTAGAATCTAACATTAAAAAAAAATTGTTTATTTGCATGTAGGGCAACAGGTGAATTATTTTTAGTGCAGTATGCTTCATCTCTAACAAAAAGAAAAGGGGGTGTGAGCTATATATACAAAGGAACAAAAACAGAAGAAGTAGAAGGAAAAAAAATAGAAGTGGAATTGTCAGAAGAAGAAAAATTAAAAGAATGGGAAAAATTAAAATTAAGAATGATTTCTGATTTTGCTGGTAGTGAAATTCCAGTTTATATTATAGATTTTGATATTGCAGAAGTAGAAGGAGAAGACACAGTTATATTTTGTAAAAAAGAATGTTTTATTAAATCTGGTCCAACAAACCAACCTACTAAACTTCTTTTAAGAAATAGAAATTTTTCTAATCTTCCTACAATAGCTGATTATTTACCACCTACAAATCATTTTAATTTTGTTTTTAGAACAAAAAAAATAAGAAATAAATTTTCTCAAGAGTTTAATTGTCCAATTCGTAAATATCCTCTTGATTTTGAAATTAATTTTCTATCTACTAAAAAAAGAAAAGAAAAAATACGTGAAATAGAATTTGAATATGAAGATTATCATTGGCGAAAAGAGTTATTAAAAAGAAATGAAATTATTAAATTACAAAAAGAGAAGGAAAAAGTACGAGCAGAAAAAGAATTAGAGATTATTAAAATATTTTTAGAAGATTATGAAAGGGCAAACAAAAGAAAATTAAATGCTGAAAGAAATTTAAGTTCTTCCTTTGATATTGATGAGTCTAAAACAAGATTAAAAGAATTGTAAAAGTTTTATTTGTATGCATTTAAATTTTTACCAAAAAGCCAAAAAAGAAAAGAAGACTGCTATATACTACTTTTTACTGAAGATGAAAAAGGAGAAAAAAAAGGTTTATGTTTTGCAAATGGATATTACATAAAAAATTTTCTTAAAAATCCTTGCACTAGAGACACATTTTTTAAAGAACTTGAATTAAAAGACAAAACCAAAAGTAAACAAGGTGTTAAAATTTTTTGTATGCCTTTACATAGTTTAGTTTGTGAATGTTCTAATCCAAATAAAATACAAATAGATAAATTTTGGTATGAATCAAAAAAAGAAATTACAGCTGAGGCGATTCGTAAATACAATGATAAAATTGAAGAAGCTTTTGAAGCAAAAGAAAAATTAATTCAAGAAATAAAAAATTTCTCACGAACACTAGAAGAAAAAAACGGGCCTACAAAAGGTTTAAAAAGTTTTAATACATATGATAAAGATTTTCAACCAGGTTCATATAATTGCTATTCTTTTTCAACAAAAAAACAAGGATCTAAAATTAATTTTATTTTATATTTAACAAAAGAAGGGGAAGATGAAGAGGAAAGTAAACCATTTAAAGGTTATTTTTTGCAAGATGAATTAGAAAAAATTCCATTTGAAAATTTAACAAAAATTAAAGCTCCATTAAAACTTTTATTTGGTGGAAGGATAACCCATAAAATACATAAAAAACAGGATCAGATTGTAAAATTAGAATATGAATTAATTTAATCTTCATATGCTTTTCAAAACATATTAAGATTTTTAATATTTAACTTCTTAATACACTGGCTTAATTTCCTTTCCGTCAGATTGGAAACTTAAAACCTTATCAGACAAAAGAACAGCATACGCTTTTGTGTTTGCTTCCAAGTTTTCATCAAAAAGCATTTCTACAGTAATATTTGTAATTGATGTTTTTAATGTTGCTGTTTGCTTTGACAAATCAAACACAAACAAAGGATATAAATTTTTAAAATCAATGGGGTTAATATCTGAATTTGAAATACAAGAAGGAACACCAGAAACTAAACACTTAAAATTTATTGCTGCATTAAAAGCATCCATATAATGATTTTGTTTAAAATCTGTAATGAAATCTAATGCTGGATATCGCTTTACATTGTTCAAAAATACATGCATCTTTCTTAAAAATAGATGTTGAAAAGAAGAAGGGTTTAAATCTTGGCTGGTTCTGTCTCCACGTTGAAAAGCAACAACCAAGAAACGGGGCTTTTCATTTGCTGCTTTTGTTGTTAAATTCCATGTGTAGGACGTGTTGCCGACAGGTAAACCTACAGAAAAAACCTGTCTTTGGTCAAATCCAATTTTAATATTTATATTGTTTGCCATTTCTCCCATCAATGTATTTAAATCAGAAATTGAAGGCTTGACAATCGGAACAAACCAATACAAGTTTTCAAGTTTAATTTTTCCTGCGTCTGTTGCGGGTACCTTATATATTGATTCACCGTCGTCTTTACGGGTTAAAATCAATTCATGTTTAACTCCGTATAGTACCTTGTGAAAATCTTTACAAAATCCGAAAATATGAGAAAGGGGAATGTTGAAAGTGAATTTCCCTATATTCTCATTGTCATCTTGAAAAGAAGCCAACAGTATATTTTGTCTTGCTTTAAATCCAGCATTTGCAATCGCCCTATCTGTATCTTCGGTTCCGTCATCTTTGTATCCTCTATAGTCTTTAAACCAACATTGACTTAAACCTTTAGATACGGCAAAATCGTCACTATAGTCCAAAAGTCCCATCATTGATGTTGCCTGCCCAGGAAACAGCAGCGTTTCCATTTCTCGTCCTCCTATTTCATATCGTATTTGATTAAAAAGATACATCAGCCCATTATTTGCTATTGTAATTAAATCTGCTTTGTCATATGGGCTTCCATCTTCCTTTGTAAGTCTGCCTATAAATTGCAAATATGAACGGTGAGGATGAGTAAATATATCTCCACTTTCAATATTAAATCGAATTTGGCCTGGTTGATTGAGCATGGCAACACCGCCCGCATCTGGCGGATATGGCCTATATTCGTATTCTTCAATGCCCTCATCAATTAGAACTGTATCATCCCATTGTAAAATATCTGAACTGGTCATTTTTTAAATATGTTTTAAAATGCTTTAAATGCTTTAAATGCTTCAAATAATTTTAATTCCTAGACCACGGTTTAATCCTCTGTTTAATCCATCTGTTGTTCTTCCTTCTGTTGGAGATGGTTTTAATGCTGGCATTACATTTAGGTTTGCTGGCTGTCCCACGCTAAAACTTTTTGCAGCTTTACTTTTCAACAATTGGTTTATTTTTCCCTTTGCAATATTAACGGTTTTGTCTGCTCCCTTCTTTCCTAATTTTTGTGCATGCTTTGTTAGTAATTCTAATGCCTTTTTCTTTCCCCAATTTAAAACTTTTGGGGCATATCTACTGAAAGTTTTTTTTTGCTGTGCTCCAAATTGGAGTAAGCAAATTTGCACCTCCTTTAATATATCTGGTTGTATATCCAGTATGTTTAACTATCATTTTATGAATGAAAAAAATGTTTTATAAGTCATATATTATCTGGTCTTTTTGTTTTCTTGTCATTGCCTTCATTCGTATTAATTCATTACATATCTCAACAGCTTCATTTCTAAGCCCCGTGTTTCCTGCTTGAGCACTACCACAAAGCAAAGTTAAACGATCGGCCAGTTTTTCCGGATCTGATGAAAGATATACAGTTTTAACTCCTTTGCTGTGTCCTCTTCCTCGTTTTGCTCTTGCTCTGCTTTCTGCTTCTTCATATTTCATAATTAATTTTCCGGCTGTGTCTAGTAATCCTTTTCCATCTTTCGGGTCTTTTTGTCTTTTTCCTTTTTGTCTTTTTTCTCCTTCTTCTTTAATTTTATAATACATAGGTTTTAAAACGGCCCCCCATTTTGAAGATTGAGAAAGTTTAGGATTTGCCGTCAGTTGTCCTTTTTTGTTTTGTTTAAACAATACACCAGAATCTTTTAAAATTTGTTCATAGCTACTCCTTGCTTGTTCATTGTTAATACTTGTTTGTTTAGGAACATCAGAAAAAATTAAATCCAACAAAGCAGGCGAACGATTATAAGTTTTTCCATCATATATAATATTGTCTTGACTAATTTTTAAATTTTTATCTCCAATTTTTAAAACCTTGTCATTTGTATCATACCTTATTAAATCTTTAAGTTTGTGTTTTGTGAGTTCTCCTATATATTCTGTCAATTCTGGATCGCCCGCTACTTCTAGTGTTCCCTTTTTCTCTGGTCCTTCAATTGACGACAAACCAGGAGCAGGCAAAGCAGGAAAAGACTTTGCTATATCAGCAGGTATTTTTTCTACTCTTTCTGTAAGTTTTGATATTGGCTGAGTTACAGGCTTAAAAAATTTACTCAATTCTTCAGCTCTTGTCACTTCTCCCATCTGCTCAGCCCTGTCTCTATTTCTCAAGTAACTTTTTAAAGCTAAATATTTTTTAACTTCTTCATCTCTGTTACCGGGTGTTTGTATTGTATAGAACGACATTTTTTTTATTAAGCATGATATATTTAAAATGTATTAACCTTTTAAGTTAATATATTTTAGTCTACATCTCCTATTTCACAGGCACAATTGAACTTTATTTTAGGACATGAAATTTTTAATATGGCATCGGCCCTCCGTGGTTTTTCTCCACCAGTCGCCGGAATTCCTCCCGTGCTTCCCTCTTCCCCTTCTCGATCAGTGAGTTTTCCTCCTCTGCCTTCTTTTTTTTTGTTTGTCTTGGTTCGTATTTCTTCCTTCATTGCCTTATACTTTTCTATTTCTTCCATGATCAAAGAAAACTCTTCATGCGTTACCTTGTTGTCTGAAATAGCCTTTGAAATATGGGTGTAAAGTGTGTCTAGCTTACTTTCAGCAATGTTTTTTATCTGAGCGTGTTTTTCACTTTTTGTTCTGCTTCTTCTAACAATGAATTTTCCAGTCAAAGCAGCTAAACCAACTACCAAGGCTGAAATTTCAAGAGCTATAGTAGCGGGGATCGCCACTACTGTACTTAGAAGGGCTATTCCTCCTGCTCCTGCTCCCATAGCAACAACCGTTAAGCCAGATTCAACATTGTCTGTAACTTTGCTAATCTTCATATATTTCTTGGCTAAATTCCTCTAACCCTTACCTCTTCTTCCAGGTACTTTTGTGCTTCAGATATTTTATTCAATCTAAAACTCTGCCCACTATCCGTCATTTCAAATATCGCAACAGGCGCCGATGGATCGTTTTTAACAACGTTTGGATATATACTGTTGCTTGTATCTTCATTAATCACTGACATTTTTATATTAGGTGATTAAGGTTTTAAGTATTTTATAAAACGTATTCTCTGGTATCAACACGGTATTTTTTGAAAAATTAAAAAGCGTTGTTTTAATGTTCTCAGTTTTGACTTCACAAAACAACGGGTTTTTAAATTCCAAACTTTTTTTAATATCTTCGGCTGGTATGACTACCATTAAACCATCAGTCATCATATACCCAAAATTTAAGCCTATTGTTTGTTTTTCTCCTGGGTTTAGTTTGATAGAAGACTGAGAGTAGATTTGCCATGTAGACCCATTTTTTTTATTTGCCGGATATTTTAATCTATCATGTGGCATCCAATATACAGTTTTTGGCTGACTCATATTTTTTAAATACTTGCTATTCCTTTAATTATAGAACCAAGTATAGGAATATGAGAGAGGAAGCCTGAACCATCCTGAACGTGGCCATCTCTCACCAAGAATAGACCATCGCCGCCAAATCCTGATCCTTCAACAGGCGACAAATACAAACCTCGGCCGTCTGATTCAACCCGGGTAACTTGACCATTTTTAGACAAATACAAGCCATCACCAAAAATACTTTTTACAATCTTACTTCCTAACTCTCCAACAGCACCAAGACCAAGAGCAGGTAAAACCTTCTTCGCAACGGCTCCTGCAATAGGCAAAGCTCGGAGTGCTAAAGATGCCAACTGTCCCCCATGCTTGGCGTTGTATTTCACCTGTGCTGCTGACAAATTAATATTTACACCTTTCCCTGCATTAAAAGCCTTGTTCAATCTTGAAATTTGGGATTTGGTGAAATAAAAACTTTCAGAGCCTGTGTGTTCAGGTTTAAAATTTAATGTAACTCCAGAGTTGTTTTTATGAGCATTTAACACTTTTTCTTTTTGATTTTCAGAAAGTGTAACTTTTGCTTCAATATATACAGTTTTAGTCATGTTTTTTAAGTGTTTTTAATTTCCCTAATATGAAAACGCATTGTTAAGTTTTCACCCCTTAAATCAATTGTATTTCCATCTTGATCTGTTAAAACTGCACGCACACTGTACAAATCTGTTAAAAGTAAAGGAAGGTATATTGGATATGGGGGCCGTTCAATAATTTTTTCACCCGGGTTTGCTACAGGGAAAAATGAATAAACCGTATTTGCTTTAACACCCCTCACATAGGAACCTTCAACAATATCAAGATTTACTAAGATGGAATTAATGGGCAGAATTTCCACAATATGAGAACTGTAATATACGCCTGGTTTGTAAACTTCTTCTTTAAAACCTAAAATTTTATTAAATTGTTTTTCTCCATGTAAACTATATGTAAAATCAACATAGTAACCATCTTTAATTGTCATGATTGATTTTAACTGGTTTTTATCAGCCGTCAATGTGACAGGATATGAATCATTTACAGGATCATAAATTTTAAATACATTAGGATCATATTCATAATTTCTTTTAATTTCTCTATGTAAAGCTGTATTAATATCTTTAATACCGTAACTTCCAGTTTTAATATACATTGGAAACACCTCTCCTCCTGCGTCTGGATCTCCCACACCTAGACCCAACATTCCGTTGTGTTCTGTAATATTCGGCATGCTGTAATACGTTTCAAGATTGATTAATGATATTTCACATGGTTTATTTAAATGTATTGAAGGCGTAAATTTTGTTGTAAAATCTGTTTTTGTATCAGATAGTACTATTTGTAATGATGTCATAATTTTTTTTAAAAAAAAATTTTTTTAATTAAAAATGGTTTTACGTCAATATCAAAAGGACAGAATTAAAACAATAGCATATTTAAAAAATATTGCAAGATTTAAAACTGAAGGAAATTTTAAAATATTTGATTGTATTAATCTTTCTGAAATTAAAAAAAAGCATCACCCATCCCACAGGCACGCTTTGTAAATCAATCATTTTAAATGAATACAGCCAACTTAAAACAACAGGCAGTAATTTTACCCTTTATGTTGGAGCTATCTTTAAATGCTATTCTTTTTTTGGTTTGGGAAACTATGAAAAAAAAATTTGTTTATACAAATTGGACGGAAGGAAAGATGAAAGGAAACAGGCCCATTCTTCATTTAAAATTTTAAAAGAAATTAGAAAATTCGAAAAACTATATGAAAAAAGACATAAATTAATAATGCACCATTTTTACAATGTTAGATATACACTGTTTACATATGCCGACTTTGATGATAGCCCACGCCCCGAATTTGAAGAAATATTTATTTTTTTAAAAAATATTAAAACTTTACAAACAGCAGAAATAGTAACAAATATTTTAAAAATAAAATTTGATAGTGGCGCTATGATGGCTGAAGTGTGTGATAGAGCAAAAAAATTAAAAAAATCTTTAGAAGAAAAGAATTTAATTTCTTCAAATGGCGAAGAATCTTTTAAATCTGATGAATGCGTGATTTGTTTAAATGAAAAACCTAATATTCTATTTTGTAATTGTGGCCATATACCTATTTGTGAAAATTGTAATACGGGGATGGTGACTGCTAAATGTCCAGTTTGTAGATTAGAAAACAACATTAAACGGAAAATTAACTGAGTTAGAAATTAGAAAATAAAATGATTTAAATAAATATTGTTACATTAAAAAATGGAAAGTGAGACACAAAATATTAATTCTGAAAATACACAAGAAGGTTTAAATATTGATGTTGAAATTTGGACAGATACACAACCGGAAGTGATAAGCGGAATGTTTATGAGAGAAGTGAGGAATGACAATGATTATTTTTCTGATTCAGATGTTTTTTTTTATTTTTGGTAGTCAAACGAGGACAATTTTAAAAATGGTGATTACTATGTAGAATATGACAGGGGAGGTATTGTGCGAATTATAAGGGTTAAAGATCTTAAAAAAGAGAGAGAAAAAAAAAATGACATTAAAACTTTTAAATCTGATGAATGCGTAATTTGTTTAAATGAAAAGCCCAATATACTTTTTTGTAATTGTGGCCATATACCAGTATGTGATAAATGCAATGAAGAGATTACAAACAGTAAATGTCCAGTTTGCAAGCAAGAAAATACCATTAAAAGAAAAATAGATTTTAATTAAGAAAAAATATTTTGATTTATAAAATGAGTTTAAATTTTATAAATCAGCTTGAAAAAGTTTTAAAACATAAAATTAATCATTCTTTACAAAATGAAGAAGAATCAACTAAAAATGTTTTCTTTGAATATTTAAAATTTAATTTTTTAAATAGAAATCAGGGATTAATAGTATCTGAAGATATTTCATATTTGAACAAGTTTAAACCTTTCTTCTACTATGAATGGAGCAAACTAAAAAATGAAAATACAACTTTTACTATGCTTGCTCGTTGTATCATTGTTAGTTTTGGAAGGGTGTATCATGCAGCAGAGATGTTTACATTTGATGAAAACAGTGAGAATATTTTTTTAACAATTAATTTATTAGACCAACTTTTAAAAAATTTCTTTTTTGACAATGTTCAAGTATATTTTTTATAGAACATCCTGAAAATGCACTGCTTGCAAGAGTTAATATTTTAGATGTTTTAATGAATATTAAAGAAAATGATATCAATATTAATTTACATCATTTAAATAATTTGCATCTAATGAGAGAAAGACGACAACTACTAAAACCACCAGAAATTAAACAAGGAAAGACGATTAATGGTGTACAAACTTTTAAAATATCTGAATGTGTAATATGTAGTGAAGAGAAAACAAATGTGCTATTCTGTAATTGTGGCCATATACCTACATGTAGTAAATGTTGTGAAATTCAGGAGTTTAAAAATTGTCCGTTGTGTAAGACAACGAGTGATATTAAGAGGGTGATATAAATATTTAACCTGGATGGAGGTTAAATATTGTTTTTTAATTAATTCCATGGTAAAACTTTACTATCATAAACATCAAATCTAGGGTAGAACATCTGCACACCAAGAGTAAAAAAAACCCTATCTATATTTTCATGTGATGTATCAAAACGAGCAATTAAAAAAGAACATTGATTAAAATTAAAATTGGGTACATTTTGACAGTCAAAATCTTCAAATTTTTTTTTATCCCTGAAAAGATTAAAATTAATAATTTTTTCTTTTGTTGCATTTACGTCATATTTATTCTTAAATATTAAATTTACCCTTATAGTTTCGCTCCCTTCTTTAAGTACATCTTTTTTTATAGCATATAAAGAAATATTATAAACGGCACCTTCAAAAGGAAGAATATAAAACGGTGTTCTTCTCAGTTCTTCATCAGTTAGAGAATTGTGATAATTTATACCTCCATCATATTTACCAAAAAATATTGGTGTTAATTTTATAATTTTTCTGTTATCATCTGCAGCTACAGGCTCACCCGCTAAAACCGAAGGAGCCCTATAATTAGATTCACGTATTTTATCCATCCCTATTATCGGCCCTTCTGCTTCTCCATTAATGAGAATTGAAGAAACATTTAAAAATTTTTTTATGTATTCTTTAAATATATTGCTCATTGCATTCTTAATTTCATTTTCATTTTCTTTAGTAAGAAATTTATTATCTACGTAAGATTTTATTACTAAATCACCTCTTTCTTTTGGTTCTCTTGCATTAATCACATTCTTTTTTTGTAAATCTAACGGTCCAATAGCTTTAAAAACTCATTCTACGCTTTTAAAAAAAGCGGAATTTTTTAAAAGTCTTTCAATATTTTTAATCACATCTTCATTATTTAACAACGCAAGATTTTTATTAATATCATTTAAAACTTTATCAACGTAAGACTTAGGCGTTGCATCATTTTCTTCTTGTGGGTCAGGTATATTTTTAACATTTTTAAAAGCCATGTTTAAATTAGTTGTGGCTATATAGCCACCATTGTTTTTTATAAATGGTGTTATATCTTTTATTATGTCATCAAAAAATTCACGCAATTTTACAATATCATTTTTAATTTCTTCATCTTCATTATTAAGCTTATTTAAACTACAAAATACGTATTCTGTCTGTTTCTGCTTTTCTGCCTTGATCTTCCAATTCGAGTTTATTAATAGCTTCATTAAAAGTTTCTTCTAGTTTTTGTATTTTATCATCACCATCTTTTAGCTTTTGATTTAAATTATCAAATGTTTCATTAACAGTTGTTTTAAACATTTCAATAACTTCATGTCGTTCTTTAGACAGTTTATTAATTTCTTCATCCACATAATGCTTATTTGCTGCATCTCCAAGATCCAAAGGTATATCCAAATTTTTTATTCTTTTTAAATTCATATTAAATTCAGAATCAGCTAAATAATATCCATTTACTTTTGTAAATGGACCTTCAGTTTTAATAACTTTTGTTGCTTCATCCACATATCTTTTATTAACCCCATCTTGCGGATTTTCCGGATCACCCAAATTAATTAATTTCTTTCCTTTCATATCCCCAAAATCACCTCCATTTCCACCATTAACTTTTTCTAAATCCTTAATTTTTTCCTCAAAAAATTCTTTCATTTCATCTACATACCCCTTTGTTGCTGCATCTGTCTCTTCTGTTGGATCTGGAATATTACGTATTGTCTTTTGTTTCATGTTAATATTGCCTTTCGCATTGCAAGTTTTAGCATTCCTCGTATTAAAAGCCTGGTTTCTTTCAAGTTCAGTTTTTACAGCATTTAAAGCTGCAGCATCAACACCACCACCACCACCAATATTAGCCGTCTTTTCATCAACATATTTTTTATTTGCTGCCTCGTCTTCTCTTTGAGGATCGCCCACTCCGTAAAGCCTGTAATTCTGCAAATTAACATTTGAGTCAACTTTGTAATTAACCCCATCAGAAAATTTATTAATTACATTGTCTTTAACTTTTTTTACTTCACCGTCTACATATCGTTTATTCACTGCTTCTCCATCCGCCGTTGGATCTTTAATTCCACCCAATTTTTTATTTCTCATATATATGGCTTCTTTTGCTTCAAATCCCCCGTTTCTCCTCATAAATGCTTGTGCTTCATCAACGTATTCAACTGTTGCAACATCAGAAGGCAAATCAGGAAAACCCACGCTTTCTATTTTAAATCCCCTCATAGATATTTTTTCTTTTGCCTCATGTACGCCATTCTGTATTGAAAATGGGTTTTGTGCTTCTAATTTCCGTCTTCTATCTTCAGTTAAAGTATCAACATATACTTTAGTTGCGGCGTCTGCATCATCAACAGGCAAGGGTAAACCCTGAATTTTTTTATTATCCATTAATAAATCTTCTTTCAAAACGTAATCTCCGTCTCGATTTTTCTTAAAAAATCTTTCTCCTTGTGTTGCATCATCAACATATTTTTTAGTTGCTACGTCTTGATCATTAACAGGATCAGGTAAATTTTGTATTGCTTGGCCTGCCATGTTTAAGTCTCCCTTCATTTCTCCTCCATCTTTGCTAATAAAATTTTCAACAATGAAAGGGAGAGCTACACCCTCTTCCTCCGCTTCTTTAAATTCTTCTTCTAATCTTCCAAACTTTGTTACTGGATATCTATACATTGTATTTTTTAAAGTAAATTTTCTTTTAAATCCATTAAATGAGATACTACAGGATGCAAAGCGTAGCCTTCATTTAATTTCTCTAATACATATATACACAGATGACCACAAATTACAGTTTCTGGTTCTTGTATCTGATCTGAAGAATACAAGATAGGAGATTTTAAATATTCCTGCATTTCAAGTGGAGGAGGCAAACCGTAACTGTCAAAATAGTATTTATTTTTTTTTGTTCTTGTGCCATGCTACCCAGTGAGTACCAGGCCCTTTACTATCATCCAGATTTAAAATTCCGCATTCTCTTAAGTAAGGCTTTTTTGGCAATGCATCACGAGAAAAAACACCTCTCCATCCTTTTAAATGTTTACACATATCAGACATTTCAAAGTTATTTAAAGATTTGTGAGGAAGATTTTTAATATGTTTTGGAACTTCCAATCCTCGCCCGCTCGATGTTGAAGGTTGAGGTTCAGCTGCTGCCGCTTGTTTCTTTCCTTGTCTCTGTCTTTGTTTCTTCTCTCTCTGTCTTTTCTTTTCAGCTTCTACTGCTTCCATTCCTAATTGAGCGTTCGCATTGATTCTTGGTTGATTAGTCCACATCCAATTTTCCAAATTAAACCGTGTTTTTTGTAGTTCTTGTCTGTAAAATGTCCCTTCTATGTGATGATTTTTAGCATCCTTTAAAAAATATATCGTTGGGTTTTTTCTATCATCTATATCGCGAATTATAAAAATTTCTTCTGTCCAATTTGGAGTAAACCCTTTTTCATCTCCCTTTGTTCTTGGTATTCTCACCAAGTCACCAACTTCTAAAGGTATTTTTTGTGTTACATGATCAGCCCTAAATTTTTTTGGTTGTGCATTCTCATAAAAATATTCATATATATCTTCTTCATTTTCCGGATCGCTCGCCTCTCTTGGCGTAAGCTTGTATTTAAAATTGCGGTGTGGTGTATTGTTGTATTCTTTAACCATATCTTGAAGATGAGGTTTATAATTCGTTGTGTCATTCTCCGTCATATATCGTCCAATACGATCTTTCAAAGTTTTAATAAATCTTTCAGCTAAAGTTGCTTTGTGTTTCCCTTCTGTATGGTACAACTCAACATCTTTTAATCTTGTCTTTGCTTCCTTTGCTTTTTCTGGAAACAAAACCGGACATTGACGGTTTATATGTTGTGTTAAACCTGATTTATTTTTTGTATATTTCCCACAATGCGGGCATTGAAAATCAGTTTTTGGCTCTTCTTTTTCTTTGTCTATCAATCCCGTACATTCCCCTCCTCTATCAGTCCATAATTTTTTTGGTCTTCTTTTTGATGTTTTAAAAATGTCTTCAAAAGCTTTAACAACTGAATTAACCTGTTTGTTTGGCAATTCACGAACCCAAGCAAAACGAGAAAACACATCAACAACAACTAAAAAGATATTTAAATTTTCTGTTTGTTTCTCTGCTGCTGTCAATGTTTGCTTTTTACTCAATGTTTCTTTAATATCCTCGATACCCTTAACTTCACCAGATTTAATTTTTTTGGACATGAACATTAAATCCGCAGTCCATGTATCATCAATCTTTGGAACAATGACACGGCGAGTCGGAAAATTACGTCTTAAAGGCCTGTGTAATTCATCTGATAATGATTTTTCTTTTTGTTCTCTTCTTTCTTTCTTTTCCCTCCTCACCCACAACTTTTTTTTTATTAATTCCCATTCCAAATCTAACTTTGCTGCCGATGATTGGAGTTACAATAGCACGATCAAGCCTTTCTCTCAATGAAGGATTATAAATTCCTTTTAATTCTTTTAACATATCAACATCACATAGGCTATTCCTTGTTGGCGTGTCTGTATGTTTTAAATAGCATATGTCGTGATGCATGGCTGCTTCATCAACACGATTTACAGGCTTACTCCATGCCTTGGGCGTGAAGTCAGCATTTAAACGTTTCTTTAAGTTGGTTCCTGGTCCTGTAAAATTATGGCCCGGTAAATGCATTTCAAAAGGTAAATTGTTTATAAATTTGTTTACTAAACTTCCTCCACTCTTTGCTGTTCCCGCTGTAAATTGTGCCTTTTTCCCTCCACAAACAGAACAAGAGCCTTTTAAAACGGTTCGCCCGTTTTTCGTCATCTCTGTTCTTAAGTTTTCTGTATTTGTCTTTTTTCGACATTTCACACAGTATATTAAACTCATTTTTTTAATTTTAGTAAAAAATACTAAAAGTAAAATAGTATGGAAATTAAAAACTACAGCTGTAATTTAAACAAGAACAAGAGGAAGAATAGCCCCATGTTTCCTAGTAGTATTAGGGGTTTGATCATTGGTGAGAGTGGATGTGGAAAGACAACAACACTTTTAAATTTGCTTTTAAGGCCTGGATGGCTAGATTACGATCATCTATATATTTTTGGTAAGTCAATGAAGCAACAGCCAGAATATAAACTATTGAGAGAAGCACTAGAGTTCGGTTTGTCTAAAGAAGCTATTAATGGGATATTTGAAAATATGCAAGAGATAGAAAGACAAGGGTTAAATACAAAAGAACTATTTGAAAGAGTTAAAGAAGAAACAAAAAAGAAAGGGACAAAGATTACACCATGTTTTAATGAGTCGGATGATGACGTGCCAGATCCAAGAGATTTAAACAGTGAAAATAAAAATTTAATGATATTTGATGATTTATTAAAGGAGAGACAGGACATACCTGAAAAGTACTATACGAGAGGTAGACATAGCAATACAGACTGTTTTTACTTGTCTCAGTCATTCTTCAGTTTGCCTAGGCATACGATACGTGGAAACTCAAATCTTATAATATTGTTTGATCTTCCTGAAAGAGATGTATACAATATATACACTGACTATGCAAGCCGTGATATGACAATTGACGAATTTAAAAAGTTCTTGTATGAATGCTGGGCTCAACCTTTTAATTTTGCTGTCATTAATAGGAGCAGTCCAAGGGACAAGGGTAAATATAGGCATGGCTTTGATAGATTTTACGTGCCATTGTATGAACCTCAACAATACAACAACTATTAAATGAAAAATATATATATTACCGGTGTTGATTGGTAATATATATCATATGGAAAATGAGAGAAAAAAGCGAAAAATGAATAGCTTAATTGAAAACCCTACCCTTCCAAAACAAACCCACCCCTTTTTAAATAGAAAATATTTTTTTTAATTAATAATATCATAATACTTTTGAAGTATGATGATATAAAAAAAATGGAGCAAGAACAAACCACAATATTTTATAGATACAAAACAACAGAACATAAAAATCTACTCATTAAGCAATTGCAGGCTATCTTCTTTAAGTTGTGATAGTTGGTAGTTTTCATACTCTTCTTCTTCAACATCACACGTTGAATATCCATTAACTAACACACTTAAAACTTTAATTGTAATGCCCGAATGTAATGTTTGCTGTCTATTGTTTATTAAAGCCTCCTTTCTCCACAGTCCAGATACTTTTAAAGTATATACGCCGTTTGTAATTCTGTCATATAGAAAGTCGGCATTCTTCAAAGGACGAATAGTTTTAATTGTCCCGTCTCTTTCAACAGTTGAGAAAAAACTATTGTTAAATCTTTCAAGATCAACCTTACACTCCACAAATCCTTGAGTTCTGTAAGTTTCTAAAACTTGTTCAATTAAATATTCATTGTTCATCAGATCGTAAAACTCAGGATCAAACCTTTCATACACACCCATTAAAAATTGTTCAAACATATCATTATATTCTATGTTAATATACTTGTTAGCACCGAAAGTTAGCAGTGTTAGCTTGTCTTCCGGCGTACAACTTACAATATTAGTAAATACACCAGACTTACCATTCTGCCTAATATCAGAAAAATAAATTTTGTCTGTCTTCTTCTCACCCTTGATAGCGTTTTCTCCACCAAGCGAAAGTTAAACAACGGGGGCCGTTTCTTCTGGTGCTTCAGTAAAGCTTACGTTTTGCTTTTCCTTCTTTTTTGCTTCTGTATTTTGATTTTTCGGCATATTTGTAATTTTATTTAACACAAAATTTACTTAAATTAAAAAAAAAATGAGATCGTATTATAAATTTGTGGTGAAAAATAACGTTGTTCAAATGGTAAAGATGAAAGAACCACCCGCTAACTTGGGTAGGTTTAATGAAAGTGCCAAGTCGGAAGTTTCAAAATCTGCTTTAAATGGGTATTTTAAACAAACATTTTTAACGGTGCCTGAAAGAAGTAAAAGTTTAAATATCGAATCATATTTAGGCAAATATAAACCACATATTATAAATTCAATTTCAAAAAACACAAATACAAAGGCTATATTAAGTGTTTGTGTAAAGATGCAAAACGAAGGAGGGGAAATCAGAAAATTTTATTTCAATAGTAAACCCAATACTATATATCAATTCAACAACAAAAATAAAATTGTTCAAAATATGATACAACAAACTTTAAATTCATTTTATGAAAAAGAATATGAAGGTAGCGGATGGACCTTTTTAAGTTTTGATCAAGTATCTATAAACTATGGTAGATATACACCAATGAAGGGTGGATGTGGGAATTCAAAACTCCCGAAATGGCTAATTTTGAAACGTGCCATTGTATGCATCATTTCTGGAGACGACAGGTGTTTTTACTGGTGTATACTTAGGCACTTCAACCCAAAAGCAAAGGACAAAGGGAGAGTGACAAAAGATTTAAAAAAGATATTTAAAGAAGAACCAAACAAATATGCAGATTTTACAGATATTAAATATCCAACGACAGCTGAAGATCTTCAGCTTTTTCAAGATAGAAACCCACATATAAATTTGGTTGTATGTGGAGTAGACAGTATTAATCGAAGGACACCAGTAATTTTTGATGGAGGAGGAAAAGGAGAAAAAATATTTTTACTTTTGTATCAAGAACATTTTTATTTGGTGTCTGATTTGTCGCGTCTTCTTTCTTCTCAGTTTTCAAATTCAAATGGACGAATATATTTTTGTTACAAATGTCAAAAAGTTTTTAAAGATGAAGAGAAACTTAAAAAGCATGAGGGTATATGTTGTGATTTAACCCTTTTACAACTACCAGAAGAAAACAGCGAACGATCAATTTTAGAATTTAAAGAGAAAGCAGAAAAAACACCATGTATAGTTGTATACTTTGATTTTGAAAGTTTTTTAGTTCCTTGTGAAGATGAGAAAAAAATTAATCGACACACACCGAGCGGCTTTTGTTTCTTTGTTGTCTCTTCAAATGAAAAAATATATGAAAGTAAAAAAGTAAGTTTTGTAATTGAAGAAGAAAAACAAGATGTAGGAAAAATTTTTGTTGAAAAACTAATGACAGAAATACAAGAAGCCAATGAAAAGTTTTTTGAGAAAGGCCAAAAATGCACGATGACTCCTGTTTTGTGTCATAATCTAAGTGGATATGACGCTCACCTTTTTATTTTAAAACTGGCTGAATATAGCGGCCATCTTACAGTTTTGCCATCAAATGAAGAAAAATATATTTCATTTTCTAAATATGGCTATATAGGAGGAAAAAGACATGAAATAAGATTTTTGGATAGTTACAAATATTTAAGTTCTTCTCTTTCTCAGTTGGTAAAAGACACAGACAAAAACAATTTAAAATACACGAAGAAAACTTTTAAAAAAATTCCTTTAGATATTCTTACATGTAAAGGGGTCTATCCATACGAATTTATGAATTGTTTTAATAAAACTCAACTAACAGAACTACCACCAATCGAAAGTTTTTTTAATGCCATGGAAAAGAAAGGGATATCTGAGGAAGAATACAAACATGCTTTAAATGCCTAGTCTGCTTTCAGATGTAAAACTTTAAATGACTATCAAAAAGCATATTGTGAATTAGACGTTCTATTACTGGCTGATGTATTTGAAAACTTTAGAAAACTAAATATTAAAACATATGGTTTAGATCCTTTAATTTACGGATACACACTGCCCGGTACATCATGGGCTAACATGTTAAAATTCACAAAACAAAAAATTACATTGATTACTGATAGAGATACATATGAAGATTTTGAAAAAGGAACCCGGGGCGGTGTTTCGATGTGTGTTACTAGATATTGTAAAGCCAATAACAAATATTTAAGTGACTATGATCCAGACAAACCAAGCAACTATATTTTTTACATTGACAAAAACAACTTGTACGGAGAGGCGATGAGTGAAGCTATGCCATATGAAATAGAACGAAAATTAAGAAAAGCCGAGTTTTCAAATTGGCGTAATTTACCATGTGCTATAGTTTGTGACTTAGAGATACCGAAAGAAAAACATGATTACTTAAAAGATTTTCCACCTTGCCCTGAGCACGTAAAGAAAAATGGAGTTGTAAAACTCATAGCAAATTTAGAAAACAAAACGGAATATTTAGTATACTCAGAACTTTTAAAATACTATGAGAAATTAGGAGTTAAAGTAGTTAAAATACATCGTGGCTATCTTTTTAAAATGTCATGTTGGCTAGAACCATATATTACAAACAACACAAAGAAAAGAGGAGAAGCGAAGGAAGTAAGCAAACAGGAATACTTTAAAAAATCCATTAATAGCATCTATGGAAAGACAATTGAAAATCCACGTAAACGTTCGAATGTTGAAATTGTAAATAGTGAACAAAGAGCAGAGAAACTTTTAAAAAGCCCTGAATATACAGGATTTAATATGTTTAATAGTTCATTGGTTGCCGTGACAAAGAAAAAAACTATTGTTCAAGCAAATAAACCATTGTATATAGGATTTACAGTTTTAGAAGTTTCAAAATTAAAAATGTATCAGTTGTACTATGACTATTTAAAACCAAAATTCGGCGATCGTGTAAAATTGCTATATACTGACACAGACAGTTTAATTTTGGATATTCAGACCGAAGACCTATATGAAGATATGAAAGAAGATGTTAATTTGTGTTTTGATACTTGGAAGTATCCAACAACACACCCATTACATAGTATGGAAAATAAAAACAGATTGGGATTTTTCAACGATGAAACTAAAGGATATCCAATTAAAGAATATGCCGGTACCTGTGCTAAGTCATATGGCTATAGAGAAGAAAAAGAAAAGGAAATGAAAGAAACTTTAAAATGTAAAGGAGTTAGCGAATGTTGCTTTAAAAATCGTGAAATAACATTTGAAGATTACTTAAAATGCATATTTGAAGATCAAGAAAAGAAAGTAAAGTTTAATGGTTTTAGAAGCAGCAATCACGAAATTTACACAATTGAAACGGAGAAAATAGCATTGACACCAACACAGGATGTAAGATATGTGATGGATGATAAAATAAATACTTTGCCAGCAGGCCACTATCTTTTGGAAGAAATTTAAATGCGAGTGCACATATATATTGTTGCGGTTGCAGATTTAATTTTTCAGAGAGTATATAAGAGAGTGCGAACGCAAATTTAGAGTTTTGGGGGCATGAAATGTATATATAACAGCATATATACATTTTAAATATGGTTCAATATACTTAAATGTGTTTTCATGTTTTTTCCTTGTTTAAATCCGCAACCTTACAAAACCTGCAAAAACAAAAATCAAACAAAAAATTAAAACATTCTTCAATGATTGAGGATGCCAACTAACCACATAAACCATTTCTTTAATTTTGGTGTTTTTCTCTTTTGGCTTTGTTTGGCTGGTTTGGTTGATTTTTGTTTTGTTTGGTTGTTTGCTTCATATGTTAGAGGGAAGCTTCATACGCCTCATCCCCCTCACTCCCTTGATTCACTTCATATCCCTTCGTCCCGCTCCGATTCATCCCCCTTCCTAACAAACCCACAAAACTAACAAACCTGACAAACCCATAAACTAACAAACAGACAAAACGACAAATCGGCAAACCAGCTAACACCCCACAAAGGAGGGGAGCGAACGGGCTAATTGATAAAACAGAGAAAAGCCGGCAAAACAGAGGAAAGGGGTAAATGGCTAAATGAGGCAATGAATGACAGGGGCAAATGAGGCAATGAATGAGAGGGGAAAATAAGGCAATGAATGACAGGGCTAAATGAGGCAATGAATGAGAGGGCTAAATGAGACAATGAATGAAAGGGCTAAATGAGGCAATGAATGAGAGGGCTAAATGAGACAATGAATGACAGGGGAAACGGCTGACAGGCTATATTGGGGGTTTGTGGTGGGTGCAGGTGCGAATGTGTATTGGGTGGGGTGGGGACTTGCGAAAAAAAGGGCTGCGAAAAAAAAAATTGGTGGGTCTCGATTATATATACATTTCATGCCCCCAAAACTCTAAATTTGCGTTCGCACTCTCTTATATACTCTCTCCCTTGGACATAAAGAAAACTGACCAATAGCGAAAGGTTTCGGCTCAGGTCAGCCTGCGCTGACTGCGCAGGCTGACCTGGGTCGATATTGTTCGCAGATGCATTAAGTCCCCTTTTCACTGAGCATGCTCATTCTTATTCTAATTTCAATGTACCAAAGAGTTACCGATGTGTCACCAGATAGGCGTTGGTAACCCCATAGTCACTAGGTACTTGAGAAATTGTTTCTTTCTCTTCGTAATTCTGTTTTGGTAACCTCATAGTCACTAGGTACCAGAGAAATTGTTTCTTTCTCTTCGTAATTCTGTTAACTGGCAATGTTGACATGAACTGCAAAATCTCCACCAGAACAATTTGAATGATGTGTGTCTACCTACAGAGTCATGGGTTGAACACGTTGTCATAGACCAGGTAAAATGGACAAGGCAAGGCCTCAATACAAGCGACATGAACACTTTTAAGAATACATATCTGATAATTCAAACAATTGATTAGATAACATTTACTTTGGAAGTAAAACACCCAATACATTCTTACCTTTTAAACAGTCACTCTAGAAGAGACTGTCTCTGAGATTTGAAAAATACAATTCAAACTGCTGTAGAAACCCCGTCTTTTGGTTGGGAAAGAAGATTAAGACGACTAACTTGATCAGGGTTATCATTGACTGGATTATTTACAATAAGTCCCCTATCTGACATATTTGCGCCTCCCCCACCCGCGACTTGGGCTACCTGGGGGTCTTGTCTCTGATGCACGTCCTGATTGAATGATCTTCCCTCGAAAGATCCTGATGCTTTTCTCTCCATTTTGCTTTCTCTCCTGCAACTCATTTACAAGGGATTTTCTCTCTTCTTTCTGTTTCATTGTGAGGTCGGGAGAGATTTATACATTTTTCACAAAAAGATTACTATCATTCAAATCTTCTATATTGTAACGAGCCGCCAGTCTGGGCTTGCGTCGCTCGGGCTCTGTTCGGCTGAACTCAGGGTAGGGACTACTCTTGTTGCAATGTTTCGGTCAGTTTTTCTCCAGCTCTTGTGCACAGCTCTTATCTTCTGGGCTTAGGGAGGGCACCTTTTATCACAATGTTTCCAACAGCTAGGTATGATAATGGGTAAAAAGGGCGGGGGGTGGACTCCAACAAAAATTTAAGAAATAAGAAAACCAAAAATACTATCTTGGGAAGTAAAATATAAATTAGGCAAAGTACAATTTAACAAAATTTAATTATTCCTAAAACAAGAGAGAGTCACAGGGTTTGAATAATTAATAAATTAATCTATATTGTTTCAATAAAACTTAACAATTACAACGAGGTTATCTTTGGATAAAAAAATCTGGTTAAAGAAAAAATAAATACCTGACTTAGACTTGAACTTGTCAAAAGGCAGCGATACAACAACAAGATGTTTAAAAAGATATAAGGTACCTTTGCTGAGTCTCGTAGAGCCTATTGATCCTAGGGAAGATAGCACTAAATCAAATACACTTAGAAAGAGGAATCAAATAATTGCTAAGTCACTCCGCGCCTAGCGAGAAAAGTTAAATCACAATTAAAATTATCCTGTTAAGAAATCGATAGTGCCAAAGTTTGCCAAAAAAAAAAAGACCGCTGTAAATCTATGTTCGATTTACTCTAAAATCCTAGCTTTGCGTCACAAGAAAAAAAAGAATAAATGAACACAAATTATAAAAAAAAACTTATAGATCTAGTACCAAAGATTTTCAGAAATGGAGTCCCTGTTCTCACGAAATGCCCCAGCTTTTATACCAGCGTCTCCAGATTTGCGGGATTCCGTGCACGAAGCCCAAAATCTGCGAGAAATTTCACACAGCAGCATCTCCCGCATCCACAAAGATGCGTGAAACTTCACGACGGAAAAATTTGCGTGCACGACGATGTGGGATTTCTGGAGCAGTTCACAGAAAAGGATATTTACAATGTCATTTTCAATTAACTTCATAGAAATAGAATTATAAACTACTTCTAAAATGATTAATTCACCATATTGTAACAAATAAATAGCAATCTAGGTAGATTTCAAAAGAAAAGGGCGGGTTAAACTTCGCTGGCAGATAAGCATCTAAGGCGCCGACCAATAACTGTCAAAGCCTACCTAGCCATGTAGCTAAAATTAGAATCAGTATCGCGAGATTAGAATAAAACGAGATGTGAAATATGGCAGGCAATACACAACATGTGGGAAGACTGGAAATTAATGCTTTCACTCAATACGCAAACCATAGTAGCTAATCTATGCTGAGTATCCACTCTTAGCCTACGACATTATGGAGCCTGCATTCAGATAAAATAACAGACACATGCTCGTGAGTAAACCTTGTGTGAAAAAAACCAGATCGCTACATCACCCCCTTCCAGGAGTGTTTAGTTCCATCAAACACTCCAAGAGACAGATGAAATAGTGATCATCATACCAATAGAAATAATACAATTCATATTTAACTTAAGAGAAAAAAAAAAAATTGAAAATTCATCTGCTGTAGCAACTCTAATGCTATGCGCATATAAGACATAGCACCTTTAAAATAGATCAACATAACGGCTTACAATACATATAAACCATTTCTGCTAGTCTAAGTTAAAGCAACCAAAGACTGTAGACAGATGCTCTTAAGCTAGGCTAGGTTTTCTGCAATAGGTTAACCATAACTAGATAACAGCATATCATTACTAAGTATGTAATATAACAAGAGATATAACTCAATAACTTACAAATACTAAGCGTGTAATATAACAAGAGGCATAACTCAATAACTTACAAATACTAAGCATGTAATATAACAAGAGACATATTGACTAGAATAGTTAAGAACTAAGTGGATTATCTAATTTCCAAAAACATGACAATACTTGCCAAATGCTCTTGAATTTCAGAAATTAAAAGGACTTCGCTTGGATTCGCTATCGCGCTGGGATCATAACTATCATAATCAGATAAAATGGTACTAACTAACAAAAAAAAAAAATAAAAAAAAACTTATAACAGTGCAAGACTACTGTCCTTCATCAGTCTAGTACTGCATTGCTTTAATTCAGTTCACATGTCATAACCTTTTGTTTTGTGGACACTGCAGAGAAACCCACGCAAAACAGTGGGCCACTTGGCACTATCCTAAATCACAGTCAGATAACACAACAAAAGTGTACCTAGTTTCTAGGACTTCAGACAAGGTATTACAACATGAAGTAAGTACAATTAAAATGCTTCTTCGGAAAGAGAGTAGGCTAAACCTTCTAAATGTTTAAATGTCAGAGCCTCAGCGCATTACTAGCGACTTTGGCTTGGACATTGAAACGATATCCCTGAGTAGTAAAACATGGGCATGTGCAAATTCAAACATACATACTATTAGCACAAAGCTGGCCTTAATTACCAGTTCACATTAAAGTACTAAAACTTTTATAAATTACTAATTTAGTGTTAACATTAAAATGCTGAGAAAACAATGAACATTTTGGGAAATAATACAAGACCCAATAATAAAGTGAAAGCATATAGTTTGTCCTCAAGAGAACTCATGATGACAAAGCAAATAATTTCACCTGACTTTTGTTTCAGAGGCTGCGTCCCAAGTACAGTGCATAGAGGGTGCAACAAACAGTATATTTTGGTAAACGAAACAGTACGGCAAAGGAGAAAAAAAAATATACAGCTTCTTTCGTACACAATTCTCCCTCCCCAACTCAATCTCTCTGACATCCTGTCTTTCAAATCAAGGCACTCTCATCTTTCATACACCTTTCAAACCAATCTCTCCACAATTTCTCTTACTTCCTTCTATTTTCTTTCTCTCCGAGAGGTCTTCTTCTGTCACTGTCGTCGTGTCGTCTCTGTCTGTCATCCCGGTAGTGGTCCTCTTGATAATGATGACGGTCCGATCTTGATTTTTCTGACATTGTCCGTAAGGTCTTGGTTAGATCCACTATTGCCTCTGTCTGTCTGTCTAAAGCTCTTCTGACCTCGAGCAGGACCGACCTGTTCTCACTTAACACCTCCCCTACTGTTTCCCGGAATTTCTTACCCTCCTTCCGAATAGCTGCAACAATCTCGATTGTACTGCTTGATGAGCAGGAGGAAGAAGGAGAGGCTGATCTTGCTCGCTTAGTGGGTGGCTGGAACTCCGTCTGTTTCTCCTCTCTACCTTCATCCCCAATAACTTTGTCCTCCCCTTGCCCCAAAATCTGCTGGAGGATATCTTCGGCTGGTGGGTCCTGGTTGGTGCTCATCCATTCCTCAACGGACTGGGCCTCTGTCGAAGCAATCAGCTGCTGTGTTTGCTCGGTGAGGGTTTTCAGCTGCCTCGCCTGCAACACCATAGAACCGGGTTCCATACTTTCGGTCTCTCCTACTATCGATGGCTTGGTCGTTGTGTCAGATCTGACGGGTGTACCAGAGCAGACTGACATGCCATCTCCAGCTTGCGCCTCCAGCCAGTTGCCTGGGAAAACTTGATTGATTGCAGTTTGTAGGGGGTCTGCTTTCTTTCTCATGGTCTGCATCCAGTGTTCACGGCTTTGCTCCTGAGTTAGGATGCTTACATCGCTGTCCCCAATCTGGTGTGGGTTGGCATTTTTGACAAGGCACGTCCTTGTGTCTAAGTGCGGAGAGTCAGCCGCCATCAAACGGTGTTTCCTGTACGAAGACACATGAGCGATCAGGTCTGCCTCCTCGGTGCACCGAAACATGCACAGGCTGCAATAGAATGGCACCTCATCTAGGCTAAGGTGAACCTTCAGAATATGGTCCTCTATCCTGTATTTTACATCTATCGTCTGTTTCCCTGTCCTTTCTAGGCACCGCAGACACTGGTATGCTCTCCCCTTCCTTCTCGCCCTTTCTTCGACACTAACGCTCGTGGCCATCTTGACTTTCTGGAAGAAGACAAGTATTTACGCCTTTATTTACAGGTAGCTTAAATTTATTGCGCACGACCGTCTGCTTTTCTAATTTTCTTTTTTTATACCATTTAACTGTATGCTTTTCTTTTCAAGCTTTTTTTTTTTTTTTTTTTTAACAGAACTAGCAGTACTTGGCTCCACACTGAACTCTAGCGTGCCCCCAATTACTGCCTATTCTCAGATTTCCCTCTCTAGGTCAACAACCAGTCATACCCTGTCCTGCAAAGCTCCCATATTAGATGATACTGACTTATGCTTTACCAATTACCATTCTTAACACCATTCATGAAAGAGACTTCTCCTGGTAATTTCTAACAGCACCTCCTCCATCCAGACAGTCCACCTGTCAAAATCACCCCCAAGGTCACCAAGTTACCTAGTTCTCGCCCACCCCAGGACTCCTCAGATAACTCACCTCATTTCATGACAGGTCCTCTGTACCATCTCTCCATTTGGTTCTGTGTTACCGAGCCTCAGTCCCCATTGCCAAAGCCACTCAAAATGGTGATTTCCAAAAACTACTTCCCTCGTGTATGCAAGAACCTTCTGGTCAGTTCACCTTCTCTCAGGACAACTGTTTTCTCTAGACAAATAAGGTAGACCATGAACCTACCCTTTTACCTTCGGGCATAAGTTACCACATGGACCTAAAACTTCAAAGTGGTTACATCGTGGACTGCCTCTAAGTCAAATTTTGTTCTGTCAAAAACAACAAGAACCAACATCAGTAACATCGAACAATCTTGAAACTGTTTAACTAGTAAGTTATCGATTGCAATGAGGATAACTAGTAATAACTGTCATTTCCTGTCCGGAATTTTTTTTTTTCTGGCCTTCTTCACCCAGCTTGGAATTACACTTCCCTCGAACAACTTCAGCTTGTCATGATGGACAACCTTCTCGGGACCAGATTTGCCTAGCTGAACAAGGTAATTTATGTCATTGAGTTTCTTCTTCAGCAAAAAAGGCCCATCATAACATTTCTCTAATTTCTGTGTGACCCCCACTTTTCTTGACTCATGTAGTAACCAGACTATGTCGCCTTCTTTATATCCTTTATGTGACAATCTGGCATCATGGACATCTTTCCGTCTTTTCGCCCTACAGCCTAGGTGCCTTCTCGCTACATCGTGAGCAGTCTGCATTCTGCGCCTCAGCTTGTCAATGTAATGCCCATATGATGTTACATTTGTATCAGCAGTAGCGGCCTGGCTCCCAAAAATCAGCTCTGCTGGCAGTCTGATTTCACGCCCTAAAGTCATCAAGTTTGGGGTCAAAGTGGTAGACTCATTAGGTGTTGCTCTATATGCCCCAGCTAGGCAACCAAGGTACAAGTCCCAGTCAGTTTGCTCGCCTACGAGGTAGGCTTTTATCATTCCAATGAGAGTCCTGTTGAAACGCTCGCATTGACCATTGCCCTTTGGATTTCGTGCAGTGGTTCTGGTCTTGCGGATTTCTAACATTCTTGTGAGCTGTCTAAAGATTTCGCTCTCAAATGTGCGGCCTTGATCACTGTGTATAGCTATCGGACATCCCCAGCGGGCTATGAAGTTGTTCAAGAGTTGTCTCGTGCACTCCTCCGAGGTCTGGTCCCTCACTGGTATGATCTCGACATATTTGGTAAACAAGTCAGTAAGCACCAATATGTATCTGTTTCCCCTCTCTGTCACGGGCAAAGGTCCGAGGTAGTCTATCGCTAGCACGTCCCAGGGTGCTCCAACCTTTATTGTACCCAGCGGGGCTTTCGGTGCTTTGGATGGCTTTTTGTTTGCTGCACAAACCTCACACTTTTTGATGTAGGCTGTAATGTCCTCTTTCATAGCGTGCCAGTAAAACCTCTGGAGAGTCTTCTCTTTGGTCTTTTTAATCCCAAGGTGACCAGAAAGGACAATGTCATGCATCTGTCTGAGTACCTTTTCTTTAAGCGTTCTGGGCACAATGAACTGCTGAAAACTTCCACTATTGTTCTGTTTAATAAAAGTCTTGAACAGGAGTCCGTCTCGTAAAGTAAGTGAGTCCCAAATTAGCCAGTAGTGTCTGCCTGCCGGACTATACGTCTGCACAGATTGTGGGTTGGGACGTACTTCTTCAACTTTAGCTTGGTAAATTGGCCCAATATCAGGATCTTGTTCTTGCTCTTTGCGCAAATCTTCTTTTGAGACACAACCTTCCCACATCCATTCCTCATGCTTCTGTCTAAACTTTCTTTCATCCCCTGAAGTGCTTGTCACAGGACCATTCTCTTCTACTATTGCTCGAACTTCGGCTGCTACTGACTTCCCTGACACTTCCTGCTCCTCCTGTGGATAAAAGAAGATGTTATTGTACCTACTTTGAAAAACCATGTCTTCGGCTCGCTTTCTGCACTTCCGGCATGGACCACACTTGAAAGGCTCGCTCATGTCAGCTTCTGGGCAGCTGCAGTCTCTCGGATTCTCACACCTTGACAAAGCATCGCAGTGTCCTTGTTTCTTGCCAGGGCGGTACTGCACTGAAAAGGAATATTGAGACAAAATTTCAATCCAACGAGCTATTTTACCCCGAGGCTCTTTAAGGCTGAACAACCAAACTAGAGCCTGGTGGTCTGTTCTTACTAAAAATTTTCGTCCAAGCAAGTACTGCCTGAAATATTCTACAAAGTAACGGACAGCCAGTAGCTCTTTCTCTGTCACGCAGTAGTTTCGCTCTGCTTTGTTCATAGCCCTACTTGCGTATGCAATTACTCTTTCGCGCTTGTCTTGGATCTGAAGTAAGACACCTCCAATAGCACAGTCTGAGGCATCAACGTCAAGTATAAACTCCCCACTGTCGTTGAGAGGATAACCCTTTCACACTTGGGCTCACAAGGGCTGTTTTCAGGCTTTCAAATGACTCTTGGCATGCAGGTGTCCATGTGAATTGTCTCCCTTTCTTGGTCAGCTCAACCATGGGTCGTGAAATCTGGGCAAAATCCTTTACAAAGCGTCTGAAATAAGAACACATGGCAACAAACTGTTTTACTTGCCTTGGAGTTTTGGGGACTGGCCATTCTAATATTTTAGATATATTGGTAGGGTTTGGTCTCACACCTTTCGCTGACACAACATGACCTAAAAATGTGACCTCTGTCTGCATCATGAAACATTTCTCTGGCTTTAGCTTGAGACCTGCCTGTCTGAGTCGTTCGAAAACTTGTTCTATTCTGCATATATGCTCCTCCAGGTTTTCTGCAAAGACAATAATATCATCAATATATATTATACAAGTTTCCCATTGCAATCCCTGAAGGGCAAGTTCCATAGTTCTTTGGAATGTGCTAGCAGAATTATTCAATCCAAATGGAAGTCGTGTCATCTCAAATTGACCGTACTTGCAGCAGAAAGCTGTCTTCGGAATATCCTCCTCTTTAACAGGAATCTGGAAGTACCCGCTAGTAAGATCGAATGTGCTGAAAAGGGTTGCGCCTGACACTGCATCCAGGCAGTCTTGAATTCGTGGAAGTGGGAAAGCATCTGGTGTGACAAGGCTATTCAGTTTTCGATAGTCTACACATGGTCTGATGCTGCCATTTTTCTTCTTTACTAATACAATGGGTGACGCCCATGGTGAAGTGCTCTTTCTCGCCACCTTTTGCTCCAACAACTTTTCTATGGCCTTCTTCTCTTCCTCGGCATATGCCATCGGCACACGTCTAGGTGGTTGTTTTATTGGAGCTGCACCCTTTGTGTCAATTGAATGCTCTGTAAGATGTGTACATCCTATGTCCCACTCGTCTTTTGAGAATACATCTTGGTATCTTGTTAATAGGTCTGCAATTGCAGCCTGACCCTGCGGTTGAATATTCTTTATTGACTCATTGAACAATGACCTTAAGTGTTCAGGAAAAACATCAGGTTCTATTTGTTTGCGTGTGGCACAGTTGTCTTCTAGAGAGTTTTTTATGCAGCCCTGAAGTTCTAATCTTCGTATACTGGCATTGCTTCCCTCCGTCGCCTCATTCTCCTGTTTCACTAATATAATAGGTTGCTCTGTCACTGGCTCTGCAACACCGACGACTGCATTCTGTTTCAGTAAGACTGGTTCTGCAAAAGGATTCAATAGACGGATCTTACTTGTCACATTTTTACTGTTGTCTATCAGCGCTGCTGCCATCTCTAAGGGATAAGTATTCTTGAAACCTGCTGTTGGTTCGATAACAAACTCCGTCAAACCACAGAGTTCGTCTCTCTCAAATCGTTCAACGAAAACATCTACAAGAGTCTCGCTGTGGGCAGGAATAGTGGAATCACTAGCAATGGTGACCTGGCGGCTTCTGTTGTTCCTTCCTGTTCCTATGCACGGTACTTCTTGCTGACATAGTTTGATAATGCCCTGACTCATGAGAATATCGGCTGGACCACATGGATCATTCTGTAGGATATCCATTCCAAGTAACCCCTCATCTTCAATTTCTGCCACAATTACCTCCTTACACATGTGCACTGGTCCCAGCTTCACGTTAAAAATACCACGCCCAAGCTCTTTAATAGGTGCACCGTCTGCACTAACTAGGCTCTTTGAATGGGTCAATTGGGGTCTGATTCTAGGGTTAATCTCATTGTACACTCTGCTGGATATTACGGATCTAGTTGCACCCGTGTCAGCTGTGAAAAGGATTGGTCTATCTTCAACAGAGCCCTTCACATACAAGCTGTTACTCCCTGGCTTTCTCCTTCTAATTATTTCGGGTTTGTTTTGGTCTTGAAAATTTACTTGGGCGTCCCCTCGACCATCAGGTTCAGCCCCTAGCAGTTTAAATGACCATTGTTGCTCTGCCCTGAAGTCTTAGGGACTTTGCTCTCTCCCTGAGTACCGTCTGGCTTGTACTTTCTTTTATCATTTCTGTTGGGACAGTCTCGTATGAAGTGACCTTTTTGATTGCAAGAGTAACAAACGGGTTCCATTCTACCTCTGTTTTCTACCTTATTACCAGTGGTTAGTTTGTTCAATTTCTCGAGTATTTCAAGCATCATTGAATGCATGTCTCTATCTCGCTCTTTGCATTGGTTAGGCCTATCATTCTCGGTCGTGGGTAGCCTTTCTGGTCTTGTCTTGCCTTTGCATGTCCTAATATCCTCATTGTCAAGTAAGTCATATTCACCCACATTTTCTATTCGGTCTTCGTCTAGTACTTGTCTCGTAAGTTTTCTCATCTTCTTCTCTCCATATGGATCTCGGTCTCTTCCTTGCCTGGTCTGAATGAACCTTACCACGTGAAATACCGCCTCATCTATGTTCTGAGGATCCTTGTGGTACTCTACTTCAAACCTAACTTCGCTGTCTCGCAGGCCATCTAAAAATCTTCGAACTAAATCTTCTTGCCTAATTGTTTCATTCCTTCGGCCATAAGCCTTTGCGTACAATCTTTTCAAGTCAGCCGCATACTCCTCTGCTGTTTCGCCATTTCTTTGGTCTCTTCGGCTAAACTTTGCCGCAAAAGATCTCTGGGTCTCAACCACTCTAAACTGGCTGTTAAGTTCAGTAGTTAATCTGTTGTAATTGTGCAAGGTCCCTCGAGGCAGCTGTGTAAACACAAATTCTCCGGCACTACCTTGTAGTTTCGGTAGGAGCTGATCAATCATTTCCTCCTCACCCCACCTGTATCTATCTGCTAACACTTCAAATCTGTTTATCCAGACCGCCCAATCTTCTTTTCCTGTAAATGGCGGAATCTTCACATCACACAAGGGGGTTTGTCTTCTGGGTGCACTAGGAGAGTAGTCTGACAGCATACCAAAGGCAGGGTTCCTTCTGTGATTCGTTTGTACCCTCAAATGGACCTGTCTTAGAGCTGCCCCCTCATCTGTAGCTATGCTATGTACCCTTGGCATCTGCCTGTCTTGCACATACGAATCTCTGCATGTTTCAATATGAATAGGCTCATTTGCTCTGCTATTTGCAATGCCATTATTTCCCTGTACAGAGTGTATTCTGATCTCATCCTGCACATACCTATTTTCCCCAACAAATTCTGGTTGATCTGTTTGACACCTTGTGCTTTCTGGATAACAAAGTGAACCATTATGGCTGTATGTCATTGTCCCAATTTCACTTGCCATGACTCTATGAGAAGAGGGGAGAGAACTTGGACCAGACGTTTGATCATTAACACAGCCAGCATCTTCGATCAGTATGTCTCCAGAGGCCAGCTGGAAATCTCTATATCTGGCTCCTTTTTGCTCTGTAACTTCCGGTAGAGGCATAATTGAAAGGGGTCTACCATGTTCCTCTTGGGTTTCAAGCTCGGAATCTCTGCCTGTAGCCACATCAGAATCGATTGTATTCTTCTTCCTACCCATATTGTTCAGGGCTCGTATCTCTGGATTCACTGTAAATGATGTCTGTGAATCCCACTTCTGACACCAGGAAAATTTTGTAACGAGCCGCCAGTCTGGGCTTGCGTCGCTCGGGCTCTGTTCGGCTGAACTCAGGGTAGGGACTACTCTTGTTGCAATGTTTCGGTCAGTTTTTCTCCAGCTCTTGTGCACAGCTCTTATCTTCTGGGCTTAGGGAGGGCACCTTTTATCACAATGTTTCCAACAGCTAGGTATGATAATGGGTAAAAAGGGCGGGGGGTGGACTCCAACAAAAATTTAAGAAATAAGAAAACCAAAAATACTATCTTGGGAAGTAAAATATAAATTAGGCAAAGTACAATTTAACAAAATTTAATTATTCCTAAAACAAGAGAGAGTCACAGGGTTTGAATAATTAATAAATTAATCTATATTGTTTCAATAAAACTTAACAGTTACAACGAGGTTATCTTTGGATAAAAAAATCTGGTTAAAGAAAAAATAAATACCTGACTTAGACTTGAACTTGTCAAAAGGCAGCGATACAACAACAAGATGTTTAAAAAGATATAAGGTACCTTTGCTGAGTCTCGTAGAGCCTATTGATCCTAGGGAAGATAGCACTAAATCAAATACACTTAGAAAGAGGAATCAAATAATTGCTAAGTCACTCCGCGCCTAGCGAGAAAAGTTAAATCACAATTAAAATTATCCTGTTAAGAAATCGATAGTGCCAAAGTTTGCCAAAAAAAAAAAAGACCGCTGTAGATCTATGTTCGATTTACTCTAAAATCCTAGCTTTGCGTCACAAGAAAAAAAAGAATAAATGAACACAAATTATAAAAAAAAACTTATAGATCTAGTACCAAAGATTTTCAGAAATGGAGTCCCTGTTCTCACGAAATGCCCCAGCTTTTATACCAGCGTCTCCAGATTTGCGGGATTCCGTGCACGAAGCCCAAAATATGCGAGAAATTTCACACAGCAGCATCTCCCGCATCCACAAAGATGCGTGAAACTTCACGACGGAAAAATTTGCGTGCACGACGATGTGGGATTTCTGGAGCAGTTCACAGAAAAGGATATTTACAATGTCATTTTCAATTAACTTCATAGAAATAGAATTATAAACTACTTCTAAAATGATTAATTCACCATATTGTAACAAATAAATAGCAATCTAGGTAGATTTCAAAAGAAAAGGGCGGGTTAAACTTCGCTGGCAGATAAGCATCTAAGGCGCCGACCAATAACTGTCAAAGCCTACCTAGCCATGTAGCTAAAATTAGAATCAGTATCGCGAGATTAGAATAAAACGAGATGTGAAATATGGCAGGCAATACACAACATGTGGGAAGACTGGAAATTAATGCTTTCACTCAATACGCAAACCATAGTAGCTAATCTATGCTGAGTATCCACTCTTAGCCTACGACATTATGGAGCCTGCATTCAGATAAAATAACAGACACATGCTCGTGAGTAAACCTTGTGTGAAAAAAACCAGATCGCTACAATATCTTTAGGGTTCGACCTTTCCTTGGAAACTTTGCAATCATTTGTTGGGATTTAAGTTTTACTATTAGGGACCGAGCTTTATCACTTCCCTTGCCAATTCTTTTGGGGTTTTCAGTACCTATGGGTGTACTTGTGTCATCACTTATCATTTTAAGTACGGTTTCTGCCTGATAGATTCTATGTCAAGGGCTATCTTTTGAGATCCTCTTTATTTGACTCAGGAACATCAAATGGCATCAGATTACACTTTCCCTTCTCCCTTTCCTCTTTCTCTTCCATATAATCTTTGATTTTGTCTTCCACTTTATTTTACGAGGGATGTTCAATAAATACGCGGAAAAGTACTGTCATTCTCTCAATTATTGCTTACATACAGTACAATTGATACATAATGTAGAAAAATTAGTTCTGTATTGACAGAATAAATTTCATGTCAATATCTCAACAACTTATAAAAAAATATGGTTGTTATAGCCACGCCATCGCTCGAAAAGCGGCCCAACGTAATCTGGACAGCGTCAATTTTACGTCGGTTTATCTGTATTACTTATTAATCGTTTCTTTCACATACCTAGATGAGATAACTGTCTAAAGAATTTCATCTTTTTCAGAATACTCTCCCCGAAATGTAGTGCACTTTTTGCATCGTTTCACCCATGAATAGAAGCTTTTCCTGTTGGCACCAGACTCAACGGAAGTAATTGCGGACTGCACTACACTCTTTACCTTGTGTTATCGACGTCGAGTGTCCGCTTCTTTCCTGACCGTCTTCATAACGCGCATTCCTTCATCGCTGAATCGCCGTATGCCTTGAGTAACATTTGCATTCTTCCTTTTCTTGATTATCCATTTCAGACACAAAATTAAACTGCAGTTCTCTGTTCGGTACTCATTTTGACGCAAGTGAATAAAAAATATGGTCGCCAAACGATCAAATGACGTCTGAGGTAAATGTGACTTCATGATCGTCATACCAGGAGTTGGTGCCAAACCATAACAAAATTTGGTGAAGATATCTGATCAGACACAAAAAAGACACGTCGTTTTCCAAACGGCAAATGCCTCCGTTTTTATTGCAGTTTGGGCCGCGTTTTGGAACACGACGTTGCCATAACTACCATATCTTTATAAGATGTTGAAATAGTAACTTGAAATTCATTCTTTCAGTACAGTATTAATTTGTCTACAATATGTATCAATTTCGCTGTATTCAAGCAATTTTTGAGAGAATTACTTTACTTTTCCGCGTATTTTTTGAACAGCCTTCGTATACAGCATCATCAATAATTTCCTTCACAACATTTCTACTACATTTGTTCTCAAGCCTTTCCAATATTTTATGCAATTTATCTCATAGCATATCTATTGCTTTGTCTTTTTTTGTCCAATTTGACTGAGATGTGACTCAAAAGGTCATCGACTGTCTGTCTACATTGGTCACAGAACCACATTGCATTACCATTCTTCTGGGGGATTTTATAGTCGCTAGCAATTATGTTTAAGTACTGTGAATGGAATCAGTTGAAATATTTCTGATATGAAAGAGCCTTTTCACTTTCTTTAACGGCCTTTTTTGCATTTTAACCAAAATTCTTTCCTATTCGCGCCATTTTTGTCCCTGTGGTGCGGGGCGGGTTGTTGTGAAATCGATAATCTTCGATTAGAGGACAAAATAAATAATCATATAAAGGACATCGGAGGACTTCTCTGCCCATAACACCCAATTCATTATGTAAATGATCCCTGCTTATCAAATAATAGCTTAAGTCTGCAGAGCTGAATTGTCTTCGACCAACTTGGTCACGTGACCGGAAGTCAGAAAAAGTTGAAATCCAACTGTTATATCAAATAATAAACTTATGTGGTGATGACACATTTCCTTCAATAAATCTTAGAGTACATTAGCTAGTTTCAAACTACATATATTTGCTTTCAGCCATGCCGATATTTCAAGAGCAATATTTGGACAAATAAAGCAATCTTACTCAAAGAAATTAGCTTAACATTTCTCATGTCTCTCCTCTACTCATTTCTTGGCGCTTCTGGTTCTGGTCTTTCCATGGCAGTTGTTAACGCTTGTTGTCGCTTTCTAGTAGGACCTTTACAAAAACGCGCACTCCTACGCTTGCTTCCTCCTCCTTATCACAATAGGCTTTTCTAACGCACAGTTTTAAATTCCGTTGTGATGACACTGTATTTGTATACGTACCTATCGTGCAAGTCATCCAAGTTTCTCTACCTTTAACGTCGTTTAAGTGTTACATTATTTCCAAACTGAATGAAATGTTTTCTTAATGGTACTATTTTTGCATGGTATTGATATTGCGATTTTAGGTATACCAGAATCAAATTCTTGAGCTTCATTTACAACATAGTAAATCTGAGTTGGAGTGCTTCACAATCCACCTGAAAAAAAAGACCATTTCCTCGAATCTTATTTGCCTGTTTAAAAGCTCATGTAAAGTAGACCAGGACTAGCAAGTACTGTCCTGTAACGCGATTAATGCACTTTACTGCGTAGATGCACACATGTAGGCCTAAGTTGCTCGTACATATATGTATGTACATGAAAGTTGTAACATCATTTTTAAAATAAATAAGCAATTAAAAGCAAGTTAGGCCTACGAAAGATCAATTTATAGGGTTTAAACGGTCTTGCTGTTAAAATGTTTTAAAACTAATTTCTTTAATGTGGCGTTTGCTTATGTGTTCATTTTTTTCTAATGTCAATAATAAACCGTAATGTTCAACTTACCCCGGGCACTGTCACAACCCACTGCAATGTTGAGGGTAAGTTATTACATTTCACATACCCTTTTCATCTAACTACGAGGGATGATTGATAAGTCATTAGCGCTATATGTAAGGGTTTGACTTTTTGCACACATATTGCGTTACTTGTCAACATAATCCTCCTCAGTATCTATACACTTTTGCCAGTGATGTTTCAGAGCCTCAATGCCATTTTAAAGAAGTTCCTTTGTTGACCGATCAGAAAGTCCTCCATTGCATGTATGACGTCAATATCTGACCGAAATCAGGTACTAGAAATGACCTTTTTTAGTTTTGGAAAAAGATGAAAGTCTGATGTAGCGGGATCATGCGAATTTAAGGCAGATGCTCAATCAATTCAAAGCCACAATCGTTAATGGCAGCCATTGCATTGACAGACCACTGAAAAGGGGCATTGTCCTGGTGGAACAACACGCCAGGTTAGAATTAAGTTTTCCCCGGCGCTCGAGTTTAATATTTCTCTACACATTTTAAGGAGCGATGCATAATTTGTGCCTTTGATTGTATACAAGTCCCTTTTGTTGATAATCTACCATCAGAATACCATCAACATCCCAGAAAACCGAGGCCGTAAACTTTCCAGCTGATGGAACAGTCTTTGCCTTCTTTGGAGGGGGTGAACCAGAGTGCTTCCATTGTTTAGACTGTTGTTTGGCCTCTGGGGTGAAATTATGGACCCACGTTTCATCCATAGTCACAAACCTCTGCAGAAAGTTAACAGGATCTGCCTCTAAAATGTTCAGATTACACTGTACGCCTATACAGTCGACAGTCGTCATGGTACCCATCGGGGCTGAGAGTTTCTAACTGCAAGATCTTCTGTAAGAATGGAACATCCCTGTGAAATCCCATCTGTAGTGGCTATGTCAGCCATAATAATATCATGGACTTCATTGACCCTTTCTGGAGTTGCAGCAGTGGCAGGCCTTCCAGGACGGGCGTCATCCTAAAGGCTTTCCCTGCCACGCTTAAATTTTGCAATTCACCTTTGACTGTACGAGGGGTGATCAGAAAGAACGTGGACCACCTCGTTATTTTGAAAACTACTTCACGTCAGGATATAAAAAAATTGCATAGATGAGCATTAATTATCAGGTAACTGACCCAAGCTTTCAAATGTCGTCATATTCAAGTAGGTAAATGTAACGTCATTTTTAAGACGTCATATACTAAATTAGTGGTCCAAAATGTTAGACGACGTTTCATTTGAGCCGAGAGTAATCATAAAGTTTTACGTCAAACTCGGAAAGTATTTTTCGGAAATCAAAACCGATTTAGAAAAAGTCTAACGGGACTCTGCACTCAAGAAATCTGATATTCGTAAATGGATAGGGCCGGTTTAGAGAAGAGTGCGATACCGTTAATATGACCCTAAATCTGGCCGTCCATCAACATCAGTCACAGGCAAAATCATCACGGGTCTAGAGCAGCATGTAAAACAAGATAGCCGAGATAATGTCAGGGAAATAGCGGACACATTTAATATTTCATATAGAAGTGCCCAGGAGATTTTGGCTGACATTCTTGGAATGTCGCGTGTTTGCACAAGATAGGTAACTCGACTATTGACGGCCGAGCAAATGGGGATTAGGGTCGAAATCTGTTAAGAAATTTCAGAACGCATCAGGGTAGACGGGTCAAACTTTACTGATCGTATTGTAACATTCGATGAAACATGGGTACACATTAACGAGACTGAATCTAAACAACAAAGCACAGAAACACTAGCCAACCCTCCCTATATCAGTCCTGCCCCTGACTAGTTCCTGTTCTGAAAGATTCTGTGCGTGGCACGAATTACAAGAGCAGAGAGGAGCTAACCCTCGCTGGGATCGGGTCCTTGAGAGTAATGTCACGTGACGCGCTTGTGCACGTGTTTAGCACGTAGGAATCAAGAATTAATAAGTGCATAGAATTCAAAAAAGGTTACTTGCAACAACAGTAAACATTCCAAGTCGATTTTTATGACAATATTCCGATACAGGCACTAGTCCATGTTCTTTTTTATCACCCCTCGTACAAAGCATATGAAATGGTATCATTCCCTAGTGTTGCTGCCAGATCAGTATGGATATCCTTAGGTGCTAGACCTTTCTTATGCAAATATTGAGTCATTGTTCTTTCAGTAATTTTGTCCATTTTGCATAAGTCAGTTACATGTTCATGTATCTCATTTACATTATCCAGAACATAAATTGCCCGGATGACACCAGTCTTTGGTACATATCCTTAGACAATATTGAGAAAGGACATTATTGCTGAAGCCCTTCATCACAAGGCTCACAACTTAGCAATCAGCCCTCATAGTTTGGATATAGAATAGAAGAGAATATTTTGGTTAAAATTCATTTTATATCGACCTGCAATGCATGTCTTAAAAAGAACAACATACATAACAATGAGCTTTGCACAGATGTGGGGGAAATCTAATTCGGCAAATAGATGAAGAATCATATACTCCAAAAATAGAAAGATGTGACGACTTTCCCCGTTCTCTCATGCTCACTCTTCAGGCCAAACAGTATCATCTTAAGGACTTTCAAAGGTGTGGATGTACCTAAACTTATTTCAAAACTGTGTACCAAACTACAAAATTTTAGACTTTTCGGAGTTGCCAGCATTTTCTTCTGTTCTGTCGATTTGGACAAAAGCTTTACTTCACGGGGTCATTAAACACACGACTGTGTGGTAAAGGTACAACCTTATTGTTTCTGTTCACAGGAAGAGTGGACTTTGGCAGTCATTCACAAGTTTGTTTACTCCATACTTGCAAATATAATTTTACTGGTAAAGACTCTCTTAAGAAGACGAAAAAGAAACATTTTCTCCAATTTTATCTTGGGTTTATCGTGTTGAAAGCAGTTTTTGAATTTAACCATTTACCGAGTAATCCACATTTGGACGACCCTAAGATTGCTATTGAAAACATTGAGGGAATAACCCGGAATATGATAAAATGTTGGTAACCAATTTTCTCCTATTCTCTTTTTCTCCTTTTCCCACAAACTTTCAGCCTGTCAATCTTACCATATTAAACCACAGTTCATTTTTTTTTTTTTTTTTTCAGACAAATGTTTTTAATATTGATCAGTCTATAATTTTGTCTGGTCAAAAATTAAGGAGACGACTGTTACACTGTTAGGCGTGGTTTTCATCATTCCCCATTAAACCAAAATGGTGGTAAACTGTCCAATTATCAACAGCGAATTTGGATTGAAGGCTTTCTTTTTGGAATTTTCTCAATGTTTCGCGCATTTTCTCGTTTTTATTGGTGTAGTGTGAGGAATATTTCAATAATTCGTCAAACTATGACAAAAATGGCGTGGAAGAAGTTATTCCTGGCAATAATAATTTCACTTGGATCCATCTTTGTTATGATCTCGTATTACTGTGGTTTAGACTTTTGTTTGGCGCAGCCAGTTATTTACCAGTCTGAATATGTACTCCCGAAAACTGATTTTGATGCGTACAGACAGGGCATGCTTCCTGCTAATACTTTTTCGAGTGGCGATCTCAACCGTTCCTATAACTTCGAATTCGACAAAGAAGATGTTATGGTGTTTCTTCACATTCAGAAAACGGGAGGCACCACATTCGGCCGACATTTAGTGAAAAATCTTGAGTTAGAATATCCATGCAAATGTTTTAAAGGGCGAAAACGCTGTGACTGTTATACCAGTAAGAAGACTATTTGGTTATTCAGTCGCTATTCAACTGGGTGGATCTGTGGATTACATGCAGACTGGACAGAACTTCATACTTGTGTGGAACATGCAATGGATAAAAAAGAGAAGAAATCAAGGATGAGACGGTAACCAAGTTTGAAAAATTCACATGTCTGCTTGTATTGACAAGTAAGAAAAGGGTCTGGATGAGTACTGTAACATTTCCTAAGCAATCATCCGACAGGATGAATAGCTTTTCTAAGGGTAGATCTGAGGTCAAGCAAAACTATCAAAGGGGGATTCCCGGAAAATATTGGTGAAATCTCAAGACCGATATCCTAACTAAACAACAAAGTACTGATCATTTATTTGTCCACAGCAGTGGAAAAACGGAAATTTATGTTTTTTTACACTGTGCATGCTTGATGAGTACAATAAATGCAACACTCAATTTATTAAGTTAGAGAAAAGATTTGATCTCACTGTAATGTGAATCAGAAATCTTTAACTTTTCGACGCAGTAAACTCTTGTTAACGAATCCTAAAATGGTTGAATGTTATCAATATCATGATCCATCATGGTTGTGTTTCTCTTTCGCATTTAACAAATACAATTTTTGAATAGATATTCGTTGATGAGAAAATGCCCCCAGTTAAATCTAAACGAACTACCAATTGCCTATCAAAAATGTTTAATGTAGTAAAGGAGCCTAATTCACGCATACTTAACTTTTTTGGTTGGATTAAAAAGGGGTAAGGTATTATCAGATAATCTTGTGTCAAAACCAAAGAACCGTCCTTAGTCGAAATATGCAGTTCAATTTTTCTGAAAATGTCCTCTACCTCATCAGTGTTAATGATTATTTCAATTCTTGTATAACAGCTGTGTATTTCACAGTATTATTTGGTATGGTTAGTCTTGCGATGTGGTATATTTCATCTCTGTACACCAAGGCAGTGGTGTACTTTATGTTGCCTCATTTGATTATTCAATGCAGAGGTTCTGAGTTTGATTTCTTGCTCAGCTGTATTGCTGGTCACTTTTGAAAGTGCTTGGGCAAGGCACAGCAGTGTCCCAGCTTAGTTCTTGTAGAAGAGAGAAACAGTGTTCCCACTCGCATCCTTTTTAGCTCCACTGGCCGAAGGCCAGCGAGCTATTGTCATGGCGTTGTGTCCGTCGTGCGTCCGTCCGTCCATCCGTCCGTTCGTCCGTGCGTGCGTCCGTAAACTTTTTCTTTAAAAAACTTCTCCTCAGAAACTATTGACTGGATTTTTACCAAATTTCACAGGAATGTTCCTTTGGTGGTCCTCTTTCAAATTCCTTCAAATAATTGTGTTCCATGAAGAATCCTGGTTGCCATGGCAACCAAAGTAAAAAACCTTTAAAAATCTTCTCCTCCCAAACCGCTATTTGGATAGCATTATTATTTTGCAGGAATGTTCCTTAGATACAGGTTTACAGAATTCCTTGAAAAAAAAATGATCTGTCAAAAAACATGGCTTTTATGGGAGACTCATTTTCCTTTTATGGTATAAAGTAAAATCTTTGAAAAATTTCTTCTCTAAAACTATTCATTGGATTTCATTGTTGTTTTGCAGGTAAGTTCCTATGGTGGTTGTCTGCCAAATTGTTTCTATGGTGGTTGTATACCAAATTCCTTTTAAAAAAATGATACACCTAAAAACACATTTTTTTATAGACAAGGCTTATATTTCAAAAAAATGTTCTTTTCCAAAACTATTTATTGTGTTAGTTTTATCGACTAACGAAGAAAAAGGAAGAAAATTGGATTGACTTGACCTAGTCAGGGCTGTCCTATTTAAGCCCACACATTTTCCTTGGTATTAAGATCACAATTTACTCCAATGATATGCTATTAGTTAGTACTAGTAATAAAATATCACTGGCCATAAATAAGATAAAAGCTTGAGCACCTTTCACAACTTGAGCTTTTCAATTTTGCCTTATTACTAAGCCTGAGTAACCATGCCAAGATAAAAAAGAAAAAGTATTTTAATAACAAAACCCCCATGTTGTAGGTACTTTATAGTCCTTTTGATATAGAACAAGAGAACCTCTGCACTTTTATTAGTTCTGGTAAAGGTTTGTTGACCTACTAATGAGTAAATGCAGAGTGGACAGAAGGGGTGTAAATCCTGGTGACCTGGTACAAAGTGGGACAGGGCTTTACATTTGTGATAAGGCATCATGTTATCCAGTCAACCTGATCCCGCAACTTCAGTACACCAGAATTAATCTGTGCCCTGGAGCAGGATATTTGATTTATGTAAATGCATTTGTAGACCATTTTGTGTTGTTTGCCACAGAAGACATTCTAACTGTGACTGTGAAAAGTTGATTATTAGGGATTAGGTGTTCATTGTTTGCCAGCATATTTCATTCTATCTGGTGTATTGATGTAAGTTGATCTATATTGCTATAACATTCATTCATTTGCCCTCCTAGCTGTTCTTTTAGATTACCCCTTTACCACACAATCACAACTTTTAACGACCCTGAGAAAGACATATTTTCTATATTTTGATGTTTCCCCACCCAAAATGGTTTGTGAAAGGACCTGTTGCAGACAACATATCTTCAAATTAGTAAGACATATATAAAAAAGGATAGAAATTATTGTGGGAAACTAAGAAAATGCTGGTTACCATTTTTTTCTTCTTTTCTCACAAGTTTTTTCCATACCTTTTTTCTTCAGTGAGCTAAAATGCAGGATTGAATGGTAATTGTTAAAAACTTCTTTTCGCCATTATAGAAATATCAGGCCTGTGGAGCGATACAGGCGCTCAAGCGCCTCTAGTTTGGGAGTGCATGCGCTCCTTGGGCTACAAGTTTGGGAGTGCAAGAGAAATTCTAGGAGCACACCTAATAATGACAATTTTAGAGCATCTATGGAGGAAAGTAAGGGTCTTTTGTATTGAAAATTTATTTTGGTGAGTCTCACTTGGCAGTCATCTTCTCTTGAAAACAATATGGGTAATTTAAAAAAGAAGATGCTTGTTATGTTTCCTTACAGGACCTGTTGCAGATGGACAACTTACAACCTGATGACCTGTAGAATTTTCCATTTCGCTGTCAATTTCAGACACTAATTAGCTTTCACTTATTGTTTTATAGAGATATTTATGTAAATTTATTGTTTAAAGTCATTGATAAAGCTGAATAGACAGTTTGAAATGCCTATGATCGGACGATGTCAAACCGATTTTTATTGTGTCATGGGTTTTCGTTATTTTGCTCCGATCTTTTTTCATGCCTGTTAAGTTTTGGATTAGTATTTCCACATGATTTAACATAAATTAGTCAATTAGAGTAGCATGTTACTTCAAAACCCGTAATTTTACACTAGAAAAGTGGATCGATACCATTAATACTTTTAAATAAATCGCAACAGTTTGATTAGTGGTGATAAACAATGACTTTCACATTTGATACCAATTGTATATATCAGAGTTTAGATCTTTCAAATTTCAAGTAAAGACATTACTTATTGCTAGCAGATTTGCCAGTTCTTAAGTTTTAGAGACATTTTTTCTAACTTGTCCCAATTGTTGCCACTGGTGATCGACAGCGGGAGCCCTGAAACTTGAGTGTGCATGCCTGTTTCACTTCATATTTTTGTGCGTGATTATTCAATTAAGTGCGTGAATGGGAACCCTGAGAGAGCATATTATGAAAAAGTGATTTGTCACTTCCTATATATTTACATTTACTTCTAAAATGGGAGTCAGGATTGGAATACTGGTATGCAAGCTAAATTCTCAAGCACTTGAAAAAAATGCGAGTGCAAATTATTAACCCTTTCCCAAACAAGCCCTGGTTTTCATGTGTCTGCAGCACAAGTCTTTTGAAAACACTGTGGGAAAAGGAGAAATTGCTCGTAACGAGCAATTTCTCCTATTCCCACAGTGTTTTCTACCCTTTTTGAGAACTTTCTACCATTTTCATCAAATTTAATACCGGTACTGTCGTCCGCAAACTCTTTCAATTTGGACTAGTCCAAATTTTGTTGTTTGGGAAAGGGGTTAAAGGTCAATTACGCAAACAAAATAAATTGTAAAGTGAATACAAACCTACAGCATTTTTTTAAAGTGTACTAAATTGGAGAAAAAACCCAACTCGATATTACCCTAGGTCACAAAATTGAATACAGCATTGGTGAAATTAGGTGAATTTACAACACACATTATCTGTACACTGAAATTCTCTGTTAATAAAGAATTTTAAAATCAAAGTTGTCTACACATTTAATTTGATTTAATTATGAACTCATACACCTTAGTTACAGAGCACGTTGCAATTTTCTCCTACAGTGGCATTTTTTGTGTTGATAGAATATGTATACAATGTTTTAATGCGACAACGAAATGACATGATTTTATATACAGGGCTACAAACATTCACCTATTGATTGGTGTCATGGTCCTTGTGCAAATCACACTGAGATTTTACAACATGTGGTTTGATACCCTAGATTTAAAAAATCGCTTTAAATATGGCGGAACATCCTGGAAAAACATCTGAACAAGGGGTATACTGTAAAATTAGGGCACAGCTTGGGTGTTCTCCTGTAGTACTTCATGCTGATTTGAAGAAAGTTTATGGAAAGGATGTATTGAAGCTCAGAACAGCTTGTAAATGGGTCTTGAGTTTTAAAGATGATTGGGAGTCAATTGAAAATTACCCAAAGGGAGGCTGACCTCACTCTTTCATGACGGAAAAAAATGTCGCTATTGTGAACTCATTAATTGATGAAGATGCACAATTTATACAGTGCAAGAGATAGCTAAGGATGTAAGGACTTAGCTTCTGCCTGGAGTTTATATTTCGAAAATATCATTTGGCGTTTGCGAGAAAAGGCCGTTCGAATTGGGTCGGTACGAAATTCGGCCTTTGTAGAGTTCTATCCCTTGTGTATATTTATATTCAGAGATTCTGATTTTTGTCAGAAATGTCTATAATTCAGTATATTTATGCATATTAAAGTATGTTTCGAGCCCCTGTGCTTACGTGCATGCACGCACTGTCAAAAGTATGCATGTACAAAAAGGAAAGTAATTACGTAAACTGCACGTACAAATTAAATACCATTTTAGTATTGCATGCCAAATAAACAAAACGAAAGTATTTTCCTCGTAAGTGGGTACCACGCTTTGTTTTTTTAAGGAAAACATATTCTTTGCGGTAAAGAGGCATGACGTAGGAAAGGGCAATTTTACAGATGATTGCGGTGTTTGGTTAAAACCTTCACTTAAAACCAGCAAGATGCTGATAGGCGAGGATGGCAATTTAACCACGATATCAAAAAAACGGGGTGTATACTGCAAAAGCAAAAACAAACTGACTCCTCTTGAACCGCAACCGCATCAAGATGAAATATTAGTGGTCAAAAGATACTATTCTAAACTGAAGAAGGATCCCAAGTATCAACATAGGATAAGCTGGTTTCAGCACATACCTACCAGCCTCAGAGGATTTGTCTAAATTAAATACAAAAATTGTAGAATACAGTATATAGGTATATTTCCAGGAAGCATTTTACATGGCAATGCGAAACAAACCAGTCAAGAATATGTCAGGACCACTGAAAATCAGAAAGATATAATAAGAGACTGTTTAGAGCATAACATTAAACCGATCCAAATTCTGAAAAAAGTTAATGAAATAGACAATCTCATTAGCAGAAAAGTTATTGAAAATGCTAAATATAACCTGAAAAAGAAAGAAAGGCCAGATTCATATGCAAAAAATATAGCGGATGAGGTACAATTGATACTAAATGAGTTACAAAGTCATCCTTTCATAAGGTCTGTAGTTGCCAATGGCAGTGGTAAACCACCAGGCATTATCTGTTTCTCTGATGAACAAATAGGATTAATGAAAAGTGCGGTGTTCTCTGATAATGTCATAGGTATTGACAGGACTTTCAATTTGGGGGCTTGTTACGTGACAACCATGGTTTTTCAAATTCAGAATGTTGTAAGAAAAGGAATTGAGACTTCACCTATAATTTTAGGTCCGACATTTTTACACTGGGATGGGTCATATGCCACGTATTGTGACTTTTTATCTAAAATTAGAACTGTCTTCGGATTTTCCTTTCCCACTGAAAAAATAGTTTTTGGTACTGACAAAGAAAGCGCATTGGTGAATGCTATTAAAACAGCATTTCCGAATTCCAGACACATACTATGTACTCGCCATTTAGAAGAAAATGCGAAAAGGCATTTCCAAAAATCAAAATTTCAACAAAATGCACAATTATTGAATCAACTAATTGGTAAAAATGGCATTCTGACAATTGAAAATCGGGTTACGTTCATTGGAAGACAACAGGAGATTGTCGACAAATTTGGATCTGTTGCCAGGAAATACCTTACCAATAAGCTACTTTCGCTTTTATTCAAACATGTATTTTTACCAAGATTAGAGGTACCATCAATTCCATTACTCTGGAAGAATAACAACTGCGAAAGTATTCATGAACAACAAGATCAAATTGTTAGGAAATTGGCAATTTTCAAAACTTTCCCAATTAGTGGACAGGCTACGTGAAATAGAAGAATCTCAAATGATAGACATACGCGGCTCTTTTCACGGTCGGGGCAATTTCGAACTCGCCCCGACAGCAATTCAGTTGCGCGTTTCCCATAACAATTGGTTGGAAATGAGTGTGAATGAAAGAAACCAACAATTTGAAAAATTCGTAAAATTCAATTCCAATGAAGCCGATAACAAATATGTAACTTCCACAGATAGTATCTTAAAAATACCTGTGACAGCAAAAGTTGCTAAAAAACCGGGCCAGATTAACCCTTAGAGCGCCGAATAAACCTGTCAGACATATTCATCCTAGAAATAAGACCCAAATAATTGCAATTTCCTTGTTTCTTTTATCTACAGTGATTCAGCAAAGCGGACAGTGTAGATCTTTGATCAAACACAACTATAGTCGTGAAAGGTGCTTTAAGGGTTAAAAGAATAAGAAGCTCGAAAACTACAACAATATCTGTAAGACGCTTTAAGGACGGATTTAATCAGTTTGACATTAAAAGAGCCATGAAAAAAAAAAGTTTGATGAAATGTAAATTATATCTTGTGGCCAATGTATATGGAGATGAAACTGCACAGAACGTGCAGTCTGATCTCACATATACACTTTCCTAACCTGATCCGCATTAAAAAAAAAAGTCAAATTACCAGGATACTAACCCTTTCGAAACTCACTATAAAAATCGTTTGATGAAATGTAAATTATATCTTGTGACCAATGTATATGGAGATCAGACTGCACAGAACGTGCAGTCTGATCTTAGATATACACTTTCCCATCCAATTTTGAAACTCACTTTATTTTTTTTTTTCATGTACATCCGCAGCGTGTCTTGTGCACTTAGTCTCGGATGAATTTTTATCCATAACTCTGTCGAAATGTCAAATATTACCAGCAGGTTACTAAGGCAAAGTCAAAAGAGGGCAATTATGAGGACTGCAGTTGCATACCTCTGGACATTGTCCACCCCCTAGAGATAACCCCTTTCTCAACTCATTATAGATTTTCATATACATCCGCAGCCTGCCTTGTGAATTTTTTTATTAATAGCTGTTTGAAATAGTTCCTAGAAGGTTACTAGGGCATAGTCGAAAGAGGGCAATTATAAGGACTGCAATTGCGTACCTTTGGACATTGTCCACCCTCTGGAGACTAACCCTTTCTAAAACTTCATTTGTCACAGCTTATCAAGCTGCCGAGTGGCGAGTCATTTTTGAAAACGTGATGAAGGTGTTAATCCAATTATCTAGTGTAAAATGATAGTATTTAGAGTTACCTGCTACCCTAATTGACAAATTCATGTCATGCAGTAATACTTCGGAAAAAAATTAACTTACATGACAAAAAGATCGCTGAAAAAAAAAAACCCATGATGCAACAACAGTCAGTTTGACATCGCCCGATCAGAGGCACTTTAAACTATCTTTTCATCTTTAATAATAAAATCAGACAGTGAATTTACACTCATTTCTGTATAAAACAGTAGGTGGAAGCCAAAATCTATATTTACTAATGAGGAGAGGTTGTAAAGGAGGTTAGGCCTTCTTGTCTTACAGTATTAGCGTGAAAGAAAACGTTACTGGACAAAAAAAGAAGACTAAGATTCAAAAAAATTATAGTTAATGGATGTGACCTTTATTTTCTCCCTTTTCCACAATGTTCTAAGCTATGAAAGACAAATCAAGTTGTTCCAGCCATATTTGAATTGTCGTCTGCAATATTGCCTAAAACATGATCGAGTCTAAAATTTTGTTATTTGGTAAACAGTTCAAAGGTTGTTTGTATCTTTTTATTCATAAAGATGAATTGCTTGTTTGGACTGCAAGTTAACTCTTTACCAAACGACAATATTTTAGACTGGTCCAAATTGAAAGCATTGGCAGATGACAAATTAAATGTGGCTAAAATGATTGCATTTGTTTCTGAAAGGTTAGAAAACATTGTGGGAAAAGGAGAAAATGCTGGTTACCAGCATTTTCTCCTTTTCCCTCAATGTTTTCAAAAAGCTTCTTTCTCAGGGTCGTTAAATGTCGGGATTGTGTGGTAAAGGGTTAAAATACATCTATCCACTTCATTCCAACAAGTCTGTACATAAGATGAGGTATTTTCTTGTCTAATTTCTGTCCATAAGTGAAGAACATATATGAAAAATTGTTTTTATTTCACCCTTGCCTCTCCATAAAAACCAAGTGACATTGACCCTTGGACATAAAATTTTCTCTTTGACTCTTGGAAATACCATTTTGACTCTGGAGAATATTGGCCCAAGAGTCAGTGACCCTTGGGATTCTCAACCTGACGGTCACTTGTCACAAGAATTTGCTGAGAACAGGTTAGATTTGGCTCATGTTACAGGATTTGTCTGTAATGCTCTACCAAACAATTCTATGTGTTTACAATTTTTAGAAATAGGCCTTTTGAAAACATTGTGAGAAAAGGAGAAAATGCTTTTATACCTTACTAGAAAGGTTCTTCATATAAATTTGTGCCATGCTCCTGTGAAAAGGGCACTTAATGCATCTGCACAGGCTGACCTAGTGGGCCAAAACTTTTCGCTATCGGTCAATTTCTTGTATGTCAGAGGACCATTCTACATGTACCACTTGATACAGTCTGTTGTTAGACAACATGGACTTTAGAGATCCTTGATCATGTGGTGACTTGCTTGGTATCATGGATCATGGAGATGCATTAAGCCCCCTTTTCCAGAGCATGGCTCATTTTAAAATACCAGTTTTTTTTCCCTTTTCTTTCAGATATCATTACATCACGTTTCTAAGGGATCCTGTGAAGAGATTTTTGAGTGAGTGGAAACATGTACAACGTGGAGCAACATGGAAAAAAGCCAAACTGTCATGTAATGGGAGGTCACCAACTGTTGAGGAGGTCCAGCCGTGTTACGACATGAATGAAACTTGGAGTGGAGTTACTTTAAAAGAATTTCTTGACTGTGATTTTAATCTAGGTAGAAATAGACAAACTAGAATGTTAGCTAATCTCACCAAAATCAATTGCTATAATTCCACAGGCTGGAATCTAGGATTAAGAAATCAAATCATGTTACAAAGTGCCAAAGATAACTTATTAAATATGGATTATTTTGGTCTGACAGAATTCCAGAAGTATTCCCAGAAACTGTTTGAATATGTGTTTAATTTGAAATTTAAGAGTCCATTTAGTCAGCTTCCAGTAACACACAGTGATAAAACAGTAATAACAGACGAGCAGAAAACAGAAATTCTTGAGCAGAACCGACTTGACATTGAGCTGTATCAATACGCAAAGGATCTATTTCTTCAGAGGGTGACGCGGATGAAAAAAGACCTTGGAGATTACTCCGATTTGGAGCAGTTTGAAGAAACGGAGGAAGATAAATTTAATGATTCTGTTGATATTGATGAGGAAGAGTCGGAGGAAGAAGATTATGAATAATGGATTGTTAGTCATTGATTTAATTGTCACAAAACATGCGATTTAACACATTACCACATGACAAAGTTTTAGACATGTCCAAATTGAAAGCACTTGCAGACAACAAATTAAAAGTGGCTCTAATGATAAGATTTGTCGTTGCTAGGGTTGAAAACATTGTAATAAAAGGAGAAAGTGCTGGTTACCAGCACTTTATCCTTTTCCTGCAATGCTTTCAGAGGCCTTTTTCCTTAGCATTATTAAAACAGAAGATCGTTTGGTAAAGGGTTAGCTCTGTACTAGTCAGCAAAATTTAAGAAACATTGGCAATATTGAAAGCATCTACAGACAACCAATTAAATGAGGCTCAAATGATGATTTTTGGCTCTGAAAGCTTATGGGGGAGGGGGGGGGGGTCATGAAAACATTTACTTCATTACTTTCTGAAAGAAATTTGCAGCATTAAACATTTTGAAACTGTCCTTATAGAAGTTGGCTAGCTGACATGGATTAACCCTTTACCACACAATCCCTACATTTTACGACCCACCCCAAGGAGGAAGGTTTTTGAAAAACATAGAATAGGAAATGGTGGAAGTGCTGGTAACCATCATTTTTCCTTTTCCAAAAATGTTTCTACCCTTCCTGAAATAAATTTCAATTTTTGAGTCCCTTTTATGACTCAAATGCATTAAATTTGGGCATGTCAGAAATTCTGTCATATGGTAAAGAGTTAACTCTTACCAAACAATAAAGTTTTAGACTTGTCTAATTCGAAAGCATTTACAGAAGACAAACACTAAATGTGGTTCAAATGTTGGAATTTGTCTAAGAAAGGGTAGAGAACATTGTTGGACAAGGGGAAAATGCTGGTCACTAGGTTTGGTAAATGGTTAACCTTTTACTAAACAAAAAAATGTTAGACTTGTCCAAATTGAAAGCCTTTGCAGATGACAAAATAAATTTGTCTCAAAATCTGACATTTTTTCTGTCACTGTTTTCTATAACCATTTTCATCATTGTCATTGGGATTTTGTGATAAAGGATTAACCCTTTACTAGATGACAAAATTTTAGCATAGTCCAAATTGAAAGCATTTGCAGACAACAATTTCAGTGTGGCTCAAATGGTGCAATTTTTCTTTGATAGGGTAAAAAACACTGTGGGAAAAGGAGAAAATGCACTTTTTCCTTTTCCCCAATGTTTTCAAAAGGCTTCTTTCCCAAGGTTGTTGAAAGGCGGCATTGTGCAGTAAAGGGTTAAGGCAGCAGACAGTTTTAAAAAATGTCAGCACAAACTAAGAAATTGCTTCTGATGAGCCAATTTTTGTGTACCATACATTAACCCTTTACCACACAATCTCGAATTTTAATGACCCTGAGGAAGAAGCCTTTTGAAAACATTGTGGGAAAAGGAGTAAATGCTGGTGACCAGCATTTTCTCCTTTCCTCGCAATGTTTTCTAACCTGTCAAATTTAATTTTAGTTTTTGAGTCACATTTATTTTCTTGTCTGCAGATGCTTTTAATCTGGACAAGTCTAAAATTTTGTCGTTTGGTAAAGAGTTAATTTGGTTTTTTTTTTTTGAGAAGTCTCCCGATTTAGGGTCGTTATAACCCGAGATCATTTAGTGTAGGGTTAAACTGCCACCCCCATGTTGATGCATTTTCATATATCAACTACAGATAATTCTGAACCCTTTACCAAAGAACAAAATTTTAGAACTGTCCAGATTGAAAGCATTTGCAGTGGACAAATTGACTGTGACTTGAAAAACTGAGATTTCTCTGTGGAAGTGTAGAAAACATCGTGGTAAAAGGAGAAAATGCTGGTCACCAGCATTTTCTCCTTTTCCCACAATGTTTTCAAGGCCTTCTTCCATAGGGTTGTTAAGATTGGGGATTGTGTGGTAGAGGGTTAACCCTTTACGAGATTTACAAAATCTAGACTTAGCTAACTTGAAAGTATAAATTTTGCAGATGTCACACTAATTATTGCTCAAATGCTTGGATTTGTTTCTAAAAGGGGAGAAAACGTTGGAAAAGGAGAAAGTGCTGAATTGGGAGTTTCTCCTGTTCACTCAATGTTTTCAAAAGCCTTTGTTATAACGTTTGTTTTAAAATTAGGGACTATCTGGTGACGGGTTAGCAACCCTAGGGAAGAAGGCATTTGAGCCATGCTCTGTGAAAAGGGGGCTTAATGCATTTGCGAAAAGTATTGACCCAGGTCAGCCTGGGCGGTCCACGCAGGCTGGCCTGGGTCGATACTTTTCGCTACTTGTTCAATTTTCTGTATTTCCAAGGACCTTTTTACCTCATGATTAAGCGATTATGTAAAAAAAGTGGCATTTATGGATCCATAATTATGTGATTTCTTGCTTGGTATAATGCATTAAGGAGATGCATTAAGCCCTTTTTTGCCAGAAAATGGCTCATTTGAAAATATGTCAAAAGGAGAAATTGCTGTCATATAGCATTTTCTCCTTTTCCCACAAGGTTTACCAGCCGCTCACAAACAAATATCACCACTTATGCCACATTCAAGTCTTTGTCTACAAAGTGCTTTCAAGCATAAGATTTTGTTGTCTGGTTTACAAAGAACTATTAGTATACTTTATCCCTTTACCACACAATCCCAATTTTTAACGACCATAAGGAAAGGGCCTTTTGAAAACTTTGTGGGAAAAGGAGAAAATGCTGGCAGCCAGCATTTTCTCCTTTTCCCACAATGTTTTCTACTCTTTTACAGACAACTTTCACCATTTCCGCCACTTTTCATTTGTTGTCTGCAAATGCTTTGAGTTTGGACTACACTAACATTTTGTCGTTTGGTTAAGAGTTTTGCAATGTAGGGTTTTCTGTGTTTTCTTAGCTTGATGTACACAAAAATACCTGATATCATGCAAAGCCTAAGTATGGATAAAGATGACAGGGTGTGTGAGAAAATGACAAATTTTAGAGCGTCACATAAAAATTTATGGTATTTTCAGTTAGTGAATAACACCAGAATATCCAGATGTAAAGGGTGTTATTCTTGGAAAATATCTGTCAGTGCAGGCCCAAGATCAGGCTGCATATTATGTGTATGTGCAGTTTGTGCTTGATCTACTCTGTCCATAAAAGAAACTATAGCTGTGTAAGGCTGTTAACTCTTTACCAGATGACAAAATTTTAGACTGGTCCAAATTAAAAGCTTTTGTAGACGACAGAATAAATATGACTGAAAAATTGAAATTTATTTTAGGAAGGCTACAAAACATTGTGGGAAAAGAAGAAAATGCTGGTTACCTGCATTTTCTTTTTTTCCCACAATGTTTTCAAAAGGCTTCTTTCACAGGGTCATTAAAAGTCAGGACTCTTTATTAATCCTTTACCAAACAGTCCCAAGTTTTAATGACCCTGAAAGAGAATGCTTAGGAAGACATTGTGGGGAAAGGAAATAATGTTGGTAACCAGCATTTTCTGCTTTTCCCACAATGTTTTACATTCTATAAAATGCAAAAAATCACCATTGAAGTTATGTCTGCAAATGCTTTCAATATGGTCCAGTCCAAAATCTTGTCGTTTGGGAAAGAGTTACATAACAAAACTTTTAGACTCGTCCAAATTGAAAGCCTATGCAGACAACAATTTAACATGCGTAATGATGGATTTGTATTTGAAAGGGAAGAAAACATTGAAGGGAAAGAAGAAAATGCTTGTTACCAGCATTCTCTTCCTTTTCCACAATGTTTTCAAAAGCCTTATTTGTTAAGGATTGTGCGGTAAAGGGTTAAAAAATACATATAGAGAGAAAACCATTTTAAGTACTTGTTGAGGATGTACAGAGGAAGTTGAGAGGCCTTCCATAGGGTTTGTTTTGTATTAACCCTTTACCACACAATCATGAGTTTTGACAACCCTCAGGAAAAAAGCCCATGGAAAACATTGTGGGAAAAGGAGAAAATGCTGGTGACCAGCATTTTCTCCTTTTCCCACAATGTTTTCTACCCATCCCAAACCAAAAATAATTTTTGTGTTGGGTTTATTTTGTTGTCTGCAAATGCTTTGAATTTGGACCAGTCTAAAATTTTGTCGTTTGGTAAAGATTTAATCCTTTACCACACAATCCCGAGTTTTAACAACACTAGGGAAGAAACCCTCTGAAAACATTGTGGGAAAAGGTGAAAATGCGCATATCCAGCATTTTCTCCTTTTCCCACAATGTTTTCCACCCTATTAGAGTCACGTTTCATCAATGGAGCCACATTTCATTTGTTGTCTGCAACAGCTTCGAATTTCAATGAGTGTATAATTTTGTTAAATCTTTATCAAACTAAGGGGTGTTTTCAGTCTAGAAATAAGAACTAGATAGTTGCAAGTTTAAGGTTGCTTTTGTTTGGATTGCTGAAGGAAGGCAGACTGTGTGTAGATCAAAGATCAGACTGCGTGTTTTATGCAATCTGATCTTGATCTACTATGATCACAATGACAACAGCCGAGCCCTGGTAGCCCTGTCGGTAGCATACAGGACTTGAGAACAGGGGGTGGCTGGTTTGATCCCGGGCTCGTCCAATTTCGTTCTTTCCAAGAATTGAAGATAGTCATTGCAACAGGATTCATTCCTCTTTCACGGCTGACCATTGTTTTGATGATGGTTATGTGGGAAAGCAGCCAGTGGCTTGGAAAGAGTATTGTGCATAGTACTGGTAAAAGAAACTCTAGGAAAGCATAGGTGTACTGGTCGCTGCAATATAACTGAAATAATGTTGAAAATGGCATTAGACACCATACAATCACAATGGCAACTATACATTGTACATTATAGTCGGTATCAAAAGCCCAATACCTGTAGTTGTATCAGTTGGGTATCCATAAGCTGAAAACTAGATACACTAGATTAACACCTAAGCTGCAGAATATATGAAACACAAATTTCTACTCAATTCTAGAAGCCCAAACATTGTGGTTTCAAAGTTGATTTCTCCGGAAAGAAAATACTGTATCAGACAGTGTAGATCACAGATCAGACTGCACGTTCTGTGCAGTCTGATCTTGATCTACACTGTCCGCAAAAGGTCAGTGGGTCGTGATTAGGAGCTTAAGGGTTAACCCTTTACCACATGACAGAATTTTATACTCATCCATATTGAAAGAATTTACAGACAATGAATCAATTATTTTTCAAATGATAGTATTTGTCTTTGAATAGGTAGAAAACATTGTGAGAAAAGGGGAAAATGCTGGTTACACAATGTTTTCAAAAGACTCATTTCTCGGGGCCGTTAAAACTCGGAATTGTGTTGTAAAGAGTTAAAATATTAGACTGAACATAATGTGCGGAACATTGTGCAGCGCAGGGTCATATTTGCCAACCTTTAAAAACAGCTTTCTTCACCTTGTCCTCAAGAATTTCCTGAATTTAAATGTAATGTTATTTTTGATTGGCTGAACCAAATAATTTAGTCAATCAGAAATTATGTTTCTTTTTAACCCTTTACCACACAATGCTGACTTTTTGTGACCCTGAGGAAGAAGCCTTTTGAAAACATTGTGGGAAAAGGAGAAAATGCATTTTCTCTGTATCCCACAAATGTTTTCTACCCCATGAAAGAAAAATGATATTATTTGAGTCACTTTGAAATTGTCATCTGCAAATGCTTTCAATTTGGATGAGGCTAAAATTTTGCCACAAAAGGAATGAGGTCCAGATGATAGGTTTTGTCTATGAAAGGGTAAAAAACATTTTTGAAAAAGTAGAAAATGTTGGTTGCCAGCATTTTCTGCTTTTCTCAAAATGTTTTCAAAAGCCCTCTTCTTAGGATTGTTAAACTGGAGATTATGTGGTAAAAGGCGAATAAAGAATTAGACTAGGAATTTATTTTAGAATGGTTGGTGAATTTCTTGATCTATACTGTCTGCAAATGAGCAATAGGCTGTCCACTGCACAGGAAGCTTACAGCATCAGAAAATACTAACACAAATACTAAAATACTAATTGTCGAAGACAATGCCACCATGAGTTCAATAGGGCATTTTGAAAATCATGTATCATAGTTTGTCTCCTGACTGCCCGATTCAGTGCTTGTTTGTCCCAAAACAAGTTAGTTCCTGGGCTTATTCGTCCCTGGGCTTGTTCGCCTGAACTTGTTCGTCCCACAAGATTGCATGCTTCTCTATCGGATTGTGCATGACTATAATAGTAGGCTGACTTTCCAGGGAATATTTTGAAACTATTGTTTATTTTTCAAATTATTATTATTATTATTATTCCACTCAACGGCTCCCTTGACAAACGCCACACCAGTGCTTTCAACGCTTTGATTTTCTAAGAAATCTCACTCTTATTCCAAGCCATAGCAGCATTTGGAAGAAGAAAAATGCATTCTCTTAGGCACATATTTTTAGCTTGGCTGTTTTTAAAGAAAAGGTATTGTCATAGCCCTGTGGTTGTCTGCATCATCATGCATAAACTTGACATATTATAATATCTCTGTCATTACTGAAATTATTTACTTAAAGCTCAAACTCAGACTAGTTGTTAACTAGTAAAAGGGAAACCCATACAACTAGAGCAGGTAACCATCAAAATATTTTTACACAGTTATGCCCCCTTTTCAACTGAGATTTTTCGCATTAAATTAATCTATTTCTAAAAGCAACTGTAGCCGAGCGTCCACAACAACATGCCATGGTATCTCAAGTAGTGGTATACATGAAGGGTGATATAGACAGACATAACTCTAGTGTGTTTTCCCCCTTTCCCCATTTTAACCCCTTACCACACAGTCCAGAGTTTAACAACCCTTAGGAAGAAGCTTATTGAAAACATTGTAGGAAAATGTGAAAATGCTGGTTACCAGTATTTTCTCCTTTTCCCATGTTTTCTACCCAATCAAAGACAATTTACATCGTTTGATTCACATTTTAATTGTTGTCTGCAAATGCTTTCAATTTGGACCAGTCTGCATTTTTGTCGTTTAGTAAAGAGTGAACGAAAAATCATAACCCTTGCAGAGCTTGACAAAAAAGACCTTAACTCTGTATGAGACGACAAAATTTTAGACTTGTCCAAATTGAAAGCATTTGCAGATGGAAAATCAAATTTGTCTGTTTTGCCTGGTTTGTCATTTTTAAGGTGGAAAACATAGAGAACTGGTGAACACTTTACCGAGTTTTTAATGACCCTGAGGAAGAAAGCTTTTGAAAACAGTGTGGGAAAAGAAGAAAATGTTGGTCAAAACTTTGTACCTGATCAAATTGAAAGCAACGTGAATGTTGCTACAGTGATGATTTCTGTCTTTGATAGGGTAGAAAATGTGGGAAAAAAAAGAAAATGCTGGTTGCCAGCATTTTCTTCTTTTCCCACAATGTTTTCAAATGCCTTCTTTGTGGACATTAAAACCAAGGATTGTGTGGTAAAAGGTTAAAATTTAATGAAAATGGTAGAAAGTTCTCAAAAAGGGTAGAAAACACTGTGGGAAAAGGAGAAATTGCTCGTTACGAGCAATTTCTCCTTTTCCCACAATGTTTTCAAAAGACTTGTACTGCAGACACATGAAAACCAGGGCTTGTTTGGGAAAGGGTTAATACTGGTAAAAGTTACGGGTAAAGCTTTGTCACTTTTTTTTTTCTTAGACTGGGTCTCTTTTCCTTTGATTTTTTTTCTATCCATGCCAGACTGACCTATATGTGGCAGTGATATTGAATACTAGTATATTCACTGTCAATCATTATTTAGCACTTTACTATACAATCCTGAGTTTTAGTGACCCTACGGAAGAAGGCTTTTGAAAACAGTAGTGGAAAAGGAGAAAATGCTGGTGACCATTTCTGGTGTTAATGTTTCCTACCCTTCCAAAAATAAATTTAAGTTTTTCACTCTTTACCACATAATCCCGACTTTTAGGGACCCTGAGGAAGAAATCTTTTGAAAACATTATGGGAAAAGGAGAAAATGCTGGTAACCAGCATTTTCTCCTTTTCCCACAATGTTTTCTACCATAGCCAAGGCAAAATTCCTCATTTGAGTCACAGTTAACCTGTTGTCTGCAAATACTCTCAATCTGGACTAATCTACATTTTCCTTTCCTCCAAATTTATGTTATTTGTGTTCATTGTAAGTTTTTGACACTTCAAAAATCAGCATGTACAGTTATGGGTTATCTCTACACAACATGACCAAAGCTTAGACTTGTACAAATCTAAAGCATTTGCAGACCACAAAATAAATGTGACTTAACTCTTTACCACACGAGGAACATGTAGACCAGCCCAGTTGGTAAGGGTTAAGTCTGAAGTAAACTGTAAGATGTTTTTTCTTTGATATCTGTATCCATTTCTATCAGTATTCAATACTACATGTATTTCCAGTTCCAATCCAATCATGTAATTTTTATACATGCTTGTTTATTTGTCTGCTGTGCTTATTTACATCCTTATTTTGTATGTTTATTTTGATATGTTATGTTTTAAACACATATTTGTCTAAATTGATGGTTATATGGTTATATATGAAAACTTAATGTTTGGTGATTACCATGCTCTTTGTAAGTACATGTACTTGTTTTGTTGTTTTGCCTACATTTTGAACATATTAACACTTTACCACACAATCACGAATTTTAACTAAATCCCCCCCCCCCCCCCCGGCCCGCAAGGAAAAGGACTTTTGAAAACATTTTTCAAAACATTTTTCAAACCAGCATTTTCTTCTTTTCCCACAGTGTTTTTTAAACTTTGAAAGAAACATTTCCTAAGTTTTGCAACATTTTATTATGCCATGTGCAAATGCACAAAGTGCACAGTCACCTATTGTGGTCAGTCATTGTCTGTCAGTATGTGTCATGCATTGTGTGTCAATAATACCTTTAACCCTTTCCCAAACAAGCCCTGGTTTTCAAGTGTCTACAGTACAAGTCTTATGAAAACACTGTGGGAAAAGGAGAAATTGCTCGTAACGAGCAATTTCTCCTTTTCCCACAGCGTTTTCTACCCTTTTTGAGACCTTTCTGCCATTTTCATCAAATTTAAAATTGTCGTCTGCAAACTCTTTGAATTTGGACCAGTCCAAAATTTGTCGTTTGGGAAAGGGTTAAACATCTTCTCCGCTAAAACTAGGCCCACCCGGGTAGCTCAGTGGTTAGCATATCTGACTTGTGACCTAGTGGTTGCGAGTTCTAAACCCGGTTGAGGCAAACTTTCTTTCCGGTGACTTATTGCCTCTCTACTCTGATGCAAATGAAAAAAGTAGTCAGTGATGCGGAAAGAAAGTTGTGTCAGTACTGGTATGAGAAAGCCAGGAAACCTATGTGAAGGTACACTGACCACCGTGATATGACCTTAGCTGTTAAAACGGTGTGAAACTCAAATACAAACAAATACAGACAAATCCTCCAAAACTACAAGGCCGGTTGCTACCAACTTCATGGATATGTTCCTTAGGTTAAGCTCTCAAACTTGTCAAAGAATTTAATTCCATGCAGTTGTCTGCAAATTCTTTGAATTTGGACAAGTCTAAAGTTTTTTGTTTGGTAATGAATTAACCCTTTCCCAAACAAGCCCAGGTTTTCACATGTCTGCAGTACAAGTCTTTTGAAAACACTGTGGGAAAAGGAGAAACCTTTTTTGATAATTTTCTGCCATTTTCATCAAATTTAAAATTGTCGTCTGCAAACTCTTTCAATTTGGAACAGTCCAAAATTTGTCGTTTGGGAAATGGTTAATGAACCAGAGCAAGTACAAAACAGATATCAAAAAATGTCAATGATCTCTCAACCAATGTGTAGTGCATGCACAAAAAAAATTGATGCACTGAGGAAACAATAATGTATAAATAAGCAAACTTATGACAAACTTAGAAATGATGAGCTGATGATCTTCAGTATAATATGCCAACATAGTTATGCTGGCAAATGTCAAAATATCTCTTGTCTATGCTTGGCCAAGTTGTTATGGTGTAGAGGCACCTTAGCAAATGACAAAATTTGCAGACAACAGATTAGATGTGGTTCGTATGATGTTTTCTGTCTTTGATATGGTAGAAAAGATTGTTGGAGAAAGAGAAAATGCTGGTTACCAGCATTTTCTCCTTTTCCCGCTTTGTTTTCGAAAGCCTTCACTATCACACTTGTTAAAACTCAGAATTTTGTGGTAAAGAGTTAACACATTACAATTTCTTGTTTCTGTGTTTTTTGTATGTTCTTCTTTTGCCAAATGCGAGGGTATTTACCAGCAAATGCTTTGTTATCATCCTGTTTTTAGACCACGTATGTAGCGAGCTGACCAATCAGCGTTCAGTATTGTCATAGTATATATGGAAGATACAACTCCCGCAGTTGTATATCTGGATATACTATGCTAGTATATCCTGCACGTGAATTCAGACTTCTGTTTGCAATATCGAGTCGAGACAAAATGTAGCCTTCACGGTAAACCCTTTATCAGAAAATGACGACTTTTGACGACCCTTAGTTACAAGCCTTTTGAAAACGTTGTAGGAAAAGGAGAAAATGCTGTTAGCCAGCATTTTCTCCTTTTCTTACAATGTTTTCTACCCTTCCCAAATGAAATTTGGATTTTTCAGTCACATTTATTTTGTCGTTTGCTAAAACAGTCTGCGCGCTTTCGGGGCTAGTGATGCGTCATATAAGACAGGTCGAATCTTCGAAGAGTATGACATGCGCAGACAACGGTTTGGTAAAGAATTAAACAATTTTGAAATTAGGTACAGTACTTCATTTGACAATTACAAAACATTTTAAAGTTCTCAATTTTTCCTTTTATTTTGACAAATACTGATTAAATTCCCCTCAGGGGGTACAAAAAATATAATCCGTGAAGGTAAAGGGTACCATCTAGTAAATCATGTCAATGAAATAATTTTTTAACTCTTTACCAAACGACAAAATTTCAGACTTGTCCAAATTCAAAGCATTTGCAGACGACAAAATAAACGTGACTCAAAAATTGAAACTTGTCAAGTTGAGTTACTGTAACTTCAGGATCATCTTTAAATAGCTCATTCAAATCAAAATCCAAATCAAATGATGCTTCCATTTTGTAAAAGAAAAAAACTTTTGTCTCATAAGCACATGTTCCTGGATTATGACATAAAAAGCACGAATAGTCACGTGGTCTAAGTGAGATAGAAAATCTCGTGCCGTGATATATGGGAAATATACACTCGCTAACGCTCGTGTATATTTCCCATATACCACGACACTCGTTTTCTATCCCTTACGTACATGCTGTTTTTGCCTATATTTTCAACACTAAAACATTTCTATTTGTATAGGTCTAATATATGAACATCTTTGTTGTTTGTGCTTGTATTTGCTACTTTCACTATTGTTTTTATATGTAAAATGATTCAATTTTGAGTATGTTTGACATCCTCCTCCAGTCTTTTTGTCCATGTTTCAAGCATAAAGATTTTTGTTTTGTGTCTATTGAAAGCTTGGTTATTTCATGATCAAAGGCAATAACTGGAAATGAGGGCTTCTTGGTGTTCTTGTTTCTGCATTTTTTATCATATAAATATGAAAATGAAATACATGGACTATTAACATAGTTTTTTAGCTTCAGCCAGCGGGCTTATGTCATGGCCTGGTGTCCGTCGTGTGTCCGTGCATCTGTCCGTGCGTCCGTCCGTCCGTGCGTTAACTTTTATTTCAAACATCTTCTTCTCTGAAACTACCCATCCAATTTTCATGAAACTTCACAGAAATGATCCTGCCATGGTCCTCTTCAGAATTTCTTGAAAGAATTTGATTCCTTCAAAAACTCTGGTTGCCATGGCAACAAAACTGAAAAATATTGGAAATCTTTAAAAATCTTCTTGTCTGAAACCATAAGGCATAGGACTACCAAATTTGGCATGTAGCTTTATGTAGTAGACCTCTATCATGTGTCTTCAAATTATAGCCCTGGGGTCAAAATTGGCTCTGCCCCAGGGGTCACAAGTTTTACATAGGCTTATATAGAGAAAACTTTAAAGATCTTCCTGTACCTAGCCATAAGGCCTAGAGCTACCAAATTTTGCATGTAGCTATAGCTAGTGGGCCTCTACCAAGCAGGCCAAAATTTCAGCCCTGGGGTCAAAATTGGCCCCGCCGTAGGGGTCACAAGTTTTACATGGGCTTACATAGTGACAACTTAAGAAATCTTCCTGTACCTAGCCATAAGGCCTAGAGCTACCAAATTTTGCATTTGGCTTGATCTAGTGGGGGTCTACCAAAAGTGCCCAAATTACAGTCCTGGGGTCAATTTGGCCTCATGCTTGGGGGGTGGGGGGGGGGGAGGTTCACAAGATTTACATGGGCTTATATAGGGAAACCTTTTAAATCTTGGTGTACATAGCCATAAGGCTTAGGGCTACCAAATTTTGCATAATTATAGCATTATCTAGTAGACAACTACAAAGAGGGCCAAAGTTACAGCCCTAGGATCAAGTTTGGCCCTGCACCAGGGGTCACAAGTTTTACATGGGTTTATGGAGTGAAAACTTAAGAAACCATCTTGTTACTAGCCATGAGGCCAAGAACTCCCAAATTTGGCATGTTATTCTTCTAATACACATATTCACCATTTAGTCCGACTTTAGCCCTGGGGTCAAAGCTTTATAAGGGCTTATATAGTGAAGACTTCTCGACAATCTTCTTGTTTCTAACCATAAAGCATAGGACTAACAAATCTGGCATGTTTTGAGCCTTGGGATCAAAATTTGTCCCACTCCAGGGTTCACAAATTTAGATAGGCTTACATAGTGAAAACTCAAGATATCTTTTTATCCTTACTGTAAGGCCTAGGGCTATAAAAATTTGGCATGCCAATTCATATTGTAGACTTCTACCAAGATTGTTCCATCTTTTTCATTGAAACCACTCTTCCAATTTTGACTAAACTTTACAGATATCATCTTGCCATGATGTTCTTCAGAATGTCTTCAAAGAATTAAGTTCTGTTAAAAGCTATGGTTGCTATGGCTACAAAACTGAAAAGTATTGAAAAACCTTTAAAAATCTTTTCCAAAAGCTTGTATTTACTAACGTCATTGTAGCTCATGAAAAAGATACTGCTTTGTAGTTCCACAGGCCTAAGGCCATCAAGCTTATCGTCTCTGAAACTGCTTCACCCAATAAGTCACAAGCTTTACATAGGCTAATATAGTGAGAACTTAAAAGGTCCTCTTGTTCCTTACCTTGAGTTACAGCTGTAATATTGTATGAGTGTAATCTAAATAACCTCTTCCAAAGTTATTCAAGTTATGTCAAAATTAGTCCAATCTCATGGGTCATAAACATGTGCTTATAGTGTGAAAATTATAAAAATCATTTTGCTCCTAACCGCAAACCCAAGGGCTACCAAATCTGGATCACTTTTGATTTTTTTTTTAAATTAGCCTTGCATCAGGGGTCCTATGTTTTACAGAGGCTTCATTTGGACGAAACTTTAAAATCACCTTATTTATAACCATACAGCATAGACTTATATTATTTTGGTATGTGGCTTTATCTTGTGGACCTCTACCAGGGTTCAAGTAATCATAGCTCTGGGATCAAAAATGACTTTGCCCTGTGGGTCTCAACTTTCACATGGGCTTTTACAGAGAAAACTTTGTAAGTCTTCATTTTGAAACCATTTGGCTCAGAATTGAAATGTTTAGTATTGGTTTATATTTATAAGCCAGTGGAGCGATACAGGGCCATCATGGCCCTCTTGTTTTTATAATTACACCTCGAAAGGACTCTTCTTGTCCATGTTTCTTAACTCTCCACCAGATGACAAAATCTTAGACTTATTAGAATTGAAAGCACTTACAGATGACAAAATTTTTCATTCTGTCACAAGTGATTGGGTTGCCTTTTTAACCCTTAAAGCTCTGAATTAATGACTTGGACCTTTTAAATGAGGAAAACCCACCCGAAATATTGCTATTTCAAGTTTGTTCCCATTAGAATATGTAACACAGTGGCAGACAGTGTAGATAAAAGATCAGACTGCATGTTCTGTGCAGATCTTGATCTACACTGTCTGAAAAATAACTTAAGTTGGTTCCAGGGCTGTAAGGGATAAAGGTAAGAAAAAGTTGATGGAAAAGGAGAAAACACTGCTTATCAACATTTTCTTCGTTTAAATCACCATGTTTTCAAAAGATTTTTAATCAGGATTGTTAAAACTCGGGAATGTGTGTTAAAGGATAAAGGAGCAGCTAGGTATATGCTATTTAGAGTTTTTAAGTCTTTACCAAGTGACAAGATTTTAGATTGGTCCAAACAGAAATCATCTGCAGATGACCATTTCAGTATGGCTCAAATGGTGCAATTTTTCTTTGATAGGGTAGAAAACATTGTGGGAAAAGGAGAAAATGCTGGTTACCAGCATTTTCTCCTTTTCTCACAATGTTTTCAAATGGCTTCTTTCCCAGAGTTGTGCGGTAAAGGGTAAAGGAATTCATTTTGGAAGGGGATGAAAATACATGTATTTAAATGGTTAACACTTTACCAAACAATTTTCAATGACCCCAAGAAAGAAGCCATTTCAAAACATCGTTGGAAAGGGAGAAAATGCTGATGACCAGCATTTTCTCCCTTTTCCCACAATGTTTTCAAAAGCCGTCATACTCAGCGTTGTTCAGGCAGGGTATTGTTGGGTAAGGGTTAGGCATCATATGCCCTCAATTTATATTAACTCTATACCAAGTGACAATATTTTACACTGGTCTAAATTTAAAGCATTTGCAGAAAAGAAATTAAATGTGACTCACATGATGATTTCTGTCTTTGATAGAGTAGAAAACACTGTGGGAAAAGGAGAAAATGGTGGTTACCAGCATTTTCTCCTTTTCCAGTAATGTTTTCAGAGTTTTTCTCGCAGCTGTTAAAACTCAGGATTATTTGGTAAAGGGTTAAGCAGCTTATACATGTCTAAATGCTGGTTACCATCATTTTCTTCTTTTCCAGTGATGTTTTCAAATTGATTTTTTCTCAAGTTCGTTAAAATTGGGGACTGCTTCGTAAATGGTAAAGCAGCATAATTTTATTATGTCTTATGTTTATGTTAATTTGTCTGACTTACGACCTTCTAAGCTGTGCTCATTAATTTTACAGTGAGTAAAGAGACAATGTGTTTTATAGTGGGATACATGAATTTGGTCCAGTTTTGTAATAATTTTCATTCTTTGTATTATGACTTTATGTTATGCTTCTTGTAATTAACCCTTAAATCTGCAAAATAATAAAATTGAGATTTTATTTCTCGGACAAAAGGAAGGACTGAGATTGTGGTATTACTATTGGACAGTGTAAATGTATGATAGGACTGCACATTCTGTGCCTGTCTGATCTTTATCAGCACTATCCATGGAAAAGGAAATTAGCTTACCTTTGTGCTGGGAGGGTTAAGGTTGTTTTCATTCTAGGAAGCCAGTATGAGCTTTTCCTGTTTTATCTACATGCAATAATAAAGATCAAGCTTAACCACGACTTCCTTGTGACTTATACCACTGACAATACTTGTGAAGCCTTTACCACTGGACAAGACTTAGACTTGTCCAAATTGAAATGATTTGCAGATGCATATGGTTAGTATGGTTGGATTTGTCTCCAAGAGGGTGCAAAATAATGTGGGTAAAGGAGAAAATGCTGGTAACCAGCATTTCTCCTTTTGCCACAATGTGTTCAAAAGGCCTCTTTCTCAAGGCCTCTTTCTCAAGATCTTTAAAACCTTGGACTGTGTGGTAAAGGGTTAACCCTTCACCATACAATGAAATTTAGACTTATCAAACTTCTAAGCAATTGCAAGCAACAAATCCATTGTGGGTCAAATGATGAAATATGACAGGGTAACCAGCAATTTCTTCTTTTCCCGCAATTTTTTCAAAAGGCATCTTTCTCAGGGTCGTTAAAGGGCAATTTCTCCTTTTCCCACAATGTCTAAATTTTATTGTATGGTAAAGGGTTAACCCTATACCAATAATTTCCATATTTTAGTGACCCTGAGAAAGAAAATAACTTTGAAAACATTGTGGAAAAAGGAGAGTATGCTGGTATCCAGCTTATTCTCCCTTTTCCACAATGTTTTCTAGCCTTTCAAAATATAGATACCATTCTTTGCACAAACTCTGATTTGTCTTCAGCAAATGTTTTAAATTTGGATAAGTCTAAATTTTGTCATCTGTCTTAATGCTTATAAAACTGTTTGCATGTTCAACTCAGTCGAACATAAAATTTCAAATTTATATATACATGTATACCAGTATGAGCCATGCTCTGTGAAAAGGGGGCGTAATACATCTGCGAAAAGTATCGACCCAGGTCAGCCTGCACAGTCCACGCAGGCTGACCTGGGCCGAAACTTTTCATTATAGGTCAATTTTCTGTATGCCCAAGGATCAGTCTACTTCATGAATGAGTCAGTTGTTACACAAGATGCGTTGTATGGATCTATAAGAGTGTAGTAACATGCTTGGTATCATGCATCACAGAGATGCATTAAGCCCCCTTTTGCCAGAGCATGGCTCAATTATATAATTTGATACCATGAATGGAGTATATTGATAACTTTTAGAGCAATTGCTTCCTTCTGTTAACCCTTTCCCAAACAAGCCCTGGTTTTCACGTGTCTGCAGTACTAGTCTTTTGAAAACACTGTGGGAAAAGGAGAAATTGCTCATAACGAGCAATTTCTCCTTTTCCCACAGTGTTTTCTTCCCGTTTTGAGAACTTTCTGCCATTTTCATCAAATTTAAAATTGTTGTCTGCAAACTCTTTCAATTTGGACCAGTCCAAAATTTGTCGTTTGGGAAAGGGTTAATACTCCTTTTCAGACAGATCACAAACCGTACGGAATAACACAGATTTATAGTATGAAATACCACAGGTTTTTAATTTTTGGACTCCTAGCTGAATGGTAATCAGTATTCATAGTCAGTTTTTGCAGTTCTTGAGCAATCAGGAATTTGTGGCAAAAGTTTTGAGCTGTTCAAATTCTTGGCGACCAAGTCCCGATTTGACAAAATCTTAATTAATTTGTAACAAATTTGTACTGCATTGTTTGGTATCATAACTGAGTCATAATTAATTTGTAGGTATATGTACTCTTGACTCATGCGGGGATTCATGAATTTGTGGCTTTTGGAACTGGTGCCCAAGTAAGCAAGTAGGGTTGAAGGCCTTTTTATGCCTACTTTGAGAGAAAATCCTATGGATTGTCAAGAATAGTCATGAATTCATTTTTATTTATACCGGACTTGTACGTGCATTCTGCATATTCTTAACCAATTTGACACTGATTCCTAACGTTTGTGCGGTATTTCCCAATAGATTATTGTAAATTGTTGAGAATTCTTGACAATAGTCATGTAATCCCTGCTGAATAAAAAAAAAAAAAACATAAATTATATTCATAACACCAAAGTACCTGTGATGTAATTGAATCGTAGAGTGTCACGAGCTGGACTAGAAAATTTACAAAATTTATCAAATCCCAAATATTCTTGGCAATATGTGGGATTCACGGTCTGTGTGGAACAGTAGTAACAGATTAATGTCTGTTATTCAAATTGACTCAATGTTTGAAGCATTGATGAAATTTAAAGTTGAGCACAAAGTGAGGAGCTGGACATGAAGTCACATTTTATAAGCATTGTCCCTGGTAACAAGTATTCCATCTTCAACTCCTTAACTCTTTACCAAACGACAAAATTTTAGGCTGGTCCAAATTGAAAGCATTTGCAGACGACAAAATAAATGTGACTGCAAAATTGAAATTTGCTTTGGGGAGGGTAGAAAACATTGTGGGAAAAGGAGAAAATGCTGGTTACCAGCATTTTCCCCTTTTCCCACCATGTTTTGAAAAGGCTTTTTCTTCAGGGTCGTTAGAACCTGTGATTGTATGGTAAAGAGTTAAACCCCTTTAAAGAAACTTCCCCTCAATCATTTTTAATTCGACTAGCCGAAGGCCTGCAAACTTACGGCCCAGTGTCTATTGTGTGACGGTGTGTGCGTCCCTGCATGCGTCCATATCCATGAACTAACTTTTATTTCAAACATCATCTCTGAAACTATTCATCCAATTTAGACCACACTTCACAGCAATGATCTTGCCATGGCCCTCTTCAGAATTTTTTCAAAGAATATCATTCCTGTAAAACCCCTGGTTGCTATAGCAACAGAACTGAAGAAAATTGAAAATCTTGGAAAATTTTCATGTCCAAATCCATAAGGTCGATGGCAAAAGAATTTAGCATACATAGCTTCATCTAATGGATCTCTACCAAGATTCTTGAAATTGTAGACCTTAGGTCAAAATTGGTCCCGTCAGGGATGGGTGGAGGGGCTCACAAACTTTATATGGGCTTAATATATTGTGAAAACTTTAAAAGTTATCTTTTTTGTAAGCATTAGGCCTTAGGCTACCAAATTTTGTCTGTAACAGGACTTCTAGGTAGGTTACTCAGATTATAGCCCTGGAGTCAAAATTGGCCCTGCACCAGGGCTCACAAGTTGTACATGGGTTTGGATAGTGAAAACTTTAAAAATCTTCTCGTTCCTCACTATAAAGCCTACAGTTACCAAATTTTGCACGTAGCTTTATCTAGTGAACCTCTATCAAGGGTGTTCAAATTTTAGCCCCAGGGTCAAATTTTGTCCCTGCCTCTGAAGTCACAAGTTTTACATAGGATAAAGTGAAAACTTCAAAAATCTTCTTGTTCCTCTTCATAAGACCTAGGCCTACCAAATTTTGCATGTATACCAGTATTTATCTAGTGGACCTCTACCAAGAATTTCAAATTTTGGTCTTGGGGTCAAAATTGGTCTGGGCTTAGCAGTCAGAGGTTTCACAAAGGCTTTCATAGTGAAAAATTTTAAAGGTCTTCTTGTTCCTGACCTTGAGCTACAGCTACAGAATATTATTAAAGGCCTCAATTCAGCGTTTAAAGAAGTCCTTCACTTGACCGTTCAGAAAGTCCTCCGCTGCATGAATAAGGCCATCATCTGATTGACAGAGGCTAGGGTACCGGAAATGGCCTTTTTTTCCAATTCTAGAAATAGGTGAAAGTCTGGTTGAGCGAGATCAGGCGAATAAGGCGGACGCTCAGTCGATTCAAAACCACTATCGTAAATGGCAGCCATGGAATGACAGACTTTTAAACATGGGTACTGTCCTGGTGGAACAAAAAGTCATTTGCCTTGTTCAGGCTGCTTTAGAGCGCTACCTCTTAGACATAAACATACCATATAACACCAGTCTTCGGATAAATAGCCTTGAATAGTCAGGGAATAGAAGGGCTGAAAAAGGATATCCCTGGTTAACTCCTTTAATAGAAGGCTCATAACTTAACAACCACTCCTCGTGCTTTCGGCAGCCGCCGAGTCGGCGAAAGGCGTATCCCTAGGACATAATTATGGCGTGCAACACACGAAAAGGGGCTTTCGGACATATGCGTAAAAGTGTGTCGTCCTAGATCAGCTTGTGCAGTCTGTGACTAATCCGACACGACACTTCCCGTTTTTGTGCGATTTTCCGTTTCACGAAAGTCCACTGTATGAAAAAAATCTTATGTAGTCGAAGGTCTCATTTCGCATGTTGTGGGCCATATACATGTATTTAGTTCCTCAGGTCATATGGGATCACTGTTGAATTATATAACGGGACGTTGTAATTCCTCGGTTGTATTTGCCGTGGTTCTGTGCGGTCAAAACATCTACGTTCGATATCAATCAAAACTGTACCGGAGACTGAAGCTGTTTACTACTACGACTGATTGTTTTTCAGATTTCAGGATTGTAATTTAAACGTCAGCGGTTACCGTCTAATCTTTGAAAGATGAAGAGGCCCATGATAGCCGTTCAGCTTCCCTACCTCAGTGTTTTCTAAGAGAACAAAAATAGTGGAAGGGAAGCTACGCAGCGCTTGAAAAACAGCCGCTAAGGTGACGCAGGGGGCGGGGGTAGATACAGCAGCCGCGCGGCCAGACTGATGCCGCCTCCAAACACCATTATTTAGCAACAGTTTGGCCGCATTGTCGCCAAATTCCTCCATGAGACCGCCTTTCGGGCGTTATGTGGTTTCCATAGTATTTAAACAATATTTTAAACGGGGATAGTGCATGGCCAACATGCTTCATGAGTAGAAAAGTCGACATGGCAGCCGCAGTCTTTCAATTTCCGAAAATTCAAAATACCCGCCTTCTCAGCTACATGTGCTGTTGCAAATGTAAATACTACATAATGTAGCCATGGAAGTTTCGCTGCGGCTTTATACGCATGAGCCATGCTCTGGCAAAAGGGGATTTAAGGCATCTCCTTGATGCATTATTCAAAGCAACTCATCACATAATAATGGATCCATAAAAACAATTTTATATAAGAACCGACTGAATCTGGAGGTAAAATGATCTTTTGGCATGCAGAAAATTTACCAGTAGCAAAAAAAGGTTCTATCCAGGTCAGTTTGCGCGTTCTGCGCAGGATGACACGAGTCGATACTTTTTGCAAATACATTAAACCCCCTTTTCACAGAGCATATCTCACATGTATTGCAGTCGTAGCAAAAAATGACTCTGGCATTAGTTCTAGTGTGAAATATAGGGATAGGCTGTACTGTGATCCATATAGCTTCTATATCGTAGATCCTCTGTTCTCGCCAGGGGTATCTCTCGATTTCAGACTTACATGTATGTGTATGTGCGGCTAACCTATCCAAATACTCATACACAAATACTCTATGCAAGTTTCGGAAGAATCGAAAAGAAAATATGTAGACTTTGAACAATACCGTACGGAACACGGAGGAAAAGTCATGAAGAAACATTAAGCAATTTAGTACTTTTCTCTGGCATAATTTTGACTTTGAATTTTGACGGCAAATAAAATTTTCAATACTGGCACGTAAGCCGATAGATATCAATACGTTCACAAGCACTGAAGTCACAGGTACACAATTATTGTCAGTATACCTAACTTATTTCTGAACGTAAAAGGACTCACAAACTAAAAGCCAAGAGTGCAGAAATATGCCCAAAGTTGCATATAGAACCGCTATGACTTGCCCATTTACCGTGTAGGCTAATTCACTGCACAAGACTTTGAACTGTTGAGGCACGAGAAAACAAATTTTCGAACAGAATCTCATAGCAGATAGATCTATTTTAAGACTCCAGTGTTACGAATGTTAGATACAGTAAAACTCTGATATAGCGAATTTCACGGGACCGTCGGATTTAATTCGCTATAAGCATAATTCGCTTTATTGATAGTACGAACTTCGTTATATTTCGGGACCCAAAGGTGGACACATGTACATGCAGTCTAACATTTATTTACCAGAAAAATGTTTTTCTAACATACTTCGACAAATATGCGTTATATTTATAGTATCCAATGACATTTATGACAGGTAGGAAAAACTAGTAGCCGATTTCGTATTTCTTTAACCCTTTCCCAAATGACAAATTTTGGACTGGTCCAAATTGAAAGAGTTTGCAGACGACAATTTTAAATTTGATGAAAATGGCAGAAAGTTCTCAAAAAGGGTAGAAAACACTGTGGGAAAAGGAGAAATTGCTCGTTACGAGCAATTTCTCCTTTTCCAACAGTGTTTTCAAAAGACTTGTACTGCAGACACATGAAAACCAGGGCTTGTTTGGGAAAGGGTTAATCGAGTGAGCGATGTTAATCATTCAAAACACATTTTATACCGGTAGGAATTGAAAGCATTTGCAGACGACAATTTTCTACTTGTGGCAAATTATACCTTACCATGATAATTATCGATCGATAACGCAGTCAGTTTATGTTGTGTAGATCAACGCTTCTAGCGTCAACGTGTGGGCAAGCGGGAAGGTGTGAATAACTGACGTGGTAATTAAAGACTCTTAGATGCGACTTCAGTGTAACCAAGGTATTTTCAGTTGAAATGGATATCTGCGGACCTGATTTTTGATTCGCAATATGCGAAAATTCGTTATATCCAAATTCGTTTTAACAATTAATTTTTACAAAGGCGAAAGAAGGTTTTTGCCGGGGAATTGATTTCGATTCGTACTAAGCGAAAATTCGCATTATCAGAGTTCGTTATAATTAAGTTTTACTGTACATGTATCATCCCCCCCCCCCCAAATAAAAAAATAAATAAATAAATACATAAATAAACATGCCTGCACAGCCCAACAGAATATTTTCAGTAATTTTGCGTCATGCTAGATATGATAAGATAGCGTTATAATGCATCTGCAAAAAGTATCGATTCATGTCATCCTGCGTCGCCGACGCAGGCTGACCTGGTTCGAAATATTGTGCTAATATTGGTAAATTTTGCATGTCAAAATTAGGACCAGACTCAGTCCGTTGTTAGACAAAGTGGGTTTTTACGGAGCATGATTATGTGATGACTTGCTCAGTAAAACGCGATAATAAGTACTTGTAATAAGCCCCATTCTTCCAGGGCGTCGCTCATAAATTTGTATTTTTGTAAAAAATATTCAAAATTTCGGGAAAATTTATGTTGTCACATATACCCATAAAGAAAAAAAAAAAAAAAAAATGATATCTCAAGAGGATGGTAGATCGAGATCATTTGTACGTATTTTTTGTCAAAAATGGTCAAACTTTCGGAGAAGTTCATGCTGTCAAATAACACCATAAAGCAACAAAAAAAAAAATTTATATCTCAAGAGGAGAGTAGATCGAGCACTTTTATGCGATTTAGACTTTTGTGTTTTTCTAGGGTATTTAACAAATAGATCTAGGTCTACATGAAAGTTTAGATTAATATTAGGCTGATCAAATTCAGCAAAATAATTTCAAGGGATAGATATAGGCCTACTTATGTACAGTCTTTAGAGGCAGAAGTATCTAGCACATCTGTCACCATGTTTGGAACTTAAAATGAAAGAGACCCTTCAATTGAAAATGGAAGGTTGCAATAACTAAAAAAGTTATATTTCTTTCTGGCACTTATGTAAAAAAAAAAAATCGTTAAAATTCACCTATTGCTGGTAAAACTTTTACTATTACCTATAGAAAAAATTTTTTCACGAGATTGGCCTACGACGACGGTAACATCGGACCGGAAGTGCTTTCATTGTATGCGCGCGCATCATGGAAAAGTAGATAGATCATCTGTTCAGACCAAACACAGAAATTCATCGAAAGAGTTCATCATTGTTTGTTGTTTCAGTAATTTATCGTCGCATTTTAAGAGCGTATGCATACTTTAACTGTTTCATATATCTTTCAGCTGATTTCATTCTCTAATTGGGTTAATTTATTTCAATCTAATTTGAGGTCGGTTGTTGTTTTCCTTCGTGACGAAATGTGTTTTTGATCTTCTCCGTCTTTTTTTTAATTGTCTGACGTTCAATTGGGGGTTCCCCCGTCAGTGAATTTAACCCGGAACGAAACTTACCTATTTTTCTGTTTTCATGCTCTTTATTAAAAACCCCTAGGAAGAAAACGCCTACATGGAGGGAAATTCAGTGGCTTAAAACAAAGCCAATATCATATTCTTGCCACTTCCCGTCTAGACGAGGAAGGGCAAAATACGTTTCAGGTCGGTTGAAAGGGATTTTTGTAAATAACATTTAGGGTGTAGCATGATGTTTTTCATGACCAAGACCCGGGTAAAGAATTTGTTAAATTGTTTTCACACCATTTGGTTCTTTTGTATATGAATATTATGATTAACCTGCACTGGTTGGGGATCAAACCCACTGTCTATTTGTCTATAAGCCAACACTCCACCACTGCATTACAATAGCTAGCTCTGAAGCAAGACAGTGTAAACGCCATCATATGCCACACCAGGCAACATTAATAGCCGAGTGTAAATAAATTGGTAATTTTTGCTCAAGGAAAGTTCATTATTTAGCAAATTTGTATAGCAAATCTGCTTGCTGTGATCAAAAAAGCTGGAACCAAATACAATAATGTGCAATGACGCATGCATGCTCACTTTCAGTTTTGAATAGCTGGTCTTTACTAAACTATCAGTTTGACCTGAACTAAATATACTATCGTATATGCACACTGTTGATTCTACTTTCAGTTTTAGCTAATTTGTACACCCGACCTCGTTTTTGTAACTACAGTATATACAGTCCTACATGTGTACATACAGTCCTAAATGTCGTAATCGGCGTTAGGTAGACTCATGACCAGTTGCCCGGCTAGCTCAGTTGGTAGAGCTGCTGTACTAGTGTTCCAGGGGTCGTTGGTTCAAGTCCCACGTCGGGCAGACTTTTCTCTGATTTACTTCATTGCCGACGAGGTCAATTGATGAGCGCGGGTATGCGGCACTGGCAGTCCATAGGGAATGGAGGGGGAGTTGTTGACTCTCAAGAAATCAGGAGGGGGAGGAGTGTTGTAATCGGCGTTGGGTAGACTCACGACCAGTTGCCCGGCTAGCTCAGTTGGCAGAGAAGCTGTACTAGTGTTCCGGGGGGTTGTGGGTTCGAGTCCACATCAGGCACACTTTTCTCCTCTGATTTACTTCATAAATCTTATATCAGCACAAAACTGCATCAGATTGATGGATCAAATTGCTTAAAGGCCCGGTAGCAGCCAAAATAGCAGAGCAGGAGTTATAATTTATTTTAATTTAAATCATACCATTTAAACCATTTAAAAGTATAGAAATTATTATGAAGATGACAATCTATTACCATATGGTTGGTCCAAGTGTTAGTTGCTGGCAGAAATTGAATTTTAAAATTAGGTCAAAAGTTACCAGGTCTATCTTTGGTTACTTTTTACCTAATTTTTTAATTCATTTTTCTGTCAGTGAGTAAGATTTGGACCAACCCCACAATAACAGATTTTCATGTTCACAATAATTCCATAGCAGGGATGTGGAAATCTTAGAAATTTCAACTTCTCTGGAGACAAGTTAATTACAAAAATCTACTCATCTGCAAGTGTTGCTCACTTGTCCAAAACAAAACTATTTTAAATGACACACATAAAGTGACATGTCAGCAATAATTATATGGGGATACTATCAGCATACCTTACAAAAAACATTGTTACTTTGAATATTTTATACCTGATGTTAAAAGACTGCAGGAGAAATAGGATCCAACTTGCAGAATTCATTTACACATTCTGATAAAACTCTTAAGCACATTTAAAGTATAATTTTATCCGTTGGCAAAATTAGACATTCAGTTGCATATCCCTAACTTTAACATTAGGGAACTACCGAAAAAGTTACAAGGTATGGAAAGTTTGACATGCAGATATTCTTCAGATGAGTGTGGCAGGTACTGAATGTAGGTAACCAGAAGTGTTCATGGTTCACAGACAAACATCACAGTAATGAAAATCAAGGGGGAAAAAAACCAAAAGAAGATACAAGTGAAACTACATTTTATGTACAAAATCACATTAAAAAGCAATCACAGAGAGACATTCAGCACAAGGGGGGGGTTTTGATTCTGGAATAGAGATAAATACACGAGACACATTGACCCTTTACCAACTGGCATGATTATAGACTTTCCAAAACAGAAAAACATCTGTAGATGATGGGTCTCAACATTGTTGGAAAAGGAGAAATTGTCTATTACAAGCTACTCCTCCCATCTTTACAATGCACCCAGTAACCATACTCTGAGGGATCTTTATACATGAAACAGAAAAAAGCAGTCATGCTAAATGAAAGTAGAAAGCAACTCGACTAGATACATCCATGCACTGATAAAGAGAAAATTTACTTGAACTTTTGATTTACATTGGTTTCTGTAAATGACAAGTGCTGTAAAATGGACCCCCAGAGTAAATTGAGGTTCCAGCAAAAGGATACTTATAAAGTCATAAAAGTTGAATATAATTTTAATCCCTTTTTGAACCTGGAATGTGTCTTGTATTTATCCATGATATTTTTTCACCTTTTTTAAAAGCAGTCTTGACATTGATAAGGAATTATGTTTCATTCTGATGAGTGTAAATAGGCAATGGACATAAAGCCAAGTATAGGTGTGATAAACATCACACTTCATAATCTCTATTTCATTAGCTTATTATCAAAACCTGTAGTCAATTTACTCTATTCATGCTTGTTATGGAACTTGTTATCTACCATTACCTCTGTCACAAATCAGTTTCAAGTAATTTTGAATGCCACATGTAGTGTCAAGAGTCATGTTCTTTACATAAAGTAAGCGGATAGTTGTTTAGGTCTTTTGATTGTGTCTGTCATCCTTATCTTGCTCTAAAAGCTTATAATTGAATACACTTTCGTTTATGCAATTGTCTCTGCAAGATCAGACTGCATGTTTTGTGCAGTTTAATCTTGATTTTAACTTGAGGTGAAAACTGAGTGAATTTGCAGCAAAAGTATCTGTAACTTTGAGGCACTCAAACTGTGATCTCTTTCAGAGCCAAATATATAAAACTGACTGCTTTTGACAGCTGAAAATCCACTGAAACTAAGAAAGACATCTATCTTATACGTTTGACTAAACAAGTGGATGGTATAGGTTCAGGCTGCATGTTCTGTGCAGACTGAATTTTATCTATACTGTCCCCAAAAGATTAATGTTTTGCCTATGGCCCCGAAAGGTTCTACATTTTATTCCTAGCTTACTGGTAATTGTTTTAGGTATTCTTTATTTCAGCAACTAACCTGGCATGTGCCAGTTGAGGTGTGTTGCCTATGGCCGATCAAGCTGAGTGTCAGACTGGTGGGGGGAAAAAACGACACGCACGCCAGAAAGGGGCCAAGATAAAGCAGAACATAGAGCAGCCAGGGTAGGTATATCATTTATACAAACTGTTGGTCAGGCGGAGATTGATGCTGTCTTTCATGGAAAAAAATTGTAATGACCTGTCTTGACTGGATACCACACAACAAGTACAACATTTTAGACTTGCTGGTAATGACTAAAATGTAGGCTTGCAGACAACAATTTGAGTGTGGCTTAAATTATGGAATTTGTCTTGGATAGGATAGAAAACATGGGAAAAGGAGAAAATGCTGGGAAACCCTTTACCAAACAATCATGAGATTTAACTACCTTTGGGAAGAAGGAATTCAAAAACATTGTGGGGGGGGAGGAGAAAATGTTGGTAACCAGCATTTTCTCCTTTATCCACAATGTTTCTACCATTTCAAAGACAGAAAACATAATTTTGAACTACAATGAATTTGTTGTCTGCAAATGCTTCCACTTTGTTCGGGTGGTGAAAAGTTTAAAAGACATCTTTTCTTGAGTTCATTAAAACTTGGGATTGCATGGTAAATGGTGAAATGCATTAGTTGTGGCCTATAAAGGCAGACATGTCTTTGAAAAGATAGAAACCGTCCTAGGGAACATACAATACTGGTCTCTTAACATGTTGCCACACAATCCCAAATTTTAACAGCCTTGATGGAAAAGGGTTTTGAAATTATTGTGGGTAGACATGTCATACAGTTTGACACCTTATCTTTTATATTACACTATTTACAGTCAAGCCGTTTTATCTGGAATCTACTATTCCGTAAATTTGTGATCCAGGGAATAAAAATTTTCTGTACTATTCTTGAAATCCACATTGCAGAACCTGATTGAAAAAGTCGGGATCAAAGTGGTGGAAAACAGTTCTATCTAATCTGATAAACCAGACATGGCATGACTGTGCATCACATTAGTATTATTTTTCGGGGTATCATTTCAGACAGGATTTATAGATTGTTAGAGACTATTCTGAATTCTGACCGGTACTCAATGTGTGCAAATGACATGGGAATCAGTCTGGTATCGAAATTTGGTGCAGACAGTTTTCACCCATTATGTAATACATTTATCAAGTAGAAGTGTTTTAGGTGAAAATACTGCTGCATGTCTTCATTAACCCTTTCCCAAACGACAAATTTTTATCCCCTCCCAAATTGAAAGCATCTGCACACTACAAATTTAAAAGTGGTACAAACGAACTTAAGGTTTTTTGACAGGGTAGAAAACATTGTGGGAAAAGGAGAAAATGCTGGTTACCAGCATTTTCTCCTTTTTCCACAATGTTTTCAAAATACCTCTTCCTCAGGGATGTGAAAACAAGGGTTTGTTTGGTAAAGGGTTAAGTGTCATTTGGAGAGATTATTATAACATCATATGCTTTTGATGTTGAATTATTAATTGATTAGCAGTTATTACTTAGAAGTAAGTTTATATCCTGTCAGGCTCAAAAAAATATTTACGGATCTAGTTATGTATAACAATCAAAAACGTACAAAAACTACAATATCATTTAAAAGGCAAAAATGTTAATTCATATTTATAAACAACTTACTTTTTGTACCGTTGTAGATTTGTATGAACAGCATTTGTGTTTATTATACACTTTTGTAATTACCATGATGCATGGTGTCACTTAACAACATGGAAGCCAAAAGGTCTTGGATTCTAATTGAGAGAAAGTGTATAATTCAGTTTGTTGATCCAGAAATATGCCTTATCCGGAAACAGAATTATCCACATAAACAAGACTCAACTGATGGGGAAGTTTGTCAATAATGAATGCCTGTGGATGCTGCTCCTGGTGTGCAAACTACTAATCAAATATATGTAACAATCTATGTACTATTTTCTACTTACAAATCGCAGCGTCTTGGCTAGCCCAGGAATAGTTAAAAGAACTCGAAGTCATTCATCTGGAAGGAGTGAGTCAGCTGAGCCAGAGGTACCTGTCAAACTACAGAAAGTCAGGAAAGCCAAGGAAAAGGTAACTTATACCTCAACACATTATTCTGTCGTTCTCAAAATTGGGAGACAGCCAGTGATTCCCCCATTTACTGATCCAGTTTGCATAGACTACTTTCATGGTTATAAATAGATTAATCCTTAAACTGCTAAATAAATGAAATCAAAATTTTCACGCAATAGTAAAAAACCAAATATTAAACCAAATATCATAAACTCCCTTATTTTCAGTGTAATATACCTATTACATATTTTCTTATCTCATACATGTTTGATATCACCATTGTGTGACATTTTTGACGTCATTTTGTACATATGTAAAGAGAAATGAATGGGTCTTTTTAGGACATTACTGCGCATGCATCTATAGACGGTTTTGCTTCTTCTGATCTATAATTTTTGAAATAGCATTATGTGATCAAATAAACCTGACATACATTGGCATATTAGATGAAATTTTATTAATCTTGTCAAGAAAAAATGTTATTAAATTCGCCAATAATTCCTTAATAACATTTTTCCTAGACTGGTTTAATAAAATTTTATCTCAAATGCTAACTCATATCCTATGTATCTTACATGTTGGTGCTCCAGAAAACAACATTAATGGTAAATAACTGAAAATGTGTATTTTTTATTTGCTGGACACAAAGAAATCAGTTAGTCCTTTCAAAGAAATAGTTTTTTCATTCTGTTTTGGTTGAGTCTTGTTTTCTCTCTACTTAGCAGTGTCACAAAACCAACTACTGCACTACTCAGACAAAAGACGGCAATATACAGAGTGTTGCAGAAGAGAGCTCTTGGAGAAGACGATCTAGTTCTGGTAGTCGTAAATCAAAACAGTCAGGAACATTGATAGACACCTCTGTATTTAGCAAAGATAGAAAATACTCTGATAACTTTGCTGGACGTAGTGAGGAAGTGACTGCATTAAAAAAGCATTATTCTGAGGATCAAGTCAGTCAGTTTCACTCAGTCCTTCCAGTGCCAGCCTTTGTGAGTTCGAAGTGTGGAACTGCTAAATTATCAGTGAAGAAAAAGAAGTCAAGTTTAGGTTCAACAAGAGAGGGTCCATATACTGCAGAAGAGCCACATAGTTCTTTGAAATACCGCAACAGTAGTTCATCCAGTAATACATCTGTTACAAGTGACTGTTTTAGTTGCAAGAAAAGTAAATCTAAAAAGGGTAAAAAATCTGCTAAAGGGAAGGCCAATTCAACTTGCAGCTGGTCGGTTGAAAGCCTGGCTCACAGTTACTTAGATTCTAATCAAGAGAAACTGTATAATTCTTCAGTGACCTCTGTGTTGAACTCATCAAGCACAAATCAAGCCCCAGAATCATCTCAGTCAAGCATCAAACTCAAGCTTAGACCAAGCACACAAGCTCAATCACACGCGGAAGTAGGAATATATAGGATCTCAAGGAAAAGGTCCAAATCTTCACAGTCAGCAGGTACTTCACTTTCCCGAACAAAATCTTGCAAGGTGGAACTTACAAAAGAATCTGTACTGAAGTCAGATAAGAAACTTGACACAAGTGCAGTTAAGCAAGGCATTGAGGAAGATACACCCTATACTTCACCTCTCCCAGGGAAAAGTGGTATCTTTGATCTACATCCCCCTGCAAAAAAATCCAAAATTGAAAGTAAAGGAAAGAAAAAAGAGAAAACACAGCCGAAACTGAAGTCATCAAAGGAGCCCCAAACAACTTCTTCATCAAGTAGTTCCCCGCCCGGGCTCATCAGCTTGCGGCGGAACACCCGCAGCAAGAAAACGGGATCTTGTGCAAGTAGCAGGTATGTATGACATTACAAACCATTACAGAACTAGAAACTGGAATTTCATATTTTGCATTGTTTCATCAGTTGGAATTGGAAAAGTTTTTTTCTTTTGTATAAAAGGGTCCTGCAGGGCTCAGTGGTAAAGTGTAGGACTCGCGACATGGAGACCCCGGGACTGAGCTTCGCTAGGTCCACTGTTTTTTTGTGAGTGTCCTTGGGCAAGCCACCTTACAGTCCTAGCCTAGTATTGATGTAATCCAGGAAATACATAAATATGTGAGCTGTCACTGTGATGTAAAAGCGGCATGAAACGCCAATTAATCCTTTGTTCCATGGGCTAGGGGTCCTGTGTGGCTCAGTGGTAAAGTGTAGGACTCATGACCTGGAGGCCCTGGTTCGAGCCTCACTGGATCCATTGGGTTTTTCGTGGGATTGTCCATGGGCAAGACACTTCAGTTCTAGCAAGTACTGGTGAAACCCAGGAAATACATGAATATGTGAGCTGTCACCATGATATGACTGAAATAATGTTGAAAGCAGCGTAAAACATCATTCAGTCAATCAATCCATTGACTGAAAAGTAAAGGAAATCTCTTGTATGAACTATTTCTGTTACTTTCTAGGTCATTAACTCTTTACCAAACAATCCCTTTTATTCACCACCCTACCAAAGAAGGCTTTTGAAATATTGTTTTGAAGAGAGGAAGTGCCAATTGTGCTTTCACTAAAATGTTTTATGTACTTCATAGACAAACCCATTATTTGAGGCTCGTTTAATTTGTCATTCTGCAAATGCATGGGTGAAAGATTTACATACTATTACAGAATTCCGTATATTCAGGGTCGAACTAGGTCATTTTTCCAAGTTGTCTAAATCCGAGGAGAAAATTTGGAAGGGGGGGGTTACCCCTTCTACTTCTTCGGCATATTGCATGTCAACTGATCTCAAGGTGCAGTGTTTACAAGGTTTAAGGCATCTCTGAATTTCCTTTGTTCAAGGCTATTCCTGGTTATTTATAACTCTTGTCGAACATGTTGTGACAGAGGTTCTGATACGGAATCAGCCAAGTTTAGTAGTCAAGTATACTCAGGATATTAATTAGAACATTTCCCGTTGCCCATTTGAAAAACGTCTTTTGATTGGACTAAAATATATCGGTCAACCAATAGATACCTACTTAATGGAGACATTTAGTCCTGTATCACAACATGGCTGCCGAGATTGAGAGAGGATGATTTTCATCGTAAAAAAGTTTTTACCCCTGAATTTTAATTCAAAATGAATAAAAAAGGATGGGAAAACTAAATGAAGGTTGGAATGGGAAAATGAAAGTGATTAATGCAGAGAAAGATATGACAGCTGGTTGATAATGCCCAAGGTAACTGGAGTTGCATTTTGTGAGGTATGCATGAAAACTATCAACTACAGTACAGATCAAATGGAAAGAAACCTGTATGCCTGCATGCCTGTATACAAGATTGTTATGTATAAATGAATGTGAGTTAGTTCAAAGGGTGAATTATTAAAAGAGCCATGTACATGAAAGTATCAATCCTTATTAGCCTGCTGTGGTATGGCACTTGATTATAGACAAAAAACTGAAGTTTTATGTTATCTGAAAATGGAAATTTAGAGTGAAAATACTTGAAGCCTTTTTGAAATGAGGATGTCAGAAAAGGGTTTTACATTTTTACTATGTTTTTCAGTGGTAGGCGGTCCTCGTCACTTTCGAAGCGTCAACAAGGCGGTCAAAGTCAGACCCTCCCTCAAGGGGTTGGGCTCGTGGGTTCATCAAGCAGTTCGAGTGGTGGAGGTACCAAGCCACTGTTACCACCCATGTCTGACAGTGACAGTTCTGTCCCAGCTGGGGGCGGAGCATCTAAAAACCCATCAGATGAAACTACTACACAGTCTCTTGGGCCAGGTAAAAACTATGCTTAATGGTAATAAATGTGCATATGAGACACAACTATTGCTGCTAATTATACCCCTGCCTACGAAGTAGATGGGGTGTACTGGTTTCATCATGTCTGTCTGTCCACCCATCTGTCCATCATTCTGTGCAGGTTTTTTGTCTCCATGCTCTAACTCAAAAGCCGTTTGACCTAAGACCTAGCCTGGGTTCCAGTTTGATCATTTTTTCATTTTTAGCTCACCTGAGTACGAAGTACTCAAGGGGAGCTTTTGTGATTGTGCCGTGTCTGTCGTTCGTCGTCTGTCGTTCGTCGTTCTTTGTCAACTTTTAGTTTGTGTGCGCTCTATAGGCCACATTTTCAGTCAGATCCTCATGAAACTTTGTCAGAATGTTTGTCTTGATAAAATCTCAGACGAGTTCAAAATTGGGTCATGTGGGGTCAAAAACTAGGTCACTAGGTCAAATCTTAGAAAAACCTTATGTGTGCTCTATAGGCCACATTTTCAGTCAGATACTTGTGAAACTTGGCCAGAATATTAGTCTTGATAAAATATCGTACAAGTTTAAAATTGGGTCATGTGGGGTCAAAAACTAGGTCAATAGGTCAAATCTTAGAAAAACCTTGTGTGTGCTCAATAGGCCACATTTACAGTCAGATACTTGTGAAACTTTGTCAGAATGTTTGTATTGATAAAATCTCGAACGAGTGTAAAATTGGGTCATGTGGGGTCAAAAACTAGGTCACTAGGTCAAATCTTAGAAAAACCTTGTGTGCGCTCCAGAGGCCACATTTTCTGTCAGATACTTGTGAAACTTGGTCAGAATGTTAGTCTTAATGAAATCTACTACAAGTACAAAATTGGGTCATGTGGGGTCAAAATTAGGTCACTACGTCAAATCTTTAAAAAAAAACCTTGTGTGCGCTCTATAGGCCACTTTTTCAGTCAGATACTTGTGAAAATTTGTCAGAATGTTTGTCTTGAAAAAAATCTCAGGGGAGTTTGAAATTGGGTCATGTGGGGTCAAAAACTAGGTCACTAGGTCAAATCTTAGAAAAACCTTGTGTGCTTTTTATGGGCCACATTTTCAGTCGGATACTCGTGAAACTTGGTCAGAATCTTTGTCTTATAAAATCTTGGACGAGTTCAAAATTGGGTCATGTGGGGTCAAAAACTAGGTCAGTAGGTCAAATCATAGAAAAACCTTCTGTGCGCTGTAGAGGCCACATTTTGAGTCAGATACCTGTGAAACTAGGTCAGAATGTTTGTCTTGATTAAAACTCAGATGAGTTCGAAATTGGGTCATGTGGGCTCAAAAACTAGGTCAGTAGGTCAAATCTTAGAAAATCCTTGTGTGCGCTCTATAGGCCACATTTTCATTCAGATACGCATGAAACTTAGAATCTTTGTCTTGATAAAATCTTGGACGACTTAGAAATTGGGTCATATGGGGTCAAAAACTAGGTCACTAGGTCAGATCTTAGAAAAACCTTGTTAGCGCTCCAGAAGCCATATTTCAGTTCCATACTAATGAAACGTCGTCAGAATCTTTGTCTTGGCGATATCTTGGAAGATAAAGTCTCGGACATAGCCAAATTGGGTCATGTGGGGTCAAAAACTTGGTCACTAGATCAAATATTAGAAAAACCTTGTGTGGGCTCTATAGGCCACATTTTCAGTCAGATACCTGTGAAACTAGGTCAGAATGTTTGTCAAGATAAAATCTCTGATGACTTCGAAATTGGAACATTTCGGGTCAAAAACTAGGCCAGTAGGTCAAATCTTAGAAAATCCTTGTGTGCACTCTACAGGCCACATTTTCAGTCAGATACTCATGAAACTTGGTCAGATTCTTTGTCTTGATAAAATCTTGGACAACTTTGAAATTGGGTCATATGGGGTCAAAAACTAGGTCACTAGGTCAAATCTTAGAAAAACCTTGTTAGCGCTCCAGAGGCCACATTTTCAGTCCCATACTAGTAAAACTTAGTCAGAATCTTTGTCTTGATGATATCTTGGAAGAGGTTGAAATTGGGTCACCTCAGTTCAAAAACTAGGTCATTAGGTCGAATCTTAGAAAAACCTTGTGTGCGCTCTAGAGGATACATTTTCAGTCTGATACTCATGAAGCTTGGTCAGAATGTTTGTCTTGATTAAAACCTCACATGAGTTTGAAATTGGGTCATGTGGGGTCAAAAACTAGGTCATTAGGTCAAATTAAAGAAATACCTTGTAGGCACTCTAGAAGCCACATTTTTCGCTCAATTGACTTAAATCTGAGATGACCTTTGAAATTGGGTCATCTGGGGTCATAAAGTAGGTCACTAGGTCAAATTAAAGAAATACCATGTTGGCACTCTAGAGGCCACATTTTTTGCTCAATTGACTTGAAAATTGGTCAGAATGTTTGTCTTAATTAAATCTTGGATGAGTTTGAAAATGGGTCACCTGGGGTCATAAACTAGGTCACTAGGTCGAATCAAAGAAATACCATGTGGACACTCTAGAGGCCACATTGTTTGCTCAATTGACTTGAAAATTGGTCAGAATGTTTGTCTTGATTAATCTTGGATGAGTTGGGGACATAAACTAGGTCACTAGGTCAAATTAAAGTAATACCTTGTGGGTACTCTAGAGGTCACATTTATTGCTTAATTAACCCGAAAATCAGTCAAAATGTTTGTCTTGATGAAATCTTGGATAACTTGAAAATTGGGTCACCTGGGGACATAATCTAAGTCACTAGGTCAAATTAAAGAAATACCTTATGGGCAGTCTAGAGGCCACATTTATTGCCGAGTTGTCTTGATAATTGGTCAGAATCTTCGTCTTAATAAAATCTCGGATTAGTTTGAATTTGGGATACCTTGGGTCATAAACTAGATCACAAGGTCAAATTAAAGAAATACCTTTGGGCACTTTAGAGGCCACATTTATTGCTGAATTGACTTAAAAATTGGTCAGAATGTTTTTCTTGATGAAATTTCAGATGAGTTTGAATTTTGGTCACCTTGGGTCATAAACTAGGTCACTAAGTCAACTAAAAGAAATTTCTTGTGGGCGCTCTAGAGGCTACAATTCTTACTCAGCTGACCTGAAAATTGATCAGCATGTTTGTCTTGTTAAAATCTTGGATGAGTTCAAAATTGGGCCACATAGGGTCATAAACTAGGTCACTAGGTCAGATTTAAAGAAATGTATTGTGGGTGCTCTAGTGGCCACAACTTTTGCTCAATTTTGACCTGAAAATCGGTCAGCGTGTTTGTCTTGATGATATCTCAGACGAGTATGAAATGTGGTCACATAGGGTCATAAACTAGGTCACTAGGTCAAATTGAAGAAATACATTTTGGACTCTCCGGAGGCCACATTTTCAGCTCAATTGACCTGACAATTAGTCAGATTGTTTGTCTTAATAATATCTCAGATGAGTTTTAAATTGGGTCATTATGACCCTGGAGTGAAATTTGGCCTATTGACTCAGGTGAGCGATCCAGGGCCATCATGGCCCTCTTGTTTTTATTTGGACTTTACTTTGTCAAAAATGATGGGGATATTCGAGTGGGGTCCACATGATTGACATTTTTTCTGATAATCTAAATATAGGTAACTGTGACGTCACAGAGTTGATAACGAGGGATGATGCCGAGATCAAGGTTGCATCATGCTTCGTCTTCTCAAAGTAAACAAAATTTGTGCCATCGTAATCTTCAACAAAATTACAACATCCTTTTGAAAACCTTTAATTTTCCAACATCCACACAATTAGCTGCTATTGTAAAGTAGTCCCCAAAACTCATTGTTACGGGATGAAATTAATAAAACTTTTAAAATTTGTCCTTACAATAAAAGTTTGGGTAAGAAAGAAACATGATTGCCCACCCGTCTTTTGAGATTCCCCGCACTCTTTGTTCAACAACAGCATGGCGTGTATTTCAACTTGACAGTTACACAGCGGAATAAAACGGGATAAAAACATAAACATGTGCGATGCATTCCAAATAACTAGGACAGGGAGATTATGTGTGTCAAGAAAATTTGATTCTTGTGTCATTCGGTTTAGGGAAACAAAAGTGTAGTTGAAGGAAATTTATTTGAGTAAAGTAAATGGATTATTTCATTTAAAGATCACAGAAATGTTAATGACAATGAAGATGAGTGATTGTGATACTGTTCATTACAGTGTAGCATCTATATATAAATAAATACTGAACATTAAGCACCATGTCGATCAAAAGAAGTGAACAGAAGCTGTCTAATCTATTGATGTGTTAAGAAGGTTACAAATCAGTGTAATATGTTAGTTCACAATGGTCTTCCATTACATTGTTTCAAGCAGCCATCGTATTGAAATTTCAAAACGAGGCTATTGGAACGTCAGTATCTATTGTTAGTCATTTACATTCGAAAACCATTGCAGCGACATCTAGTTTACCCCAATGTGAGATGCTGTAAACCAGGTGTCGTTACAATGTTTTCAAAAGTCCTCTCTCTCAGGGTGGTTAAAACTGGGGATTTTGTGGTAAAGAGTTAATCAATTGTCTCTATGCAGCAATATCCTCAGAAACTTGCACCAGATGACTTTAACTCTGTACCACACAATCCCGACCTTTAACGACCCTGACAGAGAAGGCTTTTGAAAACCATGTGGGAAAAGGAGAAAATGCTGGTAACCAGCATTTTCTCCATTTTCAGCAATGTTTTCTACTCTATCCAAGACAAAAAACAATTTTAGCACTGATTATTTTGTCGTCTGCAAATGCTTTGAATTTGGTCTTGTATAAAATTTTGTAGTCTGGTAAAGAGTTAAAAACAGTAGGATAGTAACATGTATTAGGGCTTATCAAAGCTACATCTATACTCGTTTTCAGCCAGTTTTTAACCCATTTCATCTTTATTTTATCAAACTATAATCAGTCTTCTATCTTCATGCCAAATGTTGCCCCTGGTGATTGCACGGTTTCATAGATTATGACCAATAGAAAATGCATCTTATTTTCCGGAGGCCTTCAAAGAAATTACCGTTGTGGCATTTCCTGTTTTACATTGATATTTCTGATATATGTATTAATGCCTGACACAATACATGCATATCATTAATTCTTCTTAGTTTACGCAGCTGACTAATTCTGGGCCATTCTAAGTCTTGTCAGATTTTATCAGCCTTTTTTCGTGTGGGTTGTAAGGATGTATCCTAAAGTCTTTGATGGATACATGCGGAAACACTGTTGTAAAAGTAGATATTGCTCATTTTGAGCAATTTATACTTCAGTTACAATGTTTTCAAACGTGGTATGCTTGAAAACAAACAAACAAAAATATGTCTACTCATGGTGATAAAATATCCACAGTTTTATCATGTTTGTACTTGCAGCATCAAGTACTGGTGGGGCTACTGCTATGACTTCTGAAAGTGAATCAGAAGAAGCTGATATGGGAAGATTACAAGGTAGTTAGTTTAAACCTTATTTTATTTCAGATCAGTTGTGAAACGTGCTCCACAACTTATCTCTTTACCAAACAGCAAAAATTTTGATTCATCCAAATTGAAAGCTCTAAACAGGGCTAGAATCAGGAGATTTTGGTTGTGAAATGGTGAAAACATTGTGCGTAAAGGAGAAAATGCTGTTTACCAGCATTTTCTCCTTTTCCTATTAGGTTTTCAAAAGCCTTCTTCTCAGGGTCATTTAAAGTTGGGATTGTTTGGTAAAGGGCTAGCAAGTAATTTTTGATTGTTGCTGGAAACCTTTATCAGTGCTTATGCAGTGGTGTATGTGGTTCAAAGGGTTCCACAAGTTGACCCCTCTCATCATGGGATTTGAACAAGGAACCTCTGATAAGAGAGGCAGACCTGACCCTCCATCCCTACATTTTAAGTCCAAAACTCATGAGACTTTGTTAGAATGTTTGTCTTGATATCTTGGAAGAGATTGGAAATGCTTGTGTTTCGTAAGAAAGGCTTAGGTCACTGACTTATGGCCATGGTGGCCCATTCGCATTCCATACGTTGTTTTCATCAGATGTGTAGTGCAGGGGCTTAAAAAGTCAAAGTTTATATAATTGTTGTATTTTTTTCACTTCTAGCTTTATTAGAGGCCCGTGGCTTACCTTCACAGCTCTTTGGGGCTCTTGGACCCAGAATGCATCAGTTGTTAAACAGGACCATGGGAAGTGGAGGTTCAAGTAAGTTTTTTGCACAGCCATGCAAGGTTCAATATACACTTTTTTTTGCATTTCAGACAAGGGGGCCAATAACTATCAATATTCACAAGACCAGTAGAATATCCTTCTAGACTATTTTTCAAAAATAATTTTAGTCGAAAATGTGTATCTAGCCCACAGAGCAAAATTAATGCTTTTGAGAGCTGCACTGAAATCAACATGTCCATATGTGTACAAGCATAAAATGTGTGTGGCGTACAACAACACGAAAAGGGGCCTTCGGACATGTGGGAAAAAGTGTGTTGTCCCAGATCATCCTGTGCAGTTTGTGACTAATCCAAGACGACACTTTCCATTTTTGTGTGATTTTCTGTTTCATGAACATATACTGTATGAAAAAATCTTATTTAGTTGTAAAGTGCCATCTGGGATTAGCTTGCGTGGACTGCGCAGGCTAATCTGGGACGACACTTTCTGCAAATGTCCGAAGGTCTCATTTCGCATTTTGTGGGCCATATGAGCCATGCTTTGTTAAAAGGGGGCTTAATGTATCATGATACCATGCAAACCATCACATAATTATGGATCCATCATAGCCAAATTTTCTAACAACCAACTTTTATCATGAGGTAGACTGTTCCTTGGACATAAAGAAATTTGTCAATTAGTGAAACGTTTTGGCCCAGGTCAGCCTGCGCAGAATGCGCAGGCTGACCTGAGTTGATACATTTCGCAGATGCATTAAGCCCCCTTTTCACAGAGCATGGCCCATATTTATGTGGCAAATTCTTCTTTGTGTCATTGCATTGAAACTTGAAACCTTCACCAAACATCCCATGTTTTAGCAACTCTGTGGAAGAAGATTCCCTTTGAAAATCTTGTAGGATAAGGAGAACATCCTGGTAAACAGTTTTCTACTTTTTTCCAATTTATTTCTCACAGTTGATTGACAAATTTCACATTCAGTAAATCTTAAATAGGCAGATACTCTTTAAAAACATGTTGACTTTGGTAAAGTGTTAAACAGCTTTGAACAAAGAACTGTTGATGTGCAATACACAATTTTGGATGTTTGCACCTTTTTGTGTTCTTATTTTGGATCTAGATCATTCAGAAAGGAATTAACTCTTTGGCAGACAACATGATTTCAGTGTTGTCCAAATTAAAAGTTCTGCAGATGACAAATTAAATGTGACTCTAATGGAGCAATTTGTATTTGAAAAGGTGAAGAACAATGCGAAAAAAGGAGAAAATACTAGTTATCATTATTTTCTTCTTTACCCACAATATGATTAAAAACTTCCTTGTGGTTGTTTAAAGCTGGGATTGTGTGGTAACCTGTTAACCCTTTCCTGCCTTTTGACGCCCTTGGGAAAGAAGCCTTTTGAAAACATTGTGGGAAAAGGAGAAAATGCTGGTAACCAGCATTTTCTCCTTTTCCCACAATGTTTTCTACCCTATCAACGAAATATCGCACCATTTGAGCCATATTAAAATTGTCGTCTGCAAATGCTTTCAATTTTGACAGGTCTAAAATTTTGTTGTCTGGTAAAGTGTTAACTCTTTACCAAACAAAATTTTAGACTTTCTCCTTTTCTCACAATGGTTTCAAAAGTCCTTGTCCTTGGGGTCGCTTGTCCTTGGGGTCGTTAAAACTTGGGATTGTGAGGTAAAGCGTTTAGGAGGATTGATGATGGTGATTTAGATAAGATTCATTCCTCTCACACTGCTGAATAATGTCTTGACGCTAAATGTGAGAAAGCAGTCAGTTGCTTGGAAAGAAAGTTTTGCTTTATAGAACTTGTAAAGAACTTACAGGAACATGTAGATAGGTACACGGGCTATGATGGCATCATTCAGATACTATTCAAAATAGAGCTATTATTCACCAACCGTTCTAAATTGTATGCTTAGTCTAATTCTTAATGTAGAACACCTAAGTTCCAATTCTCACAGGCTGATCTGGGCGGAAACATTTTGCTATTGTTCAATTTTGTGCATGCCAAAGGACCAGTCTACCTCATGATTTGATTGGTTGTTAGGCAAAATGGATTTAGTGGATCCCTAATTATGTGATGACTTGCCCGGTAAAATAAATCATAGAGATGCATTAACCCTTTACCACACAATCCCGACTTTTAATGACCCTAAAGAAAATGCCTTTTAAAAACGTTGTGAGAAAAGGAGAAAGTGCTGGTAACCAGCATTTTCTCCTTTTCCCACAATGTTTTCTACTCTCCCCCCCCAAAAGAATTTCAGTCTTTCAATCATTTATTTTGCCTTCTGCAAATGCTTTCAATTTAGACCAGTCCCGTTTGGTAAAGAGTTAAGCCCCCCTTTGCCAAAGCATGGCTCATGTTACTTAGCAAATGATTTAGCTTATCACAAATTGTTTCTTTGAAATTCAGAGAATTATTGAGAATTAACTCTTTACCAAATGACAGAGTATTGTACTCTACCAAATTGAAAGCATTTGCAGACGACAAATTGAACGTAAATCAAATGACAATTTCTGTCTTTGATAGGACAGAAGACATTTTGGAAAAGGAGAATATGCTGGTTACCAGCATTTTCTCCTTTTCCCACAATGTTTTCAAAAGGCATTTTCTTTAGGGTCGTTAAAACTAGGGATTGTGTGGTAAAGGGTTGAACAAAGAATTCAGTTTAGGAATTGAATTTAGAGTGGTTGTTAAACTTGGGTCTTGGATGAAACCCAGAACAAACTAAACTAACCCTGTAATGGTAAACCTTGATTGTTTTCAGTGAACAAGGCACAGCAGCTGTTACAAGATCTACAAGCAACAAGTAATGAGGGTCAACAGCTGACAGCTGTTGTGGAAATGTGTCAGGTAAGTTCTTGTCTTGAATATGGATTACATCCCTTTTTATGTCTTTCCCCACCCCACCCCCCCATGCCCCCTGTGGAAAAGGGGTCTGTTGCTCTAAATTTGTATGTCCGCTAGCCTGTCAGTCAGTATGTTGATTGTTTTACCAAATTTTGTTGGGACAATAGGTAGACATTGGTTTGACCTAAGTTTTCAAACGTGATAAGATATACATTGGAAAGTGTAAGAAATTTGTTTTGCATTTGAATGACAAATAGTCAGAGGTCAAGGTCAAAGTCAGGTCATATTAAAATGTTATTTAGGTTGGCAAGGCAGTTGGGGTGGGGGGGTGAAAAAGGGTAAACTGTTTTTTTTTTTATAGATCTTTTGTCTTTGATGGGATGATGCCAACATCTTTTTTCTTTTCTTTAACAGTTGTTTTTAAGATATTAACATTTGTATAAGAATGTTTCTTCTTTGAACAATGGTGAAGAAGGCTTTTGAAAACATAGTAGGAAAAAGAGAAGAAAATGCTGTTAACCAACATGTTTTCTTTTTCCCACTATGTTTTCTACCTTTTTAAAGACAAATCCCATTATTTGTGTCACATACATTTTGTTGTCTGCATATGTGTTTAATTTTGACAAGTCTGCATTTTCTTAGTTTGGTTAAGGGTTAAAGTATAATTGGTAAGCATTGTATTTGCAGATGTTGGTAATGGGAAATGAGGACACACTGGCGGGTTTTCCAGTAAAGCAGGTAGTTCCTGCTTTGATCACACTTCTACAAATGGAGCACAACTTTGACATGATGAATCATGCGTGCAGAGCCCTCACATACATGATGGAGGCTTTACCTAGATCATCCGCTGTTGTCGTGGATGCTGTACCTGTTTTCTTGGAAAAGGTGAGTGTCTGTCTATTTATAACAGTGAAGGAGTTTTATGTGGATAGGCAAAGCCCAATAAAAGAATTTCATCATGGTAGATATGGCCTAGAACCCAGTTGGCTTTATCTGCCAAAAAAAATGGCCGGAGGTGACACCCTGTGGTATAGTTGGTTTGAATGCATTTTTGAATAGTTTAAGCCTTCAGAAAAAAGGTTTGATTGTTCTGCTCTTCAATATCTTTTGTCACAAAGGTGAAATAAACAGTTAAACATTGCTACTGGAGCTGTATTTAACATTGAGATTTGTTCATTTTAAAAGGGAGTAGTACACTTAAAGAAACATAGATAAATATTTTTCAAAATATTTTTGACACAATTATGCCCCTTTTTTTACTTTAAATTTTCACTAAAAGCAACTGCAGCAGAGGTTCGGCACCCATTTAAGGTGATCATGTTTAACCCTTTACCACACAACAAAACTTCAGACTTATCCATATCGAAGGAATTTACAGACCACAATTCAAATGTGTTTCAAATGGTACTATTTGTCCTTGAATAGGTGGAAAACATTGTGGGAAAAGGCAAAAATGCAGGTTACCAGCATTTTCTTCTTTTCTCACAATGTTTTCAATTTCATTATTTCCCATTTTGTATTTCCTTGGTTAAAAGTCAGGATGGTGTGGTAAAGTGTTAACCCTTTCCTGAACAATTGTGAGTTTTAATGATCCCCAAGGAATATTGTTTTGGAAAACTTTGTAGGAAAAGGAGACTATGTTGTGAACCGGCATTTTCTACATTTCCAGCTTTGGTTTTTACCCTTCCAAAGACCAGACAAATTCCATCACTTTAATCAGACTACCTTCTGCAAAATATTTCAATTTACACCAGTCAAGAATTTTGTCATTTGGTAAAGAGTTGAGTCAATTTTGATAAAATTAAATATAGCAAATGTGAAATATCTAGAGTTACATTTCTTCCTGACAGTCACTGAAGGATGAAACTGAAATGCAGCATTTCTCATTTTCCCACAATGTTTCCCAAAAATTTCTTCTAGGTTTGTCTGTTAAAGGCCTAACTCTTGACAAGACAAAAGTTTGGACTTGTCCATATTCATAGCATTTGCAAACAACAAATTAAATGCTGCTAAAATGGAAGGATTTGTGATTAAAAATGGAGAAAACATTCTGTGAAAAAGGAGAAAATACTTTTTACCAGCATTTTCTCTTTTTCTCACACTTTTTTTAAAAGGCCTCCTTGTCATGGTTGTTAAAACTCAGGATTGGGTATTTAACCCTTTACCACCCAATCCCAAGTTTTAACGACTCTGACCAAAAGGCCTTTTGAAAACAATATAGGAAAAGGAGAAAAATCTGATGACCACCATTTTCTCCTTTTCCTCCAATGTTTTTACCATATCAAATACAAGTTCTTCCATTTGAGCCACAGTGAAATTGTCTGCAAATGCTTTAAATTTGGACAAGTCCAAAATTTTGTCGTTTGGTAAAGAGTTAGGGCTTACTGTTTTTTCTGTTTCAGTTACAAGTCATACAGTGTATGGATGTGGCAGAGCAGGCGCTCACAGCTTTAGAGACTCTATCTAGAAAACATAGTAAAGCCATTCTGCATGCAGTAAGTCATGTTATCATTGAAAAAATACTGTTCTGTAATAGAAAGGCCCCTTATGTATAGATATACCTCAAAGACTGGACAGACAGGTTTGAGTAAATAGGTAGAACAGGTATTTGTAAAATTACCCAGAATGAAAAGAACCAAGTTCTATAATTTTGAATGTGTCAGTCAGTCATTCTGGCTGAATGTATGAGACTGCACTATAAGTGTGTGTTTTAGATTAAAAATCTCAATTTTGCAGCCTGCCATATGCTTTACACCCCTTTACTGTGCACAAGTCAATTGTTTAACCCTTTACCACAAAACAAAATTTTAGGCAGATCCAAATTGAAAGCATTTATAGATGTTAGATGTACAAATTAGATGTGGCTCAAACAATTAAATTTGTCTTTGACAGAGAAGAAAAGATTTTGAGAAAAGGAGGAAATGCTGGTTACCAACATTTTCTCCTTTTCCCAAAATGTTTTCCGATATATTAACAAGTATGCTGTGCTTGTGCTTATAAAACATGAGTCCATTCTCAACCAAGTTTGCCCTTAAAGTTTTAAGATTTATTTATGCTTAAGATAGTTTAAAAGTTTAAACTGACAACTTGTATTGAATACGTAGAAACAAAGGAAAGCTCTAAAGTTAACCCTTTACCAAACAATCCCAACTTTCAACGACCCTGAGGAAAAAAAGTTTTGAAAACTTGTGGGAAAAGGAGAAAAATGCTGGTAACCAGCATTTTCTCCTTTTCCCGCAATGTTTTCTACCCTATCAATACAAATTCCATCATTTGAGCAACACTTAAATTGTTGTCTGCAAATGCTTTCAATTTGGACTGGTATAAATTTTTGTCGTTTGATAAAGGTTTACAAGTTTAAAGTGAAGACTTTTTATGTAATATGTAGAAACAAAGGAAAGCTCTAAAGTTAAGAAGTTATGCCATGGAGTGTGCCAAATTTCATTTATACAACTACAAAGTTTCTTGCTCAGCTGGGTTAAGCATGAAAAAAGTTATAAAAGCATTGACCCTGGGTTAACTCTTTACCAAATGACAAAATTGTAGACTTGTCTGAATTGAAAGCATTTGCAGACGACAAATCAAATATGACTCAAACAATGAAATCTGTCTTTGAAAGGGTAGAAAACTGTTTGGAAAGGAAGAAATGATGGTTACCAGCATTTCTTGCCTTTCCTGCAATGTTTTGAATAGCCTTCTTGGTTAACCTTTACCAACAATTCCATGTTTTAACAACCCTGTTGAAGAACTTATTCCACAAGGTTTTTAAAACAAGGGATTGTTTAGTACAGGTTTAACACATATCCTGCTGAGTTATATTGTTTACCATCAAAAACACTGCTGTCATAAAGTTTACTGCAATTGTAGTATATGTGTGTATACATAGCTAAAGAATTTGAGAGTGCTGATCAAGATCTAGCTGCATATATGTACAAGGCTGATCTTGATCTAGACTTAGACTGCAAAAACATCCATGGTTTGCTGGATAGTGCAGGATTAAACCTAGAGAAACCCTTTCTGATGCAGAGGGTCATATGTTTTTATTCACTCTAAATAATTTTAAAATAAAGGTTAAGGCATGCCACATAGGTGTTGTGGCTTTGTCTTTGAATTTTTTTAAGGATTTATTTGCTTTACTTGTATGCATTGTATTATGCAAAAAGTGTAAAGGACTAATAACTTAGAATAGATTCTGTTCAGTCTTTTTATTAAAAAAAAAAAAAAGAAATGAAGTAAGAATGCTGGTAAGAACGAAATTATTGATTGGTTCAAACAATTCTTTTGAAGATGACTTTTACCAAACAAGTCTGGTTTTCCTATGCCCCAAATATACTATATATTTGTGAGATGTTAGTGTAGCTAAAGAGTCAGCATCTAATGTTGGAGGTTCTTTGTTTGACAAAGTCTTTGCCAGATGACAAAACCTTAGACTTGCCTAAACTGAAAGCATTTGCAGACAACAAATTACATATTGCTCAGATGATGTTATTTTTCTTTAAAAGAGTAGAACACATTGTTGAAACAGGAAAAAATGCTGTATAACAACATTTTCTTCTTTTCCCATAGTGTTTTCAAAAAGTATTTTTGTGTAGGGTCATCACTACAGGATATTATTTTTATAACAACATTTTCTTCAGGGTCATCACAATGGGATTTTTTTTTTTTTTTTTTTGTATTAAGGGTAAATCAATCAAACTTAAAATAAGTACTTTGTGTTTGTTTCTCTGTCTCTACGATGCTTTTTCAATGCAAAATGTCTCATTCAAGATATTTCTTGTTTCTTTTTTTTCCCCTAGGGTGGTATAGCAGCCTGTCTTATGTTCCTGGATTTCTTCAGTATAAATGCTCAGAGATGTGCTCTAGCTATCACTGCCAACTGTGTTCTCAATATGACTAGTGAAGAGTTTCACTATATAAGAGATTCAGTCCCCCTGTTGAGTGCAAGACTCTCGCACCAGGTATGAGCTGATTACTAACTCATGGAATCCTCAACCTCTGTGACAGTAACTCTCTCCAGTCACCATACAGAATATGTGACTTTAGCTAAGCACTTTAGTATTAGTACAATAGGATAGGTAGCAACATTTATATGTAATTGCTATTGTCTGCAAGAGACAATTGCCTCTGTGACTTAGTGGATAAGGCATTCCAATTATAACCCATAACTTTGGGGTACAATCCCTGTACAACCCCTGTTGGTGCTGGTCAGGAAGAAGTGTTCTTGGGTCAGGTTCTGTAGATGATTAGCCTAGTACCAGTGAAGACCAGCAAACAAATGAATTGGTGAGGTGTAGATTTAAATTGAAATAGTATTGAAACTGGCCTACACCTCAGTCAAAATGACTGGAAATAAAATGACCAGGGGTTGTGAAAGTAGGTTTTGCATTACCTGTTTGGAGGACAAAATTGTGTGTTTGGTTTGAAAAATTGCTGTGTGTGAAGTAGGGGTGAAACAATACGGTAAAAAGCGTATTGCAATATATTGCAATACGGCTGACCCGTATTGCAATACGTATTGCAATATGCTGTATATGCTGGCATTTAGCATATCTGACCACTTGTAGTCACTATTAGGGTAGCATATGCTCAAAAGGTGATAAAGAAAACTAGTACATGTGCTTGGAACTCTTCCATTCTTTCAAGATAATGAACTAAAAAGCAATTGTTTCGCATGAACAAATAAAAACAAACTGAAATTGACTAGTCTTTAACACTCACTATCTCGACGATTTTCGTCTGCCATTTTTTTTTCTTCAAGAGCGTACTTGTTTATATAAAAACCAGCGCTACTATACCGAACTTCGGGACATGGCTCAACAGAGTAGACAGTGCGATGCACTAACTTACTCAGTTGCTTACTGCACTAACACTAATACTTTGCTGCTTAACTACTGGAAAACGCAAAAATAAGTGTGAGCAAAGTTATAAGAAATGAATAACATACAAACTCCATTGATCCAAAAGCATTAAAGCTCGACGTTTATTTGGAGTTCGTGTCGTGAATTTTATGTGGTCATAGTTTTACCTAAACACCGGTGACACCGCCTGTGGAAAAAAATAAACAACTTTCGCTTTCGGAAATCTTTAGAACTGTAAGTTGAAAAACGATCGATTTCTGACAGAATTTTTGGGAAAACCAGACTTTCTGATGCAATTAAGAGAAGTTGACATATTGCAGAAATACCGATACGGTAAAATTCGAACCGGTTTCGGTTTTTTCTTTGAATAGACCGCGGTTAATCGGTTAATCGGTAAACCGTTTCACCACTAGTGTGAAGTACCCATGGTTTATTGTAAATTGACCCTCTACTGAACAACAAAATTGTGAATTTGTCCAAAACCATAGTATTGGAAGACAACAATATAACTGTTGCTAGAATTGTTGAAAGTGTCTTTGAGTATAAAACATTGACTGTTTTCAAAGGCTTTCCTCCACAGGGTTGTTAAAACTTGGGATTGTGTGGTAAAGGGTTAACTTGCACAAACATGCACCTGCCTTATAACAATAAAGACATGGACATTAGATTTTACAACTCCATGGTGCTTTTTGGTACCATGTCACTTAGATGACAGGCCATATACTGTAGTCACTATATTTTACAAACACATTTATACTTATTTTCCAGGACAAAAAGTCTGTTGAGAGTGTTTGCTTGTGTTTTTCCCGACTTGTGGACAATTTTCAGAATGATCGACGGATATTAAAAGAGATAGCTGTTCAGGGCTTGTTGACAAATATTCAGCAACTGGTAAATGTTTAGGGTTTTATATTTGAGCAGGGCTGTGGGAAAAGGGGGTTTAACTCTTTACCAAATGACAAAAATGACTTGTCAAAATTGAAAGCATTTGCAGACGACAAAATAAATGAAAATGAAAAATTGAAATTTGTTTTGGGAAGGGTAGAAAACATTGTGGGAAAAGGAGAAAATGCTGGTTACCAGCATTTTCTCCTTTTCCCACAATGTTTTCAAAAGGCTTCTTCCTCAGGGTTGTTAAAAGTCGGGATTGTGTGGAAAGGAGTTAATGCAGTTCTGTAATGAATTGTACCAAGCAAGTCATGGATCAGTGAAATTAATTTTTAGCTCCACTGGCCGAAGGCCAGCGGGCTTATGTCATGGCCCGGTGTCCGTCGTGCGTCCGTCCGTGCGTCCGTGCGTCCGTCCGGTCGTCCGTCCGTCCGTGCGTTAACTTTTATTTCAAACATCTTCTTCTCTGAAACTACCCATCCGATTTTCACGAAACTTCACAGAAATGATCCTGACATGGTCCTCTTCAGAATTTCTTGAAAGAATTTGATTCCTTCAAAAACTCTGGTTGCCATGGCAACAAAACTGAAAAATATTGGAAATCTTTAAAAATCTTCTTGTCTGAAACCATAAGGCATAGGGCTACCAAATTTGGCATGTAGCTTTATGTAGTAGACCTCTATCAAGTTTCTTCAAATTATAGCCCTGGGGTCAAAATTGGCTCTTCCCCAGGGGTCACAAGTTTTACATAGGCTTATATAGAGAAAACTTTAAAAATCTTCTTGTCTGAAACCATAAGGCATAGGGCTACCAAATTTGGCATGTAGCTTTATGTAGTAGACCTCTATCATGTTTCTTGAAATTATAGCCCTGGGGTCAAAATTGGCTCTTCCCCAGGGGTCACAAGTTTTATACATAGGCTTATATAGAGAAAACTTTAAATATCTTCTTGTCTGAAACCATAAGGCCTAGAGCTACCAAATTTGGCATTTAGCTTGATCTAGTTGGAGTCTACCAAAAGTGTCCAAAGTATAGTCCTGGGGTCAATTTGGCCTCATACTTGGAGGGGGGGGTTCACAAGATTTACATAGGCTTACATAGGGAAAACTTTTAAATCTTGGTGTACACAGCCATAAGGCTTAGGCTACCAAATTTTGCATATAATTATAGCATTATTTAGTGGACAGTTACAAAGAGGGCCCAAGTTACAGCTCTAGGATCAAGTTTGGCCCTGCACCAGGGATCACAAGTTTTACATGGGTTTATGGAGTGAAAAGTTCAGAAACCATCTTGTTACCAGCCATAAGGCCAAGAACTCCCACATTTGGCATGTTATTCTTCTAATACAATATTCCCCATTTAGTCAGACTGTAGCCATGAGGTCAAAGTTTTATAAGGGCTTATATAGTGAAGACTTTTCTTCGTGGTTTATATTTATAAGCCAGTGGAGCGATACAGGGCCATCATGGCCCTCTTGTTGTTTAACCTTTACTGCACAATGACGCCTTTTACGCCCCTGGGAAAGAAGCCTTTTGAAAACATTGTGGGAAAAGGAGAAAATGCTGGTAACCACCATTTTCTCCTTTTCCCACAATGTTTTCTTTCCTATCAAAGAAAAATTGAGCCATTTGAGCCACATTGAAATTGTCACCTGCAGATGCTTTCAATTTGGGCAAGGCTAAAATTTTGTCGTCTGGTAATGGGTTAACAACCAATTGACTCATGAGGAAGAATATTTACAAAGCAGAAAGTTTTGACCCAGGTCAGCCTATGCGGGCTGCAGCTGACCTGGGTCTATACTTTTTGCAGATGCATCAAACCCTCTTTTCACAGAGCATAACTCATTAAGTTTTTGTTTCACTGGCAGAATCTTTTTACATGTCAAACATAGTTGTCTTTATAAGCAGTTATGGCAATATCTTTGTCATGTTCTATCGTTAAATCTCCAGTTTTCTTCAGACGGTGCCTTGTCCTTTGCCATTCATAACCCATAGAGTGCTTAGCACAACTTCTCTTGTTTTGTATGGGTATGTAGATCAAGATCAGACTGCATACAATAGGTAGTCTGATGGAAGATCTACACTGCTGTTTTGGTGAATCATGTTTACAAAGACAAAGTGGGAACCACAGCAGTTAAATCAAAATATTGATTCAATAACCTAATTGCTCTGTAGAGTTCAATTTTTATATTCAAGATTCAAGCTGAAATGTACTTGATCTTGTAGCGATTTGAATCAACCTTCTTTTGGTCAGTCATCCTCTCCATTGAAGTTTCTTTCTTAATTGATTTCGTCTTTTACTGCTTTAAGAGTAAAATGGCTATTTTCCAAGGTTAAAAACCCATTTGTATTCAAGACCAGATAATTTCACAATGTACTGGACAATGTAGATCCAGTGTGAGATTGTCCATTTATGCAGTGTGATCTTTATCTACACCAGGGTTCCCCCTGGCTTTTTATTTTCATGCCCCACTTTGGCCAAATGGAAAAAGTTTGTGCCACTTTGAAATTTTAAGTGCCAAGTTTAAGTTGAAATGCGGAATCATCGTTACTTCAATATTCATTACTGAAATACCATAAGTTTAATTTTTAATAATGGTTCAAAAAAGAGATGATAACATAAAACTTTATTTAATCTTTAACCTATCTTTTATGCCTAAGATCATTTTATTTATGGCAGAACATTGCTTCAGCTTCTGTCAGGACATGTGTAGAATTATAAGCAGCTTGATGGTAGAGAAATATCATTATATATTTCTTATGCCAGAAATTGGCTTCCATACAATTGCAAGGCACAAGTCTTGCACTCCCAATGCCCTGCACTGGGGAAACGTTTGGGATACTGTTTAAATGAATTTTGTTACACTGCTATTATTTGTTAGAGTATTTTTCCCAAGCATGTTTTCAGATGAAAAATTCTAAATAGTTATCACCTATATTTATGAGGAGTGTTCAAATATGAATGCATCTAAGCACTTAAAATTTGATTCTTCATAGGTTTCACTGAAATTTTTGTATTGTTCCCTCAAAGTATTCACCTCCAACAGATATACAAAGTTTCAGTCTCCGGATCCAATCTTGGAAGGCATTCTCATAGTCTTTTTTCCCGAGCAGGAACCCTGTCTACGTTATCCACAAAACACATGATATGATCCTCAGCATCTACATCTTACACCGGTAAACTCTAATTTTTGTGTATTTCTCGAATCAGAAATGGGGTTCAAAGCATCTAATGCATTGCTAACTCTACTAAATAACAAAATTCTGAACTAGACAAAATTCAAAGCATTTGTAGACTACAAAATAAATGTAGCTCAAGTGATAATTACTGTCTTTGAATTAGTAAAAAACATTGATGGTTCCCAGCATTTTCTTCCTTTCTCACAATGTTCTCATAAGCCTTTTTCTTCAGGGATTTTGTGGTAAAGATTTAACTCATTACCTCTAGCCAATACAGTGTTTTTGTCTTGCAGTTTGTTACTTTTGAAAACATTATTACAAAGGGAGAATTGACCTTTTTGCAACAGTGTTTTCTGAGATTTATGCATGAAATCTGAATTAAAATTAACCTTTTACCAAGCAGTCTCTAGTTTTAATGACCCTTACAAGAATGGCTTTCAGAAAAAAATGTGAGAAAACAAGAAAATGCTTGTAACCATCATTTCCCCTTTTTCCATGATGTTTTCAAAAGTCTTAACTTTCCAGGGTTGTTAAAAGTCGGGATTGTGTGGTAATTGGTGATACAAAGAAGTTATAGAATCACACTTAATTTGATTTTTTTTCCTAACAGCTTGTGGTAAGCCCACCAGTGGTGAGCACCAATACTTTTGTCATGGTGATACGGATGTTGGCCATCATGTGTGGAAGCTGTCCAGATCTAGCTGTTGTGTTACTGAGGCAGAGTAAGTGATGAGACTTGAACTGACAAAAAAGATACTCATTTTGTCATCGATAATTACACACATTTTTAGCTCACCTGAGCATGAAGTGCTCAAGGTGAGCTTTTGTGATCGCCCAATGTCCGTCGTGCGTCGTGCGACGTCCGTCGTCCGTCGTCCACAATTTCTTTAAACATCTTCTCCTCCTAAACCACAGGGCCAATCTTGATGAAACTTGGCAGGGATGTTCCTCAGGTGAAGCTCTACCAAAGTTGTTCAAGAGATTGAATTCCACCCGTAACTCTGGTTGCCATGGCAACCAAAGGGAAAAAAATTGCAAAATCTTTGAAAATCTTCTTCTTTGAAACTAGAAGGCATAGAGCTTTGATATTTGGTATGTAGCATCTCCTAGTGGACCTCTACCAAGTTTGTTCATATGATATCCCTGGGGTCAAAACTGGCCCCGCCCCGGGGGTCACAAGTTCAAACATAGGAACAAAGAAGGAAAACTTTAAAATTCTTCTTCTCTGAAACTGGAAGGCGTGGAGCTTTGATATTTGGCATGTAGCATCTCCTAGTGGACCTCTACCAAGTTTGTTCATATGATGTCCCTGGGGTCAAAACTGGCCCCGCCCCGGGGGTCACAAGTTCTAACATAGGAACAAAGAAGGAAAACTTTAAAATTCTTCTTCTCTGAAACTGGAAGGCGTGGAGCTTTGATATTTGGCATGTAGCATCTCCTAGTGGACTTCTACCAAGTTTGTTCATATGATGTCCCTGGGGTCAAAACTGGCCCCGCCCCGGGGGTCACAAGTTCAAACATAGAAACAAAGAAGGAAAACTTTAAAATTCTTCTTCTCTGAAACTGGAAGGCGTGGAGCTTTGATATTTGGCATGTAGCATCTCTTAGTGGACCTCTACCAAGTTTTTTCATATGATGTCCCTGGGGTCAAAACTGGCCCCGCCCCGGGGGTCACAAGTTTCGAACATAGGAACAAAGAAGGAAAACTTTAAAATTCTTCTTCTCTGAAACTGGAAGGCGTGGAGCTTTGATATTTGGCATGTAGCATCTCCTAGTGGACTTCTACCAAGTTTGTTCATATGACGTCCCTGGGGTCAAAACTGGCCCCGCCCCGGGGTAACAAGTTTCAAACATAGGAACAAAGAATGAAAACTTTAAAATTCTTCTTCTCTGAAAATGGAAAGCGTAGAGCTTTGATATTTGGCATGTAGCATCTCCTAGTGGACCTCTATCAAGTTTGTTCATATGATGTCCCTGGGGTCAAAACTGGCCCCGCCCCGGGGGTCACAAGTTTCAAACATAGGAACAAAGAATGAAAACTTTAAAGTTCTTCTTATCTGAAAATGAAAAGCGTAGAGCTTTGATATTTGGCATGTAGCATCTCCTAGTGGACCTCTACCAAGTTTGTTCATATGACGTCCCTGGGGTCAAAACTGGCACCGCCCCGGGGGTCACAAGTTTCGAACACAGGAACAAAGAAGGAAAACTTAAAAGTTCTTCTTCTCTAAAACTGGAAGGCATAGAGCTTTGATATTTGGCATGTAGCATCTCCTAGTGGACCTCTACCAAGTTTGTTCGTATGACGCCCCTGGGGTCAGAACTGGCCCCGCCCTGGGGGTCACAAGTTTCAAACATAGGAACAAAGAATGAAAACTTTAAAATTCTTCTTCTCTGAAACTGGAAGGCGTAGAGCTTTGATATTTGGCATGTAGCATCTCCTGGCGGACCTCTACCAAGTTTGTTCATATGATGTCCCTGGGGTCAAAACTGGCCCCACCCTGGGGGTCACAAGTTTCGAACATAGGAACAAAGAAGGAAAACTTTAAAATTCTTCTTCTCTGAAAATGGAAAGCGTGGAGCTTTGATATTTGGCATGTAGCATCTCCTAGTGGACCTCTACCAAGTTTGTTCATATGATGTCCCTGGGGTCAAAACTGGCCCCGCCCTGGGGGTCACAAGTTTCGAACATAGGAACAAAGAATGAAAACTTTAAAATTCTTCTTCTCTGAAACTGGAAGGCGTGGAGCTTTGATATTTGGCATGTAGCACCTCCTAGTGGACCTCTATCAAGTTTGTTCATATGATGTCCCTGGGGTTAAAACTGGCCCTGCCCTGGGGATCACAAGTTTCAAATGTAGGCACAAAGAAGGAAAACTTTAAAATTCTTCTTCTCTGAAACTGGAAGGCGTAGAACTTTGATATTTGGTATGTAGCATCTCCTAGTGGACCTCTAACAAATTTGTTCATATGATGCCCCTTGGGTCAAAACTGGCCCCGCCTCGGGGGTCACAAGTTCAAACATAGGAACAAAGAAGGAAAACTTTGAAGTTCTTCTTCTCTGAAACTGGAAGGCATGGAGCTTTGATATTTGGCATGTAGCATCTCCTAGTGGACCTCTACCAAGTTTGTTCATATGATGTCCCTGGGGTCAAAACTGGCCCCGCCCTGGGGGTCACAAGTTTCGAACATAGGAACAAAGAATGAAAACTTTAAAATTCTTCTTCTCTGAAAGTGGAAGGCATAGAGCTTAGATATTTGGCATCTAGCATCTCCTAGCGGACCCCTACCAAGTTTTTTCATACAATGGTCCTTGGGTCAAAACTGGCCCTGCCCCGGGGGTCACAAGTTCTAACATAGGAACAAAAAAGGAAAACTTTAAAATTTTTCTTTTGTAAACCTTGAAGGCATAGAGCTTTGTTATTTGGTATGTAGTGAACCTGTTCTAAGTTTGTTATCCCACCTGAGCACAACATGTTCAGTCAATTTGAAATTGGGTCACCTGGGTCATAAACTAGGTCACTAGGTCAAATTAAATAGATACCTTGTGGGCACTCTAGAGGCCACATTTATTGCTCAAATGACCTGAAATTTGGTCAGAATGTTTGTCTTCATAAAATCTCGGATGAGTTTGGACTTAGGTCACCTGGGACCATAAACTAGGTCACTAGTTCAAATTAAAGGAATTCCTTGTGGGCACTCTAGAGGCCACATTTTTGGCTCAAATGACTTGAAAATTGGTCAGAATGTTTGTCTTGATAAAATCTCACATGAGTCCGAATTTGGGTCATGTGGGGTCTTAAATTAGGTCACTAGGTCAAATTAAAGAAATACCTTGTGTGCACTCTAGAGGCCGCATTTATCGTTCAATTGATTTGAAAATTGGTTAAAATGTTTCTCTTGAGGAAATCTATGATGAGTTTAAAAGTGCGTCACCTGGGGTCATAATCTAGGTCACTAGGTCAAATTAAAGAAATACTTTGAGGGCACTCTAGAGGCTACATTTCTTGCTCACTTGACTTGAAAATTGGTTAGAATGTTTGTCTTGATGAAATATCAGATGATTTTGATATTGGATCACCTGGGGTCATAAACTAGGTCATTTGGTCAAATTAAAGAAATACCTTGTAGGCACTCTAGAGGCCACATTTATCGCTCAAATGACCTGAAACTTGGTCAGAATTTTTGTCTTGATAAAATCTCGAATGGGTTTGGATTTGGGTCACCTGGGGTCATAAACTAGGTCACTAGGTCAAATTATAGAAATACCTTGTGGGCACTCTAGAGGCCACATTTTATGCTCAGTTGACCTGAAATTTGGTAAGAATGTTTGTCTTGATAAAATCTCACATGAGTCCAAATTTGGGTCAACTTGGATCATAAACTAGGTCATAGGGTCAAATTAAAGAAATACCTTTTGGGCACTCTAGAGGCCACATTTATTGCTCAATTGACTTGAAAATTGTTCAGAATGCTTGTCTTGATAAAATCTCTTGAAAAAATCTAGGATGAGTTTAAAATTGGGTCACCTGGGTCATAATCTTGGTCACTAGGTCAAATTAAAGAAATACCTTGTGGTCACTCTTGAGGCCACATATCTTGCTTGACTGACTTGAAAATTGGTCAGAATGTTTGTCTTGATGAAATATCAGATGAGTTTGAAATTGGGTCACCTGGGGTCATAAACTAGGTCACTTGGTCAAAATAAAGAAATACCTTGTGGGCACTCTAAAGGCCACATTTATTTCTCAATTGATTTAAAATTGGTCCAAATGTTTGTCTTGATAAACCCTACATGAGTCTGAATTTGGGTCATGTGGCATCTTAAATTAGGTCACTAGGTCAAATTAAAGAAATACCTTGTGGGCACTTTAGAGGCTACATTTATCATTCAGTTGATTTGAAAATTGCTTAAAATGTTTGTCTTGATGAAATCTAGGATGAGTTCAAAATTGGGTCACCTGGGCTCATAATCTAGGTCACTAGGTCAAATTAAAGAAATACCTTTAGGGCACTCTAGAGGTCACATTTCATGCACAATTGACTTGAAAGTTGGTCAGAATGTTTGTCTTGATGAAATATTGGGTGAGTTTGAAATTGGGTCAGCTGGGGTCATAAACTAGGTTACTGGGTCAAATTTAAGAAACACTTTGTGGGCACTCTAGAGGCCACATTTATTGCTCAATTAACTTGAAAACTGTTCAGAATGTTTGTCTTGATAAATTTTTTGATGAGTTCTAAATTGGGTCACGTGGGGTGATAAATTAGGTCACTAGGTCAACTTATGGAAATTCCTTGTGGATGCTCTAGAGGCCACATTTTAAGCTCAATTGACCTGACAATTGGTCAGAAATTGGATTATGCACGTTGAGTGAATTTCGCCTATTGACTCAGGTGAGCGACCCAGGGCCATCATGGCCCTCTTGTTAATCCTTTGCCAAATAATCTCTTCTTGTAATGACCTGAATATTTTGAAAACATTGTGGACAAAGGAGAAAATGCTGGTAGCAAGCATTTTCTCCTTTGACCACTATGTTTTCTAACATTTTGAATACGAACAGCATCATTGAAGTCACATTTCGTTTGTACTCTGCAAATGGGTTCACATTTAGTTTGTAGTCTGCAAATGTGCTCAATCTGGATGAAGCCCAAAATTTTGTTGTCTTGTTAAGAATTTAACTTGAATTACTCTTAACCCTTTTCCAAATGACAAATTTTAGGCTCTCCCCTCCCAAATTGAAAGCATCTGCAGAAGACAAATCTGAAAGTGGTACAAATGAACTTAAATTTAATTTCAAGGGGTAGAAAACATCGTGAGAGTAGAAAATGCCGATGACCAGCATTTTCTACTTTTCGAATGATGTTTTCAAGAGGGTTCTACATCAGGGTCATTAAAGTGCAGGATTGTTTGGTAAAAGGTGGGTGAATGATTGCGTCCTGGAAACCTAACCAATACTGAAGCCAAGGTGAGGGAAAGTTTCAAAAGATTAGTGCCTGGTAAGGAATTTAAACCCAAATCCTCTTATGTATGAGGCTGACACTCTACCCTACTTCTATTTAAATCAAAATCTCTTTTTCAAATTTAAAGGCCTTCCTGAGGCCAAAAGCAAACAGTCCATGAGTCAAAGTGCAGGCAGATTTAATTCATATTATTTTACCCTTAGGCTGCTAAGTGCAACTTGTAGACCTTTTTTGGACAGTGTGGATCAAGATCATACTGCACAGAACATGCAGTCTGATCTTGGATCTATACTGTCATTTAAGGAGATATTTTATCCCCCAAAAATACCTATGAAATAGCAAAAATTGAATTTTTACATTCAGCTTGAAAGTTCGTTTTATTTACTTAGCAGCGTAAGGGTTAACTCTTTACCAAACAATCCCAACTTTTAACGACCCTGAGAAAGAAGCCTTTTGAAAACATTGTGGGAAAAGGAGAAAATGCTGGTAACCAGCATTTTCTCCTTTTCCCACAATGTTTTCTACCCTTCCCAACACAAATTTCAATTTTTGAGTCGCATTTAATTTGTCATCTGCAAAGACTTTCAATTTAGACAGGTCTAAAATTTTGTCGTTTGGTAAAGGGTTAAAAGTCTGGATATTCTTGTGAATCTGACAAAGTGTCACAGTACAGTGTGTCAAAGTTCCAGTGGCTGGTAGAAAATGAATTGTAAAAGTGGAATGAATGTTGCCAACTCGATATCTTCTTGTTTATATTTCAGAGGTGGCAGACACTCTGTGCTATCTGTTAATTGGGACATCAGAACATGCTACAAAGAATGTGGAACTGGTATCCAGAACTCCGCAAGAATTATATGAAATTGTTTGTCTCATAGGGTAAGATTATTTGCAATGTAGGATGCATAAAGAACTGTGACAAAAAAGAGCTGGGAAAAGGAGCCCTGACCAGTTATCAATCCAGAGTATTTACCATTCTAAGCTTAAATGGCACCTTCTGCTTTTCAGTCAGTCCTATTTCTTTGCAGAGAACTGACAGAGAAACAGAAATGTATGCTCTTTGAAAATGAGATAAGTGGAATTTTAGACAGAGGTTTAGAGGCAAAAAAATATTTTATTCGCACAAAATGAATGTTCTCTGTGAATATCCTAATCAGTCTGTCTTTTCAGTCTGTGTGCTTATATTTATTAAAACTTTTTTTACTAACAACTTAAAATTCAAAACTTCGTCAAGTTTTTTCAGACAAAGCTTCTGTTTGACAAGCAGTGGAAATTGGAATGTATAATTTAGAAAGAAAATGTTCTGTATTGCAGGGAGCTGTTACCTGTTTTACCCTCAGATGGCATTTTTTCTATTGATTCCTTGATGAGGAAGGGATCCTTTACCAATACAGATGCTGTTGTTTGGCAGTGGAGAGATGACAGAAATGTTTGGCATTCATATGCACCTATAGACAGTAAAATTGTTGAGGTTTGTCATGAGTTTGTTTCTTGTAAACAGAATTATTATTTAGGCCAGACTAGCTCCATTGCTTTTATTTCATGTATCATGATGTAGGAATTGCTTGATCTTAGGCTTATATTTAAGCAAAGACCATGAAAACTAGTAGACTTGTTGTTTAGTATTACAGGCATGTTATAATGACTTTCCTGCCAAAGTCTGGCTAATTAGACTTGTTAAGTTGTTAGGAAATGATTCGTAAGTGTGTGAATCTATGAAATACTGCCTCAAGATTTCCTAATCAGTTCTTGCTGCCTGTCATTATACAAAACTATAACATGAATTGGAATGGGCACTTTTTCCTGTCCATCTTTTACATTAATTTGAACCCTCTTTGGCTGTTCTCCCTTTTGTTTCTAACCCTATTTTTTGTTGACAATGGCCAAAATTTATTTTCTGTTTTATGTCTTAGATTCTTTTGACAATTTTTTTTTTTTTCAAGAATATAGAGTAAAAAGTTGTAATTTGTGTGGTATTAGGTTAAACATTGGTATTGATTTCGAAGGTTTTTGCTTTATCATTAGGCTGCACACCAGTCGGGAGAAGATGAAGTCAGTTTATCCACAATGGGTAGGGCGTATACCATTGACTTTAACTCAATGCAACAAATCAACGAAGATACAGGCACCACAAGACCTGTACAGAGAAAAACAAATCCATTTGGGTCAATTAATTCCCAGCATTCAGGTACATAGCATCATAGAACCTTTGTCTTGTATAACTTGGATACAATTGATTATTTAACCGTCTCTCATTCCTCTCTCACCACTGAAGATTGTTCCGACAATGGTGATGTGAGAAAGTAGCCAGTGGCTTTGGAAGAAAGTTGTGTGAATTACTGGTGAAAGAATATCCAGGAAAGCATGAAGAGGTGCACTGACGCCATATATAACTGAAATAATGTTGAAAACGGCTCCAAACAAACTAGAGGAGTTTATAGCAGTCAACTTTAAAAACCACCTTTTTTACAAGCAGATCGTCAGAATGATTTGAATTTTAATTCTTGATTTCATGCGAAGATATTTTAGCAAAAGGAGATATAGCTTGTTACCTTCAATTTCCCCTTTTGCAGCTATGGTTTCAAATATTTTATACTGGATGTCATAGAAAGTTGAGTTGATAACAGTTGGAAGGCATATGCGTAATTATGGTTAACTCTTATCCTGCTAAATATATAAAACTTTCAAGCCAAAGGCAAAAACCATATTGTTGGTATTTCAAAGTCATGGGGGTTGGGAAAATATCTCTTTATCGGACAGTGTAGATCAAAGATCAGACTGCAGTCTGATCTTGATCTATACTGTCCGCAAAAGGTCCGTGAGTCGTGCTTAGCAGCCTATGGATTAATAGTCAATGAAATATTTCTTTTCTGGAAAAGGTTAGAATTCTTCAAATCAATATGAATTACCAGTGACAGGCAAACTGTTTTGAAACATTAGAGTAGTATCTGGTAGTACTCTTTAATATATTAAAAGCATTTCATATGAACTAAATGTGACTAAAATGATGTAATTTGTCCTTGTAAAGGGTAGAACACTTTGGTTGAAAAGGAGAAATTGTTGGCAGGGTTCCCCCTGGCCATTTGTTTTCTTGCGCCATCACTTTCGCCAAATGAGAAAAGTTTGCGCCACATTAAAATAATTGGAGCCAGTTGGTGCCATTTTTAAAATGAAAGTACATGGGGTCGGCCAGGATAAAATATTGGTTAATAAAATATCTTTTCTTTGTTTGTATCATGAGCAATGAAATAAATGAGACAACATTTTTCCATTTGATTAGTTTTTTAACTCATATCTATATTCATTGCATGAATATAGTTCAGCAGCAGGCGCTTGATTTTCAGGGAAAATCCCAAGGTGAAAAAGGGGCATGGCTGTGCTTAAAAATGCTTTGTTACCTGCTTGTTGTATATAGGTTCACCTTGTGATAGTTACTAACTTGCCCAGGTTTTAAGTATATATCTTAACTCTTTCCCAAAAGACAAAATTTTAGATCAGTTGAACATTGATGTTAGTACCAGGATTTTCTCCTTTTCCCGCAATGTTTTCAGAAGGCTTCTTTCTCAGGGTCGTTAAAAGTCAGGATTGTATGGTAAAGAGTTAAGTAATAACAGAGGTATTCAAAAATTAATTGCGACGGCAATATAACTTGACGTTGTATTCTTCAAAAACGGCCGAGGTAAAAATGTTGACTTGTCCGTATTGAAAGCTCTGACAGACAAGAAATTACTGAGTTATTCATAGATCAAGTGATAAATCTTGTCTTTTGAAAGGTAGAAAACATTAATGGGCAATAAGATCATAATCGAAATCTACCGATCACTGTTTACATAAAAAAAAATAGCGACCGACTTCTTTAACTGAGAAAGGAATAATCGATCGCGAAATTTCCAGTTTGCAAACATAAGTGGCGAGCCGATAAATCAGTTATCCCGAGGTCCAATCTTCTTTCATTGATGTGTTAATTACCGAATTTAATCCACCTAAAAATGGTGTGGTCGTCACTAAATACAAACCATAATGACCCGCATGTATTATGCATATAACACAGAATCAAGGCGTGGCTTAAGAAATTATGGGCGGCGACTAAATCTAGTATGTGATTCCTGATTGGTTCGCAGTACTTCACTATGTGTAAAAATTCTGTTTTCACACCATTGGATGCAGATGGGGGCGTGACAAAATTGACATTTGATTGATTATTAGCATTGCATGGTGTATATGCGTGTATTGTGTGTAACTAGACAAATCCCATGTAATATACAGATTGTTATTTAGATCACCTGCTGTGACGGGGTGTACTGGCGACAATTTACAAACTGCTTATCGATTTTTCAGTTATAGATACGCTTTCACGCATTGAGGTGACGGGGACCAGTATCAAAATGTACGGCACCCCTATGTGGAAAATATCGGCGCCAGTCATTTTCGCCATTTGGCTTTTTCTTGCGCCACATTACAAAATCTATCGCAAATGGCGCCAAATGCGAAGCCCAGCGGGAACCCTGGTTGGCTATTAGCATTTTCTTAGGGTTTCTTGAACTCGGGAATTGTGTGGTAAAAGGTTATGTTTACTTGTATCTTAGGTTCAGAGACAGACTTGGAACGTTGTGACTCGAGGGCGGAGGTTCTCAAGGAAGATAATGAGCTGGCTTCAGCTTTTATACAGACATTGTTCTCTGTTCTATATGAAGTCTACAGCTCCTCTGTAAGTCACTTATTAACTCTGCCAAACGACAAAATTTTAGACTTGTCCAAATTGAAAGCATTTGCAGACGACAAAATAAATGTGACTAAAATGATGTAATTTGTTTTAGGCAGGGAAGAAAACATTGTAGGAAAAGGAGAAAATGCTGGTTACCAGCATTTTCTTCTTTTCCCACAATGTTTTCCTAAGGCCTTCTTCCTCAGGGTTGTTAAAAGTCGGGTTTATGTGGTAAAGGGTTAAATCATCTGTTTGTAGGTTTCTGTAGTAGTGGTAATTGTACACATCAGTTTGTCAAAGTTATTTAGCAATGTTTAGCACTTTTAAAAGTTGAAGATATGGCTTATTGTTTTACCTCAATTTCAGGTATGTACAATCATACTAGGATATTTAAGAAACTATGTATTCAAAAATGAGTTCCTTTCCTTGACTCACAGGAGTGTGTCTAACTGATGACAATTTCAATGAATAGTGCCATTTTACTTAATAGTGCTAAAGGCCATTAAATTTGTTCATGCTAGAAGCATGTAAGGAAACAATTTATTTGGTAGATTATTTTCATTTTGTTTTTGTAGGCTGGTCCCACAGTTCGTCACAAGTGTTTACAGACATTGTTACGGATGATATATTACAGTACAAGTGATCTCTTGAAAGAAGTCCTCAAGTCTCAACCTGTGTCTAGGTTAGATGTTTCCTTGTATTTTTTGCTTAACTCTTTACCAAACGACAAAATTTTCCAAATTGAAAGCATTTGCAGACGACAAAATAAATGTGATTGAAAAATAAAAATTTATTTTGGGAAGGGTAGAAAACATTGTGGGAAAAGGAGAAAATGCTGGTTACCAGCATTTTCTCCTTTTCCCACATTGTTTTCAAAAGGCTTCTCCCTCAGGGTTGTTTAAACTTGGGATTGTGTAAGAGTTAATATTTTATACCAAATGGTCAAGTACCATTAATTCTTCAGTTGAACCCCCCCCCCCTTTCCCCTTTTTATCACTGCCCCCAGCTTTTCCCCAGCCTAACTAAAATTGGACTTGCCCCAGAACCAATCTATCGATGAAGTTGAAACAACTTAAGATGCATCATGGTGCGGTAAATGGTTAACAACCTTGACAAAAAGCCTTCTGAAAGCATCATGGGAAAGGGAAAGAAATGCTGGTAACTAGCATTTTCTTTTTTTTTTTTTTGCCACAATAGTTTCTACCATTTCAAAGACAAATTCTATCATTTTAGTCACATTAACCCTTTACCACACATTCCTAAGTTTTAACGACCCAGAAGAAAAATCCTTTTGAAAACATTGTGGGAAAAGGAGAAAATGCCAATAACCAGCATTTTCTCCTTTTCCCACAGTGTTTTCTACCCTATAAAAAACATCATTTGAGCCACATTTAAATTGTCTGCAAATGCTTTCACGTTAGAGAAATCTGCATTTTTGTCGTGTGGTAAAGAGGTAATACATCATCTGGTATGCATATCATTTCAGTGTGTCTAAATTTTATTTAGTCTGGTAAAGAGTGAATAAAACTTGGTTTCAGAGTAAACAATTTTACAAATAAAGAATCTACTCATTTATTAATGGATGAAAATTCATTTAGTTACGCTTCAAATTTTGTATAAAATTGAAAAAGAATGCAGAGTAAAGTTTGACCATTTGTTGAAATATATCTAGCTGTAAATCAAATATTGAATCAAACAAACACCCGCATTTTAGTGCATAAAATGTTAAGTCCTTGTTTCTTATTCCATTTAGTATATTGAAGTGGTGCTCTGTGAAAAGGGGGCTTAATGCAAATGCAAAAAGTATTGACCTATGTGACACCTTTCAGGCTGAAATAGGCCTAAACTTTTTGCATTTTGTCAATTTTTTGCATGTCAAAGGACCAGTGTAAACCGTGATGCGGTCAGTAGTTAGACAAAATGGATTTTATGGACCCCAAGTTATGTGATAATTTATTTGGTATTTTGCATTATGGAGATGCATTAAGCCCCCTTTTGCCAGACATGGCTCATATTTTTATGAATAATGTTGATATGTTGTATGTATGTTTTTTCAGTCACATAGCAGCCATGATGTCGTCCCAAGATTTGAAAGTTGTTGTGGGAGGTATTCAGATGGCTGAAATATTGATGCAGAAACTACCAGATATATTTAGTGTTTATTTTAGAAGAGAGGGTATGTGGGAACCTTAAAACTCTTTACTAGACGACAGAATTCTAGACTTGTCTGTGTTCAAAGCATTTGAATCATGCTCTGGCTAAAGAGGGCTTAATGCATCTCCGTGATGCACCATGCCAAGCTAGACATCACATAGTTAGGGATCCTTAAAATTCACCATTTCTAACAGTCAACTGTATCATAAGGTAGAAATTGACCTGTAGCGAAAAGTGTCAGCCCAGGTTAGCCTGCGTTGACTGCCCAGGCTGACCTGGGTCGATACTTTTCGCAGATGCATTAAGCCCCCTTTTGCCAGAGCATGGCTCATTTGTAGATGAGAGGCGGAAAATAGAGGAGAGGATAGAAAATAATGTGGGCATAGGCGAGAATGCTGAATATTGGTTTTTCTTATGGATTGTGTAGGAAAGAGAGAGAAAGATGGGCATAGTTCACCTGAAAGGGCCTGATAATAGATCCTGACTATCAGAGCACTGAAAATAGATTAACCATTATCCTGCTGAATAGATAAAACTTTCAAGCCGATGGTAAAAACCTGAATAATGTCTTTCAAACTTATTTTTCAGAGAAAAGATATCTTGTTATTGGACAGTGTAGATTCAGGATGAGACAGCATGTTCTGTGCATTCTGATCTTGATCTACATTGTCCGCAAAAGGTCCTTGAGTTGTGCTTAGCAGCTTAGGGTTAACAAATATTCTAGGAGACAGAGAAGATCCAAGATCTGACTCTAGGTTTTCTGTATGTCAGATCTTGATCTTCAGTAGACAGAAGCAATTTTGCCCCGTGTCCTAACTCTTTCCCAAATGATCCTGTACTTTTGCCATGTTATGTTTCAAGGCTTTTGAATACATTTTGGGAAAAGGAAAAAATGCTTGTAACAAGCAATTTCTTCCTTTTTCACAAAGTTTCCAACCCTATCAGAGAACTTCAGTGCATTTGTACCAGTTAGAATTTGTTGTTTACAAACTCTTTCAGTTTCAAAGAGTTTTCCATTTGTCATTCAGAAGGAGGTCAAGGGTTCTTTACAGTAATATGTTCTACTCTTATTTCCAGGAGTAATGCATCAGATGAAGAAGTTAAGTGAGATAGATCCCAATGCTGTTACACCAGTCAAGCCCTCCCAACCATCCCCATCCTCCCTGCAGTCTGGTTCCCTGACCAGTATCAGCAGCAGTGCTACCAGCATTAGCTCCAGGTCAACAGAAAGTGAGAGAAAAGAGACAGATTCTTCATCTCTTAGTATGGCAGAGGGCGGCTCTAACACATCTACGGATGACCATAGCACAAACTCGGCACAGCTGTAAGTGGTGTTTGACATACACCGAGGTTTTTCCTCAAAAAGTGAAAGGCTGGTGTATTTTCATGCCCCACCCCCTACCTCCTGAAAGAAGAGAGGGTTTAGTGGTTTGCTCAGTTTGTTGGTCAGAAAGTTGCTCAATAATTTCACCCTTTCATATATTGTAAACCTGGAAATTATTTTGCGCTATGTAAGTTAGTGAAGTTTGCAGACATGTTGACTTCATGAACTTTAATTGCTGCAAAATTGGCTGTTGCTGTGGAATCGCAAACATTTTTAGCTTGGGTATGAAAAATAAACATTTTATATAGAATTCTCATACACTTTACTGACCTTCAAAACAACAGGGCAGAAGCAGACGAACAACAATACAACTTATCAACATGTATATACACATGTGACGCTACAGAGAGGCGTGTCCAATTTTTACCATATTTTACCCTTTTTCTTTTTAATTCTTTTCACAATCTCCTTTCTTACTTCATCCTTAGCTGCCCTGACAGAAATGCTGCTACTCTCTGGTAACATTTCAGCAAGAGGATCACTCCCATCAATTGTGCAAGATTTTTTTTTCTCTGGAGTGAAAAAATACTGTACTGACATGTCGACTGATTATTTTAAATGTAAGAAAATACTGGAAGACAAATCGAATGAGAAGTCATACTTGAATGTTACTTACCCTTATACAGTAACAAATTTCTGACGCATACAACTGGGCATTAACAGCAAATGAATTGAACATGGATTGTTTGGTAAAGGATTGGAGAATAAAAGATGATTTGAATGTGGCTCAGTTGTTTAGGTGTTGGATTTGTAATCAGTAAATCCTAAGATTGATTCTAGCTGGGGTTGTTAGTCACATGGGAGTGCCATTGAAATAGGCACTCAGAGCCCAAGCCCAGTACTGCTGGAAAACAGGAAAAACATAAATAAAAGTGTCTTGATATGACTGAAGTATTTTGAAATTGGCATAAAACACCACTGATACTTCTAACAATCTAACAAAAATGATTTCAGGAGATTGAGTGATGTCCTCAAGAGAAAGAAACCCCCAAAAAGGCCTGTGAGGAAGGGCAGCAAGACAGATGAAAGTCAGGATGTTGGTTTGAAATCGGGTACCGGAATTGGACGCTCAAGTCGCAGTAAAATCTCATCCAAAGAAAAATCGAGCAGTACTTCTTCCAAAATGTCCTTCTTGCCAAGTTTGAACCCCAGGAGTTGGGGAAAACTTGGAAATACATCCTCACCAGACAGACCTCTTCTCTCAAAGGTTTGTCAATTTTTATGATAGAAATAAAGATTGGATTAGTATTTTCTGGTCCAAAGAGTAAAATCTGTTAAGGTTCTCACTGAATTCTGTGTTGTGTGTACTCATTAGAATTACCTTCTTGAGACAATGAGATTTTTCTAATGAGTGCCCACAACACAGGTCTTAGTGAAGAATTGATTTTTTTAGGAATTTTTGACCCCCTCACCCTCTTCTTTTCTGGACCACTTCGATTGATTTTCTTTCATTTTGTTTTCTTGAACTTAAGCCAGTGCCCATCTATTTCAACATATTTCTTTTACAACAATATCTTCATAACTGAAACTTCGGTAGAGCTCAGTAAAAATTGATAGTTAATATACACAAAATGACTGAACTGGGCAGAAAATGGCTTTGGTACAAGGTAGTGGTTTTAGTGTATGGAATGACCGATCTGGGTAAGAAAAAAATAGAGTTGCAAAAGAATAATTACTGTGTCAAAAATACCTGAAAGATAGATACTTGTAGATAGAAGTTAGGCTGAGATCTTGGATTGCAAAGGCTTTTTCATTGAAAACAGTGTAATACAGGAATTAAAAAAAAACAAAAAAAAACTTTGTTGATATTTAGATTCAGGCTTTGTCATATATATTTTTTTATTTTGCAAAAAGAAGAAAGTGTTCATTACTCACCATTTTTTTGATTGATAAGAAGTGTTTCAGATATTTTTAAGGACTTTTGGATGCATCTGGAGGAAGAAGCATGCTTACTAATATTTGAGCTATGCTCCTGCAAAGGAAATATTGATGCATGTCCGTGATGGATCATGATAACAAGCAAAATCATCACAGTATGGATCAATAAAATCTATACATTATGGGTCAATAAAATCTATACATTATGGATCAATAAAATCTATACATTATGGATCAATAAAATCTATACATTATGGGTCAATAAAATCTATACATTATGGATCAATAAAAATCTATATATTATGGATCAATAAAATCTATACATTATGGATCAATAAAATCTATACATTATGGATCAATAAGATCTATTTTATATAACAACGGACTGAATCCTTGGGTACACTAGTCCTTTGACGTGCAGAAAATGTACCAAAACCAAAAAGTTTCGGCCCAGGTCAGCCTGCGCGGACTGCGCAGGCTGACCTGTGTCGATACTTTTTAACAGATGCATAAAGCCCCATTTGTTTTTATTTTGAAACCAGGACTCAAGTTTAAAGCCTGTCCATCCACCCATGCCTAACAACAAAGATAAAATCAAAACATGGATTAAAGAACAGGGTAAGTACTTTCTTTTTTTTTTTTTTTTTTTTTTAAGTTTCATCCGTTATTTGTTGTGCTTGAAAGCAACATCAACTGCAAAACAACAGAAGTAACATCAGGGTTGAGAGTTAAAGTTAGCTTTCATAACTGACGATACTTCTCCCTATTTGATATTAAACAAAGTTATTGTTCTATTGATCTGGAAGTCCTTTGACCCTTTGTCTCAGAACAAATCTTAGAGTAGTCCATATTGAAAGGCTTTTCAGACATCAACATGAGTGTTGCTCAAACTTTTTGAGTGTTTTTTCTTACCGGGTAGAAAACATTGTGGGAAATGGAGAAAGTGCTGGTTACCAGCATTTTCCCCTTTCCCATAATGTTTTCAGATGCCCTCTTTCTCAGGGTCTTAACGTTAAAACTGAGGATTGTTTGGTAAAGGGTTAAGCAGGTGCACTGCAGTAGAAAATATGTCAAGCACCTTCATCATGTGTGCTGAAAATTCTTTTCGCAAAGGAAACATTAACCTGTGCGTGTGTGTTTGTGCGGGGGGATAACTGCAGAAAGAAACAGTAAACAGCTACCTGTTATCAAATCAAAGCTACATACATTTTGTTTATAATCCCTGAGAATGCTGAGAGACATGTAAAGTGCTAGCTGGGTAGCTCCAAGGTTAGCATATCTGACTCATGACCTTGTGGTTGCGGGTTCGATACCCATTTGAGGCAAACTTTGTTTCCGGCAATTTTTTGCCTCTCACCTCTGGTGCATGTGAAAAAAGCAGTTTAACATGGTAAGAAAGTTGTGTTAGTACTGGTGTGAGAAAGCCAGGAAACACATGTGTATGTATACTGACCACCTTGATATGACCTAAGCTATTAAAAATGGTGTTAAACACCAAACAAAACAAACTACTGTCAGACAAGTTTCAGATAGTATCTTTAATTGATCAGTTGTATGGCATTTAATGCCATTTTCAGCATTGTTTCAGTTACATGGCAGTGGCTAGTGCACCTATCCATGCTTTCCTGGAGTTTTTTTAACCAGTACTTCGCATATTCTTCCCAAGCCACTTCCTGCTTTCCCACATAACCATCGTCGCAACAGGGGTCAGCTGGTATTGTCAAACAGCATTGATATTTCTTAGCTCTGTCAACTGACTGAAAATAATAGATGTTTCAACCCCGACAAGTAAAGCGTTTAATAACATTGTGGTTACCAGCATTTTCTGCTTTTCCCACTATGTTTTCTATCCTTCCCAAAACAAATTTCAACTTTTGAGTTAAACTTATTTTGTCGTCTGCAAATGCTTTCTATTTTTGACTAGTCTAAAATTTGGCATTTGGGAAAGAGTTAAAAGTTATGTCTTGTAAGAGACACACAAGGCTTTAGTTACTGTTCTCTTCAGCCACAAGATTCATTGAGCAGTATTTTGCATCAGAGAGTCAGTCAAACAGTCACCCAGCATTGAACACATTAAACAGGTTGTGTAATGCCATAGGCAATCTAACTCTAGAGGTAAGTCTATCCTTTCAACACCCATTGATGTGTTAACATCCTTGCTTTTTATAATTTTGGGGGACCTCTGAGGCATTGTGCATAAATCTTTACCAAACAATCCCAAGTGTTCATGACCCTAAAGAAGAAAGCTTTCCAAATCATTACAGGAGAAGAAGATGCTGGTAACCAGTAACCAGCATCTTCTCCTCTTCCCACAATATTTTCTGCATTTTCGGGGGGCAAATCTTATTATGTGAGCTGCATTGAAATTCTTGTCTGCTAAATACTTTCATATATGGTATGGACAAGTCTAAAATTATGTTTTCATCTGGAAAAAGTTACAACATTTTATTTGAAATCAGAATTATTTTAGCCTGAACAAAGCAAAGATGAAAAAGGATGAGAAAACAGTACTTGTTAAAATCTTAAGACTTAAGGTACAAATATTGAATTATTTAGTTGCAATTTTGTATAGATGTAATGAAAGTTACTTCATGCTGACTGAACTAGTTACCTCTGGAAAGAATCTTGTCGTAGACAACTTTGGAGATTTCATTATAAAGAAACCTCTACATGTATAAGTTTAACCCTTTACTAGACGACAAAATTTTAGCCTTGTCCAAATTGAAAGCATTTGCAGACGGCAATTTCAGTCTGGCTCGGAAGGTGCAATTTTCTCTTGATAGGGTAGAAAACAATGTGGGAAAAGGAGAAAATGCTGGTTACCTGCATTTTCTCCTTTTCCCACGATGTTTTTTTTTATAAGGCTTCTTTCCCAGGGTCATTAAAAGGCAGTACTGTGGAGTAAAGTGTTAACCCTTCACCAGACGACAAAATATTAGCCTTGTCCAACTTGAAAGCATTTGCAGACGACACTTTCAATGTTGTTAAAATAATGTGATTTTTTTCCTTTAGGGTAGAAGGGTAGAAAATATTGTGACCAGCATTTTCTCCTTTTCCCACAATTTTTTCAAAAGGCCTCTTTCCCAGGGTCGTTAAAAGGCGGCATCATGCACTAAAGGGTTAATATACGGATACATGTGAAAACACTGGAGCAAAAGGAGAAATGGTTTGCTATGAGAAATTGCTCCTTTTGTTACCCAATAAAGTTGTGTGCAGGTTATTTTGAGTTACTGCTGTCTTACAGGATGACTGTGGGCTAGAGGCGTTACAGGAAGTATCTGTGATAATGCGGGATAGTGATGTCTCCCCGTTCGAGGTGATACACAGTGGCCTTGTGATAAAGCTTCTACAGTATCTAACAACCATGGAGGGGGCAGTTCCTAGAGACGTCAGGATTCGCAGATTTTTACATGTCTTTCTGAATTGCCCTGTAAGTATTGGAAAAAGATGATGTCCAGTTTTTTGTGACATTTGTCGAAGACAATGCCACTATGAGTTCAATACAGTATTTTGAAAATCATGTATCATAGTTTGTGCAAAACTGAAGGAAGTAAACCCAATTAAACTCAACTTTTGTTAGACAAATAAGTGTTTCGATAGCACCCAGATGTATAATTAACAACAGCATATTAAAGTAAACTGGATTGGGCCATCAATCATGGAAATACTTCTTTTTTTATTGAAAAAATCTATACCTGCTATGGCCTTCTATTGGCACAATGATACACACAACCTTTGTCTCCTGACCATGTTCGTCCCAAAACCAGTTCATCCCTGGGCTTGTTCCTCCAGGCTTGTTCGTCCCACATTATTGTTTGTTTATTTTTCAAATTATTAATTCCACACAATGGCTGCCTTGACAAATGCCATACCAGTGCTTTCAATGCTTTGATTCTTTATCTTCCTAACTTCACACATTGAAGAAGACAGTGGTTTAGTGGTACTGGATAAGGTTTCCGGGAAGCGACTATCAACAGTGATTAATATAAGTTGTAAAAACTTGGTTGGCAATTGACATGAAATAAATGTGCATTGCTCTGGCAAAAGGGGTTTTAATGCATCTCTGTAAAGCATTATACCAAACAAGTCATGGGATAATTATGGATTCATAAAGTCCATTTTGCCTAACAACTAAGTGAATCGTGAAGTAGACTGGTTCTCTGACATGCAGATAATTGACCAATAGCAAAGAAGTTTCTGCCCAGGTCAGCCTGCACAGACTGCCAAGACTTGGATCAATAGTTTTTGCAGATGCATTAAACTCCCTTTTCACAGATCATGACTCAGTTAATGTTTAAATTAGATTGACTTCTATATTTGAGCCATGCTCTGTGAAAAGGGGCTTAATGCATCTGCGAAAAGTATCAACCCAGGTCAACCTGTGCAGTCTGGGCTGAAACTTTTCAATATCAGTCAATTTTCTTTATGTCAAAGGACCAGTCTACTTTATAATTCAGTCAGTTGTTAAAAAGGGTGGCTACAATGGATCCATAATTATGTGATGGCTTGATTGATATCATGTATCACGGAGATGCATTAAGCCCCCTTTTGCCAGAGCATGGCTTTTGCCAGAGCATTGCTCTTTTGTATTTTGCAATCGTAGAATGGACAGGGCATTTGTTACATTGTTATCTGTATATGCTTATAGGCAACATTTCTAATCATTACCAGTACCTCTAAATGCTGGATTAAGAACAGGATATTGTATGAAAATAATCGTCCAGGTAGATGACAGAATCGCCATAACATGTTAACAGGCAACAAAATTTTAGTTTCTCCAAATTGAAAGTGTTTGCAGACGACAAACGTGACTCAAATGATGTTTTTTTCCGTTTTTTGAAAGGGTAGAAATCATTGAAGGTAAAGAAGAAAAAGCTATTACAGGTGTTTCATCCTTTTCCCACAATGTTTAAATAGCCATCTTCCTCATGGTCATTAACCCTTTACCACACAATCCTGAGTTTTAATGACCCCAAGGGAAAGGACTTTTGAAAAGATTGTGGGAAAAGGAGAAAATGCTGGTGGCCAGTATTTTCTCCTTTTCCCACAATGTTTTCTATCCTATCAAGGACAAATGTCGTCATTTGAGCAGCCTTTAACTCTACCAGACTGTAGGTTAACAATATTTCAGGATTGCTTGGTCAGGTCAGTTTGATTGGTGACATGCCTTTCCAGGAATACAATCAAAGGACTGATAGTCCTGAGAGTCGCCTGGAGGGCAATGGGTTAGAACTGTTCACCCTTTTCTGTTCAAATCTGTTAAAAGCATTCAAGATACAAAATAACTTAACCATAAGACAGTATTATATGCAAGCATATTTCTTCGTTGTCATCCTAAAGTTGCAAACATTTAGGCACCAGGAACAGGTTTAAAAAGTTCAAAGTCTCTTACCCCGGGTGACTTCATTTAACAAACGATTTTCAAAAGGTAAAATCATTACAAAACAAGTCATTCGTTAAAATGATATCCACCGCCGAAAAAAAAAAACATTTTTTTTTTTTAAGATAGAAACATAATTATAAGAGGTATCGTGTTTTGTCATTGGTGAAAATATACATTAAGCCCCCTTTTTCCATGACACGGTATTTCATTAAATAAAAACAAATACTGATTGTCTGTGGCTTATGATAAACAATATAAATATGAAGTTTCATAAAATTTTGTCCAGTAGTTAAAGAGATATTGATCCATAATGGAAATATACATCAAGCCCCCTTTTTCCATGACACTGCATTAAAAACAAAAACAAAATAAAACAAAACAAGCAGACCGGAGGACATCAAGCCTCCTCTTTCCATGAAAAGGCATTACATTTAAAAAAAAAAGTATATCGGCGGACTATCATGAGGAACACATGTTTGAAGTTTCATTAACTTCGTCAACGAATTAAGAATATATCTGTCTGGATGGACGGAAGATCGGACCGATGAACAGACAGACGGACAGACAACATGAAAACTATATCCCCCCACCCCGAAATTCAGCGGGGCATAATAACTGTCGAAGTTCCATCAATATTTACAGTTCCTTCCCAGCGTAACAATGCCTGTAAATCAGGCTTCTGGGTCGATAAAAATGTTTTTCTAGCGCAGAAACTGGGTGATTTAACTTACATGTATATCTTAATTCTTACACATATTGCTAAAACAAATATTCTAAATAATTTCAGTAGAACAGGGCATACATTTTCTCTCCAGATTTAGAACAAGTTGTTTTTGTATGACACAATTTTTCTAAAATTGGACCATGTGGTTATACATATATCTGTTAAATTGAATAATTGTCCTTTCCAAATACAGGATGCTAGATATGAAATTTGGGTGTAATTGCTTATACAGTTTCAGAGGCCGTGATTTTGAAATGTTACTACTCAGTTCTGAAGCTTCTGTAAAGTTTATAGAAACAGAGCAGAACCACTTGAACAATTTTACAAGAGGGCCATTTAGGCAACATTAGTATGGAACTCAACTGAAGTTTGTCTTTTGGTACAGGATCTAGTGACATACTTTTAGACCAAAATTGCCCTTTTGAAACTCACCCATATCTAATCTAAGCAGTCTGACAAAGTTTCGTGAGTACTGGACTGAACATAAATGGATTCTACAGCACTAGATCTATTACGGTTTCGTCTGATTTGACCTAGTGACAACCTTTTTCTTTTAAACCCCGGTGACCTACTTTCAGTTTTGTCAAAAATTATTATTGAGACAAACAGCTGGGCAATTTCATGATCATTGGACTGAAATGTAGCCTCTGGAGCACACACAAATATTTGACTCAGTAATCTACGGTCCTTTGGAAATAATTTGTTTTTGTTGATGTCCGGGTTCAAGTTTTGTCCACAGTGGACTCTAGAAATGTGGCTGCTACAGCTCAAGAAAAACAATATAACCCAAAAGCATGATCATCAGCCTTTTAACTTTGTCTGCGTGTTATAATGGCCCAGGAATTAGTACTGCTTCCACACCAATTGAAAATTGTAGAGATCTACATGTATATTGCTTTGGTGTAAACTTCATATGTTTGCGATTAGCTCTAGTACCCTGTACAACAACCCTTTACAAGATTACAAACACTCCAATAAAGACCTTGTTAACATGTGGGTTAACATTGACCTATTCTGTTATATTTGAAATATAGTGAAGTAAAAGTCAAGTTCTCAGATTGCTGGGAGTTAGAACTGCGTAGTTTCAAGTCGAATTCCCGTGTGACTTCATATTTTGGCAGTTACGAAAGCACTTTTCGTTCTGACACCGGCACTAATAAATTGTTTCATAAATACTAGATCTAGGTTAATCGCACATTGAAAAAAAAAGAGCAGACTTTGACAAATTCACCTCTTTAAAAACGAAAAACAATTAATTGAACACGGTAAACTTTAAAACACTCTCTCTGCATGGGTCGGTGAGGCGCTAGGTCGGTGTACTCTGAAAATAAAGGCCGCATCAGCGACTGATTCATTCACAAATATGTAAATTTATAGAGAATTCCGTGGTGCACATGACGTTATACGTCACGTGATTATAAGATCTATATTTGTCACACAGCTACATTCCAGAAAGCACCTGCTAAGCGATGACTTGGTGCAGTCTTGAACCGTGCGCATTACATACGCTATTGTACGATCTCTGCTTGTGCACCTAGAATATGGGTGTGCAAAGTAGTTGATGTCTAGAATAAAAAGCTCTGAAGAAGCAACGTTTAAGAATGTCTAAGAAGGCAACGCAACCATTCCAAGTCGTTATAAATTTGTTCAAAAAAATTAGCCTACTTTTGGGAAAAATCTCCATTGAAAGCTTCCACGTTAACTCGGTATCGCCTTTCTCTTGCCGATCATAGGTTGAATGTTGGATTGAAATAAGACTTGCAATTACGGACAGATTGTAAGATTTAGAGTGTGCGTGTAATGGGTAATTATCAAACCTTTTTTCACTGAGAACTGTCCACAAATAGAAGCGTGCCGTAGTGAAGACGTTTGTCGTCGAAGAGTATTTTGCAGTGTGTTCGCAAACTTATTCAGTTCACGACGGCTATTTTTAGATACATACATAATGCGCTATTTTAAGAGATGATGTATCTGTAAGAGATAGGCTATCGTGTACCTTGTCGACGAAATGATTTTTCAAAGGCTTAAACCGTTAAAGAGCTCAGTCTTTATAGACACATTCATTATCACAAAAGCACAATTGTAAGTGAATTACTACAGAAAAATTGGGTTGTTTACCGAATAATTAGAAAACTATGTTTTATCTCGTAAACCGGAACTTGGGACAGGAAGCAGTACAAGGCCGTAGGTATGCTTACGTCACCCCATAGATCAAGATGATAACAATAAGAGCCTGGTTGCTACGCAACCAGGCGACTCAAAAATTGCTCATTCATGGCAGCTGACATACATTGTTCTGGCAAGGTTTATATTTAGCCAGAGGGGATTAAGCAACTCTGCACAGAATGTATTTTCTGTAGGGTTTGTAATCGCCATGGAATCAGGGGATCAAACTTTAGCTCTGAGGCACTCAAGTCCGACACGTGATTTAACCCCATACCACACAATACCTGTGGAAAAGGACTTTCGAAAACATTTGTGCGAAAAAGAGAAAATGCCAGTAACCAGCATTTTCTCTTTCCCACAATGTTTTCCACCCTTTCAAACAAAAATTTCCTAATTTGTGCAGCATTTAGTCTATGGTCTGCAAATGCTGTCAATTTGGACTAGTCTAAAATTTTGTTGTTTGTTGAAGACTTAAATCATTACATTTCAAACACTTTTTAAAATTTGTAGCATTTGACTTAACCTAATAAACCCAAGGAACACTTTCATTCTCGATTTAAGACCCTTATCATTGCAATGCCAAGATTTTTATTGTCCAGAATGTCACTAACTATAGTTGTGAAAGGCGCTTAAAGGGTTAAATGATATGCTATAAAATGAAGTTAATCAATATAAATTATGGTTGAATACATGAATGCAAAGAAGTGGTGCTGGTGAAAGGAGAAATTGCTTGTCATGTGAATAACCATTTTAATGTATAGTGATTGATGGGCTTGTCTTCTGTGATCCACATGTGTTAGGATGCAATTTTTTCTGAAATTGTGTGAAGGTTCAAACAAAATCTGTGCTATGGTTCACTTTTTACAGTCACCAGATATTGTGTATCTAAAAGATGTACATATGAATGAAGAAGAGAATTCCCCCTCAATGCTGGCACTTGTACAAAAACTGATGGCTTGTCTACATCAGCTGGAACAGTTTCAGGTGAAAGTTCATGACCTCCCAGGGGGCACATCTTCGACTGGGAGGGGCTCTAATGCCCTTAAATTTTTCAACACTCATCAGCTTAAAGTAAGTTTTATTGTAATGAACTTTTATTATTTTTAGCTCGGCTGTTTTTGGAGAAAAATCTAGGTATTGTCATAGCCCTGGCACCTGTCTGTGTGGTCATGCATAAACTTTGACATTTAATAATATCTCTGTTACTACTGTAGATATTTTTACTTCAAACTCGGACAAGTTCTTAACCATCCAAAAGGGAACCTATATAACAAGAGTAGGTAACTTTCAAAGTATTTTTGACACAGTTATGCTCTCTTTTTGACTTAGAATTTTCTCTAAAAATCAAGCAATCACGGCCGAGTGTTGGCACCCACATGCAGTGCTCTTGTTTTGAATCAAGATTTGACGGTGTGTTCCCAAGGGCAATCTCAGTTGTTAAGAACTGGTAAGTGAACTTTTTACCACACAAGCAGAATATAGGCTTGTCCAAATTGAAAGGATTTGCAGATGACAGTTTAACTTAGCTTAAATGGTGGAATTTGTCTTTGATAGGGTAGAAAACATTGTGGGAAAAGGAGAAAATGCTGTTTATGAGCCTTTTCAAAAGGTTTCAAAAGGCCTCTTCCTCAAGGTTGTTAAAGTCAGGATTATGTGGTAAAGAATTCAACTCTTACATGCCCTCATAGCAGTATCTTAAGGTTGTGACTTTCAATCCTGGCTTGGCCTCAACTACCTCACAAGATGAATCATTATGACAGAACTCAATCCTTTCCCTCTGCATCACATTGTTGTCAGCATTTTCTTTTCCCCCACAATGTTTTCAACAGCTTTCTTTGTCAGGGTCGTTGAAACTTTGGATTGTATGTTAAAGGGTTAAGTCACCTCTTCTGACAGCTCCGGTTAGGCATGATGGTCAGTCAAAGTTATTGTGCCTTGTGACGTGATAAGTACTTTGTGAATTTCAGTGTCTGCTGCAGAAACATCCCTCGTGTAATAACCTAAAGCAGTGGAAAGGAGGACCTGTGAAAATTGATCCACTAGCCCTGGTACAAGCTATTGAGAGATACCTGATTATGAGGGGATATGGTAGATTGAAACATGTATGTAGATTAATTCTTTAAATCTGTATGGTACAACAAAATTTTTGACTGGTCCATGTTGAAAGTATTTGCAGATGACAAATATGCCTCAGAGAATGGACTTTGTCTTTGAAAGGGTAGAAAACATTTGAAAGAAAATATGCTGTTTATCATTCATTAGTTTGATATTTTGCTGTAGTGGTTTACATGGTGGCTGCTAATAGTTGAAAAAAAAAAAAAGTTATCCTCAGAAAATATTGTATGAAACCTTTCTCTCCAAGTGACACAGAAGCTTGAGAAGGCTGTAGAAATCTTGTTTTTTGACTGATTGACATAAAAATGTGAGTAGAAAAACTTGAGACTTGTCTATATCTAAAGCATTTTTAAACAAGAAATAAATTTAAATGTGACTTAGAGCAAATAGAATCTGTTTTTGAAACATTATCAAATACTCTGGAAAGAGAAAAATTTCCTACATGGTTTTTGAAAAGATTTCTTAGTCAGTTTCTTAAACACTGTGGATTGTTTGGTTTAGGGTTAAAGACGCTTACACATGTTGAGTTTTTTTTTCCTTTCTTTGATCAATTCCATGAAGATAAGTGGTGGGTTAACTCTTTACCAGACAAAAAAAAATTGGACCTGACCAAATTGGAAGCACGTACAGATGACAAATGTTGTTAAAATGAGGATTTCTCTCTTTTGCGGAGTTGAAAACATTGTGGAAAACAGAGAAAATGCTGGTTACCAGCATTTTCTCCTTTTCCCACAATGTTTTCAAAAGGCTTCTTTTTCAGGGTTGTTAAAAGTCAGGATTGTTTGGTAAGGGGTTAAGGTTGTGACTTTGAATCCTGGCTTGGCCTCAACCATTTTGCAAGATCAGCCATTGTGGTAGGACTCAATCCTCTCCCTCTGCTACACAATGTTATCATTTTAAGAGGGAAAGCAGCCATGTGTTTGGAAAGACCATTATGTGTAGTTGTTGGCATAGAAACTCAAGAAATAGATGGGTATGTGCACTGGCTGCCAGGTAATACCTGAAAAACTGTTGAAACATTCTAAATTATACATACATTAACCTTTACCAACAATCACATGTTTTGGCAACCTTAAAGAAAAGAGCTTTTGAAAATATTGTAGGAAAATAAGAAAATGTTGGTAACCAGCATTTTTTCCTTTTCCCACAATGTTTTCTATCCTCTGACATTTACTAATGATTTGAGTTGTATTTACGAGGAGTGTTCAAATATGAAAAACATGCGGAAATAAAAATTACCAGGTAGATATACATGTTAGCTTTACATTGATACCACATTCATGAAAGTCTGTTCACTTTAGCGGTGTTTATAGCTCACTATACATTGTCTACTCATATATACTAATACAAAAATGGATGGTAGAAGATCAGAGTATGCCACTGAAATACAGTCTTATAGTAAGAATCGTCTCCTTGGCATTAGGACATTTTTTATGAAATCTGTTTTGTTTATGGACAAAATGAAATGTCTTTTTCATCAGTTATTCATTGGTTTAATAAATTCAAATTTGGGCTAATTTCAACTGAAGATACACCCCATGCCCGTCGCCCTGAAACAGCAACGTCTGCAAAGATGGTTGCTAAAGTTAAAGATGCAAGATACACCAATAGGCAAATAGCTAGTATCGTTGGCATTTCATTAGGAGCAGCTCAAACCATTCTCAAACGTGATTTGAAAATGAGAAAGATCTGTGCCAGATGGATTCCCCATTCTGCTGACAGATGAGCAGAAAAAAGCTCATGTGCAATGCTTTAAATTGTTGCTTAAACAGTATCCATATTACAATGCACGGTCTTTTTGCAAATGTCATCATTGGTGACGAAACATGGGTTCATTTTTATGAGCCAAAACAAAGATACCAAAACAAGATTTGGGCTACAAAGTCTGGCAAAAGACCATCTGTATAAAGGAGGTAATGTATGCAATTTTCCTTACAGCTCAGGGTTCCGCCATTCAGGTTGCTGTGCCTAAAGGCAAATCGGTTGATGCGAAATTTTACAAGATGAAAGTTCTTCGACAACTTCGAAAACTGAAGAAATACTTTCGAAAACAAAGACCTGCAATAGGTTTGGCCAATGTCAAATCACTACATGACAATATGTCATCACACAAGGCATCTATAGTGCAAGACTTTCTGAAGCAGGAAAAAGTCATTGTGCTCCCTCACCCTCCGTATTCACCTGACCTTGCCCCTTGTGACTTCTTTTTGTTTCCAAAGCTAAAAAAATACCTTTCAGGTCGAAAATTTGTTCGATGATCACAAATTTTAGGCCCCAAAAGACCACTATTTTTCATTAAGCAACCCATCAACACTCTTCGTCATAATTGTAGATCCTAACTGACAGCAAAGTTTGATAACAACCTCTGACTCATCCCAATCAAGACATCACAGCTAGTGTCAATTACAGGATTAACACATTTATGTGTCAGTCTTAATTACCCTTTGAAAATAGCATCAACGATGCAGAGCTATGTCCCTAATCAGCTTGCTGACGGACATGTGGAAAGGAAGGGAATTTACATTTATTTATCCTTGTGGTCTCTCGAAAGAGACTTGGTTCAATTACCTCTTCAAGAAGTGGAATGCACAATTGTTAATTTAGTCATAAAAGAGGCATAGCTACAAATCAAGTGTGCCCTTCACTGGCAAATTGAACCTGGGAATGATGTAGTATAAGAACTTATTCTTGAGTATGATGAGCCTTTTAGACAGGCTTATATTCACATTTACACAATCTATTTCATGATTTCTTGTCATGTATATGACAAAAGTAGAGAAATTTTTGTTAAAAAGGTTCGCTATGCTGAGATTTCTTGGTGACTACTTTGACCTACTGTCGGTTTCTTCTTTCACTTAAAAGTTGCTATTGGTCAAGGGAAAAAAAAAACGATTTTTGATTTATTAAGCATTTTCTTCATACTTTCTCAACAATGATAACATATTCTTTTAGTGTAGAATAAACTAATTTGCAACCTCTCTTGCCCCCACCCCCCCTCAATTTATTCAGCGACCATCTTTTTTTATTGTCCCTAATGTGGTAGTTTAATACAAGATTGACTATATACCTGTTGTGGGAGGTGAATACTTTGAGGGAACAAAATAAAATTTTAGTGAAACCTTGGAAGAATCAAAGTTTAGGTGCTTAGATGCATACATATTTGAACACCCCTCATAATATTTCAACAGCAAATACTTCCATTATGTACAAATCTAAAGATTTTTCATATAGGTGGAACTCTACATTAAATACTGCAATTTTTTAATTTGAAATATCCAAAATTTAGGCTCTGAATTTTTGTCAGGAAGTCTGATATGCATTTACATTTTGGGATTTTTTTACCAGGAAGGTGATGAGGATGGTAGTGATGATGATAACTCTGACGAAGAAGTAGATGACACAATGGTGAGCAAGTTCAGCTATTTACTTACACATTACTGCCTGCCGCAACCACACCTTTCAACCACACTGTCTGGAGTTTTAACAACCTTGAGAAAGACAGCCTTTGAAAAAATTGTGGGAAAAGAAGAAAATGCTGGTAACCAGCATTTTCTTCTTTTCCCACAATGTTTTCTACCCTCTTGCAAACAAATCCATCCTTTTTAGGCACATTTATTTTGTTGTCTGTCAGTGCTTTGAATTTGGACACATCGAAAATTTCGTTGTTGGTAAAGAGTTAACTCTTTGCCACACAATATTTAGACCGGTCCAAATTCAAAGCATTTGCAGACAACAAATTAAATATAGCCCAAATGATTGGATTTGTTTCTGAAAGGTTAGAAAACTTTGTTGGAAAAGGAGAAAATGCTGGTTACCAGTATTTCTCCTTTAACTACAACGTTTTCAAATGTCCAATTTCGTAGGGTTGTTAAAGTTCGAGATTGTGTGATAATGGGTTAATTTAGGGTGTAGCATCAAATGAGATCAAATTTACACTTGGAAAAATTTTATACCCAAATAACAGCATAATTTACATTAAATCCACTAAAAAATCAAAAACAGGACAGGTTTTCATGTTCACCAGGCCCAAACCACTAAATGTCCATAATAACTCCTTCATACTTAATCAAGTGAAGTGATGTCATAATTTTGTTAACTTTTCATGACACAAAATTATGTTGTCTTGTGAAAAGTGTTGGCACCCACATGCGGTGCTCTGGTTTTTTCATGATTATGCTGAAAATGATCTGGCCTTGCCTTTGAAGTTGACAAAATGTTTTATGTGTGTCTAACTAATGGAATATTGGCAGATTTATAATTGGCTTGATTTTTGTGGCTTGATTAGACTTTTCCTTTGATTATTTCTTTACCAAATGACAAAATTTTAGGCTTCTCCAAATCGAAAGCATTTGCAGATGACAAAATAAATGTGACTTAAAAATTGTAATTTAAATTTTTTTAAGGGTAGAAACGAAGCGTTTTCTCCTTTTTCCACAATGTTTTCAAAAGTCTTCTTGTCTAGGGTTGTTAAAACTTTGGATTATTTTGTAAAGGGTTAACCCTTTACCGCACAATACCCCCTTTTTAACGACCCTGGAAAAGAAGCCTTTTGAAAACATTGTGGAAAAAGGAGAAAATGATTGTAACCAGCATTTTCTCCTTTTCCCACAATGTTTTCTACCCAGTCAAAGAAAAATTGCACCTTTTGAGCCACATTGCAATTGTCGTCTGTAAATGCTTTGAATTTGGACTGGTCTGAAATTTTGTCGTTTGGTAAAGGGTTAGCATGCAGAGAGCTAATGATATCCCTGCTGTTTCATTGAAGGCTGCTGTATTCATTAGCCAAGGGCAAGCTCGTCATCGCCTGGAGTTTCTGGTGGGAGATCATGTCTTACCCTATAACATGACAGTCTATCAAGCAATTAAACAGTACAACAGTTGTTCCGACAGAGAAGGCAGTGAGACAGACACAGATTCTGAAAACCCAGTGGGTCACGCCAGTATCTGGGTACAAACCCACATCATTTGGTGAGTTTAATATTGTTCTGTAGTGTAATTGATACCATTGTAAGCTGTGAATTTGAATTCCACAGTCCTGATGTCCAGGAAATCCATAGTAGGAAAATACAGATATATTAAATCACTACAGTATATATAGGATGTTTTTCTTTTGCCCTTGAAGTCCACGGCTTTGAAAAGGACTTGTTTGGAAAGATGCTTGCTAGTCACAAGGGAAGAATAAAGACCTGTTTTCCCACAAAAAAAAAAAAGAGAGAGAAAAAATTCTTTTCGACATATTTTTTGGTAGGGTCTAAAATAAATTTCTGTTCTGAATTTACTCTTTCCCAAACTAGCCTTTGCTTGAACGATACTTTTTGTAAACATTGTTGGGAAAGGAGAAAATGTTGGTAACCAGGATTTTGTCTTTTTCAGATATGTTTTTCTACTTAGCGAAGACAGATCCTATTATTTGTGGCACATTTGATTTTTCAGCACTCTCAGTTTGGAGGAATCTGAATTTGATAGTCTATTGAAGAATCAAAGATGGACAAATGCCAAAAAAAGATTGGGAGAAACAATAGAAAAAAAAACAAACTATCAATAGAAACAGCTTCTCTGTTGTCATTTTGTTGCCATATTTTTTCCCAGGTACAGACCTGCTTCAGACAGTGAAGATATTGTGGCCACAAGTCCTAAAAAGACAAAGCCTGAAGCTAAACCTATGAAAACAAGTAGAAAGAAAACAGATGAACTTTGGACAGGTATGGACTGTAGAATTTTGGGGATTTGTTTACCAGCTGTGAGTGTTCCCTTAACTCTTTACCAAACAGCAAAATTTTGGATTTGACCTTTGACCAGATTGAAAGCATTTGCAGACAGTAAAATAAGTGTAGTTCAAATGAAGATTTTTGTCTTTGACTGGGTGGAAAATGTTGTGGAAAAAAGAAAAAATTCTGGTTACCAGCATTTTCTCCTTTTCCTACAGTGTTTTCAAAAGCCCTCTTTGTCAGGGTCGTTAAAACTCAGGATTGTGTGGTAAAGGGTTAATATAACTTTGGAGCTATTTGCAGGACAAAATTTTGTTTTTTCTATGAATGACTGTATAACTAGAAACTGACCAAAGATAACTAAACTCTTTACCAAACCACAGAAATGTGGATTTGTCCAGATTGAATTTAAAGGTGGCGTAGATGATGGAATTTGTCTTTGATAGGGTAGGAAATAGGGGAAAACGAGAAAATGATGGTTATCACAATGTTTTCAAAGAGATTCTTCCCCAGGGAAACTAACAAACCCTTGAATGCTAGTAATCCTGGGTTTTTCAGTCACCCTGCTCAGTCAAATTCTTTTTCAAGGGTCGATGATAGTCCTTCTGACAGACTTCATCTGACAGACTTCATTCCTCTCTCATATCTAGACATTGTGTTGACATTGTTTGGGAAAGCAGCAAGTGGCTTTTGGTAGTGCATAGGACTGGTAGGACACACTGGAAAAGCACTGATAGGTGCATTGGCCATTGTGATATGATTAAAATTGTGTAGAAAGGCGAAATTATACATAAAAACTCATATAGAGAAAGTAATGCAGTTCTAAAATTACTGTTCTTCTTTTAGACCTATGTTCCAGGTATTCTGTAGAATTGTCTGAGAAAATTGTATAGAATGCCTACAAAGTAGGTTTTTCCGAACCTGGAAAAAAAAAGCATATTCTCTTTGAATGCCAAAGTAACCAAATTCCCGTCAACCCCACCCTATCTCCTTCACAGCCCCTCAAATAATTTAGGAAGTTGTCTTGACGCTTTACCACTGGAGGAAGAAGGCTTTTGAAAAAAGTTTTTTACAAGGAGAAAAATCCTGGAAATTGGCATTTTCTTCTTTTTCCTACAATGTTTCATTTTAAAGCAAATCCATCATTTGGGCCCAGTATAATTTGTGGTCTGTCAATACTTAATTCTTTACCAATCTACAATTTTTTAGTCTTATCCAAATTGAAAGCAATTGCAGACGACAGGCTAATTGTGACTCATAGATTGAAATTTGTTTTTGGAAAGGCAGAAAACATTGCGGGAAAAGAAGAAAATGCTGGAAAGTGGTTGATGTCTTTAAAAGGCCTCTTCTTCAGGTTCATTAAAACTTGGGACTGTGGGGTAAACGGTTAAATAGTAGAGAAGTTTGTTGTATGGTAAGGCGTTGAAGTAGCCATTAAGAAGTTACTTTCTATCCTTGTATACATATTTCAGATGGAAGCTGTCCTGTAATAGTCCCAGCTTTAAATGCATATCTTACAGACAAGTTGCCAGCCTTTGTATCTGTACAGGATCCCTCATTAGACGTCATAGCACTGCTTCGTATTCTTCATGCATTTAACAGATACTGGTTTACTGTTTATGAGGTAACATGTGTATGATATGTTGTAACTAAAGTGCTAAGCATAACTTATGTTGCTTTTGAAAACAGTGTAGATCAAGATCAGACTGCACAGAATGTGGTCTTCATCATTCATTGCTCTGATTACGGAGTCACTAGGCAATCAGGAGTGATTTACAAAACACCATGTGAACTGCTTAACCCTTAGGCTGCTAAGTGTGACTTAAGGACCTTTTGCAGACAGTGTAGATCCAAGATCAGACTGCACATTCTGTGCAGTCTGATCTTGATCTACTCTGTCTGATCAGGAGATATTTTTCCCCCCAAAATACCTTTGAAATACCAAAATTTGGGGTTATACTATCGGCTTGAAAGTTTCATTTCACTTATTTAGCAGGGAAGCTTTATTTTTACTTGCTGAAGTAATCTGTCCCAGTGCTGTGCTAATCAACATTTCATACCAAGAAATTTTGCTTCAGTTTTCAATAGCCTCTGAAAATCGACTTCTGGGTAGAAGTGCATTTAGGAAGTCAGAACCTTTCTCAATAATATATGAATACAAAATCTTCTCAGCCATATTTTTATTATGACAGCCCCCCCCCCCCCCCCCCCTTGCTTGATAGACAGCAAAACTTGACTGAAATTGTCATTTGCATTTGAATGGTACTTCTAGACCCTGTAAAGTCATGATTCATTCATTTTGGGGCAAAAAAGTTACGCAACTGATCAATGTATAACATTGATCCCCTACCAGACTTGTCCAGATTGAAAGCATTGGTAGACTAGTGAGACTACAAATCAAATGTGGCTAAAATGATGGGAGTTGTCTGTATTAGGGTAGAAAAGACTGGAAAAAGGAGAAAATGCTGGTTACTAGCATTTTCTCCATTTCCCGTAATGTTGTCAAAAGGCTTCTCCCTCAGCACCATTAAAAACCTAGAATTGTTTGGTAAAGGGTTTATAACTTAATACCATCTCATTACAGATGCCTTCAAACTTTGCTAAACCGGTGTTATCAAAGACTGATTTCATAAGTTCTAAATTAACTGCTAAAGCCAATAGACAACTACAAGACCCTCTTGTCATTATGACAGGAAATCTGCCCGCTTGGTTAGCTGAAATAGCTGCAACTGCGTAAGTTTGAATTATTTTATATGTGAGCCATGCTCTGACAAAAGGGGGCTTAATGCATCTCTGTGACGCATAATACCAAGCAAGCCATCACATAATTATGGATCCATAATAGGCCAATAGCCTCCTTTTCTATCAGCCGACTTAATCATGACTGGTACTTGGACATACAGAAAATTTACCAATAGCGAAGAGTTTGGGCTACTTTTTGCAGGTGTATCAAGCCCCATTTTCACAGAGCATGGTTCATTGGTATTTAGGTAGTGACAGATTTTTTATTGTTATTTTATCTGTAGTCAGCTGCATAAGCCAAATAGACCGGAGAGATTGTAATTGTATGCATTTGATACAGGTAAGTGAGGGAGACAGTTGACCTTTAGCATCCAACATTGAAGGTTCCAGGTTCATAAAATTATCTCTTGATGACGGGGTACAACTTTCGTTAACATTACATACAGAGAGTGTTTTCACTGATACTTAGTACTGTAATCCTGATAAAGAATTGTTGGCTGTTTTTTTGGATGATGGAATTTTAAACTTCTCCTTATTGAAAGTATTTGCAGAATCAAATTAAGCGTGACCTGAATAGATTTGCTTTTGAAAGGATATAAAACAGTAAAGGAACAGAAGAAAATGCTTGTAAACAGCATTTTCTTCTTTCCTCACTATTTTCAAAAAGATTCGCCCTCATGGTTGTAGGAACTCAGATCTGTTGGTAAAGGTTTAATAATGGCAGTAAATGAGAGTTGTCAGTGCCAGCATTACATCAGCTTGTACACAGATACTGTACAAATACTGAGAAATTCTTGAAGATGAATAGTTGATGGAGAATAACTGAGTAGAATAGCCAAGGCTCAGTCTTAACACAGTGTTAGTTAGAGTCCAAGCCTGGCAAAACCCTTTTGGAAGATTGATGGTAGTCATTGTTAAAGAGTTTAATACTTTCTCTAGCCTGAACATTCTTTAGATTTTATATATGTTGGAAGCAGCAGAAAGCAGTCCATGGCTGTGGAAAGAATGTTGTGTATCTTGATGAATGACAAAATTTCAAATAAAGCTAGGTATACTCTGTCTTTTTTTTTTGCAGGCCTTTCCTTTTCCCATTTGACACAAGACAGTTGTTGTTTTATGCTACAACATTTGACAGAGACAGGGCTTTGATGAGGTTGCAAGATAATTCTGTGGACACAAGTAACAACGACTCTAGTGAACGAGTGGCTCCAAGACTGGATAAGAGGAGGGTAAGAATTCTGCTACAGATTTTTACCAAGTGTCATGATAGTAACTAAGAATTGAAGTATAAAAGTATGTAACCAAATAAGGAATTTTGAAGTCACACTTTGATTTTTCTAGCAAATGGCTATTGGTAAGTGGACCTTTTGTAAAGACTTAACCCTTTTTCAAAAAAAAAAAAAACCTTATTTTAATGACCCTTGGGTGGAAGGTTGTCAAAAACATTGTGGGAAAAGGATAAATTCCTGGTAACCAGCATTTCTCCTTTTCCAAGAATGTTTTCTATCCTTTCAAAGACAAACCTATATTTTAGTCACATTCCATTTGTCATTTGCAGATGCTTTCAATTTGGACTGATTTAGAATTTTGTTGTATGGTAAAGACTTAATTATCGTAACAGATAGTCTGTTTTGGCTAGAATATCTCACAGTGTAGATCCAAGATATGACAGCACACTATTTTCAATATGGGGGCCATGCTTATAAAACGTAAGTTCATGCTCCACTGAGTTTGCTCAATTTAAATTTCACTTACTGCTTTAGATGGTGAGAAAATTTGAAAAATGGACATTAATTATAAGGAGAAGAAAGAAGGGTTTGTTTTAATAGTTTAAAATTTACTCTGCTACTTGTATCAAATAATATAAGCCATGCTTTGTGAATAGAGGGTTTAATGCATTTGCAAAAAGTATCGACCCATGTCAGCCTACGCATTTCCTGCAGGCTTGACACGGGTCGAAACTTTTTGCTATTTGTAAATTTTCTGCATGTCAAAGGATCAGTTTATCTCATGATTCAAACAGCTGTTAGACAAAATGGTTTTCAAAGAAGTGTAATTACGTGAAGACTTGCTTGGTGTAAAGTACCACAGAGATGCATTAAGTCCCCTTTTCCCAGAGCATAATGAAGAAAGTTATGTAAACGCTAACCCTGATCTTGATATACACTGTCCTAAATATTAACTGAAGTTATACTCATCGTTGACATAACTGTAATAGCTTTGCTGTTGCTGTTGCTGTTGTGGATTTTATTAATTTGATTAACCTTTTCCCAGAAGATCTGATGTTTTAATGATCCTGAAGAAAAAAGCTTCTAAGCACATTATTGGAAAAGGAGAGAAATCTAGTAACCTGCATTTTTTCCTTTTTACACAATGTATCTTATTCTTTTAGAGATAAATGTCAACAGTTGAGATACATACGTCATCTGCAAATATGTTCCATTTTGATTTCTAAAATTTTGTTGTTTGGTAAAGAGTACATGAATTAATTTTATAGCTACTATCGTATATTACAGAGGATGATCAGCCGATCAGATTTGCTCAAACAAGCTGAGAAGGTGATGGAAGACCTTGGAAATTCAAGGGCCTTGCTGGAAATACAGTATGAGAATGAGGTTGGGACAGGCCTGGGTCCCACCCTTGAGTTTTACGCTTTGGTGTCAAAAGAGTTGCAGAAATCGGAGTTTGAACTCTGGCGTGGAGATGCTGTAGAGGAGAAGGATTTCTCAGGTTTTACTTTCTGAATGAATATTATTGCATGACTTAGCATGTACTTTAAAGTTTTGGTATATGAATACAAAAAAGAAAAAAAAAAAAAAAAATTAACCCTTTACCACATGACAAAATTTTGGACTTTTCAAATTCAAAGGATTTGCAGACAACAATTAGTCACTAGCCCAAAAGATGATTTCTGTCTTTGAAAGGGTAAAGTATATTGTTGGAAAAGGAGAAAATGCTGGTTATCAGCATTTTCTTGTTTTTCCACAATGTTTTCAAAAGCCTTCTTTTTCAGTGTTGTTGACACTCGGGATTTTGTAGTTAGGTGTTAAGTGAGATGGCAGTGACTACCTATTAATTGAAACACTTCCAACCAAAATACTGGTTAATTGGATCTGTGGCTTTAGCAGGGTATCACAAACCAGCAACCATTTCCCAGCTTAGTACTTTTTTTTTGTCTAGCTTTTAGGGGTTGATGTTAATATATTGCAGTCATATAGGGCCATCAATATGGACAAAAATGTGATAACTTACCTAATTAGAATTGGATAAATATTGGCTTGTGATTCGTAATTTTGTACTAACCTTTTACCACACAGTACGAGTTTTAGAAAGATTTTGAAAACTTTGTGGAAAAAGGAGAAAATGCTGGTATCCCTTTTCCACAATGTTTTCATACCTTTTGAAATAAAACCCCAACAATTTTAGCCACATTTAAATGGTTGTCTGTAAATGCTCTAATTTGGACAACTCTTAAATTTTGTCCTCAATACAATAGCAGCATGCCAATAACAAATTTTATACAACAATAGCTCAACATGATCTTGATTTACATTTACCACTAAAGTACTGAATATTGCCCTCAGCATAGTAAAGATTCACCCTTTACCGCACAGTGCCGCCTTTTAACGACCTTGGGAAAGAAGCCTTTTCCCACAATGTTTCCACCATATCAAAGAAAAATTGCACCATTTAAGCCGCACTGAAATTGTCGTCTGCTAATGCTTTCAATTTGGACAAGGCTAACATTTTGTCGTCTGGTAAAGGGTTAGCTAGATCACTGAATCTCATGAAATATACCTTTTCAGGAAAAAAAAAAGATGTTTCAGTTCTAAGGCTGTTTTTGTCAGAATATATTACAAAGTAGTATACTGTAGATCAAGATCAGGCTGCATGTACAGTCTGATCTTGGTCTGCAATATTGACTAAATCACTGTTAGCTTTACTTACCATTTTAACCCTTTGCCAATCATCAAAATTTTAAACTGGTCCAAATTGATAGCATTTGCACATGACAAATTAATTTTGCCCATAAGTGAGATTTGTCTTCGATAGGATGAAAACATTGTGAGAAAAGCAGAAAATGCTGGCTACCAGCATTTACTCCTTTTTCCAACAATGTTTTCCAAAGCCTTTTCCTCAGTTAAACTCAGGATTGTTTGGTATAGGGTTAAGGGTTAAGATTTCTCTGTTTTGTTGTGCAGGGAATGAAACTGGAAATAGATTCGTATATTCACCCTGTGGTTTGTTCCCAATCCCGCTGGGACGGAATTCTAAAGCAGCAGTTGTCAACAAAATGAAGTCAAAAGCAAAGTTCCTCGGAAAGTTCATGGCTAAAGCTTTAATGGATTCAAGGATGGTAATTTGCTTTGTTTTGTTTGTTTGTTTGTTTGGTGTTTAGTGCCCTTTTCAACATTATTTCAGTTATTGTGGCTGCTAGTGTACCTATCCATGCTTTACTGGATTTTCTTTTCATCAGTACTCACAAATATTCTTCCCCGGCCACTGGCTGCTATCCCATATTACTAGCATCCAAACAATGGTCAGCAATGACTATCATCAGACCTTAGAAGGAAATTGGCAGAGCTGGGGATTGGAACCCCTGCACATTACACATTGAGTACCGGTCTTAGCATGCATCTTGTGTAAATCATTATCTACTGAATACAACTTTTTGTGCTTTGCAGCTGACAGCTTTTGAAAACTATGTAGCAGAAAAATTTGTTTACAATTCTCAGTATAAATTTTGGAAGGATCATGGAATCATTTTTCTACTCTAAAAATATCACTGATCCACAAAACACTAAAACTTTAGACAAAATACCACTTATAAAAATGTAACCACCTCGAAAATTCAGCTGACAAATCGTTTTCTTTTGGCATTTCTGTAGCGCCATCATCAGTGCAACTAGATGCATGTAATCAGTTTGATTTTTTTTTTGTACCAGGAAGATTGAATACTGTCCATTTATCATATTCCCAAAAAATAATTAACCCTTAACGCACTGAATAAACCCAACACACATTTTCAGTTAAGAAATAAGACCCAAAAAATTGCAATATTAAGATGGCTGTAGTCTATAGTGTTTAAGCAAAGTGGACAGTGTAGATCAAAGATCAGGCTGCGTGTTTTGTGCAGCCTGATTTTTATCTACACTTGCAGCAAAGGCAACTACAGTAGTGAAAGGTGCTTTAAGGGTTAAAATCAATGTTGAATTGTAGGAAAATCTGAGGTATTTGCATGACTACCAAATATTGAGGCATTGTTTCATATTTTTGTTAAAATTGATAGTTTTCTTACCTTTTTCATTGAAAACATCTTTTGTGCTATTTTTCCATGCTCATTTTGAAAGCAGATTTTTAATACCGTAAGTTGGCTGACACAAGCCATAGCATACATGTAGACTAGTGGATAAATGATGGCATGCTTATAATTATAATAGAGCGATAATTATTATATTAGCAAACAAGCAAAGAAACAGTTGAAACAAAAACATACTTAACCATTTGGTAGTATGACATGATTGCAACATCTGTAATGATAATGAATATGAAAAAATGAAATTTGGTAAGCTTTACTCATCAACTGTTGTCTTAATTTCAGTTGGACATTCCATTCAGTCTGATATTTTTCAAGTGGTTATTGGGACAGGAGCACAGTCTCACATCTAGTGATCTTCAACATGTAGATAAAGTGATGTCCACTTCATTTGGACAGTTGGAAGATGTGTTAAGACAGAAACAGAGGATATTGGCTGATAAGTCACATGTAAGTCTTGTACTCCTGGCATGTTGATAGCAATTGATGGTGTAGATCAAGATAAGGTTGCATGGAAAGTGAGGTTCCTGAACTTGGGTCCATTACTTTTTTTACTTATTTTGATCCTTGACCAAAGCACCTAACCCTGAAGATAGAAGCTTTTGAAAATACTTTGGGAAATGGAGAAAATGTCGTTAAACAGCATTTTGTCTTTTTCCCCCACAATGTTTTGTGCCCATGTGTAGACAAATCTGATAAGTTGGCCGGAATTTAATTTATCATCTGCAAATGTTTCAATAAGTAGATTCAAACATTTTGTGGTAAGTTAAAGAGATAAAGAATTGTCTTCTACTAAATTTAGACATTTTTTATGTGAAAAGTACAATTGTCTCATCTATCAAAGTTTTAAGTTAGGCTCTGTGACAGTTGTAGTTTATTCTTATGTTGCATCGTGGTCTTGCATGGTGTAGGTTTCAAAACCTACAGGCCCGTGAAACGATCCTCATTCGTGGCACTGGGCTATCGAGGAAGTGTCTTTGGGCAAGACACTTCAGACCCAAGACCTGGTATGGGTAAAACCAAGGACACACATGAATGGATGAGCTGATACCATGTAATGACTGAAATAATGTTGCAAGCGGCATAACACACCATTCAATCAGTCTATCTTTTGTTGTATCATGTGTTCTACTAGACTGAAGAGAGTCGACAGCTGGCCTTAGACAATCTAACTATAGATGGGTGTAGTATAGAAGATATGGAGCTAGATTTTACCCTACCTGGATTTCCAAACATTGAACTGAAAAAAGGTGGCAAAGACAGACAAGTAACTCTCATGAATCTGGAGGAATATCTACAGGTAGGCCATGTTCTGTTTGTGGCAACATTCCACTTTATTGTATAAATTAGCCATACTCTGGCAAAAGGGGACTTAATGCTTCTCTGTGATGCAATGTACCAGTTGCTAGTACATAATTATGGATCCATAATAGCCACTTTTTTTAACAACTGACTGATTCATAAGGTAGCATGGTCCTTTGACATACAGAAAATTGAAAAATAGCGAAAATTAACGACCCATCGACCCAGGTTTTCACAACCCTGAGAAAGAAGGCTTTTGAAAACATTTTTTCCACAGTGTTTTCTATCCTTTCAAAGACACATTTTATTGTTTAAGCCACACTTTATCTGTCAGATGTAAATGCTTTGAAAGAGTGCTTTTCCAGACAACATAATCTATTTCCAATTTGCAGATGAAAAATTAAATGTAGCCTCATATAATGGGATTAGTGTTTGAAAGGGAGGAAAACATGGTGGGAAAAGGACAAAATGCTGGTATCTGGCATTTTCTCTTTTTCCCACAATGTTTTCAAAACCCAGTATAGGAATTTGTAGGGAACGCAAATGCTGTTAGTGGTGACACAAAGGAGTTACATAAAAGGAAGGAAAATGTCTTGTGTAAATGAAATGAAAGACATCGAGAGAAAAGGAACAATTCTGTCTTACAGGCAATTACTCCTTCCCCTAGTGTTTCCAAAAGAAGACTTAGTAAGGGCTTGAGAAGATGTGTGAGCTATGCTCTGACAAAAGGGGGCTTAATTCAGCTCCATGATGCATTATTCCAATTAAGTCATCACCTAGTTATGGATCCATAAAATCCATTTAGTCTAACATCGGATAAGATCAGGAGGTAAATTGATCTTTGGACGTGCAGAGAATTGACCCATAGCAAAACGTTTTGACTCAGGTCAGCCTGCGCAGACTGCGCAGGCTGACCTGGTCAGTGCTTTTTGCAAATGCATTAAGCCCCCTTTTCACAGAGCATGACTCATGTGTATGGTAAAGGATTAATCATAATGATATTAATTGTCCTACTCTTTGATAAATGATAAATGGGCTTAGCTTTCGCACAGTTTGTACCATATAGGCTTGTAATCCTTGGTCCTTGGTGTGAAGATTAGCTCTGCCAAACCCACCAAAGCTCTGTGATAGCAACAGTATTCACTATGTTCTCCTTGCTGATATGGTTTTGATGATTTTTATGTCTGAAAGCAGCCAGTAGCTTGGAAAGAGAGTTGTGAAGTGCTTGTAAAATGAAATTCCAGGAAACCTATGGATAGGTGCTCCATGATATATATAATTGAGATAATGTTTTAAAAATGTTGCTTAACACTCAAACATAGCTAACACAGCTTATATTTAACCCTTTACCAAAGATTCCCGGGTTTTAACGACCCTGTTGAAGAGGCCTTTTGAAAACATTGTGGGAAAAGGAGAAATGTTTTCTACTATCCTAACAGATTCTAACATTTGAGTATCCTTTGTTGTCTGCAAATGCTTTCAATTTGGTCAAGTCCAAAATTTTGTCGTTTGGTAAAGAGTTAAACACGTACAGTCTATAGAAAGGCTCTTTCACCTGAAAACTCTTCCAAGATAGCAGATTGTATATCTCAATTATTAGACTGCACATTATGTACAGTCTGATCTTTATCTACACTGTCTGCTAAAGTTCCTTATTTGCCGCTAACATGCTCATAGTTTATTTTGTTATTAGCTTGTGACACACTGGAGTTTGGTGGAAGGTGTATCCAGACAGTTTGAGTCATACAAGGAAGGATTTGAGTCCGTGTTTCCCCTCAGTTCTCTACAAAGCTTCTACCCAGAAGAGGTATTTGGCTTTTGGTCAAGATTTCGTTTGCATACTTCACTAAACCTTTACCAAACAGTCCCCAATTTTAACGACCCTGATAGAGAGGCCTTTTAAACATATCGTGGGAAAAGTAAAAACTGCTGGTAACCAGCATTTTCTACTTTTCCCACAATGTTTTCCACCCTTCCATAGAACTTCATTTTACTTATGCCTCTCTCAGATTTGTCGTCTTCAGATGCTTTCAATTTGAAAGGGTCTAAAGTTTGTTGTTTGAGAAAGGGTCAGCTTTGCACAACAGTTTTTCTTTTTATAGAGAACAGTTTCTTTGACACAATGATGAAATTATGTTGTTTAAAAGAGTACTCTGAGGTTAACCCTTCAAGTGCCTTTTACAACTATAGTTGCTGTTGCAGCCAGTGTAGATCAAGATCAGACTGCACAAAATGTGAAGTCTGATCTTTGATCAACTCTATCTGCTTTGCTGAAACACCATAGTCAAATGCAACTTTGCACATTATCTCTGTAATAAATGACAAAACTTTAGACTGCCCAAATTGAAAGCATTTGCTGCTGTCAAATTTAACTCAAAACCTGAAATTTTCACTTCAAAGGGTTAAAAACACTGTGGGAAAAGGAGAAAATGCTGGTTACCAGCATTTTCTCCCTTTCCCCACAATGTTTTCAAAGACTGTTTCCAAAGGGTTGTTAAAATTCAGGATTGTGTGGTAAAGGTTTATTGGGTTTTATTTCTTTACTGAAAGTGTTCATTGGGTTTATTTGGCACTTTAAGGGTTAAGAAGGCTGTGATAAAGATGTGCTTTGCCTGCTAAATTTTCTGCTATGATGCAGAATATTGAACTATTTCCTGTAACAGTTAATAGAGATACCTGAACTGGTTGAAAATTTTGTTTGTTATTTGAGTTCTGAAGCTTATGTTATTATCATGTATTTGAAATACCATATAAGTGTTTTTTCTGCGGGTTCAAAATTCTGACTTGTTTTTCACAACAGAAAGGTGTTTAAATTTCTGCAAACTTTATTTCTGTGATGTCCAGTCTGAGCATTTTTAGTATCTAATATCTGCAGCAGTTGAATTACGAGAATTACATGTTGATGACAATCTACTTATAGTCTAGAGACTTCCAGTTATGTATAAATAGCAGATAGATACCCCCACCTCGTCATAAAATACTACCCTATTAAAGATTGATGGTTTTAAAAATCATGATGTTAGTAACTGTACTGTTTATTTTGTAGAAGAATACATGAGAGAATTAATTGTATGTTTCATGAAATAGTCTGTAATGTATATAGATCCATCTATGTATAAACACAATTAGAAGTATTCCAAAGTTATTTAACTCTTTACCAAACAACAAAATTTAAGACTTATCCAAATTGAAAGCATTTGCAGACGACAAAATAAATGTGACTGAAAAATTGAAATTTCTTTTGGGAAGGGTAGAAAACATTGTGCTTGTTACCAGACAAAATCAGACATTATCATCTGTGTGTTCAATTTTTACTGCCTGTAGTTGTTCTGCAGACATTAAATACCCACAGAAAAAAAAACTTATACAGTATCACTATGAAACATTTACCATAAGTACCAACATCATAGGTTCATGATATCTTGCAGGGTACTGCATGGGTCAGTGGTAAAGTGTAGGATTTGCATGCTGGAGGCTTCGGGCTCAAGCCTCACAGGAAACACTAGGTTTTTAGTGGGAGCATCTTGGGCAAGACACTTCAGAGCCCTAGCCTAGAACTGTTGTAACCCAGGAAATACATGAATATGTGGGCTGTCGCTGTGATATGACAGTAAAATGTTGAAAGCAACCTAAAACACAATTCAATTTAATCATTCTATTTTGCAGTTGGAACTTCTATTCTGTGGTCACAACCAGGAGGTATGGGAGACCAAAACACTGATGGAATGCTGCAGACCTGACCATGGCTACAACCATGATAGTCGAGCCATTAAGTTTCTGTACGAAGTTCTCTCATCCTACACACCTGATGAACAGAGAGAGTTCCTACAATTTGTAACGGGCTCTCCAAAACTACCAGTTGGAGGTAAGTTTTACTTACCCATTGCAGAGTTTTACATAGCCCAGAAGTTAAAGTCCTGGATCTGAAATCATGGTGGTATCAACAACCATTCCATTGAGAGATTACGAGTCTAGGAATATCAGACACTGAATTTAGAGGATCAAAATGAAAATCAATTCAGCAGGACATTATTTACAGTTATAATAGTAAGCTTTAATTGAATTACTATTTTTAAAACAGGCACATGATTTTTCCTTCTTTCATGGTAAAGCTGAAAATTAAAGAAAAAAAAAAAAACGATTTCATTAATGAATTCAGGATGATTTGTGAATATTGCCTGTGAATCTGCTCCAAACATTTTTGGAGGTAATGTCTTACCAAACAATCTGGTGTTTTAATGACTGTTTGGAAAAAGCTTTTGAAAACATTGTTGGGAAAGGAAAGGAGTAAATGTATATAACCAGCATTTTCTCCTTTTCCTACAATGCTTTTTTATCCCTTTCAAAGAAAAAAAATCACTTTATTTGATGCATATTCTTTTTAATAATGTGCAAATACTTTCAATATTGACAAGTCTAAAATTTTGTCGTCTTTAACTTTACTTGCAGGATTCAGAAGTCTCAATCCACCACTGACAATTGTTCGAAAGTCATTTGAACCAACGGAAAACCCGGATTCTTATTTACCATCAGTGATGACTTGTGTAAATTATCTCAAACTGCCAGACTATTCATGTGCAGAAGTCATGAGAGAGAAACTCGCTATAGCTGCTAAAGAAGGACAACTGTCATTCCATTTATCATGATGATCATAGGTAGTGGATTTATTCTAACCAGTTTTGTGAGTTATATTTAACACCAGTGAGGTAGCTGAGTGACTAGAGAAAATAATTTGAATATTTAGCAACACCCTCATGCTATTTTTGAGGGTAGCCATAAACTTTGTTATTGTGAGTTATAAGAAATATTTATGATGAGAAAAATTAGTTTATTGTCAAATTGTGTAATACAATTATTGTAGAAATGGTGAAAAAAAGCAAGAGATAAAAGAAAGAGAAGTAATGTTATCTATTTAAGTTCATTTTGTGTTTCTGAATGGGTAACTGTGTTATGAACTCTTTATCAAGGTCTGTATTCACCATCCATTCTAGACAGCATTCTTAAGTCTTATTCTTGGTATAGAAAGTAACACATTATCTGATTGGATAAAGCATTTGCTAACTGGCTAAAGAGTGTGGTTTACCCAATCAGAAATTGTGTTACATTAAGAGTTAAAAAATCCTTGAGAATAAGATGAATAATGTTAATAAGAACAGTTCGTGAATGGCCCAGAAGACTTAATTTTAGACACTTCAATATTGAAAGCATTATTAGATAATTAATTTGATGTTCACAAATTAACCCTTATCCTGCTAAATGACTTACATGAAACTCTCAAGCCGATAGTAAAAACCAATATGTTGGTATTTCAGGAGTTATGGAGGTTGGGGAAATATCTCCTTATCAGACAGTTTAGATCCAAGATCAGACTGCACATTCTGTGCAGTCTGATCTTGATCTACACTGTCTACAAAAGGTCAGTGGGTTGCAATTAGCACCTAAAGGGTTAAAGGGATAAAACATGGATGAAAAAGAAGAATATTCTCTTCTTTTTCCCTTGATTATTTTTTTTAAAAAAACCTCCCCCCATGTAGACAAGGGAGTGTTTGGTAAAGTGTTAAGTGCAAAATAAATCTACATCAATATCATGAATTAGTTAGTTTCTCTACAATTTGATTGTTACATGAATATCACACATGTCATGTGAATTTTTGTTTTTGCTCAGTACATCATGGATTTTGCAACATTTTTATTTCCAGAATTTTGGTTATCCAGCATAAGGCATTAACTCAGAATTATTTTAATTGTACTCTGTGTTTGTTTAGATTGTCATTAAACACCCCCCCCCCCCCCCCCCCCCCCCGCAGCAAAAAAAAAAAAAAAAAAAAATGAAGACAACTTCAAAACTCCTTCTGAAAACATTGTGGCAAAAGGAGAAATTATTGAAAATAAATTATTTGGCCTTTGCTACAATTGAGGGTTAAGGGTTCGAATCCCCAGCTAAGCCAATTTTTTTTTGACGGACTGATGACAGTATTATGGTGGGATTAATTCCTCTCTTGTTGATCATTATCATTGTTTCGGCAGTGTGGGAAAGCAGCCAGTGGCCTGGGAAGAATATTGTGCAAAGTTCAAGCTAAAGAAACTCCAGGATAGCTTAGATAGATGCCCTGGCCACTGTGATATAACTGAAATAATGTCAAAAATGGCGTGAAATATTATACAAACAAACACACCTATTGCTACAGCATTTATTTACATCTATCCTTGTTCCAAGCGTTAACTCATGTGGATGACCTTTCATGTTTTCAAAGTTGTCTATTACAAATTTGTCTTACCAGTTAATGTCATGACATATGTGCATTTTAACCCCTTTTACTACACACTGCGGCCTTTTAACGACCCTGATGAAGAAGACTGTTGAAAACATTGTGGGAAAAGGAGAAAATGCTGGTAATCAGCGTTTTCTCCTGATCCCACAATCTTTTCTTTCCTTCCAAAACCATTTTTAATTTTTGAGCCATATTTATTTTTTTGTCCCAAAATGTTTTCAATTTGGAAATATCTGAAATATTGCCGTGTGGTAAAGGACCAACCCTTTGTTAACAGTCATGAGTTTTAACAACCCAAATAGTGAACACTTTTAAAATACAGTGGCAAATCAAGAAAATGTTGGTAAGCAGCATTTTCTCCTTTTCCCACAATGTTTTCTTTACTATCTAGGACAACTTCCACAATTGAGTCATCTGTAATTTGAAGTATGTAAATGCTTTGGATTTGGGAAAGTCTAAAATTGTGTCATGTGGTAAAGGGTTAAGTCATGGTTGGCAGTCTACGGGTTTATACAGCAGATGACTATATCCTTATCATGGTCAAAACTGGTTCTCATGAAATGATGTATTGGAGTAACAATTCATTTTCTCATAGGTATGAGTAATGGGCTAAGCTTTACTGTTCCTTCCAAACACATTGCTGTTTTGGTTATGTTAACCATGGTAGTACTGAGTGCAACTTATGTTGCTTTTGTGGGCTTTGTAGATTAAGATCAGACTACACAGAATGTGCAGTGTGATCATGAATTATATTCTGGCCAAAACAACCTTGAAATTGCAATATTAGAGATCTTAAACCCTTTACCACACAGTCCCGAGTTTTAATGACCTTGAGAAAGAAAGGTTTTTGAAACTTTTTGAGAAAAAGCAATTTCTTCTTTTTCCACAGTGATTTTTACCCTTCCAAATTACATCATGAAATTGAATTTGTCATCTGCAAATGCTTTCAATTTGGACCAGTCCAGAATTTATTCGTTTGGTAAAGAGTTAAACTGATTAAAAAAAGTCCATGTCAGTAATTCATCTTTCGAAGGGTGAACCCTTTATGACACAGGTTTTAACAACCCTAAGGAAAAAGCCTTTCAAAAAGACTGGGGGGAAAAGGAGAAAAGGCTGGTAACCAGCATTTTCTCCTTTTCCCACAATGTTTTCCATCCTATCAAAGATTCCATCATTTGAGCCACTTTTAAATTGTCATCTTAAAATGCTTTGGACCATCTGTCAGGTAAGAAAATTGTAGACTTGTCCAAATTGAGAGCGTTTGCAGATGACAAATGTAGTTCAAGTGATAAAATTTGTCTCAAAAAATGTAGTAAACATTGTGGGAAAAAGAGAAAATGCTAGTTACCAGTCGGCATTGTGTGGTAGAGTTAATTTGGCAGTAGGAACAAGTGTACATTTTTGTTGTGTGGAAACCCATTACCACACAGTCCCGACTTTTAATGACCCTGATGTTGAAGCCTTCTGAAAACATTATGGGAAAAGGAGAAAATGCTGGTAACCAGCATTTTCTCCTTTTCCCACAATGTTTTCTACCCTATCAAAGACAAATCGCATCATTTGAGTCACACTTAAATTGTCATCTGCAAATGCTTTCAATTTGGACAGGTCTAAAACTTTTGTTGTGTGGTAAAGAGTTAAGTTAATTCAAGAAGATAAAGGTTTAGAAGGGTTTGTTTTTTCAGATTACTGAGGTTAGATTAGTTGGTTTTGTGGTCTTGTTTTGTTGTATTGTAGCAATAAGATTTATTTATTTGAAACTAAAGTGCAGAGTACAGAAGTGCAAAATATTATAAACTTAATTTAAATCTTAGTTCTTGGTACCTGATGGAAATATATCAGTCTGCTATTTAACTTGTGTTTATCTGTATTAACTTATTAAACCCTTGCCAAACAGTCCCATGTTTTAGCCATCCTGAGGACAAGGCCTTTTGAAAACATTGTGGGAAAAGGAGAAAATACTGGTAAGCAGCATTTTCTCCTTTTCCCACAATGTTTTCTATCCTATCAAAGACCAATCTTACACAAATTAATTTGTTGTTTGCCAGTGCTGTCAATTTGGGCCTGTCTGAAATTTTGTTGTTTGGTAAAAGGTTAAGTTACTGTAATAGTAGATTACAGTCAGTGGTCAGACATTGGATTCAGTGGTGATTTCTGTAATGCTCTGAAATGAATTAGCAGCATAGGAAGAACATAGCCTTTTTAAATAGGGATATTTGTGTTGAATTTTAAGTTTAACCCTGTTAGTGTTGATTGATTGTATGGTGTTTAACGCCATTTTCAACATTATTTCAGTTATATCACAGTGGCCAGTGCACCTATCCATGCTTTCCTTGAGTTTGTTTTACCAGTACTACACACAATATTCTTTCCAAGCCAGTGGCTGCTTTCCCACATAACCAGTTATGAAATAATGGTCAGTGGTGAGAGAGGAATGAATCCCGTCGCATTGACTATCATCAATCATCGGAAAGAAATTGGCCGAGCCGGGGATCAAACCAGTAACCCCCTGTTCTCATGGTAGCATTGAACCAGGATTTAACTGCTTATATGGACACTGTAGATCAAGATTAGACTAAATGAGGTAATTACTTTAAAGATGGAATAGAAAGCTTATTCTCTCTGAAGTTGGATTGATTTTTTTTTTTTTTTTTTTGTCTTAAATTGTGTAAGAATGGCTAAAGAACTTTGAAATATGCTCTAGTGTTAGTTTTTGTAACCCTAATTGTTTACCAAATGACAAAATTTCAGACTTGCCCAAATTGATACCATTTGCAGACGACAAAGTGAATGTGGCTCAAAAATTGCATTTTTTTTTCGGAAGGGTAGAAAAAACATTGTGGGAAAAGGAGAAAATGCTGGTTACCAGCATTTTCTCCTTTTCCCCCATTGTTTTCAAAAGCTTTCTTTCTCGGGTTCGTTAAAAGTCGGGATTGTGTGATAAAGGGTTAAAGATTAAAGTTCAAGGTCATTTGATAACTGCTATATCGAAAGTCATCAAGGTAGATTACTGTTATATCAAAAATTATCAAGGTAGATAACTGGTTTGATAAGAATTGTCAAGGTAGATGTTTTTTTTTTTTTCATTTTATGTTTTCATCCGTAATGCATGTTTTAAGTTTGTGCCTTTTTAAGTTTGAAAGTTTTGTTCTGTGTGTAGAATACAGTATCAGATTTTCATGTGCAGTCAAACTTATGCTAAGGCATAAAAAAGGTGTTTTCTTATTGCAGAATCTTGCTTTACCCTGCACCACACAACAAACTTATAGATCTGTCTGTATTGAGAGCATTTAAAGAAAATCATGTGAATGTAGTTCAAGTGATGTCCCTGAAAGGGTAGATAATATTGTGGGAAAAAGAGGAAATGCATTTTCTCCTGTTTCTTCTATGTTTTCAAAAGCTATCTACTTTAGGATGTTAAAACACGGGATTTTGTGGTACAAGGTTAAATCTTTACCAAACAGTTACGGGATGTAACCATGTTAAAAAAAGAGGCTTTTGAAAACATTTCAATGAATGTGTCCGTCATTTGAACCTCATTTGTCATCTACAATGCTTTCAATTTAGACATCTCTATAATTGTATTATCTAATAATGAATCAACCATTTGAGCTGTGCTTTGGCAAAAGGAGGCATAATGCATCCCTGTGATGCATAATACCAAGAAAGTCATGACATCATTATGGATCAATAACATCCATTTTGGCTAACAACCGACTGAATCATGAGGTACACTGGTCCTTGGACATGCAGAAAATTGACCAGTGACAAAATGTTTCGGTCCAGGTCAGCTTACACAGACTGCACAGGCTTCGCAGATGATTAAGCCCCCTTTTCACAGAGCATGGCTCATTTACAGGTTTAAAAAATTTTAGACTCGACCAAATGGAGAGCATTTGCAGATGACAAATTAGAAGAAGCCCAAACAATGGAATTAATTGTAGGAAGGATAAGGAACAATGTGGGAAAAGGAGAAAATGCTGGTAACCAGCATTTTCTCCTTTTCCCACAATGTTTTATAACTGCAAATGCTTTGAATTTGAATAGGTGTGAAATTTTGTTGTTGCTTAAGAGTTAAAGATAGGTAGGACATTTAATGGAGGTGGCCAGTAGTACAAGTTTGACTTTACAAGCTTCATTCTTTTGTTACACACTGTGTTTTTGACAGAAGTCTCTGTCAGTTCTGATTTACTCTGATTTCAAGTTTAAAGTTTGCTTCCCTTTACCCATTTAAGGAAGAGTAAACAAGGATCAGCTTGCAGCTCTGTAGTCTGATTGTGCTTTACTCCCTTTGATACCCAACTGATTCGCCTCACGAAACACATGCACACAATTGTGAAAGCTGCATTATTAGAATATGGATACTGAACACCAAGCAACAACAATTTATGCTTTTCCACACTGATAGCATTTGCCAACATGTTAACCTTTTTCTACTTAACAGAATTCAGTCTTTTCCAAATTTAAAAAACACCTGCAGATGACATTCAAAATTGGAATTGATGCTTAAGTTCTCTGACAGGATAGAAAGTATTATGGTAGAAAGGGGAAAATGTTGTTTATTCAGCATTTTCTCCTTTTCCCACCATATTTTCAAAAGCTGTCTCCCACAGGGTTGTTGAAACTTGGGATTGTTTGGTAAGGGTGAAATGCTGCTCAGATGATGGGGTTTGTCATTTAAAGGGTAGAAAACATTGTTGGAGAAGGAGAAAATGCTGTATACAGATACAATGCTGCTTTTTCTCGGTAATAGCTTTTAATTTGGATGAGTTTAAAATTTTTGGTAAAGTGGTCTTCTCCATTTACCACGTTTCATTTTCTGTCTCCCGAGTGTTTTATTGGGATGTCCTTGAGCAAGACACCTCAGAGCCCTAGCCTAGTACTGGTACAGGGCATACATAAATACAAGAGCCGTCGCAGTACCATGACTGAAATAATGTTGAGAGGGGCATGCAACACCATTCAATCAATCAGTTATTTTCTGTCTCAAAACTCAGTACAAGCACATGTTCTATATGTTAGGGCAATTTAAGGACAAGTGAGACAACCTGTTTTTTGAAAAGAAGAGGAAATTTGGACTTATGATTTGATCTCTATACTAAAACTTAAAGGTCCTGTTGTTTCAGTTGTGTGGAGAAAACATTGGGGCGAAAGGATGATTACAAATGCAATGTGACTCAAGTGATGGAATTTTGGCTCAAAATGAGAAAAGGAGAAAATCATGGTTACTGATTTTTTTTTTTCCTTGAAAAATTTTTTTTTCCTTGAGAGAAAAAAAACAGCCTTGGGTAATAAAGGACACAATTATTTGGTAACAGATTATGATTTACAACACAATCCTGAGTTTTAACAACCCTATGTGGAAAGGCTTTTGAAAACAAGCATGAGAAAAGTAGAAAATGCTGGTTACCAGCATTTTCTCCTTTCCCTACTATATTTTCTAACATTTTGTACTTGAGCCACTTTTGTCATCTGCCAAATGCTTTCAAGTTGGAAATGTCAAAAATTTTGTTGTTTGGTAAAGAGTTTACCCATAGAGTGCAGAATTAACCAATTACACATTTTCAGTCTAGAAATAAAACATAAGTGCAATTTCAAGGTTGCTTTTGCACTGAATATCTCAGCAAAGCAAACAGTGTAGGCCAAAGATTAAACTGCACTATTTGTGGAGTCTCATCTTGATCTACACTGGCCGCAAAGGCAACTATTATTAAGAAAGGCTCTTTAAGGTAGATTTACCAGAAAAATCCAATATTAAAAGCATTGAAGTTTCTTATTAATAATGGTTATAGGCAATTTGTTTTCTATTTTGGTTTTGTTGTACCACTTTGGATGTTTTCCTGTATCATTATATCTTGTTGTAGTCAACATTTAATTATTTTGCTATGAGAGGAGAAAACCTATGTGAAGTTTGTTAATTACTGAAGTATATTGTATGATTTTTTTTTTCTGTTGTTTGTAAATTGAATTTGGAAATGTAAACTTATGAAAATTAAAAATGTAAGTTATAAAAAGTGTCTCTTGTGATATCACTGCCATTCCACTTTTTAGTTGACATGAGCTATAATACTGCCATGCTACTCTTTAGTTCACATGAGCACAAAAAGCTCAAGGTGAGCTTTTGTGATTGTTCTGTGTTAGTTTTGCATCATCCATTGTGAGTCGTCAACTTTTATCTAGGGGTCCTGCATGGCTCAGTGGTGAAGTGTGGGACTAGTAACCTTGAGGCCCCAGGTTCGAGCCCCACCTGATCCGCTGGGTTTTTCATGGGTGTGTCCTTGGGCAAGACACTTCAGAGCCCTAACCTAGTGCTGGTAAAACCCAGGAAATACATGAATATGTGAGCTGTCGCTGTGATACGACTGAAATAAAGTTGAAAGCGGCATAAAACACTACTCAATCAATTCAATCAATCAACTTTTATCTTAGTTTGATGCTCATACATCTTTGTCAAAATCTTTGTCTCTTGATGAAATCTCGGACAAGTTCGAGGATGGGTCACTATGGGTCCAAAAGTTGAACAATGTCAAATCTTTGAAAAAACCTTGTGTAAGGTAAAGAGGCCACATTTTCAGTCCAGTACTAATGAAAGTTGGTCAGGATATTAGTTCTGATGATAAGGTGGACAGATTCAAAAAATGGATCATGTACAGTCAAAAAGGTCAGTGGATGAGATCTTTGAAAAACCTTATATACACTTTAGAGGCCACACTTTTAGTCCAGTACTCATGAAATGTGGTCAGAATGTTTGTCTTTCATGATTTCTTGGATGATTTTGAAAATGGGCCTTCTCGGGTCACAAAGTGGGTCACTGGGTCAAATCTTTTGAAAAAGGTTGTGTACACTCAAGAGACTACATTTTGAGTTTAATACTCATGAAAGTGGGTCAGAGTGTTTGTCTTGTTGATACCTCAGTTGAGTTTGAAAATGGGTTGTGTCAGGCCAAAAAGTAGGGTCACTGGATCAAATCTTGGAAAAAGCTTGTGTACATTCGAGAGGCCACATTTTCTGTCCAGTACTCATCAAATTTTGTCAAGATGATACTTTGGAAATTTTGACAATGGATGATAGTGGTTGAAAAAGTATGCCGCTTGGTCAAATGTTTGAAAACCTTGCCTTGTAGAGGCCATATTTTTTTGTACAATGCTCATTTTCTTGGTCAGAATGTTTGTCTTAATGATATCTCAGACGAGTTTGAAAATGGGTCATTGGGTCCAAAAGGAAGTCACTGGATCAAATCTTTGAAAAAGCTTTTGCACACTCTAGAGGCTACTTTTTCAATCCAATACCCATGAAAGTTCAGCATGATGATTTCTTCGTTGATTTTTATATTTGATTATATTGGGGGAAAAAGTAGGTCTGTTGGTCAAATCTCAGTAAAATGTTTACATTCTAGAGGTCACATTTTCAGTTCAATACTTATGAAAGTTGGTCAGAATGTTTGTCTTGATGGTATCTTCGATATTGAAAATTGGTGAGTCTAGTAAAGATTTAGGTCATATCAGAGAACAGCACTGAAAATAGCTCTGTGCTTTCAAAGGTAAAAAGGCACATGTGAGTGATTTAGCACCATCATAGCCCTATTGTTATGTTTGACATTGCTTTCACTTTAGAGACCACATTTTTCTGTCCAATACTCATGACAGTTGGTCAGACGGTTGTGCCTTGATAATATCTCAGACAGGTTTGACATTGGTTCTAGTCAAGGAAAAAAGTAGAGGCCATATGATAAGTCAAATACACTTGAAATTTGGTCAGAATTTTAGTGTTGATAATATCTGAAACAAGTTTGAAATAAGTTTACATCAAGTCAAAAATAGGTCAATGGAACAAATCTCAGAAAACCCTTTTGTACACGCTAGAGGCAATATTATTGGACCAATGAAAGTTGGTCAGAATGTTGGCCTTGATGATATCTTGGACAAATTGTTAATGAAATCATGTCAGGTGAAAAAGTAGGTCACTGGCACAAATTTTAGAAAAACCTTGTATGAACACAAGATGAAATATTTTCTGTTCTTTACCAATGAATATTGGTCAAAATTTTTATCTCGGATGCGTTAAAAGTATGCCATTGGGATAAATCTTTGAAAAAGTGTGTGTACACTCTAAAGGTGAAATCCTCAGTCCAGTACTCAAGAAAGTTGGTCAGAGTGTTTGTCTTGATTAAATCTCTAATGGTATCAAAAATGGATCACATCTGGTCAAAAAGTAGGTAACTGGTTCACGCCTATAAAAAACCTAGTACTTCCTCCAGAGGCCACATTTTCATGTCAATACGTGCAGAAGTTGGTCAGACAAGTTCGAAAATGGGTCATGTCAGGTAAAAAAGAAGATCACTTGGACAAATCTTAGAAAAACTTTGTGTAGCTGTAGAGGCTATATTTTCTGTCCATTACTCATGGAAGTAGATTAGAATGTTTGGCTTGATGATATTTCAGACGGGTTTGAAATGGATGATGTCTGGTAAAAAGGTAGGTTGAAGTGTCATATCTTGGAGAGACCTTGTGTACACCATAGAGGCAACATTTTCGGTCCACTTCTCATGAAAATTGGTCAGAGTGTCTTGATAATTTTTCAGACAACATTTAAAATGGTTCATGGCAATATAAAAAGTAGGTCACTGGGTTATATTTTTGAAAAAAGTTTGTGAACACTCTAGAGGCCATTTTTAGTCCAATTTGATACCTATGAAAACTGGTCAGAATAGTTTGCTTGATGGTATTTCAGACAGGTTTAATAATGGACCATGTAGTGTCAAAAAGTAGGTCACTGGTTCAAATCTTTGAGAAACCTTTGTGTGCACTCTGGAGGCTATCAGTTTTAGTCAAATAGTCATGAATGCATTGTCTTGATGATACCTCGGATGAGTCAAAAAGTGGATCAATGGAACAAATCTAGAAGCCACATTATCAGACATACTCATGAAGTGTGATTAGAATATTTGGTTGATATCTCAGACACGTCAGAAAACGGGCAACATTGGGTAAAACTGTGGGTCAAATCTTTGAAAACTTCTGAAAACTGGCCAACCCAGTGAAAAACTAGGTCACTTTGTTATATCAGACAAAAATATTGACTGTATTATATTCTCGAAGTTACAAAAGCTGAGAGCCTCTCTGTGTGTGCGTGCATGTGCGTGCTTGTGTGCGTGTGTGTGTGTGTTTTTGGTAAATAGTGGTGTTTATGTCTGGTCAATAACTTCCAGGTGCATGGTTCAATTCTAAAATAATTAGGCACATGTGTTCACCATGGATAAATGATGCATGAAACAACCGTGTTGCCACCTCAAAGGTCAATATTTGTTACAATTATTGTGATGACAAGTGTTCCTGTCTGACCAATAACTTCCAGATGTATGGTTTGATTCTATAATAACTTGGCACAAATGATCACCATGGACAGAAAACGTGTGTGCAACAACTATGTTGCGAGCTCAGAGGTCAAGGTCACTGTGCTTCATTGAACTTTGTCAATATATGCTAAAATTATTGTGATGACAGGTGTTCCTGTCCAGCCCATAGGTGGCAGCTCCTAAGGCATAAGATTTTTGCACAAAATGGTACAGTCATGATGAGTCATTTTAGGCCATGATTATCACAGCTTCTGAAACAATAGGGCCATGATAGCTCTGGATTGCACCACCTGTGCCAATCAACCTTTGATTGTACAAAGTAAAACAAATGTTCTGATCAACTTTCATGAGTTCTAGTCTGAAATTGTGGCCTCTAATGTGCACAAGGTTTTTCTAACATTTTTTCTAAGGACCTACTTTTGGGGCCTAGCTTTGTCATTTTCAGCCTCATCCAAAATATCATGTAACAAACATTCTGACCAACTTTCATAATTGTATGTCTGACAACGTGGCCTTTATGTGTGCACATTTCTTGTTTTCTTTTTTTCCCTTTTGACCTTTAAGAACATACAGAATTTTTAAGCAAACCTTTGGTCAAGAACCTTATCTTTGTTCAAATATGTCTAAAACAGAGAGATTTCATTTAGCCCAATTTTGTTTTGGTATACTGCCTCTGAAGGTAGAAACCGGTAAATTTACTGGACAAACATTAAGTGAACGTATCTGTAGTGTATGCCCATTAAATGAAGTTGAAAACGAAATTCGTTTCCTTCATAAATGTTGGAAATACAAAACTTTACGCCAGATTTTATACCGAAAAGTCATATCTAGAAATCAAAATAGTGAAATAGACATCACTACCTTCAATGACAATGAAAAGATCACTTATCTGCTCAATGAAAAATACTCGTGTATTTCAAAATTTATATTCAGTGCTTTTCAGGTCCGTACAAATTCCCTCTATAGACAGTATTTTTAAAACTTGTACTTTCTTGAACACTATACTACATAGTCATCTAACCCTCGGAACAACTCTTTACATATACAAGATGATAATCAAATAATGTATATTCCAAGGGGGGACATTGACATTGCTATTTAGCAATTATTTAGTTATTTAGTAATCAGCATTCATTTGTCATACTTTTACACATATGTGCGTATTTGACATTTAATAACTATGTTCAAAGTGACATGTAGGCCCAACGCGGCCAGGTGTTTCAAAATTTTCTTGTATTTCACTAATTCTGTGTTTGTATGTAGATGTAACATATGTCACTATAATAAAATGTTCGTTCATTTGTTTGTTTGTTTGTTCGTTCATATAAGCCTGAATGAAAATTGTAACTCCAGAGGGCAGGGCCAATTTTGAACCTAGGGGTATCAAATGAACAAACTTGGAAGAGGCTCACTAGATGCTTCAGACCAAATAGAAACCATGTACAAACAAGTGACTGTAGTCATGTTCAATCAATCAAATCCATTAAAAAACTGCAAATTAAAGGATAGAGATTTAATAATGGTATTCATGTTGCCAAATGTTTTCTTTGTCCCTTAAATACACCAATAGTTACACCCCAGAACTGTGTGGTAGACAGGTTTTTAACTCTTTACCAGACGACAAAATTTTAGACCTATCCAAATTGAAGGCATTTGCAGGCGAGAATGGGTCATTGAGGTGTGAGCATTTAGTGAAAGGTTAAGCCAGGAGTCTCTGATTTGATTTCCCAGCCTCACCACATTGTTTGATGAGGACTGATGATAGTATTTGTGAAACAATTCATTCCTACAGTCTGTACCTCACAGCTAAATATTGTTTCACGGACATTTGTGTGGGTAAGCAACCAGTAGCTTGGAAAAGAAAATTGTGCAAGTGCACTGGTATAAGAAACTCTAGGAAAGCATGGATAGGTGCTCTGGCAACCATCAACCAAAGAAACAGGTTCTTAAATACACTATACAAGTGAAAGCAAATATGACAAAGGGAGAAATTGCTGCTCATTAGAAAAAGTAGGAGATACTAAAAAGACAAGCTATATTTCAAATCTAAAGTAAAAGTATATTTCATTCAGAGATTACAGTCACAAATCATACATCAGCAGAATCTACATTACATTACAATGGTGGTATACAAGAGATACAGGGTCCATATTCACCAACAATTCTTAAGAACGTTCTTAGACCTGTTCTTTGAGATTTTCCACGTTTGAGAATAACACAACTTCTGATTGGCTAAACCAAATGGTTTAGCCGATAAGAGGGTGTGTTACTCTAAAATCTGGAAAATTTTGTAGAACAAGACCAAGAATGTTGTTAAGAATGGTTGGTGGATATGAGCCCGGATATACATAGTTTTCTGTTCATAATGGTTCCGCTTAACTCTTCACTAAACAACAAAATTTTAGACTTAACCAAACTGAAGGCATTTGCTGACAACAGAATGTGATTAAGAAATTAAAACACTTGATAGCAAAAAATGTTGAAAAAGGAGAAAATGCTAGTGACCTGCATTTTCTCCTTTGCCTATAATGTTTCCAAAAGGTCTCTTCCTCAGGGTTGTTGAAACTCGGGATTGTTTGGTAAGGGATCAAAACAAAGGCTGTGTTTCTGCTAACAGTCCGAGATAAGAGGTAGGTCGGTTGGAAGGAAAAAGATTTTTTCTTCTCTTTTTCAATTGAAAAATACAAACTGGTATGAAATTTGTTAGGTTTGGCAATATATGTAAAAAGGGGCAGGCACCGTAATTTTCATTACATTACATGTGAGCTAATTCACATTAGCTGTCGTTACCCTATAAAAACTTACTTTCTTTCTTTCTTTCTTTCTTTCTCTTTCTCTCTCTGTCTCTCTCTGTCTCTCTCTCTGTCTCTCTCTCTCTCTCTCTTTTTCTTTCTTTCTGTCATTCTTTCTATCTTTTTTCTTTCCAATTTTCATTTCTTGCTCATAAAAAAGCAGACTAGATGGGTCAGAGACAAGTTCAGTCAGGTTAGCAGAAACACATCATTTGGCCTCATCTACAAAAATCAGTAAATTATCCAACATGTATATAAAGAGACCCAATAAGGAAGACCTGATGAGTATGTGCTCACTGATCAGTGTGCCCCAGATTTGAAAAATAAAAAGAACAAACTTTACCCTCCCCTTATTTACAATAATCCCCATTATCAGTGAGTAATCCATAGGATATCAGAAAGCAGACAAAAGTAACTAAAGCTGACTAAAAAACTAAAGGTGACTAAATTAATGCCTCCAATAAATCCTTTGACAGAGAAGACAACCATCTAACCCAAACACAAATTAATTCTTTACCAAACGACAAAATCTCAGACTAGTCCAAATTGAAAGCATTTGCAGACGACAAATCAAATGTGACTGAAAAATTGTAATTTGTTTTGGGAAGGGTAGAAAACATTGTGGGAAAAGGAGAAAATGCTGGTTACCAGCATTTTCTCCTTTTCCCACAATGTTTTCAAAAGGCTTCTTTCTCAGGGTTGTTAAAAGTCGGGATCGTGTGGTAAAAGGTTAAACTCAAAATTTCTAAGTTCAAGAGGAGATAATTCTGTAGCCTTTTGAGCAGACATTTGAAAATTGTATCTTGTACACCTAGGCCTATGTTCGCCAACCGTTCTTAACAATATTTGTAGTCTAACTCTCAAAAATTTTCTGTATTTCAAAGTAACACACTTTTTGATTGGCTAAACCAAATGGTAATACATGTAGTTGTACAGAAATAATTCCAACAACCGGTAATCAATGAATGGGCTGGAGGCTCAGTCCACTTTGGTTCAAAAACTTCTTGTGTTAACAGGTGGGTGGGGTGGGGGTATGAGGAGGGGAGAGTTAATACATAATTGATGGTATTTCTATATTGCTGGAATGATTTGCACCTGGAGAAACTCTGATTTTCCTACATCACTTTTGAGAGATTGTCTGCTCTGCTTTGTATCTAGTATCTTCTTTGATAACATTGATACCTTCAAAATGTAAACATTAGACAGAACAAGAGCACCACATGTGGGTGCCAACACTTGGCTGCAGTTGCTTTTTAAGTAAAAATTCCAAGTCAAAAAGGGGCATAACTGTGTCAAAAATATTTTAATCGTTACCTGCCCCTATTGTATGGGTTCCCCTTTTAACAGTAAAGAACTAGTCCAAGTCTGAAGTAAAATATCTTCCGTAATATCAGAGATATTATAAAATGTCAATGTTTTTGCATGATGATGATGCAGACATCGACAGGGCTATAACGGTACTTTGATTATTTCTTCCAAAATATCTGAGTTAAAAACAGAGTGAAAAATGATGAAAAACAGAAATTTTGGAAAATGAGTATGACAATCGAACATTGTAGTCGCTGGAAATATGTCTAATTAAATCTTTACCAAACGACAATATTTCGGACTGGTCCAAATTGAAAGCATTTGCAGACGACAAATTAAATGTGGCTAAAATGATTGCATTTGTTTCTGAAAGGTTAGAAAACACTGTGGGAAAAGGAGAAAATGCTGGTTACCAGCATTTTCTCCTTTTCCCACAATTTTTTCATAAAGCTTCTTTCTCAGGGTCGTTAAAAGTGGGGATTGTGTGGTAAAGAGTTAAATCTTTACCAGGTGACACAATTAGACTCATACATGTTGAAAACCAGTGCAGACAACATGTGAAATGTGGCTCTAACAATGGGATTTGCCTTAGACAGGGTAAGAAAAATTATGGGAAAAAGAGAAAATGCTGGTCTTCAGCATTTTCTGCTTTTCCCATAATGTTTTAAGAAGCCTTCTTCCCCAGTATGGTAAAATCAGACATTAACTCTTTACCAAACAGTCCCTGGTTTTCACGACCCTGGGAAAGAAGGCCTTTGAAAACATTGATGGAAAAGGAGAAAATGCTGGTAACCAGCATTTTCTCCTTTTCCCGCAATGTTTTCTATCCTTATCAGAGAGCTTAAGCTCATTTCTACCAAATTTTAATTTGTCGTCTGCTGATGTTTTGAATTTGAAAGAGTCTAAAATTTGTCTGGTAAAGAATTATAAGGCTCACACAGCTGTTATGTCAAATGTCTATCAATATCAAAGAAAAGATTGTGTTTTTTTTTTTCTAAAAGATATGATTCTATGAACTGTTCATTACAACAGAATTGTCTACATCAGTTTTCTGTGTCCTTTTTTTACCTTAAAATAGTTTACTCCTTACCAAAAGACAAAATTTTGGACTTGTCCATATTCAAAGCATCTGCAGACAACAAAATTCAATTTGGCACAAGTAACAGGATGCAAAACATTGTGAAAAAGGGAGAAAATGCTGGTTACCAGTATTTTTTTCTATTTCCACAATGTTTCCAAAAGCATCCTTCTTGAAGGTCTTTAACTGTTTACCAAACAACAAAATTTCAGACTAGTTCAAATTGAAAGCATTTGCAGATGACAAATCAAAGGTGGCCCAAATGATGGAATTTGTCTTTGATAGGGTAGAAAACATTGAGGGAAAAGGAGAAAATGCTGGTAACCAGCATTTTCTCCTTTTCCCACAATGGTTTCAAAAGGCTTTTTCCTCAGGGTCATTAAAAGTCGGATTTGTGTGGTAAAGGGTTAGGAGAATAGTCATTGTGAAACAACATGAAGTTTAAATAAATAAAACAGTCATACATTTCCCGACAACTGAGAAGGTAACAGAAAACTACAACCAAAAAGTGAAAAATTTAATCTTTATCTGCCTAACATCACATTTCAAGCCTTTAACCCTTTACCACACAATCCCTAGTTTTAACGACCTTGAAAAAGAAGGCTTATGGTTACACTGTGGGAAAAAGAGAAAATGCTGGTAACCAGCATGTTCTCCTTTTCTCACACTGTTTTCTATCTTATCACAGACAGAAAACATCATCTGAGCTTCATTATTTTGTTGTCTGCAAATGCTTTTAATGTTTGAGTCCAAAGTTTTGTCATTTGGTAAAGAGTTAACTCTTTACCAGGTGACAAATTTTTAGACTACTCCAGATTGAAAGCATTTGCAGATGACAAAATAAACGTAACTTAAAAACTGAAATGTGTTTTGGGAGGCTAGAAAACGTTGTGGGAAATGGAGAAAATGCTGGTTACCAGCATTTTCTCCTTTTCCCACAATGCTTTCAAATGGTTTCTTTCTCAGGGTCATTAAAACACGAGACTGTGTGGTAAAGAGTTAAAAACTGTGTCCACCATAGATATCTCATTTACAGCAGATAAGTTCGTCTCCCTTGCAAGAGACAAACTTTCTAATTTCTGTGGGGAAACAGCATATTCCTTGTGACATGTAATTTCTGCTTTTACCACAATGTACGTAAGAGTATTTAACCAAACTGAACTTTGAATATCCCCATTTAACTCATTACCAAACAACAAAATTTTAGACTAGTCCAAATTCAAAGAATTTGCAGGCAACAAAATAAACGAGACTAAAAAAATGAAATTCTTTTTGGGAAGGGTTGAAAACATTCCAAAAATGTCTTCAAAAGGCCTTCTCTTCAAGGTTATTAACCTTTTCCACACAATCCCGAGTTTTAACTACCCTGTGGCAGAAGCCCTTTGAAAACACTGGGGGAAAAAGAGAAAATGCAGGTAACCAGCATTTTCTACTTTTCCCAAAATGTTTTCTACCCTATCAAAGACAGATTACATAATTTGAATCACATTTTAATTCTTGTCTGCAAATGCTTTCAATTTGGACCAGTTACAGTTTTGTTGTTTGGTAAAGAGTTAAAACTTGTGACTGTGTGGTAAAATGTTAAAAGTCTGCTACAAAAATGTTACAGAAAATAATAATTGAATGAACTATTTCAACATCAAGGCCTGTATTCACCAACCATTCTACATAGCATTCTTAGTCTTATTCAAGTTGCAGAAAGTTACACAATATCTAAATGGTTCAGCCAATCAGAAATTGTGTTACTTTCAAATCTAGAAAATTCTTGAGAATGAGACTTAGACTGTTATTAAGACTAGCTGGTAAATACACACTAAGTTCTTCATTTTCTATTTTTGATATATAGTCTCAGTGGTACAAACTTCATCAGCATTTTTATTTTATAAGATTTTGTGCAAGGAAACCAACATTACACTTTACAAAATATCTAGTTGCGCTATGATGTGTACTGAATGTATTTACATGACATTATTAAAGAATATTGTCCATAAAACAAATCCACACAGCTATGGCACATATAGGAGAGGACTCAAAACATACTCTATGCAAATAAAATCAATGAGAAATGAGATGAAGAAACCCAACACAACCCTACACCAGACAATGAATAAAGACAAAATCTAGGCATAAGAGAAATATTCCAGTAAGATATTGTAATGTTAACACTTTACCAGACAATCCCAAGTTTTAATGACCCTGTGTGCAAGAAGGCTTTAGAAAAACATTATAAGAAAACAGAAAAAAATGCTGGTAATCAGCATTTTCTGTTGTTTGCCACAATGTTTTCTATCCTATCAGAGAACTACAGTTCCTTTGAAGCAATTTCAAATTAGTCGTCTGCAATTAGTTTCAGTTTGGAAGAATAAACAATTTGCTGTTTGGGAAAAAGTTTTAGAAAAATATGGCATTAAAAAAAAACCTGTATGATTTGTTCTAGTCCTTTTCCAAAGATTGTCCTTTTTTAGCAAGAATTCAAATTCTATGGTACATTTAACTCTTTACCAAACTGCAAATCTTAGACTGGTCAAAATTGAAAGCATTTGCAGATGACAAACTGAAACTATCTTAAATGATGATTCCTGTCTTTGATAGAGTAGAAAACATTATGGGAAAAGGAGAAAATGCTGGTTACCAGCATTTTCTCCTTTTCTCACAATGTTTTCAAAGGCCTTCTTCCTTGGGGTCGTTAAAACTCAGGACTGTGTGGTAAAGGGATAACTCTTTACCAAATTGCGAAGTCTCAAACTCTTCTATTTGAACAGTATTTGCAAATGACAAATGAAATGCTCCTACAATGGGAAAGAAGAGAACCACACGCAGGTGCCTACATTTAGCTGCAGTTGCTTTTCAGAGAAAATTCTGAGTCAAAAAGGGGGGATAACTGTGTCAAAATATTTTGATGGTTACCTGCCCTTTTTGTACGGGTTCCCCTTTTGATAGTTGACTTGTCCAATTTTGAAGTAAATATCTTATTAATGACTGAGATATTACAAAATATCAGTTTTTGCACAATGATGATGCAGACAACAACAACGCTGACAACAGGGCTTTGACAATACCTCCACTTTTTCTTCAAAAGCACTCGAGCTAAAAATAAATCTAGTTCTAACGTAGTTCTAATGCACTTGAGTACTATATAGCAAGAAAAAACTAAAGTTAATACAACCAAATGAGTGGAAATCAGAAAGACCAGTGGAAAAACAAAGATATAAATATAATTCTATAAACAAAATTTACCCTTTGTAATGTTTTACAGTCAGAGACACCTACTGTCTATGTCAGAATTGCGTCAATAAATCGGCATGTATGCCACCCAGTCCCTAAACTTTTTACTACACAACAAAAATGTACACTTTTCCAACTTAAAACCATGTGCAGATGTCAATTTGAATGTGGTTCAAATGATGGAATTTGTCTTTGATACAGTAGAAAATGAACATGTAATAAAGTAGTGGACAGTGAAGATACAAGATTAGAATGCACATTCTGTGCTGTCTGATCTTGATCTACACTATCCATAAAAGCAACAGAAGTTGTGCTTAGCACTCTAAGGGTTAGGTGCCTTGGGTCTTTGGTTCAAAACTAGATACTACCCAAAATGATTGCAGCCAATTTCTATTTCTATCTTAATGTTTTTGATGCTCTTCCATAGATAAAACTCATATTGAAAATAAATTGAAAAAAAAAAACAATGGACTGATAAAGAACTTAAGAAATCATCATCATAAAAGAAGACATACTTCAACTCGGGCATTTTTTCCATTTTTACATTCATTTCAAAACTATCACAAAAAGATATTTCAAACAATGTTACAATGAGTAAATTTTCCAATGCCCACCATACTTGTAAAGATTATCCTCAAATTTTGCCAACTGAGAGAAATGGCTGAATGATTGTTTTGATTATTAACCCTTAGGCTGCTAAAGGTGACTTAATGACCTTTTGCAGACAGTGTAGATCAAGATCAAACTGCACAGAATGTGGAGTCTAATCTTGGATCTACACTGTCAGATCAGGAGATATTTTCTCCCAAATATAGCTTTCATATAGGCATATCAGAGCTTTTACTATTGGTTTGAACATTTCATTTCACTTATTTAGCAGGTAAAGAGTAATAAGGAATGTAAAATTTAAACATGAGCAAATTAGGAAGGCAAGATCTCTAAACCCTTTACCAGACAATCCTGACTTATAATGACCCTGAGGACGAGGACTTTGAAAATCTTGAGGGAAAAGGAGAAAATGCTGGTAACCAACATTTTCTCCTTTTCCCAAAAGGTTTTCTTTTCTTTCAAAGACAAAAAAAATTTCCTCCATTTGTACTGCGTTTCATGTGTAGCCTGCAAATACATTGGATTTGGACAAGTCCAAAATTCTGGAATGTGGTAAAGGATTAAAAATTTACTCTGCACCAATAATATGCATTTCTGTATAATTATGTAAGAAAAAATGAAAAAGTGACAAGTGACAACTTATTTTCAATCAGATATAATTAAGTCTTGAAGCTTAATTCATCACCAGAAAATAAAACTATCACCTTTAACCAAACAAGCCCGAGTCTTAAAGGCCTTGACTTAACCCTTTCCCACACAATCCCAACTTTTACCGACCCGGAAAAAGAGACCTTTTGAAAACAGTGTGGGAAAAGGAGAAAATGCTGGTAAACAGCATTTTCTCCTTTTCCCACAATGTTTTCTACCCTTCCCAAAACAAATTTCAACTTTTGAGTCACATTTGTTTTGTGGTCTGCAAATGCTTTCAATTTTGACAAGTTTACAGTTTTGTCGTTTGGTAAAGAGTTAAATAGCACAGAGTCTGAAAGGCCCCTACTTAAATACCACAGAGTCTTAACCCTTTCCCAAACGACAAATTTTAGACCCTTCCAAACTGAAAGAGTTGGCAGACGACAATTTTAAATTTGATGAAAATGGCAGAAAGTTCTCAAGAAGGGTAGAAAACGCTGTGGGAAAAGGAGAAATTGCTCATTACGAGCAATTTCTCCTTTTCCCACAGTGTTTTCAAAAGACTTGTACTGCAGACACATGAAAACCAGGGCTTGTTTGGGAAAGGGTTAAAGGGACTGATTTAAAAGCACATGTATGTGTTCATAGTATTTCTTTTTTCTGCAGGAAAACTTTTGACAATCAAAAAGAAGAGCACCAATTGAAAAAAAAACTTAAAGCCGTAAATGTACTCTTTTTTTTTTTCATCTGTCTTAACTCTTTACGAAATGACAAAATTTCGGACTGAAAGAAATTGAAAGCTTTTGCAGACGAGAAATTAAATCTAGCTCAAATGATGGTTTCTGTCTTTGATAGGGTAGAAAACATTGTGGGGAAAGGAGAAAATGCTGGTTACTAGCATTTTCTCCTTTTCCTACAATGTTTTTAAAAGCCTTCTCTTTCAGGATTGTTAAAAGTCAGGACTGTGTGGTAAAGGGTTAAGTTTGTCAACACAGAAAAAACTTTATACAATGTATTGGCAAAAGGAACAATACACAGAATAAAACATTGTTGGCAAAAACATGTCATAAAAAAAAAATGAACTCAACATACCTCTTGCAGAAAACTCTGTCTTGTTGCAGCAGACTACATTAGATAACATTGTGACAATGAAGAAATTGCTTGTAACAATGATTTCTCCCCACACTATTATGTATTTGCTTGTATAAAACCTCAATCCCCTGCCATACAATCCCTAGTTTGAGCCACGATGAGGGAGAAAGCTTTTTTAAAACATATTTGGAAAAGAAGAAAATGCTGGTAACCAGCATTTTCTTCTTTTTCCAGAATGTTATCTGCACTAACAAAAACGATTAACATTGCAATGAGGCAAATTGAAGATTGTCGTCTTCAAAGGCTTTACCAGACAACAAAAATTTAGACTGACCAAAATTGAAAGCATTTACTGACGACAGATTAAGTGTGGCCCAAATGATTGGATTTATCATTTACCCACAGTGTCTTCAAAATCATCTTTGCTCAGGGTCGTTTGAACATGGGATTATTTGGTAAAGGGTTAATTCACATATTACCTCTATTTTACATTTTGAAATTTGTCCGCTGCAAAACTGTTTCAATGTGTAAGGAGTTAATACATAAGAAGTCATAATGAACCTCATACCTCTATACTGAACACATTCATAAACTTTAACCCTTTCCCCAACAATAAAATTTTAGACCCGTCCAAATTGAAAGCACTTGCAGACGACAATTTCAATGTGGCTCAAATGATGCAGTTTTCCTTTGATAGGGTAGAAAAACATTGTGGGAAAAGGAGAAAATGCTGGTTACCAGCATTTTCTCCTTTTCCCACAATGTTTTCAAAAGACTTCGTCCTCAAGGACGTAAAAAGTCAGCATTGTGGGGTAAAGGGTTAAACAAGGAAGCAAAAATATAGAAGATCTGTTTCATGTTTGATGTCTAGCTAGGAAGTCAGCATCTGTTTGAGCATTTGGATATCTGACAATAATATTGGACAGAAGATCTAAGATCTGACTGCATGTCTCAGGCAGTCTGATATTCATCTACACTGTTGTTTACTTAACCCTTTACCAGATGACAAAATTTTAGTCTTATCCAAATGGAAAACATTTGTATTTGAAAAATGGTACTCAAAACATGGAATTTGTCTTTCAAAGGGTAGAAAACATTATGGAGAAAGGAGAAAATGCCGGTAATCAGCATTTTCTCATTTTCCCACAATGTTTCCAAAGGCCTTCTTTCTCAGGGTTGTTAAAATAAGGCATTGTTTGGCAAAGGATTAAGCAAGAATTGATATGGACGGAATGTTCGAGTACACGAAAAATAAATAAATCTGGAAAATATGTCTTTGGTTACTAACTAAATTAAAGCTATCGATCCCTAGTCTATAACTTAAAGCTAATATTTTATAAAGATAAAAAATAAAGTTTGTAAGAACATAAAGTTTACTTGGTTATAAATCTGCTATACCCAAACAAAAAAAGCATCTTACATTTTAGGGAACAATGTTTATGGTAAAATATACACATACAAGTTAGTTAACTTTAGGGTTTACCTGTGACAAAATTAATGTCAGCCTACGAGCAGTGTGAGAAAATTTAATATCGCTCGAGACCAAAGGTTGAGAGAGATGTCAAAATTTTCTTACACAGCGAGAAGTAAATACAAGCATCAGGAAAGTTACTACAACATAATATTCCTTTTATTATATATCTACAACTTTCAAAGGTAATATTTTGCAGTTCTTGACATTTTATTCCTAAATTGGTAAACAATAAAATAATGTAGTACCTAGTAACCTCATTTTTATGAATGGCAGATAAATATCATAACATATATTTTGACCAATCAGATAGTAAATCAATATGTATGTTTACCAAACACAAGTTATGTCATCAATACCATATTTGGACGCATATTTCACAGTGTGTAGATACACATTTTTTTTTTGTCGTGTGTTATTTTATCTGCATGCAATGCATGCATATGAGCCGGAAAAAATTCAGGTGTATAATAAAATTGCATGTATCTTTATATAGCCATGGTATGCGAGTGTTTGAAGCAAAAACAGATCCATATCATGGAACAACGAAACTTTCAAAATGGTCAAACTGTTAAGATAATCTCTTATTAACCCTTTACCGCACAATGACGCCTTTTGACGCCCCTGGGAAAGAGGCCTTTTGAAAACAATGTGGGAAAAGGAGAAAATGCTGGTAACCAGCATTTTCTCCTTTTCCCACAATGTTTTCTACCTGATCAAAGAAAAATTGCACCATTTGAGCCACATTGAAATTGTCGTCTGCAAATGCTTTCAATTTGGACAAGGCTAAAATTTTGTCGTCTGGTAAAGGGTTAATACAGGGATCCCAAGATCAAGTCAGCAGCAGGTCCCTTTATTTTCAGAATCAGAAAATGAAGGAAAAAAGGTACATCAGACAAGGCAGCTGTCTCAGGTCAATCCTTAACTCTTTTGCAAACAACAAAAATCATAGACTGGTCTAAACTGAAAACATTTGCGTACAACAAATTAAATGTTGCCCAAATAGTAAGTGTCTCAAATGATTAAAATTGTCTTAGTAAAGTTAGAAAATATTGTGGGAAAAGGAGGAAATGCTGGTTACTAGCATTTTCTCCTTTTCCCATATTGTTTTCAAAAACAGATACTTTCATCATGTGTGCTCTGATCGGCTACAGTATGACTGTATTTCAGTAAACTGTAATATGTTTGTGAATAGTTGCAGATCTCAGGATTTTTGTCACAGCATACAGTTCTTACCATATCATTATGATGCTATTTTTGAATATAATTATGTCCTTGATAAATGAAGGAGGTCTTTTATCCTTGGTTTTTTTTTTCAGTATTTATGACCTTAATTTGCTATCTTCTCAAGGATTGAGATTCAGTTAAAAAATACTATCCTTTACCCACAGTTTTTCTGACAAGTTCTTAAACCACAAAGATAAGATAAAACAAGCTCAAAATTATTGGAATAATATCTTTTACAGCTATAAATATATATTTTTTTGTTTAATCAGACATTATTTTTTCTCTTGTATTAATAATCCATTTGTTGCTCCTGTGTCACAAAAGCATGATCTTGTCTTCTCTGTCGCCGCAACTGCATCTGTAATAAGAGAGATCAAAGAATTACATTATCCAAGAAAATCTCAGCATTTTGAATCAGAGTCAGATGAAGAACATTAATTTGAATATTTACTGTATACAATTTATGGAAAAAATCCCTGACACTTTAATATGTGTCAGGAGGAAAACATCCTTAACTCTTTACCAAACAATCCCAAGTTTTCATGACCCCAAAAACAAGGCTTTTGACAACATTGTGGTAAAAATGAGATAAACGCTCTTAACCAGCATTTTCTCCTTTTCCCACAATGTTTTTTTCCTTATCAAATACATAAATCACTATTTGAGTGACATTTAATTTGTCGTCTGCAAATGAAGACAGTTTGGTCTTGTCCAAAATTTTGTCATTTGGTAAAGGCTTACCCCTTGCCAGACAACAAATGTTAACCAAATCAATTTTGAAAGCATCACAAGAAAACAAATATAGTTGAGATGAGATATATAGAATAGGAGGAAAACATTTTAAGACAAAAAGAAACTGGAGGTTAACTCTTTACAAAATGAAAAAATTTTAGACAAATCCAAACTGGAAGCATTTGCAGACTACAATTTAAATGTAAATCAAAAACTGAAATTTGTTTAGTGAAGGGTAGAAAACATTGTGGGGAAAAAGGAGAAAATGCTGGTTACCAGCATTTTTCTCCTTTTCCCACAATGTTTTCAAAGGCTTTCTTTCTAGGGGTCATTAAAAGTCAGGATTGTGTGGTAAAGGTTAAAAGTTTCACTACCAAATTTCAATGGCTACAAATAGACTTACATTTCAAGATGAAGAAACAGTTCAGTAAAAGTCTTAACTCTTTAACAAACAACAAAATTTCAGACACATCAAATTCAAAACTTTTGCAGACAACAATAATTATCTTTGTGCCTTAAATAATGGGATTGTGTTTGAAATGGTAAAAGAACATTGTGGGAAAAGGAGAAAATGCACGTTACCAGCATTTTCTCCTTTTCCCACTATGTTTTCAAAAGTCTTCTTTCTCAGGGTCATTTAAACTCAAATGTGTGTGGTAAAAGGTTAAATAAAGTCATGTACGGTGTATATCAGAGATCAGACTGCACATTCAGTGCAGGCTGATCTTGACCTACATTGTCCACAAAAAAGCTTCTCTTGTCGCGTATGGTATGGAATGAGTTAACTCTTTACCATACAATTCCTTCTAACAACCCTTAGAAACAAAATTTCTGAAAACACCATGGGAAAAGGAGACAGTGCTGATTGATAGCATTTTCTACTTTTTCCACATTTTCTTTTTTTTTTCCAAAGACAAATAGCATGACTTGAGCAAACTTTATTAGTCATGTGCAATTGCTTTCAACTTGGACCAGTCTGAAATTTTGTCATGCAGAAAAGAGTTAACTTTTTCATTACCGTTGATGACCCAGGAAGCTTTTGTGGACAATGTAGATCAAGATCAGACTGCACAGAATGTGCAGTCTAATCTTGATCTGCACTGTCCACTACTATATTCTAGAGTACCTGTCTCTTCATCTTGCAGTGGAACTGTATTTGTGGCTATTGAAAAAGGTTATTTATTTGGTAGTGAAAGAGCTCAGTGTAAATCTATATACATGTAATTATCTTTACCTTACTTGAACTTTGTCCAAATTTTTACAAAAACAAATTTGTATTGGAGGGTCACTGACTTATAAAAGATCAATAAAAATATGGACCACTTTGTCCAAGCCTTTTCAATCAACATACTACAGTCCAGTGCCATTTCCTACATTTAGGCATGTTCCCATCATTCTGTAGATGGTCTTTTCTCAAATTACAGCCAATAACTTTTGAAAGTATGTGATAATCAGGAGCAATTGCTTGCAATGTCCATTCCAAGACATGAACCAAATATGTATGAGCCATGCTCTGTGAAAAGGGGACTTGATACATCTGCAAAAAGTATTGACCCTGGTCAGCCTGCAGAGTCTGCGCAGGCTGACTTGTGAAGAAACTTTTTGCCTCTGGTAAAATTTCTGCAGGTCAGTTTAGGACCATTCTACCTCAGGATTCAGTCGGTTCTTAGACAAAAAGGGTTTTATGGATTCATAGTACTGCGATGACTTGCTTGGTGTCATGGATCACAGAGATGCATTAAGCCCCTTTTGCCACAGCATGGGTGATATCATGAAGCAAATATCTAGTGTCACTACATCTACAGTAAGTGACCATCAATATTTAATTGAATTCTGAATTCCCACTGACTTACATGTATTTCTAAGTGACTTTTTAATTCATTGTGAGTTAAATGGTGAAGCTATCCTTATCAAGCTTACATAAAAATAAAGCAAAATTTGACATTCAAATAGAGCTATGCTATGGCAAAAAGGGCTTCATGCGTCTCCATGATGTATGGTACCAGAGAGTCATGACATGATGAAGTTCATTTTGTCTAACAACTGACTGAATCACAAGCTAGACTGATCCCTTGACAAACAGAAAATTGACCAATAAAGAAAAGTTTCCGCCCTGGTCATGATCAATATTTTTGGACAAGCATATTATACTAATGTCAATAGCAGTATTCGACTGGTCATCTTTCATGAAGCACGAAAATGAATATTAAGCTCCCCCTACCTGCAAGGTGCCCCATTCGTGCTGCACAACAGTCACAATGGTTTGAAATCATAAGATTTGTACTTCAAGAAAGTTTATGAAACCATGAAATTTACCAGTCAGATACAAAAAGTGCAACATGAAAAACCGTAATTATCAGTCCAATACGCCTAATGGCAACAGTTGACAGAAAAATTACACCACTAGGTTTAAGAGACCTACAACTTCAAGGTCAGGCATGGAACCACAATAGAAAAGCAGCATAAATAGCTCCAGTAACCTTGCCTTCTACAAGTATATTTTTCATTATCACTGCACAATTACAAGCTGAAAAATACATGTAAGCCTACAGGAATTTGGAATCTGATGAAATACTTATGCCAGCTGAATGTGTGTTATTGCATTACAGAGATGTAAAAACAAAGCTTTACAATCAACTATCACCTAAATTGATATCTTGCATCTGCAACATCAAAAAGCACTGACCTAAAGACTAATCAAATAGAGAATTTTTTTTTACGGTGAAAGATCAAAATTTGTTTCACTGAGTGAACATCATTGCTAATATTTTCGGGAGTGGTGCAGCCATGAAAGAAAATATTACCATATGATGTTCATGTGATGAAATAAATTTCAATCTTTCATAAAAAAAAATATTCTATTTATTTCATGCCTCTAACCCCTGCTTTGTTGGGACTTTTATCAAAATACAGTTCAGTTGTTTTTGATAATTTCCTGTGGCGTACCCACCACATAAAAGACCACATTACAATGAGAATGTATTTACCAATCCAAAAAGAAAACAGTTGATTGGTACAGACTAGAATTATGACAGTATTGTGTTTTAGTCAATTTGAGAGACAATCACGTTTAGTGAATTATTTAAAAAAGATAAGAATCCATTTTAAGATTTACAGTTTTTAAATCTTTATTCCCCACATCTTCCGATTGCTAAATATATCCGTCCGCGTTAGTGTCATTTGTGTCCACCATTTATTTACATTCCAAGTGACAACAAATCATCTAAAACCTCATAAAGCTGAATTTACCAGGATTGAAGATTGAAAAGATGAGATTTCTGTTACATTATTGCATTCGATCACTGTCTGAGATAGATCTGATGCATCTGAAAGGGCGAAGTACAAGGGAGCTCTCGGGACTAGCATATTGACCTGGTGTGTTCATGCTGTAGCTATTCACATTTACAGCTGGTTTTTGTGACAGGTTTTGGGTTTCAGACACAGTACTCTTAAAACTTAGGGTAACTGACCATAAAAATGACAGTTGGGAAATAACCTATGAGGATACCAGCTGCTACCTGGGGTAGGTTCAAAGTGCATTGATTGGCCTTGTTTTCCTGTAGGAATGATGAATGTAAATCAAAGTAGTTCCGTAGCAGTGACTTTATCAAAAATCAGTACATATACGGATCAAAGCGGTAATTTTATAAAACCATAATCCACCCTTAAACTACTGAAAAGCATGAAATAAAAGCAAAGCATTTGTTGGACAATGTAAGCTTGATTTCTACTTTGAATAACTTTACTACCTTACTTAACTCCTCTCCAAACAAACCTTTTTTAGACTTGTTCAAATTGAGAGCATTAAATAAATAAACGTGACTAAAAAATCAAAATTTGTATACAGAAGGTAGAAAACCTTGAAAAAGGAGAAAATGCTTGTGATCAGCATAAGTTAGGAGTCCTCTAGGGCTCTTGCCTAAGGTGTTGGATTTATAAGGAATATTTGTCTATATCCCTTTATCAAATGACAGAATTTTGGACTGGTCCAGATTGAAAGCAACAAATCAAAGTGACTCAAATGATGGGATTTAAATGTGAAAGGGTAGAAAACATTGAGGGAAAAGGAGAAAATGCTGGTCATCAGCATTTTCTCCTTTGTCCATAATGTTTTCAAAAATATTTTTCCTCAAGGTTGTCAAAACTTGGGACTATGTGGTAAAGGATTAACCCCTTGCCGAAATTTTCAATGACAGAATTTTGGACCAGTCCAAATTAAAAGCATTTGCAGTTGACAAATTAAAAGTGGCTCAAATGATGAGAATTGTATGTGAGAGTGTAAAAACATTGTGGGAAAAAGTGAAAGTGCTGGTCACCAGCATTTTCTCCTCTCCCAAAATCTTTTCAAGTCTTCTTCCTCAAGTTTGTTAAAACTCAGGATGAAGGCTTTTCGTTCATATTGCTATTGTTTAACCTTTTACCAAACTACAAAAATTTAAACTTGCCCAAATCAAAAAGCTTTTGCAAACAACAAAACTGTGACTCAAAAGTAGAATTCACCTTTGGAAGAGTAGAAAACTTTGTGGGAAAAGTAGAAAATGCTGGTTACCAGTATTTTCTACTTTTCCAACAATGTTTTCAAAAGGTCTTTTCATTAGGGTCGTTAAAACAAGGGAATGTGTGTTAAAAGGTTGGAAAAAAAAATATATGTCATTATTTGCACATAACTGTATCTCTAAGTGTGTCTGATTCTACAGACTTAGAATACTCTGCAATTGTGGCTAACATGGCTTTTATTGTACAGCTAAGGATATGGCCAGGCAGAAGCAGTTTTCGATATACAACATACAAATTTTTACTTTGATCCAGGATTTCACTTTTTAAGACTGTAAAGTCTTCTTTGACGCCTTATTCTGACCTGTAAGGAACAGCAAAATCTTCTAAAAATTGGCTGCTTATTTTCATACACATGCAAAGATGACTTTTTCATTAAAGCATTATAGAAAAACAAGAAGAAAGTATGAAAAATTACTAATTTTTTTTGTATTTTATTGGAAATTTTCTTATTGCTTTAGTTACAGACTCGCTGCTATTGTGTAACAAGGAATTAATACATTTTTAACTCATGAACATATCAGTAGCTTCAATTCAATAGCTCAGTTGGTTGTGTCTCCCACTATGGTTTTGAAGTTCATGGGTTTGTGTCCCACTGGAAGCAATTTGTTTTGAACTTTTTTTATTCTTGTTTATCCCCAACTACGCATTAAGTCCAAACATGACCTATTTTTGAACTCGAGTTCTTGAGAGATTTGAACTAAATTAAACAAACATTCTGACCAAGTTTCATGAGTATCGCACCGAAAATGTAGCCTCTAGAGTGTACACAAGGTAAAAGTTGATGCCAGAAACTGGACACAGCACAATCACAAAAGCTCAATTAGTGCGCAGGTGAGCTAAAAAGTTGTCCAGCAAGACTAATTTTTGAAAGCTAAAAGTATTGTTTAGGAAACACCATATTTGGCCAAAAAAAGTAGTCCAACAAAACCATTGCCAGAACACTTGTGCAGTGGTTTTTTACCAGTGATGCCACATGCAAATCAAGAATCAATGTGACACTACATAAATCCAACAAGAAGAGATGACCACATTTTGTACTTACTTGTAGTTGAAGTTTATTTGTGTAGAAAAGCCTTTTCCAGCCCTCTTTCAAAGCCAGTTGTTCCAACTCCGCTGTCACAGGCGTTCCAAGTTCTCGACGAAATATCTTCTCCCAGACATCATCACTGTTACAAAGCTGGCAAAATAGTGAGATAAATAATGAAACGGACTATTCATCTTCAACCCACAAGTGCACTGGTAAATCTTACACGAATTATTCCCTTACCCTTTACCATACGGCAAATATTTAGACTCGTCCATATTGAGTGAATTTACAGATGACAGTTACAACTTTTTTAAATGATAGTGTTTGTTCTTGTATAGATAGAAAACATTGTGGGAAAAGAAGAAAATGCTGTTACCAGCATTTCCTCCTTTTCACACCATGTTTTCAAAAGACTTCTTTTTTCGGGTCGTTAAAACCTGTGTTTGTGAGGTAAAGGATGAAAGCATCTTTCTCTACTATAGTTCCCTTTATGGACAGTGTAGATCAAGGACATGCTGCACAAAACACGCAGTCTGATCTGAGATCTACACTGTCTGCTTTGCTAAGACTTTCTGGATAAGAGCAACCTTGAAATTGTGATTATGTAGGTCTTACTTCTTGACTATCCATTGGGTTGATTTTGCCCTTTAAGGGTTTGAAAAAACTGGTATAACTAACCCAAAAGAGAAACATTTGAAAGAAAGGAATATGTTTTTATTTATACGGACAGTGTAGATCAAGATCAGACTGCACAGAACATGCAGTCTGATCTTGGATCTACACTGTCTGATAAGGATATAATTTTCTCCAAAAAAATAAGTCTGAACCAAAATTTTTTTGGTTTTGCTATCGGCTTGAAAGTTTTATTTCACTTATTTAGCAGGATAAGGGTTAAATTTGATATGTAAATCTTCAGCAAATTTCTTGAGCATAGCAGTGTGTAACCAAGAAATGGATCAACTATATGTAAAAAAGAAAAATTAAATTCTAACAAATGAATCATTCTCATTATCACTGAATGGTGTTTTACACCACTTGCAATATTTTTACAGTCATATCTGGTAGCTGGCACATTCATGTACATGTATGTCCAACTGTCCTAGGTTTCACCAGTACTAGGCTGGGTTCTGAGGTATCTTGCCCAGAGACACTCCCATTAAAAACCAGTGCTTCAAATGAGGATCAAACCTGAGACCTTCAGGTTATGAGCACTACACAATACAAGTGAGTCACGAAGGATCCCAAAGATAAATGCAAGTTTCTCTTTTCTAAATGATAAGAAGATAATGTGATAAACTGTTGACAAAGGATTGATGGGTGGCACGAAGAAATAAATAAGGACATGCAATTATTACAAAATGATCAAAGGCCCAAAAGCAGCCAATAGTAAACAATGCAGGAGTCAAATTGCAGGCCAACTAAATTCATATGAGTCATGCTCTGTGAAAAGGGGGCTTAATGTATCTGCAAAAAGTATCGACCCAGGTCTGCCTGCCCGAAACTTTTCGCTAACAGTAAATTTTCTGCATGTCAAAGGACCGCTGTATCTCATGATTCAGTTGGTTGTTAAAAAAAGTGATCATTATTGGTCCATAACTATGTGATGGCTTGATTGGTACAATGCATTACTGAGATGCATTAAGCCCCCTTTTCACAGCAAATGGCTCATATCATTTTAAAAACGTATGGAATTTATTGTAAGTCTGATGATCTGCCAAAGTTCCAGTCGCTGGGAGAAAAAAAAAGAAATTGTAAAACTAGATTTAACTCTTTACCACACAATTCCACCTTTTAACGATCCTGAGAAAGAAGCCTTTGAAAACATCGTAGGAAAAGGAGAAAATGCCAGTAACCAGCATTTTCTCCTTTTCCCACAAGGTTTTCTACCCTTCCCAAAACAAATTACAATTTTTCAGCCATATTTATTTTGTCGTCTGCAAATGCTTTCAATTTGGACTAGTCTAAAATTTTGTCGTTTGGTAAAGTGTTAAAGTGACAACCAAAGTGAACTTTGTGATGAATTAACCCTTTACCAAACAGTCCCGAGGAAGAGCCCTTTTGAAAACATTGTGGGAAAAGGAGAAAATGGTAACCAGCATTTTCTCCTTTTCCCACAATGTTTTCTATCCTGTCAAAAAATCTTAAGTTCATTTTTACCACTACAAATTTGTCCTCTGCAGATGCTTTCAATTTAGGAGGAGCTAGTATTCTGTAGTTTGGGAAAAGGTTAAAGTTGCCTGCAAGTATATCCCCAATTTGATTATTTTTGGCAAATAGCTGGCCTTTGATGTTTCCCTTGTAACCAAATATTCATACCTTGCACAAAAATACATGTATTCTGGTATAGTTTACACAAAGTAGTGATTAGAGAAATAAATTATTTAACTCTTTACCAAACGACAAAATTCTGGACTCAGCCAAATTGATAGCATATGCACACAACAAATTGAATATGACCTTACTAATGACATTTGTCACTGAAAGGGTAGAAAACATTCTGAGAAAAGGAGAAAGTGCTGGTTACCAGCATTTTCTCCTTTTCCCACATTGTTTTCCAAAGCTCTCTTGCTCCGGGTTGATAAAACTCAGGATTGTGTGGTAACGAGTTAAAAACAAAACAAAAAAAATCTCAACGCACTTTGTTGAATATTAAGAACAATCACGTGATCATGTGATGGCAAGAAGAATGAGTGATTTTGAACCCTTTACCAAACAGTCCCATGTTTTTACAACCCTGAATAAAAAAGGCATTTGAAAACATTGTGGAAAAAGGAGAAAATGCTGGTTTCCAGCATTTTCTTCTTTTCCTACAATGTTTTCAATAGCCATCTTCCTGCAGGTCGTTTAAACTTGGGATTGTATGGTTAAGGATTAAATAAGAATATCATGTGATAACAATACGTAATACAAATTTAAGGTACCATTTTCTACCATACGTATCGGACCAGTACCTCGTACCTGTTGAAACAAGATGAAGATGAGCAACAATCGAATGCACAATAATAACTGATAGTAATGGAACATATCTCTCATATCATATCAAGAACTGTTGGTGGTTTGGGTTTACAGTCCCTCTTTTAACAGTCCTTTGTACAAGCCCATATCCATCCTCATACTTGAAGACAGAAATATGGAAGTCCACCCAGGCTGACCTAGGCCCAAACTTTCTGCTATTGGTCAATTTTTTGCATGTCCAAGGACCAATTGACCCCATGATTCACTCGGGTGATAGACAAAATGGACTTTATGGATCAAAATCATGTGATGACTTGCTTTGTATCATACATTACGGAGATGCATAAAGCCCCTCTTTTGCCAGAGCATAGCTCATATATATATGAGCCATGCTCTGGCAAAAGGGGGTTTAATGCATCTCCGTGATCCATGATACCGATAAAGTCATCACATAATTATGGATCAATAATAGCCACTTTTTTTAACAACCGACTCAATCATGAGGTAAACTGGTCCTTAGACATACCGAAAATTGACCAGTAGCAAAAAGTTTCAGCCCAGGTCAACATGCGCAGACTGACCTGGATCGATACTTTTCACAGATGCATTAAGCCCCCTTTTCACAGAGCACAGCTACATGTATTTGACTTCTTAACAAATGACAATATGTAAGACTTGTACATTGTGAAAGCATTTGCAGGGGGAAAATGCTTATTATTAGCATTTTCATGCTTTTTAGAAGCAGTTGCCTTTAGAAATAGACTGACTTTCAGTGAAAACTTTAAGTCAAAAAAGAGGGCCATTGGCCCTAAAGTGCTCACCTGATAATGGTTATCTAGGATTGATAAAGCTGAAAAGATCCTGGTCATGTTAAAGTAAAACACTTTAGTGTAAGTGACTTACTCTTTGACCAAATTGACCTATTTTTGCATTTTGAATCTGGCTGAAAATGTGGCCTGTACAGTGCACACCAGATTTTTCTAAGATTTGGCCCAGCGACCTTCCTTTTGACCCAACATTTCCAAGATATCATCAAGACAAACATTCTGACAAAGTTTCATGAGTATGGGGATGAAAATGCGGCCTCTTGAGTGTACACAAGGTTTTTTTCTAAAATTTGGCCCAATGACCTACTTTTTGAGCAAACATTACCCAATTTCGAATTTGTCCGAGATTTCATCAAGAGAAACATTCTGACCAAGTTTCAGGAGTGTCAGGCTGAAAATCTGGCCTCTAGAGTGCACAAAAGACTTTTCTAAGATTTAGCCCAGCGACCTACTTTTTGACCTGAGGAGACCCAACTTTAAAACTTGTCCAAGAACTTAACCAGACAAACATTCTGACCAAGTTTCATGAGTATTGGGCTGAAAATGTGGCCTCTAGAGTGCACACAAGGTACTTCTAAGATCTGGCCCTGTGACCTACTTTTTGACCTGACATAATCAAATTTTGAACAGGTCTAAGATTTTATCAGGACATAAATTCTGCCCAAGTTTAATGAGTACCAGGCTGAAAATGTGGCATCTAGAGTGCACAAATGGTTTTTTTTTCTGAGATTTGGACCAGTGACCTACTTTTTGACCCAACTTGACCCAATTTAAAACTTGTCCAAGATCTAAATCAGAAAAATATTCTGACCAAGTTTTATGAGTATCAGGCCAAAAATGTTGCCTCTAGAGTACACACAAGTTTTTTGTAAGATTTGGTCCAGTGACCTACTTTTTGACCTGACATGACCAAATTTTGTCCCAGATTTTATCCAGACAAACATTCTAACCAAGCTTCATGAGTAACAGGCGGAAAATGTGGCCTCCAGAATGCACACAAGGTTTTTCTAAGGTTAGGACCAGTGACCTACTTTTTCACCCGACATGACCAAATTTCCAACTTGTCTGACATTTTATTAAGACAAACATTCTGACCAAGTTTCATGAGTATCTGGCTGAAATGTGGCCTCTAGAGTGCACACAAGGTTTTTCTAGGATTTGGCCCAATGACCTACTTTATGACTACACATGACCTACTTTTGAACGTGTCAAAGATTTTATCAAGATAAATATTTTGACCAAGTTTCATGAGGATCTAGCTGAAAATGTGGCCTCTAGGGTGCACACAGGGTAACTGTTGACAACCACACGAGGCATGACAGACGACGGACACAGCACGATCACAAAAGCTTGAGTGCTCAGGTGAGCTAAAAAGAGGCATACCTGTGTCATAATATTTTGATGGTTACCATCCTTGTCCTAAGGGTTCCCCTTTTGATAGTTAACAACTATTCCAAGTTTGAAGAAATATCTTTGTAATGAGAGCTATTATAAAGTGCCAAAGTTTTTGCCTGACGACCATGCACACCATTACTAAATCAGTACCTTAAAATTTTCTTCTCAAACAGCCAAGCTAAAAATCTAAAAGAGTCAAGCCCATGGATTATCTTTTTATTGGAAGATCATTTACGCCAAATAGATGAAGATTTCTGAAGAGTATCTATTGTTGTATTTGTCATAATTGCCATGGCAATCTGAGTTCTTCATGGAATAAAATTCTTTGATGGAGTTCTATAGTGGGCCGCTACAGGAAGATTTCATTAAGGTTTGATCATATTGGTATTGAGTAGTAGTGTCTGAGGAGAACCTGTTTGAAGTAATAGTCTGATGGATTGTATGGTGTCATTTTCAACATCATTTAACCCTTTACCACACAATCCCAACTTTTAATGACCCTGAGCAAGAGGCCTTTGGAAAACATTTTGGGAAAAGGAGAAAATGCTGGTAACCAGCATTTCCTCCTTTTCCCACAATGTTTTCTACCCTATCAATGGCATTTTCCATCATTTGAGTAACATTTGAATTGTCGTCTGTAAATGCTTTCAATTTGGACAAATCTACATTTTTGTTGCTTGGTAAAGAGTTAAGTTGTTTTGTGGCAGCCAGTGCACACAATATTCTTCCCAAGCCTGACTCCCTGCTTTTCAACATAACCATCACTGAAACAATGATCAGCCATAAGAGAAATGAAACCTGTTGCAATGACTTTTATCAATCCTCATAAAGAAATATGTTAAGCAGGGCATTCAAAGCAGCAATCTCTGACCCTAGCCCTCTACCACACAATCCGACTTTTAACGACCCTGAGGAAAAAGCCTTTTGAAAACATAATGGGAAAAGGAGAAAATGCTGGTAACCAGCATTTTCTCCTTTTCCCACAATGTTTTCTACCCTATCAAAGACAAATTCCATCTTTTGAGCTACATTTAAATTGTCATCTGCAAATGCTTTCAATATGGACGAGTCTATATTTTACTCGCGAGGATGGCCTTGGGCAGTGGAACAAAAAAATCTAAATGGCATGCTATCACAAACTTTCATATTTTGTTAAATTTGAGATGGTATTATATGTTCAGATTTGGAGATAAGCATCCCATGCATAGGAAGCCTGTGATTAAAATCTAACATATTGGAAAATGGCATGACAAAAGATACATTATTCAGGCTGCTGAATATTTGTATTGACAGCTTAATTTCCTATCAAACATTTTGTAATCAAGATCGCTATTGATATTCAATTACAATCAATCTATAAACTAAGACTACCTTGAGACAGACCTGTTTCCACTCTCTTAACATTTTACCACATGACGAATCTTTACATTTGTCCATATTTAAAGCATATGCAGACAACAAAATTAGATATGGCTCATAGGGTGAGATTTGTCTGTAAAAGGACAGAAAACATTGTAGGAAAAGGAGAAATTGCTGGTTACCAGCATTTTCTCCTTTTCCCACATTGTTTTTAAAAGGCCTATTTCTCGGTCGTTAAAACGCGGGATTGTGTGGTAAAGGATTAACTGTTTACCATGTGACAAAATTTTAGACTGGTCCACATTGAAAGCATTTGCAAACGACAAAGTAACTGTGACTCAAAATTTGAAATTGGTATCTGAGAAGTAGAAAACATTGTGGGAAAGAGAGAAAATGCTAGCCACCAGCAAATTCTCCTTTTCGCACAATATTTTCAAGAGTTTTAGGATCATAAAAAAACAGAATTGCTTCGTAAAGGCTCAGCTCTTTACCAGGAAACAAAATTTTAGACTGGTCAATATTGAAAGCCTTTGCAGATAACAAGTCAGATTTGGCTGGGTATCTGCATTTTCTCCTTTTCCCGCATTTTTGTAAATCCTTCTTCTTAAGGGTTGTAAAAACACAGGGTTGTCTGGTAAAGATTAAAGATTAAAGCAAGCAAACATCTAAAAATTCCTTCAAGTATTCAGTATTTAATTAACCTTGTAACCCTTTACCACATGACAAAAATTTAGACGCTGGAAATCTGACACTTTTACCACATGACAAAATTTTAGACCCATCCAAACCCAGAGTATATACGAAAGGCCACATTAAATGTGGCTAAAATTGTGGAATTCGTTTTCAAAAGGGTAGAAAACAGCATTTTCTCCTTTTCCCACAATGTTTTCAAATATCTTCTTTCTCAAGGTTGTTAAAAATTGGCATTGTATGGTTAAGGCTTAACCCTTTACCACACAATCCCAAATTTAAATGACCCTGAAAGAGAAGGCTTTTGAAAATGTTGTGGGAAAAGGGAAAAATGCTGATAACCAGCATTTTCTCCTTTCCTCACAATGTTTTCTACTCTATCATAGAAAGAAATCATCATTAGAGCTACATTTACGCTGTCGTCTGCAAATGCTTTCAATTTGGTCAAGCCCAAAATTTTGTCATTTGGTAAAGATTAAAGCTTTAATCAGCAGACACCTACTTAAATGTGACTCTAATGACAGGAATTGTGTTGGAATGAGTAGAAAACATTGTAGGAAAAGGAGAAAATGCTGATTACCAGCATTTTCTCCTCTTCCATAGATGCTTTTGAAAGTCTTCTTTCTTAGGTTTGTTAAAACTTGGGATTGTTTGGGTTAAGAGAAAAGAAAGATAACATCTATTTTCACCAAAATATAATCCAAATTAGCTGACAATGTAGATTCCACCAACAGGGCTGCATATTCTGTCCTGTATTATTCTGATCTCAACAGTTTAACTCTTTACCACACAACAAAATTTTGGACTGAACCAAATTTGAAGCATTTGCAGATGACAAATTATATGTTGCTGAAATTATGATTTCTGTCATTGATAGGGTAGAAAACACTGTGGGAACAGGAGAAAATGCTGGTTACCAGCATTTTCTTCTTTTCCCACATTGTTTTCAGAAGGCTGCTCTGTCAGGGCCGTTAAAAGTCTGGATTGTGTGGTAAAGAGTTAAAAAGACGTGAAGTTGTGCTCTGTAGTATTTGGGCCCTTAATTTTCTTGGAACCTTTGAAAGATTTCAATGAATTTTCTCTGCAGTCAGCCTTTTGAAATAGGAGTTTATATCTCATCCTATTGTATGCCTGTATAAAATCTCTGTCTCTTTAACCCTGTACCAAACAATCCTAATTTTAAAGCTTTACCACACAACAAAATATCAGACTTGTCTGAAATAAAAGCATTTGCAGACATCAATTTGAAAGTCGCTCAAATGATGGAATTTGTCTTTGGTTGGGTAGAAAACACTGTAAGAAAAGCAGAAAATGCTGGTTACCAACATTTTCTGATTTTCCCACAATGTTTTCAAAAGGCTTCTTCCTAAGGATTGTTCAAACTCGGGATTGTATGGTAAAGGGTTAATGACCCAAAGGAAAGCCGGCCTTAGAAAACATCACGGAAAAAGGAAAAAATGATGGAAACCAGCATTTTCTCCATTACAAGCCATATTTTCTGCCTGTTGGAAGACAAGGCCTATTTTTTGAGCTAAGTTCGATTTCTCATCTCATAAAGACAAGCCTAAAATTTTGTTGTTGTGGTTAATAGTTAACCCTTTACCAAACAAAATGAATTTTTTGCAGACAGCAAATTAAACCTTGCTCAAATGGTGAAATTTGTGTTTGTTTAGGTAGAAAACATTGTGGAAAAAGGAGAAAATGATGTTTACCATGCTGGTTATATGCTGTTTCTCTCAGAGTCATTAAAACCATTTGGTTTAGCCAATCAGAAGTTGCATTATTTTTGAAGTTAGAAAATCTTGGAGAATAAGACTACATTAATAATGTCCTTAACCTTTAAGGCACCTTTCACGACTATGGTTTCCTTTGCGGCCAGCGTAGATCAAGATCAGACTGCACACAACATGCAGTGTGATCTTTGATCTACACTGTCTGCTTTCCATAGACCATCTTAACTAAAGCATCCATAAAATTACAATTATATGGGTTTTATTTCTGGGCTGAAAATGTCCCTTGGGTTTATTCAGTGCTCTAAATACGGACTCTATTGTCATATTACATCCCTAAGTTGTCAAATACAGATGAAATTCATCTTTAGGTGGAAAGGTGGATGATCAACCCTTAGAGCCCAGAATAAACCCAACAGACATTTTCAGTCTAGAAATAAAACCCAAATGGTTGAAATTTGAAGATTCCTTTTGTACTCTATAATGTTTCAGCAATGCAGACTGTGTAGATCTGAGATCAGACTGCATGCTATTACATTTTAGTTTTAACTAGGTATCTTAGCCCGCAAAGCCCTGAGAAATTGCATTAGTATGTTAATTTCATTTACAAGCCCAAGCTGTCCTAGGTTTAACGAACCCTGAGCAAGAAAGCTTTAAAGGCCAAATAGAGGCCAAAAAGACAATGCAAGTGTTAATATACATTTAAATTTAAATCATACCATTCAAAAGTATGGAAAATATTGTAAAGATGACAATCTGTCATTGTGTGGTCGGTCTAAGTGTCAGTTGCTGGCAGAAAAATGAGTTTTAAAATCAGGCAAAAAGTCAACAATAGAAAGAGTTCTCTGCCAGCAAATAACACTTGTACTGACCAAACAATAACAGACTGTCATCTTCACAATAATTTCCAAACTTTTAAATGATATGGTTTAACCCTTTCCCAAACAAGCCCTGGTTTTCATGTGTCTGCAGTACAAAGTCTTTTGAAAACACTGTGGGAAAAGGAGAAATTGCTCGTAACGAGCAATTTCTCCTTTTCCCACAGTGTTTTCTACCCTTTTTGATAACTTTCTGCCATTTTCATCAAATTCAAAATTGTCGTCTGCAAACTCTTTGAATTTGGACCAGTCCAAAATTTGTCGTTTGGGAAATGGTTAAATTCAGATGCATTTAAACACCTGCTTTTTTCACTTTTGGCAGCTATTCTTACTTTAATAAACATTGTGGGAAAATGTAATCAGCATTTCTTTCTTCTCAAATGGTGTATTTTTTACCCTTTGGAAGACAAATACCTACATTTCAGCCACATCGTATTTGTCCTCTGTAAATTCACATGATGTGCAGTCTGATCTTGGTCTACACTGTCCACAAAATCATTTATAATTGTCATGCTCAGCACGGTGGTAATTGTAACAACTATTTACTCCAAATGAAATCTAATGCATAAGCTGGACCCATATTCTTCAAAATAATGGTCAAAACTCTAAGATTGAACCCCAGCCATCTGATTGGCTGCTGTAGATAATTTCAGCCAATCAATTTATTAGTTCTTTAATTTAGAATCAGACTTGCATTTAAAATATATGTAGTTGGTGTCTAGCTTGATAAAGCTTTCCTTGACACTGGTAAAAAAAAATCATTCAGGAGAATAGTTCAACAAAGAGAATTACATTTATAATTTAACCCTGTATCAAAGGGTCCCATGTTTTAATGACCCTAAAGAATAATTCTTTTGAAAACAGTGTTGGAAAAGGAGAATATATGGCAATCATTATTTTCTCCTTACCTCACAATTCTTATTAGAAGTTTTTAAAACCAAATCCCATTATTTGAGCCACATTTAGTTTGTAACATGTGCAAATTATTTTCACTTTTGAAAAATCAAAAAAAAAAAAAGGCGCTAAAAGTTGATAAGAAATTTCTCCTTTGCTATGACGTTTCAAAGGCCAGTGACATTCAGTTTATTACAGTGACAGGTTTGCTTCGGTATGTACTAATATAATGGTCAGAACTCCAAATTGAGGGAGTGATTTTGATTTCAAAATTGAAAATACATGTAGTGATTATTCTCCACTAAACCCCTATGTTATGGGTACTCATTAGAATCATCTCATCGAGATGATTCTAATGAGTACCCACAACACAGGGTTTGGAAGAGAAATAATGGATTTAGAATACCACCATTACCTCTTATCTGGAGCTCTGAATGGGTATTTTCGAGGATCTTGATCTGCACAGAAACTGTCAAAGCACTAACCTTTGTGAAAAGGCATTCTATAGGTACATGTATACCCTTTACCACAGAACAAAATTCAATACTTGCCCAAATTGATAGCACATGCAGATCATCAATTCAGTGTATCTCAAGAGATGAATTCTATCTTTGCAATGGAAGAAAACAGTGTGGTAAAAGGAGAAAATGCTGGTAACCAGACAAATCATATAATTTGAGTCACATTTAATTTGCCATCTGCAAATGCTTTGAATTTGGACTGGTATAAGATTTTGTCCTGTGGTAAGGAGTGCAACCACGATACATACATGTCTGAACTTTCTTGAAGTAGATCCAAGCCTGACCAGGTCTTCAAGCTCCAGGTATAAGATGATGTGTTTTAGGACATTATCAGGGAGTCGAGGCAGATAATCAATATACCCTTCTGCAATCAGAGTTAAATATTTCAGGGTATTATCCCCGGCCAACCGCTGGATTTCACCTGAAATGAAATTTACTCATTAGCTCCTTATCAAACAACAAAACATTAGACTCATCCAAATTGAAAGCATTTGTAGATGACTAATGTTACTTAAATAATGAAATGTGTCTTAGAAAGGGTACAAAACATTGTTGGATAAGGTGTACATGCTGGTTACCAGCATTTTTTCCTTTTTCTATAATGTTTTCAAAAGCCTTCTCTTTCAGGGTCCTTAAAACTTGGGATTGTGTGGCAAAGATTTAACTTTTTACCAAACATTCATTAAATATCAGACTCATCCAAATTGAGAATATTAGTTTTGCAGACAACAAAATAAATATTGCTCAAATGATGAGATTGGAAACACAATAAGACATAATTATTTAGACAATACCAGGGCATTAATTTAACAATTAACCTGCTAAATAAGTGAAATTAAGCTTTCAAGCCCATAGTGAAACCAATAATTCTGCTACTTCAAAGTTAATTTTGGGGAATATATAATCTCCTTATCGGACAGTGTAGATCCAAGATCAGACCACACATTCTGTGCAGTCTGACCTTGATCTACACTGTCTACAAAAGGCCCTTGAGTCGCGCTAAGCAGCCTAAGGGTTAACACAAAGCAGAATTCAGATGCGATCATTCTAAATTGCCAAATTTCTTGAGTTACAGGTGCCTTTGCTAAGCCCTTTACCAAACAACAAAATATTGGATCTTTCAAAAGCCAAAGTATGTGTATTTGCACAAAACAAATCAAATTTGGCTCCAATTTTGAGATTGTTCTTTGAAAGGGTAGAAGACACTGATGGAAAGGGAGAAAGTTTTCCCTCGTTTTCTCCTTTTCCCACTATGTGCTCAAGGGCCCTTTTTCTTGAAGTCATTAATACCAGTGACTGCTTGGTTGGAAACTTTTTAACAGACAACAAAACTTTCGACTTGTCCATATTGAAAGCATTCTCAGAGAACAAAATTTACACATATCAAATGATGACTTCTCTGTGCAAGACAGCATAGAAAACATACATGTAGTTATCAGCAGTTTCTCTGTTTCCCCGAAAGTTTTTAAAAACTTTACCACACAATCCCAACTTTTAACGGCCATGAGAAAGAGGCCTTTTGAAAACATTGTGGGAAAAGGAGAAAATGCTGGTAACCAGCATTTTCTCCTTTTTCCACAATGTTTTCTATCCTTCCCGAAACAAATCTCAATTTTTGGGTCACATTTATTTTTTCATCTGCAAATGCTTTCAATTTGGTCTGGTCTAAAATTTTGTAGTTTTGTGAAGAGTTAAAGCCCTCTTCAAAAAAAGATTGAATTCTTTGGTAAAGAGGAATTAAATAGAGGATAATTGTCTGTTGCGGTGTATGATCGAAATTTCTTTAATCCAGTGAAAAGCGAAGGCTATATTTTCATAAGTGGCAAAATATGGTCTTTGCTTTTCACGAGATGAAAGAAATTTCCCACATATGCTAAAACAAACAATTATCCTATTTCTTTTATGCTCTTCACTTTAAACTTTCTTTTCACTTCTAATTTTTGCACATCATGAAAAATATGTGCATTTTTCAAACAAAATAGATCTATTCAATCTACGGTAGTATGATATAGAGTAGCTGTACTAATGACGTCATGAACAATGTTGACTACATCATAAAATGTGATGTTCACCTGCGAAAAATTCATCCATGTTCTTTACATATCCTTGGAATGTCAAAAATAAAAGTTACAACATTCACTGGTGAATTATAACATTCACCAGTGAATTATAAGGATATAATTCACGGCTAGATTTCTATAAACTAATGAGGAGAGTAAGAAGAACAGGAGCTATTCAGCTTCATATAATCTGACCAAACTTCAAAAGTGACTTATCACATAATAAACTCTTTACTAATCAGCAAATCTTTAGACCTGTCAAGTATAAAAGCATTTGAAGACAACAAATTAAATGTGACTCAAATGATGAAATTTGTCTGTGATAGGGCAGAAAACAATGTGGGAAAAGGAGAAAATGCTGGTTGCCAGCATTTTCTCCTTCTCCCACAATGTTTTCAAATGGCCACTTTCACAGGGTTGTGAAAACACGGGATCATGATTGGTTGCTCCTTACCACACAATCCCTACTTTTGACAACCCTAAGAAAGAAGCCACACAAACATTGTGGGAAAAGGAAAAAATGCTGGTAACCATCATTTTCTCTGTTTTCTACCCTTCCAAAACCAACTTTAATTTTTAGTCACATTCACTTTATCATCTACAATTTTTTTAATCTGGAATATTATAGTCTAAAATGTTGTCATTTGGTTCAGAGTTTTAACTCTTTACCACACAATCCCGACTTTTAATGACCCTGAGGACGAAGGCTTTTGAAAAAATTTGGGGAAAAAGGAGAAAATGCTGGTAACCAGCATTTTCTCCTTTTCCCACAATGTTTTCTGATCTATCAAGGGCAGACTTCATTATTTAGGCTACCTTTAATTTGTCGTCTACAAATGCTCTCAATCTGGACCAGTCTAAAATTTTGTTGTTTGGTAAAGGGTTAAAAGTAAGCTGATAGCTGGCAAATCAGTGGTAAAGAACACTTCATGCAGGCTTGTGGGAATGTCACATGATCAATAACTCATGCCGATTGTGTGAATTTGTATTAAAATCAGTATGATAAAGTCATTGTGAACAAATTTATTTCTCTCTCACCTCTGATCTTTGTTTCAGTGATGTTTATGTGGGAAGGCAGCCAATGGCTTGGGAAGATAATTGTGCAAAGAACTAGTAAAAGAAACTCCAGGAGAACATGGATAGGTGCACCAGCTGCAATATAACAATAACGTTGAAAAACAACATTAAACACACACTCTTTCCCTTGTGTAAACTGAAGACTGAAGCCTTTGCAGTATTTGGCACTTCAAAATACATAATGACAAGTTGGGCAATTGCTTACAAACAGAAGTTTCTAAATTTTCTTGTCTTATCTTTCAAGTTTTTTTTTTTACCAGGGCTTGAAACAAATTTTCAGGGCAAGTATCTTAAACCCATTATTTAGCAGAATTTTGGATATTCCTTTCCCTAAACTGAAGCTATGTGTTGGGTTATTCTCCTAAAACTTTGGTGTCTTTGGGATTATGGGACTCTTTTAGTATCATCCCGCTAATGAAAGTAAGAAGGTATTTGAGCCACATTTGCAACTGCTTTGGGTTTGGACAAATTCAAGATTTTGTCATGTGGTAAAGGGTTAATTAGAATATGGTATACTTTTCACTTACTGTGACACCTCTCATCATGCAGAAAATCATCATATGTGTTACTTATTTCGACAGGATCAGACTTTGAGTCAGTCCGAGTAGGTGGCACAATTCTCCAAAACCTGAAAATCATCTGTTTAAAAAAAAAAATAAAAAACTCATTTCATGATGTAATAAAACTATATCTCCCTCAGAGATCTCAAGGATCTCAGTTTACCCTTTGCAATACAATCCTGTGTTTTAACAAGGTCCCTAAGTTGTCAGGCTTTTGAAAACAATGTGGGAAAAGGAGAAAGTGCTGATAACCAGTAGGAATATACCCATAATCGATAATAATTGATTAATCGTCAATGACTGTTCGAAGCCAGCGGCTATCAATGTTGGTGGTGTTAAATCGATGTTGTTACCAGTAGGTAGACCACTGCCACTCTTTGATCTATTGATTCCTTTCCGCTACTTTTGTGTGTTGCGTTTGTTCAAAAACAAGGGACATTACTCTCACTCAACAACATGTTTGATAACCTAAACAACAATTATGTAGACCTACAGGTACTTTCAAGTGCTTGTAAGTTTTACAGATTAAATTGACATAAGAAAAAATAAAAATTGAGTTTGAAAATCAGTATTTTTCCCTGTAAGTAATATGTTTGAAAAACAGCATTAGAAAATAACACATAAAACACAGATTCATCTAAAAGGTTATTCAAAGTCACAGTCTGATTTTATAATGACTATATTATATTGTGTGACAATTTGACAAACAAGTAATAGCCAAATAAGTTTATTAGTTAAGGATATGAATTTGCTTTCTATTATTTTGAAAATGTGAATCAAAACAAAATCTATGATTCAATTCGATAATAGGTTCTCCTTTGAGTCTGAGAGTACAACACTACCGAGCATTTTCTCCTTTTCCCACAATGTTTTCAAGCCTTTCAAAGACAAATCCTATCAGTTAAGCCCTATTTCACACGTCATCTGCAAATGCTTTCAATTTGGGCAAGACTAAATTATTGTCATGTGGTAAAGTGTTAACCACTTCCATGGCAAAATTCTAGACCTGTGTAAATTGAAAGAATTTGCAGATGAAAATTTAAATGTGCATGATTAAGATGATTGTTTTTCAAGTCATCATTTGATATGCGTAGATTTTTCAAATATTAGAACAGATAACTGTCCCTGAAGGAGATTTTAGTTTTCAATTGGTCGCCTCCAGGTACAGAGAAAATCGTGAAAAAATCAGTCGAAATCTGTGCACAGATTTTGTGCATACTTTGAAACTCTCTTATTTTCACAAATAAAGGACAAAACTGGAATTTGAACATACCTGTTGCTTAACTATTCAATAAATACAAATTTTTCAATTTAAATGCTAAACATATGAAAAAAAGTTTAATTCATATGTTAATCAAGGCGTTTACATTACAAAATATCCACCAAACACGAAAAAGTTCGTTATTTTTTTTTTTAGCTTTACATGATTTAACGCTTTACCACACAATCCCGACTTTTAGCGACCCTTACAAAGAAGCCTTTTAAAAACTTGTGGGAAAAGGAGAAAATGCTGGAAACCAGCATTTTCTCCTATTCCCACAATGTTGTCTGCCCCTCCCAAAACAAACTTCAATATTTTGGTAACATTTATTTTGTCGTCTGCAAATGCTTTCAATTTAAATTGGGGACCAGTCTAGAATTTTGTCGTTTGGTAAAGGCTTAAAAAACTTCCACAAGCGCTTTAGGTAATGAAACATTTATTAATTTATCCTTGATTATATGTGTCACTAAAAATTGACTGCCTTTCGCTGCAATAGTAAATGTCCAAAAAAGAAAAGAAGCACCGCAAACGTCTCATTGTTGAGCCTTCCCAACTACGGGCTTTACCGGCCAACTAGGAGTTACTTTTAAGGATTAAACCCAAACAATGGTAAGATACAGTCTTGAACATATTGCAAAATCACTACCTGATATGGTGTAACGAATACATGGTAAAAATCCTTGCACGGAGCAGTTGCAGTTTCAGTATAATCTAGTAGAGCACCTTCCTCAGTTAACCAGGCTTTCGACACTGTCGCCATTTTGAAGCTTTACTTATCTCCATCCCAACAAAATCTCGCGCGATTTCACTTCCACTGATGATCAAAGTACTGAATGAATCGGTTTACAACCCGAAATTCATACGACGAAATGGACGAAATGGAAACCGTTTGACGAATTGGATATAACCCGATTGAAAACTTTATTACCTGCTAATGAAAACATTAAATAATAGTTGTTCAGTCATGAGTGTATTTTTTTTTTTTTTTTTTTTTCAATTTAGAAAGAAATAGTATGCCCTTGAGCAATATATCGCCACATAATGTAACATAAGATATCGATGTATTGGAAACACTTAACCTTCTTTCTGGGACGAAATGGAAATTTTCTGTCATTTATACTGGGTACTTTTCGATTCTCATTTATCTTTGAAGTCACATTTCTCACGGAATTTATGCGAGTTATTTTTAAAATTTCATTCTGCAATGGTTTCCATTTCATCCTCTCACTCCCAGTTACCATTTAGCATAGGTAAATAGCAACTGTAGATGTAACAAATAAAGTCTAAAATCGGAAGAAACATGAATTTCTTACACTGCATAAACTTATTTTCAAAATTATTGAAATGACATTGTTTAGTAATTGTAGTGTTTACTCATTCAATTCCCTAAAAAATTCATACCAGTGATTATTTCCATTTCGCCCACCCGTAACAGGTAAAGAGTATAAGAGAAAATTGGTAAGATACATGTATAACGAAATATTACCTATGTAAGGAAGTTTTTTTTTTTATTCCGAAATTGTTCAAGTAATATCTTACTTAACATTTTGCGATAAAAATATTCATTTAAACGTCAATTTCAGACCATGATAATTTCCATTTCATCAAACGATTTCCATTTCGTCTATTTCGTCGAAAAATTTTCGATGCGTATATCAGGCCTACCCGTTTCCGCTAGGTGGCAGATACCCGTTGTCTGCGTATGTCAATATTCTTCGAAGATTTGACCTGTCTGCTACGATGCATCACAGTCCTGTACTGGACAAATATTAATGCGCGGTGCGTAAATTGCCGCTTGAAAAGTGCAGGCGGAAATGGCAATAAGTAATATGTCCGTGGAAAAATCAAGCCAGTTTTTCACTACAAATTTCTCAAAAAACAAAATAATTTCAAACGGGGAAAACCCTTTTTTCTTTTTTTTTTTTAAATACCATAAATGAAATGGAGAAAACCGGGACTTGAGCAACAGACTGACAACAAAATTAATGTCCAGACTGCCTTGCTGGGCCTATACCGAGGCTTTTTTCCAAGCCTATAAGGGCTATGTTTATAAATGGCTGGTGCATACTTTATATGCTAGCTAACCATGGCTGGATGAATTGCACTAGGTAGGTTTTATTGGAGAGGTCATCAGACCTCTCCAACAGTGGTGAGTTTAAAAGGCAGACTGCCTCAGAAATTGCTGCCTAACTTCATGCTTTTCTGCGAAATCGTTCTGATACACAGTCTATTTCGTCATGGTTTTATAAATAAACCGAAATAAAAAAACTGAAATAGGAAATAGACGTGTTTTGTTTTTATATGACGAATTTCAAAAAGGATTTGTTATATTGATTTGATTGCAAATGACCTTTCCAGTGGTTGTAATTTTTCATTAAACAAATAAAGCTACACACACACACAAAAAAAAGAATTTCGTTAAAAAAGAGAACACCACGGGAAAAGATCACGCGACTTGAAAACGTGGGAAAAAGGTCACGTGTCTGTCATGTAATGCATAAGAGGTTTCTCCTTTTTACACAGCGGCGATCGTATAATGCCTTACTTATTTGTTTATATGTACCAAAATATATTGAAATTAAAAGCAGTAAGCTATTTGAAAATATTGATGCTGACCTCTCCTGGCTTCTTTTTTAAAGAAGCCAACTTGTTTTGATATTCGTTGCATTGACTGGAGCCTTGAAAAGTAGTCCAGTTCTGTACTCATAATGCCCATATCAGATTCTGCTATATTTCGAAGGCTTTTGATAGAGTCTGGCACAAAGGTCTTCTCTTCAGATTGCAACAAAATAGAGTCAACGGTTGTTTGGTAAACTGGATTAACCCTATACTGCACAATTCCGACTTTTAACGCCCCTGGGAAAGAAGCCTTATGAAAACATTGTGGGAAAAGGAGAAAATGTTGGTAACCAGCATTTTCTCCTTTTCCCACAATGTTTTCTACCCTATCAAAGAAAAATTGCACCATTTGAGCCACACTGAAATTGTCGTCTGCAAATGCTTTCAGTTTGGACGAGTCTAAAATTTTGTTGTCTGGTAAAGGGTTAAATGCTATCTCTCAAACAGACGACAAGCAGTATTTGTTGGCAGTGCGAAATCAAATTTTTTTAATGTAAAGGTGGGCGTTCTACAGGGCTCAGTTCTCGTCCCTCTCCTATTTTTATTTTGTGTTAACGATATTTCAGACAACTTATATTTACTTTGTATATCGCGTTTATTTGCTGATGATACATCACCAGCTTGCTCAAGTGCAATAGTGCAGGATATTAAAGATATACTTAACCGTGATATATTGGTGATTTCTTATTTAGCAAAACAGGGGCTGGTTAAATTTAACCCCAAAAAAACTGTAGCAATGATTTTCTCTCAGAGTAAACCTGTTACCAGTCCTAATTTGGTCTTCGACAATGTTAAAATAAATTTCGTTGAACATCATAAACACTTAGGTTTAACTCTTTCTACGAACGGAAAATGGCGTGAACATATCAAACAATTGACGGAATGATGAGAGCGGTAAAATGCAAAGTCTACACGTTATTCTTACTTCCTATTCTTGTGTATGTTTCAGTTGTCTGGGACAATTGTACTTGTATTGAAAGAGACTCTCTCGAAAAAAATTCAGCATGAGGCTGCAAGAATAATTACAGGACAAGTTTACGAGATCTGCTTCTCTGAAAATTTTATATACTGAGATCGGTTGGCTGGGCTTGTCGACAGACGCAAATGTCAGAAGCTTATTTTAACTTTTAAGATCATAAATGGGCTAGTTCCAGACTTCTTATACCAGCTGTTTCATTCATCTGTTGGGAACATAACAAATTACATGTATTCCCTTCGAAACTCTCAGAGTACTGAAACAATAGCCCGCCGTATCGAAGTACTATAGTGTAGGGGATCGTAAATTCTCAGTCTTTCATGCAAGGTTTAGAAATAATTTCAGTGACCGGAAAATTGACTTGCATAAAAATTGCATTTTGGGGAAATTCTTTGTGCCACTGTGGCTATCATGTTGAAAATGCAGAACATTTTTTTTTTTCTTCATTGTCCATCTTATAACAATCAGAGATTGATATCATTTCGCAAACTTCGTAAGTACCATCCTTTATGTTTAAATTTAGTGTTGTTTGGGTCTGACAATCTAAGCCTTAACGATGAATTTTCAATATTGAAATAGTATTTACTGTCCAAGGATCTATTAAAGATTCAGGAAGGTTTGAATGACCAATCATTATATGTGTCTTATGCATATATCGTATGAGTCGCTATTTCAGACATAATTATGTGGCTAAAATACATGACATTTTGTTATATAAAGCACCATATCAGTTACTTGTAATCTTACGTGAACCTTAAAATACAGATATGCATCAAATAATGGTAAAAAGGAAAGAATATGGAATAATGGTAGGTGTTGGTGCAGTATGAAAATCACAATGCATTTTTTAGTGGGTGGGGTACGAATTAAACATGTCTTTAGGGCTGCATGGGACATTTTTTTTTTTATCAAATTAAGTGTTTACTAAAATAATTACTATGTATCATAAAAGTAACAAAAGATTCTAGAAACCTTTATTTCATAAAACAATTTTTGATTTCTACAATAAATTTGAAAAACAGGAAAATGAATATATTAAAGGTCCATGGGGGGGGGGGGGGATGAAAGATACTTGTAAAAAAAATCTGCACCACCTCCCTCTTTCATCTGAAGATGCTTCCTACGGGGCTGATAGAGAAAAAATGAGGATATGCCAAAATCGGAATGCACGTTTGTGAAGGCTGATCTTTGTCTACACTCTTCGCAAAATGATAGTATTTGACGGGCAGACGGAAAGTAAAAGTTAATATTTCCTAACCTTAGAGGCGTTAAAAGCTTTTTACGAATCGATTGGAAAATTTGATCGCAGCTGTAAACTTGTGAAGTAATCATGCACAAAGACGAGTAAACGCCCACACCATCCTTTTTTTAAAACCCATTACCCAACAATCTTTTGTTTGACGACTCTAAGGCAAACAAACGGCTCTTGAAAACATGTTGGGAAAAGGAGAAAATGCTACTTACCAGCACTCTCTCCTCTTCCCACCACGTTTTCTACCCGTTTATAGAAAGAGAGCCGTCATTTGAGTCATATTTTGATTTGTCGCGTGCAAATGCTTTTAATTTTGGCAGGTCGTTTTTTTTTTTTTTTTTTTGAAAAGAGTTACCTATTCCAAAGTATAAAGCAACAGAAATGATGAAAATAAGATAATATTACGAATTAACATTTTTGCCTCATCTTAGATATGGACGGGGGCACTATCTCCTTGTCGATCAAACAATCTCCCTAGCCCTAGCTCTGACAGTAATTTTGTCAGTATTCTCTAGGAACGATTTTTCTACCGGTAACTTTTTGCTTATTTATCTTTTGTCATGCTTGATTTTATCAGGGATGGTGCTTCGGGGAGGGTGGGGGGGGGGGGGGGGCTGAAGCCTTTAGATATGACGGAAAGTGAAAACCTCTTATTGAAAGAAATTGGTGGATTTTCAGCTCGGTGCTCTAAAGTTCTGGCAAAATTACATTCAAACCCTGCATGTTTCTACGGCCAATCCTAACGGGGAATAAAGTTAAATCATATCTACACACGGCAGCATTTACAATATTTTCCATAGATCGCTAGTAAAGAAATAAACGTTGATAAAATTCTTCGAGACGTATCTTTGTTTATTGTTTTTCAGTCGAGGGTGCTAGCTCGAGAGTTCCCGGATGTGTCGAGGGAACAAATTTCCATTGACTCTTTTTGGAGCTAGTTCCACTGATTACCAGCCATGTTATGGTGAAACAGAAACGTGCCTCAGAAGTTGGTTTTCCATGTAAATTTTATGGGCGATGCTTCACTCTCTTGTAACTTTTAGCTCTTCCACTTTTCTTGTATCAGTTTTAGCATGGCTAAAAGCAAACACGCGCACTGTAATTGAAAATAGCTATATTTATTTGAAAACAAAAATGGTTTACATCGAATTTTCTATAATATTCATGAGGTGTGTATGTAAACACCGGAATTGAAATACTCGTAAAAATGCAATCTCCTGCAAACTGAACTAACATTGAGTTGAATCCGACGTCTCATGGATTTTATAAAATACACGGGCAAGCAAGCATTTAGGCTGGTAACTGTTCACGTACGGAAAAGAGAGTGTACACTTTGTTAAAGAGAACTTTAATTATACTTATAGATGCATGAAACATCACAATGTTCAAAATGTATTGGCTACACGATGTTTTACTTTTAATATAAATTTCATAATTATCTGAAAACATTGTTTTACATGTGAATTACGTGCGGCTGAACAGTAAAAGTTGCAAACTTGTAATGTTTAATAATGCTTTTTTGGCTACGGATAATTGTCAAGCTTTAATCAGCATCTCAGCCTGTTTTTCTGTTTCCCACAATGCTTTTTTAAAATCTTCCTTTGGGTTGTAAAACTCTTGATTTGTGAGGCGTTAAAGGTTAAATTGAGAAGCGGACAGTTGACTGATATCAAACTGCATGTGCGCTGTTCATTGTCTATGGACAATTTCTGCAAAAAATAGCCAAAGTCGCCGTTTGAACAAGGAGAGAGGGCGTTTCTTATTTCCATTAGCGGAACTCTTCATGTAAAGGGCGCGTTTAGACCCATTACCGGGACCATACGTCACACAAATCAATGGCAACATATATACAAAATACGATCAATGCACTTATCTTCACTAACGGAGGCACATTTAATTACGATGCAGTGTCTAATAAGTATATTCAGGCTTTTATTTCTCATTTGTTATTCTCATTATGGCTTAAAAAATATTGTCTATATTTTGGGGACTATATCTCACCTAATGATATTGCGTTGTCTCGAGAGACTTGTTCATTTTCCTACCGAAAATACAGAAGAGTGATCAAAGAGGGGGTAACTCGATCGGATAAGCTATAAGAAGGAAATACGCACAAGTACGCACAACAAAAAAGTGGACAGCGTATTCATTGGGAACGGGGTGGGTTAAACATATTTAATTTGAAACGACGCCAGACAGGGTTCTTCACATGTGTAACGAACAAACGAACCAAAGCGAATGCATAACAATTATCAATGATATCTCAGCGAGCGTCTTATGTAGGCCTTAATTGTGCGTGTTATCTGTCTGTGCTTTGAATCAATTTGTACGAAGGATTTTGAAGGAACCGTTGTTGCAGCGTGGACGAATAAATTGTTTAAATTGTGTTCATCGAATGAACCCGTTGCGTACGGGTGGTTCGTTGGCATACGTCGAAAAAAAAAAAAGTGTGCATTCATCAAACATTTTCGACTCACTGAACGAACATGCTTCAGCAAATTTAAAACGAATTTACAGCGATGGACCAAAGAAGTTCAGGGTGTACCATGGAATGCCAAAATATCTCCGCAAAATGAAAATGAGCGAAAATGAGAAAAAAAATCTGTCCGTAAGAAAAAACTGTGGCATATGTCATTAAAATATTGAGGCGACAAATGGATTAATCCTTAAGCTGCTAATCGCGACCCACTGACCTTTTGCGGACAGTGTAGACCAAGATCAGACTGCACAGAACGTGCAGTCTGATCTTTGATCTACACTGTCCGATACGGTATTTTCTTTCCGGTGAAATCAACTTTGAAACCGCAATATTTGGGCTTATAGTATTGAGTAGCAATCTGCGTTTCATTTATTCAGCAGCTCAAGTGTTAATCTGTAATATTTTTCGAAAGGTTCCCATTTGGGTGAAAGATAAATGTAGCCTACATTGTGCACACATAATCAACCCCACAAAATTGATAAAAAAGTGTACACTATCGAACTGCTTTAACCCTTAAAGCCCCCAATAAACCCAATGGACATTTTCAGTCTAAAAGAAAACCAAGATAATTGCAATGTTGTGGTCGCTTTTCATGTCTAGTGTCTCAGCAAAGCGGACAGTGTAGATCAAGATCAGGCTGCACGTTTTGTGCAGCCTGATCTTGATCTACACTGGCCGCAAAGGCAACTATAGTTGTGAAAGGTGCTTTAAGGGTTAACAATTCTGTCTGGCCTTGTAAACACTCGTATCAAGTTACTCGGAATTGTATCACTAGACGGTCGAATAAGCGCTCATAGTTGTACTCCTTTTGTATGATTAACCCTTAGATAGCTCAGTAGATGAAGCGAACATTTTCGGTCAAGTTGAAAGAACCAAAAATTGCATTTTAAGGTTGTTACCAGATTTTTCCTTCTGATATCCGAGAGTAGAGTTTTATGATCAGATTGCATTGTACATAACCTGATCTGAATTCACAGTCTTCAGGTATAGTTCAACCTAGGGATTCAGAATTTAATGAATCTTCTGGGAATTTACCTAAAGTAAACGGTATAAAATCAGTTTTGTTACTTTCATTTGATACTGTCGATCTTTCAGTTGAAATGTTCACCATCCAACCCTTTTACTAAACAATCCCAAGTTTTAACGACCTTTGGGAAGAAGACTGAAAAACACTGTGGGAAAAGGAGAAAGTGCTGGTTACTTGCATTTTCTACCATGTTTTTTACCGTTTCGCTGACAAATCCTTTGATTTCAAACACGACTTATTTGTTATCTTTAAATGAGCCGTGCTCTGTGAAAATGGGGCTTAATGCATCTGCGAAAAGTATCGACCCAGGTCAGCCTGCGCAGTCCGCGCAGGCTGACCCGGGCCGAAACTTTTCGCTATCGGTCAATTTTTCTGTATGTCCAAGGACCAGTCTACCTCATAATTAAATCGGTTGTTGAAAAAGTGGCTATTATGGATCCATAATTATGTGATGGCTTGATGGGTATCACGGATCACGGAGATACATGAAGCCCCCTTTTGCCAGAGCATGGCTCAAATATTTCTGAATGAACAAGTCATAAATGTTGTTATCCGGTATAGAGTAGAGGCCGGACAGACCGGACAGCTACCGTGTTATGTAGTTTTTAGACAGAGATACCTCGCCTTAACCCCATGCTAAACAACGGCCTAGCGTCCATAACGCACAATAGGCAAGTGCGTAATGCAGAAAAAATGGAAACGGGCGAAACATTCTTTTATCACTTTATGGAAAAATTCCATCTTCATAAATAAGCCTAAAACTGCAGAATGGTAGAAAATTTCCAACGGATAGTGACGAGCCAAATAATACGATTTGATCCTATTTCTTTTCCATTGAAAATCCTACTGTATCGGACAGTGTAAATCAAGAGCAGAAAAGCGCACTGCGTCACACTAAGCAGCATAAGGTTAAAATTCGATTCGCAGTGCGTAATGATTCTGAATCCCTGACTGAGCCGCTCCTGTCAAATATTCCCGTGCTTTTGCTATCCTAAAGAAGAAGAACTTAGAAAAAAAATGTGAGAGAAAAAGAAAATAGAAAACCTGGTTACCACCATTTTCTCCTTTACCTATAACCTTTCTACTCTTCCATAAAAAAAAATCCAATCGTTTTAACCGCATCTATTTGGACGTCTGTAAATGTTTCTAATGGACAAGTCTAATTTTTTGGTAAAGAAATAACTCATGTAGCGAAAATGAGATAAACTGAACATTAAAAAAACTCAAGTTTAATTGTGGGAAACTGCATATTGCAACGGTCCACGCTACAGTTTATCAGAGTAACTTTCCTTTAAACATAGAGTTACAATATGCCAACGAGTTCAAATGGTAAAATGTTTTAGACCCATTCGGCATACCTCGGGTTATCCGGTGATCAAGTCCCTCGGCTGTATCACGTAGCTTCATTAGCATCTACACCGTACACTTCATCGCCGGAAGTACATCGTTTTACAGTTATTAAAATTGTAAGGCCCTTCCTTAAAAAGAAAACAGGAGTCTCAATTTTCTATCGATATGTCTTTAAGAGTATTTCCGTCGGCAAACAGTTTGTACGTTCAGTTTTTAGCGTGGTTTATCAATTCCGTTGGGAGCTTTCATCAACAGATTAATAGATATGAATAACTTCAGTGTGGTTGTTCATGTCGTTGCAGAGCGAATTCTATGGTCGCCGGCATGTTTAAGATCATGTGATTGGTAGTTCAAAATAGAAGCCTCCTTTATACGGATGAGGTTAGATGTAGGTACGGAATCGGCCGAGTTGTGACGAGTGTTGTTATGCCATGTAGGTGTAAATAAAGCCTGATGTAGAGAAAAAATGTTATCGTTGTTGGCAACTTGAATTCTAACCGTACTGGAAGGGTTCATTCATTTGAAGTTGATTTTTATTTTTCTAGATCTCGAAATAAAACCCGATTTTAATCGATTGAATGGAGTTAAAAAAGTACTAGTAGAGCTATCAAAAGGGTTTTTTTTTTTCCCCTTAAAAAATAGGTAATATCGATTAAATACCCGCATTGCAGTTCAGTCTGAGAAAAAGAAGCATGTTGATAAAGTTAATTGCTGCAGTTCTGATTTAGGTGGTTAAAAAACTATACAATGAAAAGAAGAAAAGAACGAACAATAGAAAATGAGAGAGAGAGAGGGTATGATCGATTGTTATATTGGAACACACATTCTGCAATGAATTACATATAGTAGGACACTGTACAATTTACATTAATACCGTCCATCTTCCCTCCAAATATGGGAATACAGCATGCACGAATGACAGCTGGAATTCCCACAGCTCTTACTATCGACTCAACAAATACGTCCGATGATTAATGGTATACAGGAAACTCGCTTGATTCCTGATTCTATTCCGGAAGTCTATAATTAGATTTTGTGCCAGCTGGTCACGTGATCTTGCTGAAGGTGTTTGCCGGCTTTCAGAAAATGTTCTTTAATCTTTCACCGAGCGATCTCGTTTAACGACCTTTAGGAAGGAGGCTTTTGGAAACATTCTAGGAAAAGGAATAAATGCTGGTGACCAGCATTTTCTCCTTTTCCGACAATGTTTTCTGTTTAAGGACAAGGCCCATCTTTAGAGCTAGATTGAATTTGTCATCTGCGAATGCTTTTAATTTGGGCATGTCTGCAATTTCGTTGCTTTGTAAAGGGTTAATCTTTCACTATACGTCCCCGTGTTTCTGGGACATATATACCAAAACGGCTTTTAAAAAATATCATTGGGAAATGGAGAGATGGCCTTTTTCACAAGGTTTTCAAGTCATCAAAGAATGCTGTCACACGACCCGTTTACTTTGTCGTCAGCATTGCGGCTTTTAATCTGGACAGTTCTGTCGTCTAGGAATGAGTTAACCCTTAACTACACAATCCGGTGTTTAACTACCGTGATGCATGAATTAAGCTTTGGAAAATAACCTTGGGGGGGGGGGGGGGAGAGGAAATGAGAAAATGCTGATAACAGCATTTTCCCCTTTTCCCATAATGTTGATAACCCTCTAAGAGTACTTAAACTCATTTGTACCCATTTCGAATTTGTCGAATGCAGATGTATTGAATTTACGTAAGTGTGAAATTTGTCGTTCGGTATAGAGTTAGAATAATCCCCATCTGACTTGTAACGTGACAATTTTGCGGAGTTGACGGCGGTTTGTCGAATTTTGAAATGAAAGATTTCCTTTTTTTTTTTTTTCTAAAAAAAAAAAAAAAACAACTGGAACTGGAATCAGTTAAAACTATCTAAGTTTTGCCGAATGGTGTCACAGAATAAACGGTTCCGGATGATTGATTCAGTAACATAGTTGATCCCTAGGCTGCAAAGTGTGACTTAATATGAGTCACGCTCTGGCAAAAGAGGGCTTAATGCATCTCCGTGATGCATGATACCAGGCATGTCATCACATGATCATGGATCCATAAAGCCCATTTTGTCTAACAACCGACTGAATTATGATGTAAACTGGTCCTTGGACTTGTAGAAAATTGACCAACAGCAAAAAGTTTTGACCCAGGTTAGGCTGCGCGAACTGCGCAGGCTGACCTGGTCGATACTTTTTGCAAATGCATTAAGCCCCCTTTTCACAGAGCATGGCTCATATATTTTTTTTGCAGACACTGGAGATCAAGATCAGCCCACAAAAAACGTGCAGTCTGATCTTGGGCTGTTATTGCCCGATCCGTTGGCATTTTTCCAGCGAAAAGAAATTAGAAGAAACTCAAAGGGGCTAACAACTTAACACTGGCTGGAAATGTCTTCTGTTCTTATTAAGCAGTTTAAGAATTAGAATTGAGTATAGACGGCTTTAGTACCGATTAACCCTTAGGCTGCTTAGCGCGTCTCAATGACCTTTTGAGGACAGTGTAGATCAAGATCAGACCGCAGTCTGAGTGCAGACTGATCTTGGATCTACACTGTCCGATAAGAAGATATTTTTCTTCAAAATATAAGTTTGAAATAATCAGAGCTCCAGATAAGAGGAAGTGGTTGTATTCTAAATCCATTATTTTTCTTCCAAACCCTATGTTGTGGGTACTCATTAGAATCGTCTCAATGAGACGATTCTAATGAGTACCCATAACATAGGGTTTAGTGGAGAGTGATTAATATTTTCAATTTTGAAAACAAAATTACTCCCTCTATCTGGAGCTCTGAATAACATTATTCGGGTTTTACGATTGGCTTACAAGTTTCATTCAACTTCTTTAGCAGGATGAGGTTAACGCAGTTGCAGTGCTTGCACACTTGTGGATTATTTGTGGCTTCACTTTCTACGCAAAATTGCGTAAGAATCTGAATTCATATTCTGTTATGTTGAATTTGTTCAACTCTTCACCACACAGCCGCGACTTTTAACGATGGTGAGGAAAAAAGCTTTTGAAAAGACATTGTGAGAAAAGAAGAAAATGCTGGTAACCAGCAATTTTTCTCTTCCCGCAATGTTTTCTGCTCTTTCAGAAACATTATTGTTTGATTCATACCCAAGGACTCGGTCCCCCGAGAAAAAAAAAAAAAAGCCAGCACCTTGAGTATGAATCGTACCTGCGACCACCTGATTATGAATCCAACACCTTCAATAGTTGAGCCACCGACATGCAGGGCTATGACAAAATATATGAGCCATGCGCTGTGAAAAGGGGGCTTAATGCATCTCCGTGATGCAATGTACCAAGCAAGACATCACATAATTAGGGATCCGTAAAATCCACCTTGTCTAACAGCCGACTAATACATGAGGTAGACCGGTCCGTCGACATACAGGAAATTGACCAATAGCGAAAAGTTTCGGCCCAGGTCAGCCTGCGCGGACTGCGCAGGCTGACCTGGGTCGATACTCTTCGCAGATGCATTAAGTTCACTTTTCACAGAGCATGGCTGATATACTTGTAAAGATCGAAAAACCTGTTGTTATAAAAGCTAACGACACACATTAGACAAAACTACACCCAGCCATTTCAATTAACCAGGACTAAAACGGGCTTAGATAAAGGCGCCATGAGCTTTCCCGACAAAAATTTGTCAGACGACATAAAAACGCCAGAAAGTGTGCCTAATTGATTTATTGAGATGTATTTGTTCGTCACTCCTGTTTATTTATCTCTTTACCAAACGACTAAATTCTTGACTCGTCCAAATTGAAAGCATTTGCAGACGACAAAATAAATGTGACTGAAAAATTGAAATTTGTTTTGAGAAGGATAGAAAACATTGTAGGAAAAGAAGAAAATGCTTGCAAGTAACAAGCATTTTCTCCTTTCGCAGAATATTTTCAAAGGGCTTCTTCACAGGGTCGTGAAAAGTCGGGATTGTGTGGTAAAGGGTTCTTTCCACCATGGTCACCCATTTTAGCATCACTGCAGTATTTAAAGATACTTTAAACCAGATATCGTTTTACAAGCTTTACAGAAAATCTTAACAAAAAAGAGAAATACATTTTTAGAAGCATGCAGGATAGCTTCAAAATTAAAAACATGAAATAGAAATACATGGTGAAAACACGAAGAATTACGCAGTCAATGTATTGTATTTCACAGTAAAATGTCCTATATCCTTAGTTACGATACGACCGTTATTGAATAACAAGGTTTAAATTAATTTTTTTAACACGAGAAGTGCCAGTTTGCTCCATGGCTAAGTGGCAGAATTGCCAACTCTGGTTTTGAAGGTCGTGGGTTAGAGTCCCACCGGTGGCGATTTTTTTTCTTTTGTTGTTGTTTTTCCCCAACTAAGCCAACTTTGACATTTTTATAACAATGCATTTAAAAGCTAAGTAGCGGCTAAAAGTAAGCATTGTGTGTGTTAAACTGCATTTAAATTTAAACCCTACCATGTAATAGTTTGGAAATTATTGTGAAGATGACAATCTTTTTATATGATCTTTACATTCAGGTAAACTTGGAACCATATTTACTTATCATTCTCAATTACATACTAAAAACTAAACTAAACTAGTTACATACTAAGTCTAGTTCTAATTATAGACCATTTGGTTTAGCAAATCAGAAGTTGCGTTACTTTCAAATTTAGAAAATTCTTGAATATAAGACGAAGAATGTTCCCAAAAATATTTGGTGAATACGGACTATGATCTTGTTCTTCTGCCAAAGCATTAGCGGGTTTGACTTGAAGTACATGTATATACATGTATTACCAATAACCCATCCACCCCTTAATTGTGACCGAAGGTTCCAGTATGCACGTACAATTTCATCTCATTATTCATAGATTAATTTAATTGTTTAAATGTTGTTCATTGCAAAGCGCGACTGAAAGTTAAATTTTTTAAGAAATAAATCATTTTCAATTCTAAAAGCCTGTTGTAATATTTTTTAATGCACTATAAACCACAGAGGCGTCATAGAGGCGCTAGCCTAGGTTATGGGGTTAACAAGCATTTATTGGAAATAGTTCTATCTTCTTTGCAGTTTTTCAGAGTTTTTTTTGCGTTCTTTTAACTCTAGAGGCGAACTTTGTCCTTTCGCGAAGGATTCCTTGATTTTACAAACCTGAGGAAGATGGCATTTGGAAATGTGGGAAATCTCTGTTTTGCCCAATGCTTTTTATCCTTCCAAAGACAATTCCAACATAGGAGCCACATTCAGTTATATCTTGTCCTTTGTAAATGAGCTATGCTCTGTGAAAAGGGTGCTTAATGCGTCTGCGAAAAGTATCGACCCAGGTCAGCCTGCGCAGTCCGCACAGGCTGACCTGGGCCGAAACTTTTCGCTATTAGTCAATTTTCTGTATGTCAAAGGACCGGTCGATTTTATGAATCCAGGACCATGTGATGAATTGCTTGGTATCATGCATCACGGAGATGCAATAAGCCGCCTTTTACTAGAGCATAGTTCAAAAGCTTTAAACATGGACTAGTCTAAAATTCAGTCGTCTTGTAAAGAGTCTGAAAAAGCTCTATTGCAAATACATGAGCTATGCTCTGTGAAAAGGGGCGCTTAATGCGTCTGCGAAAAGTATCGACCCAGGTCAGCCTGCGCAGTCCGCGCAGGCTGACCTGGGCCGAAACTGTTCGCTCTCGGACAATTTACAGTATGTCAAAGGACAGTCTACCTCATGATTCAATCGGTTGTAAGACAAAATAGATTTTATGAATCCATGGTCATTTAATGACTTCCTTGGTATCATACATCATGCAGATGCATTAAGCCCCCTTTTGCCAGAGTATGGTTCCTATTCTTTGCGGTTTTTTTCCCCACAGTTTTGACCATTTTGTCTTGTCTAGAACCAAACCTTAATAGAAATGTTTCAACATATCGCCAAACAAAAATCTTCTTTTGATGAATTGTATACTGCGGAAGGGCACCGATAATTAGGACATGTCGGTTTATCATCTAGATCTGTGGAGCCAGTTGTGACACTTGTGTTTAGTGTTTTGTTGTTACTCGTGCTAATAGCATTTGAACTGCTTCTTTATACAATATACTGTATATATTCTATAACTCTGAGTCAGAAACTGTAAAAATCAAAGGACTCAAAGTCCTGAAAAACGGATTTTGGGAGCACTATATATACAAATGATATGAAAGAGTGAAAAAAAAAACAAACAAAGAAAAGCGTATCATCATAATTATTATGTAAAACTTTTTTCCTTAAATTTTGAGATTACATATACCTCTTGAAACAGGCAGGTGAAAGGAAAAGTCAGAGTTGGTCAGCTCAGAAAGCTAACTTGGATTTTACGGCTTTTGATGGTTCCCTTATGAACAGTTAATTGATCCAGCCGATTGACCATTTTTTTAGCTGGTATAAGTAGGACTGAGTACATGTGTGTGGTATATACGAAAGTGACTGCATCGGAATTGTGGTTTATCAACAAAAACTTAAAATAGAAAACGCAGAGTCTATACATGTATATGACAGTAGTTAGTTCGGATCAAATCGGACACAGTAAGAGGATCTGCTAAACAAACCCGCTTAAAAGTGACATAGACAGACCGTGTTAACTAGTCAATCAGATGGCTCGTTTTGGAAAATGAAGGCACGACAAGATTTCAAAAATTGTGTCTCATCCAAACAGGTGGTTAGAAAAAGATTTAGAATTTGATTTGTAAACACGACCTCCTGTTCTTTGTTCACTTACCTATGCACCAACCGTTCTAAAGTGTGGTGTCCGTGGTTGCGAGGTAGAGGGTGTCTCGTAATCATAAGGTCCCGTGTTCGATACCCGGGAAGGGGTGTCAACTTTGGGACTGCTTTGGCCCACACATTGGGCGCGAGTACTGGTGTAGTTTCCAGGAAGCAGAATCGAGAGAGATTAGCATAAGTGGCAACGACTTGTTTCTCAATCGATGTAAACTAAATTTGTTTAGACCTAAAGTGCATGCTTATTATACATGTAATTGTTAAAGTAAGGAAGTAATATAGTGTGTGATGAGTGACTGCACCATTTTGAAATCGTGTTCCTTTGCAATTTAGACAATTCTCTAGGATGCAATTTAGAAGTGTTAGTGGATACGGCGCCGGGTTTGTGCAGACCGCCCCCTTTTTATATCTATAGGGTGCTGGGATATGATGGGGAAAACAACATGAAGAGGAAAAAAAAATCTTTCTAACGTTTCCTGCTGTATAACGTCGTAGCTTTTGGTGGGATCAATATCAGATCTGTTGAGCAGAGGCAAAACAACGATTTGGGCTTGTAGTGAAATACAGTACAAAGCTTGATTAGTTTTTGTAGGTTGGATATAGGAAATTGTATCTTCGGCTTTTCTTACTTTTGGACTTTTATGAGGTATGTATAAAAACTTGTATATGCTCTGTCGTGCTCTTTGAAAAGGGGCTCAACGCATATGCAGTCCGCGCAGGCTGATATGCATCGATACGTTTTGCTGTTTGTAAATTTTCTACATGTCCGAGAACAATTCTACCTCCAGATTCAATTGTTTGTTAGACAAAATTTTATGGATGCATAGTTGTGATGACATACCTGGTATAATGCTTCCTAGACGCATTAAACCCCTTTTTTCACGAGCACTGTTCGTTTGTATGATTAAACAGTTACCAAATAATGCCATGTTTTAACGGCCCGTGGGAAGAAGCCCGCTGAAAAAAAAATTCTCCCTTTTTTTTCCACAATGTTTTCTATCATACCACAGTCAGTTCTCATTTTTGAGCCACGTTTGACATCTTTGTCTGCAGATGCTTTCAATTTGTACTGAAACTATCATAAACAATGAGAGAACGAGCGTGTGAATAGTTCTGCACTTTGCGCAGGCTGACCTAGGCCGACCTAGGCCGAAGTATTTCGCTATTGCTCATATTTTCTGCTTGTCCAAAGACCAGTTTACCGCATTATTCTGTCCGTTGTTAGACAAAATGGACTTTATGGATCCATGATCATGTGATGACTTGCTTGGTATCATACATCACGGAGAGGCATCAAGCTCTCTTTTGCCAGAGCATGGCTCAATTATATTAATACAAGGTTGTTGTTTAACTCTTTACCATGCGACAAAATTCTAGACTGGACCAAAGTGAAAGCATTTGCAGACGACAATTCAAATGAAGCTTAAATGGTGATTTATGTATTGGATAGGGTAGAAAACATTGTGGGAAAAGGAGAAAATGCTGGTTACCAGCATTTTCTCCTTTTTCCACAATGTTTTTAAAAGCTTTCTCTTTAAAACTCAGGATTGTCTGGTAAAGAGTTAAGGTGGTATAGTATGACCAAGATAATATGTCATTAGGTAAGGGGTTAAGCCAAATGGTCTTTTGGTCGGAAATCTTATATATACATGTACATATACAATATGTTACTAAATTCAGTCATAGAAGCGATGAATAAAACTCCCTAAATATGTGAACGGTGCTCTTGCAAAAAGGGGTTAAATGCATCTGAGCCATGCTCTGTGAAAAAGGAGGCTTAATGCATCTGCAAAAAGTATCGACCCACGTCAGCCTGTGTAGTCCGCGCAGGCTGACATGGGCCAAAACCTTATGCTATCTGTAAATTCTCTACATGTCAAAGGACCAGTCTACATCATGATGCAGTCGTATGCCAAACAAAATGGACTCTAGGGGGACCATAACTATGCAATGTCTTGCTTGGTATCATACATCATGGGAATGCATTAAGCCCCTTTTTGCCAAAGCATGTCTCATCTTTATAATGCTGTCTGCCAAGTAAGTCGTTTTTTAACCCTATACCACATAATCCCGAGTTTTAACGACCCTGAGATAGAAGCCTTTTGAAAATGTTGTGGGAAAAAGGAGAAAATGCTGGTAACCAGCATTTTCTCCTTTTCCCCCAATGTTTTCTGCCCTTTCAAATATTGAAATGATCATTTTGGTTCCATTCAATTTGGACCAGCCTAAAATTTTTGTCGTGTGGTAAAGAGTTAAGACGGATCCGTTCTCTCCAAAAGCGGCTGGATCATGATGTCGAGTGGTCTACTGACACGCAGAAAATTGACCGATAGCCAAATGTAGGCTGACACGGGCCAATACTGTTTTGCAAATGCATCAGAGCTCCTTTTTTCCAGACCACGAGTAACACATCCTGACGTTAAAGTATAATGATAGCCAATAACATGAACAGACTTAATCGAGTAGGTTGAATAATTGATTGTATAGTGTTTAACGCCGTTTTCAACATTATGTCAGTTTATCGCGGCCGCCAGTGAACCTATCCATGCTTTCCTGGAGTTTCTGAAGTACTTCGCACATTATTCTTCCAAAGCAACTTGCTGCTTTCCCACACGAACGTCGTCGAAACAATGATCAGTTGTAAGAAAGGAATGAGTCCTATCGCCGTGACTATCATCAATACTCGGAAAAAAAAAGTCCGAGGAGGGAATTCGAACCAGCGACCCCTGTTCTCAAGTACGGTGCGCTACCAAGGCCCGACTGAATCGAGTAGGCCCGTGTTCTGGTGGTGCGACGGCGCCTGCGTTCAATCATTATTTACTTGACAGAATATAATTATCATACACTATTTCTCATGCTGAGGCTGATTATTATTTCCCTAACAGACCACGTGATCATGAGCAAGAATGATTTATCTGACCCTGTTTAACCCCCTCCCCCGTTTTTACGTTTCTTGGGGTAAAATACCTTCAATATATGATTTTGTGGGGAAAGGGGAAATTGCTGAAAGCAGCATTTATGATTTCTACCAACACACATGTCTTTCATTTAGGCCTCATCAAATTTGTCGTCTTAAAAAACATTGAATTTGGGCGAGCCTAAATTAGAAGCTAAGGATATTAGGGGCACACCAGCGTGAGTAATCAAACTTGACTCTAATGTACGAGTATTGGACTCATGGTTGTCTTAACGCGTTTTATCGTCCACCATCAGCCGTAATGAATTCTTGCACCAATAGATTGATTGATTGATTGACTAATGTTGTTTTACACCGCTTTCAGCCATTCGGCATACCTCGGGTGATCCGGTGATCAAGTCAATCGGCTGTATCACATAGCTTGATATACACCTACACGATACATTTCTTTGTCAGAGGCACACTGTTTTACAGTTATTGAAATTGTAAGGCTCCTCTTTAAAAAAAAAAACGTGTGTCACAATTTTCTATCAATATCTTTCTAAGAATATTTCCGTTGGCAAACAGTTAGTATATTCAATTTTAGCGTGATTTTTCAATTCCGTTGGGTGCTTTCATCGACAGATCGATAAATGTGAATAAATTCACCGTGGGTTATTCATGTCGTTGCTAAGCGATTTACAGGGGCGCCGCCATGTTTAAGATCATGTGATTTGTAGTTCAAAAAGGAAGCCTCCTTTATACGGACGAGGTTAGATGTAGGTTGGAATTTGCCGAGTTGTGACGAAATCGGTTTAAGCGTTACTTCAGTCAATTAATAGCGACAGCTCAATTATTCATGTGCCTCATAGGGTCCACCGGTATTGGGCTGGGGCCGTGAAGTGTCCTGCCCAAGAACACTTCCCACCCGGTGCCTGAGCGAGGATTGAGCCCAAGACCGCCGGATTATACTCCATAATGACCAAGCGATGTAGCAACCCTGCGCCCATAAATATTTCCCGTGTTATCTTTTTACGATGTCCCAAAAGAACCAGCATTTTTTCCTGTTCCCGCAATGTTTTCTAACATTTCAGGAACAGAAACAAATACTATTATTTTAAGCCACATTTAGTTTGTCGTATGCAAATGCTTTGAATTTGGGTCAGTCTAAAATTTTGTCGTCTGATAAAGAGTTAACGTTGTCCTAAAAAAAAGTTCTATTACCCTCTCAGCGGCATAGGCGAAAGTAGGAGGTTTTGCACACGAAATAGATCAAGGTCAGATTGCACCCGAAGCTGCATTCTTGGATCTTGAACGTCCACTAGTTTGGTTAAGCCAGTAAAATGATAAATCTCTGTTTCACTGGATTGTATATTCAGTCACCAAAAGATGTCGAGTTTATATGAGCCACGCTCTGGCAAAAGGGGCTTAGTGAAGCTCCGAGATGGATGATACCAAGCAGGTCGTCATGTTATTATGGATCCATAAAATCCATTTTGTCGAACAACTGTCTAAATCATGAGGTAGACTGGTCCTTTGAGATAAAGAAAATTGACAAATAGCGAAAAGTTTCGGCCCAGGTCAGCCTGCGCGGACTGCGCAGGCTGACCTGGGTCGATACTTTTCGCATATGCATTAAGCCCCCTTATCAGAGAGCGTGGTTCGTACATTTGGCACAGGATGAGTGTACCCCTATCCTGCTAAATAAATGAACAGAAACTTTCAAGCCGATAGTAAAAACCCAAATGTTGCTACTTCAAAAGTATATTTCGGGGAAAAATATCTCCGTGTCGGAAATTGTAGATCGTAGATCGGACTGCACATTCTGTGCAGGCTGAGTTTGATATACACTGTCCGCAGGAGGTATAATGAGTCGCGCTTAGCTGTCTTTGGGGTAAAGGTTCAAAGATCTTATTCGCCAATATAATGTTGACAGCGTCGTAAAGCATCATTCAAGCAAGACACAAGATCATCTTCGTTGACCCTATTGTACTAACAGTATAATCTTTTTTCACAACGTTACCTACCGATTGGGGTTATTTCATAAATATCATTGATCTAATCCGGATGTCTTGAAATCAACCAAAGGCAGCCAAGTCTTCATTAAAGAGTACGCTTTAAAAGTAGCTTTTATTCCGTGTGTCCAAGGTTAGAGAGATTTTTAGCAAATCAACAAAAATTTAGATATCGTGCTATAAAAAGTAGTTCCGTCTTCGCGGACTAATTCAATAGAAGTTGTCGTGATAAAGCGCGATAAATCATACAGCACTTGGTAATTGTTGATATGAAAGTGACAGAAGGTGAATGTTGAATTTGTGATAGAATGTTCGACCTATCAGAATATTTGGGACATCAGTCTGTTAAATTCTTTGGGCACAGTGAGCTGTTTTTGAGGAAAGTGTAGATTGATGTTTAGACTAAACAAAACGTGCAGCCTGATCTTGGATCTAAATTGTTTGATATTTTGTGTTATATTTTGGCCCTTTAACTCTTTACCAAACCACAAAATTTTAGACCGGTCCATTTGCAGACGACAAAATAAATGTGACCCTAATATTAAAATTTGTTTAACGAAGGTTAAAAAACATTGTGTGAAAAGGAGAAAATGCTGGTTACCAGCATTCTTTCCTTTTTCCACAATGTTTTCATAAGTTTTCTTTCTCAGGTTCGACAAAACTCGGAATTGTATGGTAACTTTTTTTAACACCAAACAGATAAACTTTGCCTTTTTCGACAGCTATTAAATTCAATCCACGGAAACTCAGATTTTTAACTTATAGGCTTGACTAAACGAGCAGACAGTATAGATAAAAAAAAAAAATCAGACTGCACCTTCTGTGAAGTCTGATCTTGATTTATGCACTCCGCAAAAGTCCATGTTATCATCTATGGTACCGATAGGGTTGATTGTCTTTTCATATACTGACTTTAGCACTGTTCAACTACCTGCTTTGCCACATAAATTAAATGGTCAGTTGCAGTCAAACATTTACAAACGTTATTCACCCGGTAATGATCCGAACCGCCACAGCAGACTGTTGTAGTGATAGTTCAAGATTCAGTTTTGGGCTACAAGATTTATGCAGTCTGATCTTAACCAACACTGCTAGCCAGAGCACTATACATTACCTTCAACACTCTACAAGCACAGAATTTATACTATTAACCTTTTACCACACAATCCCGAATTTTAACGACCCCAAAGAAGAAAGCTTTTGAAAACATTGTGGGAAAAGGAGAAAATGGTCCTTTTCCTACAATGTTTTCTGCACTTCCCAAAGAGAAACTTTAGTTTTTGAGTCACATTTAATTTGTTGACTGCAAATGCTTTCAATTTGGAAAGGTCCATTTTTTTCGTAATTTGGTAAAGAGCTACAGGGGGGCTGCTAGTACTTACGAAGCAATTTTGTGTAAGCCAGTTTTCGCTATTGTGGAAAGTAGCGTAAAAAAAAAACATTCAAGCAAACAAACAGATACTGGGATTAGGATTATCAAAAATATTTGGGCCACGCTCTGGCAAAAGGGGGCTTAATGCATCTCCGTGATGCATTATGCCGAGCCAAGACATCACATAATAATGGATCCATAATAGCCACTTTTTTTCAACAACCGACTCAATCATGGGGTAGACTGGTTCTTGGACATACAGAAAATTGACCAGTAGCGAAAAGTTTCGGCCCAGGTCAGCCTGCGCGGACTGCGCAGGCTGACCTGGGTCGATACTTTTCGCATATGCATTAACCCCCTTTTTCTCACAGAGCATGGCTCATTTGTTTTCTGAAGTCAATCCCCTCCCTCCCCCCCCCCCCCCCCCCCCGCAATTTCTGGCTATGTTTGAATAACAAGTCGATTCGCTTCAGGTAGATTCTGATTGAAGGTATTGGCGGTACTTTGCTTGTTTATACAGGGTGGTACAGAACTCAAAACTGTTTTTGCAGGGATGGTAGAGCGGTAGGGAAAGTTCCAGAGCATAGTTCTGCTTTGGAAACCTAGCATGTTTATTTTTTCATCTGGAATAATATTTTTTTTAGAATTCCTGTTACATAAAATACATAATTCCAAGAGTTGCCTTCATTAAACTTGTAGAAATACTGGAAAACTGATTGACACTGCAGTGAGAATGCTTACCTTCGGCCACCGACACTAACAATCCTAAATTGTATTTTAGTTCACATTCTTGACAGTTTTCCAAATTGCAAGGGGACGCCCTTTCTGATTAGCTAAACAAAGTGGTCAGAAAAGGGTGCTGTATTGCTATCTGACAAAAGCTGCCAGTTACTTTCTTTACATGCGTTATTAACTTTGTAGCAAACAATAAAATTTCAGTCTTGTCCAACCTGAAAGCATTTGCAGACGGCAAAAGAAATGTGACTGAAAAATAAAATTTGTTTTTCGAAGGATAGAAAGTATTGTGGGAAAAGGAAAAAATGCTGGTTATCAGCATTTTCTTTTGTTTTTTTCCCATGTTTAAAAAGCCTTCTTTCTCAGGGTCGTTAGTCGGGACTGTGTGGTGAAGGATTAACCAGTCCTGAAAAGAACTTTTTTATCTATTCTTTGAACACATGAGAAAGTTTTGGTTGATATATTGAATATTCAAATATTGTTAAACCGCTCTGACTTGTCACTACTTTGTTTCCGTGACCATGTTCGGGTGTTTCCGATATTTACCGAGGCTCCTTCTGAACGGAGTTCAAATGTTAAACCCTGCGGCTGCTAAGTGACACTCACTGACCTTTTGCGGACAGTGTAGATCAAGATCAGACTGCACAGAACGTGCAGTCTGATCTTGGATCTACACTGTCCGATAAAAAGATATTTTTCTCAAAAAAGAAAAATAAAAGTTTGAAATAGCACTATTCTGTTTTTCAATATCGACTTGAAAGTTTCATTTAATTTAGTTACCAAATAAGAGTTAATATGTTTGTATAATAAACTGATCTTGTCGCCGTGTCCATGGTGTACAGGTAAAATAAATAGACACATCATCCCGAAGTAAACTTCCCATAAATCGTAAATTTATCGGGGGTCTATAAATAGTTCACGTAAAAAGACGAAATATTCATTAAATGACAAAGTGGTTTCAGTATACGCAGATGCTTCGACAACAGTCCTTGTGACCCTCGTGTTCAATTATCGAAGTTTCTGTTCAAATTATTTATTCTCTGTTAGACGTACAACAATTAGTCTCAGGTAACGTTCACAGTAAGAATTCCTTGTTAAGAGCCAAGTTATTAAGAAAACCTGAAAGGCCCACAAAACGGCCAAAAACAAACAATGCGAGTGTTAGAATGCATTTAAATTCAAGTCACATTTAAAAATATGAAAATTATTGTGAAAATGACAATCTGTCATTGTACGGTCGGTTCACTGCCACCTTGTCCCAGACAACCTCTAAAAGATGACTGAAAAAGGAGAAATTACTGTTTTTGAGCAGTTTCATTATGTTTTACCATCTTTTCTTGGACGGAACACCGTATCATATTAATTATCTATATTTTACGAGAGTGCATTTAAACTCGTCCGATTGCAACAATGTTTTACCGGATATAAAGAGTTAAAAAATTATTAAGCTAGAATTGAATTTATACATGAAAACGCATGAAAACAATTTAGCGAAAGGGCAATTTATGCTTTTGTCATAAAATTTTCAAAAGTGACGTGCTACGAAACGTAAAGAGGGTTGACAAGAAGAGGCAGTGATTAAAACAGGAGCGCTTGTTTCGTATTCTTTCTGTACTTTGATTGTCCTTGTGTTCATTTTCAGTGTAACTGCTTCAAAAACTGATTAAATTACCGTTGTAGGACCGCAAGAAACCGTTTGAGATCTCATTATCTTATTGTCAAAAGTAATCCCAATAGCCCAGAATGGTGTGGAGCGCAATCTCTCTGAATATCTCAGACTTTTGTCACTAGTACAATGGTATCTGAGTTCTTCAGTTGCACTGGAGATGCATTAACTATTTACCACACAGTCCCATGTTTTAACGCCCTGAGAAAGAAGACTTTTGAAATCATGGTTAGAAAAGGAGAAAAATTATTTGTAAACAGCATTTCTTTTTTTCCCACCATGTTTTCAAAAACTCTATTGTTTAGCGGAGCCCAGGGGGTACAGTCGATGGCGTACAGGACTTGAGAAAAGGGGGTCGCCGGTTCGAATTCCCAGCTCGGCCATTTTTTTCCGAGGTTTGATGATAGCCATTGCGGCAAGAAATATTTCTCTCACACCACTGATCATTGTTTTGACGATGGTTATGTGGGAAAGCAGCCAGTGGCTTGGAATGAATATTGTGCGAAGTACTGGTAACAGAAACTCCAGGAAAGAGTGGATAGGTGCACTGGCGGCCGCGATATAACAGATGTAAAAAACAATGTTAAAAACCATACAATCAATCGATCACAAAGGAATCGTGTGGAAAAGGGTTAACACAGTTGTTGTTGTTTTTGTTCTTGTCGTTGTTCAAAAAGGAATCGATTCACGTTGATCTACTTTAATCGTTTATTTTGTAGCTCGAGAGAAAATTAAGTTTTTAGGTTCAAATGATCCAGCGACCGCCAAGGGAAATTGACAACGGGTTTAAACGACGTAAAAATTGCACAGTTGCTGTTTGACACGTTGTTTACTTCACACGTGAGAAAACCCAATAGTCTGCAAAACAATTAAGTACCGAAACATCTAAACATCAAACACTATCTCTTTGTAAACAATGCTTTACACATGCGCAGCTTCTGTAGGATGTAATTGATATTTGAGCCATGCTCTGGCAAAAGGGAACTTAATGCATTTCCGCGATCCATTATACCAATCAAGACATCACATGGTTATGGGACCATAAAAGTGGAATTTGTTTAGTAATCGACTTAATCATGAGGTAGACTGGACATACAGAAAATTGACCAATATCGAAAAGTTTTGGCCCAGTTCAGCCTGCGGGGATTCCAAAGGTTTACCTGGGTCGATACTTTTCGCAGATGCTTTGAGCCCCCTTTTCCAGAGAATGGTTCATTTAAATTTCATAGAAAATAATCCTATACAGTAGTACAGGCTGATGGTTTTACCAGGAAAATATTGTGATGGACGAAATTTCCGAGGAAATGAAAATATCATTTACAGTAACGTTGAAAACCTCGCGTGAAAGGCATATCAATTTTGTTTTCGAGGAGAAAAGCAGCCAGCGGCTTGGAAAGATTGTTGTGCGTTGTACTGGAAAAGGAAACGACTTAAAGCATTTATACGCGCACTAGCCGCTGTAATATAGACAAACACAATTAAAAAAAAAATTACATAAAACAATCAGATATTAAATCTTTAAGAAAAGGAAAATTAGGTTTACCAGACTCGATTCCGTATTGCTTGTTATTACAGAAGGATAGCAGTTTTACTGTATGCATTAGGGTTTTCATATTTCAGGGGAATGTTTAGCATGTTCGAAATGCTGGCATTATTACACAATCATAACCACCTAGTTACAGCATAAAAATTACTGAAAAAAATAGTTCTTTCTTTTTCTCAAATCTTGTTCGTTTCCTTTAAATAAAAATTGTTCCGAATTGTTTTGAGCTTATGCTTGTTTACCAGGGTCCGTATTCACCAACCATTCTTAAGAACATTCTTTGTCTTATTCTTCAAGTGTCTTATTCTTCAACCAAATGGTTTAGCCGATCAGAAGTTGTGTTACATTCAAATTTAGAAAATCTTGAAGAATAAGATTAAGAATATTCCCAGGAATGATTGGTGAATACGGACCCTGGGGTGAAAACATTTCCTTTTATTTTTCTTCAAATTTTATCAGCTTACTTTGAAGCCTTTTTCAGACGAACCCAAGTTTTAACGATCCCGAGGTAAAGTGAAAAAAGAAAAAATTAAAAAATAAATAAATAAATAAATAATAAATAAACATTGGTGAAATAGGAAAGAATTGTGATAACAAGCATTTTGTACTTTTCCAACAATGTTTTCTACAATTCCCACCATTTCGGTCATATACGACGGTTGTATGGTTGTAAAGCTCACAATATGGGCAAGTTAAAAGTTTTGTCTTTTTGTAAACTGGTAGGCATAATTCACATACAAAGAAGAGACTCGTTATTTCCCGCCTTCTTTAAAATCAAATCTTTTGCTGGATTTCAAACACTAAATTTCTCAAAGCACTGGCTGATATGTAATGTCTCAGCCAGTCAAAAGCTGTTCTTGGAATAAGATCTACCTCTTAGAGCCACATAATTATACTGGTCATAGTAAATAAACTTCTAGTTTTGAATTCCAAGACTAGCCATTTGATTGGACAAGACGTTCAATCTTAGCCAATAAAATGGCTAGTCTTGATAAATAGAAACGAGCTGTGCTCTGGCAAACGGTGGCTTAATGCATTTTTGTGATGCATTATACCAAGCAAGTCATCACAAAATTATGAATCCAAAATTCATTGTGTCCAGCAGCCGGCTCAATCCTGAAGTAGAATGGTCTTTGGACATGCAAGTATATACGACACAGGTAAGCCTGCGCGGTCTGCCCAGGCTGTTTGATACTTTTTGCAGATGCATTTTACCCTCTTTTTCACAGAGCATTACTCAAACCTTGAATGGCAGAAGTGGTCAAAGTGCATAACTCCCTATACATTTCAAAACTGAAAAACCAGACGAAATTTCCCATTGTGTCGCTTAATGTCGGGACAAATCAGGCGTCAAACAAGCGTAGTAATACAATTTAATCGACAAGGTTGTCATGGGAATGAAATATTCATACGCGAGGATCATTTACTCTTAGCGATTCGTAGTGTTGATATATCAAGGGAATTTAGACATACAGTAAGGTTTGACAGATAAATTTTCTTGATTACAAGAAGAGCTTTTTGATATTCTTCTGAGCTACAATTCCTTGATGTCTGAAAGACTGGTGGGGATCATGTAGGGGGATTTTAAGGCTAAAAAAGCTTGTTCTAATCATATCAAGAAAACAAGACATTCGTGACTCTTATCCTGCTTTTATAACGTTATTCAGAGCCAAGGTAAGAAGCCATTCGTTCTATTGGCAACAGGACCGAACAAGGAATCAAACTTGGGAAATTTCAGGTTCTTAATACCTGTTTATGATCAGGCATTTACTCAATATTAAAATTAAAAAACACTAGGATCTTGGTTCAAGTTTCAGAAATTGTAATATTAGATCAGGGGCTGTATTCACCAACCATTCTTAAGAATATTCTTAGTCTTATTCTCCAAGATTTTCTACATTTGAAAGTAACACAACTTCTGATTGGCTAAACCATTTGGTTTAGCCAATCAGGAGTTGCATTACTTTCAAATGTAGAAAATTCTGGAGAACAGGACAAAGAACGTTTTTAGGAATGATTGGTGAACATGGACCCAGGTGATTATCTGAAACCAGTCAACGAGCGGTGGATGGAAGTGTCAGTAAATCAACAACAGTCATACATTTTGAGCAGTTAAACCTCTGCCTTGACATACGCAGCTGTGAATCTATTTAGCAGAGGTTGTAGACCAAAATCAGACTGCACATACGTACAGGCCGTGCCTCTGTAGCTCAGTTGGTAATGTTCAGGGCTTTAAACCAGTGAGTCGTATGTTCGAATGCCCAGGTCGTTCAATAGTTTCTTTCTAGGGAATGATGACAGTCACTTCGACAGGATTCCTATCTCACCGCTGATCATTGTTTCGGCTATGGCGACGTGTGAAAACAACCACTGTATTGGGGAGAATATTGTACAAAGTGCTTATAAAAGAAATTTCGGCAAAGCATGGATATGTGAACTGGCTGCAGCAATATGACTGAAAAATATGTTGAAAACGGCGCTAAACACTACACAAGCTAACAAAGAAAGCACATACGTGCTTTCCTACTATGGTTTCAGTCACATAATTACTGAATAATTGCCAATAAATTTTAGGAAAACTATATTAGTGTCGGTAAAACGCATAAAATCGGCAGAATAACCGTAAGATGCCGGAAAATAATATGAGTGGCACTCTCGCAAAAGGAGGTTTAAATGCATCTGCGTGATACATTGTAACAAGTTATCAAGTAATTATGGATCCATAAAATCCATTCTTTCTAACAACCGACTGAATCGTGACGAAGGCTGGTCCTTGGACATTCAGAAAATTGACCGATGGCAAACTGTTTGCCCGCCCCGGTAGCTCAGTGGTCAGCGTATCTGACTCGTGGCCTAGTGGTTGGGAGTTGGATACCTGGTTGAGACAAAGTTTCTTTCGCCTCTCACCTCTGATGCATGTGAGAAAAGTAGTCAGTGGCTTTGGAAAGAAAGTTGTGTCAGTACTGGTGTGAGAAAGCTAGGAAACACATGGGTGCGTCACTGACCGCCATGATATGACCTTAGCTGTTAAAATGGCGTTAAACTCCAATACAAACCAAACCAAACCAAAAGCAAAAAGTTGGTAGATACTTTTTGCATGTGAGCCACACTCTGTGAAAAGGGGGCTTAATGCATCTCCGTGATGCATTATACCGAGCAAGACATCACATAATAATGGATCCATAACAGCCACTTTTTTTCAACAAACGACTCAATCATGGGGTAGACTGGTTCTTGGACATACAGAAAATGGACCAATAGCGAAAAGTTTCGGCCCAGGTCAGCCTGCGCGGACTGCGCAGGCTGACCTGGGTCGATACTTTTCGCAGATGCACTAGGCCCCCTTTTCACAGAGCATGACTCATATGCATTAAACTCCCTTTATTCACAGAGCATGACTCATATCTGGCATTTACAAAAGTAATAACAAATAAACAGCTATTTCCCCCTCTACGTTTTGTCAATAATAACAGGAGCCAATCGAGTAAACCAATCGAAAGAGCCCGAACTACAGTAATATCCCAGGGCGAAATATTAATTTAGGCTAATAACTTCATGAGAACTTTGCTTCGTGTGCTTTCATGATATTTTCTGGGACGTTAAAAACAATCCTGTAGAAATGATATGATGATAGTAGTAGTAGTAGTTGTAATAATGGCGGCGGTGCTGGTGATGATTGTGATGATGATACAAGAATGGCTGGTAGATAACATTCAACTCGAGCAACAATTTTTTTTTTATGTTAAATACGAGCATTTCACATGGTTTTACATGTCGTTTTACCTGTTGCTCAAGTAGCCACTCCGGTATAAGTGGCATAAAGTCACGTGTTAGTTTTTTTTTTACCATGTCAACACTAATTTAGAGCCCTGGGGCTCAATTATATCTTTTATGCATACTAAGATCACACATAATCCTTCTTAAAATTCAACTCTTTTACTGTCAGCATGTCTTAAATCTTTTTAGCTAAAAAATCCGCCTTAATCGTTCCTTCAACACAGATATGCACGCTAAATGACCAAAGCTGTCGATGCGCCATAAAACAACATTCATTCATTCATTCACTAATTTAGAAGGGCAAACCAATGTAAGACTTATAGGGTACCTCCTATCTGCTACATATCAACTTACTGCATCTCAATTTTTATGCAAGAGCAGGTAGGCATTCAGTAACCAATTTCCCATATCAGGGGAAACCCCTCTTTCAACGGGACTGGGACCGTAAACCTCCTGCCCCGTAGCTAATAAGCTACGGAGCAAGCAGTAGAAAAACACGTGACTTAAAAATACAAAATCTTTGAAGCCCTGGCTCAATTATCTCCGGAGACAAAATTTCATGCGTTCCCTTTTTATTTGGCGTGGAACACACGAAAAGGGGCTTTCGGACATGTGCGTAAAAGTGTGTAGTCCCAGGTCAGTCGGTTCAGCCTGTGACTAATCCGAGACGACACTTCCCGTTTTTGTGCGATTTTCTGTTTCATGAATGTCTAATGTATGAAAAAATCTTATGTAGTCGTAAAGTACCGTCTCGGATTAGCCTGCGCGGATTGCGCAGGCTAATCCGGGACGGCAATTTACTTAGGCTAATCCGGGACGGCACTTTACGCAAATTTTCGAAGGTCTCATTTCGCATGTTGCGGGCCATTTATTGATAATTTATCAAGCTACGAGCTCGTAATTACTTTAAACAGGCATATACTTCAAATAATTACTAACATGTTCTTGTAGGTTTCAAACGAAGGTTTGTAAAACTCCACAAGAAAAATGGGTGTCGGGGGAGGGAAACTTGTTATAACTAGATCTCCTTCAGAAACTTTTCGATTCAGAAATAAATTTCATCTCTGCTTTCAAAGGTAAATACCAAGAGAGCTGGAAAAAAAAAAAGTCTTTGATGGCATGAATACAATCGTGGAAGAAAACCGATTAAATGCAAAACAACCCAAAGAGACAACTTCCATACCGGGCACTACTTTTTTGCGTCCCACTGAAATCAATATGCGTAGTATTATTGGAGAGGAGAAATTTTCTCGATAAATTATGTATAAAAGAATATCATTAGATATTTGTAGTCTAACAGTTCGTAAAGCTTTCATCCGCGGTTTTCCCCGGAACTACCAAGGGACCAAAGCTTTCTAGGAAAGTTCTTTAGACTTCGACAATTTATCTCTTACCTCATTCCCAGACGACACAGGGTTAGACCTGTCCAATTTGAAAGCACAAGCAGACGAAAACATAAACATTCATACTGTTTCTCAGATGATAAACTTCGTCTTTGAAAGAGTAGAAAATGTTGTTGGAAAATGAGGAAAAAATGCTATTCACCAGTAAAAAATCTCATATCCTTGTTTATTCGATTCATTTGGTGCTCTAGGGCTTTGATGCACTATTTTGCTTGTGTCTTAAATGGTATTATTCAGATTTTTTTTTTTTAATCTGGCCAAACTTCAATTTCCATCGCTGAGTGTAGTAAAGCGATATCTGGTAGGCAATCAGTAAAGAAGAAGGACAAAGTAAGAAATACTATTTTAGCGATATTTCCTTAATAGGCTCTGTAACCGTTTAAAATATTAATAAAGTTCCTGCCAGAATTTCGGAAAGGGTTGTGGGAATGTCACGTGATCAATAGCACGTGTCGATTATGTGGGGTTGTATCAAGATAAGTACAATGACGTCATCTTAGATCTCATTTAAAAAAAAAAAAAACCCGGAGTTACAGATTGCAAAGCGACCAACTCATTATTTCCGCTCCAAAGTTGTGTCTTTTAACTACATGGAACCGTCGAGTTTCTCTCCGTTTGCAGAGAAAAGTATATTTTGTAGTATCTATCAATGTTTAACAACAAAATCAATCCGAAGCAAAACAACCTAAAAAGCCCCTTTAAATCAAATTTGTGTATTTTCCACACCTATCAGGAAATGAAAATCTATGTATAGATCTTACTCGATAAACGTTTCATTATCAGTTTATATTATTGTTTATGTTTGGGATAACAGGTTTAAAATTACGCAACGTGACGAGATAATTTATTAACCGAACTCGATAATGTTTATATTATCTCATCATGGTTCAGGGTTTTAAACATATACGCCCAAAAACAAACAATAAATATTAACTGTTAATGAAAGGTTTATCGAGTTAGAATTATACATAATTCCATGTTTTACACTCATGTACACATGTAATGCTTCTTTACATTTAACCCTTCACCAGACGACAAAATTGTAGCCTTGTTCAAATTGAACGCATTTGCAGACGACAATTTCAGTGTGGCTCAAATGGTACAATTTTTCTTTGATGGGGTAGAAAACATCGTGGGAAAAGGAGAAAATGTTGACTACCAGCATTTTCTCCTTTTCCCACAATGTTTTCAAAAGGCTTCTCTCCCTGGGTCGTTAAAAGTCGGCATTGTGTGGTAAAGGGTTAAAAAAAAAACATAAAAGTGCTGTATTATAGCGGGAAAAATAATTTTCGTTAAAAAAACGGGAAGTATTGTTTACTCTCTGAATTGCAATATTTCAATTTTTTTCTACTCTTTCTCGTGCATTAAGTCCGGTGAACTGGTCCCTGTTGTAGATATACATATTACAACTGGCACAGGCTATTGAGTCGTTGCTTTTCATTGGGCTACATGTATATCACAGAATAGCCAATCAGAGCAGCATACACATTTCCAGTTTGGCTGTAGAGGTAACATTGCGATTTTTGGCTCAATTTGAAATTGGTAATCGAAACTAAAAAGAATATTAGCTGACGTAAACATAAAAGGTGATACCAAAAATACAATTCACTTATTCGTGAGGTCAAAAATATCGGAAAATCCTCTGCTTTCGATGTGAGAGTGACCTCCCCTGAATCTCTATTAGTCTTGCGTCATAGCTGTTCTAAAATAGACGGGCAGAATTCCGCCCGTTTTTAGTAGCCTGTATCGATCCCTATACGCTTGCTGTATCAGGGGAGGTAACCACTCTATAGGTCCGGATGGCACAGACGGTCATCCTCAAAATTCTCTGGAGTTATATGAAATACACACGGAACCTATTAATACCCAGGCTTCATGTCTACGAATGAAAGTCAATACCTGAAAAATCATTAATGTCTATATTAACACATTTATTTTTAATAACTGCTGAAAGATTAAAAACTAGAAAGTCGGGGAGGGGGGAGAAATCATATACTGTCCAATAATATTTTACCAAATGAAAAAAAAAACGACCTGTCCATATTAAACACAACTGCAGATGACAATTTCGTTGTCGCTCCAGTGACAGTAAACGGACTTGAAGGGATGAAAAACATTGTTGTAAAAGGACAAAATGCAAATTACAAGCATTTTCTTCTTTTTCCACAGTATTTTCAAAAACCTCCTTCCTCAGGGTCGTTGACCCTCGGGACTGTACCGGTGGAGGGTTAACCCTTATCTTGCTAAATATGTTAAATGAAACTTTCAAGCCGATAGTAAAAACCAAAATATTGCTACTTCAAACTAATTCTTTGGAGAAAAATATATCTCCTTATCGGACAGTGTAGATCCAAGATTAGACTGCACGTCCTGTGCAGTCTGATCTTGGATCTACACTGTCCGCAAAAGGTCAGTAAGTCGCGCTCAGCAGCCAAAGTGTTACAGGATGTTTGCACGAACGCATTTACAGTGTCGGAGTGGGTCCGGCCTTGAGACGGCAGATTCTGCGTCATGTCAATCACAGAGAGTTAATTTCTATTTCCATATTTATAAGCAAATGCATCGTAATTTCTAGTAAAACCCAAAATCCTAGACAGGGCTGGACGATTGATTTTAGAGGCAAGTTAATGGTTTACCGAACGATCCCATGATTTTACGAGCCTGAGGTAGAGAATTTTTGAAAACCTCGTCAGTAACAAGCATTTCCCCCATTTCTCACGTCGTTTTCTTCTTTATGAGCGGCGCTCTGGAAAAGGGTGGTCTAATGGATCTCAGTGATGCATCGTGGCAAGCAAGTGATCACAATAAATGTGGATCCATTTAATCTATTTTTTTTTTTTTTTTTTTTAAACAACCAGCTGGATCATGAAGAAGACTGGTCCTTGGACATGCAGAAAATTGACTTATAGCAAACATTTTCGACCCAGGTCAGCCTTGGCTGAATGCCCAGGTTGACCTGGATCGATACTTTCTCCAGATGCATTAAGTCCCTTTTTCATAGAGCATTGCTCATAAGATTCATAATTACTAACCAAGTGTGTGTGTATATATATATATATATATATATATATATATATATATATATATAAAATTTTTTAATTCCTTCCGAAAAAGATTCTCTGAAAAAGAGACCTATTCCAACAAAAGCCTACAAACGGTCTTGCATTTAGCTAATGGTCCCACTCTTATTATGCTGTTAGTTAGATTTTGAAATAATTTATCACATTGAACCACGCTCTGACATCTATTAATGAATTAAACCAAGCAACTCATTACATAATCATGGGTCCATAAAATCCATTTTGTCTAACAAGCGACTGAATCATGAGATAGAATGGTCCTTGGACATGCAGAAAATTTACAAGAACGAAAAAGTTTCGCCGTCACAGGACAGCCTGCGCGTACTCCGCTCGCTGACCTTGGTCGATACAGTTTGCAGATACATTAAAACCCCCTTTTCACAACATGGCTCAATGATAACAAACAAAACTATTCGCTTACTTTTCCAAAAACCTTAAAGGCGGTCTCCTGACTACCTTAATGATTAATGCTTACATGTATTATCATCAAACCTTAGTGTTGAAGCAAATCCAGACGGTCTGGCTGGAATTCCTGTTTAACCCTTAAAACTTAGGGAAAGCAGATTGAAATAGAGGATATTTGTTTTTGTGGTGAAAGATCGGACTTTATTTCATCGAGTGAACATCAACGGTAATATTATCACGATCAACGGTAATATTTTGTGGCGCAGCCACAATAAAATATTCTATTTACATGTATTTCATGCTTCTTGCCCTTTTTTTGTTGGGACTTTCATCAAAATCCAGTACAGTTGTTTTCGGTAATTCCCCGCGGCGTACCCCCTCACATAACAACTCGTTACAATATCATGTAAAGTCCGAGAACTTAGAGTTCTCTTTAGAAGGGTTGAGAAACATAGTGGGTGAAGGAGAATTTGCTGTTAACCAGCATTTTTCCCTTCTCTCACAATGTTTCAAAAAGTCTTTGCCTTGGAGTCGTTAAAACTTGGGATTGTGTAGTAAAGGGGTAAAGCATGATGATCACAGGTTCACACTCCAAAAAATGTTCATACAAAGTCAAAATTTGCTAATTATTTGTTTCAGTTCGCTCACGTTCTCTAAAGGCAATGAAAAGATACCTGGATAAATTAAGTAAAATTTCTGAGTTATTCCTACTCATGAGTTTCTCAAACTTTTGCACAGTTGGCCAAAGATAATAATAATTTTTGATAATTTTTTCTCTTATCTTATAGTGTTTGGGACAAATGAGTAAGAAATGATATTCATTTTCGATGACTCTCATATTACAATTTAAGCATTTTCTATTCTCTCTACTTATACCATCATGTCTTCCTTTTTCAATTCTTAAATCGTGGGATGATAGTCTAAACTTACTTAATGATACTTTATATTTTTCTATGTTAATTTTATGCAAATACGGTTCCATATCGAAATTGTGTTTAAATAAACTATATGTTGAAAGTTTACTTGAATTATTAATATTAGAATACCACATCTGTTTATATGTATCTATAAGTCTTTGCTTAATTGTATTCATATTGATATTCCAATCATTTTGATGATTCCATATATAGGTTAAGCCTAATTCATTAAGTAACGTTTTTATTTGATAAGCCCAATTATTTCCGTTGTATGTTATGTTTAAATCGGCATCGTTCTTCAGTGATTTATAAAGTAATTTAATAAAAGAACCTTCTTGTTGTTTTAGAATTTTTATCCAATACCGTATTTAAAAACCATTATTTTACGTTGTACTAACAGTGGGTTTCTTCATATAGCCCATCTAAGTTAGTAGATTTTTTTTTACGCAAAGTATCTGTCTTAAGAATTTACAATGAATCGATTCTAGATCTTTTCCTTCGTGTAAACTTAAAATCTCAGACCCACAGTGTAAAATTGAACCGACAAGACTGTCAAATAATTTGCATTGTTCCCGAATATCCAGATCTAACTGATTAAAAACAACGAATAAATTGTGTAGAGCAGACGACGCATGTTGAGAAAGAGCTTTCTGTGTTCTGTTCAGGTTTGCATTTTTAAAGAAGTGAACACCTAGGTATTTAAAGGACGTCACAATTTCAAGTATCGTATTGTTTAAACTGAAATCAAACTTGGTATGTCGACCTCATTCAAAGATAATAATTTTTGTTTTATTAGTGTTTATTTTTAAACCCCAGGTGTTACAATATGTAGATAAATCATTTAACAAAGATTGTCGAGCTTCTGGTGTATGTGCGAATAAAATCGCATCATCAGCAAAAAGTAAGATAAATAATTTTATTTCGTTTAACTCGAATAAGCCTTCTATGTTTTCATTAAAACTAGAAACAGTGTCATTTATGAAATATAAAAACAGCAGAGAAGAGCTTGGGTCGCCTTGTTTAGCTCCTATGTTAGAGATGAAGTAGTTTGATAATTGTGAGTTAAATCTAACTGTAGCTTTAACAACACTATACATGTACATATTTTGATATTGCGCTGACAAACTTAGTACTGACATTTGCTTCCAGTAATTTTTGAAAAATGAATATAATGTATGGTAAATGCGAGTAAATTACGTCATATTTCCCTCTGGTTGAATGGCACGCACTGTTTACCTAGGTAACTAGTCAACGGGAACTACTGTTTCCGCCTTCAACTGAAGAGTTAGAAAATATGAAATCGGTATTTTTCACTGGCCGTCTCGATTAACTACCGAAAAGCATGAAATAATATGGTTTATTTATTTCTTTTCAGAGACAGAGGGTCATGTCGTTAATGCGTTAAATCAGAAACGGCAAATCAGCCAATTAGGTGTCATCACAAGATCTACTTTCGTTTAATGACGCATTGATTACGGTATATTCATAAAGAATTGGTTGGCCAATGCGCGGAAGAAACGGATTGAAATTAGGTTTCGAATTTATGCCAACAGAAATTATTAAAACGTCTTATATGTTGTAATATGTGGATGTGGCTCGTCACCTTAGTTTTATAATAATAGGTAAATAATAATAATAATAATAATAATGCAAGTAGTGATAATTATAATTGTGTGGGTTGTACAGGGATCGGAAAAGAGCTGATTGGTAAAGAAACTGATAGTTTCATTTGTTTTAAAAACAAATAACAAAGAATGTGACATTATCTAACCGTTATTGAACGTTGGGTGTGTTTAGAATGTTTCCACGTGGTTCCAGCAACTTACTGATTAATAGGACGAGATATTATCTCATCCCTCCGAAAAACGACACTCAGTTCGACATTCGACCGTGTAATTACTTAAACTCAGTCAGTAGGCATGGATAATACACTTACATGTAACTCTTTACCAAACGACAAATTTTAGCCTGGTCCAAATCGAAAGTATTTGCAGAAGACAAAGATGGCTCAAATGGCGGAATTTGTCTAAGATAGAGCAGAAAACATTGTGGGAAAAGGAGAAAATGCTGGCTACCAGCATTTTCTCCTTTTTCCACAATACTTTTAAAATGCTTCTTTCCCAGGTCGTTAAAACCCGGGATTGAAAGGCTTAACTGAACAAAATCAGTCTCACTTTTTTTCCTTTTTCAGACTTGAAAATGAAACGAACAGTTTCCACCATACTAGTGTTGTTCTGCGTTATACCGGAAGTGACATCATTTGAATGCCCGGATCTAACACCATGTGACTGCAAACGAGAAAGCCATTGGTCGGAAAACGAGGTGAAGGTCTACAATGCTGTTAGCTGTGAAGGAGACATGGACATTATGCATGTGAACTTTAGCTCGTTAGCAAATAATTTTATCAAAACATTTATCCTGAGAAATTCAACTAAAACTATATTAACCAAAGATACATTTATCGATTTACAAGTTGACACGGTAAAAATAGAAAACACCGTCATTGAAATTGCCAAAAATACTTTTAAACCTTTACTCGAAAGTTTGCGTCATCTCTCACTTATAAACGTGAAACTTAACTTCAGTGATATGACTTTTATTTTAGGTTTTAGCAACCTGAAATCTCTAGTTCTCGATCACAACGGTGAATTTCCCTATCACTTTCCTGACAGCACATTCTACAATCTTAGTCTGTCTTCATTAACGACGCTCTCCCTAAGATACTGTGGGATAGCGGACATACCAAACAGCTCATTAGCGGGGCTTACTGCCCTGGAAGTATTAGATCTTTCACACAATTACATTCCCAGGATTCCGGATGCAATTTTGACTCTGAAGAATTTAAGAAAGCTCTTTCTGTCACACAACGACAAACTTACACATATTCACAACAAAGCTTTTATAGGACTCGATAAACTTCAAGAATTGGATTTAAGTTATACAGTTATTCAGATTATCCTGCCCGATGCCTTTACTAGTCTTGAAAAATGTCTCTTGAGTCTTAAACTTAATCATTGCAACCTGCCTGACGGACACTTTAATACACTGCGAGGACTGCACACATTACGTCATCTGGATATTTCCTACAACAAAATTATAGAGATGCACAATACATCGTTTATTGGCTTTGACAATCTAGAAAGCTTGGATATAAGTGGACAAGCAGAAATACGTGACGGATTTGTATATCACGTGATTTTCACAGATTCCATGTTTAGAGGTATAGAAGATACTCTAAGAATTCTGCGTATCAAAGATTTGAGGTTAACCACCCTGCCTCTCGCAGCGTTGTCGTCCTTTAAAAACCTTGAAATTCTCGATGCCTCAAATAACGATTTTAGTGATGAAATTGACGACGGATTTTTCGAGGGCCTCAGTGCAAGGACGGTTCTTTTAGAAAACTGTGGTATCAGCGAGATAAAAAGTGAAGCATTCAATACAGTTCCAAAAGGAATTCAGTTCAGTTTCGATAGAAACAATATCACCAATATTTCATTTATTCTAGAAACAAAACCTTGCCATTTTAGAGGGCTATCTTTCATAGATAACCCAATATCCTGTGACTGCAATATCGTTGAAATAGCGGTGACTGAACACGTCAGTGATCTAAAAGGCACGTGTGCAGATCCTCTATATTTTGGTGAAAAGTTAAAAAACTTACACGAAATTGCAATAACCAGGACAATGTGCGGGGCAGCCAGTTTCGAGAAGCCAAAGATAGACTGTTCACGCGTGAATAGCGGAACATGTGTTTCTTACAATCGTTTTACTTGCTCATTTCCTTGTATTTATATTGTCATTATTTTCACGTATTTATTCGTTTTGTAGCCATGGAGTAATGAATTACCTGTGATATTTAGTTTTGTTCCAACACCATTTTTATCATTTTTATATTGTCTACTCTTCGTGTAGTCTCAACATATTGCCGAGATACCGAGATACAAACCCATGCAAGAAAACTGTATGTTGGCCTTGAGCCCTTTACCAAACGACAAAATTTTAGGTCGGTCCAAGTTGAAAGCATTTGCAGACAACAAAATAAATGTGATTGAAAAATTGAAATTTGTTTTGGGAAGTGTAGAAAACATTGTGGTAAAGGGAGAAAATGCTGGTTACCAGCATTTTCTCCTTTTCCCACAAGGTTTTAAAAAGGCCTCTTTCACAGGGTCGTTAAAAGTCGGGATTGTGTGATAAACAGTTAAACCTTTACCACTAAATTCGGAGTTTTAACGACCCTTAAAAGGAAGGATTTTGAAAACATGGTGATACCAGGAAAAAATGCTGGACAAAAATGATCATTTTAACCACATCTGATGTGCGGGATGCAAGTGCTATCAAAACAGACTAGTCTAAAATTTTGTGGTTTGGCAAAGAGGTAAGCGTGTGTAAATTGTTCTAGAAAGAAAATCGGCTCAGTGTCATACTGATCTGTATCTATATCAGCCGACCATTTCACCGTATTGTTACAATCATTGCGACAGGATTCATTCCTCTCTCACCTCTGATCATTCTTTCGACGGTGGTTATGCGGGAAAGCAGCCAGTGGCTTTGGAATAATGTTGTGAGAAATACTGATTAAAGAAACTCCAGGGAAGTATGGATAGGTGCACTGGCCGCCTCGATATAGCTTTGATAACGTTGAAAACGGCGTTTAACACTATACAATTAGTCAACCTTTTTATGTCCAAGTCAAAACATCAGTATTCGTCAGGGTTGGACAATCGAACAATGTACAAGTTTTGTCCCTTGTGATAGTGATTTTATCATTTTATTGGTTAGCTACTAGATCTATTTTTATACAATTGAAACAAAAACGTAATAAAATTATGAACCCATAAACCGCCCGTCTCAGGGTCGTTAACTCTTTACCACACAATCCCGACTTTTGAAACCCTTGAGAAAGAAGCCTTTTGAAAACATTGTGGGAAAAGGAGAAAATGCTGGTAACCAGCATTTTCTCCTTTTCCCACAATGTTTTGTACCCTATCAAACAAAAATCACATCATTTGAACCACATTGAAATTGACGTCTGCAAATGCTTTCAATTTGGACTGGTATAAATTTTTTGTCGTGTGGTAAAGGGTTAATTATGTGGTAAAGGGCTAAATGACTGTCCCGTTGCCTTTAGACAGTTTACCCTCTCCGTCAACATCACTTTTTACGTCTAAATCTTTTAACGAAATTTTATACTCATCAATAATTAAAGTGTTAGTAGACGACATTGTAAAAGTGACTCATATAATGAAAACTGTGTTAAAAAGGGGTAGAAAATATTGTAGGAAAAGGAGAAAACGCTGGTTACTGGCGCTTACTCTTTTCCCACGATGCTTTCAAAAGCCTTCTTTCTCAGGCTCGTTAAAACTCAGGATGGTGAAGGGTTAAAGCAGCCATAGAAGCTATATTTGACTTATATGTTTAACCCTTTACTACACAATCACGAGTTTTAACGACCCTGAAGGAAATAGCTTTTGAAAACGTTGTGGAAAAAGGAGAAAATTATGGCCACTAGCATTTTCTCCTTTTCCCACAAGTTTTCTGTCACAAGTTCCCTTATTTGAGACACATTTAATTTGTCGTCTGCTAGTGCTTTGAATTGGATAAGTCCAAAATGTTTCTGTTTGGTTAAGGGTTAAGTGTCTTGTTTGTATGGTGATTAACGCCGTTTCGAAAATTATTTCAGTTAAATTGTGGCGGCCAGTGCACATATCCGTGCTTTCCTGGAATTCGTACGTCGTACAATATTCTTTCCAAGCTCGCTGCTGCGTTCCACATAAACATCGTGGAAACAATTTTGAGTGGCGAGAAGGAAATGAAGCCTGACGCAATGACTGTCATCAATCCCCAGAATTCCTCCAAACAGGGGATTTGAAACCAGCGCCCCCCCTGGTTTGAAACCCTATAGCTTACTGACTGTGCCACCGAGCTCTGCTTGAAGTGTGTGTACCTGATATTTTGTTTTCTTGTTGTAACCCCATTTTTCCTATTTCTGTTTTAACTCATAAACTTTTATACTGCCCTGACAACTTTGTGCGTTTTACAGGCTGCCAGTTGTAGAAACAATGGAGAGTATGGGCCATTCAGTTTTATAGCAAGCAAGTTATTCTTTTGTCACAATGTTTTCATTTGTATTCATATATTCGAACCTGGTGTTGAATACCTATATTTTACAACGATTTTTTTTTTCGAAGTCGACTGTTGTAAACTTGTTTCAGGACATTCGTGTTTGATATTTCTACACCGCTCTTAAATCTCCGGTTGTGAGCGCACGTTTGGCCGAGACCCTGAAGCAATAGTGCCCATAACTGAAAACAACAAATACGAGCTTTTGCAAAAGATTTCGGTGATCCTGCACAGCTCAGTGGTGAAGGTGGAGGGCCCGAAACCTGGAGTCCGCGAGTTTGATCCTTATTCATAAGGTTTGGTTTTTCGCGGGAGATTACGTGGGCAAGACATTTCAGTGCTCTAGCCCAGCTCTGTTGAACCCAGAACATACATGGATAAGTCAACAGTCGACGTGATATGACTGAAATAAAGTTGATAGTGGCGGGAAACACCATTTAACCAGTTGAAAAGGATTTCAGAGGTTTAAAATCAAGAATTTAGGTGAAGCTGGACAGGGTTCAGTATTTTAAACGATGTGTCGGTTATATGATGACGGTCAGTGCAACTATCACTCGTCAACACTCGGCCGATTCCGTAACTATACATAGTGAAAATAGTGTTGCACCCCCCTGTGCTTTTTACCGGGTTTGATTTTCTGGCGTAAATGATATGAAATGGGGTTGAAATTAGGATCTTGCTGTTGCATACACCAACAAACCAATCTGTTGCCTCTGAAATGAACTGAACTGAGGTATTCCTTGACCTCACGGCTACTGATCGAGCTGTTTTAGCCTCTTGTAAGAGGTATGAGACGAAGACTGCAAGCTGTTCTGCAAGTCCTGGGCGGAAGTACGCAGTATTGACTGATTGTGTGTGTCCATTCTCTGCAGGTCACTTTCAACCTGTCGTAAGTTTTCTTTCGCCATTAAATTTCAACTTTTAACAAAACTAAAAGCTTCTCCTTTTTCTTACATTTGAAAGCAATATCTAAGCAAAAAATTTCTACTTACCATGAGGTCAAGGGATACCACAGTTCAACTGACTTTTCGTTTCATAGGCAAAAGACTTGTCTGTTGGTGTATGCAGCAGTCGGATTCTAATTTCTACCCCATTTTATATCATTCACGACAGAAAATCAAACCCGATAAAAAACACAGTGGGTGTAAAACTTTTTTTACTATGTATACATCTAACCTCGTCCTTTATCAGAGATTATTTTGAAGTACTGTCAGTCACATAATCTTAACCCTTATCCTACTGAATAAGTGAAATGAAACTTTCAGACCGGTAATGATATTCTAACTTAGGCCTTTTTTCAGGAAAAGAAAATCTCCTTATCGGACAGTGTAGATCCAAGATCAGACTGCACGTTCTGTGCAGTCTGATCTTGATCTACACTGTCCGCAAAAGGTAGGCAAGTCGCGCTCAGCAGCTTAAGGGTTAAAATTTCTATTTGGATTATGAAGGTCCCCATTTATGAAGTCTAAACGACTCCAACCTTCATGTATAATCATTAAAATTTACAACAAACTTTTTCGATATCATTTCCTTTTTTTGTGCAGTCTTGTTTCAGTCAAATAAAACCTCTCAAGAGTGTACTCATATCAAATGTTTCTGCTAAAAATGGTTTGTCTGGAAGAACGTGTAGACCTACAGTAATGGGCTGCAGGGTAACGCTTAAAAATATTAGCCGTAGTTAATCCAGCTCATCGCCAGAAATAAGATTGTTAAGACAGTGTTAAGATTGTTAAGAAAGTCATAATGGTTAAGATTGATACGACCCTACCCCCACTTATACTCTACTCAGTTATTAGCCGTAGCAAGACTTCTATATTGTTGTCATCATTTTTCCCGTAGATAGGCCTGCACCCTGAAATAAACATGTCCATAATTTAACCAATAGCAAATTTCTGTTTATTCATACCAGTATGTCAGTATCAAGATGGCGGCGTAAGACGGTCTTCGGTTAAACTTAGGCCGACAACACACCAAACAGAACTTCTTCCAACAAATGTCTATACTCGTAGATTCAGCCTGAAATGTTAAAGAGCACTTAAATGCAACAGTGTAATTCCCATTCTTTAGATCTTTATCAATAAATCATGTTCAACTTGTGATACAGTGAAATTACTGTCCAATGCTGGCAAGTGGCATAGTCGGGGGAAAAATGACAAAATAAGCCAGTTTAGCCTAAATGTATATTCCAAAATCACAAAATGCAAAGCCAGGGAACTAGCCTGAGAATGCCACGCTAAACAGAAACTCAAAACAATACATAATCTGGGGATAAAATAAAAAATAGCACGTTTCAACGCCGTTTATTGAGAGTCTTCCATGGTTCTACCCCACCCTTATTTCTGCCGCTAAAGACAGCCACTAGCTCCATGGCCTCTGTGTGTCGCATTTGGGGTCAAAACTATAGAACAAGGAAGAGATAGGACCTCCTGTTTCGAAGACAAACTAAATCTTATACATACATGGGTGTAATAACTACTCTTCATGTCAAAATTGCATTGAAAACCTACCTTTCTCCATTATTTCTGATTTTGACCAAGGCCAATTCGAAACAAAGTGTTTACATGTTCCGAAGTGGGTAAAAAGCAAGAGTATTCAGTTACGCCGAAAAATGTAACAAATACGTGAGTCAAAGATCAATGTTTCATCACAACAACAACTGAAACAAGCGATTCAGTTCTCCTTCCATTTGTTACACGAGTTTCTCCAGAGGTTTTCAGAGTTAATCAGCCATTTTATTTGGCTCTACGGGAGAGTAAACAATACGAATTCCGCAGATGCAAACGAAGTTAACATTAAACGAAATGTCAAAATACCGCGCTATTGATCAGGCCGTATAACGTTCAAATAACAATTGCAAATAATAGGGTTTGGCGAGGGAAAAAATAAATATCTGGTAGCAGTCCCCTCTCATTAAAGCCTCGTCTAAATGTCTTTGCAACATGCAACGCACGCATTAAAAACGTAACCTTCTTTTGATTTCATTTTCTTGTACTTTTGATGCATTCCGAGATGGTGTTTGATGATAAATGTTGCTGTTAACTTTTAACTCTGTACCGAACGAAAAAAATTTGGACCCACTTGAAGACAATCATGTTAAATGCCTGCTCTTATATTTTAACTCTACCAATAAAAAAAAAAAAGAATGAAGTTGGCCAGTTGAAAGCAATTCCAGACGATATGCAGCTTAAATTGTGATTTCTGTATTTGATAGGGTGGAAACCTTCTCTTTCAGGGTCGTGAAATTTCGGAATTATGTGGTAAAGAGCCAAGCTGCGAAGCGCGACTCAATGAGTTTTTGCGGACAGTGTAGAGGAAGAAGACTTTTGAAAACATTGTAGGAAAAGGAGAAAATGCTGGCAACCAGCATTTTCTCCTTTTCCCACAACATTTTCCACCCTATCAAGAACGAATTTCGTCATTTGGTCCACCTTTAATTTGTCCTCTGCAAATGCTTTAATTCACATGTGTCTAAACTTCGTCATTTAGTAAAGAGTTAGAGGACATTATAATGGTATTATGCAATTGCTTTCTTTTTACAGGTACCTTTCAACGTAGTATTACTTCCTTTGGGAACGCAACATATTGTTGAAAAGTGAAATTTTCAATTAAATATGAACCATGCTTTGGCTAAAAAGGGGACTTAATGCATCTTCGTGATACATGATACCAAGCATGTCATTACATACTTACAGATTCATGAAATCCATTTTGTGTAACAGCCAACGGATTTATGCGGTACTCAGATCCTTGGACATACAGAAAATTGACGAACAGCGAAAAGTTTCGGTCCACAGTCCGCGCAGGCTGACCTGGGTCGATACTTTTCGCAGATGCATTAAGCTCCCTTTTCACAGAGCATGGCTTATTTATTTTTTATGATACGATGTTAATCCAGCTCATCGCTGGAAAAGGAGGAGTTACTGCTAAATGGTGTCTCTTGACATATAAGAAGTTTGCACAGTAATGAGTAATAGGGTGACGCACTGTAAATATACATAGTAAAATTAGTGTTGCACCCCCTGTGTTTTTAACGTGTTTAATTTTCTGGCGTGAATGATATGAAATGGGTTGGAAATTAGAATCTGGCTGCTGTATACAAGAACAAACAAGTCTGTTGTCTCTGAAATGGAATGAACTGAGGTATCCCTTAACCTCATGGCAGCAGCTACTGATCGAGCTGTTTCAACCTCTCGTGAGAGGTGTGAGACAAAGACCGCAAGCTGTTTTGCATGCCCCGGGCGGAAGTACGCAATGTTGCCTGATTTTGTGTGTCCATTCTCTGCAGGTCACTTTCAACCTGTCGTAAGTTTTGTTTCGACATTAAATTCCCTGTTTTAACCAAACTTAAACGCTTCTCGTTCTTCTTAAATTTGAAAGCAACATCTAGGCAAAAGATTCCCGCATACCATGAGGTCAAGGGATACCTCAGTTCAGTTCATTTTATGGGCAAAAGACGAGTCTGTTGGTGTATGCAGCAGCCGAATTCTAATTTCGACCTAATTTTATCTCATTCACGTCAGAAAATCAAATCCGGTAAAAAACACAGGGTGTGCAACACTAATTTCACTATGTATTTTCAATTACCAATCAGTTTACTGAGCCATAAATGAGCGCCGCGAGGTACTGTAGCAACCCTTGTATATTGATGTAATGAAAGGGTCCGCAAATATGCCCGCATTAAGGCCAGCAGGTGCCCGCAGCATCAACATGTCTACACTTTTGTCTACTCGCAAACTACTACGCATTTATTCTTCCAAGACTAACGCTAAGAAACAGACCGAAAACCAGCTTAAACAGCTACGCTGAAAACGACATGACTAAAAATTACATTACATGACCCAGCATGTCCCCCACACAGTAAACACCGAAAACCAGTTTGCAGAGATTTGGAATGCTTACTCACAAAATACAGCCGAATTTGTCTGGAAAATCGGGAGGAAACCAAAAATCAATGGCGGCAGATTTTTTTTTCGGTATTTCTAGTTAATTTTCTGGTCGGATATTTTGATTATAATATTGATATGTCTCTCAAAATATTCCCTTAGCGGCCGTTAGTAATGCACGGCTTCCGTAATGGTGAGTGCCGCAATATTGAAGCTGTTTTTCGGGAAACACGCGAAGCATTACGAATCGAGATATTTGGTAATAGAGACTGACTTTCAGAAACAATCCTAACCTAGGAAACTGTATTTTAGCTGTGTATCAAAACGGGAATTAGGTTTACATGGGTCAGTATGGTATGATATCTTTACCACATAACAAAATTGTAGACCTGTCCAAAATAAAAGCGTTTCGAGACCACAAACTAAACGGGGATCAGATGACGGAATTTGTATTTGAAAGCCAAGGAAACTTTGTGGGAAAAGGAGAAAATGCTGGTCACCAACATTTTCTGCTTCTCTCCACAATGTTTTGTAAAATCCTTCTTCCTCAGGACTGTTAAAACTTGGGATTGTTTGGTACAGAGATAAAGCTTGCTTTTTAGTAAGGAATAGTAGTACAATAATTAGAACATTGAAACACAGTACGTACAAGACATGCTCTATGAAAAGGGGGTTTAATGCATCTGCAAATCTGCAAAAAAAAAAAGAAAAAACCCAGGTCAGCCTGTGCGAATTGCATTTTGCTATTTGTCAATATTCTGAATGTCAAAGGACCAGTCAACTTTATAATTCACTGGTTCGTAAGACAAAATGGATTTTGTGGATCCATAATTATATGATATCTTGGTTGGAATGATGCATCATGGAGATGCATTAATCCCCTTTTGTCAGAGCATGGCTCATTTCTTTTATGTTTTTCACTGGTTTATAGAAATCTAACGGTGACTTATAACCTTGTAAAATCATCGGTGAATTTTTTATGTAACCAGTAAATTGTATAACTTTTTCTTGCCGGAACTCCCCCCTACCCCCGCTCTATTGCCTATCTCCCTTAATATAATGTAAACGTAACTAACTTCCTTTGGAAAAAGGTTCGTCAATTTTCCTCAGCCCTTCCGAAACGGTTGATTCTCGAGGAAATTTAATGTTTGATGAGCTATTCAATTTTCTCAGTGAGTGGCATACAGGAAACAGGATATTTGTTGTTTCAGTGTATGATCGAAATTTCTTTCATCGACAAAAAGTTAGGGCTATATTTTCACAAGGGGCTTCATCGAGTGAAAAGCAGGGGCTATAGTTTAACAAGAGACAAATTTCGCCACTCAAGAAAATATAGCCCTTACTTTTCACTCGATGAGAGAAAGTTCGAACAATTATCCTCTCTATCTAAAATGAATGGTGACTACAGCTGTAATCTCTTTATTGCTCAACCAAACGCCACAGCCAGACTCGATGGCATCGTCGACACATTGATATCTCCGTTTACACTCCATTCAAAGCCGAAACTGCCAAAATGTGTTGCCATCAATATTCCTGTACTACAAAAGAAATGAACCAATTAATCTTAACTTTTAGGCTGCTAAGCGCGACTCACTGACCTTTTGCGGACAACGTAGATCAAGATCAGACTGTACAGAACGTGCAGTCTGATCTTGGATCTACGTTGTCCGATAAGGAGATATTCTTTCTCCAAAAAGTAAGTTTGAAATAACATTATTCGGGTTTTTACTATCGGCTTGAATGTTTCATTTAATTTCTTTAGCAGGATAAGGGTTAGCTCGTGTTACATCTGAAAACTCTTCAACACGTGGCTCAGCTATGACGACTAATTGGGGATTTCGTTACTATATTTAGATCAAGAAAATCATGTTGCATATGTCAATTCGTTGGTCAAAAGTTCCGCTAAATGTCAAAATAGAACCAATGAAATTCTTTATCAATAATTTGGATCTCGTCGGACAAATGACCTCTAAACGGACACTAGACAATCTGCTGATTATTAGTTTTAGGTTTTTCATCTTACACATAATGTTCAGCTAATTTGTAATGAATATCGAAGCCTTTTTTTAGAAAAACAAAGAAGAGCTGTCACCAGACCACACAGCTCGTCTAGAAAAATTATTTGTTTGGGATGCCAGTGCCTTGAAACGGCATAGGGGTCCCAGCCTAGGACAGAACCAGGTCTCAGCACCAACGGAAGGGTTAGTGCAATAGCTCGACCTTGACCTTTTGGCCACAGACATGGGCAAGGGTACACCTAAACGACACTGGACCGATATCCATCATCATATTAAATATGAACCAAATCAATCATTTGGTCTGAAAAATAGGTGCTCTAGAAAAGCTGTAACGTGAAATTTCAAAATCTGTAACCTTGACCTTAAGATCATGGGCATGGGCAAAGCTAGAGTATTTCTCAATGCAAGTTTGTACCTGTATTTGTAAGCAAGCTAAAAAAGAACCAAGTGCATCATTTAGTTCGGAAGTACATGTATGAGCTTTTAAGAAAAAACTTTAAAGTAAAACTTTGATGTTAACCATCAAAGTCAGCGATCTTGGCGCGTATTCACCAACTGTTTTTAAGAAAATTCTCAGTCTCATTCTCCAGGATTTTCTGAAGTTGAAAGTAACACAACTCCTGATTGGCTAAACCATTTGGTTTAGCCAATCAAGAGTTGTGTTACATTCAAATTTAGAAAATCTCAGAGAATAAGACAAAGACTGTCCTTAAGAATGGTTGGTGAATACGACCCCTGAACCCTCAGATCATGGGCGTGGGCGTTGGTATCGCAACAAAAAACCGTACAGTATAGACAAGTTTTCAGTGTGCACTTTCTGTGCAGACTGACTTTGATTTACACTTTTCACAAGAGCGCTATTAGATGTCTCAAGCCTTCTCAGGATTTCAGGAACATTTCAAACAGATAACTGGTATTACTAAGCGATTCTGTGCCTTCCGACAGGCGCCGCTTTAACCGAGTTACAAGGGCGAAAACTAATTTTCGGTTTTGTTTGCTTCCCGGAAATATAGCGCACTCGATTTGTCCTGTTGATATTGATAAACAGTACTATAAAATCGACAAGTGGAAAAGGGCACATTTGTTTATTGATCTCTGTCAGAAAAGAGAATATTTTCGTGACTCCATAGCACGTGTCTTCCGATAATGAACGCATACCAGAAAATGCATTTTGCTTCTGAACTCCATTCATGAATTGTGTCTGCACTTTGTTAGCTGTCATTTTGAAATTTTATCTAGATAAAAACAAACAAAGATGAAGAAGAAAAAGAAAAGAAACCTTCATTTCGCTGAACGGTTATTGCATGTTATACCCTCACACCCATCTGTACATACATCCATGGTGGTGAACAGTCCAAATAGATCAAGTGGTAGAATGTAGGACTCGTGAATGTCAAGTTTCGGGCCACTTGAGGGTGTGTGTTCGAGTCCCACGGCTGGCTATCTAAAATAACTAATAGTCTTTCTGATGAGGCGTTTAACCGAGGTACTGTGTGACGGTGCTATACATCGAGCATATTAAAGAACATGGCGTAACTTAGGATGGGTTTCGTCCTGTATCTTGCACCATCCCCCGAAACATAATTAACAGTCTTCAGGCAGCTTCGCCCATATGGACAACCGGTGGCAGCGACACACACACACACACACACACACACACACACACATATATATGGAAAATCAATCAATTCATGGTAGAATTTTCAGACTATTAGACTTTCAGTTCTAACACTATTGTTTTCTTTTTTCTTTGTGTGATAATTAGAACTTAAATGCTCTATAACGAGAAATGAAATTGAACTATCGCCATTACAGGCGAAAAGTCTGATACAAGATTTGATTGGTCAAACAAAGAAGGTAAATTGCATGACCAAATAAGGAAACAAAAACGGAAAGGTATATTGTCAGACAAGTTTGTACAAAATGTGGAGACTGTGCTCGCTGAATATCACAGAACGATGGAGTTGGTTGCCAAATTCTTTTCTAAAGATACGCTCCATGCTCTGTGAAAAGGGAGTTTAATGCATCTGCCAAAAATTATCGACCCATGTCAGCCTTCGCAGTCCGCGCAGGCGGACCTGAATCGAAACTTTTTGCAATTGGTAAATTTTCTGTACGTGAAAGGACGGTTCTACCTCCAGATTCAGTCGATTGTAAGACAAAATGGATTTTAAGGATCCATAATTATGCAATGACTTGCCTGGTATACTGCATCACAGAGATTTTTTTCGGTCAACGATTCAAATTTTTATCATCGAGTGAACATCATCGGTAATAACTTCATGAGTGGCGCAGCCACGAGCGAAAATAGTATGATGTTCACGAGATGAAATAAATTTCGATCTTTCACAGAAAAGAAACAAATATTCTATTTATTTTTATGCTTCTACTCCCCCCCCCCCCCCCCCCTTTTTTTTTGGGCGCGGGGGGGAGGAAGGGGGGGAGGGACTTGGGAAGTACATGGGAGCTATCGGTATTTCCGTGCTAGAGAGGTTATGTACTGGTAAATTCGCTGGCCGAAACGGTGAAATTATCAAACCATAATCCACCATTATTTCCCGATAAACTACCGGAAAGCATGAATATACCTCCTGTTCCCAGAGCGCCGCTCATACATAATTGCACAGTCATAGTGACTGTCGTATACGGTGCAGGCAGAGGTTGATGTATAGCCTCTGCCTAATCGTACACTTTATATCCTAAACCTGATCAGGCAAAAGATTCACTAGGATAAGCATAGTGACCTTGTGGTACACTAATGAACAAAACAAATGTCTTGATTTAATCAATTGCAAGCTTTATAATAGTAAAATGAAGGAAAAATCGATTACAAAAAAACAAAAAACCCGACCAGGGATTGTATAGACACCCTGTACATACGGACCGTGATGTGGATCGTCAGTTTTGAAACCAGCCCGCACAACGTTGCAAACTAGTTGAGAGATATCAAATTGAGCCATGCTCTGTGAAAAGGGGGTTCAATGCATCTGCAAAAAGTATCAACCCATGTCAGCCTCCGCAGGCTGATAAGCGTCCAAACTTTTTGCTACTAGTAGATTATCTGCATGTCCGAGGACAGTTCTACCTCCAGATACAGTCGATTTTCAGACAACATGGATTTCATGGATCCATAATTATGTGATTACTTGCTTGGTATAATGATTAATGCATCACGGAGACACATTAACCCCTTTTTGTCAGAGCATGACTCATTTGTATTTCAACGAAAATTCAATTATTATTTCTACAATTCCGGGAACGCTGATTAGGACTAATATGATAGACTTATATCCCAGCTCTATACTATCCACTAAACTTGCGCGTAGAAAACCTCCTTCCTAGGTCATGATCTACGTCACGGCTTGACCCGTTTTTGTTGGGGGTTTTTGTGTGGCTTTCAAAGTAAAAGCTGGAGTAACTTAGATGGTAGTGCTATCTGAGGGAAAACAAGACTAAAGTCAATAGAAGAGAAAGCACAGTTAGTTACGAGAGAGGGAGAGCGACAGACAGACAGACAGACAGATAGACAGACAGAAAGACTTTCAATAGCTTTACAGAACTTACGGTAGACATTACGACTATTCTTTTTGTATTATTATAACCTCGTTCCTAGTAAGTTATTCGAAGTTTCTCTCGATTTGTTTGAGATGTAACCAAGATCGATGGCCCCAATCTCATAGAGGCTAATATAAGCTTAATTCATCATATGTTTGACATTTCTGTTTATAATTCTCAGAACGACGACGGTGAAATATTTGATATCATAGATAATCACTTTCGGAAGTCCCTATTTTTTCTCTTTTTATCGGAGATGCCGTCTATTTCTGTATCCCTATTCACCAATCATTCTGAGGAACATTCTTAGTCTTATTCTCAAGAATTATCTGAATTGAAAAGTAGTACTAATTCTGACTGGCTAAACCAAATGGTGAAGCCAATCAAAATGGTATCTATAACCAATCAGAAGTTGTGTTGCTTTCTAAATCTAGAACAATACTAAGAAAGAACGAAACAAAGAATGGTTGGTGAATACTGGCCCTGGGGGAGGGGGAGTGGGGGGGGGGGGGGGGGGGGTTAGCACGCTTCAACTTTCAACTTGCTGTTTTGACAGCGTTTACAGTTTGCACCAGATTATAGAGGCATAAATAGAAATAGCATGTATAGGTATGAGGTTTCTATATTTGGCACGCAACATGCGAAATGAGACCTTCAAACATTTGCGTAAAGTGTCGTCTCGGATTAGCCTGCGCAGACTGCGCAGGCTAATCTGAGACGACACTTTACGACTATATAAGATTTTTTCATACAGTAGACTTTCGTGAAACAGAAAATCGCACAAAAAACGGGAAGCGTCGTCTCGGATTAGTCACAGACTGCACAGGCTGATCTGAAACGACACACGCATATGTCCGATGGCCCCTTTTCGTGTGTTGCACGCCATATGGAAAAAAGATCGCAACATCCCCTAAAACTTTTTATCACAGGACAAAATTTTAGACTGATCCAAACTGAAAACATTTGCATACCACAAATTAAATGTTGTCAAAGTGATTATTTCTGTCTTTGATAGGGTAGAAAACATTGTGGAAAAAGGAGAAAATTATGGTCACCAGCACATTTTCCTTTTGCCACAATGTTTTCAAAAGTCCTTTCCTTTGGGTCGCCAAAAGTCGGGATTGTGTGGTAAAGAGTTAAAATTGATAAGAAGTACCCTCTTGAACCAGTTCATATATACTTTTTTTGTTTTGTTTGTGTACCTCGTACTTGCCATTTGATGTAAAAAGGTTGACAAAGATTTTACCGCGACATCGGCATATTCCGTGAACCTACTTCTGTAAAACTCGTACTCCGAATTGTCTAGTTTACTTTTTTGTCACCATATCCTAAAAAAAAAAAAAAAAAAACCATAATGAGCCATGCTCTGTGACAAGGGGGCTTAGCACATCTGAATGGGAAAAAATCGACCCCTGTCAGTCTGCCCAGTTCCCGGAGGCTGACCTGGGTCGAAACTATAATTACTCCCAAAAGAAACAATATACATAGACCTACTTTGAAATCGAACATTTTCAAAACGGATTTATTTATAAATGTTTAAAATCGGATCAAATATTGTTGTGTACGTCGTCTCGCAAGGCTGTGTTTCATTTTGATATATACTAGGACGAAAAAGAAACGCCGGGTAACTTATTAAAATAGTTTTAAAGGATATAATGTAATATTACATTATTATATTCATTTTCTGTATAAAATTTCATCTGTATGGAACCAGTTGGTGAAGTTTCAATCGATTTTCTATGCTGTTTAAGTGAAAAATAACCCCCTTTTAACGATGACATTAATAATGTAATATTACATTATATCCTTTAAAACTACCTTAATAGGTTACCCGGCGTTTCTTTTTCGTCCTAGTATATATCAGATGATTCATTTCTACGTAACGTCATTTATTTAGGTTTAGACCTGCAACCCGACTTGAACACTACCGACTGCATTTTTAGGTAAAATGTTTAGTGTGTTTCACAGGGCTCATACTAACCTGGCGTTCAGGGCAGTCCTTCTAATAAACAAGGTTCACACCTATTGTAGCCTCAGAAATATATGTTGTTACTTGCTCTTTATCTAAAGTTAGACCTTTGATTTTAGATAAAGCGCAAGTAACAACATATATTTCTGAGGCTACAACAGTTGTGAACCTTGTTTATTAGAATGGCTAAAATGCAGGGCCTGAACGCCAGGCTAGTATGACTCAAATGCAGGGCCTGAACGCCAGGCTATGGTCGGACGAGAGCTATATTTTACGAAGGCGGGCACCATGACTTGCCTCGTAATGTGCGACAGATTACTACTCAAATACCGTCGTTTAACTCTGTCGGGACCAAAACAGCGTTTGCGAATGGCATAGATCAAATGCAGACTGCACAGACCATGAAGTCAAATCCTGAATCTACACCGTTCGGTACCTCATGCTAAATTAAGACAAAAATTATCTGCAGTTGAAGTGTAAATCTTTTTTAGAACTCGAAAAAAAGTCGAACTTATTTTGTAGACATTAAGCATTAACCCTTTATCATACAATTCCGTGTTTTAACGACCCTGAGAAAGAGGTGTTTGAAACATATTGGGAAAAGGAGAAAATGCTGGTAACAACACTTTCTCCTTTTCCTACAGTGTTTTCTACCCTATCTGAGACAAGTTCCATCCTTGAGACCACACTTAATTTGCTATATATCTGCAGATCCTTCCAATTTGGACAAGTCTCAAAGTTTTGATGTCTGGTAAATGGTTAATTGACTTTTATATCCGTGTAATTGTGAGGGTTTTTTCTGTTAGACCCACAGTAAATCAAAATAAATCCATCACACACAAGACTCTTTACGACAGAAGCAAACATCTTACAAGGGTCTTATTCTATTGAACAGTTGTTGGGCCCTTCTTAACTCAGAAGATAGTGTGTTGGCTTAAAATTCAGGAAATCTCGTGATCGAATCCTCCTGACGGTGCTGTTCCTCTTTGTCACCTAGAATTAATCATTTTCCAAACGACAAATTTCACTCTTGGAAACTGTAGGCAACTGCAGACGACAGTTGAGTAACTGATACAAATGAACTCAAGTCCTCTGACAGGATAGATATCATTCTCCTTTTGCCACCATGTTTTCAAAAGGCCTTTTCCACTGGATTGTCAGGTAAAGGGTTAAGTTAGAACAGCATTTTGACAGTTTGGCAAATTCGGATCCCGAATTTCAAAAATCTAACTCACGATATCTTCATCAAAGAACAATTTTTCACATTTTCAAATTGAAAGCATTTCCAGATGATAAAATAATTATGTCCCAAAAGATGGCATTCATCTTGAAAAGGTTGAAAACAATGTTGAAAAGGGAACAAGAGGGCCACTGGCACTAAAGCGCTCACCTGAATAAAAGCATCTACGTTTAATAAAGCTGAAGAAATCCTGGTTTTAATGATGTTAAAACACATTAGTGTAAGTGACCTACTTTTTGAGCCAACTGATCTACTTTTAAACTAGTCAGACATATCATCAAGACAAACATTCTGATGTCGTTTCATAAGTACCAGACTGAAAATGTGGCCTCTAGAGTGCACACAAGGTTTTTCTCAGATTTTTCCAAGTGACCTACTTTTTACCCTACATGATCCCATTTCCAGCTTGTCCAAGATACCAAGACAAACATTCTGACAAATTTTCATGAGTACCAGACTGAAAATGTGGCCTCTACGGTGCACACAACGTTTTCCTACGATTGAGCCAAGTGACCTACTTTTAGACCAGACATTACCCATTTCCACCTACGGTAGTCCAAGATATAATCAAGACAAACTCTCTGACCAAGTTTCAGGAGTATCAGGCTGAGAATGTGGCCTTTATGGTGCAAACAAGGTTTTTCAAAGATTTGGCCAAGTGACTTACTTTTTGACCCGACATGACCCATTTTCATACTAGTCCGTTATATCATCAAGACAAACATTCTGACCTAGTTTCATGAGTAACAGGCTGAAAATGTGGCCTCTTGAGTGCACAAAAGGTTTTTATAAGATTAGTCCAGTGACGTACTTTTTGACCCGACGTGACCCGATTTCGAACTTGTCCGAGATAGCATCAAGACAAGTAACCATGTTTCAAGAGTATCAAGTTGAAAATGTGGCCTCTTGAGTGCACACAAGGTTTTTCTAAGATCTGACCCAGTGAGCTACTCTTTGACCTGATAGGACCCAATTTCGAACTTGTCCAAGATTTTATCAAGACAAACATTCTGACCAAGTTTCATAAGTTTCTAGCTGAAAATGTAGCCTCTAGAGTGAACACAAGTTTTTTCTAAGATTTGTCCAAGTGACCTGCTTTTTGACTAGTCTTAATAATGAGTCGTTAACGGTGCTTCTTTGGGCATTTATCGTGCACCGCTCCGTCTCAAGTCCATCGTGAATTTTCCACTAGTAAGCTACAGCGCTGTACTGACGATGTTTCGTCGGTTTAATGTTTAATATGTATTGCAGCGATAAATTAATGTTTCGTTACCTAAAGCGCTCGTAGAAGTCTTTTTATAACACGTAAATCTCGAAAAGAACGAACGAAACTTATCGTGTTTGGCGGCCATTTTGGGGCATGTAAACACCTCAAGTAACAGATGAATTAAACTTTTTTTCATGTGTTTAGTGTTTAAATTGAAAATCTTTGTATTTGTACGAAGGATCATTCAATACTTATGCAACAGGTATGTTCAAATTCTAGTTTTGTCCCCTGTTCGTGAAAATAATAGAGTTCCAAAGCGCGCACAAAATCTGTACGCAGATTTCAACTCATTTTTTCAAGATCGTCCCTGTACCCGGAGGCGACCAATATTAAAAACAAATCGCCTTCGGAGACAGTTATCTGTACTAGCTTTTTTACCTGACATGACCAAGATTCGAACTTGTCCGAGATATTATCTGACCAAGCTTCAGTAGTATTAGACTAATAATGTGGCCTCTCGAGTGCACACAAGGCTTTTCTAAAATTTGACCTGGTTACCTACTTTTTGATCCGACATGACCCAATTTAGAACTTGTCCGAGATATTACCAAGACAAATATTCTGACCAAGTTTCATTAGTATTTGACTAGCAAGAGGGCCATTGGCAAAGCGCTCACCTGAGTAAAATCATCTACAGTTGATAACGCTGAAGAGATCCTGGTTTTAATAATGTAAAACACATGAGTATAAGTGACCTACTTTTGGACCTGACATGGCAAATTTTCGAACTTGTTCAAGACATCATCAAGACAAACATTCTAAGTTTCATGAGTATCAGGCTGAAAATGTTGCCTGTAAGGTGCACACAAGGTTTATCTAAGATTTTGCCCAGTGACCTACTCTTTGACCCAATGTAACCCAATTTCAAAAGTTGTCCAAGATATCATCAAGACAAACATTCTGACCACGTTCAAGAGTATCAGACTGAAAATGTGACCTGTACAGTGCACATACGGTTATTCTAAGATTTCACCAAGTGGCCTACTTTTTGACCCGATGTAAGCCAATTTGAACCTGTCCAAGATATCATTAGGACAAACATTTTGACAAAGCGGCCTCCAGAGTGTACACAGGGTTTTCATAAATTTGGCTCAGTGACCTACTTTTTGACCTGACATGACACAATTTCAATCACGTCCAAGATATCATGAAGACAAATATTCTGACCAAGTTTCATTTGTAACTGGCTGAAAATGTAGCCTCTAGAGTGAACACAAAGTTTTTCTAAGATTTAGCCCAGTGACCTACTTTTTGAAACGACATGACCATATTTCATACTTGTCTGAAATATCATCAAGACAAATACTCTGACCTACTGTCGTGAGTATCAGACCAAAAATGTGGCCTCTTGAGTGCACACAAGGTTTTTCTAAGATTTGGCCCAGTGACCTTCTTTTTGACTCGACATAACACATGACATGACTCGAACTTGTCAGAGGTTTCATCAAGACAAATATTCTGACCAAGTTTCATGACTATCTGACAGAAAATATGGCCTCTGAAGTGCACACAAGGTAAATGTTGACTACCTGGACGACGAACGACACACGACGGACACAGCACGATCCCAAAAGCTCACCTTGAGCACTTCGTGAGCTAAAAATGTTGCCTCTACAGTGCACACGTATTGTTGACGCCTGGACGACGCACGACGGCTACAGCACTATCACAAAAGCTCACCTTGTGCTAAGGTGAGCTAAAAATGCTGCTTTCCACCATTTTCTCCTTAATCCACATTTTTTTCAAAAGCACCCTTCCTACAGGTTGTTAAGACACTTCCAATGTCGCGCTTGGACAACTCTCATGGATGGCGTAGATCACGACCAGACTGCACAAAACATGCAGTCTGATCTCTGATCTACACCATCCGCTACATGATACTAATCTTCAACAGAAATCGGCATCATAAGTGAGTGATAATATACTTTTTGACCTAGAGAAATGTCGTAACCATTAATTTGGCAGCAACAGAGTTAATCACATAGCCAGGGACACTCTAGCTTGGGTCTGGGCTATAATGATTTTTCATCCTTATTGCGAAATCCTTTCACGATTTATACATATCTATGGCAATGAACCGATGATCGGTTCCTTAATAATTACTTATTATAATAATGTCTTTTTTTACCTAGTAATGTCCAAATATATAAAAGGAAAAAAATGATCGGACTGAAACCCAGGCTAGGGAGACTCCAACCTGTTGGAGAGATAAGAGATAAAAACAGGACACATTTAAATAGGCAATCATTGAAGCTTACAGCCACATGGCAAATAGAAGGCATTTTAATATTGTTTACATTTCAATTACATTGTAATTGCGTTACATCATTCAAGAAAACTACAAAATATCATGTCAAATCAGACAGCATGATCTGTAGAGTAAAGCCTCAACCTCTACCAATAGCAGTAATCAGCCTGACAATGCCTTAAATATGACCCATGCTCTGTGAAAAGGGCGGTTTAGTGAATCTGCAAAAAGTATCGACCCGGGTCAGTCTGTGCAGTCCGCACAGTCTGACATGTGTCGAAACTTTTTGCTTTTGGTAAATCTTCTGCGTGTCCAACGACCATTCTACCCCATGATTCAGTTGGTTGTTAACAAAATGGTTTTTGTGGATAATAATTATATGATTACTTGCTCGGTATAATGCACTACCAAGATCCATTAAACATCCCTTTGCCTGGGCATGGCTCACAGACCTCCAGATAAAAGGGAGTGATAGTATTCTAAATCCATTATTTCTTTTCCAAACCCTATGTTGTGGGTACTCATTAGAATCGTCTCGATGAGACGATTCTAATGAGTACCATAACATAGGGTTTAGTGGAAAGTGATTAATATTTTCAACTTTGAAATCAAAATCACTCCCTCTATCTGGAGCTCTGGCTCATATGAAATTCACAGCAGGAGGTAAGGAGACAACTCTTTACCAGACCCCTCCAGCTTGAAAGCATTTGAAGGAGACATAAAATCTTGCACAATATGATAAGAAAGGGAAGATAACATTGTGAAAAAGAATAAAATGCTGGTAACCAGCATTTTCTCGTTTTCCCATGATGCTTTCAAAAGCTTTCATTCTGAGGGTTGTAAAAACACCATGTCATCTGGTAATAAGTCCCATCCACTGTCTGCCAAGAGATTGCAAATACACTGGTATATTTACAAAAACAATGATATCATGTTAAAGCTTCTCCTTCCAACTTTTTCCGACGCATGGCTGCCAACTTCTGGATCCATCTGTCCATCCTTTCCTCTGGATCTACCTTCAGCTAGAAAGTAAAAGACAAAGTCTGTGTTCATAAGATATGAATTCAAGCTCAACTGTGTTCATGCTCAACTGCAGCGTTTCAGAAAGTCTGCATTTTTTGCGGTTTTAATGTGCAAAATGAAAGCCTGGCGCAACAAAATTAATACATGGCGTCTTCCTTGACGAAACATAAATCAGAACTAAAAAGGAACATAAAGGATTGATTCGATTAATACATCTTACAAAATCGTCAAGTTTATAACTGCAGAATCATATCGAACCCGCTTTCAACACTGAATTATTTGTTTCCAGTTTACACTGAATCGGTCTAAAATGTGACATTATTCTGTGTGATATCACTGTCATCTAGCCTGTAATTACTGTATGGAATCCATACTTAAACTTTTTGTCTGCGTTTTAAACCCTGCTCAGTAATGGTCACTGACTTGCTGGAGTAATCGGGATAACAGACGACAGTTTCTACGAGGTCATTGTTTTCAACTTTTACCTTTAATACCACACTGTCATTTAAAAACTTTTAGCATTATGCGACATCTACCAATTGGCAAAGGCAAACAACATGTGAAAAAAAAAAAGTTACAGACTATGACATGTAAATTTTCTGAATGACCCATAAAATTCCAAATAGCGAGTCACAGATGACCCCTAAAATTTATAAGTTAGCAGAAACACTGCAATTGTGTCCATGTTTGAATGTGTCAATGCTCAACTGTGTTCATATGCTCACCTGTGTTCATGCTCACTGGAATTCATGCTAAACTGTGTCCATGTTCAACCCTCTTAACTCATTATGTTCTCATGTTTAACTATATTCATGTGTCAATACCTTCAACTTTGTTCATGTTTCAGGGTGTTAATAGGCTCAACTGTGTTTATGTTCAAGTTTGTTTACATGCTCAACTGTGTTCATGCTCAATTGTTCATACTGAAATGTTTTCATATGCTCAACTGTGTTCACACTCAACTTTGTTCATATTTTCTACTGTGATCATATGCTTAACTGTATCAATCCTTAAGTGTGTTCATATGTCCAACTGTATAAATGTTCAACAGTTTTCCTATGCCCAGCTGTGGTCATGCTCAACTGCTTTTAAATGCTCAACTCTGGTAATGCTCAATCATGTTTATGCTCAAATAATTATTATATTTTTTAATGTTTATTCTCAAATATGTTAATGTAAGACAATTTGAATTAAACACACCAACTTGGCAAGAGGAAAGAAAAGCTCTGAATACCTAATAGAAGCTTTTATGAGTGTGTACCAAAGAAACCTGAAATCAAGGCACAGAACTGTGTCAAAAATAATCTGAGGGTAACATGCACTCCTGATATGAGATCCCCTTTTTGATATTTACCAATAGCCAAAGTCTGAAGAAAATACCTTTAGTAATGACAGAGATATGAAGCCAAAAAATATCAGTCTGTGGGAGAGAATGTATTAAAATTTCCCTCAAAATGCCTTTCTTCTTTTTTTTTTTTTAAATCTCTAATGCCCTTCTTCCAGCAACAATGGACTACTGATTCAGGTAGTATTACTCTTTATATTGATATTAACTGAAACCTGGTCAAAGATTAGGGTAGGATGAGGCAAGTTTTAATTAATTTCAAGCTTGAATGCTTTCGAGAGATTTCAGTTATATCACTGTATCAGTTTAACTATCTATTTGTTACAGACAATCAGTCCGTTTCCCTCAAAACTTAAACGTTTAAAAACTGACAACAGAGATAAAGCTTACACTGGGATCAGCTAGGTCATCTGTATCTATATCTATCAACAATGGTTTCTTCTGTGTTGAATCCAGTCTTATCTCCCCTGCTGTGCCAAAGGTAAACTCATCCTTGTTAGCATTCTTTTCTTCTTTCCTGTCCTGCAACAAAAATAACAATGTAATAAATGTCTCAAAATTTTTAAACAATGAAATGTTTTCCCATGATTGACTAAAACAGGATTGACTAAAACAAGGCCAGAAAAATCAAGGCCTTTTGTTCACAAACAATCCTAAATTGCATTCTTTATCTAATTCTAGATTTAGAAAATTTTAAATGGTTCAGCCAATCAGAAGTTGTGCTACTTTCAAGTTCAGAAAACTCTTCAGAATTAGACTGTGAGCCATTTCCCCTTTTGCCACAACAGCATGTTTTAATAAGAGCAAGGCACGGTGCCAAGTCTCGGCTACAGTTGCTTGATTTCCACTGAAAATTGTAAGTCCCCCCCCCACAAAAAAAAAGTCATAACTGTATCAAAAATACTTTAACTGTTACCTGCCCTTGTTGTATGGAATCCCCTTTTCGTAGTTAGGAACTAGTCCATGTTTGAAGTAAATATCTCCAGTAACCACAAAGCTATTATAAAATGTCAAAGTGTGTGCATGACGAAGATGCAGTTCCAGACAACAACAGGGCTATGAGAATACCTAAATGTTTTATTTGAAAACATCTGAGCTAAAAATTGTCTCTCACAACTGTAACTTGTTTAACTCTCTCACGAAAATTTAGACTTGTCCAAATTGAAAGTATTTGCATACAGCAAATAATATGTCTCAACAATGAAATTTGTTATTGGATGGGTAGAAAACAGTATAGGAAAAGGAAAAAATGCTAGCTACCAGCATTTCCTCATCTTTTTCGAAAATATTTTCAAAAGCCTCTTCTTCTTCCGTCATAGGGGTCCTATGTGGATGGATGGTAAAATTTAGGGCCTGTAACCTAGGGGACCCTGTTTCAAGCCTAAATGGAAGCACTGGGTATTTTGTGTGAGCATCCTTGTGCAAAACACTTCAGAGCCCTAGCCTAGTTCTGGGACATACATAAATATTTAAGCTGTCAGCATGACATGACTGAAATAACATTGAAAATGACCTAAAACAATTACTTCAATTCTTCAGGGTTGTCAGAACTCAGGATTGTGTCCAAGTGTAAGAGAGGTAAAGCATTTAGGGCAAAACATGAACCCAACCTACCCCCCTGCTTGATTTGAAGTATTGAGCTTCAAACCCTGAAGACTCAATGTCCTGTATGGCTTGATTAAAGGCCAGCTGATCCTTGAAGGATGTGGGTCCTTGATGCTGTGAGTTCTCTCCCTTTATCTTCTCATCAGCTGCCGCTACAATTTTAACACAAATGATACAGACACATTAACCCTATACCACCAACCCCAACTTCTAATAACCCTCTAGAAGAAGGCTTTTGAAAACATTGTGCTGGTAACCAGCATTTTCTCCTTTTTCCATTATGTTTTCTACTCTTCTGGACATGAAAGTTTCATTTCAGGCGTTATGGTAACCCTTTACCACACAATCCCAACTTTTAACGACCCCAAGGAAAAAACCTTTTGAAAACATTGTGGGAAAAGGAGAAAATGTTTATCAGCATTTTCTCCTTTTCCCACAATGTATTTTCCCTATCAAAGGCAAATTCCATTATTTTAGCCACACTGAAATTGTTGTCTGCAAATGCTTTCAATTTGGACAAGGCTACATTTTTGTATTGTGGTAAAGAGTTAAGCCATGTAATAAGGCAGTTGCATTTTATTTCTTGATGGCAACACAAAAATATGCACTCAACCCTTATAATTGCACTCTCTGTTCACTTGCATCAATTTTCGAAAATGAGAGACAGAAAAAACATTGAACAAATGCAATAGTAAACAGGAGTTATTTTTCCTTGGAGGTGCATGTAAATACACAATTTATTTTTAGTCTAGCAACATATTTTTTTTCAGTCATAAATACATTTTCTGCCTAAAAATGTCAAAATACTGATTTCTACAAAAAAAAAAAAAACAGCAATTGAATATATGACAATATTATTACCTGCTGCTTTAAGTGCCATCTGCATCCGTATTTTGGCCTGTTCTCCAGGTGGCTATAGGGTAAGATAAAGAAAACAAGGGGGCCACTGGCCCTAAAGGGCTCACCTGAGCTAAGTCATCTACAGTTGATAAAGCTGAAGAGATCCTGGTTTTAATGATGTAAAACACTTGAGTGTAAGTGACCTACTCTTGGAACTGACAGGGTCAAATTTCGAACTTATCCAACATATCATCAAGACAAACATTCTGACCAAGTTTCATGAGTACCAGGCTGAAAATGTAGCCTCTACAGTGTAAACACGGTTTTTCTAAGATTTAGTCCAGTGACCTACTTTTTGACCAAATGTGACCCAATTTTGAAGTTGTCCAGAATTTTATCAAAACAAACATTCTGATCAAGTTTCATGAGTATCTGACTGAAAATATGGCCTCTAGAGTGCACATGGTAAATGTTGACGCACGACAGACACAGCATGATCACAGTATGATCACAAAAGCTCATCTTGAGCACTTTGTGCTCAGGTGAGCTACAAAAATCAGTAATTTCTGATCTGTTTCATCAAGAAGAGTCTAATTTTTCATTCCTTTTAACTCTTTACCACACAATCACGACTTTAAACGACCCTAAAGACATTGTGGGATTGCTGGTAACCAGCATTTTCTCCTTTTCCCACAATATGTTCTGCTCTTTCCACAACAAGTTTTAATTTTAAAGTCGTATTTATTTTGTCGTCTGCAAATACTTTCAATTTCAACCAATCTAAAATTGTGCTGTTTGGTGAAGAGTTAAGATAAGGTTTACAAGACATGAAACTGAGTCATGCTATTTGAAAAGAAAAGGTGGTTTTAGCTCTTTACCACACAAGAAAAATGTAGACTTGTTGAAATTCCAAGCATATGCAGATGACAACTGAAATGTGACTCAAACGATGGAGTGTGTCATTGATTGAGTAGAAAACATTGTGGGAAAAGGAGAAAATGCTGGTTACCAGCATTTTCTCCTTTTCCAACAATGTTTTCGAAAGGCTTTTTCTCCCAGGTTGTTGAAACTCAGGATTGTGTGGAAAAAGGGTTCATGCACTTACAAAAAGTATCAACCTATGTCACACTGAACATCCAGCTCATGCTGACACGGGTCAAAACTTTCTACTAGTGTTAATTTTTCTGTATGTCAATGGACCATTCTACCTCATGATTCAGGTGGTTGTAAGACGAAATAAATTCTATGGATCCATAAGTATATGATAATTTGCATCGTATAATCCATCACATAGATGCAATAAACCCCTTTTTCCAGGAGTGTGGTTCAACTGTATGTGATAATTGAGTGACAGCATCAACAGCAACAAAAGTCTTTGCTCGTATGCGGTTTGGATTATATTGGCAAGGAATTTAACAACTTTGCAGCAGAAAGCTTTGAAAACATTTTTGTTAACCCTTTCCCAAACGACAAATTTTGGACTGGTCCAAATTGAAAGAGTATGCAGACGACAATTTTTTAATTTGATGAAAATGGCAGAAAGTTATCAAAAAGGGTAGAAAACACTGTGGGAAAAGGAGAAATTGCTCGTTATGAGCAATATCTCCTTTTCCCACAGTGTTTTCAGAAGACTTGTACTGCAGACATGTGAAAACCAGGGCTGGTTTGGGAAAGGGTTAAACAGGGAGAATGTCCGGCATAACTTAACCCTTTGCCAAACAATTCCATATTTCAAATACCTTGGATGAAAAAGATTTAGAAAACATTGTTGAGAAAAGGAGAAAATGCTGGTTACACACAATTTTGGACAAATTTGTCCTTTCAAGGGCACAATAAAATTGCGAGTACACAAGCAAATGACAGTTATCAGCTAGCTTTTTTCCTTTTTCCAACAATATGATAGTGCAAAAACCCTCTGGCCCTGGTTCCTTAACCCTTTCCCATGTTTTAATGACCCTGAGGCAGATTGCAACTAGCTGTAATGCTGGTAACCAGCATTTTCTCATTTACCAACAATGTTCTCTACTCTTTCAAAGACACTTTCCACCTTTAGAGCCACATTTAACTTGTTGTCTTCAAGTACTTTGGACTTGGACAAGTCCAAAATTTTGTCGTTTTTCAAAAATGTTGAAACATGAAACTGTTTGGTATCATGTAAACATTGAAACAGCAAATTCTTCTCATTTCAAGATCTAGTGTATTTGGGTTTGCCATAAACATACATGCCATGTTCTGTGAAAACAGGGCTTAATGTATCTGCAAAAAGTATCCTGCGCAGCCCACACAGGCTGACATGGACTGAAACCTTTTGCTATCTTTAAATTTTCTGCATGCCCATGGACAATTCTACTTCCAGATTTAGTCAATAGTTAGACTAAATGGGTTTTATGAATCTATAATTACTTTTGTTTGTATTGGAGTTTAACATCATTGTAACAGCATAAATCTTATCATGGCAATCAGTGCACCTGTGTTTTCTGGTCACGAGTCAGATACGCTACCCAGGTGAGCTGAATCTATAATTGTATGATGACTTGCTTCGTATCACGCATCAAGGAGATGCACGTAGCCCTTTTTTACACAGCATCGCTCATATAACTATGTTAACTTTGCTCTTTCATATATATTACATCTAAGTGTGAATGAAACAATAAAGGAAACAAAAACAGTAATGCATACCAGCTCTGAAAACCCTGGAATTGTTAAACATGGGTCTCTGAAAAAAAAATGTGTCAAAAAACATGAAACTTTATAAAGGCTTATTCTACTAAAGGTAAGGGTGTATATTTTACGCCATCACAGGTGGGTAACATCTACACAATAGATTTACAGCTGGTCAAGATTCTTGTTGGCTACTTTTTAACCCTTAGGCTGCTAAGCGCAACTCAATGACCTTTAGCTGACAGTGTAGATCAAGATCAGACTGCACAGAATGCAGTCTGATCATGAATCTACACTGTCTGATTTTTTTTTTCCCAAAAAATAAGTTGAAAGAGCATTATTTGGATTTTTACTATTGGTTTGAAAATTTCATTTCACTTATTTATCAAGGTAAGGGTTAAGAGATTAATTTGATCATGCTTTAAATTCCTTTCTGAAACAATGAACTACACACACAGCAGTTGACAAATATGATGCCAACAGAGACTGACTTCCAGCCCTAAAAAATACAAGGCATCTCTCCTCTGTGAGTAATATATTGCACAGTCCAACATTTATTGTGCATATATTCTTGTAAAATTCATTTTCATAATTGTTTTTGTTTTTTTCATTCAGTGCATAATGCCCCTTTCAGCTTTGGTTTCAACCATGTCACAGGGCCCAGCACACTTATCCATGTGTTTCATAGTTTCAGTTAAAGTACATAACACTACACTCTTTCCAAGTTATGAGGTGGTGCTTTCCCATGTAAATGTCTTAGAAACATTGGCAAAAAAAAACAGTGAATCATGATGTATTGGAAATCATAAATCCTCTAGATCATCTTACTGAGTTGGGATTTGACCTTGCTGACCCTTAGATTACCAGCTCTGTACATTACCCACTGACCCAATGGGCTTGGCATACTTTTCAGATAGAATAATAACACTGAATAAAGATAAATATAAGATTCATAACTGTCAAAAGGTTTCAACTCTTTTTCAAATGAACAAATTTTAGACTGGTCCAAATTTGAAGCATATGCAGATGACAATTACATGTAGCACAAATTGTAAAATTTGTCTTTAAAAGGGTAGAAAACATTGTGGGAAAAGGAGAAAATGCTGATTTTTTCCTTTTCCCACAATGTTTTCAAAAGCCATTTTCCTCAGGTCCTTAAAACCCGCGATCTTATGGTAAAGGGTTAATCCATGAAAAAGAAAGGATTCTTACAATATTAGCTAAACTCTCAGAGATAGATTTCTATGATAACTGGTACTCACTCTCTTTCTTCTGAATACTTTTTCCTGTCCTTTCTGCTGGAACTGTGAGATCTTGACCTTCTGGTATATCTGTCATATGACTTTGACCTGTAATATTTATTTTCTTCCTGCACTAAAATTATTTGGAGCAATGCTAACTTTTTACCAGATAACAAAATTTTAGACATGTTAAAAATGAAATCATTTGCAAACAACACATATAATAACACTGCTCAAAAGATGGCATTTGCCTATTAACCTTTTACCACACAATCCCGAGTCGGGGAACGGTCTTGTCGGGGAGCTGTCTTGTTACCATCCCGAGTGTGCAACCCTAACAAAGAAGAGTTTTGAAAACAAAGTGGGGAAAAGGAGGAAATGCTGGTAACCAGCATGTTTTCCTTTTCCCATGATGTATTCTACCTTATCAAAAACAAATTCCATCATTTTAGCCACATTTAAATTGTGGTCTGCTGATGCTTTCGATTTGGCCAAGAGTTAAAGGGCAGGAAACATGGAAAAAGGAGAAAATGCTGGTTACCCGCATTTTCTTCTTTTTCCACAATGTTTTCAAAAGCCTCTTTCCCTAGGGTCATTTAAATGAGGGATTGTGAGGAAAAGGGTTTTGAAAGCAACCCAATGCTTTCAAAGACCTTGGTTTTATTTCTACATCTCAACCAATCAAACTCAATTTAACTTGCAGTAAAGAATCTCCTGCTGTAAGAGACCGCCTTTTCCTTCCACTGATAGTCTATGAAACAAGGTTTGACAGTACTTGTACTGATATGAATGAATTTTACTTTTTCAATCAAAAGCGTAGTGAAAATATCTTAATCCAAAAGTTACCTTCTTTTCCTCCTTTCTTTACTTCTTGACCTTGAAAACCGACCTCTGCTTACTGACCTTGACCTTCTACTGAATCTACTTCTACTTCTTGAGCTTGACCTTGACTTTGACCTTGAGTAATACCTATCATAAGACCTTGACCTCTTTCCTCTACTTCTCGACCTCGACCTTCTGTAACTGTCAACTGACCTACTTCTTGACCTTGATTTATGCTTCTTTTTAGACTTCTTGGACTTTTTCTGCTTGCTTGAATATCGGCTTTCAGTACTTTTGCTGCGTGACCTGCGATTAGAATAATAATCAGATTTGAAAATTAATACAAGTACAGCTCTCCCATTAATCCTACCAAACAAATCCATATCTTTACAGCTCTAAGGAAGATAGCCTTTGCAAACAATGTCAGAAAAGGCGATGTCAGAAAAGGAGAGAAAAATGTTGGCAACTAGTATTTTCTCCTTCCCTGAAATGTTTTCTACCCTTTCAAAGACAAAACCTTTCAATCACATTCTGTTTGCAATGCTTCCAATGCTTCTAATTTCAAGATACTGCCATTTTTTTCATCTTGTAAAAAGTTTATTCATTACTAGTTTGGTCAACTCTTTAGAAAATAAATACATAAGTTTTATCGTTTTCCTTCAGAGAGCCTGCATATACAGACATTTAATACTTGACAATTGAAAAACTACATGGTAAAACTGTAGTCATTACAATATTATAAAGAGAGTTGATACTACATTGCAACAAATAAATTAATTGCCTATTCAAAGCATTTCCCTACTTGCCACAATGTTTCAATGAGTCATGTGAGTTGAATTCTCTTAACCCTTGACCGCTACATCCCGAGTTTTAAAGAGCCTGACCTACCATTCCATAATTTTTGACATGTTGAGTTTACTATCTGTAAATACTGTCAACATTGTGGTGCCAAATAAATGATGCATGCTCTGTTAAAAAAGGGCTTAATGCATCTGCGAGAAGTATTGACCCGGGTCTGCGTTCAAAGTCCGCACAGGCTGACCTGGGTCAAAACTTTTTGCTTTTGGTCAATTTAATGCATGCCACAGGACCAGTATACCCTATGATTCAGTTGGTTGTTAATCAAAATGGGTTAAACGGGTCCCTAGCTATGTGACGACTTGCATGGTACAATGCAATCATAGAGATTCATTAAGCCCCCTTTTGCCACAGCATGGCTCAAATAAACTGACAATTACCAGTTTGTATAACAGACCCAGATAACCCTTAATCCTTTACCACACAATGCCGACTTTTTCCAACCCTGAAAAATGAAGCTTTTGAAAACATTTTCGGAAAAGCAGAAAATGCTAGTAATCAGCATTTCCCACAATGTTTTCTACCCTATCAAAGACTACCTCCACAATTTTAGCCACATTTAATTTGGGCTCTGCTTATGCTGGTGGTTTTGATAGGTCTAAAATTCTGTTGAGTAGTAACAGGTTATGCTGCTAAGCGCGACTCACTGACCTTTATGCACGTTCTGTGCAGTCTGATCTTAGATCTACATTGTCTGATGAGATATTTTCCCCCAAAAGTAGCTTTGAAATAGCAAAATTTGGGTTTTTACTATTGGCTTGAAAGTTTCATCTCACTTATTTGGCAGGATAATGGTTAATGGTTAAATACCATGGCTATTTTGGTAAGACTGTTCCAAAGAATAATGGACAGCACAGATCTATGATCAGACAATATATTCTGTCATGTCTGATTGTGATCTACACGGACCACAACTTTAGGCAAAATTGGTTGTGCTTGGTAATTGAAAGGGTAAATAAATGATATTCTTTCATCTTTAGAATAGGACCAAAATGATTAACCTTTTACAGTGCTCTCAATACGGGTCCATTTCAGGAATTTTTGTAATTCCATGTTCAAACTTTAGGAATTTTTTAAAAAAAAATCAGGAATTTTTGTCCACATCAGTCAATGTGGTCAGAGGCTTAGATTTATTTTGATTGTGTTGCAGAGTGTCCAATCCTAATTTCAAACTCTATGTTGTGATTACTCTAAGTATCCAGTCTATGTGAGATTTCCTTGTCTCTATTTAAGAACTTTAGAGACCTAAAATTTTAAGTCTTTACCAGACAACAAAATTCTGGACTTGTCCACACTGAAAGCATTTGCAAATGACGAATCAAGTTTTAACCAGAAAGACACGTCCTAAGAATAACCATATAAAAGGGTTAGAAATGTATATATATCTATAACAAAACTGATTATATGGTAAGTGTTTAATTCGTTGGTCAATTATGATCGGCAAGTAATCAAAACAAATTAAAATCACTAATTATTATCTGTGATTGGCTGGCAATGATGGAACCATTGCATTAAGATTAAATAAGCAAATCACTGTTTCATAACTGTAATAATGACAATTCATAATTTGCAAAACAATCCCCAATCTTGATTGCGTGTCTTATTAATTGCAATTATCTGTTAATTTCTACAGCTGCAGTCAAATTAAAGATGACTGATTACTTGTCGATCATAGTTGACCAACCAATTAATCACTTACCATAATCCGGTCATAATTGGATAAACAATCGCATATGTGTATATTGTCATCTCTACACTGTAATCTGGATCACCAAAACGTTTTAACATGATTAGAGACTCTTTGTAAAGCGCCTTCCTTACATAGAATAGACGATATCGAAGTTTTTCACATGCGTCAAACCCTTTGTGCATTGTTTTTTTAAAAAACGTCCGGGTTGAAATTCTCGGATGTTTTTGTCAAAATATGGACGTAAAAAAAACGTCCGACTTTCAAAATGCCGACGTTCTTTACTCCAAATTTGGACGTAATATACGTTGACGTCCGCTTATTGAGAGCACTGCTTTTATCATACAATCTAGAGTTTGAATGACCCTAAGGAAGAAAGCTTTTGAAAACAATGTGGAAAAGGACAAAATGATGGTAACCAGCATTTTCCCCTTTTACCACAATCATAATGTTTTCTACCCTATCAAATACAAATTCTATCATTTGAGCTACCTTGGAATTTGTGGTCTGCAAATCCATTTGTCGACTCTTATAGGGAAGTTGGTATCGTACAGGCCTCGAGAACAGGTGTGGCTGGTTCAAATCCCCAGCTTAGCCAGTTTCTTTCTGAGGACTATTGATAGTCATTGTGACGTGATTCATTCCTCACCGTTGATAATTGTTTCTAAGATCATTTTGTGGGAAAGCTGCCAGTAGCTTGTGTACAATATTGCACAAAGTACTTGTACCACAAACTGCAGCAAAGCATAGATAGATGCACTGCCCATGGGGATAAAACCAAGTAATGTTGAAAACAGCGTTAAATACTATACAATCAATCTGCAAATTCTTACAAGTGTAAGATTTTGTTGTTTGGTAAAGAATTAAAAGAGATTATTTTGCCATGCCAGGGAAATAAGAGGCAGGAACAATATAAGGTCATGTTAATATATCATAACAGTCATTGCATTGCCAATCAGAGGTGTAACATTATGTATATACATTACAAACAAGGGGTCATGGTAAACCCTTACAACGGTGTTACACAACACTAGGTATAAAGTGGGAAAGTATAAGGGTGTAGTTATACTCTCCTGGTCAAATTCATGTTTAAATCTGAGAAAAATATTAACATGTGTTCAGCACAAAAGAAATGCAAGTCTGTTACCTAGATCGCTTCTTTTTCTTCTTTTTCCTCTTTTTTCTGTCTTCTTCACTGTCAGAGGAATAACGACCCATGGAGTACTTCTATCTTTAAAAGATAAATTTGTATAAGACCACATATGGTTGACCAGATGAAAGTAAGTGGTAGAGCGTAGGACTTGTAAACGTCAAGTCTTCGGCTTCTTAAGGGTATGGGTTTGAGCCCCATGGCTTACCATCTCAAATGAATAATTGTCATTCGGATGACACATAAAACTTGGGTCACGAGTGACATTTGACTTTTTCCTGCAAACCAATTGGTATGGTTTTAAAAAAAAAAAAAAAAAAAATCATAGTCAAGTAGTAATTTGGAGGGATTATCCATGGTTATATGGTTAAGGCAAACGTATTATAGAAGGTGAGAAGGGATCGATGCTTGTTGGCGGACATTTGGGTCAAATCTTCTCTGAAAATCGCACTTTGGCATTGGACGAATCTTCTAGGGGTGCAACTGATAACACAACAGTACGCTCTAAAGCCAATTCAAAACAGACTTTACGTTTTATTTATTATATTTTTTTAAAGGCAGAGACAAAGAAAGAAGAAAAAAAATGGTGTTTGTATTCCTGTTGGTCTCCGAGTCGCCAGTGCTATCTGCATTAATTTTGTTAAACACAGGCTCAAATTGCCATGCACGAAAACCCATTTCAATTCAAGGTTTAAGTTTTCTGTTATAAAGAAAAAAAAAAACAACAGGTAAATGAATACGTCCAGGGAATTCCTGGCCAAATTTTTCTTCAGGTTTTTTTTTCTTTCTTTAATGTAGAAATACAGACCAGCACAAACCCCTCGGTTGAAAGTTTCTATATTTGTCGGTTTGTTTATCTTAACACAGCGAAAAGGATTTTTTTGTCTGTAAACGCCAATATTTCACGAACGGAAATAATTGTATATAGAGCCTATAGATACAATTTTTTTTTGGTCTTTACTGTAACCCTTTAACAAACAATTTAGTATTTAATTACCCTGAGGATTAAAGCAGTTAGAAACAGTGTGGGAATCTATTCTATCCTTCCAAGAACGTGTTCCATCATCATAATAAATTTAATTTATCGACTGCAAATGCTGTAAATATGGACAAGTCTATTTTAAAACTGTCGTCTGGTAAAGAGTTAATTAAATGGATCATAATAGGCATGTCTATATTATTCCTATGTAAACGATATAGCCTTTGAATAATAATATTGACAAAAAAATGAAGTTACTTTTTTAAGGGGGGCGGAAGGGGGATTCACACAATCAGTTTTAAAAGTATCAATTTGAAAATAAAGAAGCCGCTTAAAGCAACTTATGCTTTACATAGTGGGACGAGATCTTTCAGTTTTCATTTTTTTTTTTTTTGTTAAAAATTAAATCTAGATCTTGATCTATGTACATGTAAATGCCCCTTAACTCTTTACCATATTGTACAGATTTTGAATTTGTCCATATCGAAGGCATTTACAGACGACAAATTCAATGTGGCTCATATGGAATTTGTTTAGAAAAGGGAAAAAGCATTGCGGAAAAAGGAGAAAATGCTGGTTATTAGTTAACAGTGTTTTCATAAACATTCCTCTTCTTCCGGGTCTTTAAAACTTGGGTTGTTTAGTTGAAAGGGTAAACATACAAGCTTAAATTGCATGCGTAGGAATAATACATTTGATTAACCTGTTATCTAAAGGCACCCTAGCGGTAAATATAAACTATTCGGTAGACAAACTGCAGACAAATTTAATCCATACCATTTAAAATATGGATATCATTATGAGTCTGATGATGTGTTACCGTTTAAGTCTGTCAAAGTTCTAGTGGCTTGCAGAAAAGCGTATCGTAAAACTATCTCTAGAGCAACAACTGGCTACTTTTGTTTAGATAGCCTAACAATACATTTTTCTGTCAGCGACCGGAACCGTTTGACAGTCAGTGAAACGTATTGTCAGACTCGTACCAATATTCATAGTTTTACCGTGATGGTATTATTTAAATTGGTCTGCATTTTGACTCCCGAATAGTGAACATTTGGCAGCTAGCGGGCCTTTAAAACTCAATTCCAGATGACAAAATTATAGACCTGTCCAATTATTTTAAACATATTTAATAGATGAAATCAAATGGACAATACAAAAGATAACAGCAAGGTAATTTATATATTCAAGGTGTAAATAACAAAATCAAAAGAAAGAAAGAAAGAAAAAGAGAAAGAAATACAGAGAGAGTGGGGGAAAAGCGATAAAGAGAGGGGAGAAAAATTAACGAAGTAGAGTGAAAACAAAAGTAGAGAGAATAAACAGAGGGGGAGGAAGAACTGGGTAACGATGCTCTGTGATGGACGCCTACTATTTTGATAAGAGATTGTAAATTTTACTATTGAATTTGTGATTATTACTTATAGAGGCCTGACTGTTCGATGTATGAGTGAACTGGTTCAAATCATGAAAAGTTTTCATCGTTTTATAGGTTTTCATCACCAAATAACAAGATTTCAAAGATTAGAGGATGCAGTGCAATGAGTGTAAATAAGAGACCACTCTACCACACCCTCTCAAATGCTTTAGATATATCGCAGAGAACAATGCAGGAAAACTGACCATAATCCATTGCTTGACAAACATAGTGATATTTGTCTATAAGCTGGTAGGTTAATGAATATTTTGGTAAAAAAACCGGACTGATATTTGTATATTAGTTCATTTGTCATCAAAAAATTGTACACGTGTATAAATATAATTCTTTCCAGAACATTTCCACAACTACTGAGAAGAGAGACCGACCTAAAGTTAGATGAAAAAAAAACTTGTCGTCATTTTTGTATAGTGGTGTAACGGTCACTCTCTTTCATAATTCGGGGAAAACTCCTTTGGTAGTAGAACGATTAAACAAAATACATCGTGGTTTACTGATGGAGAAAAAATATCCTAGTACATGTATACATGTGTAACTTAAAGGTTGCTCATGATTGTCCAGAATGTCTTAGCAAAGCAGACAGTGTAGGGTCGAGACCAATTTTCATATAGATCTACAGTATATCTAGTTTAAAATTCTTTCTATCGACATCTTTTGTCGACCAAAACAAAATCCACTGAAACTAGGAAAGATTTTTTCTTATAGGCTTCACCAAACAAGCGGACTGTACGTTCTGTGCAGTCTGATCATGACACATATATACATGCACGTTCCACAAAAGCCTCTGTTTTAGCTTGTGGCACCGAATTGTTACGCTGTGCGAGATCTTTTCTCGAGGTCAAAAAACTAATAAAAGAAGGTAATCATGACAGAAACGAGTAGACATTTTGCTGCAAGCTGCAAGCAGTGAACAAGTTTGTAAGAGAACCACACGAGATAATTTTTGTTAAGTTTGAGACAACATCGTTTGAAGGTGGCGTTGTTTTTAAACTGCAAGTTTTGTACTGATTTCAAATCAGAGCAATATGTGTAACTGGTTACCAACCATTTTGGGGGGGGGGGATATGTAACTAAAGGAAAACAAATGATTAATTTGAAGTATATTAACTCTTTACCAAACAGCAAAATTTTAGACTGGACCAAATTGAAAGCATTTGCAGACGACAAATTAAGTGTAGCTTAAATGGTGATAAAATTTATGTATTGAATAGGGTAAAAAACATTGTGGAAAAAGGAGAAAATGCTGGTTATCAGCACTTTCTCCTTTTTCCACAATGTTTTCAAAAGGCTTCTTTCTCAGGGTCGTTGAAAGTCCGGTTTGTGTGGTAAAGGGTTAAAGGAACGAACTATTTGGGGTACGAAGCTTAAATGTTTGGTAATTTGGTGTTTGAAAAGTTGCCTCCCTTGCATGTTGTTACGCTTTCCCGCGGAATAAAAAGCTTAGTCAACTATAATCCCTAGGTATCTGTTTCTTTTTTGTCATTTAGATCTACTTATGTTTTTAAATATATGAGTATGTTTCTTTGGCCGTTTGTCTTTTTTGTATGAGTGTAGTAATTTTACTTATCAGATTCTCTTGCAAAATCTCTTTCACTTGAAACAGAGCAGCTTGACAAAAACCCTTTCAGTGCTTTGAAAACAGAGCAAGCTACGTATACAATGTCAGTCAGGGACAAATACCTGCAACTCTTCGAATTTTAAGGAGGGTTTTGCCATAAAATCGTTTTGATCATAGGGAAAATCAAGATCAGACTACATTTATATGCCACATGAGAGGTCCTGCATGACTCCGCGCTGAAGGTGTAATGTAAGATTCTCAACCTGGAGAACCAGGCTTCAATTCTCACTCAGAGCTCTAGGTTTGTGTAGGATAAGATGTCTCAGTACTGATCAAACTGAGGTCCGACACTGCGACATGACAGATGTTGTGCAGCCTTTTAAACCATGAGGTAATATGTCATATGCAGCATGATATTGATCTTAAATGCTCACAGAGAGACTTAAGTTTTGGCTAGCTCGCTTAAGGTGTCTTATAGATGAACTAAAGATTTGTCACATAAATTGTCACACAGAGAAAAATTCATGTAAAAAAGCCCTTCAATGACACTGAAATGTTCTGCCCAGGATGTGATTTCACAACATTTAACAGTGCTCCAGATAATTTTCAATGACATCAGTACAGTACAGTGTACTGATGAAAATCAAGATTAATAAGTACCAGCATATGGGGATCAGTACCAACATTTGCTTAACGAGACTGATTAAAGTCAAAATTGGTTTTCTTGCATTTGCTTTTATATAAGCATTACTGTAAAACTACATAACATTTTACCAAGTAACAGTATGATGTTTACTGCACAAAGTGTAAAGCAGGTTTGTAGAAAAAAATATGCAACTCCTAATCTTTTTTTGAAGCGATCTTTTTTTCATGCTATTTAATTTTTGGAGAAATATTTGTGCAGGATTTGACATAAATTTGTCAAATAGGGTCGCAAATAACTTCAAAACCTGTAATTTTATGCTAGAAAAGCAGATATCATAAATACTTTTGAATTCACCAGTGCTTTAGTTTTGGAGACATTTTTTCTAACTTGGCCCAAATTGGCGCCACTGGCGATCAACAGAGAGCCCATCTGGGTGCATGCGCTTTTTGCTTCATATTTTTTGTGTGTGATTATTCAATTTAGAGCATGAATTATTGCACATTTATACATAAATGGGAACAGTGCTTAAGTCTTGGCCAGTCTGATTTTATCTTTCAACGATTTTCAGTTTTGTTAGGATTATTTGGTTCTGGAGATGGATGAAATAACCTAGCCAGACATTTCTGTGTATTCCCCGACTTTTTCGAAGCGCAAACTATTCATTCGCAACATACATGAACATAATACGATTATCCACTTGTCCCACACCGTAATCGATAAAAACTTGACTAAAGCCGAGATGCAGGGTCTAATTTCCGTCCGAGCCGATTTTCCCTTTTTATTTAACGGGAAAAAATTGGAAAATCGCTCGGCAATCCCGAAGTTATCTGAACGTTTGTCTGAGAAAGAGTAAGCTCCCTTTCATTGTGTACAGATTAGCACCCTATATTTTACGTACCTGGAAAAACGTTCTGTATCGAGTACGGAATTTTGTAAAAAAAGATGCGTAACAATCAGATCATCATCTGTAAATTGCATGAATACGGACCTTATCTGGAGCACTGATTGAACATAGAAGTATAAAGGTTTAAAATGTCATGTTGAGATTGGTGCTGATGGGATATTTGTTGAGTGTTGAAGTTCATCTGGTGCAAATCTACCAGATTTCCAAATTGATTGAAATGAGTTATGATTATTCAAGACTGGCAAACTACCAGTATGCTTATGCCATGAGTTTCATTCTCATATTTTTGAAAACAGATTAAAGGGGGGAAAAACATTAGGTAGCTATATTGATATTGACCCAGATGCGATATAACTCACTATTTTATAAACTTTTAGAGTATCAGTCAGGAGTATGAGCTAGTGAAATACGAAATACTTGTATACAGAACCTGAAGACAGTGAAGAGATAAAGATTCAGTCAGAGATATATCCTGAAAGACATTTCTCACAGCAATGTCACAGCCTTCATCCTCCCCTGACAGCATCGCAGTAGCAGCACATCAAGCTTTCCTTGCCAGCCAGTCCAAAGTTCATCCTATCCTACAGGAAATACAAAACATGAACAAAGAGTATGGTAAGCTTTTCTAGGTTACCGTATCTTATACCTTTAACTCTTTACCAAACAACAAAATTTTAGACTAGTCCATACTGAAAGCATTTGTGACTAAAAGTGTGAAATTTGATTTGGGAAAGGTAGAAAACATTGTGGGAAAAGGAGAAAATGCTGGTTACCAACATTTTCTCTTTTTTTTCCACAATGTTTTCAAAAGCTTTCTTTCTAAGGGTCGTAAAAAGTCGGGATTGTGTGGTAAAGCTTTAACTCTTTAGCTGACAATCCTGTGTTTTATCTCTTAAGCGCACAATCCAGAGTTTTAACAACCCTGAATGAAAAGCCATTTGAAAACATGGTAGCCAGCATTTTCTCCTTTTCCTACAATGTTTTTCTACCCAATCAAAGACAAAAATCATTATTTGAGCTGCATCCAATTTGTCTTCTGCAGATGCTTTAAATTTGGTCCAATCCATAATTTTGTCATTTGGTAAAGGGTTAACAACCCTGAGGAAGGAACATTTTGAAAACATTGTGGGAAAGAGAAAATACAGGTAACCACAATTTTTTCTACCCTTTCAGAGATGTATCCTATCATTGTAGCCATGGTTAATTTTTCATCTGCAAATGCTGTGAACTCTTTACCAAACGACAAAATTCTAGACTGGTCCAAATTGGAAAAATTTGCAGATGACAAATTAAATGTTGTAAAAAGGATGAAATTTGTCTTTGAAACTGTAGAAAACTTTGTGGGAAAAGGAGAAAATGCTGGTTACCAGCATTTTCTCCTTTTCCCACAATGTTTTCAAAAGTCATTGCCCCTGGGGTTGTTAAAACTCGGGATTGTGTGGTAAAGGGTTAAAATGGACTAATCTAAAAGTGTGCTCAATGACAGTATGAATTCCTCGGGGAATTAATAAAACACTGAAAAACAACACTCTATTGTCCAATATTTCGGCTAATGCTTTTTTCAAGAGTTTGAAACATTTTTTTCCCCATAGAAGATTTTTTTTACTGTGAATTACTGCAGCCATGTTGTTTCACAAGAAAGAAGTCAAAAAGAAAGGAAAAAGACTTTTTTCTTGTGAAACACGGCTGCAGTAGTTCATGCTAAAAAAATGATGTAGAGGAAGAAGTGTTTTGAATTCTTGAAAAAGGCAATAGCCGAAATTTCGAATGACAGTGTCCTGTTTTTCATAGTGTAAAAGTATGCTGTCTGATAAAATGAGTTACCCCTTAACCGCACAATCCTGAGTTTTAATGATCCCAAGGAAAAGCATTTTTGAAAACATTGTGGGAAAAGGAGAAAATGCTGGTAACCAGTGTTTTCTACCCTTTCAAATTTCGTAATTTGTGCAATATCTGATTTGTCATCAGCAAATGCTTTCAATTTGGACCAGTTTAAAACTTTGTCATGTGGTAAAGAATTCTAATGTTTTTTAGGTATGGGTGTTACAGCTTTTGTAGTATTCTACATATAAACTGGGTCAAACAACTCACACTCTTGCTTTCTCTTCTTATTTTTCTTGTATACATATAAAAGCAAATTTTGGCCTACATTTTCCTTTTCTACGAAAAGTTCAGACTGTATGAAACATAGCAGTGTTTTCTCCAGAGCACATTTCTAAGGTTTCGTTCACTCACTTATCTGTTAAAAGTCTGTATTTGTTTTAGGACACACTTTAAAACTTATTTTAAAGGATTCAGTCTTATTTGAAGTGGCAAAGAAACCTTCACTATTAATGTATTTCATGTAAGTCGGCACTGGAGAAATGGCGGCGTTTGATTAGCAATGGAAGACATGCAAGCTGATTGTGATAGTAGATGTAAATCAAACGAAATTCTGGACAGCTCAAGAAGAACCAAACCTTGACTACTGCTCAGCATAAAATATCGTTTTTATGAAGACTGACACTTTTCTATAATTACAAAGTTCAGCGTTTGTTTCAGTGTTTAGGTGACGTCAGTGAAACATCAACAAAAGATTATTGTGAGTTTGTTAATTCATCATTTTTTTGAAATTCAATTCAAAAAAGAAATTTGACCCCCAATTTTGACTTTGACCCCCAAAATTCAGGATAGCGGGCCAAAAAAGACCCTCAGTATTTTACCTCTAGAGGAAACACTGACATAGGTTAGTTTCCATAATGGTTCTTACAGCTGGTTTTTTTGATTCAGAGCCAGCGGAAAATTTGTTGTTATTTTCAAGGCACATGCAGGCTGACCTGGGCTGAAACATTTTGCTATTGGTCAATTTTCTACAAGTCCAAGGACCAGTTTACCTCATGATTCAGTCGGTTGTTAGACAAAATTGACTTTATAGATCCTTGATCATGTGATGACATGCCTGGTATCATGGATCATGGAGATGCATCAAGCCCCCTTTTGTCAGAGCATGAATCATATCTTTTTTTTTTTTTTCTTGGTCTATGTTTAGGAAATGCAAGCCCTGTTGTGGTCAGTAGTGGAACTAACCAAATAGGCGTTCCTGCATCAGAATTGGGTGAAGAACTTGGTCGGATGGATCAGGATGGTGTGGAAGAGACAATAAGGTAAACCACAAAAAGTTTGGACTCGACCAAATTGAAAGCAATCACAGATGGCAAATGTGGCTCAAATGATGACTTGGGTCTTTGATAGGGTAGAAAATGTGGTGCAAAAAGGAGAAAATGCAAGTTACCAGTGTTTTCTCCTGTTCCCACAATGTTTCCAAAACTGGCTTCTTCAGGGTCATGAAAACTCGGGATTGAGTGGTAAAGGGTTAAATTACATGTATTTGTTTGCTGTTAAGCCCTGTTTTAACTTTATTTCAGTCATATGGCATCAGTCAGTGTACCTATCTATGTGGTCATGTAATTTCTTGTACTAGCACTTTGAAAATCAGTCTTTCCAAGCAACTGGCTTCCTTCCCACATAACCATTACAGAATCAATTTTTTGAAGTGAGAAACTTGTTACTTTGCATCCTTGCTAAGTAAGATGGTTTACCTTTTGGCTGAATTCATCGGTGTTTGTGCCAAACCGTTTTAGCACACTAAGTAGTGTATAGGACTTGAGAACAGGTGGTTCAAATCCCCAGCTTGGCCACTATCTTTCAGAGGATTGATGATAGTCATTGTGAGAGGATATACATATACTCCTCTCTCACAGCTGATCATTGTTTTGATAATAGTTCTGTGGGAAAGCAGCAAGTGACTTGGGAAGAATACTGTGCAAAGTACTGGTAAAAGGAATTCCAGGAAAGCATGGATAGATGAACCGGCCACCCCAATATAACTGAAATAATGTTGAAAATGGCATTGAACACTAAACTTGCATCAGACCACTTGGAGAACATCAAAAACAGAGTTTCCCTTGGACTTTCTCAATAGGTGGCTAATAGATGCCATTCAAATGAAGGAAAGAAGGCAAGCATTAAATATAGAGTGCATTTAGGCAATTTGGGGTCAGAGTTCAAAGAAATAGGGAGTCGTAGAAAACCCTGTCAATAAAAGATGTGGATTATCAACAGAGATGAAATTTTAGTACATGAATGCACAAAATGATTGTTGCTAAGCATGTAATGATAGATCAATAAACAAGGATGGAAAGCCAAGCTTTTGGGCTCATCTAACCCTTTACCACGTGGCAAAATTTTATACTCGTCCATGTTAACATAAACAGAATTTACAGACAACAGTTAATTCAAATGTCTTTCAAATGATAGTACAGTGTACATTGTATTTGCCTTGAATAGGTAGAAAACATTGTGGGAAAAAAGACAAAATGCTAGTTACCATTAACATTTTCTCCTTTTCTCACGATGTTTTCAAAAGGCTTCTTTCTCAAGGTTGTTTAAAATTTAGATTGTGTTATAAAGGATTAACTGTATACCAAACAATTCCATGTTTGACTGACACTGAGATGGGCTTCTAAAAATTTGGAAAAAACGAGAAAATACTAGTAACCAGCAATTCATACTTTTTCCACAATGTTTCCCACCATTTCAAAGATAGACCTCAGTTTGTTATTGCTTTATTTCAGTACGGAGGTATTTTCAAGTTACCGACACAGGGAGATTTTACCTGGGTGTAAACCTCACCCTGGAGACATTGTGGAGGCTGGACCTCTAGCTGTAAGTGTTTTTGATGATTTTTTATGATAAGTTACAGACCTCCAGATAAGAGGGAGTGATGGCATTCTAAACGCATTATTTCTCTTCCAGACCCTATATTGTGGGTACTCATTAGAATCGTCTCGATGAGATAATTCTAATGAGTAACGATTACATAGGATTTAGTGGAGAGATATTAATATTTTCAATTTTGAAATCAAAATCACTCCCTCCTCTATCTTGAGCTCTGGGTAACATTTACAGGATCGGCAAAATCAATGTCCTTGTTTTACTTGTTAACTCCTTACCAAATGATAAAATCTTTGGCTTGTCAATATTGAAAATAATAGCAGAAGACAAATGGTATATGTCTCAAGTGATGGGTTGTCTTTGAAGGATAGAAGGCATTGTAGGAACAAGAAAAAGTGCAGATTATAAACATTTCTCCTATTTCAACATCAATTTTTACTTTTTTCAAATACAAATGGTATCATTTTAGACCAATTTCTTTTATAGTCTGCAAATGGTTTGATAATTATTGACAAGTCTTAAGTTTTGTTGTCTAGTATTGAGTTATTGCTGATTAACCCTTTACCACACAATCTCTGCGAAAACATCATAAGAAAAGGAGAAAATGCTGGTCACCAGCATTGTCTTCTTTTTTCTACAATGTTTTCTACCCAATCAAAGAGAAATTCAATCAGTATAGCCCCATTTAAATTGTCATCTGCGTATGCTTTCAAATTGGACAAGTATACTTTTTCATTGTGTGGTAAAGAGTAGAAGTTTTCAGGGAATTTTTTGCTTATGCTGTATCAGATGACAAAAGTTTAACCTTGTCTAAACTGAAAGCATTTGCAGATGACAAAACAAATGTGGCTGAAATGTTGGGCTCTGTCTTTGAAAGGGTAGAAAACCTTGTTGGAGAAGGAGAGATTCTGCTTACTAGCATTTTCTCTTTTTCACAAATTGCCTTGTCTGCACATGTTATATTCTTAGAAGATTGACCTGTCTGCTATGACACATCACTATCCTGTACAGAACAAAGATTTTGCAGTAAAACCTGGGACTTTTTTTGCATTACATTTCCTGTTTACAATTAATATATTTTGAAGAATTTTGAGCAAAAAACAGGCTTGATTTCTCAACAGAGGTATTATTTATAGCCATTTTCTGTTTATTACTTTTTTAGCAGCAGAGTTTTAATTTAAGGCACCACGCTTTAAAAGGATGTCCCCACCATGCTGGGCTTATATCAGGGCTATTTCCCAGGCCCATGGGGCTGTATTAATAAATGACAGGTGCATATGTTATATGCTAGCTAACTGTGGCTGGATGAATCGTACCAGTTAGTGTTGTTTCAGTTAAACATACATTTTATTTTGAAATTTGTGGCATCTGGAAAGTAGTGTGGTTCTGAACCCAGAATGCCCAAATCAGATAGGTTTGTATTTGAAAAATGTCACCTAGTGGAAGATGATGCCCAAATTGTTTTCTAAGGCTGTCATTCTGAGGGTAGTAGAGACTGGAACGCACCAAGTCCACTGATAAGGTGAGTTAGTGTCCTTTTTCTACTTGTATTGAACTTATTGAGACTTTATTACCATTTTCTTGCTATTTTACAGGCATTGATCCCACCAGACACCTACTACCCATTAGGTGAATCTCTGCCGAGTGAAATAGTTTCTGAAGGAAAACTCAGTAGTTTACAGTTAGAGGGAGTCATACAAGCTGTGAGTAATACCACATCCTATCAGCAGTGTGATTTTTCCTCCTTTCAGAGGATTTCCTTCCTTTGAAGCTAAAACTAAAAAGCAAAATTGCCAGAGCTAAGGATCTACTCAGAAATTATGTATGTACTAAAGTATGTGAGGGGGGTCAGGGCATTTCCCTTGCCTCTCATATTTCATCAATCACACCCCTGTCCTATCTATATATGTTTACCCGTTACCAAACAGTCAAGGGTTGGACAAAGATATTTGAAAGCCTCGTGGGAAACTGGAAAATAATAGAAACCAGAAATGTCTCCTTTTCCCATAATGTTTACTACCCTTATAAAGACAAATTCCAAAAGTTATTGAGTCGTGTGTTATTTTTCATTTACAAATTCTGTCAATGTGGATGAAGTTAAACTTTTGTTGTAAATAATTAACAATTAGTGTTCCCAACACCCCATTTTTTATACCATTTTTACATTCTCTGATGTATGAGTGTTGGAAGAAAAGAGAATCGTACATATTTGTACTAACAGAATTTTGATCAAAAGTTTTGTGCTGTTAAGATGCATAACTATGTGTCGGGAAAATGGGAGGGGTGGGGATATTTGCCAACTGTTCTTCCAAGGATTATTCAGCAAGGGGACAATTGTCCCACAAACTTGCAGAGGTAAGGGACACTTTCAAAATTACAGAGATACGTGCGCTCAAGACTAATCAATAAATAATTTTAAAAGGTCATTGTCCCAATCTTGAGCATAGAGATGGGACATTTTTCTAGTTCAGTGGCACAATGTCCCAGAATATGCCCCTTGGCAGAACACTGTACCTACCATTATAAATTGCATTCAGTCTTGTTCTACATTCAGAACGTAACATGATTTCGGATTGGGTATACAGACCTCCAGATAAGAGGGAGTGATAGCATTCTAAATCCATTATTTCTCTTCCAAACCCTATGTTGTGGGTACTCATTAGAATCATCTCGAGATGGTTCTAATGAGTACCCATAACATAGGGTTTAGTGGAGAGTAATTACTATTTTCAATTTTGAAATCAAAATCACTCTCTCTATTTGGAACTCTGGGCATATAAAATGGTTTAGTAAATCAGAATCACGTGACTTTGAAATTTAGAAAAATTCTTGAGAATTAGACCAAGAATATTTCAGACATGCTCTGTGAAAAGGGGCTTAATGCATCTGCGAAAAGTATCGACCCAGGTCAGCCTGCGCATGCTGACCTGGGCCGAAACTTTGCATTTTGTCAATTTTCTCTATCTCATAGGACCCGTCTATTTATGATTTAGAAAGTTGTTTGACAAAATGGATTTTATGGATCCATAATAACATGACGACCAGCTTGGTATCATCCATCACTGAGATTCATTAGGCCCCCTTTTGCCAGAGTGTGGCTCATTTTTGTGGCATTTGTCGAAGACGATGCCACTATGAGTTCAATACGGCATTTTGAAAATCATGTATCGTATTTTGTGCAAAACCGAAGGAAGTAAACCCAATTAGAATCAATTTTTCTTAGAAAAATAAGTATTTCGGTTGCACTCAGATATGAAACTGAAAATGGCGTATTATAATAAATTGTATTAGGCCGACGATTGTGGAAATACTTCCTTTTTATCAAAAATAGCTAGATCCGCTATGGCCTTCTATAGTGGCGTAATGACACACACATACCGTGCTTGTTCGTCCCAAAACCAGTTCGTTCCTGGGCTTATTCGTCCCAGGATTGTTCGCCCTGACTTGTTCGTCCCACAAGATTGCAACCTTCTCTATCAGATTTTGCATGACTATATAGTAGATTGACTTTCAAGCGAATATTTTGAAACTGTTTCTGTTTTTTATTTTTCAAATCATTAATTCCACACAATGGCTCCCTTGACAAATGCCACACCAGCGTTTTCAACGCTTTGATTAAGTATATGGTTGGCGAAAATATGCCTCACCTGGCTACATGTTTCTATTTACTATAGTGTCAGCGACATCAGATGATCCTGCCCAGTGGTCAGAGAGCTGGATTTTTTATTGGTGATGCTGCTGGAGTTGGAAAAGGGAGACAGGTAAGTTAACCCTTTACCAAACAATCCAGTGTTGTAACAACCCTGAAGAGGAAAGCTTTTGAAAAACATTTTGGGCAAATTCCAGTAACCAACAATTTCTCCTTTTTCCACAAAGTTTTCTACTCTTTCAAAGACACTTTCCACCATTAGAGCCACATTTAAATTGTTGTCTTCAGGTACTTTGGATTTGAATAAGTCCTGTCCAAGACAGATCCCAGTATCTGAGTAAACTTGAATTTCTCATCTGCAAAATACTTTCAGTTTGGAAAAGTCTAAAGTCTATGTTGTTTGGTAAATGGGCTAAATTTTGAGCACTGGTCACTTATTGCTTGTCGAAACGTATTTACATCAGACAGTTTTTGTAATGTGGTGTTTATGAAATAAGGTATCTAGCATGGGTTGGCATTTGGTATAAACTTTTACTAAAGGTCTAAAAAAGTATTGCTAGCCCTTCACTGCACAATGCTGCCTTTTAATGACCCTGGGAAAGAAGCCTGAAAACATTGTGTGAAAAGGAGAAAATGCTGGTAACCAGCATTTTCTCCTTTTCCCACAATGTTTTCTACCCTATCAAGAGAAAATTGCACCATTGGAGCCACACTGAAATTGTCGACTGCAAATGCTAAAATTTTGTTGTCTGGTAAAGGATTAAGCAAGCCTCTGACAAGCTTAATGACCTTTTTGTCGACAAGTTTAATAAAATTCTATCTTGAAAGTAACAAATGTCAAATTATATTTATCATGTAACAATATTGGAAGAATTATCAATCAGAATTCACAAAGCCATGTATGCACATGCAAGAGTTCCCACGAATAACGTCTGATGCACTCCTCTGAAAGTAGTTTAAAAAGACTTTTCATATGACTCCACATAATGGTTATCTCAAATGTGTATAAGATAAGAATATATGAGTCAAGCTCTGTGGAAAGGGGATTTAAAGCATCTGCGAAAAGTATCAATCCTTGTCAACCAATTCAGTCAGACCTGGGTCGAGATGTTTTGTTATTGGTCAATTTTCTGCATGCCAAAGGATCAGTATACATCATTATTCAGTCACCTCTTAGACAAATTGGATTTTACGCATCCATAATTATGAGATTACTGGTATAATACATCATGGAGATGCATTAACCATATACAAACAATCCCAGCTTTTCATGTCTTGGAGAAAGAAGCCTTTTGAAAACATTGTGGGAAAAGGAGAAAATGCTGGTAACCAGCATTTTCTCCTTTTCCCACAATGTTTTCCCCAAAACAAATTTCAATTTTTGAGTCATATTAATTTTGTCGTCTGGAAATGCTTTCAATTTGGATGCGTCTAAAATGTTGTTGTTTGGTAAAGAGTGAAACCTGCTTTTGCCAGAATGCTGTTCATATGTTTTGGGTATATATTTATATTATATTTAAAACAAGGAGGTTATGTGATAAAAAACAATTCTTACACCTTTTATTAGACAATCTCATGTTTTGTCAAGCCTGAGGAAAGTTTATGAAAACTATGTGAAAGGTGGAAATGTTGGAAATCATTTTCTCCCGATTTGCCACAATGTTTTCTGGCATTTCAATGGCTGATATTTACAAATGTTGATATTTACAGATTGCCGGTGTGATTTTAGACAATTTTGCCAGAGGGAGAACTAAGAGTATTTGGTTTACCATATCTGCAGACCTAATAGTTGATACAAGAAGGTACTGTAGCTGTTCCTTAACCCTTTACCACACAATCCCGACTTTTAAAGACCCTGAAGAAGAAGCCTTTTGAAAACATTGCGAGAAAAGGAGAAAATGCTGGTAACCAGCATTTTCTCCTTTTCCCACAATGTTTTCTACTCTTCCAAAACTAAATTTAAATTTTTTTATTTACACTTACTATGCCGTCTGCAAAAGCTTTCAATTTGGACTGGTCTAAAATTTTGTTGTGTGGTAAAGAGTTAACTCTTTAAAGGGCTGCAACATTTTAGACTGGAAGATATGGATGGCATTTGTAGATGACGAATTGAATCTTACTCTAATGGCTCAGATTCTCTGTCATAGCCCTGTAACTCAGTTGCTGACACACAGAAGTCCAAGCATGGGTGTTGTTGGTTGGAGTAGAAAAATCATAAAGGAAAAGGACATAATCTTGGTTTCCTACAATGTTTTCAAAATCATTCTTCCTAGCAGTTGTAAAAGCCTGGGAAAGAATTGACATTTAAAAAATTCAATATTTTACCTCTACCATGTTGTGTTGAGTAATGAGTTATGAATACCTACAAAGGCTTCTTCATTAGGGTCATTAGAGCATGTGGTTGTGTGGTAAAGGATAAACCATAAACATTTGATGTGCAAGATGTAATTTTAAGATGTCTGAAAGTGTTAAAATGTTACGGTATCTGCTTGTGAACTTAGACATTTTTGTGGACAATTTATGTGATGTGTAGGTTCAACAATCTGTCTCCTCTCTATAAATGTTCTTAATGGGATTTTAAGTCACTGTTAGAGGCAATTCTAGTTTCTTTAACCTGTTAGGCTCCTTTCACATGTAAAGTTGCCTTTGCACAAACATGCAGTCTGATCTTCACTGTCTACTTTGCAGAGCCATTCTTGACAAAAGCGACCTTGAAATTGCAGATATCTGGGTACTACTTCTAGAAAGGAAATGTCTGTTTTCTTTCTTCAGTGCTCTAAAGGTTATGTAAAAAGTTAAGAAGTTGTCAGAGTGCTTGAATGAGAAGCTGTCAGATTGCTTGAATCATGTGTCTTATCTTCTGATTGAATTTGAACTTTGTTTATACATACTTTATCTCCTTTTGCATCCCAATAATTGTTGGCAATATAGATAAAGATCAGACAGCAAAGAAAATGCAGTCTAATAATTGATTTGCACTGTCCAAAACTTTGATAGATACTCTGGTTATAATATGAAATTGCTAGTACAGTGGATTCCGCTTATTTGCAAGTCTTATTTGTCAGAGAAAATATTGCAATTAAAGCGGTCGGCCCGATAAACCGATGCCTCCTTTTCAGACCGGAAGTCCGACCAAAGATACCGGAAGTCCGACCAAAGATACAGACGATTGTTTCGTTCTGATGACAGACTTTCAGAACTCACATCCCAATCATTTAATCAATTTAGAATCTTTGAAAATAAGTGTATCTCACAATAAAACAGTTTTACAAAGAAAGTTCTCTAATCTCTAGTTTCCTTTGAAGTTCATTATTAAATCGCTTGGAAATAACCCTTGCTGTTGGCAATAGTTACGCTGCGTTTGACATGAAATCCAGAACAAACACTGTGAAAACACAAGTTTTGACTCATAATTACCTCCAGTTTCCTGTTGTATAACAATCGCCAAATGTGTACATGCATACTCTTTACACAACATGATCGTGTGTGACGCACCTGTATAGCCCCGACTTGCCACCTGTTCAGTAAACACTTTCCCAAACGACAAATTTTGGACTCTTCCAAACTCAAAGAGTTTGCAGACAACAATTTTATATTTTGAGAAAATAGCAGAAAGTTCTCAAAAACGGTTGAAAACACTGTGGGAAAAGGGGAAATTGCTCGTTACGAGCAATTTCTCCTTTTCCCACAGTGTTTTCAAAAGACTTTTACTGCAGACACCGAAAAACCAGGGCTTGTGTGGGAAAGGGTTAAATCGATGGATAAATTCTGTGTGACGTCATGGCCTGAATTTCGTGCACACGACTCCATTTTGGTGAATCAATTTAGGCCATACTATTTAAAAAATGTTCTTCTGTGTTTTTCACACGTAAACAAAGGCAGATAACATTCACGCCTGTAGTTATATTGGATGTCACAAGTTGGATTATCAATGAACCGTCAAAGTTTTTCACAGTTTATAATCTGAAAATTGACAAGTTATTACGATCGGTTTTTCTTTATAATACGTGAAGTGCCGACATCGTTTGCAGTTGCTTTCACGGAAAGTGAAGATCAAGATCAGATTACACGGAAAGTGCAGTCTGATCAGTTCCGAAAATTGCTAATAAATGAAAAAAAATCGAGTTGGTGCTATAATTCTTCTTGCATAAAACCGAAAATGTCCTTTATCAGAGTCCCGATAATCCGGTGAATTTTGCGTTGTTGAAATGGGAAAAGGATCGGTGCTGGACAAAATGTTTCAAAAAACCGAAAATCCCGATAAACAGGGTTGCGATTAAGTGGAATCCACTGTAGTTGGTTATAATATGAAATTGCTAGTAGTTTTGGCTGTTTTCGAAGAAAAAACTTGGAGGTATTGTCATAGCCCTAGTGTCATCTGTATCGTCATCCGCTATGTTGTTGTTCAGCAACAACTTGTGACATTTTATAATATCTCTGTCATTATGAAGAGATTTACTTCAAGCTCAGACTAGTTGTTAAATATCAACAGAGGAACCCATACAGCAGGGGCAGGGAAAATATTTTCAACAGTTATGCCCTTTTTTCAACTTAGAATTTTCACTGAATACCATTTTATTTTTAAAAGCCATTGCAGGTGAGCAATGTCACCTGCTTGTGGTGCTCTTGTTTGTCTGCTGATTGAAAACATGTTTTTCTTAAGGAAGCTGCCTTTAGGGCTAAGAATTATTTCAAACTTTTTCAGGGATTTAGGAGATTTAGGATGTTATATAAAAGTGATTGATGGCTGCCAGGAACTGGACAAACATACAAGGTATTGTTGATCTTTTAATCCTTATTGCTTTTCTTTCCTTAAGTCACTACCAGAAGACCCTGACTTGCAACAAATGTGAGGAAAAAGGCCTTGGAAAATATGGGAAAAAGGAGAAAATGCCGGTAACCAGCTCTTCGAAAGACAAATTTCATATTTTGAATAGCATTTAATTTGATGTGTGCAGATACTTTCAATTTGGACAAGGCTAAAATTTTGAGATTTTGTAAAGAATTAATGAAAATGTTTTTTGGATGTGGCAAAAATTTTTCTGTTATGTCCAATGAGGAAAATTTTAAAGAAAACTGATGAGATGAACCTACAGTTTTTAGTAATTTTCATTTTTACTCTGTCCAAGCTCGATTTCAGTAAGAGACTTCCTTTTATGCCCTTGGAAAAAAAAAAAAAAAAAAAAAAATCAGAGGTATTTAGTTTGTGTTTAGTCCGTCCGTCTGTCAGTTTGCCTGTCTGTCCTTCTGTCCATCCGTCTGTCTGTCCACTTTTCGTGTCCAGGCCATAACTTTTTTTCCCAATTGTTCAATATCAGTCTGCCTTGGCACAAATGTTAAACACATTGAGACGATGTGTCACGCATAAGAGTCATGTCCGTAGGTTAAAGGTCAAGGTCAAGGTCAAGGTCATGGCAAGGTCAAATGTGTTTTGGGGTAGTAGTCATATCTGGCCTGTAACTTTTTTATTTATAAATGAATTTCAATATTACTTGCATAATTGTTAACCACATGAAGATGATGTGTCATGCCCAAGGATAATGTCTGTGGATTTAAAGGTCAAGGTCACAGCAAGGTCAAATGTGTTTTACGCAGGGGTGGGGGCGGGGGCGGTTTGTTATTTGTTTTCATGTCTGATACATAACTTTTTTTCCTATTGTTCAATTTCAATATAACTTGGCACAAATGTTAACCACATTGAGACAATGTTTCATGTGCAAGTCATGTCCATAGGGTAAAGGTCAAGGTCTCAGCAAAGTCATATGTATATTCCGGGGCATCAGTCACTTCTCAAGTGACATGTCTTGTTTGCTCTGCAAAAGTCCAAAATAGTTTATAATATTTTTAGCTGTTGTCGTCGTGTGAAAAGTCCAAAATAGTTTATAATAATTTTAGCTGTTGTTGTCCTTGTGTGAAAAAATGGACATTTTCTCATACCTCTGTTATAACCGAAGATAATTACATGAAATTTTGGTTAGTTCTTTCCTATCAAAAGGAGAATTCATGCCAGGAAGGCAGGTAGCTCTAAACACATTTTTGACTGTTATTCCCTTTTTTGATTTAGAATTTTCACTGAAATGCACCTGCATCCGAGCATTGGTACCTACTTGAGATGCTGTTATTATTCAATATGAAAGACAAATTAGAAGAACTCTATCCTGATCCAATATATTTTGTGTTTGTTTTGCAATAGGGTCCTTGGATTGCCTTTAGATTTTAAAGAAGGAGTTGTATTCAGCACATACGCCACTCTTGTGTCTTCTGTTCAAAGAGGAGGTAAGTTGTGATTGCTAGATTGTTTCTGGTTTAAGGCCTTCATTATTCCAGTACTGTACAGTTAGGGCCAGCTTTTGAAAACTTTGTAATTGTTGGAAAAGGAGCAATTGCTTGTAAAAAGCAATTGCTCCTTTTCCCATGCTTTTTTCGTATTTTTGAGAAAAAAAAAAAAAAAAACACAAAGTTTTCCCTTTTGTCAAATCACACTTTTTAATGTATACTTGACAGCATTGAAGAATGATCTTGGTGTCTGTAATACAGGTTGGGGTCAACTTCTCTTTCTAAGCACTTGGTGGAGATATTATGGTTACTTTTTATGACAGGACTAGATAACATTTTCCGAAAGGATCCTATACTTTTAGATCTTGAAGAAGAAGAAAGCTTACCTAAAGGAAAATAATTCTCCCTACAAGCTCTTTCTCCTGTTTCTATAATGTTTTGTATTCCTTTCACTTATCTCATAAATAAGCCTTATTTAAGTTGGTATCAGGGAATGGCCCCATTATGGACTGGCCAAAACATTTCATATGTGTAGAGAAGACATAACTTTTTACAAACAACATAAGTTTGCATTGGACCAAATTAAAAGCATTTGGAGATGACAAATGTAGCTCTAATGATAATTTCTGTCTTTTATAGGGTAGAAAACATTGTGGGAAAAGGAGAAAGTGCTGGTTGCCAGCATTTTCTGCTTTTCCCACATTGTTTTCAAAAGCCTTCTCTGTCAGGGTTGTTAAAACTTGGGATTGCAATTTTAAACGGTGAAAGAGCTATCAGTATTTTCCCAACCTTTTTTGGCTGTCTTTGCTTACAGGTGCATTCAGTTCGAGTCGTCGGAGCAGGTTAAAACAGTTGGTAGACTGGTGTGGAGGGGAAAACTTTGATGGCTGCTTGATCTTTGATGAATGCCACAAAGCCAAAAACTTTGTGCCTGTAAGCCTCATTATAGGATTAAATCTTTACCAAATGACAAAATTTTAGGCTGGTCCAAATTTTATTTATTGCACCCTATAACTCACAACCATGGCTTGCTGAATGATAAACCATGATAGAAAGATCATTTTGATTCCAACATGACCAACTCTTGATAAAAGGAAAACAAGCTCATACTTATTATACAAAAGTGGATGCAGATTAATTCTTACTTTACATAGAATATAGAATGATAGATTTTACCATGCTTCCATTGCACTGTGGTTATAGAGCTGAATTCATGTATCATGTTGGAATCATTATTATACCATCACTTGCTTTGGACTAGGGCCTCCTCATCACTGTTTTGGACTAGGGCTTCCTCTAGTGTAAACAACTTTTTCTTCACTAGTCAACAAAAGTGGAAGAAACCAAGGATATTGGAATTGATTCTATGTAACATCTTAACATCATTAGTTTCACATCCAATGAATGTAAATGTTAATTTTAGCTTATATTAAATATCAGCTCAGACTGCAAGAAATTGATATATGTATAGATCTATCGTTTATCTCTCCCAGTCATGTTACTTGTTTTTTTTCAGCTTTGCCATAATTAAAATTTACGCCCAGGACTGTTGTACTGCCATTGCAGAAAAGACTCGGTCAATATTTAAATTTAAACAGACTGTAAAATACTCAGGTTATAACACTACTAATTTATGTGTGCAATTGAAAGGTTAAATGGTGCAAAGAGAATGAGAGACAGATATGTAAAATTGGTCATAAAGAGTTACATGAATTACAGTGAAATTTTTCAAGATGGCATTGAAACAAAAGCCATCTGTAGGAATCTTTAATTTGCTCTGTTAGTCATTTACATAATTAGTGGTCCTGCTTTCAAGTTTTGGTCCTGGGTCCATATTCACCAACCATTCAGATTCTAGATTGAGAAAGTAACACAACTTCTGATAGTCATAGACTAAATGTGATTCAATTCTTTTTGAATACTTTTCCAACACAGGGCAAGGAACAAGCTAGTACAAAGATAGCACTGGCAGTCACAAGTATCCAGAGGTAAATCCATTACTTTCAATGATAGACAGTGATTTCATTTGAAGAAAAACAGTATGAGTCATGCTCACTGAAAAGAGGCTTTAATGCTTTTGCATAAAGTATCGACCCAGGTCAGCCTGCGCAGTGCACACATGCTGGCCTGGGTGTGAATTTTTTGCTTAACCCTTTACCACACAATCCCGACTTTTAACGACCCTGAGAAAGAAGCCTTTCGAAAACATTGTGAGAAAAGGAGAAAATGCTGGTAACCAGCATTTTCCCCTTTTTCCACAATGTTTTCTACCCTATCAAAAGGAGAAATAATCATTTTAGCAACATTAAATTTGTCGTCTGCAAAAGCTTCCAATTCGGTTCAGTCCAAAACTTTGTTCTTTGGTATAGAGTTAATTAAAATTTCTGTATGTCCGAGGACCATTCTACCTTATGATTGAGTTGATTATTAGACTCAGTAGGGTGAAAAGATCCTGGTCGTGATGATGTAAAACGCATTAGTGTAAGTAATCTACTTTTTGACCGATTTAGCCTGTTGTTGAATTTTGAATCTAGACATAAACTACATAGTTTATATTCATACAAGTGTGTCTAACTGTATTCTAAAATACATGCATTTAGTCATGCTATTTCTCTCAGCTTACTACTTACATTTCCAAATGGTATACAATCAAATACTAAATAAGTGAGTCAGTAAAAGGGATATTTTCAGTAGTGAGAGTATAGATCTGTGGAGATAAAAAATGTATTCTTTGTACATTGTTGTTGTATGTGAAAAATATGTTTTTTTTTCAGAATGTTACCCAAAGCGAGAGTTTTATATTGTAGTGCTACGGGAGTTACGGATGTGAAAAATATGGTAATATCTGATTTTTATCAAAAATTATTTCAAATTACTTTTATGAGATAATTGATGTAAAAGTAGAATTTAGGGCATAAACAGTGATAAGCCACTGTTTTCTAACTTTTGTTAGTATAACTATTAATGCAAAAATAAAACTTTTTAACCCTTAAAACCCAGGAGCCCACTTAAGTTTTTGCAGTGTAGATTAAGATCAGACTGCACAGAATGTGCGGTCTGATCTTAGATCTACACTGTCTGCTACTGTGTTACATATTGTAACGGAAACAACCTTGAAATAGCAACATTTCAGGCTGTTTTTTCCCAAGTATAGTGGTCAGAATCATTAATTCAGCCAAGTATAGTGGTCAGAATCATTAATTCAGCTCTTTAACCCTTTACCACACAATCTCGACTTTTAACAACCCTGGGAAAAGAGCCTTTAGAAAACATTGTAGGAAAAGGAGAAAATGCTGGTACCAGCATTTTCTCCTTTTCCCGCAATGTTTTCTACCCTTCCCAAAACAAATTTCAATTTTTTAATCACATTTATTTTGTTGTCTGCAAATGCTTTCACTTTGGACCAGTCTAAAATTTTGTTGTTTGGTACAGAGTTAGGGGTTAAGTCCTACAGTTCACAGTTTCAAAGAACAATCTGGGAAAAAAGCAATTGTTTGTAGTTCCTTTTTACACACTGTTTTGCCAATTCATTGTTATTCTTGTTATTTATTTATCAGGCATTCATGGAGAGACTAGGTTTATGGGGTGAAGGTGCCCCATACAGAAATTTTGAGCAGTTCCTGGTGTCTATACAGAAAAAAGGTCTAGGTAAGTTTGAAAACCAAAACAAAATCTGTATCAAAGTGCTATTGGCAACATTTAATCATGCCCCCCTTCAAAGAAGCGGGGGTATATTGCTTTGCACTTGTCGGTCGGTCCGTCGGTCCGTAGACCACATTTTTGTCCGGAGCATAACTCAAAAAGTATTTCAGGTATCATCTTGAAACTACATAGGTGGATAGATCTCATTAAGGAGAAGTGCAGTGCACAAGAATCATAACTCTGCCCATCATATTTATGGAGTTATTGCCCTTTGTTGATTTTCATACTTAATTTTTGACCGGAGCATAACTCTAAAAGTATTTCAGGTATCATCTTGAAACCTCATAGGTGGATAGATCTCATTAAGGAGAAGTGCAGTGCACAAGTACCATAACTCTGCCCATCATATTTTTGGAGCTATTGCCCTTTGTTGATTTTCATACTTAATTTTTGTCCGGAGCATAACTCAAAAAGTATTTCAGATATCACCTTGAAACCTCATAGGTGGATTAATCTTATTAAGGAGAAGTGCAGTGCACAAGAACCATAACTCTGCCCATCATATTTTTGGAGTTATTGCCCTTTGTTGATTTTCGTACTTAATTTTTGTCCGGAGCATAACTCAAAAGGTTTTTCAGATATCATCTTGAAACTTTACATGTGGATAGATCTTATTCAGGAGAAGTGCATTGCACTAGAACCATAACTCTGCCCCTTATATTTTTGGAGTAATTGCCCTTTGTTGATTTTCGTACTTAATTTTTGTCCAGAGCATAACTCAAAAAGTATGTGAAGTAAAATCATGAAACCTTATAAGTTGATAGTTCACATAAATGGGAAGTGCAGTGCCCAAGAATTGTTAATTTATCATGAATAATTTTTGAGTAATTACCCTTTGTTCGTTTTTACACTTTGAACTTAACAGTTTATAATCACGTTATATTTAGAATTGGATGCCATTAGGGGGGCATACATGTTTTACAAACATCTGTTTTTATGCCCCCCTTTGAAGAAGCAGGGGTATATTGCTTTGCACTTGTCGGTCGGTCGGTCGGTCGGTCGGTCGGTCGGTTCGTCGGTCGGTCGGTCCGTAGACCACATTTTTGTCCGGAGCATAACTTAAAAAGTATTTCAGGTATCATCTTGAAACTACATAGGTGGATAGATCTCATTAAGGAGAAGTGCAGTGCACAAGAATCATAACTCTGCCCATCATATTTATGGAGTTATTGCCCTTTGTTGATTTTCATACTTAATTTTTGTCCGGAGCATAACTCTAAAAGTATTTCAGGTATCATCTTGAAACCTCATAGGTGGATAGATCTTATTAAGGAGAAGTGCAGTGCACAAGTACCATAACTCTGCCCATCATATTTTTGGAGTTATTGCCCTTTGTTGATTTTCATACTTAATTTTTGTCCGGAGCATAACTCAAAAAGTATTTCAGATATCACCTTGAAACCTCATAGGTGGATTAATCTTATTAAGGAGAAGTGCAGTGCACAAGAACCATAATTTTTGTCCGGAGCATAACTCAAAAGGTTTTTCAGATATCATCTTGAAACTTTACATGTGGATAGATCTTATTCAGGAGAAGTGCATTGCACAAGAACCATAACTCTGCCCATTATATTTTTGCAGTTATTGCCCTTTGTTGATTTTCGTACTTAATTTTTTTTCCGGAGCATTATGTTAATTTATCAGTAATAATTTTTGAGTAATTACCCTTTGTTCGTTTTTACACGTTGAACTTAACAGTTTATAATCACGTTATATTTAGAATTGGATGCCATTAGGGGGGCATACATGTTTTACAAACATCTCTAGCCAAACTGGCATTGTATGAAAGACTTGTATAGATATTGGGCTAATAAGATTTTTATATCTCTGCAATACTGCTGTGAAGGTTTAACTCCCTAACACAGAAACATAGACTTGTCCCAGGTGGAAACTTTTGTAAAGTACATTTCTAATGCAGCTCAAAAGATGGAATTTGTCTTTGATGAGGTAGAAAACATTTTCGGAAAAGGAGAAAATGACAGTTACCAGCATTCTCTTTTTTTTTCCCACAAGGCTTCTTTCTCAGAGTCATTAAGAAAGGATAAACTTTTACCACACAGTCCCAAGTTTTAATGAACCTGAGATAGTAGGCTTTTAAAACATTGTGGGAAAAGGAGAAAATGCTGGTAACCATCATTTTCTCCTCTTCCCACATCATTTTCTGTCTATTCAAGGGCAAATACTATCATTTAACCCTTTACCGCACAATGCCACCTTTTAACGCCCCTGGGAAAGAAGCCTTTTGTAAACATCATAGGAAAAGGAGAAAATGCTGGTAACCAGCATTTTCTCCTTTTTCCACAATGTTTTTTACCCTATCAAAAAAAAATTGCACCATTTGAGCCACATTGAAATAGTCGTCTGCAAATGCTTTCAATTTGGACAAGGCTAAAATTTTGTCGTCTGGTAAAGGGTTAATGAACATCTGGATTGTCATCTGCAAATGCTTTCAATTTGGACTAGTGTAAAATTTTTCTGTGTAGTAAAGGGTTAATAAGATCAGTTATTAACCCTTTACTACACAGTGATGTCTTTTAACAACCCTGAGAAGATAGCTGTTTTGAAACACTTGGGGAAAAGGAGAAAATGCTGGTGACCAGCATCTCCTTTTCCCTCAACGTTTTCTACTCTATGAAAGACAAAATCATGTTTTGAGTTACATTTAATTTGTTGCCTGCATATCCTTCCAATTTGGAAAAGTCTAAAAATTTTTCTTTGGGAAAAGAGTTAAGTCAGTTAGTGACTGTTGTTGTTTCAAACAGTTTGGCCCAAAAAGGAAATCAGTTACCGTATGGCTTTTATATTGATGTTAGGCATACAGGCACCAAACAAACAGAGCTTGGTCACTCAGTGTATAGCATGCATTGCTTGAAACCAGGGTTTGTAGGTTTTATTCTCACTCTTCCAATTCTTTTAACTCTTTCTTTACCAAACAACAAAATTTTAGACTAGTCCAAATTGAAAGCATTTGTAAACGACATGGTAAATGTGACTGAAAAATTCAAACTTCTTTTGGGAAGGGTAGAAAACATTGCTGGAAAAGGAGAAAATGCTGGTTACCAGCATTTTCTCCTTTTCAAACAATGTTTTCAAAAGGCTCCTTTCTCAAGATTGTCAAAAGTTGGGATTGTGTGATAAAGGGTTAAGAGAATTGATGATAGTCATTGTGACAGAATTCATTCCTCTCTTGCCACTGAACATTGTTTTCACAGTGGTTAGGTTGGAAAGCAGCCAATGGCTTGGGAAGAAGTTTGTGAGCAGTACTGATAAACTCCTGGACAGCATGGGTAGGTACTCTGGCCGCTGAAATATAGCTGTAAACATGTTGAAAACGGCAGTAAACACCACAAATATTGCTTCTTGAAAGATTTAATACTATATTGTGACTACAGGTATGGCAGAGATGTTGGCAATGGAAATGAAGTCAGCTGGAATGTATGTGTCCAGAGGTCTTAGTTATAAACAGGCTGAGGTATGATACATTTGTCACACTGTTTTTGGTTGCATTCTAGTTGAGACAGATTCTTGCCACAGAATTTGAAATGTTGAATTGTTATTAAGTAATCTAGAATGTATGTGTCTAGGCTCAAGGTCAAGATCTGATATCTAATGGTCATGTGCGTGAGCCTTAAATTCGCTAACTGCTAGTGACTCTCTCTCAACCCTGTAAGGATTTTTATATCATTTCCTGCTAAGAATTTTCATATCGTTTTGTGCATTGCTCAGTAAGAACCCATGATTATCATTAACCTTGAATCACATGTTGGGGACTATATCTATGGCCTTCAACTGTCTCCTGTTTGTCTGTCTTTCATAGTGTCTGTTCCAAACACTTTAAATTTATGTCGCTTCGTGTCTTCTGAGTCCTTTCAGGTGTTTTTTTTTTTTTTTTTTTTTTTGTCAAATGTTTGCTCCTGTAAGAATTTTCAAAAAAGAAGATGGTGGAGGATATACCTGTCCCTAAGACTGCAATTTTACTTATAATTGCACTGTTTTGATGCCATTTTTAGCTCAGCTGTTTTGAAGAAAAAGTCAACTTACTGTCATAGCCCTGTTGTCTGGGTCAGCATCTGCTTCGTTGTCGTGGTATGAAAACTTTGACATTTCATAATAATAATTATTTACTTCAAACTTCGACAAGTTGTTAACCATCAAAAGGGTTCCCATACAACAAGGGCAGATAACCATCAAAGTAATTTTTACATTTATGACCCCTTTTTAACTTGGAATTTTCACTGAAAATCAAGCAGCTGCAGCTGAACGTTAACACCTGCATGTGGTGCTCCTGTTATCAATAGGTCAGTGTATGATGGGGGCATCATAAATATGGAATGCGATACGTAGATGTTACAAGAAAGTTACTCATTGCCCATGTTTTATTGTTCCCTTAGTTTCTGACCATAGAGGCCATTTTGACGAAGGAACAGAGAAAGGTGTATGACACAGCTGTACATGTGTGGTATGTATGATTGTATACATGTATGTCAGTATACTTTGTACCCCTAGTCACTTGTCAGTGTACTTTTGATAGGCTCTTGGAATGATTTTACTTTATACCAAATGGCATCATTTAAGACTTGGACAGATTGAATGCATTTTCAGAAAGTAAATATGGCTCAGTAAATGGGATTTGACTTTTTAAATCAAGAATGCTCAAGACACAGCAGTGTTTTGCCACAGATTATTACAAGAGGGAACAGTTGTCCATTAAACTTGCAAAAATAGGGCATGTTTTCAAAATAAGGGAGACAAATAGATTAGAAAGGGATTTGTCCAACATGTGTGTATATGATTGAACATTTTTCTTTTATGCTTTTCAGTAGTTTATAGAAATCTAACAGTGAATTATATTCTTATATTTCATCAGTGCATGTTATAATGCATCGTTGAATGTTATAACTTTTATTTATAGGATATTTTAGAACATGAATGATTTTTTAGCGGTAAACATCATGTTTTATGACATAGTCATAATCACTCATGATGTCACTATTACAGCTAGTCCATATCTGACTAGATTGAATAGATTTATTTTGCTGGAAAAACGCATATATTTTTCATGATGAATAAAAATGAGACGTGGAAAGAAAAGTTAAAGTGGAGAGCATAAAAGAAATAGGATAATTGTTTGTTTCAGTGTATGATCGAAATTTCTTTCATGAAGGGCAAAGGCCATGAAGGATATTGTTGGAAAAGGAGAAAATTCTGGTTACCAGCATTTTCTTCTTTTTCCCACATTGTTTTCAAAAGACCTCAGGATTGTGTGTTAAAGGGTTGATACAAATTCCTTTTGCAGGAATGAATTGAGAAAAGCACTGGAATCAGCGGTCAACAGGACGGTGAACAGTTCTAATCGGGTCTGGGCTAACTTTTGGTCATGTCATCAGAGATTTTTTAAACAACTCTGGTAAGATAATCAGTTTTCTAAAAGCATCCCCCCCTCTTTGATTAGTTTTTATTCAGATTTTACTGATCTGGGTCCGTATTCACCAACCATTCTTAAAAGTATTTTTAGTCTTTATCCAAGATTTTCTAAATTTGAAAGCAAAACAACTGGTGATTGGTCTAACCAAATGGTTTAGCCAATCAGGATCTGTGCTACTTTCAAATTTAGAAAATTCTTGAGAATAAGATTAAGAACATTCTTAAGAATGCTTGGTGGATACGGATCCAGGGCTATATGGTTTGGGCTTATTTCCTATCATGTCGTGGGAGATTTTTAGCTCTGGAAAGATGTCAGTTTTAAATGCATGAAAAAATGTGGATTGGTAAACATCATCTCTTTACCACACAATCCGAGTTTTAACGACCCTGAAAGAAAAGGCTTTTGAAAACATTGTGGGAAAAGGAAAAAATGCTAGTAACTAGCATTTTCTCCTTTTCCCACAGTGTTTTCTATCCTAGCAAAAACATAAATCACAATTTTAATCACAATTGATATGTCATCTGCAAATGCTTTCAATATGGTTGAGTCCAAAATTCTGTCGTTTGGTAAACATCATTGGGTTTATTAGTTATGATCCAGAAAAGTATCCGGCACTGAAATTTAAAGCATTTAACTCTTTACCACACAATCCCGACTTTTAACAACCCTGACGGAGAAAGCTTTTGAAAACATTGTGGGAAAAGGAGAAAATGCTGGTACCCAGCATTTTCTCCTTTTCCCACTATGTTTTCTACCCTTCCTAAAACAAATTTCAATTTTTGAGTAACATTTATTTTGTTGTCTGCAAATGCCTTTAATTTCTTTTAGGCTAAAATTTTATCATCTGGTAAAGAGTTAACTCTTTACCAGATGATAAAATTTTAGACTGATCAGTATTGAAAGCATTTGCAGAGAATGGTACAAATGTGGCCAAATTGATTGGAATTGTCTTTGAAAGTATAGTAAACATTGTGGGAAAAGGAGAAAATGATTTCAGCATCTTCTCTTTTTCTCACAGTGTTTTCAAAAGCCCTTTTCCTCGGGGTCATTAAAGCGGTAAAGGGTTCCTCTACTAATTTTGTTTGAATCTTTTGTCTGATTTTGCTGTTATTCAGAAAACAAATTTGTTACTATGTTCTCTAGTTTGGGAATGAAAGTACCCACCATTGTGAAGGAAGCCAAGGAGGCTGTTGAGAATGGTTTTTGTATCGTAATTGGTCTTCAAACAACTGGAGAGGTTAGTACTGGAGTTATGGATTGTTTTTAACCACTAGAACACTGAACAGACATTTTCAGTCTAGAAGTATGACCCAATATGATTGCAATAATAAGGTTGTTTTTGTGCAGAATTTCTAGGATAGTATTGACCCCTTACCACTCAGTCTGCAGAAGAGGGCTTTTGAAAACATTTTTGGAAAAGGAGAAAATGCTAGTAATCAGCATTTTCTTCTTTTCCAAAAATGTTTACTACCCTTTCAACGACAATTTCCAATGTTCAAGCCAGTTTTATTTGTCCTCTGCAAGTGCTTTCAATTTAGACAAGTCTGAAATTTTGTCGTTGGTGAAGAATTTTAAAATCAAAGATCGGACTGCACCTTTTGTGCAGTCTGATGAAGATCTAGACTGACTGCAAAGGTTACTTAAGGAGTTAAGGGTTTACTATTAATGGTACACAGTATATTTAACCAGCCAAGAGCTAGTTCATATTACTTGACAGACAAACAATAAAGACACCATTTGGAAACAATTGAGGGAGCAAAGCAGTTGCTTGTTGTAAACAATTACACCCTATTTCACAGCTATTTTTGGAGCTATGGGCTAAGCCCCGTAGCTCAGTCGGTAGCGTACAGGACTTGAGAACAGGAGGTTGCTGGTTTGATCCCCTGCTTGGCCAGTTTCTCTCCAAGGATTGATGATAGTCATCGCGACAGGATTCATTCCTCTCTCACCGCTGACCATTGTTTCAACGATGGTTTTGTGGGAAAGCAGCCAGTGGCTTGGAAAGAATATTGTGCGGAGTACTGATAAAAGAAACTCCAGGAAAGCATGGATAGGTGCACTGGCTGCCGCAATATAACTGAAATAATGTGGAAAATGGTGTTAAACACCATACAATCAACAATTAATTGAAGCTATGGAATGCAGGTTGACTGGCATTTTCTTCTACAAAGATACTTTGCTCTTTCAAACACAAATCCTATCATTATAGCCACCTGTAATTTGCAAATGCTTTCAGTTTGGACAAGTCTAAAATGTTGTTTGGTAAAGAGTTTAAAAAATTAATTTTTCGTGGTCTAGATGATTTGCAATTATTAATTTTTGCAGGCTTCTCTGGACAGTGAACTTGGAAAATCGAGTGGATCTATCACAGGGTTTATGTCTCTGTGTCGAGAAATGCTGTACAGATTTATAGAGCAGAATTTTCCTACCCAAGTACCCTCAACAGTATGTAGGCTTGAGTATTTGTGTAGTGTCATTGATATGAGCTGTGCTGTAGCAAAAGGGGGCTTAAAGCTTTACCACACAATCCAGAGTTTTAACGACCATGAGGAAGAAGCCTTTTGAAAACATTTTGGGAAAAGGAGAAAATGCTGGTAACCAGCATTTTCTCCTTTTCCCCACAATGATTTTTACCCTAATACAGACATAAATCACTTGAGCTACATTTATTTTGTTGTCTGCAAAATGCTTTCAATTTGGTTGAGTACAAAAAAATTGTTGTGTGGTAAAGAGTTAAATGCATCTCCATGATCCATGATACCAAGCAAGTCATCACATGATTGTAGATCAGTAGAATCCATTTTCTCTAACAACTGACTGAATCATGTGTTACAGGGCTCCTTTGATGTGCTATAAAAATTACCATAAGGAAAAAATTTCGACCAGGTCAGCCTTCACAGTCCGCACAGGCTGACCTTGGCAAATGCTTTTTACAGATGCTTTAACCCTTTACCAGTCGGCAAAATTTTAGCCTTGTACAAATTGAAAACATTTGCAGATGACAATTTCAATATGGCTCTTATGGTTCAATTTTTCTTTCATAGGGCAGAAAACATTGTGGGAAAAGGAGAAAATGCTGGTTACTAGCATTTTCTCCTTTTCCCACAATGTTTTCCCACAATGTTTTCCCAGGATTGTTAAAAGGTGGCATTGTGTGGTAAAGGGTTAAGCCTCCTTTGCCAGAGCATGGCTCATATGTTTCCTTCTGTATATTTCTTCTCTTACCTTTTGTAGTACTTGGACTTGAAGGTCCAAGTCTGGTCGCTCAGTCAGTAATGCAGAGGGCTTGTTTGACTTACCAGCATACCCAAATTCTTTTCAAGAATTTATGATAGTCTTGGAGACAAGATTTATTCCTCTCAAGCCACCGAACATTGTTTTGGTGAAACTTCAATTTTGTGGTGTGGTAAAGAGTTAAAAGTTAATTTTCCTTTTTGCCTCAGCATGTTGAAAATAGGATTTGGTGTCAGACAACAAAAGTTGTCTGCAGGGGCATAATGATTATGACTACCATGGATTTCTCGGTTTACCACAATGTCTCAAAAAGTGGTTTAATGCAAGATGGCTTAACCCTTACCCTGCTAAATAAGTTACATAAAACTTTCAAGCCGATAGTAAAAACCCGAATGATGTATTTATAAACCTGTTTCTTGGAGAAAAATATCTCCTTATCGGACAGTGTAGATCCAAGATTACACTGCACAGAATGTGCAGTCTGATCGTGATCCACACTGTCCGCAAAAGGTCAGTGAGTTGCACTTAACAGCTTATGGGTTAAGATTGGGTGCTGGAGATAATGAGCAGAGACTTCTTGTCTAAAATCATTTTAACCATCTGCTTTAGTGGCCAGTGTAGATCAAGATCGGAATGCACAGTACATGCAGTCTAATCTTTGATATACGCTTTCCACTTTGCCAAGACGTTTGGGATAAAATTAGTCTTAGATATCGTATTTCTAGACTGAAAATGTCCTTATTGCTTATGTGGCATTCTAAAGGATAAAGTTTATAATTTTGAGTTTTTTTGTTTTAATTTATATTGAATTTCGTAAAGGGAATCATTTCATGATTTAACATTTTTTTATGCCTATTTTTCCTAACCAGATTGAAGGTGAAATCAAAGAAGATCCCTGGAGTGTCACAGCCAAGAAAATGTTACTCGAGTTTGCCAAGAAAATAACCCTCCCCAACAGTCCTCTAGATGAGATTATAGATCAGCTGGGCGGGCCAAGTAATGTGGCTGAGATGACGGGAAGGAAGGGACGTATTGTACGCCACTCCCCAAAAGACACTCCAAGATACGAGACAAGAACACCAGATACAGATGTGTATGGTGCAATTGACAGTTTGAATGTGCAGGAGGTTTGTGAATCAATTAGTTTACCAGATGACAATTTTTTTGCATCCTCATTAAAACATAAATTTTGCTTGTGAACAGATGAAATTTATTTGAGCTATGCTCTGAAAAGGGGGCTTAATACATCTGCGAAAAGTATTGACCCAGGTCAGCCTGTGCAGTCCACGCAGGCTGACTTGGGCCGAAACTTTTCGCTATTGGTCAATTAATTTTCTGTGTGCCAAAGGACCAGTCTACCTCATGATTAAGTCAAATGCTGAAAAAGGGTGGCTATTATGGATCCATAATTATGTGATGGCTTGCTCGATGCAATGGATCAAGGAGATGCATTAAGCCTCCTTTTGCTGGAGCATGACTCATTTTTTTTTTTTTAACCTGAAAGCATGATCAGCATATTCAATAAACCATACAGTTAGAACATCACTAATGGTTGGACAATAAGTTTTGAAGATCAGACTAAGGGGTTTTTACAGTCTGATCTTTGTCTACTATGTTTGAAAATCCTATACGTGCTAGGAGTTGTGTTTCTGACAAGGAGGGATGGGGTTTGTTTTTGTTATATCACTCAACATGGTAACCGAATAAAAATTTTTTTTTTTCATATGAAAGAATTTGGGACTTTATCTAATCATTTAACATACCATCCAACGTTTTAATTCTTAGGCTGCTAAGCATGACCGACTGACCTTTTGCGGACAGCATAGATCAAGATCAGACTGTATAGAACATGCAGTCTGATCTTGATCAACGTTGTCTGATAAGGAGACATCTTTTCTCCAAAAATACCTTTGAAATAGGAAAATTTGGGTTTATAGTATTGGCTTGAAAGATTAATTTCTTTTATTTAGTAGGATAGGGCTTAACAGCCTTAAGGTAGAGGGGCTTTTGAAAACATTGTGAAAAGGATAAAATGCCGATATCCAGCATTTTATCCTTTTCTCAAGATGTTTTCTGCTCTTTCAAAGATAAATTCCACCATTTGATCTACATTTAGTTTGTTCTCTGCAAATGTTTTCAGATACTAAAACTTTGTTATCAAGGAAAGGATCAACAGTTTCATGCATGTAAAAACAAATGATCCATGCTCTGGCAAAAGGGGGCTTAAAGCATCTCCGTGATTAATTATGCCAAGCAAGTCATTAAATGATTATGGATCCATAAAGTCCATTTTGTCTAACAACCGACTGAATCATGTGGTAGACTTGTTCTTGGACATGCATAAATATTGACTGATATTGAAAAGTTTCGGCCCAGGTCACCCTGCACGGACTGCAAAGGCTGACCTGGGTTGATACTTTTTGGAGATGCATTAAGCCCCCTTTTCACAGAGCATGTCTTACTTGTTGGTATACACGTTAAAAAAAAAAAAAACTGGAATTTCTCCATCATTTCTACTGTAGTATTACTCATTACATGGCCCGCAACATGTGAAACCTTTGGACATTTGCGTAAAGTGTCGTCCGGGATTAGTCTGCGCAGTCCGTGCAGGCTTATCCGAGACGGCACTTTACAACTACATAAGATTTTTTCATACAGTAGACGTTCGTGAAACAGAAAATCGCACAAAAACGGGAAATGTCGTCTCTGATTAGTCACAGTCTACACAGGCTGGTCTGGGAAGACACACTTTTACGCATATGTCTGAAAGCCCCTTTTGTGTTGCATGCCATATCCATTTCAGTCTTTGATTTTTGCAGAGAAACATGTTTATGGAAGGGAGGAAGTTTGTGGCTATTATATCCGATGCAGCTAGCACAGGTAGGAGAAATCTTAACCTTTAAAGTGCCGAATAAACCCTATGATCATTTTCATCCTAGAATAAACCAATATTATTGCAAATTCATGGCTACCTTTTGCCTGTAGTGTTTTAACATAGTGGAGAGTGTAGATCAAAGATCAGGCTGCATGTTTTGTGCAGCCTGATCTTGATCTACACTGGCCACAGAGGCAACTATATCAGTGAAAGGCGCTTTAAGGGTTAAAGGTAGATATAGCTAGTCTCTCATTACGCTTAGAACTGCAACTGAACCTATGTTTACTGGTAGACAAATTTTTAGAGAGCATAAAATTGCTGACAACAAATTTAATTGACTTAAATGGTTGGAACTGTCTTTGAAAGAGCAAAAACTTGTAGGAAACTCTGGTTGCCAGCATTTTCTCCTTTTCCCACAATCTTTTCAAAAGACTTCTTAGTAAGGCTTGTTAGAACTAGGGTTTGTTTTGTAAAGGATTAACCCAAAAACCTCATGAAGCAAATTAGCACCGATGATCTGGAAAACATGCTTTGGAAATTTCGCCATGTTCTTTTCGTCTTGTTGCAGACTACTTTCCAAAATATTGTTGTACAAGTAGAAGTTGCTAGTTAGAAGCAATTTCTCCGATTGTCACAGTGTTTCACTACAATGTTTTCAAAACCCTTCTTTCTCAGGAATGTTTAACAGAGATTGTTTGGTTAAGGGTTAACCCTTTATTCATGATGCTAATTCTGACTTATGTAGATTTTTCCAAAGTTGTCTGGTTTTATTTGGGGTGGGGTGTGTAATAAGTTAACAGATCTATATAATTTTCCCCTTTATTCAAAGGTATTTCTCTGCATGCTGATCACAGAGTAGCCAATCAGAGACGGAGAAATCACTTAACTGTTGAACTTCCCTGGAGTGCTGATAAAGCTGTACAACAGTTAGGCAGATCACATAGATCTAACCAGTCAAGGTATCTACTAATATTTTTGTAAGGAGAGAGCATAACTTCTTTAACAGAAGCAGATAACGAAATTTAGACATGTATTGAAAGTACTTACTTCAGATTACTGTGGATGGGATTTGTCTATGATAGGGTAGAAAACATTGGTTACCAGCATTTGATTCATTTTTCAAAATTGTTCTTACTCAGGAATTGTTTGGTACAGCAACAAATCTTTTCTTTATTTCCTAGAATTCAGATACATATATTATTATTGTTATCACCTGCAGATAGGAAATGGATGTTCTTTTAGTATTTACCATCTTCCCAGTCACCTGGCCTATCCCTCTGTCTGATTCAGTAGGGGATATTGTAACTTGTTATTTTGCCCTATTTCCTTTTTTTTGTAGACTGATCCCAATCTGGCTTGCTGTACATGTTTAGGGCTAAACTGTCTTCTAATTGGTGTACACTATTGATATGATATAAAACTAACTGTACTTGATTTTGTTACCTTTCCAGTGGACCTTTATATAAATTACTGACAACAGACCTTGGTGGGGAAAGGAGATTTGCTGCTGCTGTTGCTAGGCGACTACAATCTCTAGGTAAAAATCATAATCTTCACAGTGCCAGATAATCCAAATTGACTTTTTCGGGCTTGAAATAGGACCTGAAAAAATTGTAATTATACCCCCCAACTACGAAGTAGACGGGGTATACTGGTTTCTTCATGTCTGTCTGCCCGTCTGTCAGGTCCATCTGTCAATCCGTCCAGGTTTTGGTTTCCATAATCTAACTCAAAAGCCATTTGACCTAGTTCCCTGAAACTTTGTACAAGTGTTGCTCATGACCCTAGGATCCACCTTATTGTTTTTGGGTCAAAGGTCAAGGTCACAGATGAACTTTGTTTTGAAAATTATTTCCATGCTCTAACTCAATAGCTGTTTGACCTAGGACCCTGAAACTTTATGCAAGTATTGCTCATGAACCAAGGAGGTGCCCTATTTTTGGGTCACGTGGGTCAAAGGTCACAGTCACAGGTGAACTTTGTTTTGAAAATCATTTCCGTTCTTTCATTGTGCTGCTTCAGTGACAAGGTGCTGGTGGAGGTTATTGGTCCACTGTGTGACAGTTCTAGTTTCAAAGTTGCTCTCATCCCAAATTGCTTAGCATAGTAGAGTAGACTAAGATCAGATAGCACATTTTGTGCAATCTGATCTTGATCTGTACTGGCCACAAAGGCAACTGTAGTTGTGAAAGGCACTGAAAGGGCCATTATCAAAATTTTTCTAAAAGTTTTCCTTTGAATTTGCTTGTCTCTGTTAGGTCACTGCCCCCTCCCCCCGCAAGTTACAGAAGACATCTCAGAAGATAGTAAAATATTGATAGTCAGCATGAATTATGAATGAAAATATAAATGTAATTGAAAACTTTGTGGTAAATATGGAAATTAGTCATGAGGGGATATTTCTCATGGCCAGCAGTTTCTTCTACTGCCAGTTTGTATTCAAAAGTTGTTATTTGCAAGACAAAAGAAGTTGTATGCAGGTTTTACTGTGTAACATTAATCGTTTCCTTTATTGTCTTTCCGCAAAAAATATCTTTAAAATCGCAAAGTTTGGGTATATACTACCGGTTTGAAAGTTTCATTTCTTTCACTTAGCAGGATGGGGTTAATATCCTCTCAGGTTTTAGTTCTAAATACTAAAGACTACCTCAGTGATTGGCAAAGGTTTAAAGAACTGTCAACAGACAGTGTATTGAAACTGGTATTTGTGTATTAAAAGGGCAATGCAACAATGTTGGGTGGGGGTTTTAGCTGGAGCCAGCCCCTCCCCATATTTTTGTTTGGTAGGGGGGACATGTTTAAACCATTATCTGTTGTCTTCTACATTAACTACAGTCCAATTCTTGCATGACATCAAATTTTAAAGATCATTTTATGCTTTTGCAATCAGGCAGAATACTGAAATATACAAACAAAAATTCTGATAGTATATGGCAGCAGGTATTGCACTTACATAATCTTTCGCCTTAAATTACACAGGTGCTTTAACAAAAGGGGACAGAAGGGCCGCCACCGGGGCTGATCTGACAGAGTTTAACTTTGATACACAGTATGGCAGAAATGCTCTGAGAACAATGTATGCACATATTTGCAGGGTATGTAATTTTTTTTTTTTCTCTCAGAAAGGTTTTATTCTTTGTTTGCTTGTTTTACCCTTTGCACAAACAATCCTGTATTTTAACGATCCTGTTGATTAGGCCTTTTGTAGACATTGTAGGAAAAGTAGAAAATACTGGTTATTAGCATTTTCTTCTTTTCCCCCAACATTTTCGTCCGTATGTAAAAATTACACCTCATTTGTATCAATTTCAAGTTGTCATCTACAATTAATTTAGATTTGAGAAAGTCAACACTTTGTTGGGGTTAACTCTCTACTAAACAACATAATTTTTGACTTCGTTATTTGGGAAGCATTTGCAGAAGAAGGATTAAAATGTAGAAAACATTAAGGGAAACAGGAAAGTAAGTCCCTTGCATTTTTTTTGGCCATTTCCAATGATGTTTTCAAAAGCATTCTCCCAGAAGGCTGTTGAATCAAAGGACTGTCAGTCTCATTTTCTGCCTTTCCTACAATGTTTTCAAAATGCCTGTACCCTAAGGTGTTTAAAACTTCGGTTTCTTTGGTAAAGGGTGAAGGATACTTTTGGCCCTGATTATCAATACTATTTTATCTCTTCTGCCTTGAGCCACATAGATATAGAGAAGTGCTATGTTGGGATCCATTTGATATTGATGGTAGAAACTTGTACTTATGCACAAGAAATGTGTCTGAAGAACTGCTCATCTCCTATCTCCGCTGTTCCAGATCATGGATGTATTTTACGGCAGGTTATGTATTGTACAGAAGGTGAAGACCAAGATCAGCTTGATGAAGTGGAGTTTGATCTTAGTCTACACTCCCAACTTCTCTTTGAATTGTGCAACCATATGGTGCAGAGATACCAATAAATGTAACTAACTCTATTTTTGAGTATAATTTCATCATTGAGCTGGCATGATACTGGTTAGTGTAGCCACTTCTTGGGGCACATGATCAAACAGTACTTACCTTTATATGAAGAGCTTCTTATTGTTAATTCCAAAACTAAACCTCTGATAAGCTCATGTGACTCTGCATACTAACACTTTGCTAGATGGCAAAGTTTTAGACTGGTCTAAAATCAAAGCATTTGCAAACTACAACAATGGCTTAAATTACCAGAAGTGTCTGTGAAAGGGTAGAAAAATTGGGTGAAAAGGAAAGAAATGCTGGTTAACTGCAATTTCTTGATTTCCTACAGTGTTTTCCAAAGAGTCAGAGTCATTCAAATGTGATTGTTTGATACAGGGCTTACTGGCATTGTATAGCAAGTTTTGACTCCTTAACAAACAAAATTATAGACTTATCCAAATTGAAAGCATGGCAGATGACAAATCAAATGGGGCTTGAATGGTGGGATTTGTTTATGATAGTTCAGAAAACATTATGTTAAGAGGAGAAAAATGCTGGTTACTCCTTTTTTAAAATGTTTTTAACCCTTAGACTGCTAAGCACAACTTACTGACCTTTTGCAGACTTTGTAGATCAAGATCAAACTGCACAGAATGTGCAGTCTGATCTTGAATCTACTTTGTCCGATAAGGAGATATTTTCTCAAAAAAATAAGTTTGAAATAGCAAAATTTGGGTTTTTACTATCAGCCCGAAAGTTTCATTCAACTTATTTAGCAAGATAAAGGTTAAAAGTCTCTTCCCTTGGGATGGTTAAAACTCAGGATTGTGTGGTGAAGGGTTAAACCCTGCAGTGTTCAGATATAAATGTTCCTCAGCACAGAGTTTTTCTTCATTGCTACATAAGCTAAACAAAGTGCTATCTTTCTACACCTTTCTTTTGTAGAAACAGTTTGTGTCAGGTCTGTCACTGAAATCTATAACAGATAGTAAATATGATTTTGAGACCTTCAACAAACACATGCAGGTAATTTTTCATCCATTACTAAAACGGTCTGATGTGTTTACTTTTAGTTTTGGAAATCTGCAGTAATAACATAATACACTGTACTTTCACTGTTCTGAAAAAATAACCTATAAATGGAATGAAAAAATCATCCATAATTACGGACAAGTTTCATACTAAATTTGATCGATAAATCCAGCCATGAATTTGATGTTTAGGAAATAATCTAGTTGGCTAAATTCCATGTCTGAGAAAATCCAGCAGCATGAATTTGATGTCTAGGTAAATCATGTACATGAATTTGATATCTAGAAAAATCCAGCTGTACAAGTTTGACGTCTAGGTTGCCTAAGTTTTATATCTAGGTAAATCCAGTAAACCATTTACAAAACAATTCTGTGTTTTAATGACCCTGATGAAAAAATCTTGTGACAACATGGGAAAAGGAGAAAATTATGTGTACCAGCATCTGGGGAAAAAGGATATGCAAGTAGCCTGCTTGTTCTCTTCTTTTCCCACACTTTAAAAGTTTTGTCATGATGTAAATTAAGTCGCCATTGGTGTATGATATGCCCTACTTGCCCACAGGTAGTCACAAATGGCCCAGAGGTAGTCACAAATTTATTTGGTCACATGCTCTATGTCTGAACCGAGTGTTGGTTTGGTGCTAAACACTGTTTTCAACATTATTTTTGTTATTTTGCGGCAGCCAATTTACTTTTCTATGTGTTATTGGAGGTTCTGTTGCATTCTTCCCCGTGCACTGGCTGCTTTCTCCAATAAACACTGACACAACACGGGATAATGTTCAGCTGTGAGGGAGATGAATCATATCACAATGACTATCATCAGTCCCCAGAAAAAATTGGGCTGAATTTTTGAGTTACTGATATTGAAACATTCACAGCTGACCAGTTAAGTTTGGCTCAAATGCTGCAATTTTGTATTACCGGTAATTGAAAGGGAAGAAGCTATTTGAGAAATGGGGAGAATGCTGCTTGCCAACTTTGTCCTCCCTTTCTCACACTGTTTCTAAAAGTACTCTTCCTCAGCTTTAGAAACACAGGATTGTGTGGCAAAAGGTGAAAAGATGGAATGATTGAAATTTACGGAGAGCCGGTAGATGTAAACCTTTAATGTCTTTATTTACAGGAAAGTTTAGTATTGATGGGTCTAGTAGATATCGGTATGCTACAAACAGGTCCTGTGCTGAAAGAGAAGGACACTGGTGATGTCAGTAAATTTCTGAACAGGATTCTTGGATTGACTGTGGAAAAACAAAACATGGTTTGTGTTGTAGATTCTTAGCTTGGCTGTTTTTGATTGATTGAATGTGTTTTACACTGCTTTCAACATTATTTCAGTCATATCATGGTAACAGCTCACCTGTTCATGCTTTGAGTGAGGATTGAACCCTGGACCTTTAACTCTTTACCAAACGGCAAAATTTTAGATCAGACCAAATTGAAAGCTTTTGCAGACAACAAAATAAATGTGACTCAGAAATTGTAATTTGTTTTTAGAAGAGTAGAAAACGTTGGTTCCCAGCATTTTCTTCTTTTCCCACAATGTTTTCAAAATGCTTCTTCCTCAGGGTCGTAAAATATTGGATTGTGTGGTAAAGGGTTAAGTTAGAAATCCTCCACCTTATGACAACCTTGCCATGAAGGAACCTCTGCCATGGCATTGTGAACAGACTGTCATTTTCTTATACCTCTGTCATTATTAGATATACAAAGTTCAAACCCTTGCTACCTGTGAACTATCAAAGTGGACACCCTTAACAAAAGGGCATGTAACTCTTAAGATATTTTTAACACAGTTTTGTCCTTTTTTTAACTTAAAATATTTACTGAAAACCAAAGTAAATAAATCAAAGAGATCAAACTCCCAAGTATACATTAAAAAAAGTTCATACTCCAGTATTGTTTACAAAATATTTAATTCCAACTAGTTTTTTGTCATTTTTAACTTTTATCAAGGGCCATATCAAGCACTAAGAATCAATCATTTTCTTAATATCTCTGCAATTATTGAGCAACTGCAGCCAAGCATTGGCACCCAAATATCAAGCCTTTGTTTAATTCTAATTTTGTATATGGCTCTTGAAATTAATCGACTAATCCATTATCGTACAAGGTTTATTTTTCACAATCCAACATGAGACTTCCTTTTGAAAATAGTGTGTAGAATGCAACTACTGCTTCTGATTGGATGATATAATGTAGATAAATTATATGATTTTGTTAAAGATGAATTTTTGCCTTCAATTGAATTCTACCTATGTGATTAGAGAAGTAAGTCGAAACTCTTTACTGAATAATCATGTGTTTAACTCTTTAACACACGGCAATATTTTAGACTGGTTCAAATTGAAAGCATTTGCAGAAAACAGACTAAATGTGGCTCAAATGATTGGATTTATTTCTTAAAGATAGAAAAAGTTGTGGGAAAAGGAGGAAATGCTGGTTTCAAGCGTTTTCTCCCTTTAGCACAATGTTTTTAAAGGTCTAATTTCCCAGGGTTGTTAAAACTTGGGATGACCTTAGAGAAGAATGTGTTTGAAAACATCTTGAGAAAAGAACATGGTGGTAACTGGCATTTTCTCCGTTGGCCACAATCACTATTTCAAAGACAGAAGTCATCTTTTGAGCTACATATATTGAGCCATACTTTGTGAAAGGGCTCTTGATGCATCACCAAAAAGTATCGACCCATGTCAGCCTGCACAGTCCGCGCAGGCTGACATGGGTCGAAACTTTCTGCTATCTTTAGATATTCTGCATGTTGAAAGACCATTCTACCTTCAGTGCCAGACAAAATGGATATTATAGATGTATAATTAAGTGATGACTTGCACAGTGTCATGCATCACAGAGATACATTAAATGCCCTGTTCACAGAGCATGGCTCATGTCACAAATGCTGTCTATAAGGGCAAGTTTAAAGTTTCATCCTCTGGTAAAGGCTTGAAGGACTTTACCAATTTAGTGAGATTGTAAGTTTAAAGATACATCTATACTTGTTTTCAGTCAATTTTTAACTCATTTCATATGTATTTTAGCAAACGATAATCATTCATGTATCTTCATGACAAATGTTGCCTGGTTGCAAGGTTGCATAGATTACAAACAATAAAAAATGCATTTCCGTCAAAGAAATCACTGTTGTGATCTTTCTGGTTTTTAATCGAAGGTTTCCGATATATTTATTTATCCTTTACAAAATATATATAGGTAGTTTATATATGCTTACACAGATGACTAAATATTGACCCATTCTACAGTCTATCAAATTTTTATATCATTTATTCTGTAGGCTGTAAGGATGTATGTTTAAGCACAGTTGGGACTGTACAAATGAATTGCTTTATCTTTTTTCAGATATTTACATATTTTACTGAGTGTTTGAAGCTTACCATTCAAAATGCTAAGAAGGAAGGGAGGTAATTGGTTTTATTGACCGAGAGCTATTATTTTAATTCTTTATACAGCATTTTACTCAATTTTCTGCAGTGTTTCAGTTATATCATGACAACAGGTCATCTGATTTTGTCTTTCCTGGATTTCACCTTGCCCAAGGACATTCTCATTGGACTGGTACAGCTTTATACATAGATCCCACCAGATTTCCATTGTTCAAATCCAACATCTTAACCGTTTATCACACATTTCCAAAGTTTTACCATCTCTAATGAAAAGGGCTTTTGAAAATATCATGGGAAAAGAAGAATATTTTCTCTTTTTCCCACAATGTTTCATATAATTTTATAGACAAATTTCATCATTTGAAGCACCTTTAAATTGTCATCTGCAAATACCTTCAGTTTGGACAAGTCAGTGTTTTTCTCATTTGGTAAAAGGTTAACCTTTATCCTGCTGAATAAATTAATCTTTCAAGTCGATAGTAACAACCTAAATATTGCTATTTCAAAGTTATTTTTTGATGAAAAAATATCTCCTTATCGGACAGTGTAGGTCCAAGATCAGACTGCATGTTCTGTGCAGTCTGATCTTGATCTACATTGTCCGCAAAAGGTCAGTGAGTTGTGCTTAGCAGCCTAAGGATAAACAGCTGTGCCATGAAGGAGTCCACTGTAGTTATCTAAACCCTTTAACTCTTTACCAAACAAAAGAAATGTTTCTCAAATGATCGAATTTGAGTCTAAATGGATTGAAAACATTGTGGGAAAAGAGAAAATGCTGGTTTTACTGGCATTTTCTCCTTTTCCTACTATGTTTTCCAAAGCTTGCCTCCTCAGGGTCTTTACAATCCGAGATTGTTTGAAATAAGGTTAAAATCAAATATCTAGGGATTATTATTAGTTACTAGCATTTTATCCTTTTCCACAGTGTCTTCAGAAGCATTCTCAGTCAGGGATGTTAAAACTCAGGATTCTTTTATCTCTATAGTTTCAAAAAGTATGTTCTGCAGAAGCACAAAAAGTCATTCTGATTCAGTGATTTGGAAAAATGAGGATGTTTCTTGTCAAATTTTACACTCAATTTCAGGTACAATGAAGGACTCCTGGATATTACTGCATCATCTGTTGAAATGATAGGAAAACCTGTTGAGATATTTAAAGACTGCACAAAGGGTCAGACCAGTACAAAGTAATTATGAGTTTCTTTAACACTTTACCACATGATCCTAAGTTTTAATGACCCTGAGAAAGAAGCCTCTTGAAAACATCATGGGTAAAGGAGAAAATGCTGGTAACCAGCATTTTCTCCTTTTCCTACAAACATTTCTACTCTTTCAGAGGCAGTTTCTATCATTTGAGCCACATTTAAATTTTTGTCTGCAAATGCTTTCAATTTAGACAAGTCTATATTTTTGTCATTATGTAACAAGTTGATAGATAGGGTTTTCCCCCAATATGCACCAGTGTTTGTTTTATGCAGATTTCAGCTGTAATTTAGTTATATTTTCACAGCTTGTACATTTATGTATGCATTTCTGTTTTCATTTTTGCCAGTACTACATACAACTTTCTTTTCCAAGCCATAGGCTGCTTTACATATAAATATCACAAACCAGTGATGGTATGGTTTTTAATTTCGTAAATGCTAGTAAATTTTTAGCGTGACTGTTTCGATATTTTATAATATCTTTGTTAGTACTGAAGATATTTACTTTTCAAATTTGGACTAGTTGATAACTATCAAAAGGGGGAACCAATACAATAGCAGCAGGTAACTATTGTTATATTTTTGACACAGTTATGTCTCTTTTTCATCTTGGAATTTTCAAAAAACTTTGAATACCTCTGCCATTAACGAACATAATTACTTTGAACTTGGATTATTTGTTAACTATTAACAAGGGAACTCATACATCAGGGGCAGGTAACCATCAAAACATTGATATACAGTTATGCCCCTTTTTAGCTCACCTGAGCTAGAAGTGCTCAAGGTGAGCTTTTGTGACATGCAGGGTCTGTCAAGTGTCTTGTGTCATCCTGGTCATCAACATTTACCTTGTGTGCACACTATAGGCCACATTTTCAGTCAGATAGTCATGAAACTTGGTCAGAATGTTTGTCTTGATAAAATCTTGGACAAGTTTGAAATTGGGTCACGTTGGGTCAACAAATAGGTCACTAGGCTAAATCTTAGAAAAAACCTTGTGTGCACCCTAGAGGCCACATTAGATGCTCTTGAAACTTGGTCAGAATTTTTGCCTTAATAATATGTCGGACAGGTTTAAGATTGGGTTATGTTTGGTCAAAAAAGTAGGTAGATGAGCCAAACCTTAGAAAAACTTTGTGTGCACTCTAGCGGTCAAATTTTAAGCCTGATACTCATGAAACTACTTCAGGTTATTTGTCTTTATGATATCTCGGACAAGTTCGAAATTGAGTCATGTCGGTCCAAAAAGTGGGTCACTGGGCCAAATCACAGAAAAACCTAGTGTGCACTCTGGATGCCACATTTTTAGCCTGATACTCATGAAAGTAGGTCAGATCATTTGTCTTGATGATATCTCAGACAAGTTTGAAATTGAGTCATGTCGGGTCAAAAAGTAGGTGACCGGGCTAAATCTTAGGAAAACCTTTTGTGCACTTTAGAGGCCTCATTTTTAGTCAGTTATTTATAGAACTTGGTCAGAATGTTTGTCTTCATTATATCTTGGACATGATTAAAATAGGGTCATGTTGGGTCAATAAGTAGGTCACTGAGACAAATCTAAGAAAAGCCTCTAGAGGCCATAATTTCAGCCTGATACTCATGAAACTTGGTTAGAATGTTTCTCTTGATATCTTGCACAAGTTCTAAATTGGGTTACATTGGGTCAAAAAGTAGGTCACTGGGTCAAATCTTAGAAAAACCTTATGTGCACTGACTGTAGAGGCCACATTTTCAGCCTGATACTCATGAAAGTCAGAATGTTTGTCTTGATGATGTCTTGGACAATTTCAAATTTGGCCATGTCAGGTCCAAAAGTAGGTCCAAAAGGTCCAAAAGTAGGTCACTTACACTCATGTGTTTCACATCATTAGAACCAGGATCTCTTCAGCTTTATAAACTGTAGATGACTTTACTCAGGTGAGCCCTTTAGGGCCAATGGCCTTCTTGTTTATTATCCCCGCTGAAGGCGCATGTGGTGCTCTTGTTGCTTTTCATTTGATGGTCTTGACATCAACAGTGTTAATGCAGATTTCAATTTCACAGTAAAACAATCATCTAGCAGGAAAAAAAAAAAACTTTTTTAACAGCTGCTATTGCTCACCTGATATCTTTCATGTGCTGCTTTTGATTCCAAGATTGGACTTGAAATGTGTAGTTTGCTGTAGGAACTGGACCTTTAGCTGGTCTAGTCAAACCTATTGAATGAAAATCTGTCTTTTTACCCTTAAAGCACCTTACACAACTATAGGTGCATTTGCCGCCAGTGTAGATCAAGATCAGACTGTACAAAACATGCAGTGTGATATTTGATCTACACTCTCTGCTCTACTAAAACATTCTAGACAAAATCAACATTGATACTGCATTTTATTGCGTCTTGTTTTTTAGATTTAAAATGCCTGTAATGTTTATTTGGCTCTCTAAGGGTTGATAGATTGTATTTTCAGCCTTTGTTAGAGGGCAAGTTTATTTAGTTGGCACTGAAAGTGCTGACCCTTCACCAGTCGAAAAACTTCAACCCTTTACCAGATGACAAAATTTTAGCCATGTCCAAATTGAAAGCATTTGCAGACGACAATTTCAGTGTGACTCAAATGCTGCAATTTTTCTTTGATAGGCTAGAAAACATTGTGGGAATAGGAGAAAATGCTGGTTACCAGCATTTTCTCCTTTTCCCACAATGTTTTCAAAAGCTTTCTTTCTCAGGGTTGTTGAAATTCAGGATCGTGTGGTTAAGGCTTAAGGACAATGTTTTCCACCATCCAAGACAAGTCTCATCATTTGAGTCATAATTTGTTGACTTCACTCGTTTTTAATTTGAGCGATTGTAAAATATTGTCAATATGGTAAAGAATCAAGTAAATTTTGTTCCACTTACAGACTTGTGGAGCTAAATATTGATCGTGGGATGAGCTGGGAACAGGCAGTGGTCAGGGCAGATCTTCATCATCAGAAACAGGATGGTTTTTATATTTCCAAGAGAGATGTATGGGGTAAGAGAATGTACATACTGGCCACACAGAAAGAAAATTCAACCCATCTCTTTAGAATTGCCAGGTAGGTTATCTTCTATGAGTTATTAGTGTTTGGAGGTTAACTCTTTACTAAACAACAAAATTTTAGACTTGTTCTAATGTTGAAAGCGGCGTAAAACACCATTCAGTCAGTCAGCCATTCAGTTATGCTTGTCCATTTTCAAAGCATATGCAGGCTGCGTATTAAATATGGTTCAGAATTATAAGATTCATCTTTGAAAGGACTGAAAACATAGTGGGAAAAGAATAAAATGCCAACATTTTATCCTTTTCCCACAACGTTTTCAAATGCATTCTACCACAGGGCCTGTAAACTAGGGATTGTGTGGTAAAGGGTTTACTCTTTTCTTTTCCAAATAAACAAGTTTGACTTCTCTAATTTCGGATTTCTATATTCAAGTATTTAGGCCCTTATACATAGTTTCATAAAATATGCAATTTATGTGAGTCATGCTCTTTAAAAAGGAGGCTTAATGTATCTGCGAAAAGTATCAACTCATGTCAGCCTGTGCTCTCTGCGTAGGCTGACTCGGGCCAAACCTTTTTGCCACTGATCAATTTTCTGTATGTCCAAGGACCAGTCTACCTCATGATTCAGTAGGTTGATAAACAAAATGGATTTTATGGATCTTTTATACTGTGATGACTTGCCAGGTATCATGCAGTATAGAGATGCATTAAGCCCTCGATTGCCGGAGCATGGCTGATATACAGTGAGTGATGTTATTGTAAGAAATTTAAGTCAAGCATTTTTACTTCTTAGCTCACCTGAGCACGAAGTGCTCAAGGTGAGCTTTTGTGATCGTGCCGTGTCTGGCGTCCGGCGTGCGTCGTCAACTTTTACCTTGTGTACGTTCTAGAGGCCACATTTTTCAGTCTGATACTGATGAAAGTTGGTCAGAATGTTTGTCTTGATGATATCTGGGATGAGTGTGAAAATAGGTCATGTCTCGTCAAAAACCAGGTTACTTGGTCAAATCTTAGAAAAATCTTGTGTACACTCAAGAGGGCACATTTTCAGTCCGATACTCAGGAAACTTGGTCAGAATATTTGTCTTGATGATATCTTGGATGAGTTCGAAAATAGGTCATGTCTGTTAAAAACTAGGTCACTAGGTCAAATCTTAGAAAATCCTTGTGTACACTGTAGAGGCCATATTTTCAGTCAGATACTTATAAAAGTGAGTCAGAATGTTTGTCTTGATATCTCGGACAAGTTTGAAAATAGGTTATGTCAGGTCAAAAACTAAGTCACAAATTCTAATCTTAGAAAAACCTTGTGTAAGTTCTAGAGGGTACATTTTCAGTCCAATACCCATGAAACTTTGTCGCAATATTTTTCTTGATGTCTTGGACAGGTTCGAAAATGGGTCATGTCAGGTCAAAAACTAGGTCACCAGGTCAAATCTTAGAAAAACCTTGTGCACGCTCTAAAGGCCACATTTTCATTTCCCTACTCATGAATCTTGGTCAGAATGATGACATCTCGGTTGAGTTCGAAAGTGGGTCATGTCGGGCCAAGAACTAGGTCACTTGGTCAAGTCTTGTAAAAATCTTGTGTATGCTCTAGAGGCTACATTTTCAGTCCGATACCCATGGAACTTTGTCAGAATGTTTGTCTTGATGATATCCCGGATGAGTCCAAAAATAGGTCATGTCAGGTCAAAAACTAGATCACTAGGTCGAATCTTACAGAATCCTTGTGTATGCTCTAGGGGCCACATTTTCAATCAGATACCTATGAAAATGAGTCAGAATGTCTGTCTTGATGACATCTCTGACAAGTGTGAAAATGGGTCATGCTGGGTCAAAAACTAGGTTACTAGATCAAATCTTACCAAAAACCTTGTGTATGCTCTAGAGGCCACATTTTCAAGCACATAAACAAAAGATGGGGCTTCTTGGCATCTTTTTACCTAGTTTTGAATTTCATTATTCTGCTAGCAACTTTTCCTTGGACTGATGGTACTGTCATCTTCACAATAATCCCCATACTTTAAATGTAAAAAGTGGCATGAAATTTAACTCTTTAAATGTTATGAAATTAAACTCTTTACCAAATGACAAAATTTTAGACTAGTCCAAATTGAAAGCATTTACAGACGACAAATTAAAGTGATGAAATTTGTCATTGATAGGTTAGAAAACATTGTGGGAAAAGGAGAAAATGCTGGTTACCAGCATTTTCTCCTTTTTCCCACAATATTTTCAAAAGGCCTCCATCTCAGGGTCATTTGAAGTCAGGATTGTGTGGTAATGGGTTAAATGCATTGTAACATGTGCATTGTTTTACTCTTGGCCGGCACAGGACTTTTAAAGCTTATAAACATGACCAAATCTATGTTGCGATTGTTAAAAATTTAAATCTGGCAGGATATGTGTAAACTTTGTTGTATTGTTGAATTTTGTTCCAGACCCAACACAGGCCTGTCTGTGTTTGACGAGGAAAGAAATGATTTGTTTACTAGATATCAGCCCATAGGGAGAGAGGAAGCAGGTCAGATATCTTATTTGTCATGAATAGCTTTAAAATACTTGGCTGTCATAGCCATGTTGTCTTTGAAAACTCTGACATTCACTCGTATCTTTGACATTACTGACGATATGAACCATGCTCTGTGAAAAGGGGGCTTAATGCATCTCCGAAAAGTATCGACCCATGTCAGCCTGCACAGATTTGGGCCGAAACTTTTTGCTATTGGTCAATTTTCTACATGTCAAAGGACCATTCTATCTCATGATTGAGACAGTTGTTCGACAAAACGGATTTTATGGATCCATAATAAGATGACGACTTGCTTGGTATCATCTATCACGGAGATGCATTAAGCCCCCTTTTGCTAGAGCATGGCTCATATGTACTTCAAACTGAGGCTGGTTGTAAACTGTCAGAAAAGAAACCCATACAAGAGGGGCAGGTAACTCTCAAAATATTTTTGGCACAGTGATGCCCGTTTTACAACTCAGAATTTTCCACTTAAAAAAATGAACCCTTTACCACACAATCCTGACTTTTAACGACCCTCAGGATGAAGCCTATTGAAAACACTGTGGGAAAAGGAGAAAATGGTGGTGACCAGCATTTTCTCCTTTTCCCAAAATGTCTTTTACTGTATCAGTGAAAAATCTCATTGTTTGAGCCACATTGAAATTATCGTCTGCAAATGCTTTCAATTTGGACTGGTCTGAAATTTTGTTGTGTGGCAAAGGGTTAAGCAGCCAAGCACTGGCATACATGTGTGGTGCTTTTGTTTTTATTTTGACCTTTTTTTTTCCTTTTTGTTTAACTCTTTACCAAATGACAGAACCATAGACATATTCAAATTGAAAACATTTTCACATGGCAAAATAAATGTGACTCAAAAATGGAAATTTCTTTGGGGAAGGATAGAAAACATTGTGAGAAAAGGAGAAAATGATGGTTGCTAACATTTTCTCCTTTCCCCACAGTGTTTTCAAAAGCTTTCTTTCTCAAGGTTGTTAAAAGTCAGGATCATGTGGTACAGGGTTTGGCAAACAAGGGTACATTTACATTCACTTTTCTATCTGCCTGTACATCTATCAACAATTTCAGTTGACTGCATGGTCATAATCTCTTCGCCTATATGCCATACAATTCCTATTATTGCTTTCCTGCAGTTTTGTGTGGTGTTTGTGGTTATGAAGTAGAGTGTTAGCCTCATGATTATAAGGTCCTAAGTTCGATTCTTGGGTGTCAACTGAAGGACTGTTCGCTCGCCCACACATTAGGCACTATTTACTGGTGTAGTTTCCAGGAATCAGAATCAAGAGAGATTAGTATAAGTTGCAAAACCTTGTTTCTCAATCGATGTAAAAGGAATATGAGCCATGCTCTGAAAAGGGGGGCTTAATGCATCTGCAAGAAGTATCAACCCAGGTCAGTCTATGCAGTCTGCGCAGGCTGACCTGGGTCGAAACTTTGCTACTGGTCAATTTTCTGTATGTCCAAGGACCAGTTTACCTCATGGTTGAGTTGGTATTATAAAAAAAAAGTGGCTAAAATGGATCCACAAATACATGATGGTTTGACTGGTAGCATAAATCACAGAGATGCACTAAGCCCCCTTTTGCCAGGGCAATGCTCATATGTTTAAAACTAAACTAATTGCTTTCCTGTCTAAGTGTGACACAGCCATCTGCAGATCTGTGTTTGATTTTAGAGTTACCATTAACTTTGATAAAGTATCAGCAGCTGTTATACAGAACTATTTTGGCTTAAAATTTAACCCTTTACCACACAAGAAAATTTTAGATTCATCTGGATTTAAAGCATTTACAGTTGACAAATGTGTCCTAATTGCTAAGACTGTTTTAGAAAGGGTAGAAAACATTATGGAATAAGGAGAAAATGCTGTGTACCAGCATCTTCTGCTTTTCCCACAATGCTTTCCATGGCTTTCTTTCTCAAGTTTGTTAAAATTTCCGATTATGTTGTAAAGGGCTGATGTAAGCCTTCTTACCAAGGGCACTTGTATACCTTCACCTGGAAGAGAAATAAAAGTGGTTGTTGCTACTGCAAATAGTGGAGAGTGGCTTAGTTTTACAATTTATCCATACAATCTGCCAATAAAGTTGGGGAAAAAAAAAAAACATGTATAGAGAAGCCTTTGATAATGCGTACATGACTAATTATAAATATAACAATGTTTCATGTTTCAGAAAAAGGCTGGAAAAAACAGTATGAAAAAACAAAGGATAGTTGTGTTCATGGCACTCATTGTAAGAACAAGGGATATTGTAAAGGTATGAAATATACATGGGCTGCACTGTGGGAAAAAAGGGTTGTGTCTTTGTAATGCATTATTGCAAGCAAGTTGTCACATAACATTGTAGAGCCTACTTGGGGTGAGAGAGAGATAGTTGTTACAATGTGACTTGGTCACTGCGGTGTATGTGTGTGCATCTATGCATACGTGTGTTAGTCCAGATTTGTCTGGGCTGGAACCTCTACATTTATCAATGGATTTCAAAATAATTTGGCAGAATTGTTGTCCTTGATGAGTAGAAGTGCTGTTTCAAATAGTTGTTCTGGTAGGTCCAAGGTCAAGGTCACACTTGAAGGTAAAATGATAAAATTGTTATACATATAGCTTGTTCAAGCTACAGTTTCTAAATTTATCCATGGACTTCAAAATAATTTGGCACAAATTGCTGTCCTTGTTGAGTTTTGACTTGTTTCTCAATTGATGTAAAATAAGTATGTTTAAACTAAACTAAAATTGTCATAAATTGAGCATCTCGAAGCCTAGCTTCTATATTTATGGATGCATGTAAAGATTGATGGATTTCAAAATAATTTTGCACAATAGTTCTCCTTGTTGAGTTTTGACTTGTTTCTCAATCGATGTAAAATAGATATGTTTAGACTAAACTAAAATTGTCATAAATTGAGCATCTTGAAGCCTATCTTCTATATTTATGGATGCATGTAAAGATGATTTTGCGCATTTGTTCTCCTTTACCAGCAGAAGAGCAGATTATATCATTTGTTCAGGTAGGTCCAAGGTCAAGGTCACACTTAAAGGTCAAATGATAAAATTGTCAGACATATATATAGCTTGTTCTAGCCACAACTTATACATTTATCAATGGATTTAAAAATAATATGGTACAATTGTTCTCCTTTACAAGTATAAGTGCCATTTGAATCATTTGTTCAGGTAGGTCCAAGGTCAAGGTCACACAGAGGTCAAATTATCGAATTGTCGTTAATAGAACATGTCCCGAGTCATAAATCCTACATCTCAGATGGAGTTCAAAATAATTTGACACAATTATTCACCTTCATAAGTAGAATTGCCATTTAAAGTATTTGATCATTTAGGTCCAAGACCAAGGTCACACTTTAAGGTCAAACAATAAATCATCATAAATACATATTGTCCAAGCCATAACTTCTACACATATGGATGGATTTCAAAATAAGTTTGCACAACTGTTCGTCCTTATGAGAAGATGTGCCTTCCAAAAATTTGTTCAGGTACGTCCAAGGTCCAAGTTCACACTTAATTGTCAAATGATAGAATTTTTGACAAGTTTTCTACATAATGGGTAGTAACTGTTTCTCTGAATTATTCACTTTGGCAGTTTCAAGGTCAAGGTCATACTTGAAGGTCATAAATTATGCTTCATTTTGTTCATTGATAGGGAATACTCCTATCCCCATGAAAATTTGAAAACAAAGGAATCTGAAAAAAGCAGATGTGCAACGAGTGATTACGATTTTTCCAAGTGTAACTTATGAGGCTTTAACTCTTTACCAAACGACAAAATTTTAGACTGGTACAAATTGAATGCATTTGCAGATGACAAAATAAATATGACTGAAAAGTTGAAATTTGTTTTGGAAAGAGTAGAAAACATTATGGGAAAAGGAGAAAATGCTGGTTACCGGCGTTTTCACCTTTTCCCACAATGTTTTCAAAAGGCGTTTTTCACAGGGTCGTTAAAAGTCGTGATTGTGTGCTAAAGGGTAAATAACTCCCCCAGGGTGGGCTCAACATGCTGACCCTGGGCAACCTTCTAGTGTTTAAAAGCTGGCAGTATTATGAAGTAGGGTGGTCCTTTGACAAGCAGAAAGTTTACCAATATCAAAAAATTTCAACCCAGGTCAACCTATGTGGACTGCACGGGCTGACCTTGGTCAGTAATCTGTGCAGATGCATTAACTCTTTCCCAAACGACAAAATTCTACACTAGTCCTAATTCAAAGCGGTTGCAGATGACATAAAATGTTGGTCAAACGACGGAATTTGTGTCTGGAGGTTAGAAAACATTAGGGGAAAAGGAGAAAATGTTGGTCATCAGTATCTTCTCCTCTTCCCTCAATGTTTTCAAAAGATTTCTTTCTCAGGGTTGTTAAAACTTGGGGTAGAGTGGCAAGGGGTTAAACCTCCTTTTCACAGAGCATGACTCACATGCACTGTCAAATATGAGGACCAATTAAATATTTCAATACATGTATTGTCTTTTAATTGTTTACCTCCTGCAGACAGCTCTTTGAGCCTTTCTAGAGATCACTTTTGGAAAAATGTGACAAAAGGAGATATTGCCTATGATGAGCAAGATTCCGTTTTACCAAAATATTTTCACGTACATATATTCATGTATTTAACTAGTTATCTCAATTTTACAAGGATATTTTTAAAGTTGTCTACAGCAAATTTGTAAGTGTGGTAAGAAGTAAAATTTTGTGATGATAAATAGTTTTCTAAAGTGAGCCTATATTGAATGACAAACTGTTGTTGGAGTCAGGATGTAGTAAATCCCTTTACCAAATGACAAAATTTTAGACTTGCTTATTTTGAAAGCTTTAGCAGACGACAAGATAAATGTTACTCAAAAATAGAAATTAACCTTTGGAAGGATAGAAAACATCGTGGGAAAAGGAGAAAATTCTGGTTACCAGCATTTTCTCCTTTTCCTACAATGTTTTCAAAAGGCTTCTTCCTTGGGATCGTTAAAACTCAGGATTGTGTGGTAAAGGGGTATGGATTAAAGATGACATGCCAGTTCAGCTACAATGCTCAGAAACCACAAAGCAAATTGTAAGGGTTTTTTTTTTTTTCTTGAAAATTGAAGAACATCAGACTTCACATAATGTTCTTATTCTAAAAGGCAGCGTAAGGTATATTGGATAAGGTGTAGGTCCTGATCCGGCTTTATCCCTACACTTGTGGGAGACATTGGTGTACAGGTAGAGCATTGACCTCTTCCAACATCTTCTCCATTTCCCGGAATGTTTCCAAAAGCCTTCCAGCTCGTGGTTAATGCATTTTCTTTTCTTCTACAGTTGGAAGTCGATGCTACAGACTCCATCTTCTGTGTGGCAGTATTGTATCAATGATGAACATACTGGAAAATACTCTTAACAGATACGCTCCCTCTTTGAATCTGAGGTACAGTGGTTTTTTGTTTGTATTTATTACAGTTAAATACAGTTGACTTTTATGCTGTTATTTGTGAGGATGTTTTGTGAAGGAGTGCATTTATTTCATGCTTTCTGGTAGAATATCAAGAAATAGCGGTGAAAATATTTTTCGATATTACACGGGTACGACCAGTGAGAATACCGATTTCATGACGGAACTACTTTTTCCCCTCAAAAAAAGGTGTTAGAAGCATGAAATAAATAGAATATTTGTTTTTTTTTGGTGAAAGATCAAAATTTATTTCATCGAGTGAACATCATCGGTAATATTTTCACGAGTGCAACCACTCGTGAAAATATTACTGATGATGTTCACTCGATGAAATAAATTTTGATCTTTCACCAAAAGAAACAAATATCCTCTATATATTATGTGCAGTCTCATGTTGGTTAACACCACTTCTCCAATTATGGTTACATTGATATTATTTCCTTCAAATGTCAATGTATATGAGCCAAGCTGTGGCAAAAGGGGGGCTTAATGCATCTCTGTAATGCATTGTACCTAATAAGACATTACACAATTAGGAATCCATGCAATCCAATTTGTCTAACAACTGTCTGAATTTTGAAGTAGATTAGTCCTTTGACATGCAGAAAATTAACTAGTAGTAAAGTGTTTGGGCCAAGGTCAGCCTGTGTGGACTTACTGCAGATGCATTAAGTCCCCCTTTCACAGAGCATGGCTTGTGTGAGTGGCACTCTGGGAAAAGGTGGTTTAATGCATCTTTGCAATGTATTATACCAAGAAAGTCATTGGATGATAAATATCCAATTTCTAAAAACTCGGAATTGTGTGGTAAAGGGTTAAAAAGGGGAACTTGTAGCAGAAGTGCAGGTAACTCTGGACACGTTTTTGATAGTTATGCCTGTTTTCAAATTAGCGCTGTTGCTGAAAAGCACTCTTATCCAAGCGCTAGCACCTGCATGCAGTGCTGTGACAATACAGCTGATCAGCAGATTACTTCTTGTCCGTGTCTGTACAATTGAGCCATGCTATGTAAAAAGGGGGGTTTAATGTATCTGCAATAAGTATCAGAACAGGTCAGCCCTTGCAGTCCGCTCGGCTGATCTGGGTGGAAACTTTTTGCTATTGGTCAATTTTGTGTATGTCAAAAGACCAGTCTACCTGATGATTCAGGCTGCTTTTAGACATGATGGATTTTATGGATTCTTACTTAACTCTTTACCACGCAATCCCGACTTTTAACGACCCCCAAGTGAGAAAGCTTTTGAAAACATTGTGGGAAAAGGAGAAAATGCTGGTAACCAGCATTTTCTCCTTTTCCCACAATGTTTTCTACCCTTCCCAACACAAGTTTTAGTTTTTGAGTCACATTCATTTTGTCGTCTGCAAATGCTTTCAGTTTGGAAAAGTCTATAATTTTGTTGTTTGGTAAAGAGTTAAGTGTTGACTTGCTTGGTATATTACATCACAGAGGTCATAGTGGGGTCGGTGCATCTCCTTGATCCATTATACCAGCAAGTCATCAATAATTATGGATCCATGAAATCCATTTTGTCTAACAACCGGCCAAATTCTGAAGTAGATTGGTCCTTTGACATGCAGATTGATCAGGCTGACATGGGTCCATATTTATGGCTCAAGTATGTAGGAAAACAGAGAAAATGGGGATAGTCAGCATTTTCTCTTTTTCCCCAAAATATTTCTTTCTCATCAAAAACAAATCTCACTGTTTTAGCCATATTTTATTTCTAGCCTGCAAATCATGTTAGGTCATTTCATTTTGGACCAGGCTAAAATTTGTTGTTTTTATGCACTGAGAGTTACAAATTGGAATGGAATGTATGATTTTTGTTTATCACAGTAAGTCAGAGTCAACAATTCGAGTGGTAAGAGTACAGCTGAATGATGGAGAGAGAGTTGTAGGCGTAAGATACCCAAAACTTCTCATTTCTGAGGTCGAAAAGGTTTTAAAGGAACAAAAATTGTTGGAAACCTATCAACAACAGGTAGTATGTAGATATACATGTACATTAATACATATTTTTTTAAATCATAGCCCTATTATCTTTGTGTTGTCTTCAGGCAAAAACTTGGACATTTATTAATACAGATATTTATAGCTCATATATTTATTTCAATGCTTTGAAAACATTGTGAAAAAAGGAGAAAATGCTCCTTTTCCTACAATGTTTTGTACCCTGTCAAGACAAATTTTAATGATTCGGACACTTTGAAACTGTTATGTGCAATTACCTCTAATATGGACAAGTCTTAAATTTTGCTGTGTCAATAAAGTTTAACAGTTTTACCAATATGAGACTGTTCTGTAAGTTAGACACCTCCAGTAAATGATGAGAGCATATTCACAAAAGTTTGTTATAATTTGTGCAAGAGAACATTTCTAATTTAGATACTTTTTGATATTATTATTCTCTTTGACTTTAAAAGTGTGAACTTAAAATTTTTTTTTTGATATTTTTGTCAACATGCAGTTGTATAGAACATTTTCTGTCAGATCTTGTTTAGAACATTTTATGATGTTCAACTGTGATGAAATTTGGCATGTTTGCATTTTCATGCTCTTGACAGGATTTAAGTTAAGCATATAAGCAATGTGTAGTCCTTGCATTAGTCCATATGTCTGTCTATGCACAGGCCTTTGAATCTTGATTGGTCAATCACAAAACACCACAATTTTCATTGCTGATCATTGAAAACAGTTACTAAAAATAGCTTACTGGCACATTTCCCCTATATTATATTTAGTAACACAAGGTGTGCAACGAAATCAAAGCAAGTCTGACTACCTATCCCCTTTGAACAGGGGGCTATTTAAATGAAAACAGAAAAAACCAACATAGGGATTGGTGCAGGTGGATTCAGAAATGCTTTTTTACCTCCACTGGCCGAAGGCCAGCAGGCTTATGTCATGGCCCGGTGTCCGTCGTGCATCCATGTGTCAGTGCTGTCATCCGTCCGTCCGTGCGTCCGTCCGTGCGTTAACTTTTATTTCAAACATCTTCTTCTCTAAAACTACCCATCCAATTTTCACGAAACTTCACAGAAATGATCCTGCCATGGTCCTCTTCAGAATTTCTTGAAAGAATTTGATTCCTTAAAAAACTCTGGTTGCCATGGCAACAAAACTGAAAAATATTGGAAATCTTTAAAAATCTTCTTGTCTGAAACCATAAGGCATAGGGCTACCAAATTTGGCATGTAGCTTTATGTAGTAGACCTCTATCAAGTTTCTTCAAATTATAGCCCTGGGGTCAAAATTGGCTCTGCCCCAGGGGTCACAAGTTTTACATAGGCTTATATAGAGAAAACTTTAAAAATCTTCCTGTACCTAGCCATAAGGCCTAGAGCTACCAAATTTTGCATGTAGCTATATCTAGTGGGCCTCTACCAAGCAGGCCAAAATTTTTGCCCTGGGGTCAAAATTGACCCCGCCGCAGGGGTCACAAGTTTTACATGGGCTTACATAGTGACAACTTAAGAAATCTTCCTGTTTTGATTTTTTTTTTGAAATTAGCCTTACATCAGGGGTCTTATGTTTTACAGAGACTTCATATGGACAAAACTTGAAAATTACCTTATTTATAACCATACAGCGTAGACTTGTATTATCTTGGCATGTTGCTTTATCTTGTGGATCTCTACAAGGGTTCAAGTAATTATAGCTCTGGGATCAAAAATGGCTTTGCCCTGCGGGTCTCAACTTTCACATGGGCTTTTACAGAGAAAACTTTGTAAGTCTTCATTTTCGAAACCATCTGGCTCAGAATTGAAATGTTTAGTATTTATGGTTTATATTTATAAGCCAGTGGAGCGATACAGGGCCATCATGGCCCTCTTGTCTTTAGTTACCTGACATTCGAAGGTTTCAAAACAATGCTTGCAACCAGGCAGTGATGCTGATCTCATTAATTCTAAAAATTTCCACATTTTCTGGATTGCCATGTCCAGACATCACAAGATTCATTATCCCATAATTCAAATATTTTAAAGATTGAAAATTTTTGGGTTGATATATCGATGAAATTATTTAAATAATATCTGTTATTTTATTTTTCTTGTAATCCAGTATCATGGGATTGAATTCAGTCTACCACTTTGCATCTTTTCAAATGTATATTTACCATTTATTGGTAAGAAACTTAGACTCATCTTTTGATAGTAGATTTATTTGAGTTATTATTTACTGCTTGATTATGAATCATGTGACCTTAGCTATGACGATCTGGAAAATGTATAAGCATTTATAACACCCACAAGATCATTGTCAACGCTTGATTGAAAGAGTCATTTGAAACCATTGAATGTCGGGGAACAAAAGAAAATTCAATTCTGAACCTATTTAACCAATCACCAGGTTATTTTGTCTATTTACTGTTAAATATTCTCTTTCAAAAGGCACAGGGGACAAATTTTCTCCGATTTCATTGCCCACATTATGTTGCTATATACAGAATAGAGGCAGTGCGCAAGTGTTCTACTTCTAGTAACATCCCATGATCAAGCAATGAAAATTTCGGCGTTTTGTGATAGACCAATGGACTTAACCCTTTACCAGACAACAAACTTTTAGCCTTGTCTGTACTGAAAACATTTGCAGACGACAATTTCAATGTGGCTCAAATGGTGCAATTTTTCCTTGATATGGTAGAAAACATTGTGGGAAAAGGAGAAAATGCTGGTTACCAGCATTTTCTCCTTTTCCCACAATGTTTTCCAAAGGCTTCTTTCCCAGGGGCATCAAAAGGCGGCATTGTGAGGTAAAGGGTTAAGAAGCCTGTGGTCTATATGGTCTTCAGAAATTCATTTCACATTGGGGGTACATCCATGTTGTTACCAATATTTTTGTTTTCTTTTCAGTCCCAACTCAGCAACTTTCTGAATCCAGGTCATCTCCCTCTGTCACAGTTGTCCGCATCTCAGATGATCTCTTCACGGCTTTTGTCATCTCAGATTCCAGCAACTGCTTCATTGTCGTCAATTAAACCTGACCTTGACCTTCTACCCAAGTCACCTTCACCTTCTAGTCAGATCACAAATACATCTAAACATGATACAGAAGGTTTGTCAGATGTAGATAAAATTGTTGTAAAACAAGATACAGATTGTGATAAAACTGTTATAAAACAAGATACAGATTGTGATAAAACTCTTATAAAACAAGATTCAGATGGTGTTGAATCTGTCATAAAACAAGATTCAGATGTTGTGGTGAGTGTTGATAGTGGTATATATAAAGGCATAGATGATACAGAAAAAGGTGCAGGTGATGCAAACAATGTTGTAAAACACATACCTTCTTCACCCGTCAAAGCTATCAGAGAAGCTGTAGCACCTGTCTCATCTAAATGTTTATCTAAGGCCATGAAACCTCCAGTGACAATCAAGAACTTTTTTAAGAAAGCAGAAGTTATTGCAGTAAATAGGCATAAGAATGCAAAAACATTCAATGAGAAGGAGCTATGTTCTAGTGCTGAATCAACAAATCTGGATAAGAAAGTATCTGAACTGAGCTATGAGGACTTTTTAAATCAGCAGAATGCATCAGGAGACAAAATGAAACCTGTAGAGAAAACTGCAGAAAGCATGGGAATGGCATTGAATTCAGAAATTGATAATAAACTTACATCAGATGTGGAAAACAGGGTAGCCATAAAAAAAGATAACTCCAAATCAGCTTTAACTGGTTCAAGAAAGAGAGCCAATGAAAATGAGTCATATCAGCCAATGAAAAAAGCCAAACAAGCTACTCTGTTCTCAACATTCCAGAAAATGTCAAATAAAAAGGAGGAAAACAAGAAGAGGGTAGCAACTTGTCCTATATGTGGAAAAGAATTTGAGAAAGGGACCTCTAATGCAGAGCTTAATAAACATGTAGATAACTGTATTATCGAATAGAATTGATGTCTAGACTTGCTGGAACAGTCATCGTATCTTTTAACCCCTACTAGATAATTGTGACTTTTAACAACCTTGAAAAAGTAGACATTTAAAAATAATAATATTTGTGAGCTTTAACATCCTTGAAAAAGCAGACTTTGGAAAACATTGTGAGAAATGGAGAAAATGCTTGTAATCAGCATTTTCTCCTTTACCCACAATGTTTTCTACCTTTCCAAGAACAAATATCAGTTTTTCAGTAACATTATTGTCATCTGCAAATTATCTCAACTTGGACAAGGCTAACATTTTGTGGATTGGTTAAGAGTTAACTCTTCCAAATTCAACAGCTGCACACAGACCTCCAGATAAAAGGGAGTGATAGTATTCTAAATCCATTATTTGTCTTGCAAACCCTATGTTGTGGGTATTCATTAGAATCGTACGGATGAGACGATTCTAATGAGTACCCATAACATAGGGTTTAGTGGAAAGTGATTAATATTTTTATTTTTGAAATCAAAATCACTCTCTCTATCTGGAGCTCTGGCTGCACGTAGAAAAATTGAAAATTTGGTATATCACAAAGCAGCTGTAGTTCTCTGATGGCTAGCAAAAGGAAAAACTGCTGGTTACCACGATTTTCTACTTTCCTCACAATGTTTTCAAAAGCTGTCTACTTCAGGGTTGATAAAACTTGAAATTGTTTGGTAAAGGGTTATAAAACCTCTCTTGTTATTTTCAAGTGTACAAGGCTTAACCCTTTACCATATAACAAAATGAGAGCGTACACAGACAACATAAATGTGTGTGACTCAAATGACGAAATTTGTTTGTGGGAGACCAGAAAACATTGTTGGAAAAGATCAAGGGCCAGTGAGCTTATATCATAGCCCTGTGTCCGTCTAGCCTGTGTTTATGTGTGCTTGTGTGTGTGTGTGTCCATTTATTTGTGCATGCATCAATGTGTTATTTCAATACATTTTCTCAGGAACTACCCATCCAATTTTGACCAAATTTCATAGAAATGATTCTATCGTTTTGTTCTCTAGATGTTCTTCAAAGAGTTAGATTCCAATAGAACTGGTTGCTCTGGAAATTAAGCTAAAAGATTTTGATTTTTTTTTTCAAATTCTTCTTCTTTAAGACTTCCTGTTTGAATTTTCTACAAATTTGGATGAATGATCATTCAGTAGACCTCTTTCAGATTTCTGGAGATCATTTTGATCTGGCAAAGAACATGGCTGTTGTGGGCCTAACTTGATTATACTCCATTATAGGCTGAATTGACAAGGGAAATACATGGAACTCCTGTTAACCCTTTACCACACAATCCCGACTTTTAACGACCCTGTGAAAGAATCCTTTTGAAAACATTGTTCTATTTTTCGTCCAAAACTACAGATTTCAACAAGTACCCAAATAATCAAGTGCTTGATCAAACATCTGAATATTGGTTACGGAGTACTCAGGAAGAAAAATGAAAATCAGACTTTTCAGTTCTTTTTTTGTGTATGATAATTCCAGCTTTCAACATTTAAGCTTTAGAGATCGATAAAGATGATGAAGGAAGTTTGAAGGGTCAATTATGTGTAACGCCTTACCTTCTAACGACCCCTTAATTCCCCATAATTGATTGCTTCCAGATGCTAAATATAACCTTACATGCATACTTTACAATTTACTAAACAAACTTTTGTTTGCATGTGTTTCGGTCCTTTCCTATTTCCTATTTCTATTTTAATATTCACTCATATAACACCCTATATTTGCTATCCAGCATGTTGATGTACATTGATAGCACTAGGCCTATTTAGATTTTCAATGGTCTTATGAACGTGAAAGTTTGTAACAAATGCATAGCTCAGATATAAGCCGCTCTGGCTGGGATTCGAACCTGTTTGGCAAAGGTCCTGAATATTTGAGGTTTAAAAGACCAATATGCTAACCTCTGAGCTAACCTCTTGATTTTATATGTGAAGAAGCTTTGCCGTAAGAAAGGAGTGATCTCCTAAAACACAGGAGAAGTCCTCATTTTTGATGACGGAAAGCCTTATTAAGCAGTAAGTCTATTATTTAGACAACAAATGGCACAAAGGCCAATTACAGGCATCAAATGTCTCAGTGGCCAATCCCGGACGAGCCCCCATCTTACAAACATGAAAGTTCGCAACAAATGCATAGCTCAAATACAAACCGCCCTGGCTGGGATTCGAACCCGTGCAGCAAATATCATCGTTTATTGAGGTTTAAAAGACCAATACACTGACCTCTGAGCTAAAGAGAATTCTCCCTAATGCAGTTGTCGGGAATTTATTTTATACGGGAAGAAGCTATGCTGTGAGAAAGGAGTGATCTCCCATAACAATGGTATTTGAAAACATTCCGACAAATGTCAAGGTATCCTTTTGAGTAATCAAGTACTTGGTCGAAAGAGTACTCGATTACTTAAAGTAGTGATCGATCCCATCCCTATTGGAGACTTTTCCATTCGTGCAATAGAAAAAAATGATATCTGATACTAAGTTTTGGAAATCTTGTTAAAGTACCATTTGGTGGGAATATTATGATGTTGACTGATCAGAGGCAGTCAAAAGAATCTTAACCATAACAACTGACAGGTTATTGATTCATTCTTACTGTAAAGTGCAGTATTATGTGTATTGAGTGGAATAGGCAGAAATGGATGGAAAGGGTTCTGTTTGGAATGGGATTTTGAACAGCTTAAGGTTTAAGTTTGTCGAAATTCTGCCTTGTGATTGTGTTAACAAAGGGCATTATCATGGGTTGTCTGGGGCAATGATCCATGTATTTTTAGCTCACCTGAGCACAAAGTGCTCAAGGTGAGCCATTGTGATCGTCCTGTGTCCAACATCTGTCGTGAGACGTGCATTGTGCGGTCGTCAACATTTACCTTGTGTGGACTCTAGAGGCCACATTTTCAGTCAGATACTCATGAAACTAGGTCAGAATGTTTATCTTGATAAAATCTCAGACAAGTTGGGTCATGTCAGGTCAAAAAGTTGGTCACTGGGCTAAATCGTAGAAAAACCTTGTGTGCATTCTAGAGGCCACACTTTCAGCCTGATACTCTTGAAACTTGGTCAGAATATATGTCTTCATAATATCTTGGACAAGTTTGAAATTGGCTCATGTGAGATCAAAAATTAGGTTACTGGGCGAAATCTTAGAAAACCCTTGTGTGCACTCTAGAGGCCACATTTTTAGCCTGAAACTCATGAAAGTTGATTAGTTTGTTTTGATGGCATCTCTGATAAGATCAAAATTGGGTCGCATTGGGTCAAAAAGTAGGTCACTGGACTAAATCTTAGAGAAACCTTGTGTGCAATGTAGAGGCCACAATTTTAGCCTGATACTCATGAAACTAGGTCAGATTGTCTGTCATGATGATGTCTCAGACAAGTTAGAAATTGGGTCATGTTGGGTCAGAAAGTAGGTCACTTGGCTAAATCTTAGAAAAAACTTGTGTGCACGTTGGAGGCCACATTTTCAACCTGATACTTCTGAAATTTTGTCAGAATGTTTGTCTCAATGATAATTATCTTAAACAAGTTGGAAATTGGATCGTGTTGGATGAAAAAGTAGGTCATTTGGACAAATCTGAGAAAAAGCGTGTGTGCACTCAAGAGGCCAAATTTTCAGTCTGATACTCATGAAATGTCATCAGAATGTTTGTCTTGATGATATCACTTACAAGTTCAAGAGTAAATAAAGTTGGTCAAAAAGTAGGTCACTTACACTCTTGTGTTTTACATCATTGAAACAAGGATTTTTTCAGCTTTATCAACCATAGATGCCTTTACTCAGGTGAGCGTTTTAGGGTCAATGGCCCTCTTGTTAATTAAATGTGGTTCAAATAGTCAGACTTTAATCTTTTATAGAGAAGATTACATGTACATGTACAGATACATTGTGTGAAAAGGAGAAAGTGCTTGCCAGCATTTTCTACTTTTCTCACTTTGTTTTAAAAAAAACACCCTGGTTTTGTAAGGGTCATAAAACGGATGATTGTGTAGAAAGAGTGAGAAATATAATTAAAATGTATTGTTGAAAACTTTTGACCTTCTTTTATGATTGCTTGTCATACTTTTTAAGATTCAGTTTTTTCTAAGACCACAAAAAGAATATTGGTCTTGTGGTATTTACTGCAGATTAACCTGTTACCGCACAATCCTTACTTTTAATGACCCTGAGAAAGAAAGCTTTTGAAAACATTGTGGGAAAAGAAGAAAATGCTGGTAACCAGCATAAAACAAATTTCATTTTTTTTCTCACATTTATTTTGTCATCTGAATGTCTGCAAATGCTTTCAATTTGGACAAATGTAAGATTTTGTCATTTTGTAAAGAGTTAAATTGGGTTATTCAAGCCAAAACATAAACAGTCTGATATTCTGAGGACTCTGTCACTTGCACATTTTGAAGTATTTCTCATTTTCCTGACTCAGTATCTCATTAAAACAATTTTGCTGTACAAGACTTATAAAATATTTTTTATTCAAGTATGCATTACATACCTGAATCAAACTTCTCAGTGATATTACACAAAATTTAATATACCATTGTGGGTAAAATAATTGTGACCCCCCAAAAAATAGAGACAAAGTGTTCTCAACTCGCAAATTTCTCTCATAAAAGTGATGGGAGTTTTTATGCAGCAGCCTATGTTTTACAGAAAGTGTTCTCAACTCGCAAATTTCTCTCATAAAACAGGCAACAAAGAGTCAGAGATCCGATTCAACCCTTAACCAATGCAATGTGTGCGGCAAGATCTTCTCTTGTAGACTAGGTCTGGAGCGTCATATAAAATCAGTTCACAGTGATGAAACATTCAATTGTGTTAAGTGCTGGAAAACTTTCAACAGACTCGACAACAAATTTCGTCATGAAAAGAAGTGTGGAATTGCAAAACATATATGTCCAAAATGTAACAAGCTTTGCTCTTCTGCCTACGGGTTAAAACGCCATTTAACATGGCACGATAAGCAGCCAATGACTACAAATAGAAAAGCTAAACAACCAAAGGCATCGAAAGTAACGGATTCTCCTCAATCACACATTCACGATAAGCAGCCACTGACTACAAACAGAAAAGATAAGCAACCTGGGGCATCGACAGTAACGGATTCTCCTCAATCACGCGCTCATTCACCTGCATATAGATGCCGACGTTGTACACACGTGTGTACAAATCGCCATGAACTTTACATACACGGCATGAAGGAGCATTACCAGACTGGTGCCGGGTGTATGAAGCCAATGCACCGTTGATACTCGAACCCCATCGTCCAGGCCCAATTCGATCTTTTTACAATTTTCCTATCGACAATGACGTCACGCTAGTCCAGCTGTTGGGTTTTGCTGATGAAATTTATAGAAGAGAACAAAGAAGTTTTCGTCTTAATATCGTGTTCGGAACCATAAAAATATTACAAAACAGAGAGACGGGGCAGTACCGTTATTTTGTTCCATACAACAATAGCGGTGTATTTGAGCGACCTTTCTATATTTCAAGGAGAGCCGATTTAGCTAAATTGCGTCTGCGACTATGAAGACTGGACATTATCGGGAACTTTTGCGTCAAAGACCTGATACTAAATGGATACCTATTTTGGTTACTAACGTCCATTTTACAATTTTTACTACATCCTATCCTTTAGGTCAAGGTACTTTACCCGAGTATCTCATGCATAAAAGAGTATATATCCTTTGATTAAAGACAGACAAACAGGAAAACCCTACACAGACAATCTTTGCATTTTTCGCTGTCTTGCTCTTCACCGAGGCTATGACGTCAAATCGATTGTAGGACCAGTAAAAACACTTTATGCGCAATGGACACACCACAATTCAACAGTTTTCGAAGGCTTGACGTCTGAAGAATTTCCAACATTTAAAAGCATTTTCAAAGTCAATTTAGAAGTTTATAGCCTAGAAGAAAGTGAGTTTGCTCGGTCCGTCTATAAATCCAGAGGCCTACAAGCAACGACCATGTACTTAATTATCTACGAAAATCACTTGTCGTACTTACGGGACTTTCCTCATTATGCACAGAAGTACCAATGCAAGACCTGTGATCGACATTTTGATAAATCATTTAATCTACACAGGCATAAAAAAAACTGCATCAACAGGACCAAATTTGTTTACCCAGGCGGATTTTATCAGCCTACAGAATACATATTTGAAAGACTGGATGCATTTGGTATAAATGTTTCGGAGGACGACCGTACATTTCCCTGGTTTGTCTGTTACGATTTTGAGGCTATGCTACGACCATTCCATGAACGTCCTACTGAGATGCTGGAATGGATACAAAAACATGTTCCTGTCAGCGTATCGATATGCAGTAATGTTGACGGCTACAGAGATCCTGTATGTATTGTCGAGGAGAACCAAGACACATTAATTCGTAAAATGGTTGAAGAAATGACAGACATAGCTCTGCAAGTTTATGAACTGGCAGAAGAAAAATTGGGATGGGTGCTGGAGGCTATTGATAACAAGATTGAAGAGGATTATAATGATGAAGAGAGGTTCTTGACCGAAGATTTGTGTGCAGATTTGAGTGATGAGGCAAAAGAGAATGACCACGAGGAGAGACACAATCATCCATTGAAAAGGTTGTATGGTCAATTCGAAGGCTACATGTCGCAGGTGCCTGTCCTTGGATTTAACTCGGCCAAGTACGATCTAAATCTCATCAAAAAGTATTTAGCAAAACACTTACATATGCACATCACGGAACAAAAAGGTATCTTTGTGGTAAAGAAGAACAACGCTTATGCTTGCATCGCCAAAGAGTCATTTAAATTTTTGGATATTTCCCAATTTCTTGTGGCTGGATCATCCTATGCTGGTTTCTTAAAAGCTTTTCACGTTGAGTAAGCCAAAGGATTTTTTGTTATGATTGGTTTAATAGCATGGAAAAGTTAGAGCATAAGTCTCTACCTGCACACGAAGATTTCTACAGTCAGATGAAAGGGTGTAACATCAGTACAGAAGACTACACATACTGTCAGAAAGTCTGGAAGGACAACAACATGTCCACATTTTGCGACTTTCTTGTGTGGTACAACAATCTGGATGTGGGACCTTTCGTCACGGCTGTAGAAAGATTTCAGGCATTTTATTTCAAAAAAGGCATCGACGTATTCAAAACAGCCATCTCCGTTCCGGGTATTGCGAGACAGTTACTGTTCAGAACCGCCAAAAAGCAAAATGCCAACTTTGCTCTGTTCGATAAAGGCAACAGTGATCTCTATCAAACGATCAGGCACAATATCCTGGGTGGTCCTAGTATCGTATTCACCCGTCACCACTGTGCTGGAAAAACGCGTATACGAGGACAGAAGAAATGCAGTTCCATCCTCGGTTTCGATGCCAATGCATTGTACTTTCAGGCCATTGGACAAGAGATGCCCGTCGGTCCATTCATTCGGCGACAATCAGACAATGGTTTTAGACCAGATTTAAGAGATAAGTATATGGCTGCCTATTACTGGATGGAGTGGTTAATGCATACCCATCATATTCAAATTCAACGCAAGTTGAATTCCGGGAGGGAGGTCAGAATCGGAAAATACCCAGTAGATGGTTATGTTCCCGCTACGAGCCCCGAAGGCAAAGCCACAGTTTTTCAGTTTCATGGCTGTTATTGGCGTGGACATCTTTGTTTTATGATAAAGAATAGAAACGATAAAAAATGGTGGGCTTCCAGGGCACAGAAATATAACAACACCAACCAGACCACAGCCTTTTTGAAGAGAGATCATCAAGTCGTTGAAATGTGGGAATGTCAGTTTCATCAGTACTGTGTCGAGAATCCCGCGATTTACGATTTTATAGATGCATGCGCACTGGATTTTTTCAAAACCATAAAGAAAAAATCACGGAAAATACCATTCTTGAAGGTGTGATTAATGGAAAAGTTCCAGAAAAGTGGCCATGGTATTTTAGACACTCAACTCTAACACCCTACCAATACTTTCGGGAAAGGTCACCTTTATTTTGCACCACTGAGATTCCCTTTGAAGCTATCGGTCTTCACATGCAACGACATGTTGAATCCTATAATCTTGCCAAAGTTTCCAGACGACTGCTGGTGGGCGGCATGAAAGGAAAACAGATGCTTATTGCAACGCCCCTTCTAAGATGGTACCTAAACCACGGCATGGCAGTGACCAAGATCTATCAAGTAGTTGAATTCCAAAATCAGCGCTGCTTTCAAGACTTTATGCAAGAAGTCAGTGATGCACGTCGACTCGGTGACGTCAATCCAGACACCGCCATTATAGCAGACACCATGAAGGTCATCGGCAACTCGGGTTATGGTTCACTTATAATGGATAAAACGAAACACAGTGAATTTCAATACATTCAAGGTGAAAACGAGACTTGTTTAAAAATCAATGACCCTAATTTTCGAACACTAGATTGTCTCGATCCAGAGGAACAGTACTATGAACTTGAAATGGCAAAGAGAAAAATTAATCTAGACTTACCCATTCAGCTCGGATATTTCATTCTGCAGTATGCAAAACTTAGAATGTTGGAATTTTATTACGACTTCATGGACGTCTACGTCGACAGGTCCGATTTTGAGTACTGCGAAATGGATACGGACAGTGCATATATGGCTATTTCTGCTTCGTGTCTAGATGAAGTTATTAAACCCGAAATGAGAGAAAGATACGAACGAGGATTAAAAGGATTTTGTACAGACTCCAAAATAGAAGATGACGCGAATTTCCAGTGGTTTCCACGCACCTGTTGCTCAAAACACGCCAAATATGACAAACGTACTCCCGGTTTGTTTAAGTTGGAGTACCAAGGAAACAAAGTCATAGGTCTGTGCAGCAAAACTTACCTTGTTCATAAATCCAAGATTGTAAAACCCTCTTTGACAAGATTCGCGGCCTTTCGATTACTGAGGAAAAGTCTCAAGTTAAAAAGAAAGAGATGTCACTACAAGACAAGACTTGTGAATGAGTATAAATTCAGTTCAAAGGGACTCTCTAAAAGATCTGTAAAAGCACCAATGTCAAGCTTTCGAAGCGTTTTAAAAACGCACAAGGCAGCAGGCGCTCTCAACCGTGGATTCAGAGTTAGACATGACACCATATACACCTATACGCAAGAAAGAAAGGGATTTTCTTATTTTTATTGCAAAAGAAAAGTGCTCAATGATGGCATTCACACAGAGCCTTTGGATATTACGTTATGTCCAGTGCCATGCACAGAGGTTGATGACCAAGACCTCATTGATGTGCTTGCCAGTAATTTCGAAGATTAGTGATATTCAAAAAGCCTGTACAACACTAATATAGCCTCATAATCAAGATGTATCCCTTTCCTGAAAGTACGACTATTGTGGTCTCTGGAGCCACATGCAGCGGGAAAACTACGTGGGTATTTCGTCTGTCGCGACACAAAGATGATATGTTTGTCAATCCGCCCAGAAAAGTTCTTTATTGTTATTCTATCTGGCAGCCATTATTTGAAGTCATCGAGAAAGAACTGTCATTCATTAAATTTCATAATGGATTGCCTAGCAATGACGAGTTGAACAGTATGTCCAGTGATCAAGAATGTAATCTGGTAGTATTGGATGACCTGATGGACAGTGTGACGTCATCAGCAGACATGGAAAATTTGTTCATCAAACGAATGCATCATCGTCATTTGAGTGTTTTGTATTTGAATCAAAACCTGTACTGCAGAGGTAAACACAGTCGAACGATCAACTTAAACACGCATATTTTAGTTCTGATGAAAAATCCGAGAGATGTATCTCAGCTACAGTGTTTAGCTCGCCAAGCCTTTTTGGGTAAAAGGTCTTTTATAATGGAAGCTTTCAGAGACGCAACTTCCCAACCTTACGGCTATTTGGTGCTGGACTTTTCGCCATCGGGGGAAGAATTGTACAGAGTGAGAACAAAAGTCTTTCCAGATGAAGACACTATCGTATACCAACCGAAATAAAAGCTTTCAGTTTCTGTAAGTAACGGACATAAATTTGTTATATAGGACTGAGGCAACATGCAGAAACTAGTCTTAGTGCCGTATGATCGATACCAACGACTTTTAACGACTACACATGACAACAACAGATCATCATCAGGGAGTGATAAGATGCCACCTGTATCCAAGGAGGATATAGTATCCGATGTCAAACCATTCACAAGCGATATTGCGAGATTAACTCAACTCTTTCCAAAATTGCTGCAAGCACGGGCGCGCGCGTTATTGGCTTACATACGTCCTTACATGTTCTGGAACGAAAGAGGAGAGGTGACTATTTCTGGAGAGGAAATTCAAAACTCAAATATTATTGATCTAATAAAAGTTGTGTTAACAGATTACAAAGACTTTCAACCCTTAGGGCTGGAGCAATTCGACTTGTTATTAAAAAGGATTAACGTTTCTCTCAGTCTCTTAACAGCCGGTAGGCGAGTGCAAGCGGGTCAGGGAATAACATCGTCAAGAAAAGAAAATATCCCTCCTCCACCGGGGAAACGTGTACAAAGACGAGCAAAAGTTGAAAAACCTAAACTGAAGAAAACGCCTGTGAAATCTAAAGTAAAATGGCTAAAAATGTGAAATATGAAAATTATCTTGCTAGCATTTATTACGACCCAAAACACGATGCAGCTTATGGAGGAGTTGATAAGTTATAGAGAGCCGTTCGAAAAGAAGGAAAGTTTGTTTTAGGAAGATCTAAGATTCGAAACTGGTTGTTGAAACAAGAAGACTAAGCCGTACACAGGGAAGAGCGTTCAAACTTCAAACGTCGGAGAGTTGTTGCTCCCTATGTGGATTATCAATGGGATGTGGATACTGCCAACATGGATTATTACAAAAAAGACAATGATGGATTTGCCCATTTTCTCTTAGCTATAGACGTTCTGTCAAAATATGTTTGGACCGAGCCACTTCGAACAAGAACTGGCAAGGAATTGAAACAGTCTTTTGCAGAAATATTTGCTCACGGGAGAAAACCCACGAACATCCGAAGTGACAAAGGCACTGAATTTGTGAATAAGGACTTAAAACGATATTTAAAAGACCAAGGCGTGAACTATTTTGTCACTCAAAATGTCGTGAAAGCATCGTATGCTGAAAAAGCGATTAAAACGATTAAATTGCGTCTCATCAGATACATAACGCACCCCCAAAACCCTCGGTGGGTAAACGTTCTTTCGGATATAACAGAAAGTTACAATAAAACGTACCATCGTTCCATAAAGAGAACCCCTGGGAGCGTCAAAAGTAAAGATTCTATAGAGTTGTGGAAAATTCAATACAACACAAAGCCTAAATTAATTAAAAAAAAGAAAGAAAAAACCCAAGCTGCGTCATACAGATTCAAAGTTGGAGATTTGGTGAGGGTGTCTTACATACCCCGATCTTTTCAAAGAGAGTATGAGAACGATGGTCTCGAGAGCTATTTGTGGTTAATAATCGCTTTATGTCAGAAAACATACCTCAGTATGAGACTATGCCGGTGAAATTGTAAGTGGATCATTTTATCAGAATCAATTGATTAAAGCAGCCGAGCAAGAAACCTATCCGATAGAAAAGATAATTAAACAGAGACAACGGGGAAGACAGAAAGAATTTCTAGTTCGATGGAAGCGTTGGGCACCCAAGTTTGACTCTTGGATTGGAGAGCAGGACTTGAAAAGTTTAAAAGGCGCTACATCAGACATTACAACTTCATAAAGCGTCTTTCGATCTAAGAAGATGGTACGAAAGTTTTTGTCATTGTTTGACATATTAATACAATCGACGGATGATCAGCGAAAGGTTATATTGAAAAGCCTTACAGAAACGCAGTTGAAAGCCATACTGGAAGCTATTTATAATGTCTTGTTTGGAACCTGTCCGATCCAGGATAAAGTTAAAAGGAAACTGAAATGTGAGAGTACAGTCATTCGGCGCATGGTGTCGAAGGACCTCACTTTAAAACAACAACGTCGACTTCTCAAAAAACATAGTAATTTGTTGCCGTTATTGCTGAAACCCGTGGTCAACGTGTTTAGAAAATCATGAGCAGCGAAAGATATATCTACGTGAAAAGTGGCGAAAGCGATGAATACTTTCCGGATAACCAAGTGTATTGTCTTAAAGTTTATTTGAAACTACCAATATATTTAGATGGGTTGTGGAAAGTGGCTTTAGTTCAATTCCATGCCACTGAAAAGTCAAAGTCGAAAGCCAGTGCGGGCCTTTACATTTATTCGGACCTTTGCGGAGAAAGCATCGTAAAAGGCAAAGAACGACCCTTGCTCAGACGTTTAGAGAAAAACAAGAAAAGTTCATGGGACTACAACATTGATAATCCTTTTTACGTGCCTGTGAGAAAGAAGGAGTTGCGCGATTTCGAAATATATATAATGCAAGAAGACGACAACGTTGCGACAGATTTATCGAAACCAATTCACCTTACACTTCATTTAAAACGCTACCCGTTTTATTGAAAAATGAAACTTTATGTTCCGAATCCACAAACGTGGATGGACTTTTTTCAAAGAAGTGGCGAAATTGAGCATAACCAATCAGGCAGAGGCAGACGACCACATGTGATCCCCGTCATCCAATCAACGTCTGGGGATAACAAGGAATACGCCATCAGAGCAGTTTTACCTTCAGTACAATCAAGTGCGCAAGTAAAATCAGAGCTAGAATGACTAGATATAAATCCACGAGCAGTCGAAAAGGCCGTTCAATCTATCACCGACCACAGAGGAAAACGCAAGCACACAATCAAGTCAACAAAGCCAGCAACAAAGACGAAAGTCGAAGTGATTAGGAAGAAAGACATATTCGATAAAAAGTAAAAGATGTCAGTGTTTAACGAACAAGAATTCAAAGAGGGACTCATGTCTGAATTGGGTCTTTTTGATCTGCCTAACACTCAAACGAGCGTTACCGAATTCTACGATGAAGAAATCCGACCTGACATTTCACACATAATACCGGTGTCACGATTTCTTCACACTTCGGGGGGGGGGGGGGGGGGCAATTATGTCATTGGTACTCTCACATCAATATGGCGAAACAGGATTTACATTCAATGTATGTCTTTTTTTTTTTTTTTCACACATGTCACATTTTGTAAAGTGATGGCCAGCCGTGGCTGAAGAATGCGAGTTTAAATCCAGTTGTTAGCACAAAAATCGTCAAAACAGTGAAGTAGTTGTGGTTAGTTCAATCTGTTTTCTAGGTGCAGAATTTGGAAAGCCAAACGAATCATTTTTGCTTTCCACGTAGCACATTTCATGTCGGTCTCCCTCCAATCGCGACAGTAAAATTTAAGTTTATACAAATCCACAAAGTCGGAATTGAGGCACGAAAACACCGTTTCCTCCCATTGACTTAAAATGTCTGTTTCATCTAGTTGTTGAAGCATCTCTTCAAAATAGAGCTCTAATTGTTCTTTTCTTGGTAGTTGTAAGCACGTGTGATCCGTTTGTGACAAACTGTCATGTAGGCACCCGAAACACTTCTGCTTAAAAATCGTAAACATTTTGTCTTTAATGGATTTGGCGTAGTAAAAGTTGAAATATGATTCCAATAAAGTCGCATCCATGGTTACACTTTGTTCATTGATAAGATTTTGCTTTAACCTTGGTAAGTTTTAAATTCTTTCCAATAGGTTCGAGCTTCCGAGATGGCGGAATCTATCTTGGATATTAACTGTATAAGGCTTAGCCACTGCAAAAGACTTAAGTCAACTCCAAAAATGCTAGCTGTACCATTCACAAACTGTCTGATATCAAGAAAAACGTATCCATCCAGGTTACAGACTGTTGTGTAAATGTTGTCTTGTAGATGAAACTGCTAGGTATATACGCAGCCAGACGCAATGATATCAGGTTTCAATCCTTTGTTTACTGGTATTGGAGAACAATGTATTCCATATCTTTGTCCCAGAATGACGAAGCCTGGTGTAGCACAAATTATCATACAGATTATTAGAGCTGCGAACTTTTTTATCTTACTCGGGTGACGTCGAAGGGTATTTACTCTGGAAAACAGTTGTTCACCAAGGTCCAGCATTTCTGAGGTTGCAGCCTCGCATATCATACTCATGGTGCCATCATTTTGTTCTTCCGCACCATTTTCGAAACTTTCCTTGTTATTCATGATTTCGATACGAACAGAGTGAAAGCACACAAAGTAATGTCCAAACTCTCGGATATTGATGGTTTTAAATAGAGGTTACAAAATCAAGTGGAAAATGGGTAAAACTCGAAGCATACTTCACAATAAGGCCAAGATGATATTTTTCACAATGATATAATTCTTCCATATTCATATGATGTTGATGACAATCCTCATGTAAAAATCCTCTAAAATTAGTTTCAGTCATTGCAAGGTAAAGGTTACAATGAACACAGTCTATGCTGTCTAAAACATTTTGATGAAAACAAACAAAAACAACGTTTCCTTCGTGTTCTATGGTTTCGTGTTCTATACAGCTGTTTTCAGAATCAAAAAGTAAACCGCAATAATAGCACATACTTTTATCCGTCATGATGGCTGGCTTCCAAAAGGTGTCTGATAAACGTAACACTCACTTGTGAATTACATATAAGGTTGAAAATTTCCAGCGGTAACTTTATATACTTTGTCCCACTTCGTAATAGAATGTAAACGGAACGATTATGCTTTTTCACAATGAGAGAAAACTGTTTATTTAATGTACAAACCACCTCTGATTCTATGAATGATACTTCAGCAAAATCCTGTAATTTCAACACATCTAACTGTCTTTGTGTCATATTTCTGAGTAAACTTAAATATTTATGTAGTGCTTTTGAAATTTCATGCTGAAGTTAACTCCTACAAAAAGCCGCACACTCTGTAAGTCCGTGCTCGCTTCAATATGGATGATGACGGTAATTGGCTTGAATAGGTATCTGTCTCAGTCCACACTCTCGTCTAGAAGACCCCTGATTGTTGTATGAAAATTTTTTAATTGGTACTTTTTCCTTCGCAGTTGATTTGTGGATGAATCGTTCATCGAGGTCTGTTTGATTTGCAGAAGTGTCCAAATACTGTAAAAGATATTTAAAAGAATTTAATTTAACCTGTAAATCTCCATTTTTCACGAAACTACCTTAAATGTTACATTGGTTTACAATATTCTGTAATTTTGAAAAGAAGTGTAATTTTACCTGATTATTTCCAAGTTGTTTTTCGTAAGAATCCAAATCCACCAAATGTTGCTTCAGTATCACAGCATCACTCCACTTCAGTGACAAACTTTTGGCTTGTGTTTTGTCAAATTTGCCGGTAACCCAGCATTTAGAATCATCGTTGATATGTAGGTATGTTTCACCGTTCCACTTTGTTAGAGAAACACTCCTTCCATATCCAAATTTTGCTCGAACTATCATTAAAACATTAGCCTTATCGTATGTTGGCTCCATGTCAATGTCTTGATGCTATGCGCGTAATAATGGTAATACTTGTTCTCCGTGTAAGTTATTTGACAAAAAAAAAAAAAGAAACAGGGGTGTTTGGTTTCTAATATAAAGCAGACGTTGATTGGTGGATTTCAAAGCAGATAAGAGTGACTGACAGACCAGTTTTTGAGACCGGAAATGGCGCCACGATATCTGCACTTGCTCTTCCATGTTCCAAAACATAAAAATTGACGTTTTGATCAGATAAAGCTTTAAGGTTCTTTTTTATGCAAATACATAATTACAGTGCCGCAATTTTCATCCGCTCTTTATGACACTTCAATCAGGTACAACTTTAATTAATGGGCTTGTTTATTCATTTCACGGTACCGCGATGTCAACAAAGCAGCTAGTATCTAAACCATTGTTTGTCATTTTCAATAGATCAAGGAATCGACGTTAAACAACGCAGCTGTCGTTTAATGATTTTGCGCTCAATAATTCACCAGCACCTGCCACTAATTTGAATATTAATGTCCTCAGGCAGCTGCCAGTTGACCGAGCAGATATTTGAAGACAGCTGGTCGATTTTGAATATTCATGACCCCAGCAGCTGCCACCTGCCCTGCTCTGCACCTGTCCAGGACAAGACAAAGGACTTACCTCATACCTCAAACCAAGGCGCTCCCAGCTCTATACATACTACTACTGCTTCCTTCCAGCGTTAGATTGTCGAATACGTGTTAATGGCGCTATCAAACCCTTGTAAGAATTTAAACAGCATAATGATAAACTTAAATTTCTCTGGATAAATCGGAAGTCTTCTCAATACATGTCACGATTTCCGTCAGATGCTCTAATAGTAGATATATAGTGGGCATTCCAAAGAATTTTAGTTTATGCATTATGCTAAATTATGCAATCCCACCACGCTTATGGTATTTAACACACGCTTAACAAATTTCACCACGCTTATGGATAACCAACAAGCTTATGCAAACCCACCACGCTTAAACTTGCATACACACTTAAGTTTCTTCTCCCTCATTAACCAATCTCTCCCTACTTAACACACATGACCACCCTTTACCAATTTCATAAAAACAACTGCTTATAAAATTCTTAAACCCCCCCTTACACGTAACTTATGCATTACTCACCGACTCACTCATGTAACGCTTAACATAGTATTTATATAAGGTCAGATAACAAACTGGCATAACCTTTTTCTTAAACGTTTTGACTTAAATTCAATTTTTAAAAAAAAAATTGATTTTTTAAAATTAGCAGGTTAACCACCACCACAAAAATTGATAAAACAGCTAACCCATGTATTACCCCCTGAGCAAAAAAAATCAACGCGTTGTAAGCAAGTTAACCGAGCTTATGTGTTTGTGGTTGCCTTAAGAAATTGGTAAAAATTAAAAAAATAAATATTTAACTTTTTTTTAAATTAAGTAAATATAAAATATTATAAAATGAAAATAAACCCATATACCGTAACATTTAAAAATGGTTCAATATATATAATAAGTATGGTATGTTCAAGTAAAGAACTTATATTTCAAAAAGCAATTCCTATAGTAGAAGAAAATATTAGAAAAAAACTTGATTGCATACCATACTTTTCTTCTGAATTTCCTGATTTTACAATTTTTTTAGGTATGAAAAGAAAATTAAAATACTGTTTTGAATTAATTAATCTTAAAGCAAGGTTATATTATGAATTTAGTAAAAAAAATCGGAAAATGAAAATACACCTTTTGGTTTGTTTTTTTCTTTGTTTATTCTTTCTGATGGAGAAGGTATTACTACACAAGCAAAAAGTAAATGTGTTACTCATTGGATATTTGATAAAGAAAGAGCTATATTTTTAAGAGGGCTTTATAAGGATGAAGAGTGTTTTTTAAGAGATTTTAGTAGAAGCCTCCAAGATCTTGGTTATTTATCTTTTTGTGTTGAAAGGAAGGAAAAAATGCATAATAAAACGCTTATACCTTTTGTAAAAATAACCGATGATATATTTGATTTTTCATCAAAGAACTACAAAATTATTATTGAGGACCTTTTCCCTGAATTATTAATTAAATCTTAAGTAATATAAATATTTAATCTTTTTACTAGATTAAATATTTTAATATGTTTTTGGTCTTGCTCCCTGTTGTTCATATTTTATTCTATCTGCTTCAGTTAATTTTTCAATCCTATGATGTCCCCAAGCTAATGTTTCTATCTGATTATCTAAAACAAATCTTTTATCATCATTAGCACTTAATGCAACCTTGTTTATTTCTTCTGTAAATACCTCATGATTATAACTTCTGATTGTTTTCATTTTTCTAAGTTTTTCTTTTCTTGAAAACAAACAATTTTTATAGTCCTCATGTATAATATCCTTTTCAATTACAGATTTTTTAATTCCCTTACATTTTTTACTTTCATCACCATCCAACGTTTTATAACTATACAACTTTGCTCTTAATCCTATAAACTCATCTATATTTTTTCCACCACATTCATCCTTAAACATTCCAATTACTTTTTATTTAAGCCTGTTGGAATACCAGAGGGATGGTCTTTAGGATAATTACTTGTATCAAATCTTTCATTTACATCATTTGATATATCCTTATAAAAATCTTCTGTTTCAATTTCATACATTAAACTATCCGTATCAGTAAATAAAAGTTTAGCTTTTTTGTCATATTTTACTTTAATATAATCATAATGAAAGTCATACATCAAAGTTTTACTTAATTCAAGAATACACATACCTAAATAAACTGGTTTATTAAACGTTAAGTGCGTCTTTTTCATATGCATACCTATTAAGTTTTCATCCAAAAACTTTTACATGCTTAAAGTTTGGTTAAGCAGCTAATTTTTCTGCCTTTTTTCATCATTAACTAACCTAAAATTAATCCGGTTTCTAATGTTTTCCATTGTTTTACCATAGACTGCATTGTTCATTAATTTAAAAAGGGTTTTATCAAACTCATTTGTTGCTTTAGTTCTTAGTTTTGTATTTAATTCGATATAAGGTTTTAACCAAGCACTTTCTTTAAAAGTTATTCCTCTATGAAATTTTGTTATTTTTAAACCTAAGTATTCATATAATTTTATATTTTTATGATGAATAACATATTTTTCTTTATCATATAAATTTGGAATTAATTTTTCTACATTACCTATCTTTATGTTTTCTGGGGCTAAAGGATAATCATTATGTAAATCATGTAATTCTTTTGGATATTCTAAATCTACTTCTAATATACATGGATGTCGTCTCCAATTTTTTATTTCTGTATTACTCATCCATTTAAAACCATGCGTTGGAAGACAATCACACATTGCCCAACCATAAAGATTATTTGCATCAAGATAAACAATAAAAATATTTGTTAAATCAGGTATATAATCTTCACCCATATATTTATTGTTTGCTTTTGAGTATCTTTTGCTAATCATTGATACTCCTCCTCTGATACCTTTTTCTATCATTAAGAGCATATCAGGGTCTGATAAAAGTTCAAGATTTACTTTAGTTATTTTTAATGCTGCATCCCAAGCTAAACCTGGTGCCGTGAAATAGTGAGCAGGGTCTAAGTTATAATTTTCGCAACAAGAATTTCTAAATTTTTCAAAGATATCAGTTAAAAGTAAAACATCAACTTTATTATATAAATTATGATAATCCTCTAAAGTTTTCATATTAAATTCTTTCCAAACATTTATTGCGTGAGTATAACCTTCATCACTAATATGCTCATCATTTAAACTTGAATAAAATTTTTTTTTAGGTGGTAATTGAGTTTCTTTAAACTTTTCTGGTGAATCCATATATTCATAAGGATATATTCCCTTTTTAATTACTAAATTAAGTTTATTATTTTCTGGATAAAATTTTTCAACATTATTAAAATCATTTTTGTTTAAATTATTAGCAAGTGTGCTTAAACCATCAGCCATAAACTTAAAACTATCAAGAAATCTTATTTGATGAGAAATAGTTTTAGTGTTTCCATTTTTATCTGTATAATTTCCAACAGGTATTTTTTTTTGTAATACTAATATACTTTTCATCATTATTAGGTATGCAATCAATTTCTCCATCAGTTTCAGCAAGATTTTTTATAAATAAATGACTATCATATCCACTTAGGTTATGAAAAAATACAGGAGTAAAGTTAGGCTTACGATACTTAAGATTACATAAATTATGTGCGGCTCCTCTATATTTACCAGTAAAATGACAGTGGTCTCTAACCTTACGATTTTCATCAGTAAAATCACCTTTACCACAAATCCAACATACAGTTTCTTTTTTATATCTGTCTATTTCTTCTTTGGTAAATATTATTTCTTTTTCTGGTAAGTTACATATTATTTTAATATCTTCAGTTAGCATTTTAACAAATTTTTTTGATGCATTTTCTCCTGTGTAACTTACTAACTTTGATTTAAATATTGCTTCATCAGCAGATTTAATATAATAACTAAAACTTGATGGTTCATGTTTTTGTGTTTTTATTGTATAACTTTCAATTACTTCAGGTTTTAAATTATCATTAAATATTGGTTTAATAAAACTTTCAAAATCAGCATAAACAACAAATGGAACCTTTTCTGATTTATAAAAGTTTACAAACTTTAACATTGTTCCTTTTTCAGGTAGTTTTATACTAACAGATTCATGTTCTTTATAGTATTCCATATGTTTATCCAAGGATTCTTGACACCAAAAAGAATTTAAACATCTTAAACAAAAAAACCTTTTACCATGATGTTTTGATGTTTGAAAGGACAACAAACGACTAAGACTTTTAACTAAACAGTAATGTTTTACTCCATTTTCTTCTATTTAAAGTAGAATAATATTATTTTCCCTATCCGTAAAATTACTATTTCTAAGAGGATAAATTTTTTTGTTTTCATAACCAAGAACTGTAATAGATGTTGTTGGATTTTGTTTTTCAAATTTGTCAATATCTTTTAAACTAACAGGATATTCTATTCCTTTCATATTTAAGCTATTTTCCTTTGATTTTAAATCATTATCAATTCTTTCTGAATCTTTATCTTTTGGATTTAATGCTGTTAAAACACACCATAAAAAGCATTTGTTATCTTCATTTTTTATATTAATAATAGCTTTTTTATGGGCTAATTCTCTTGGTAATGGAAAGTATGAACTTGCTCTCATAGGATTATATGATACGGTGTGTAATTGTAAATCAAGCACCCTATAAAATATCCATCCAGTTTCTGAAATTCTTAAAAGTCTTTCAAGTTCCTCCAAAACCTCTTCCATCATAGTATCATATAAATCATTTGCATCGGTTCCCCTTAAATTAAGAACAAATGAACTAGAATGAAAATTAGCATTTTTTGTTTTTAAACCTTCTTCTGTATCTTTTATTAAAGTACATTGAAGAGCTAATTTTACTTTTCTACCTTGGTTATTATTTAAAGCATTTACTATTTCATCACGTGTAAGTTCTAAAAAATCACGTGGTCCATAATTACTTATACCTTCTATTGTATGTCGTTTATAAAATCCTCTTAAATCAGATTCTCCTTCTCTAATTACAACTTTATCTTTTTCACTATATAATCTTTTAATTTTATTTTTAAGTGCATTAAGTTCAGGTGAAATACTAGGTTGTACCACTCTAACATTTTCTAAACTTTTTAATAAATCATTAACTGAAGTAGTTGGTGGAGTAGTTGGTCTTTGTCTTGATGTTGATGGTAAAGGTTGGGCTATTTTTGGTTGTAATACTGGTGCATCTATATTTTCTATATTTCTATCTAATATAGAAGGTCCAGTATTGATTAAAAGGGTAATTAATTCATCACGTCTAAGCCTTGAGTATCTTCTTAATCCTCTATCCCTTGCTAAATTTCTTAATCCTCTTACTGTGTATCTATTAAATTCGTTATCCATAATTTTTTTTAATATAAAAAATCTCTCCTTAAGTCAAAATTTTATTATTTTCTTAAAAAATAATAAAATTAAAGAATGTCAATTCTATATTTACCATTCCAAACTCTTCCATTCCAGTTTTCAATCGTTTGAGGGCAACGGTCTATAAATTTACTTGCCTTGTAAATTGATGGAAAGGTTGTTGTTTCTCCTGTTTCAACATCCTTTAAGGTAACTTTTTTTGGATTACTAGCAATATTTTTTAATCTATCATAATTAGGAACTTTTTTATAATGTTTTTTAAGTTCTTCCTCAGAGTATAGTCCATGCTCTTTTACTGTATCAACAAACTTTTTCTTGTTCCAGTAAGAGTAAAACTTAATATCGTTTTCTTTTAAAATTTTTTTTAAATCTGCAATCTTTAGCATTTTTATAGAACATAAAAAATTACTTAATACACTACACTCATTTTATTTCCATCACTCTGAAAGTTAATTAACCTATCACTAAGTAAAACCGCATATGCCTCAGTATTTGGAGGGGGATTTGGATTAAGGGGATTCGGAATAAATGTTGCCTTAATGTGAATATCAGTTACAGAATACTTTAACCTTTCACTCTGCTTTGATAGGTCAAACACAAACAAAGGAAAAAGGGTTTTGTAATCTGAAGGAGTAATATTAGGGTTTGATACTAATTCATCCATGTTAAAAAACTTTTTTCTAAACAAAGCAGCTTCACCATATATTCTACTGATTTGATTAGTAGTAAAATTTATATCATAATCATATACCGGATATTTTTTTGAACCTAACATTACATAAATATGTTTAACATTTAAGTTGTTAAATATAGCTGGGTTTTGTTCTTGGTTACCACTTTTATCAGCTTGAAAACCAACAATTAAAAAACGCGGCACCTCAGGAGATGATTTAGTTGATAGCCTCCAAGTAAAACCTGTTGCCTGTGGAACCGCAATAGAGTCACTTTGTATCATTCTATACCCAACTGGAAATTTTTCTTTTTTCTCGATAAATTTATAAAGTTCCAACTTGTTACCATCTTCCGGTGTTACATGAGGTATAAACCACGATACTTTTTGTAAATTAGTACGACCGGGTTCGTGTAATGCTGGGTTACCACATGCAGCTGGAACAGTAACAAGCCTAAAAATTGCGTCATTGTTATCATTTCTTGTTAAGGTTAAAGTTTGTTTCATAACATGTAAAACTTTGTTGTAATCTTCACAAAAACCGAATATATGTTTTAGGGGTATCCTAAAACTAAGGGTTCCAACTGGATTTGAACTAAAAATATATTCTCTTCGTATTTTAAAGCCAGTATTATTAGCATCAGCTAATACACTTGCATCTTTATACCACAGTTGATTTAACCCTTGTGATTTAGAAAAATCATCTGGGTATTTTAACAGTCCGAGCATTGTGGTAGCCTGACCAGGGTAATTAATGGATTCTATCTCTTGCCCGCTAAGTTGGTATCGGATATTTTTAAACAGATATATCAGGCCATTATTTGTTAATGTAACCATATTACCAGCATCAGCAGGATTATAAGCTGTTCCATCAGTTTTTGTTAATCTACCTATAATTTGTAAATATGACTCAGAAGGATGATAAAAAATATCTTGTGTTTCAATATCAATCCTAATATTTCCTCCAGAGTTGTTAAGATTGGTTCCTGTAATAGGTTCATACTCATGATATTCATATTCATCAATACTATCATCTTTTAAAATCGGCGCTTTAATGTTTAAAATGTCCATTTTATTATATGCAATTATAATTTTTAAGTCAAAATTATAATTGAGTTGAGTTTTTAATATTCTAGCCATAGTTGAGGAAATGATTTGTTTTCATCATTAACAAAAACACCTTTAATTTTAATATTTTTAAGTTTTTCAGCAGAAAATTTTTTCTCATTTTAGGATAAATTTTATTTCCATAAACAACGGTTACCTTTGGTATATTGTTTTCTTCTAAAAAATCATTTACTTCATCTTCAAAACTCTTCATGATATCAGCTTTTTCAGGAGACAATTTTACAACAACCTTTTTATAATCATAACTTGTATTATTTACTTCAAGAACTTCACTATCTTCATTAAGTTTCAATTGACCATAAAGAATACCAACTCTTTTTGTATTGTATTTTTCATATTCTGTTATCCTAAATTTTAGCTTTGACATTCTTTTTTTATTTAATGTATATAATTTACTTAACTTAAATTTATTATTTTCATAATACTTTAACTCCGGAACCCTTACTATTTAATTTTTTAACTAAATCTTGAATAGCAATGGCGCTACCATCTATTAAGGTGTTAATATTTTGTGTTGCAGGTTGAGTTGTTGTAGTAGGCTTTTGAGTATATTTTTCTAAAATCTTGCTCCTTCCTTAGCTACACTCTTACCAACATCAACTGCTGAAGATGCAATTTGTTTAGCTGCGCTGCTTGTAAAGAGTCTTGTAAGAAAATTAGCAAAGCTATCAAATATACCTGCACCACCGTAAGAATAATTTCTTTTAAATCCTCTCTTTTGTGATGTAATCATTTTATAGTATAGACATTAAATTTTTATAACTCTTTGAATTTAATACACGTTGTCTTTTTAATTCATCACAAATACTTACAAGCTCATTTCTTACACCTGTATTACCAGCTTTTTTACTTGCTATCAAAAGGTCAAGTCTTTTTAATAGTGCGTTAGGGTCAGATGGGATAATGGTAATTCCTTCTCCAGCTGCTTCTGCTTCTGCTTTTTTTTCTGCTTTGATTTCTCTATAAAGATCTTTAATAAAAATATTGTATTTTTTTCCACCACTGCTTTTAGGGCGGTTGTTTGGGTCATTACCATGAAAAATAACATTGAAATTCCTTAATATTTTTTCATAATTATTAATATCATTAGGAGGAAAATTATATCTTCTACTTGGATTTTTTGCCATAATAAGTTCCCATAATCCATCCGTTGCTGGATATTTTTCTGCACCAACCCAAATATTGTCACCATCGTAATCAACCAATTTATTACCTATATAATAATTAATACCTTTTCTTTCAATACCAAATGTTTTATCAATATTTTCTTCATATTCTTCTTTTAATTCTCTATATTTTTCATCTAATAATGAATATCCTACTTCTTCCTCTTCCTCTTCCTCTTTAGGAATTAATTGTTGGGGTAGCCGTTCAATCCCCTTTTTAATAGGTTTAAGTCCTTCTGTAATTTCCTTTGTTGCAGCTTTTTGTGTTTCTGTAATAGGTTTAAAAAACTTTGAAAGGTCTGTTTGTAATTCAATTTCGCCTGTTTTCTCTGCAAGTTGGCTATCACGAATTCTTTTTTTCGTTGTGAGATATTCTTTTACAATTTGGTTCCTTTTTACAGGGTCAGTTATCTTCAAAAACGACATATTTTTTTTGAGAAAAAAATTTTTTTATCTTATTTTTTAATCAGTATTACCTATCTCACAAGCACAAGAACACTTAAACTTAGGTGGTTTTAGTTTTAGTCTTAATGGGTTCTATTGTTTCTTTCTACTATTCTGCGGAATTCCTACCGTGCTTCCTGTTTCCCCTTCTCGATTAAACATTCTTGTTCCTCTAGCTTGCTTTTTTTCTTTGACTTAACTCGTATCTCTTCCTTCATCACCTTATATTTTTCCAATTCATCCATAATTAAAGTAAATTCTGAATGTTCTACTTTGTTGTCACTGATAGCTTTAGATATATGTGTAAATAGTGTATTTAACTTTGAATCTGCTAACATTTTAATTTGAAGGTGTTTTTCTGATTTAGTCCTTGTTCTTCTAACAACAAACTTTCCTATCAATGCTGAAAGTCCAACAGCTAAGGCACAACCTTCTAAAGCTATCGTTGCTGGAATTGCTACAACGGTACTTAAAAGTGCTATTCCACCTGCTCCGGCACCTAGTGCTAAGGTGGTTAGTCCTGTTTCAACGTTATCCACGGTCTTGCTAATCTTTAAATATTTTTTAGCAAGTTGTTCCCTAACCTTGACTTCATTTTCAAGAAATGTTTGAATTTCTGATATTTTTTGTAGCCTGAAGGATTGTCCATTGTCTTCTGCTGTTAGTATTGGTTCTAATTGTGGTGCATTTGGTATATTTCGTGCTTCTGGTAGGACTGGGTAAATCTTTTCTTTTAGTTCCATTTTATTAATTACAACTATTTTTTTAAATAGAATAGTAAAGACGACATAAAAATTCATTTTCATTAATTTTTGATAGATTACCAGAGTTGTTTGTAATTGTGGTAACCACATCCGGGGTTTCCTCCAACACTACCTCATTTGTTATACTTAATTGTCTAATTTTTAAGTTGAATGATAGAGAAATTAAAACAGCTGCTCTAGTCATCATAAAACCAAAACCTAAAACAATGGTTTTAGTTTCACCAGCTTTTAATATTAGGGGTTGTTGAGTAAAAACATCCCAAGTAACAGGATTAACTTTTTTTTGCTGGATATTTAACTTCTACAGGTTTCCAAAAAATAGTTTTTGGTTGTTGTGATTTAGGTATATTTCCAAATTTATGCACATTCATATTTTTTAATTTATAATATTGCCCCTAATATAGGAATATTTTTAAATGGACTGTTGGGTCCTAAAATAAGACCTTTTCCATCATAAATTTTTCCACCTTGTTTTAAATACAATCCGTTACCTTTAGATTTTAGACCTATTCCCCTATATGGTTTAAGATATAGCCCACTGCCATCTGTTTCTACTTGACAAACACAGCCACCTTTTTTAAGGTATAGCCCGTTACCCATTGCTTTTTGTACTCCTGTTGAAGCTAAACCAGATAACGCACCAACTCCCAAAGCAGGTAAAACTGTTCTTGCTAATGTAGGTAAAACTGAAGATGCTAACCCTGCTATCAAAGGTAAAAATCCACCTTCTACTTTCATGTTGTGCTTAAGTTGCTTAATAGTCATTCTAATGGTTACCCCCTTACCTGCTTCATACGCTTTATTTAATTTGTTTGCTTGCGACTCTGTTAATGCAATTAAATCATTACCTGATAAGTCATTATGATTTAAGCGAATACTTACAGGACAACTAGATTTAACAGCATGTTGTAGCTTTTTCTTTTGCCCTTCTGTTATATTTACTTTAACTGTAATGTAATTTGTCATTTTATATTTAACGTGATTCTCTTATATGAAATCTAATCGTTAATGTTTCACCTCTTAAATTTAATACGTTTCCATCTTGGTCAGTTAGCGTTACGTTTAAATCATGTATTTCATCTATTGTTAAAGGTAGATATACCAGATTAACTGGAGTCTCAATTATTTTATAACCTGGAGCAACATTTGGAAAAAAGCTATAAATTGTGTTTCTTTGAGAACCATTAACATAACTACCTGAGATTAAGTCAATATTAACAAGTAAGCTATTAATACTTAAGATATTAACTAAATTTTCTGATTCATGAAACCCTCGAACATATTTTGCTCTGTTAAATCCTAATACCTTTCCAATACTGTTTCTCTGATTAAAATCTACCTGATATCCATTTTCAAGAATTAAAACTGATTTTAATGTATTAGTGTTTGCTGATAAGCAAGTATAATATTCTTCATTGAATAGATCATAATGTCCTCTTTTGTTCATTTCTTGTTGTATATAATCGTTGATATCAACTAAATCATAGCTACCAGGTATCTTTATCTTTTCCCATGTGTTACCACTATCTTGTGAATAAATAAAAATGTTGTTACTATCAGTAATATTTGGAAATGAATAGTAAGTTTCAAGATTGACTAGTGCTATTTCATATTTTTTATCACGTTCTAGTTGTAGTGGTGGAGTAAATCTTGTTCTAAATTCTGCTTTGTTATCACTTACGCTGATTTAGTAGATATGCAAGCATTTTCTAAATTTAATCGTGGTGTAAAATATCTTCTTGCTGTCATTGACATCTTTTCAAAATATGGGTGGCTGATACCATTAAAAGACAAAACAGGAAAATCTGTTTCTGTTGCATTGAAGAGTATTTTTAAGGAAAGAAAACCAGAAAAAATGTGGGTGGATAAAGGTAAAGAGTTTTATAACAAACAAGTTAAAGATTTGATTGAATTATATTCCACTGAAAACGAGGAAAAATTAAGCGTTGTTGAGAGATGGATTAGAACAATGAAAGAAAAAATGTGGAAGCATTTTTCTGCTCACTCAACAAACGTTTATATTAATGTGTTATCAAATCTTGTTAAAGAATATAATAACACGAGGCATTCTTCTATTAAGATGACACCAACTGAAGCAAGTAAGAAGAAGAATGAAAATAAAGTTTGGAGAACATTGTATCCTGATTATAATCAAGTAAAAGAAGATATCGAACCAAAGTTTTCTGTTGGAGACAAAGTAAGGATAAGTAAAAAGAAAAAGACTTTTGAAAAAGGTTATACCACAAGATGGACTGAAGAGGTTTTTACAGTTTCAGAAGTAAAACATACATCACCTGTAACATATAAAATTGAAGATTTGAATGGAAAAGAAATAAAAGGTACCTTTTATGAACCTGAACTACAAAAAACAAGACAAGAGTTGTATAGGATAGAAAAGGTTATTAAAAAGGGAAAAAAGAAATCTCTTGTAAAGTGGAAAGGTTATTCTGATGAGTTTAGTTCATGGATTGATAATAGTGCTATTGAAAATATTTGATATATAAAAAAATGCATGATATTTTAATTGATAATATAATTTTACCAAATAAACCTTTAAGTAATTTTGAACTTGAGGATGCCGTAAAAAAATTAAAAATAAAAAATTTTAGGGGGGTATTTTTAAGAGATGCCCTACCTAAAAAAGTAAAAAACAAAGAATGTGGTATATTAAATCTTGATGACTTGAGTGGGCCTGGCACACATTGGGTTGCCTGGTATAAAAATGGTAAAACTAAAATTTACTTTGACAGTTATGGCATACAACCACCTCTTGAAGTTAGAGATTATTTAAAAAGTCCATTACATTACAATACCGACCAATTACAACAAGCAGGGCAAGTATTTTGTGGTCATTTATGTTTGTACATTCTTAAAGAACTAGGTTTAGGTAATAAATTTCAAAATGTTTTAAATAAACTTTTTTAGCAATATTAAAAAAATGCCTATTGATAAATTTGGAAGAATGGATGAGGTTAAAACAACTGGTGATGGTGTTTCACTTGCTTACATAAGTAATAATTTTTTACGAAAAGATGGAACAACCACCGTTACCGGTTCTATAAATATGGCTGGTAATACATTAACGAGGGTTAGTAATCCAGTAAATCCCCGGGATGTTGCCACTAAGAGTTATGTTCATAGTAGCTCAGGGTTGTTAGATGAAAACGGTGGATACGTTATGGCAGGATATTTAAACATGAGTTTTAATAATATAAGAAACATACGCGAACCTATTGAGCCGAGTGAAGCTGCTAATAAGTTTTACGTAGATAATAAAGGAGCTATCGTAAAATATCCCGATGGAAGTTTTTCCGCTATTGCGGATATAAATAGGCAAGGGTATACTTTAACGGATGTTAAAGAACCTAAAGAACCACAAGACGTTGCAAATAAGTTTTACGTAGATACAGTTGTGAATGAGGCTACCACTGGTGAAAAAGCTTTAACAAAAAACCATGCCGGGGCTTTTTTAGCAGCTGGCAAAATAGTTATGAACGGTAACTCAATCACCGGCTTACCAAATCCAATAGAACGTGATGCTGCTGCCAATAAAAATTATGTTGATAATGGTGGAGCTATCGTAAAATATCCTGATGGAAGTTTTTCCGCTATTGCGGATATAAATATGCAAGGTTTTTCTATAAAAAACGCTGGGACACCTGTAGAAAAAAGAGATTTAGCAACAAAATCCTACGTGGATGAAAAAGTATCGCTTCCTAAACCTATTGTAAGTGTGTGCGCCGAGGAACAAGGAGCATTAGCAGATGGTAATTACGAGTTTTCTTTTGGTAATGGAAGCTCTGGAGTAAGCCATGGGATAGGAGGTTATTGTATGTCTGCTCCTGGTAGAATTATAAGAGGGACTTTAATGGTTGCTAAAGGTAGTGGTATTCTAAAAGAAGAGGCAAAAGTCAATATAGTCGTAAATGGAGTTGAACAGGCTGACTACTCCATAGTAAAAAAGAAAGGAGAAGGTTGTAGTTGTGTAGTTTTCCCACAACCTTTAGTAATAGACCAATGTGATGTTATAAACTTTATAACAAGGTCAAATAACCCCAACGCAAAAAACGCGTATTTGACGTTACTGATAGAGTTGGACTTGTAAAAAAATATTTAACCCAGTAAAGGGTTAAATATTTAAAAAAGGTTAAATATTTATTTTTTTAATTTTTACCAATTTCTTAAGGCAACCACAAACACATAAGCTCGGTTAACTTGCTTACAACGCGTTGATTTTTTTTGCTCAGGGGGTAATACATGGGTTAGCTGTTTTATCAATTTTTGTGGTGGTGGTTAACCTGCTAATTTTAAAAAATCACATTTTTTTTTTAAAAATTGAATTTAAGTCAAAACGTTTAAGAAAAAGGTTATGCCAGTTTGTTATCTGACCTTATATAAATACTATGTTAAGCGTTACATGAGTGAGTCGGTGAGTAACGCATAAGTTACGTGTAAGGGGGGTTTAAGAATTTCATAAGCAGTTGTGTTTATGAAATTGGTTAAGGGTGGTCATGTGTGTTAAGTAGGGAGAGATTGGTTAATGAGGGAGAAGAAACTTAAGTGTGTATGCAAGTTTAAGCGTGGTGGGATTGCATAAGCTTGTTGGTTATCCATAAGCGTGGTGAAATTTGTTAAGCGTGTGTTAAATACCATAAGCGTGGTGGGATTGCATAATTTAGCATAATGCATAAACTAAAATTCTTTGGAATGCCCACTATATATCTACTTCTAATCTCTCGCAGAAAATTCTGTAGTTCAAGTATTTTTTGTATAGTTTTGTTGTCTAGGTCATTACCTTGTCTTGAAGAAAGTTTCTTACCGCCTGTGTGGTCGAGTTACTTTTTTACTTCGTCAATCTTCATGCTGGCAAGTGCCTTCCTTTTTAGCTCACCTGAGCACAAAGTGCCGTACGTCATGCGTAGTCCGGGTGTCAACAATTACCTTGTGTGCACTCTGGAGGCCAAATTTTCAGTCCGATACTCACGAAACTTTATCATAATCTTTGCCCTAAAAAGTCTCCGTCAAGTTGGAAATTGGATCACGTCGGCTCAAAATGTAGGTCACTGGGCCAAATCTTAGAAAAATCTTATGTGCACACTAGAAGCCACATTTCAAGTCTGATTCTCAAGAAACTTGGTCAGAATGTTTGTCTTGATAAAATCTCGGTCAAGGTTGAAATTGGGTCACAAAAGTAGTTCACTGGCCATATCTTAAAAAAGAAAAATAAATAAATAAAAAAAAAATAAATAAATAAATAAATAAAAAAAAATAAAATAAAATAAAACTTAGGTGCACTTTAGAGGCCACCGTGATTTTGAGTCTGATACTCAAGAAACTTGGTCAGAGTGTTTGTCTTGTTGATATCTCTGACAAGTTTGAAATTGGGTGACGTTGGGTCAAAAAGTAGGCTACTGAGCAAAATCTTAGAAAAACTTTGTGTGCACTCTAGAGGCCAAATTTACTGTCCAATACTCATGAAACTTGGTCCGAATGTTTGTCTTGATGATATCTCTGACAAGTTTAATTTGGGTCACGTCGTGTCAAATCTTAGTAAAACCCTGTGTGCACTCTAGAGGCCATATTTTCAGCCCGATACTCATAAAACTCCTCAGAATGTTTATCTTGATGATATCTCTAAAAACCAGATCAAGTTTGTTTAAAAGTAGGTACACAAGCACTCATGTGTTTTACACCATTGCAACCAGGATCTCTTCAGCTTTGTCAATCCTACATGACTTTTTTCAGGTGCGCGCTTTAGGGCCGATGGTACCTCTTGTTTGTGGGAGAAGCAGCCGACAGGAGATTGCGTTTTGTCTCCTTCGGCGTACGAGCTGTACAAGCTGGCGTTTGACATGCTTCTTAATATCAGTGGCGAATGTATGAATAGTAATTTGCGATTAGTAAAAATTTGGTCATGTATATTCTGTTGGCCTCTGCGGGCCTCTTTGTGCGCGCATTTATTTATACAATGGTTGCTACCGTTAGACCTGTACCGCAAAATGCCGCCTTTTAACGACCCATGGGAAAGAAACCTTTTGAAAACATTGTGGGAAAAGGAGAAAATGCTGGTTACCAGCATTTTCTCTTTTTCCCACAATGTTTTCTACCATATCAAAGAAAATTGCACCATTCTAGCCGCGTTGAAATCGTCGCGTGCAAATGCTTTCAATTTGGACAAGGCTAAAATTTTGTCATCCGGTAAAGGGTTAAACGATACCCCACAGCGCTTCTTCACACCTAGATTACATTACTAGCAAAGTAAAATGATGGGGGTAATCTTTTTCTTCCAAAAAGTGATTTATTTTTTTTATTCGTTACAATTTCACTCATTACTGTACAGCCTACACGTATTTTCAGACACACCATTCTTAGCAGCAGCAGTAGCTTCTTCTCCAACCATAGCTAGACTAACAAGTCATCTTGAAATATATATCTTTTTGAAAATTTCACTTTTCGATAATGTGCAACACAATGAGGCAAAAAGAGGCTGTTACTGGCGTAGTTACCTTTCACCATTTCTCTTCATATGAACCCCATAGTGTTTCAATATTCAGTTTCGAGCTCCTTTTACGCCGTCTATTCCCCTTGCCCCCCCCCCCCCCCCCCCCCCCGCCAAATTATTATTATTTTTTTTTATCTTACGGTACAAAATACAGTGTATGTTGTGCTGCCACAGGTCTTTCTTTCCGTGGACAGTATACCTCGTAACAGTATGGACATTTTGCGTAATCATATGGTGCTACAAATTGATGTTCCCGATGTCGAATGCTATAGCTAAGTCCCCAGTCTCTTTTTTTCTAAACTACTGAACTGTGTATATTTACCTATTTTCCTTATTTTTTCAAAAAAGAGTTGTTTCCCCCCTTTTTTTTTCTTTTTTTAAATTAATCTTTAAGCTGTAATCGCCACTTACTGACCTTTTGCGGACAGTGTAGATCAAGATCAGACGGCACAGAACGTGCAGTCTGATCTTGGATCTACACTGTCCGATAAGGAGATATTTTTTTCTCCAAAAATAGGTTTGAAATAACATTAGTTGGTTTATTACTATCAGCTTGAAAATTTTATTTAACTTATTTAGCAGGATAAGGGTTAAAGCAGTTCTGAATGTCTTCTCCGTGTCTGTTATCTTTATCTAAAGTTTTCTACAGTTTTTTGAAGGACCATTCATAAAACAAACAGTAAAACCGCTTGCTATATAATGTCTGTAATCATTGTTGCTAGTTTTTGGTATCATAGTGATTTTTTACTTGATTGATATTTTGTATCTTTTGTTTGATCTTTTCTAAATGCATGAATAAACGTTTGTCTCGTATTATTGTCCTGATTTACCCGCAAGATGGCAAATTAAGATGCAGATTCCTTTGGCAATACTTTTTTCTATATCCAAATAATTGGTATTTCTTAACTTTTTACCTGCTAAATAAGTTAAATGAAATCTTCAATCTCTAAGAAAAAACTGAATGCTGCTATTTCAAACTTATTTTTTGGAGGGAAATTATTTCCTTATCGGACAATGTATTTAGATAATATTTAGATATTGCCACTTGCATTGAGCCGCAGGAAAAATTAAAATAGTTCCAATTTTATGTGTATGTAAAACCTTAAGACAGTAAAATTTCCTTGACAATGTTCCAATAGTAAAACCTTGAAGAAGTAAATTTAGTTTTTGCGTATATTTATGAAACAAGAAATCTTTCCGGTCTATACGGTATCAAGATTACACCGATTGAACTGATCTCTCCAGCACAGCTGAATGTTGTGCCAGCTTTGTGTATGTGGAAAAGCTGCCGGTGCACTACTTGCAAGGAAAAAGGGTGACTAATAAATACCTTAGCTTTCTACACTTTCCTGATCTATTCTACCATGTGTTCAATAACCCATTGGGAATGGCGGCAATGTGTGTGATTTTTAAGGGCCCATCCGAGGCTGCATTCCACAATGCGTATGAATTTTTTACCGCACAAACCAGGGAACTGCATTCCAAGAGATACACACCAACTTTATATCAGAATATGTGTATATAAATGTGTGTGTGCTGCTAACCGTCCAATCGGGGAACACGTCAGAGTACTAATTTCATTTCACATGTTGACAATTAGGTGATTTAGAATGCGAATTTGAAATAAAAGCCAACCAGGGACTTCCCCGTCTGGCAAGTGTTCCCCGGTTGTCTGTCATACATTCTTACAAAGTTCCCCATTTGGTAGGTTTTACATTTTCCCCCCCCCCCCCCCCCCCCACACACACGTCATGATGAAAACAGAAAATGGGGAGTACAAGCAAGGAATCTATACGTTGGAAAGGAATGGGAATAGACAAAAAGAAAACATTCTGCACTATCCCTGCAAACGACTTTAAGCTTTAATGTTTAAGATTTCTTATATCAGCGTGTTTAGATGAGGTGAAAGTGTCTCTTCGTGTTGATCGCCAGAAGACTTGGTTTTCAAGATGGAATTGCGCTTAGTGGTGCGCTTATATGACGCTACCCCTACTTCAAGCTTAGAATTGAAGAGGGGTGGGGAGAAATCGTCTGATAATCGAATATATACGGTTCATCTCTCGATTTTCAGTGTCACATGACCGTATCATCAAGGGGGGTTTAATCTTGTGCCAAAGAGTCCCAGTTTTTTAACGACTTTAAGGAAGAAAGTAAAAACATGGGAAAAGGAGAAAATGCCGATGACCAGTATTTTGTCGTCTACCCACAATGTTCTCTTATCTTCCATAAAAGATTTTCAGTTTTTGCGTCACATCTTATTAGTTGTCTGTAAATTTGGACCAGTCGAAGATTTTGTCTTATAAAGAGTTAGGAGTTTATCTGCTATGTCTCCAAAAACATAAGTATTTATCAGCATCCAAACAGTTAAATATTTTTGATGAAACAAACATCAATAGGCCATTTCTTCATAGGTAGGTCCGCCAATGTTTTGTGCCCGAGACAACTAGCAAATGGCACAAACCTGTAGTACCGTAAAATGGTCACAATGTTTTGGCCAGATTCTCTTTGTCGATGAAAGAGAACTTCCATTTGAATAAATCTAACGTCTATTTTTTTCAAAAAAGTCGTTCCACCTTTGAGCACACGCAGTTCAAAAGTTTCAACATCCATTTTGATCCCGACCGGTTTACCTTCGAATAAATACGTGAGGTCATCAAGCTGTATGGTCTCTATGATGACGTCATTTCCGGATATCGATTTATTGTCGGTATTGACGGAGAATCCCCCAACATTGAATTGATTAGTTTTCAAAGATACGTTTGTATACGTATCCGATAAAGCATTCCAAATTAAAGTTACCTTTTCTGTTAATTGACCTAGAGTAAGAGATTTCGAAAGCAGACGAAGATTTTCTACGTTAGCGTCAATGGAGACCACACGTTTGCCCGCCCTTGCTGCCACAAGAGTATACAATCCAATATTACACCCTATATCTAGCACAACTATGTCTTTAACCTTACTCAGAGCTTCCACAAATATCCTTAACAAATCTTTCTCCCAAACTCCCGTCGAAAAAATGGACCCCGAAACAAATATATCGATCCTTGGGTCATGTATACAAATTGGTATTAAAGTCCTGACAGTTAGTTCAACACATTCAACAGATTTTACAGTATCGGCTACAAGTTGAACATTGACAGTACGGATGCAACGATTCAACGGTTGAAGTCTTTCTGACTGACTGGATCCGGGAAGACACGGGTATTTTATATAGTCCAATAAATGTACTAAACCTATTGGTCTGCTTCTTGTGTTCGTGTTTCCTTGGTCTCTGCTTGATCACTGCGGTCAGGTGGTCTGGTATAACCTTTTTTGCTCAAGTGTTTTATATTTGAAGTAGAATGATCAACTCGAAAAACACTGCCTTCTTCTCCGTCATCTATTTTGCCATTTTCTTTTTCCATAAATGTAGAATTTTTCCTCTGATTATCATCCAAACTAAGCTCATTACACGTACATTGTTTCAGACACCCCGTTTCTTTATTAAATAGCCCAGAGTACAAAATGAAAGCCGTAATGAACACACCGCACAAAAATAATTTCCATAGTCGAAATTTACTATTCATGTTTGTCCTTGATATTAGCTAGCTCCAGTCGAAATACAGTCCAGTTGAAGGAATACAAATGCCTTGGAGTTACTCCTTAATTAAGTGTTTTAAATGATCCTGAATAATAAGACTGAAAAACGATTGCTTGCTGGTTACCAGCATTTTCTCCTTTTTTCAACATTTTTTTTTCTATCCTTTCACAGACAAACCTCAGCATGTCAGTCATATTAAATTTGTTGTCACCAAGTCTCTTCAGTTTTAGCAAGTCTTAAATTTCGTCGTCAGGTAAAGAGTTTTAAAACAAGACAAGTGGTTACAAGCCTTCTCTGCTCTTCCCACAACGTTTCCAATCCCCGTTTTCCAGGGAATCGTAAAAATGTGAGGGCGTTTGGTTAAGGCTTGAAACCCACTTCTGTTTCAAAACTGAATCCTTTTCTTCGATGGCCAACTTTTAGACTCATCTGTATTGAAAGCACTTGAAGATGACGAATTATATGTGGCTCAGTGATGGATATGTCTCTGAAAGGGTACAAAACGTGAGAAAAGGTGAAAAATTCTGATTACCAGCATTATCTCTTTTTCCACAGTGTTTAGAAATCCTTGTCTATCAGGGTTGTCACAAATGAATAAATGTCAGATTTACAGTTTAGACTATAACTGTAAATTTGACGGAGGGTAGCTATTACGTAAAGTTACCTTTCTCCTATCCTACATAGCCTTTGGCTATCGATTATCAATCGTACACGTAGGTTTGCCACGTTTTCAGCGCATGTCGCTTTTTACGAAGATTGACCTGTCAATATCTTATGCAAGATGAATATATGGCCCGCAACATGCGAAATGAAACCTTTGGACATTTGCGCAAAGTGTTGTCCGGGAGACGGCACTTTACGTCTGCTTAAGATTTTTTCATACAGTAGACTTTTGTGAAACAGAAAAATCACACAAACACGGGAAGTGCCGTCTCAGATTAGTCACAGACTGCACAGGCAGTAATTTTAAAAGCTGTCCAGCGCAGGAACGTAGGAATTGCAGGATAAATTGTGTGGTGACCAAGAATTAACCCTTTACCACACAACCCAGCATTTTAACTACAATAGAGAGAATGGCTTTTAAAAACATTGTGGGAAAAGGAGAAAATGCTGGAAACCAGCATTTTCTCCTTTTCCCACAATGTCTCCTTCCCTTCAACGAAAAGTTCTACCGTTTGTACCATTTCAAATGTGGGCGTCTTTAAATGTTATCAATTTTGACAAGTCTAAAATTTTGTCGTCTGGTAAACGGTTAATCATGATTACAATTCCAATTACAACTGTTGTTTATTTTTCTGTTTCTTTTTTGGCTTGGAAAGAATATTGTGTATGGTATCGGTAAAAGAAACTCCAGGAAAGCATGGCTGCCGATCCACATGTTTGGGAGAAATTCTAGTGGTAACTATCATTTTCTGCTCTTGCCAGTAAGCATGCATTTACCGTCCCAAAGACAAATGAATTTAGCCGCATTTGATTTGAAGTCTGCATACATTTTTAAAATGGGTGGTTCTCTGAAATTTTGTGGTATGGTAAAGAGTTAAAGTGCCACTTTTCCTTCAACGTATTCCATAATCATGACTGGAAAAAAACCGATGTTTTCTTACCCAACCTTCATCATAAGTGTAAAGCGATGTTAACCCTTATCCTGCTGGTGGAATGAAACTTTCAAGCCGATAATAAAATCCCAAATTTTGCTATTTCAAAGGTATTTCCCGAGAAAAGCTAACTCCTTATAGGACATTAGGGGCCAGCTATGATTTTAACCTCAGACCATGTAAACTGAGGAATTATTATGCATGAAACGTTTTTTTTTTCACAACGTTGATTTTATTAGTGCTTCCCTGCCTATTTTGTAATCCGAATGTACTTTGATGTGCTTTTTAAAGTCCACTGGCGAAAAGCCAGCAAGCTTTTGTCATCGCCCTGTGTCCGTCAAGCATGTGTCTATGGGTATATCTTTAGTTTCAAACATTTTCTTCTCTTTAAACTACCCATTCAATCTTGGCGAAACTTCACAGAAATTATCATGCCATGGTCCTCTTCAGGATTTCCTGTAAAAAATTGTTATCGTGAAAATCCCCGGTTGTCATAGCAACAAAACTTCAAAAAAAGAAAAGAGAATGAATATCTTTTAAAACCTTCTCCAAAACCATAGTTTGGAATTCCCTACAAATTGGCTAAAATGGTGCTTTACTGGAGCTCTGTCAGATTTATTGATACAATTTTGATCCGGCAAAGAACATGTCTGGTTTTGGTTTGCCTGAACTTCACTTAATTTGACACGCTATATAGTTACGCATTTGTTTGAGGGAAGTTATTTCTGTTTTCATAATGACAGATTGTTACCATTTGCCTCCCTTAATACTACACTGTAACATATGGTTGGTCATGTATATTCAAGTTTCTGGATAGAAAAATGTTCGGTTTTCAGTCATGATGGTTTATTTTAATGTTAATGGTTACGCTCTGATGTATTGACTATCTAAATAATGCAAGATTTGTATTATTGTTTCTGAAACATTACCATTCATGCCATGGAAAAAAATGTTTTTCTGCTACTACATATTCGAAAATCTTGCCAAAGTACTTATTGATTGAATTTGCATTTATTTATCGTCGCCAACAATTGCCCATTTGGTTGATGCCCCCTTAAGATTGTTAGTCTTTGTTACGGGGATAGTGCAAGATACAGGACGAAACCCATCCTAAGTTACGCCTGGTTCTTTAACGTGCTCAGTGTATAGCATCGTCACACGGGACCTCAGTTTAACGTCTCATCCGAAAGACTATTAGTATTTATAGATGGCCAGCTGTTGGGCTCCAAAATAATACCCTCAAGTGACCCGAAACATGATCTTTACGAGTCCTACGCTCTACCACCTGAGCTATGCGGGCTGATCTCAATACTATTTGTCAGAGTTCATCTATATTTGGTGCCAATAATACTTGATTACGAGATATGCTTGTATTTTTTTGGCAATAGTCATTTTCCATGAAAGTTATCTCAGTACAAACTGAATGCGTCTTTCGATGTCAATTATGGGTATAGTACATTCGTTTGAGCCATATTCTAACAAAAAGGGCCTTAATGCATCTCCGTGATGCATTACATCAAGTAAGTCATCACGTACTTATGGATCCTCAAATTCCATTTTGTCTAACAACCTATTGCACCTGGAGGTAGAATGATCCTCTTACATGCTGAAAATTTTTAGCATTGGCAAAAAGTTTCGACACATGTCAGTCTGCGCAGACTGCTGCGCCGGCTGACAAGGGCCGATACTCGTTGTAGATGCATTAAGCCCATTTGACAAAGCATGGCTCATTTCTTTATAAGGCAATGAGAGATCCCGGGCCTTTATGGCCTGTTTTATTTGCAGGTTCAGATACTTTAGTTTATAAAACAGCTTGAAGAAAAGCTTACATTGGACAAGCTTTTAGGTCTGCTTCTGGTGTTCGCGTCTCCTTGGTTTCTGCTAGCAGTATCACTGCAATCACGTAATATGGTTTCACCAATTTTGCTCAGTTGCTTTACATTTGAAGTAGAATCATTAACTCGAAATTCACCGTCTTCTTCTCCATGATTTGTTTTACTCTTTTCCTTGTCACTGAATTTGGATTTCGTCCTTAGATTACTATCCAAACTAAGCTCATTACTCGTACATTGTTTAAGAAAGACTGTTTTTGTATTAAATAATGCAAAGTACACAATAAAAACGGTTACTAATACATCGCAAAAAACTGATTTCCTATTATCCATTTTTGCCCTGTATATTTACTGGCTGTACATAGTTGATTGATAGTATAGTAAGAAATATCGGTATCTAGGACTGACTCTTTGACAAACGATTCCGTGTTCAAAGGACCCGGAGTTATAAGTATTTTGAAAGAAAAATATGGAGGAAGCTGCAGAATACCAGCATTTTCCCGTTTTTTTTTTTTCCCAAGATGTTTTCTACGATTTCTATACACAAGTCTAAACATGTTAGGCAATTTGAAGTTAGAAATTGTTTCGTCTGAAAGTCTCTTCATTATGGATAAGTCTAAAATTTTGTCGTGTGGTCAAAAATTAATCGTTTAACCCATTACCACACAATCACGAGTTTTAACGACCCCGAGGAAGAGACCTTTTGAAAACATTGTGGGAAAAGGAGAAAATGCTGGTAACCAGCATTTTCTCCTTTTCCCACAATGTTTTCTATCCATCCAAAGGCAATAAAAAAACAATCATCTTATCTACATCAAATTTGTTGTCTCCAAATACTTTCAATTTTGACCAATCTAAAAATTTGTTGTTTGGTAAAGAGTTAAACCCTAAGCGCAGTAAAGACATAATAGATATTTCAAAACCATAATTATAAAATACCCGGATTGTCCGATTGCGAGTCCTTATTCTACCGGCATAGCTCAAGTGATAGAGCATGGGACTTGCTAAAGTCAAATCTCAGGCCACTTGAGGGTGGGGATTCAATCCCCACGGCTGACCATCTAAACCTACTAAAAAGTCTGTCGGATGAGACGTTAAACCTAGGTACAGTGTGACGGTGCTTTACACCGAGCACGTTAAAGAATCTGGCGTAACTTAGGACGAGTTTTTTTCTCGTGTATCTTGCACTATCTCCCGTAACAAAAAATAGCTGTCTTCTCGGGAACGTCGCCCATATGGGCAGCCAGTTGCGACGATAAATAAACGAAATTCAATAAATCACTTTCGAGTCAGAAAATCTCACAATATGTTAGACACTTGGGTCCAAGATCAGACTTGTCCATACTCAAAGCATACAACAAAATGTGACTCAAGTTGTGATATTTGTCTTTGAAAGGCTACAAAACATTGTTATAAAGGCGAACATGCCGGTTACACAAGATGTCGAGCAGTGCGAATCCCAGATCAGACTTAACAAAATTGAAAGCATTTGCAGACTACAATATAAATGTGACTCAAGTACTGACATTTGTCTTTGTCAGGGTAGGGAAAAAACGTTAGAAAAAAAAAAAAAAAAAATACTGGTAATTTAACCACACAATCCCGACTTTTAAAATCCTGCTAGGGAAGGTTCCCAGCATTCTCTCCTTTTACCGCAATATTTTCGAAAGTCTTCTCTGTCAGGGTTGTAAAAAGTCGGGGTTGTTTGGTAAAGGGTAAAATTTCCAAGATCTTTGTCGACGAAATCATACATTCATGTATTGAGGGTACAGGGTAAATCACATATACGGGGCCATGCTCTGGCAAAAGGGGGCTTAGTGCATTTTCAGGATGCATTGTACCATTTAAGCCATCACATAATTATGGATCCATAATAGCAATTTTTTTTAACAACCGACTGAATTATGAGGTAGACTGGTCCTTGTACATACAAAAAATGACCACTAGCGAAAAGTTTCGGCTTCAGGTCAGCCTGCGTAGACTGCGGATGCATTAAGCCCCCTTTACACAGAGCATGACTCACAGATATTGTAATTTGATCCATTCTTTTGTGCCTTTTCCTATTTGACCCTCTCCCAAACAGTCGCCAGCTTTAACAACCTTAAGATAGAAGGCTTTTAGAAACATCGTTGGAAAAGGAGAATATGCTGGTTACACAAAGTCCCGTGTTTTGAAAACACTGTGGGAAAAAGAGAAAATGCTGGTTACCAGCATTTTCTCTTTTATCCCACAATTTGTTCTCTACATTTGAAGGCAAATCCCATCAACTGAGGAACGCCTTTGTCTTCTGCAAATCTTTTCAACATTGCCGAGTCGAAATTACTGTCGTTTGATAAAGAATCACATCTGGCGCCAGCAATAGTTCAATCCTTCAACAAGTACTCACGATCCCTGACATTCATTCCAAAAAGTGCAGAACAGTGTCCGAGCAGTCTAATCTTAATCCACATCTTTAACTCTTTAGCAGACGACAAAATCTTAGACTTGTCCGAATCGAAAAAATTTGCAGACGACAGATGAGCGTGGCTCAAATGATGGAATTTGTCCTAGAAAGGAAGTACCCGACTGCAGATTTGAAACACGGTCGAGGCAAACTTTCTTTTCGGCGATTTTTCGCCACTCACATCTGTTGCATGTGAGAAAAGTAGTTATTGGCTTGGAAAGAATGTTGTGTCAGTACCGGTGTGAGAAAGTCAGGAAACACATGCGTAGGTGCACTGGTCGCCGTGATATGAGCTAAGTTCTTAAAACGGCGTTAAACTTCAATATAAATTGTCCTATAAGGAGTAGAAAACATTTATTGCAGGTTACAGCTTTTTCTCCTTTTCCCTCATCACCATCGAATGTACTTTCAATCACATGATCTTTAGCATGGCGTTGCCTTTGAAGTTCTTCTTATCACTGCAACAGCAACAACAACAACAACCATAATAAAGTTACTTACGTTTGGTAGCAGCCAAAAGTAAACAATACTGGGGTAAAAATGCATTTTAATTTAAGTCATACCATTTCATTAAAAGTACGGAAAAAATTGTGAAGATGACAGCCTTTTATTGTACTTTATGTCAATGGAAAAATATTTTATCATGATTTGAATTGAAAACTGTGACTTGAGTATTTTTTACTTGAGTCAAGATTCTCAGAGCTGATAAACAGTCTACTTCCGGCGAAGCAATGTTAGGCGTTGGGACATATGACGTATGGGAACATTCGGCAAACCTCGGGTGATCAGCTGATCAAATCCCTCAGCTGTATTAAATGGGTGATACTGGGCAGTTGTCTCGTACTTTGGTTGTCATGTATTCTAATTTAACCTTTAGGTTACTAAGCGCTACTCACTGATCTTTTGCGGACAGTGAAGATCAAGATTAGACTGCACAGAACGTGCAGTCTCATCTTTGATCTACGCCCTCCGATGCGGTGAGATTTCTCTGACGAGCAAAATTTTTAAATGGTAAACTATTGGTTTTCACTATTGGCTAGAAATCTTTAGTTTAATTTATTTAGCAGCTTAAGGGTTAAAAACAGATATAAATGTTGACGGAAAATGAGCTCCATCAATCTCTTGCAATATCGATTTGAAACAATGCGATTAGGGTTCTCCATTATATATATATATATATATTAAAAAAACAAGAATAACATCACATGGGAGAATATAAGAATAAGATTTATTGCCGACCGGTTTCTTCCATAGGAATCATCAGGGCCTGATGATTCCTATGGAAGAAACCGGTCGGCAATAAATCTTATTCTTATATTCTCCCATGTGATGTTATTCTTTTTTTTTTTATGTATTATCCTTGAACCGGTACCAGTTGAACTTTTCATATATATATATATATATATATATATATATATATATGAGCCATGCTCTGACAAAAAAGTGGCATAATGTATCTCTGTGATGCATTGTACCAACCAATCAAGCCATCCCCTGGTTATGGGACCATAAAAAACATTATTTTTTTTTTCAATAACCGACTTAATCATGAGGTGGACTAGTCCTTGGACTTTCCGAAAATTAACCAATAGCGAAAAAGTTTCGGCCCAGGTCAGCGCAGGCTGACCTGAGTCGATACTTTTCGCAGATGCATTAAGCCCTTTTTCACAGAGCATGGCCCATGAGGAAATTAGTCTTCTTTGACCACAAGAAAACCGTACATTTAACCCTTTACCTCATGATCCCGAGTTTTAACCAACCTGTGGATTAAGGCCTTTGAAAACATAGCGGAAAAAGGAGAAATGCTGATAACCAGTATTTTCTCTTTTTCGAGCAATGTTTTCTATCCTTTCAGTTACAACTCCCACCATTTGACCTATAGTCATTCATCATCTGTAAATGCTTCTCTGTTGGACAAGTGTAAAATTTTGTCGTCTGGTAAAGTTAATGTTAACCAGCATCGTCATTGTTGGACATATCTTTGATAAAGCACACGTCGAACGGCCAACCCTTCACAGGCAAGTCTACTAAGTTGATGTTTCCAAGACAGTTAGCAAATGGCGTAAAACCGAAGTAACGTAAAATGATCACAATGCCCTGCCCAGATCGTCTTTTTCGATGATGACCAATCTCTATCTGAATAAATCTAACATCTATGTTCTTTAAAATAGTCACTCCACCTTTGAGGACATGCAGTTCAAAAAGTTCAACATCCATTTTTATCCCGACCGGTTTACCTTCAAATAAATACATCAGGTCGTCTAGCAGTACGGTCTCTATAATGAAGTCATTTCCGGATATAGATTTAAAGTCGGTATTGACAGAGAATGCCCCGACATTGAAAGGTTCAGGTTTCAAAGACACATTCGTGTACGTATCCGATAAAGCACTCCAAATTAAAGTTACATTTTCTGTTAACTGACCTAGAATAAGAGATTTTGAAAGCAGACGGAGATTTTGTACGTTTGCGTCTATGGAAACCACACGTTTGCCCTCCCTTGCTGCCACAAGAGTGTACAATCCAATATTACACCCTATATCTAGCACAACTATGTCTTTAACCTTCCTCAGAGCTTCCACAAATATCCTTAACAAATCTTTCTCCCAAACTCCCGTCGAAAAAATGGACCCCGAAACAAATATATCGATCCTTGGGTCATGTATACAAATTGGTATTGATGTTCCTACCTGTAGTTTAACACATTCAACAGATTTTACAGAGTCGGCTACAAGATGAACATTGACAGTACGGATGCAACGATTCAACGGTTGAAGTCTTTTTGACTGACTAGATCCGGGAAGACACGGGTATTTTATATAGTCCAATAAATGTACTAAACCTATTGGTCTGCTTCTTGTGTTCGTGTTTCCTTGGATTCTGCTTATATTGTCACTGCGATCCTGGGGTTTGGCTTCACCTATTTTGCTCAATTGTTTTACATTTGAAGGGGAATTGTCAACTTGAAGATCATGGCCTTCTCCATCATGTGTAGTAGAATGGTCGACAATTACATCACTTTTTCTCTTTTACTTCTCTCCTTTTATTTAGTATTTCCTTTTCAATGGATTCATCGACCGTCCTCTGATTGTTAACCAAACCTTGTTCATTACAGGCACATTGACGTAGATATCTGGTGTGGTTACTTGTATTCAGGAACGATACCCCAAAGAAAACAACAACAGTGGTAAGCAACGCAACACAAAAAGTTTGTTTCGAAACTTTTAATATAGAAACCATAGTTGTCGGTTATGCATTCTGGCCAGCTCTTATTGAATGGCAGTTCAGTAAACTGAAATAAAAAAAAAAGAATATATATATATATATAAAACAAAAGGGGGCTTAATGCGTTTCCGTGATACGTGTCATCACATAATACATAATTATGAACCCATAATTGCCACTTTTTTTAATAGCCGACTTAATCATGAGGTAGAATGGTCCTTCGACACGAGGAAAATTGATCAAATCGCGAAAGTTTCGGCCCAGGTCAGCCTGCGCGGCGCGGACTGCGCAGGCTGGCCTGAGTCGATACTTTCCGCAGATGCATTAAGCTCCCTTTTCAAAGAGCATGGCTATATTGACCTTGAACTAGTTAATTCTTTCCTGTTCATTAACGATTATTTCAAAATTTGAAAACATCAGCAAATAATTTATGGCTCAAATAATAGCACCTGTGTCTGAAAGAGAAAGAAACATTGTGGAAGAAAGAAAAAATGCTGCTTGCCAGCATTTTCTCCTTTTTCCACAATACATTTACAATGCCAGCATTTTCTCCTTTTTCCACAATATATACTGAACAAAATAAATAACTTTTGCTGTGTTTAATTGCAGATATACGTAAATATGGAAAGGAGGGCCAAAGAATTTTTACTTGTATTCCAAGAGTATTTCAATGTGAATTTGTGTGTAAAATTTTGTCGCTCTAAGTTCACGAAAAACTGATGAAATGGTTGATTAAATGTGGTATGGGTCGTAGACCAAAACTGCATATTAATACCGGGTATGGCCACCTTGAGCATCGAGTATTGCCTGGCATCATTGGCGCATAAAACCGACAAGTGTGTTGTTCCACTCCTGGGTTAAGGCTTGTGTTAGTTCATTAATGTTCGACAGTGGAATAGGGCGACGTCTAACACGCTGGTCCAAGTTATCCCACAGGTGTTCGATGGGATTCTGATCTGGACTTTTGGCGGGCCAATCATTAATGAATGCAATATTATTCGTCCTGAGGAAATTCACAGTATCTCTAACTGTATGGCTTGTGGCATTATCATGTTGAAACAGAGTGATATTGGCATTACATGTATTTTGAAACAGTGGGATGACGTGCCTCGCAAGAATCTCATCTCGGTAGCGTTGGGCATTCAAATTCCCATCGATCACGACAAGAGGTGTGCGATAAACATGTGCAACGCCTGCCCAGACCAAGACGGAACCTGCGCCCCCCCCCCCCCAAAAAAAAACATCTCGTTCAAGTACACAACAGTCGGCATAACGTTCATTTCTTCTACGGTATCCTCGAACCCTGCCATCACTTCGATAAATGGAAAATCTCGACTCGTCGGAGAAAAGAACGCTATTCCATTGTTGCCTTATCCAGCGATGGTGCGTACGTGCCCAATTAACACGATTTACACGGTGACGTCGCGTCAATACACAGCCAACGTAAGGACGACGTCCACGTAGAACACCTTCCTGCAGACGATTGCGTACAGTTTAGGCAGATATTCGGTTGTTATCTGTACCAGGGGTGTTAGCAGCAGTGGCAGTTTGAAAACGATTGCGTAGGTGTGTATTCATGATATAGCAGTCTTGACCAGGTGTCGTGACGCGCGGACGTCCACTACGTGGTAAATCATCCGTGCGCCCTGTTGCTTGGAAACGTTACCTAAGGTATCGAATAGAACGGCTAAAACTGCCCACAACCCTAGCAACCTCATTCGTCGTCATACCAGCATTAAGCATTGCAATGGGGAGTTCACGTAAATATGGTGGAATTCTAGGCATATCAAAAAGAAAGAAAACTTAATAATTTTTTTTTCAACGTCTTTTTCTTATTGACAACAAAGTCTATAAAATCAGACTGAAAGGTTATTATACTGGTCCGTACATACACGACAAAATCGAGTTTAACGTTCGCTCGTTTGTGTAATTCGTACAATTTAGTTATAAATGGTCTTATTTGACACATAATCGTTCGACCGAACATATGTAGGGCATTGGACATGTTGATTTCGTTTCATTACATTAAAAAAATATGTACAGAAATCGGAAGTTTCTTTTTTGGTTCAGTATACTTACAATATCTTTTTTCTCTTTTTTCCCCGCAGTCGGAATGTATTTGAATGAGGCACAAATAAACAAATGATCATACAGAATGACACATGTAGACACCTCTACGCGATTTATATTAGACCATTTCTAAAAACTTTGTGGCGAAGGGAGAAATTGCTCGTGACAAGCACTTTCTCCTTTTACCACAATGTCTTTTTTAATATCAATTCATGTGAGAAACATCTCTTCACCTTGATTATATCTAGTTTACAAGTTTGCAAAGATTTTTTCAAAGTTGTCTGCTTCAAATTTGTTTCAAATTGAACTGATAGGGAATTTACGTGTATATTATTTGAACTCTTTACCAAACGACAAAATTTCAGGGCCGACCAAATTGAAAGCATTTGCAGACGACAAATCAAATGTTGTTAAAATGAGGATTTTTTTCTTTCTTTGATAGGGTAGAAAACATTGTGGGAAAAGAAGAAAATGCTGGTTACCAGCATTTTCTCCTTTTCCTACAATGTTTTTAAAAGCCTTCTTTTGTAGGGTCGTTAAAAGTCGGGACTGTGTGGTAAAGAGATAATAGATCTATTGATAGTATCGATTATTTTCGTATTTTCGATTTGGTATTTAGGCCTTCTTGTCTATTCAACTCCGAGAACAAAATTTTACAGAAATCCAAATTGAAAGCGTTTGCTGACAAGAGATCAAATGTCACTATTATATGGCTGAAATGATGGGATTGTGCTTAGTTTGGTAGGGTAGAAAACGTTGTTGGAAAAGGAGAAAATGCCTCCTTCAACGGGGTCGTTTAAATTCGGGATTGTTTGGTAAAGAGTTAACTCTTCTCTCATCGAATCGGCAAATATTCATTTGAGTCATGCTCTGTGGAAAGGAGGTTTATTGCATCTCTGTAATGCATTAAACCAAGCTGGTCATCATACCATTATGTATCTATATAAGATCCATTTTGTATAACAATCTATTAGGTCATAAGGTAGAATAGTTCTTCGACATGCAGAAAATTGAACAATAGCAAAATGTTTCGGCCCAGGTCAGACTGTGCGGACTGGGCATAACTGCACGGACTGGGCATGCTGACCCTAGTCGATAATTTTTGCAGATGCAACAAGCCCCCTTTTTATAGAGCATGGCTCATTTACTTTTATATTGGCTTCAAATACAATTCTGTTGGAAATGAAGAGACTTTTTTCTGTTATATTATAGATATCAAGAAGAGTACAGTGAAGATCAAAGATCAGAATACACGTTCTCTGCAGTCTGATCTTGATCTACACCGTCCGTAAAAGCTATTCCTGTAATTAGTGGCTGTAAATGTGTAAAGTTTTACATTAAAGACCTGCTTTTGAAGTGACGTTTTACCACAATGTTTTCCAAGGCCTTCTTCCTCTTGGTCGTTAAAACTCGGGATTGTATAGCAAAGGATTAACCCTTTACCACACAATCCCGACTTTTAACGACCCTGAGAAAGAAGGTTTTTGAAAACCTTTTGAAAAAAGGAGAAAATGCTGGTAACCAGCATTTTCTCCTTTTCCCACAATGTTTTCTACCCTTCCCCCCAAAAATTTCAATTTTTGAGTCACATTTATTTTGTCGTCTGCAAATGTTTTCAATTCGGACAAGGCAAGAATTTTGTCAGTTGGTAAAGCGTTATAGCGCCTTCAACTACTTCAGTTGGCTTAGCGGACACTGTTGATCAAGATAAGACAGCACAAAACATGTAGTCTGATCTTTGATCTACATATTGCAGTTTAAAGGCTGCCTTGTTACGTAGACGGAAGCATGGCTCTTGAAAAAAGGAGGCGAAGAAGAGAGGGCCAAAGGCCAAATTTTTAACCCTTACAACGCCGGCCACTATTTTTCTTGACTAAGCAGCCAATGTAGATCAACTGATAAGTGCAATTCGATCTTTGATTTTCCGTCAGCTTCGATGAGACATTTTGAAACAACAACAATCACAGCAGCATTAACAGCCTTGATAATGCACCTGGTGCGATTTCATTTTTTATTTGGCGTTCTCAGGGTTAGTTTTTCCTCCCTTCAACAATATTAATGTTCTTCCTTTCTCGCACGAAATAATAACCAAGGTTACCTCCAGGCACCCGGACGCTACTACTTCTCTTGAAGTACTAGCGTCCGTAGCCCCCCTTTGGTCGAATTCTAGGCTTGAAGGTGTTGCAGTAGCATTGGATGTATGATATTATCCTGATATTTCCTAACTTTTAAATATTCTAGAATTCGAACAAAAAAGGTCTATGTGTACAGAGATATACCGACCCAAATCATAACGGACCCGCCACCTAGCCGATCATTCTCCCAAAGATAATTCTCGCAGTTTCTTTCACATTGGCGGCTATAAATGCGTGCGCAAACACCCATCTGCACCACGTAGACTGATCCTTACTCCGTCTACAAACAGAACACGTGCCAAGTCGACTTGAGTGAAACGAAGATGATGTCTTACCCAAGCAAGTCGAGTTCGTCAATGTCGATGATTTAGTATAGGTACCTTCCGTGGTCGTTGGGACCTGATCCCAACGGATCTGATGCGGTTCCTTACGGTCTGTTGAGACACTTGGCGGCTGTTTATGCCGATTGTTTGTCTGGCAATCTCACTTGCAGGTATAATCCTGTTTCGTAGCTGAGTAACAACAGTAAACCTATCCTGCTGGCGTGATTAAACTTATCCTGCTGGCGGAAATGGTGTTGAATATTAGCAACGCTCCCAGTGTGGTGGAATTTGTTCCATAACAACAGAATACTGGAGGAACTTCTGTTCAGGACTCTTGCTACCTGACAAATTAATGGAAAAGGGCCGACACTTACCGCGTTGTGTGGACAAATCAACGCTCTCAGACTCACGTTGTGAGGACACGATGTGAAAGTGATGACACAATTTTTGTCCTCACTATTACGTTGTCCATTTGCATTCCGCATAGTTCAAAAATGATTTTAAAAATATTTCCTGGCTGTGAGGACACAAGTCCTCATATTCATTTCTCTCAGTCTCTGTACCATAAGTTGAATGTTGAGTAGAACTGAACGGATACCAGTCACTTCCTCCGTGGATCAAAGGATGGGTACAAGTCGGAACCGGATGTGCATATCGTTGCTGTGAAGGCGGGATGAAATTGAAATCAAGGTAATTATTTCCATGATTTACTCTTATATTTGTATAAAATATCGATTTAAGACAGGAATTGTTGATTTATTATCGATTTTGTACCAGTTTCGACGACTACAAGCCAGATTAATTCAGTATGAATGGAAAATTTAAAGAAAGTTTCTTGCCTCGTGGTGTCATCGTAGTACTCCAAATTCGATCGATGCTCTCATGATAGTCTCGAGTGTCCGAATTCCGTGATGATAAGGAAACATCAAGATAAAACAAAGTGTTCAGAGAGGAATAGTAAGAAGAAAGTGCTTGTCTGCATAAAATAATCCTTTCTGATCGTTTTCACGTAAAAAAATATAATTTTGATGTTAGCGTTGGGGTTTGCTTGTTCACGGTAGTTACGATCCAATCAAGAAAAAATAAAAATTTTAACAAAATATAGAATAAATCAACAAAGAATTTTCTAATTTCATCTTTTAACTAGCGTCATAGAAAATATGGTACAGTTTCATCCAAACATTCGAAAAAAAATCAACCTTGACCTTCACCACTGTCTCGGTAATTTTCTGAAATTGATGCATGTTACTTCGATGGTTTTCGTAAAAAAATCAGTACAACTCGATATATTTGGCGCCAATTTGCAGTCACATGATCAGAAAATATTGCCACATGACTTAGCAGATGATCTAAATACGTCATCATGCATGTTTTTAAGTAAAACTGCTTGAAATGAAGGATTTTAGAGGGTGTGGTAAGTAGTATTAAGCATGTAGGTGCCGATGACATCGTTTTCATTTCCGGTATATTTTCCTTCCATTCTAATCTTTTGTTTTGGAAAATAAAGTTGGCTGAGGTACAGAAATGTCCAATTCAAGGTATTTACAATCAAAATAAAGACCAGATGAGCCGCTTGAGGGCACTGATTTTTGTTATGACGGAAAAATTACCAATTATCTCGAAGCAATATTTACCGTGAACCAACATGCTGTGGCTATAATTTCAACAGTCAGATGCTTAAAAACCGAACATGCCGTCGGCCTTCTTGAGCAAAAATGGCGTGACCTTCTTCCGGTAGCTCGGTAGTAATACTGCAGAAATTAATTGGCCACTATATTTTTGGATTTTGGACACTATTTGGAAATAAGAAAAACGGACTCAGTTTCCAGTAACCCTGGCAACTTGTTAATTTTTGAAGCTTTTCTCTTAAATTGGGGTGATATTCAATTGCAATAACATATTTAAATATTTGGCAAGTGTCACAACCTGAAATACCGTATGACGTCATCAAACTTCTCGCGTTACGAGATGAAAACAAAAATCACCGGTTCAAGGACACTCATGGAATTGGAACACTTGACGAGAAAATTCATAAAAACTGGATTCATTTTAGTTAAATTTATAAATTATCTCATCAAAGTCTGAGAAAGTATTGAACGAGATCTACACACCCTTGTATCGTCAAACCACCCGTTTTTACGCACCCCTACTTTGGCGCTTTTTTCGTTTGATCTTATATCTGCTATGAGAGGCTTTTTCATGAAACAAATCAAACTCATTTGCATAGTAAACCAGTGCTCCAGATAAGGTCCGTATTCACGTAATTTATGGATGACGATCTGATTGTTACGCATCTTTTTTACAAAATTCCGTACTCGATACGGAACGTTTTTCCAGGTACGTAAAATATAGGGTACAAATCCGTACACAATGAAAGGGAGCTTACTCTTTCTCAGACAAACATTCAGATATCTTCGGGATTGCCGAGCGATTTTCCAATTTTTTCCCATTAAATAAAAAGGGAAAATCGGCTCAGACCGGAATTAGACCCTGCATCTCGGCTTTAGTGAAGTTTTTATCGATTACGGCGTGGGACCAGCAGATAATCGTACTATGTACATGTATGTTCCGAATGAATAGTTTGCGCTTCGAAAAAGTCGAGGAACACACAGAAACGTCTGGCTAGGTTATTTCATCCATCTCCAGAACCAAATAATCCTAACAAAACTGAGAATCGTTGAAAGATAAAATCAGACTGGCCAAGACTTAAGCACTGTTCCCATTTATGTATAAATGTGCAATAATTCACGCTCTAAATTGAATAATCACGTACAAAAAATATGAAGCGAAAACCGCATGCACCCAGATGGGCTCTCTGTTGATCGCCAGTGGCGCCAATTTGGGCCAAGTTAGAAAAAATGTCTCCAAAACTGAAGCACTGGTGAATTCAAAAGTATTTATGATATCTGCTTTTCTAGCGAAATTACAGGTTTTGAAGTTATTTGCGACCCTATTTGACAAATCCTGCACAAATATTTTTCCAAAAATTAAATAGCATGAAAAAAAGATCGCTTCAAAAAAAGATTATGAGTTGCATATTTGTTTCTACAAATCTGCTTTACACTTTGTACAGTAAACATCATACTGTTACTAGGTAAAATATTATGTAGTTTTACAGTAATGCTTATATAAAAGCAAATGCAAGAAAACCAATTTTAACCAAATGTTGGTACTGATCCCCATATGCTGGTACTGATTAATCTTGATTTTCATCAGTACTGTACTGATGTCACTGAAAATTATCTGGAGCACTGGTAAACATCTATTTCTTTTTGCTCATGTAAAATTTATGGATGTCGTCAGGGTTCGACATTAAGGCACGTCCGAACGACATTGTCTAGCAAACAATCGGTTGGGGCTAGTAGAGGCTGCGTCCAGCTAGCCCGAATGGTCTAGTGCAAAAATCAAGACGATTGGTTTAAGTATTAATTTCATACCTCACAAAAGTGACGAAAATCGACCTTACATGCCGTTCGCCGACAGAGATCTACTGAACTTGTGGTTTTGTTCAGCCAACGATAATTTATTGACAACTTCGAAAATGTTAACAGGATGACGGTCGCGCATGCGCGGTAGGCCATATCTTTAATGGAAAAACCAAATCGACCTATAAATAGAGTTAGTAGACCGGAGTCCACAGGATTTCACGATAATGTCGTCGAGGATAAAGCCATAATTTTAATCGTGATTTTATCATTTTGTAATAGTACTTAATCTTTTAGCTTGATTTTTTTCATATAGATCTAGTTGTTTTTTTTAAATACTGAGTTTCATTTTGACGACAACTGAAAATGAGTCGTCTAGATGTTAACATAGACAACGGAGCAGATGACCGAGGAATAAAATCTGACCGGGGAAGAGCGGAGTCCTAAAATGAAGCTTAAAAAATAAATCGAAACACAAGTAGATCTAAAAGAATATAATGAGATCTAGTTCACAGAAAAAAGATCATTTCTGACTTGAGTGAAAAGCTAAATTCGCACCGTTGGTTTATGTTTTATTCCAGGGATCGTATAGGCTATACATAAGTAAGATCCCTGCTTATTCGGAGGAAAATGTCACATTTTCTTTGTGAACACTTTAAAGAACAAAAGATATGCTGGAGGATCTAATATTATACCACAATATTTTTCCCTTTAAAACACAATACTGTTATTTGGACCTCACACTAATATATTGTCTGCAACTGCTTTCAAATTGGATAAGTCTAAATTGTCCTCTGGTAAAGAGATCATGACTAATTAATTAATGGGAAAACTCTCATTGATCATTACTTACCATGGCATTGTCATTATTTTGTCACAAATTTGGTATAATAGCAACAAAAACAATATACATTTTGAACTATTTGTTATTTTTCTACATTTTGCAATCACTTTTTTTTAAATACGATAGTAGCATACATTTTGATCTATTCTATCTTGCAAAAGTGGTCTGGTAGAAATCTGAAGTGGTCTAGTAAAATTTGCATATTACTGATCCACTGGTCTAGTTGAAAAAAATGTTAATGTCCAACCCTGGTCGTAGGCATTTTCTTTGAAACGTTTCATTTTTTTGTATGAAGTTGAGTATTTTCACTGATTTTCTTATGCCCCTAAAATTTTTTAAACAAATTGTAGAAAAAAAAAAAAAAAAAAATACGCAGATGATTTGGCTTCTTAAGCTTTTTAGCTCACCTGAGCACATAGTGCTCAGGGTGAGCTATTGTGATCGATCGTTGTCCGGCGTCCGGCCGTCCGTCCGTGTGTCCCTCCGTCCGTGAACAATTACAAAAAAAATCTTCTCCTCTGAAACCGCCAATCAGATTTCAATGAAACTTCACAGAAATGATCCTTAGGTGATGCCCTTTCAGAATACTTCAAAGATTTGAATTCCATGAAGAACTCTGGTTGCCATGGCAACCGAAACAAAAAAACTTTAAAAATCTTCTTGTCCCAAACTGTAAGGGCTAGAGCTTTCATATATGGCATGTAGCATCATCTAGTGGCCCTCTACCAAAATACTTCAAATAATGGCCCTAGTGAGGAAATTGGCCATATGTTGTGGGTTCTCGTATTTCACATAGAGATAAAGAAGGAAATCTTTAAAAATCTTCTTGTCCCAAACCGTAAGGGCTAGAGCTTTCCTATTTGGCATGTAGCATCATCTAGTGGCCCTCTACCAAAATACTTCAAATTATGGCCCTAGTGTTGAAAATGGCCCTATGTTGTGGGTTCTCAGATTTCACATAGAGATAAAAAAGGAAATCTTTAAAAATCTTCTTGTCCCAAACCATAAGGGCTAGAGCTTTCATATATGGCATGTAGCATCATCTAGTGGCCCTCTACCAAAACACTAAAAATTATGGCCCTGGTGTGAAAATTAGCCATATTTTTTGTTGGTCTCGGATTTCACATAGAGATAATGATGGAAATCTTTAAAAATCTTCTTGTCCTAAACCGTAAGGGCTAGAGCTTTCATATTCGGCATGTAGCATTATGGTGTTGAGCTGAGTTGCATTTTAGGTGAGCGATTTAGGACCATCATGGTCCTCTTGTTTTGAATGTCATCTAAGCATTGCTTTGTCAAACTATCTCAATTTTCATTGTAGATTTGGGCTATTTCTAATGTGCACTCCTTATATGGTTTAAAATAGAGGTTTAGAATCCACAGAAAAATAACATTCTAGAAATTACCACCCCAAATACGAAGGAAATATCCAATGTTTATAAATGTTATGGAGATACAGAGAAAAGCCATTTTAGATTGTATAGATGAATGCTTTTGTGGCAATTCTGGTATTTATTTTGCATGATTTTTATTTTGAATTGACATAACTACAGAAGAGAACCAAGTAAAATACAAGCTCACAGTAGGTAAGAATAAATCATCATGGGCCGTCTTGTACTTGGAATTTTTAGGTTTTAAATCACTACATTATTTTCCTTGATTAATAAGTAAATGTTCCCAGTCTAATATGATGTTCCCAGTCTATGAATGCTTTCAGCCAATCAAATGCATTGTTACTGGTTAAAAACTCGGTGTGCAAGCCCCCAATGGTATGTTGAAAAGAACATAGAAATAAACCAAATTCAGATAGAATCTACAAATATTGGTGTTATTATTTAAAGATGAGATACTTAGATAACATTTGAGAGCATTTAAATATATTTACTCAATTTTCCTAGTAAATAAGTTTTGGTCGACAGTGGTTAGGGGCAGTGGAGTCTATTTTTCGATAGGCCACACTTTTATTATCATGCAGTTGAATTGTACACTCGTCGGAAAATATTGCGTCGTCAAACATGTCGTTCGCTTGAACTATGCCACTACAGAATTCAACCCGATCAATCTTGTTTTTTTCTTTTATAAGCTGACAATATCTTGGTTGAGTTACCGTAAATCCAGCAGCATTAATAACTTTCTTTACTGTTGTCAAACACACATCAGAGCCCTCGTTCTGTAACAATGTTTTTATCTCCTTAGAACTCGTGTTGCAATCATTTTTCAGAGTAGAATGGATTAGATTTAAATCCTTTGCTTTTAAAACATTAAAGCAAGGTCTTTTTTCAATGACAGCGTCAAATGGTCTAAAATCTCCTATAATGTAGCTATCAATTACATATTTCACACCATTCCAAGATATGAATACATTTCTACTCTCAAGTTCCCGTTTTATTGCACAAGTTTTCCAGCCCTGTTCATACAGCTCGATTATTTTTAATTTACTGTCATGTGTTAGTTTCTTCTCTCTGATCTTAGGCATTTCTAATTACGTGCATAGCAATACAAAAAAAAAAAAATAAAAAAATAAAACGTTGCAGATCTTCACAAATCAAAATTTTCCTTTATCAAGTTTAAATTTCGTCGTTGTATTAATCCATTCACTACTGAAAATATTTCAGACTAGAAAAAATGAGACCAGGGGTTTAAATAAGACTTGTGATTCATGACATGAAATAATGAGTATGTCACCAGAAAATAAGTGTGAAAAAGAGTTGGTATGGGTACCCACAGTATATTTGCACAATTGTTTCAAATGCCATCCAAAAGTATACAGGTGAACTACTGTCATTGTCACCCTTAACTCAAAGAAGCCCTGATTTTAAACTGTCTGCAGCACAAATCCATCGAAAACACTGGGAAAAAGAGAAATTGCTTATAACGAGCAATTTCTTCTTTTCCCTCAAGGTTTTATACTTGTTTGGACAACTTTCTACCATTTTAATGTCGTCTGTACACTCTTTCACCTCGGAAAAATCTAATATTGTCGTTTGGGAAAGGGTTAATTCAAATGTAACTGACAAATTAGGTATAAGATTTTGGTCGAATTTGTACAAATGAACGTTTCCTCATAGAACATGTATATTTCACCAACTACATGTAATAATGCTTCTATTAAATAATGATTAAAATAAAGATACTTATGAAAATTATTTAAGACAAAAAACTATTTTCAATATACACGTACAAGGCGCAGTCGGAAAGTTCCTGGACTAATCAATTTATAAGCATACTAGCGTCCCGATCATGCAAACTAGAAAGGCGAGGTCACTTTCATATTTGAAGCAAATGTTTGCACGATCAGGACTGGTATGCTTAGAAGTGGACCAGTCTTGTAACTATCCAACTGCAACTCTGACAGTATTCAGTATTAGGGATAATAAAAAAATATAGTTATTGATGTATTCTAATGGTCGTTTTCAGAAACAGGCAGCTCAGCTGATTTTGATAAGTGATCCGAAGTGGCAACAACACTCTTCAACCGACACATCGAACAATTCCGACAGTCAAGAAATCTCTTCGACAAATTCTCAGACTTCTCCTGACAACGACAAACCACAGCGCCCACCGACCTCAACCGTCGCACTCGATATCGACAACGCCGACAATCAAAACAAAAGCACTGACACAAGACAAAACTTCTGTCGACAACAATGACAACAAAAAGAGCTCCCCGACAAAGACCAATACAATTGCCGCCAGCCCTGACGTCGACACCCAACACATTTTCCCAACAACAACCCAGACAATTGATGCCCTGACGTCGACACCCAACACAACTCCCCAACAAAAATCCAGACTTTAAACGCCAGCCCTGACGTCCATACCCAACATAGCCTCTCGACTTCTGCGGCCGCCCCTAATATCGACAACTCCGACAAGAACCAAATTCAAACATCTGTGGAAAACCAAATATTGACAGCATTTACCCCTCTCCAGGATAATGGTGACGACAGTCAGCAAGCGCCAACGTTTCCTTCTCCTTCCCATATAGCTTCTTTAGATGAGATGTCAACCCCATACATAATTAACCAGGCCATGTCGCTGGTCAACGACCCCATTTTAGAAACACTGTCATCTCAAGACATTCGACAACCTTACCACACCCAAACTCCACGTCAGCTCTTTGAAAGCGATCTTCCATTTTCAGACTTATTTCAAAGTCCAGGCACTGCGGACAGAAGGGTTACACAAGCTTGGGATAGAAAACTTGATGCTATCAACAAAAAACTCTCCACAATTGCCAAGCAACAGCAAGAGATGATGAAAATGCTCACCTACTTGATGCAGAAAACAAACGCAAGCGCACCGGAATGGAGCCAGGAACCTGTCCAACAACCGCGCCTTTCTGACATGCCATCTGTGACCCACTTGGAAACCTCGACAGAAGACGTATTTAACGACATCCCCCATCCTTCTCGAATCTCCATAGAACAATTGCAAAAACTCAAACGCGAATCCAACAGCATTGGAAACCTTGCAGCCCTGCTTACTGTGAGACTTTTTCCGGAACTTTTCACGAGCGAAAACTTAAGATTTAAGTACAACTACAATGGAGTGAGGAACTAAAAAGAACCCCTGGACGCGCAACGAAAGAGATACCTACAAAGATATATGTTGTATTTCTTTCCGCAACTTGGTGACCCAAAATCGTATCATAGCAATGTGGTTGATCCCGTGAATGAAATACTACGAAGAAAAAACCTGAAAGCAAAAAATAATTTATAAGGCTGCTTTTACATTTCTGATTTAAAGCATTGTAGGGAAATGATGAAATGCGTGCAGATGACAAACGTTTCTCAAAAATTGAAACTTGAAAGAGCAGGAAATATTGTGGGAAAAGGAGAAAATGCTGGTTACCGACATTTTCTCCATTTCTCACAATTTGTTCAGAAGCCTTCTATCTATGGGTCGTAAAATCCATGGATTGTTTAGTCAAGGGTAAAATTAACGTTAGGTTTGTTTGTTTGCAACTGGACTGGCTAAAGCTTCTAGAAAAAGTTCCATTTGGACCCCAAAATTTTGTCAGTTGGTAAAGGTTAAAATGTGAGAAAGTGTTACTTTTGTTTATAGATCGTCAGATATTTATAAATGTGTGACAGTATGTGTTGGTAATGTATATAATTATGTATGTTTAAAAAGATTGTATTGTAACAAGTCTAAAGGCAAATTCAGTCGTGTTTGCTTTGTCATGTATAAATGTTTTTGATCTAGACCAGTCCAAAATTTTGTTGTTTAGGAGTAAGAGATTTGGAATTAACCGTATGCCATTAGCCAAAACTTGTCTATCCATGAATATAGCATGTGGGAATAAAATTGGACGGACGGTTTAACCCTTTACTCCATAAATACTCCTATTGACGCATCAACAACAGACAGCTGTTGAAAACCTTGTTTGAAAAGGAGAAATTGCTTGTAACAAGCAATTTCTTGTTTTTTCCACAATGTTTCTAGTCAATCAGAAAACTATCCCTATTTGTCCATATTTTGGCATCATATCTTTATTTGCTGCAGAATTGGAAGAGGCCAAAATTGGCATACGAGGTACAGGGTTAACATGCGGGAATTTCCTTTTTGTTGTTAATTCATGCCGTATAAGGTCATGATAAGAAATTAAAGTCAGACCTGTGTAATGGAAAACAGCTATTTCCACAATTATATTATCCTGCAAACTTACCTATAATTAAGAACGAGTATTATTGTAATTAGAATTACGCATAAATTCTTATTTATCAACCAATTAGAAATTTTATCCCATGTTGTCGTAAAAAGGAAGGAGAAGCATTACACAGGTCTTACTTTAAATGCGTTTTAACCCTTTACCCCAAAGATACTTATTTTGACGCAACAACAATAGAAAGCTTTTGAAAACATTGTGGGAAAAGGAGAAATATCTTGTGACGAGCAATTTCTCCTTTTCCCACAATGTTTTAACTCAATCAGATAATTCTATCCCCATTTGTCCATATTTTTTTACATATTTTTACTTGCTACTGATTTTGAAGAGCCTAAAATTTGCATAGTAGGTAAAGGGTTAACCCCGTTTTGTTTTTTTTTAAATCCTCAAAATTGCTTTTTATGATTTTGTTACGGGTATGTCTGCTATTTTTTTATTCTGTTTGTGCTTTATTCTCCGTAAATTTGAATAAGTATTAACGTGTTACCATTTACCATACATGTACAGTGTACATCCCGTGTTATGACGACCGTTAGAAAGAGGCTTTGTCAAGATTTTGTGGAAAATGATGGTAATCTTAAACCATAAAGTTTTCTTCATTTTCAAGCGCAAATTAAATATTTTGTCATCTGCAATTTGTCATGAAATCGGAATAGTCTAAAAATTATCGGTTTCAGAAACGGTTAACTCATTCATCAACACACCATTGTGAGACCGTCCCAGATTCAAGGAAACTGCAGACGATAACTGAAATGTAGCGATTAACCCTTTCCTCCATATATACTCAATTACATTGAAGAAAAAAGCTTTGGGAAAACAGTGTGGAAAAAGGTGGAATTGCTCAGAATGACCAATTTCACCTTTTCCTGCAAAGTTTTCTATGTAATCTGTATTTTAGAATCATTTCATAGCCGCATTTCAGTTGTCATCTGCAGCTTCTTTGAATTTGGGATAATCTCAAAATGGTGTATTAGGAAGTGCGTTAATTGAATTTAAGATAATATGAGCAACTTTACCTTTTCCCACAGTGTTTTCCTAAAGCTTTTTTCGCCAAGGTGTTAAAATGAGTATACTGTATGTGGAGAAAAACTACTTATAACTGTTCCTGTAGATTATAAAGATGCTCTAAATAATGAAGTTAAAAAAGAGCAATATGCTTCGTCTTTTTTTTTACAAAAACCTCTCCATTACCTTTACTATTTGCAAGGACAATGTTTTTCTTTGAGAGTTAATCCGTTTGCATCCCGACTGTTTACATGCATATCGCACTGAGAAGACAGGGTTTTGAAAACATTGTAAGAATACGATAAGGTAATGTTGAATAATTGTCTCAATCCCTTCTTTTTCTGTCACATTTCCCATCCATCACATGTCACTAAATCTACCGTCTACCAGTTAAAAGCTATTCACAGAACGAACTTTGATAATAAGTGAACATTTTGTGATGAAGGAGAGAAAGAGGGTAGGAGAGAGAAACCGAATTGAAAGACAGAGCGTCTAAAGAAGAATTTTATTGTATAATTTAGTACATGTACAGTAAGCACTTGTACATTTACATTGCAAAGTGAGGGGTAGAGTCAACTGTCCGGTTGACATCACTTCATCCCTGTGTAACGAATGTCAACAGTTTGCTTGTAATTCACACCTCAGACGACAATTGAGACTAATTTCTGACTGTCTACAAACAATAAATTTTTATTTTTGTCCAAATAGAAAGCATTTGCAGACGACAAAAAAGTGACCCCCCAAAAAATGAAACTTTGGAAGAGTAGAACACAATTTTGGAAAAGGAGAAAAACGCTGGTTAACATCACTTTCTTCTGTTTCCACTATGTTTTCCATAAGGCTTTTTCCTCTTGGTCGTATAAACAACGGATAGTGGATTAAAAAAAAAAGAGTCCCGTTGACCAAATTTTTCACTGCAAGTTGAATATTTCCCTTTTACATGTACATGGTACTGTGTACATGAACATTGTACATAAGTTGAATTACTGTAAGCAATCGGTTTTGGTGTCGCGCGTGAAGAACAACAAAACGTCGCGCGACGGAAAAGACTTCGCGCGCGAAGACATGTGAAACTTTGCGCGGAGTATCAGAATTCACGCGCGAAAGTCCGCGTAACTTCCGAAAAATCTCGCTCGTGGATCACGTTAATTCCCCGCAAACTTCACGGAAAATATGCGCGGAAAAATTTTATGATTCGCGCGTGATGCGTGAATTCTCGAAGATTCGCGGCGACTGTACTGTAACTGTTGAAATGCTTATGTGCGTTGTGACCGGGTGGACCAGGCTATCACGAAATATTACTTGTTAAAAAGATTAGATTGGTATATTCTTCAAACAAAATGTTTACTGCACTTTAGACGTTTGTATAAATATTTTAAACAATAAAAACAAAAATATTTTTGATTACTTGTTAAAAAGATTAGATTGGTATATTCTTCAAACAAAATGTTTACTGCACTTTAGACGTTTGTATAAATATTTTAAACAATAAAAACAAAAATATTTTTGATTACTTGTTAAAAAGATTAGATTGGTATATTCTTCAAACAAAATGTTTACTGCACTTTAGACGTTTGTATAAATATTTTAAACAATAAAAACAAAAATATTTTTGATTACTTGTTAAAAAGATTAGATTGGTATATTCTTAAAAAAAAATGTTTACTGCACTTTAGACGTTTGTATAAATATTTTAAACAACAAAAACAAAAATATTTTTAAAAACGACATGGACATATGAACTTGTAAGACCATGGTATGACAGCTTTTAGAAGTCCAGAAGAGGTTTTCTCGGGTGCCTTTTGCATGCCATTTATTAATGTTAGCTTTTGAAAAGGATTTTGAGGAATTATTAATAATTTGAATGCCTCCGTGCCGATTAAGAAGTACCGAGTATGATTTATGTTGAAATTTGCGTCCTGCAGGGAAGTGTACATGGGCCTGCCCTTTTTAGCTCACTTGGGCACAAAGTGCAAAGTTTTGTTCAAGGTGAGCTATTGTGATCAGTCATCGTCTGTTGCCTGTCCATCTGTCTGTCAACATTTTCTTTCAAAATCTTCTCCTCCTTTACCAGTGAGCGAATCAGGCTGAAATTTGGCAGGGGTGTTCCTTTGGTGAAGCTCAAGCAAAGTTGTGAAAAAAAAAAAAAAATAAATAATAATACATGCAATGAAAATAAAAAAAAACTAAATTCCGTCAAAAACTCTGGTTGTCATGGTAACAGAAAGGCGGAAATAAAGGTAATCTCTTCAAACATCTTCTTATGACAAATAAGGCCTAGAGATTTGCATTTTTGCATATTGCACCACCTAGTTTCATATTTGAATGTTGCATGTTGCATCACCTGATGACTCCTTATAACAGTTGTTAGAATAATGCTTCTTGGGTCCTATTTGGTGCTTTTATGCACAACGAGACTCAGGTGGGTTTGATTGATTGTATGGGGTTTAACACAGCTTTCAACATTATTTCAGTCATATCGGCTGGAGCACCTAACCATGGATTCCTGGTATTTCTCAAACCAGTACTACCACAACATCCTATCCGACCCCCCTGCTGCTCATCCCACTTAGGGATTATTCACCCATTGGTGAGAGACAAATGACTATGTCAAATGTTGGAAAGAATGTTGGCCTAGCTAGGGATCAAACCCGTGACCCCACGATTGGCAGTCCACAGCACTACTGACTGCACTACGGCCTCCGCCAACTCAGGTGGGTGATTAAGGACAATTATGGTCCTCTTGTTATTTTGGATATTAATGATCTGATTAATAGAATAACCTCAAATTCAGGGATTTCGGTGAAGTATCAATCGTTATACTAAATAAGTATACTCTCAAGTCCTACAAAAAATCTAGATTCAGTTTTTACATGCAAAAAGATTGGGATCTTAAATTTAATGTTGACAAATGTCAAGTCATACTTTACAACACTAAAAACCCAAAAGAACCAAATTTCATTAATGATAAAGAGCTTACAGGGGAAACAGAAGAGTTTTGTTTGAAAGGACCTTAAATTTAGTAAACATATTTCAACAAAGATAAATAAGGCCAACAGTATGTTGTCTCTTTTACAAGAGCTTTCAATTACAAGTTTGAAGTTAGTTTCTGAGAAAATCTGATCAAATTAAAAAATGGCCTTTATTGTGGATGGGTGTTATTTAAAGAATGTAGAATGCCTTTGTTCAAAGATTCTTCTTTAAAACCACTATATATATATATATATATAAAAACAGAGACGACGCTTGAAATGTGGTAATTTAACGTTCGACTGGTTTCACGAAACAGGTCCACACATCAAACAATAATAATTTCTAGTGTCGTTTGACTTTTTTTCATATAATTCTTGTTTTGGCATATATTTGGATTTTTTGTTATAAATGTACAATTGTATCTATTGCCTTGATGAGCTAAGCGAAACAGGTTGGCAATAAGATTAAATGATTTAATTGTATCTGTGACTTTTTTCATTTTTTTCTATATCTTACCTTGACCCAGGAATACTCAGTTTTTACACACATATATATATATATATATATAAAGAGAGAGAGGGGTAGAGAGAGATAGATAGTGGTTTGGCTTTATTTGTAGAGTGTTTATATCTATTTCAGCATCAGAACTATTGATCTTGGTAATGATGTCAAGGGGAAAGTCATTTGTAAGTGTTCAACCTTTTTTATATCAGTGCATGGAAGATTTGATCTCAAACACGAAAATGTATCTAATAGGCATGTTAGCGAGTTCATTAATTGACGAATAAGTGTTTATTTTCTCTGTGTCATATGTTTATTGCTTGTGATAAGATAATTCTGTTGGTACTTACTTCAAGGTCATCAGTCAAGGTCAAGATCATTTTTCAAAGGTCAAATTCTATGCAAAATATACACTTTTAACATTGGCAAAAATTTTTGAATGATCAGTGATAGGATTTCCTATTTCACATAGGTATTGTTTGTGGTAAGACCTTTCTGTTGGTATCAACTTTAAGGTCATCTGTCAGGTCTATCAGGATAAGTATTTGAAAAAATAAGGTGTTGTAAGGTAGAATGACCTTTCTACATATTGAATATCCGCCTAATGCAAAAAATTTGGATCGTTGTCAACCTGAGCAATGGGGCAGTCTTACCAGGGTTGATACATTTCATAGAGATGGTCCTTTTTTTGTATGATGGGTCGCATTTTTAGCTCACCTGAGCACGAAGTGCTCGGGGTGAGCTATTATGATCGCTCATTGTCCGTCTGTCCGTAAACAATCAAAAAAAAAAAAAAAAAAAAAAAAAAAAAAAAAAATTCTCCTCCTAAACCAGCCACTGGATTTCAACCAAACTTCACAGATGTGATCCTTAGGTCATGCTCTTTCGAAACATTTCAAAGAATTTGAATCTATGGAGAACTCTGGTTGCCATGGCAACCAAAAGAAAAAGCTTAAAAATCTTCTCCTCCCAAACCATAAGGCACAGAGCTTTCAAATTTTGTTTGCAGCACCGCCTTATGGTACTCTACCAAAATACTTCAAATTACTACTCTAAGATCAAAATAAGCCCTATGGTGTAGGGTCCCAGATTTTACATACAGTGTATAATTTATATAGAACAAAAGAAGGAAATTTTAAAAAATCTTTGCCTCCCAAATGATTAGGCCTAGAGCTTTCAAATTTTTTGTGCAGCATTGCCTTATGATTCTCTACCAAAATACTTAACCCTTTACCTGATATGCCAATTTGAGGCTCTTCCATGTCAGCAGCAAATAAAGATATGATGTCAAAAATATGGACAAATGAGGATACAAATATCTGATTGAGTGGAAAACATTGTGGGAAAAGGAGAAATTGCTCGTTACGAGCAATTTCTCCTTCTCCCACAATGTTTTCAAAAGCTGTCTGTTGTTATGTCAAAATGATTATCTATGGAGTAAAGGGTTAAAATAATTACTCTCAGATCAAAATGAGCCCTATGTTGTGGGATCCCGGATTTTACATAGAGATATATATAGAAGGAAATCTTAAAAAATCTTCTCCCGAATGATAAGGCCTAGAGCTTTTAAATTTTTTATGCAGCATCCCCTTATGGTACTCTACCAAAATCCTTCAAATTAAAACTCTAAAATCAAAATGAGCCCTCTGTTGTGGGATCCCAGATTTTACATAGAGATAAAGAATGAAATCTTAAAAAATCTTCTCTTCCCAAACCATTAGGCCTAGAGCTTTCCAATTTTGTATTTAGCATTGCCTTATGACCTTCTACAAATTACTTCAAGTTATTGCTCTAAGATCAAAATGAACACTATGTTGTGGGATCCTGCATTTTACAAAGAGATAAAGAAGGAAATCTTTAAAAGTCTTCTTCTCCCAAAACGCAAGGCATGGAGCTTTCAAATTTTGTATGTAGCATTGCCTTAAGATCCTCTACGAAAATACTTCAAATTATTCCTCTAAGATCAAGTTCAGCCCAACGTTGTTTGATCCCAGATTTTACATAAAGAAGGAAATCTTTAAAAATGTGATTTTCCCAAACCATTAGACCTAGAGATTTCAAATTTTCCATGTAGCATTGCCGTATGGTCTCTACTAAATTGGTGATGTTCTACCCCAAATCAAGGGAAAGGGGGCCTTAATGACAATTTCCTTGTTACCACCCTTCAGATCACAATTTTGGCTCAATCTTTGTCAAACTTGCTGAAAATGTTTGTTTGGTCATGAGGATGATCCCTATTGAATATGGTGACATTCCATCCCAAATCAAGGGGAAAGGTGCTTTAACCCTTTCCCAAACGACAAATTTTGGACTGGTCCAAATTGAAAGAGTTTGCAGACAACAATTTTAAATTTGATGAAAATGGCAGAAAGTTATCAAAAATGGTAGAAAACACTGGGGGAAAAGGAGAAATTGCTCGTTACGAGCAATTTCTCCTTTTCCCACAGTGTTTTCAAAAGACTTGTACTGCAGACACGTGAAAACCAGGGCTTGTTTGGGAAAGGGTTAATGACAATTTTTATGCCCCCGCATGGAAAGATTTGGGGCATATTGTTTTACCGTTGTCCGTCTGTCTGCCTGTCTGTCTGTCCGTTTGTCTGTGAAAACTTAACCAAAAAACTTAACATTTCTCATTTGCTTCATTACTATTTAAGTGACAATGCTCATATTTGGTTTGTAGGTTCCTGTCAGCGATACACATTGAATGAGGATTATATGTCCAAGGTCAAGGTCATATTTTAACCCTTATCCTCATCACTTTTTCTCAAAACTTAACCAAAAAATTTTACATTTCTATGTTACTTCAAATTTCTTAAGTGACGATGCTCATATTTGGTATGTAGGTACTTATCAACAATACACATTTAATGAGGGCCATATGTCCAAGGTCAAGGTCATAATCTAACCCTTGTTCTCATCACTTTTTCTCGAAACTTAACCAAAAATCTTTACATTTCTGTGTTACTTCAACTTTTTTAAGTGACAATGCTCATATTTGGCTGGTAGGTTCCTGTCAGCAATACACATTGAATGAGGGTCATATGTCTAAGGTCAAGGTCATATTTTAACCCTTAACCTAAAACCTTAACATTTCTGTGTAACTTCACTATTATTCAAATGACAATGCTCATATTTGGTATGTAGGTAGCCCTCAGTGATACACATTTCATGAGGGACATATGTCTAAGGTTAAGGTCATATCTGAACCCTTATCCTGACCATTTTTCCTCAAAACTTAACCTGAAATCATAATTGGTATGAAGGTACCTGCTAGCAATACACTTTTACTAAGGGTCATATTTTCAAGGTCAAGGTCATATTTCAACCCTTATCTGGAAAAGTTGACTTGAAAACTTAACTTTTGCATGTAACTTCAAAAGCATTTGAGTTACAATGTCCATATTTGGTATGAAGGTATTTGTCATGAATACTCAGTGCTGATGACAAGGTCAAGGTCATCTGACAAGGTCAAGGTCAAATTTCATGGCCATACTCCAGAAAATTTGCTTTTACGGGGGCATTAGTGTTTCACAAACACATGTTGTCTACAGGTCACAATTTTTGCTCAATCTTTGTCAAACTTGCTGAGAATGTTTGAATGGCCATGAGGATAGTCCCTATTGAATATGGTGACATTCTATCACAATTCAAGGGAAAAGGGACGTTACAAATTCAGTGATACCATACTAGAGCTAGGCTACAATTTGGACCCAGTTTTTAAGAAACTCAGTGCTGGAATGGTAGATCATGGGAATGATCCCTCTGAAAAATTCATGCATCACAAATCAAGGGAAAAGGGGCCTTAATAAAAATTTTAGTGTCCAACCACTCTAGAGACCACAGTTTGGGCACAATCTTTGCTAAACTTGCTCTTAGTCAAACTTATTGTAGTGAAGATGATCCCTTTTGAAAATGTTTGCAGTCCATTTGAATTCATAGTAAAAGGGGGTTTAATAACTCAGTCAGTGATACCTTCCTCAAGGCCACCATTTTGTCTCGATCTTTGTCAATATGATATCCAAATACATTAAGTCGTAATTGTGCAGACATTAGAAAGTTAACTCAGGTGAGCGATCTAGGTTCATCATGGCCCTCTTTTTATGCCCCCGCATTTTAAGAGTTACCTTTGTCCGTCTGTGTGTCAGTGAGTGCGTGGGTGTGTGTCCCATTCTTGTCCGGAGCATAACTCCTACATTTATGGAAGGATTTGAAAATAACTTGGCACACTTGTTCTCCTTGATGAGTACTAGTCATGCAATAAGTTTTTTGTGATATGTCCAAGGTCAAGGCCACAATTGAAGGTCAAATGACAAAGTTGACCTTTTCTGGAGCATAACTCCTACATTTATAGATGGATTTGAAAATAACTTGGCACACTTGTTCTCCTTGATGAGTTCTAGTGTCATGCGAAAAGTTTGTTGTGATACTTCCAAGGTCAAGGTCACAGTTGAAGGTCAAATGACAATATTGACCTTGTCTGGAGCATAACTTGTACATTTATGGATGGATTTGGAAATAACGTGGCACATTTGTTCTCCTTGATGAGTACTAGTGTCATGCGAAAAGTTTGTTGTGATATGTCCAAGGTCAAGATCACAGTTGAAGGTCAAATGACAAAATTGACCTTGTCTGGAGCATAACTTCTACAGCTATGGATTAATTTTGAAATAACTTTGTACAGTTGTTCTCCGTAATGAGTACCAGTGTCATGTGAAAAGTTTGTTGTGATATTTCCAAGGTCAAGGTCACAGTTGAAGGTCAAATGACAAAGTAGCCATTAAGAGAAATGGCAATATTTGCGGGCGCATCCGTGTCTGTGACACACATTTCTAGTTTTTTTCTGTACTAAAAGAAAATGAGCCGTTGTAGAAAAAACAAGAAATAATAATTTCGCTTTTTTCCCTATAGTGTTCAAAAGGGTCACTGGTGGCCAAACTGAGAAAATTGGCTGCCCACATAATTCAGCTCTGATTATAAACTAACATAGGTAAAGATATTCATGCACCATGTAATGCAATTGAATTTAATTTTGTGGAACAACTACAAATTAATCATCAGATTCCACATTGCAGTGGCTTAGATAAAACCCTAAAAGGGGTCTTACTATAATTGCTAATTTCTCTGTTAACACTCTTGAAGCAAAAATTTTGACCTTATTCTTTTCAAACTTAGTTAGAATGGTATTCTTGATCTTATTTTTATCAAGTCTAAAACATGGTGATCCCGAGATTTTTTTCTGTCAAAAGAACATCATTTTGAGAGATTATTTCTTGTTAAATATTAACATTCTACTGAGAAAAATACCAGACCATTTCATTCTAATTAAAGAAAATACAATGTCTTTTTCAATAAAGCAATGATAGGATTAAGCATATTATTTATTATAATTTTATAATAAAACAGATAAAGTTTATATCTTTTAACTTGACAGAAACGATTAAGTCTTAAATGGAAAATGTATATATCATTATATTCTGTTCTTTTTAGTGAGGACACAATCTACAATTTAGTAATTGTAAATTTTATCTTTCTATTCTGTTTTGCGAAAATGTTGTGGATGTATGTCATGCAATTGTAACTCACTTTTCTGTATTATGAGGACACGTCTACATTGAAATTGTCATTATCTCTCTTTTCTTTTTTGTGAGGACATTGTCCATAAAGTGCATGCAACTGTAACTCTTGAGGACACAGTCTACATAGTAAATACATTTATCTCTCTATTCTGTTTTGTGAGGAAATTGTTCATATAGTGCATGCAACTGTAACTCTCATTTTTGTTTTGTGAGGACACAGTCTACATAGTAAATACATTTATCTCTCTATTCTGTTTTGTGGGGACATTGTCCATAAACATAGCCAACTTTCGCGGACATGCCTTATCAGCAGTCTCGCATACCAATAAATCGATGAAGATAATCGATATCATACGTAAAGATTCGGGAGTTTCCGTTGTTTGGCGAACTTAAACCGTGTATCGATAGCCCGGAGCCATCAACGATAAGAGACATGTAACATTGTGTAACAGTAGCCGTGCTTCAAATTTACAATCCTTGCCTGGACTGTATATCTGAAGTTTTTTTGTTTTTTTTTCGGATTTCAACCTGAACCCTTTGACTGCTGAAGGATAGTGTAGATCAATATCAGATTGCACAGAATGTGTAGTCTTATTACATCGCACAAAATCTTGTTTTTACACTGTCAGGTACGGCAAGGTTTTTCTTGCGTAAGAGCATTAAATTTGCAATAACTGAGCTTTATTTGTCGGTTTGTAATTAATTCATTCTTCAGTTTAAGGATTAAGCTTTTATTCTCTGAGACAAAAACTGATCGCAGATGTTCGGCCCTTAACCCTTTACCAAACAATCACAAGTTTAAACGAACCCAAGAAAGACAGCTTTTTAAAACGTTGTGGAAGAAGGAGAAATTGTTTGTTACAAGTTATTTCTCCTTTTCCCGTAGTGTTTTCTAACCTGCCAGAGATTTTAGCTCAGCTTTATATTTGGAAGTGCTAAAGGATATTGTAGATTAATATCAGAATGCACAGAAGTGTACTCTTTCCCCCCCCCCCCTTTTTTTTGTGTGTTTGAGAAATGGGCAACCCTTTACAAGACGACGAAACTTTGGACTCGGCCAGATTGAAATCAGTTGAAGACAACAGATTTCAAGATTGCCAGCATTTTCTCCTTTCCCCTCAATTTTCAGAAACTTTCTACCTCGGGGTCGTTAAAATTCGGTATTGTGTGGTAAAGGGTTAACTGCTCAGAGCGACTATATGCACATTTTGCCGAAATTGCAGATCAATAATAAACAGCACAAAAGAAGCAGTCTGATCTTGAAACCTAATCCGTCTGTATACACTTTTGCTGACAATGTAGACCAATGACAGGCTACACAAAACAAGCAGTCTGATCTTGAACCTAACTGATCCTATGCGTCAAAATCCTTTTAGTTAAAAGAGTCTTTACATATTGCAACATCATCAGGTTGCTGAATTCAGCAGAAAATTCAGCATTGTAGGAAGTACCGGTTTAAACTTTTTGCAAGAAAAAATAATTTGCGTAGCAATTAAACCATGGTTTGACAACACTGGGAGGAAGGTTTTTTTTTTTTAAATATGCGAAAAAGGGGAAATGCTTGTAATCGGCAAGTCTCATTTTCCCACAGTATTTTCCAGCTTTTCAAAAACAAGTTTCATTTTGACTCACATTTGTCGTCTTTAATGCTTTTAATTAAAAAACCAACGAAATTATGTCGTGTGATATGTAGAGTAAAAGGTTATATCTAGATGGGGTAATTTAGTCACTATTTCAAAATTTTACTTTGTGTGTGTTTGTAGTTTTTAACTTTTTGATTTATACAGTTTACACTTTCTATGATTAGGATAAAGATGGGGTAGGAGGTGAAAAGAAAATTCATAGATAGCACATACTGGTATATTAATTTTGAATACTGCTTAGAACCGTGAAAGTACATGGTTTTATACACACGAAAAGTTACAGATTCTGCATATGAGAAACTATTCATTGAAAGTTGGTTTTGATAAAAAAAAAAAAATAGAAAAGAAAATGTCTTGGTCCAAATACTCCATAGACTGTGTGGCGATTTCTATTCGGCAACGCTTAAAAATTTCTCATTGAACGATGTCGCATTTTCTCACAATGTATACTACTATCTAATAGTTCTATTAAAATGTTTTCATTTTGGGCAAGTCTAAAAGCTGCATACCATGGAAAGGATGAATGCGATATACCCAAATGATGCTTCTTTTCAGGCAAAATCTAAGTCTACCTATATATTAAATCATATTTTGGTACATAAAAAAGGTACAAATTATTATTATAACATGAGGTTAAACTCTGTCAATGCATTATCATGTTTACAGGGATCAATATTCCTTACATTGCGTATAAAACAAAATGTGCTCAAGACGAAACAGAAAGCAAATTATTCACCATCGAATAAGCCATGGTAGAGAAAGGGCCTTATTGCCTATGTGAAAACCATCCTGTCTGATTAGCGCAAACTCATTCGAGTCGGCACTATCCGTCTACAGGGATGATAAAGATTTAAAAAAAAAAGGGTTAATACACGTAATACAAAAGAAGAATATTTGAAACTAAGGCTAATCTGTATGAGTGATGTAAAGAGAAAACCAACATTTCGGAAAAAGCAAAGAGAAAACTTCTAGAAATTAGTGCGCCGGTTTCCCCAATTTTTCCAAAACAGTCAACTGCAGGGCCTTTAGAAGTCATATTTGTACAGTAATAGGTTATTTTTTTTATTTACTGTTTACCGAATGACAAAATTGTAGACTTGTCTAAAGTAAAACGGTTTGTTCCACAAATTATGTGGGTACATGTATATCCTAAAGATTGCAGGGCGTCCGTCAGACGATAACATTACGTAACACAATAAAGATACCCGATAGACAGCTTATGGAATAGCGAGACTTGGCTATCATCAGGAAACTCCGGCGCAATCCGAACAATCACGAAAAAAGTAAAAAAAAAATAGGATAGGGGCATTAAAAAATTGTAAAAAGGACCAAAAGTTTAATTTTTTAAATGACTAAAATATAAACCAACTTAAAGGGAAATGAATGAGCGTTCTGGCCTCACTTGGGAAAATTTTGGCATTTCAACACAAGAAAAGAAAATTCAACAAATAGTTCATTTTTTAACTAAAGAAAATGCAATTTCCCTCTATATTCTATATAAACACCTGCAATTTTAAAGCTAAAAAAGGACCAAAAGCTTCTTTTATGATATTTATAAAACTTAGTTCATTTGAAAGATGATAAATTGAATTTTTATACCACACTTGGGAAAATTTTCAATTCTGAAAATTGATGAAGTCATAAACGTTTATCTACCAGGGCCCTTCATAATTCTATATAAAAAAATACAGGTAAAATTGGCAGATATCGATTTTTACATTTCCGCGAAAGTTGGCTATGGTGCATGCAACTGTAACTCTCATTTTTGTTTTGTGAGGACACAGTCTATATAGTAAATACATTTATCTCTCTATTCTGTTTTGTGAGGAAATTGTCCATAAAGTGCATGCAACTGTAACTCTCATTTTTGGTTTGTGAGGACACAGTCTACATAGTAAATACATTTATCTCTCTATTCTGTCTTGTGAGGAAATTGTCCATGTTTTGCATGCACTTGTTACTCTCTTTTCTTTTTTTTGTGAGGACGCAGTCTACATAGCAAATACAGTTTTGCCATAAAGTTGTGAGGACTTACATTTTTTGTCCTCGTAGTACATGTAAATGTAACTCTCTTTTCTGTATTGTGAGGACACAGTCTACATATTGTACTAAGCAGGGTTCATTCTAGAAATGAAAAGTGGTGGGCCATCTTCAGTGAAAAAACTATTTCAGAAAGTTGGGGGTCAATTTTTTTTTTTAAGAAAAATACAGTAATTTCGTTAGAATGAACCTTAGAATCAAAATAAGTCAGTTGAATTTTTACTAATATTTCATCTTTAAAAAGAGAGAGAGGAAGATTAAATAGGTAAAATTCTGTATTATGAGTCATTATATATATTTCATTACAGCAGTTAGCACTGTGCTGCTTTTTATTACCCTTTCTCATTTTTCAAGTGATGCCACTTGCAATTTTGGGTCATATTGGAATATTCCCATTCATAGTACATATCCATAAAAGATTTATATTTTGACTAAATAAAAAAATGGTTTAATAATTTGTTTTAACACAGTACAACTTAGAACTGTTAATTATTTGTCCTCTGATAAAAGTAGGCCACAGTGGAAAAGGAGACCGAAGGTGCCTTGATTAGCTATTTATAGGTATTCGGGGATTCCAGGAATTTTACAACAGAATGATTGGAAATTTCATCAAATAAAATGATATACAAGAGCAAATATTATCATTAACAACAGAGGATTCTCTTAAAAATACATGGCATCTTTCTTACATCATTTTAGATTATGAATATTGTAGAATCATCAGCTTTTCAATCTGTTTTGAAGACAGAAAACATTGATGTTTGCCATCTTGTTTATTTTCAATTAACTAGGGAACATCTCAAAGCTATTGAAAAGCATTATTTTGAGGGGGCATCTCTTCTTCATCTGTCAAAGTATTTTCCGAGTTATCATTTATAATATTTCTTTGGGTGGGATAAGGTGCAGAATTCATATTTTTGGTGGAATTTGGAAAAATATGGACAATTTGATTATCAAGCCCTGGAGCAAAACTTTGTCTGGAAAAATTGTGTGCCGGGTCGGCCCTGTCGTAGGTCATCTTATGCGCTATGTCTGAAAAGTATGCGCTAATGGTGCAAGGGTGCGCTCTAGAATGAACCCTGACATAGTAATTATTATACCCCCCAAAACATGTTTGGGGGGTATATAGGAGTCACCTTGTCTGTTGGTCTCTCGGTTGGTCGCTCATTTGCTTTTTTGTTTACACTATTTCTTAACACCTATGGGTCTGATTTCAATGAAACTTCATGCAAAGCTTATATATCAATCAAAGATGTGGATATTGTAAATTGGTTATGGTTGAATGATTTTTCTCCGAGTAATGGCCCTTTGATCAATTTTCTTGTCCACTCGGACTATTTTTCAATACCTACATGACTGTTTGCAATAACGTTTTATTGAATGTGTTCTTACCAAATAAGATGTGCATATTAAAATTTGATTATGGTTGGATGATTTTTCACTGGTTATGGCCCTTTTGATAAATTTTTTAGGTTACACTTGAATGAACTTAATTGAGATAAGCCTGTTTATTGAAAATGGCATCATTCCGGTGACAAACTGTCATTCCTATGACAAGGAGCCATTGGAAGGGTATTAATCACCTTCAGTGATAGCTCTAGTTGTAATTATCTCTCTTTTTCTGTTTCGTGAGGACGTTGTCCACATAGTAAATGTAACTGTTACTCTCTTTGTCGAGCTCGCTTGCTGAGAGCGTGACATAGTTGTCACAATGACAGTTCGGTGTAGGTGCATTAGTGCGTGCGTTGTCCGAATTTGTCCGGTGCAGAACTCCTACATTTATGGATGGATTTCAAAATAACTTGGCACAATTGTTCTCTATCATGAGTAGATGTGCCATTGGAAACATCTGTTCCGGTAGATTGAAGGTCAAGGTCACAGCTGAAGGTCAAAGTTTTGTCCGGACCATAACTTCTACATTTATGGATTGACTTCAATATAAATCTATACAATTGTTCCCATCATGAATAGATATGCCACTTGAAACATTTGTTCAGGTAGGGTCAAGGTCACAGCTGAAGGTCAAATGTTTGCGGGCTCGACACCAGTTGTCTTTGGACAACCATACTAGTATGTATTGTGATGACAAAGTTTTCATAATAAATATATAATTATACCCCCCACAATGAAGTTGAGGGGGTATATTCGAATCGCCCCTGCTATCTCTCCATCCATCTGTCTGTCCATAGACACAATTTTGTCTGGAGTTTTCCTTTTACAGTTTTTAAGGTACGAAACTGAAACTTACACAAAATGTACCTATATATATACATAAGAAGTTGTGCATATCCAATTTTGACAGCTCTACAGTGTGATTGGTTCCAAAATTATATCCCATTGAACTTTGAAATTTTTTCTATATTACTGATTAATTGCTTTCTATATTACCAATTAATTGCTCTAACTCAAAAGCTATTTTATGTAGGACCTTGAAGTTTACACTAAATGTTCCAATGCATAAGAAGTTGTGCATTTCAAATTTTCATGACTCTACTGTGATAGGTTCCAGAATCACCTGTTTGAAATTATTGCTTAATTACTGACTAATTGCTATAACTCAGAAGCTATTTGATGTAGGATCCTTGAATTTACACAAAATGTTCCTATACATATGAAGATGTGTATATCGAATTTTCGTGACTCACTGCAATCGGTTGAAGATTGGCTTAATTACTGCTCTAAGGCAGTAGGAACATGAAACTTCATACAAGTGTTGACCATGATTCTAGTAGGTGCCCTTTAAGTTTTGGGTCACATAGGTCAAAGGTCTAGGTCCCAGATTTAGTTTGAAAATAATTCCCTTGCTCTAACTCGACAGCTATTCAATATAGAATCATGAAACTGTACCCAAGTGCTGCTTATATTCCAATATGCTTCCCTGTTGTCTTTATATATTTACTGAACTATACAGCTTTCTGTGACATTGAAGACCTTTTTTGTGACAAGGCGTTGGTTGGGGGTGTAATCACATTTACTGATAGCTCTAGTTATCTCTGTTTTTATAAAAAAAAAAAAAAAAAAAAAAAGAAGAAGAAATTATTTAAAAATCTTCTATTAAACCAGAAGGCCTAGAGCATTGATACTTGGTATGTAGCATCTCCTAGTGAACTTCCTACCAAGTTTGATATGTTCATGCAATGCCCCTGGGGTCATTACTGGGCTCCACACAGACACACCCTATTTTACATAGAAACAAAGAAGGAAATGTGAAAATCTTTTTCCTGAAATCAGAAGTCCTAGAGCATAGATATTTGGTATGTAGCATCTCCTAGTAGACCTCTTCCAAGTTTGTTCATATGATGCCCCTGGGGTCAAATTTGGGCCTTGCCTGGGTGCACCCTATTTTACTTAGAAAGATAGAAGGAAATCTTTAAAAATCTGCTTGTGACACACTGTACGACGTAGAGTTTTCATATTTTGCATTTGACATAGCATTTGTTCTCACCAAATTTGGAATGGATCTGATACCGCTGCTGATTGGGTAATTTAGAGTTGTAAAATCTTCCCAATTGGGAAAAAGTTGTGGCAAAATTACTCAAATTTGGATTTTTGAAAATGCTTCTTCATTTCACTTCATCAAATGATTTCAGAAACTTAGCCCTTTTTTATCACCCTAAAAATATGTCCAAAAAGTATACTAGGCAAAACTTCCAACTCACTTCTTAAAATATTGATATCTATTTTTCTAATGAATATATCAAAATGAAATTTTCAGATAGTGTTACACAGGTCATAATGTTTAGCATTGAAATGTTTTTTCGGAAAGAAATTCTAAATAATTTCAGACTTGATTGCACAACAGCAGTTTTACCGAAAAGTCTACACACAAACTTCACATGCCGATCAATATTTTAGAAGTGATATAAATGATCAGTCATCCATTTTGCTGGCACAAAAATCCAAGTGGTAAAATGCAGGGCAATTCCAAGAAATGAGATTCAAAATTGCTCTCTGGCAATTTCATTACTTCAGTCAGTTTATTTTCCAAGAAGACAAGACCCAGAATCAAAAACACAGGGTATTTTAACCATAATGTCATGGCCCATATTTTCAGTCCATATGTCTTGAATCAAGCAACTTTGGGACATGTTGGATACAGCGTTTTGGTAGAGGCCTAGACAGCCAAGATTCATCAAAGAACTTACTGTGGCTATCCAGCAGGAAAAACGTAACTTCTGTTGATGTAAATCCAATGTCTGACCCTGTCACATTATGAAAAATATTGTTTTGCGATATGAATACTGCTGATTGCCATACAAAATACCGGTACTGGTAAAAATGGCAGAAATGTTACATTCAAATCCCCAACTCAAAGTTGTTAAATGAACACAACTCATTATCAGTTTACTCTGTGTTCAGTTTTCGATGTAAGACCTGAAAATTGAAGGTAAATGATTTTGGAACATCTATGCTTGTTATCAGCTTTGTGAATTCAAAATTGAACGAAATAATGATTTTTGTATGCAGAAGTGAGTTAGAAGTTTTGCCAAGTATAGATTTGCTGTGCTAGAGCTGAAATGAGTACAGTGGTGTCGGGATGATTCAGTTTCCTTCAGCAGATAAAATCTTAAAACATAGTTGTAAATTTATAAAATATTTATTTATTAATGACCCAATACCTCAGGATCCCGCATTTTGATACCCCCAAAGAATAATATTGCATAAAACATTCTGAAAAAAAGGAAAAATTGCTTGTAACAAGCATATTCACCCTTTCTCACATTGTTTTCTACCCTCTCCAAACACACTTTGAAGTCATCTGCAGCTGCTTTAAATACAGATCAGTTTAAAATTTTGTCGTCTGGAAATGGGTTAATTATCTTCTGTTAGCTCACCTGAGAAAAAAATAATCCTTGAATGTCCCTTGTGTATGGTCGTTGTCATCAACAATTCAGTGTTACCACTCATAAGGTCACAATTTTTGTCAAGCCCGCTTGCGGTGAGCGAGACATAGTTGTCACAATCACAGTTCGGTGTATGTGGGTTCGTCCATGTGTGCGTCCGTCCGATTTTTTCCGGACCATAATTTCTACAATTGTGGATGGATTTCAGAATAATTTGACACAATTGTTCGCCATCAAGTGTAGATGTGCTATTTGAAACATTCGTTCAGGTAGGCCCAAGGTCAAGGTCACACTTGAAGGTCAAGTTTTTGTCCTGACCATAACTCCTACAATTTTGGATGGATTTCAATATAAATTTGCACAATTGTTTTCTATCATGAGTAGATGTGCCATTTGTAACATTTGTTCAAGTAGGTCCAACGTCAAGGTCAAAGGTCAAGGTCACGTGGGCTCGACATGTTGTCCCTGGACAACCATCTAGTTTATATATCTTTTTCAAATTTTCTGAAAATATTTCTATGGGGATTGGGATGATCCCTTTTGAATATGGTGATATTCTGTCTCAGATTAAATGAATAGGGGTCTTAGTGACAATTTCCTTGTTACCACTCTACAGGTCACAATTTTGGCTCAGTCTTTGTCAAACCTGCTGGAAATACTTGGTTGGTCATACAAATCATCCCAATTAAATACGGTGACATTCTGTTGCAAATCATGGGAAAAACGGCCTTATCCTGACAATTTCTCTACAGGTCACAATTTCGGCTCAATATTTGTCAAACTGGTCATGAGAATGTCCATCGCAATTCAAAAGAAGCCTTTGTGACAAATTGTGTTACCATGCTAGAAGCCACAATTTGCACATATGATTCTTTGAGCAACATGCTAAAACATTAGTTTTTGCAATGAAATGATCCCTTTGAAAAATGCATGTTTCACAATTTAAGGGAAAGTGACAATTGTAATATGGGAACACTCTAGAGATCACAATTTGGGCAGTCTTTGTTAAACTTGCTGAAAATATTTATATGAACACACTTCATCTGATAAAGGACATTATTGATAATGTCAGTGTTAACACTATTTGCTAAAATGTGGGCCCAATAACTCTGTCAGACTTGTTGAGAATGTAGTGTCATGAAGATGATTCCTATTGAAAACGTTGGTAGTCCATTAAAAATCATAGAAAATGGGGGCTTAACAACACATTCAGTGATACCACTCTCTAAAGGCCATTATTTTGCTTTGATTTTTGTCAATCTTGCCTAAAACTATGATATCAGAATACAGTAACTTGAGTTTTTTAGCAGACATTTGAATGTGAACTCGGGTGAGTCGTCTAGGGCCATCTTGGCTCCTGTGTTTTAATGCTGTTATGTTCAGGAGAATAAAAACAAGTATGAAGCCAAGCCTGGAAGTAGCAGAGTTAAGGTTTTATTATTAAACTGGTCTGTCATCTCTTTATTCTCCGTGTAGTTCATACAAGCATGCCAAGACAATTGCAACACATCTTCTGAACAAGTAAAAAATTGCTGTAATGTACAGCAAAGGGAATTGTGTCGCGTTAAAATAAATTGATCACATGTATATAACCTGTAATGCAGAAAGGAAAGTTCAAGTAAAAGAAAAATAATCTTCCCAAGCTAATTAAACCCTGGCATGTTAATTATTTAAAAACACCAACAACAAACAAACAAACAAACCACACAAACAAACAAAAAGAACAAAAATAAAAACATGTTGAAAATGGAGGAAATTGATTTAAACAAGTAGTTTCCCCTTTTTCCACAATGTCTATTTTTTCTATTCGTTCATAATCTTTCCTTAAATTTACATCTAATTTTGAATCTTTGTTTACGTAATTACATTCGGTCATCTCGACGGTCACATATTTGATATCGATGTAATAATTTACAAAAATGTTACTTTGAAATAAGAACGAAAGGTCAGAATGCAAATTGATTTGCTCCTTTCCTTCACAGACATTTTCAATACATAAAATAATTATTCAAAACACTACTGTTAAAAATAAAAACATTGTTACGATATGGTTACACATGTTCAATTTGAAATATAACGCTCCATTAAGGTAGAATACATTGTTGCAAAAGAAGAAAATGCTTTTACAAGCAATTTCTTCCTTTTCCTCAATGTTTTCGTTATCATAATATTCCAGTCGTGAAAAAGGAGGGGTTATGTGGGAATGGAAACTATAGGCAACATTTCTGGAATGTGGGAATGGAAACTATAGGCAAAATTACTGGTCAGAATTTTATGAAATTTCATATTTAAGTAACTAATCAAAAGCCCCAGACCATACACTATTTGTAGTTCATTTACACAAAACTGTGTTATGGGAAAAGGGGAGTTAATGTATTATAGCTTTATGTTTCTTTTTTGGGGGGTGATAAAAGTTTGTGATGGCAATTACTTCAAAAGTATCACAGCCATTAGTCTCAAATCTAATACACAGATAGCTCACAATAATATGAGGTCTATTCAGCAAGAACCATAACTCCATCAACATTTTTAGGGGAATCATTCCCCTTTGATTTTTTGAAGAATTTATTCTTATAAGGAAGATATCTCTGGAAAAGCTAAAGCTATTTACTTGAAATTTTACAGACAGATAGATTGCATTGAGAGAAAGTGTAGTTTACCCTTGTTTCTCAATTTAAGGATGTGTCGTGGGAAAAGGGGGCTCCATGTTAAAATTTGTTTTTCTCAAATATCTTCTAAATTTTTGGTCAAATTTTCGTGAAATTTCACTTTTCAATTATTCATCAAAAGCTCCTGACCATATACTCTTTATATTTCATTTATGAAAAACAGTGTTATAGGAAAAGGGGGCTTAATGACATATTTTTAGCTCCACTGGCCAAAGGCCAGCGGGCTTATGTCATGGCCCGGTGTCCGTCGTGCGTTCGTCTGTCCGTCTGTCCGTGCGTTAACTTTTATTTCAAACATCTTCTTCTCTGAAACTACCCATCCAATTTTCATGAAACTTCACAGAAGTGATCCTGCCATGGTCCTCTTCAGAATTTCTTGAAAGAATTTAATTCCTTCAAAAACTCTGGTTGCCATGGCAACAAAACTGAAAAATATTGGAAATCTTTAAAAATCTTCTTGTCTGAAACCATAAGGCGTAGGGCTACCAAATTTGGCATGTAGCTTTATGTAGTAGACCGCTATCATGTTTCTTCAAATTATAGCCCTGGGGTCAAAATTGGCTCTGCCCCAGAGGTCACAAGTTTTACATAGGCTTATATAGAGAAAACTTTGAAAATCTTCCTGTACCTAGCCATAAGGCCTAGAGCTACCAAATTTTGCATGTAGCTATATCTAGTGGGTCTCTTACCAAGCGGTCCAAAATTTTAGCCCTGGGGTCAAAATTGGCCCCGCTGCAGGGGTCACAAGTTTTACGTGGGCTTACATAGTGACAACTTAAGAAATCTTCCAGTACCTAGCCATAAGGCCTATCTAGAGCTACCAAATTTTGCATTTAGCTTGATCTAGTGGGGGTCTACCAAAAGTGCCCGAATTACAGTCCTGGGGTCAATTTGGCCTCATGCTGGGGTGGGGGGTGGGGGGGGGGTTCACAAGATTTACATGGGCTTATATAGGGAAAACTTTTAAATCTTGGTGTAAATAGCCATAAGGCTTAGGGCTACCAAATTTTGCATAATTATAGCACTATCTAGTGGACAACTACAAAGAGGGCCCTAGTTACAACCCTAGGATCAAGTTTTGCTCTGCACCAGGGGTCACAAGTTTTACACGGGTTTATGGAGTGCAAACTTCAGAAACCATCTTGTTACTAGCCATAAGGCCAAGAACTCCCAAATCTGGATCACTTTTGATTTTTTTTTAAATTAGCCTTGCATCAGGGGTCTTATGTTTTACAGAGGCTTCATATGGACGAAACTTGAAAATCATCTTATTTATAACCAGACAGCATACACTTGTATTATTTTGGCATGTGGCTTTATCTTGTGGACCTCTACCATGGTTCAAGTAATTATAGCTCTGGGATCAAAAATGGCTTTGCCCTGCGGGTCTCAACTTTCACATGGGCTTTTACAGAGAAAAGTTTGTAAGTCTTCATTTCGAAACCATTTGGCTCAGAATTGAAATGTTCAGTATTTATGGTTTATATTTATAAGCCAGTGGAGCGATACAGGGCCATCATGGCCCTCTTGTTACGTTTTATCTTGCATTTGACTTTTCACTTAATTTTCTGTGCACAAATAGATCCTATGTAGGAAAACAGCTGAGGATGTCAAATTATGTCATACATTTTGTGACAAGTACTGGTTCACGGAGCATTATCCGTCAATAACGGCTCTTGTCTTCCCTTGCCAGTAGGCGGAGGTATATGGCATGTAGGATTGCCTTATGGTCCTCTACCAAAATATGTAGAATAATTACTCTACATGGAAATTTAGCCAAATCTTGTGGGATCCCGTATTTTACATAGAGATAAAGAAGGAAATCTTTTAAAAACAATAAGGCCTAGATCTTTCAAATTTTGCAATATAGCATATACTTATGGTCCTCTATCAAAATGCTTAAAATAATTACTGTACAATGAAAAATCTTAAAATAATTACTCTACAATGAAAATTAGCTCTATGTTGTGGGATCCTGCATTGGTAGGTAAAGAAGGAAATCTTTAAAAATCTTCTCCTCTCAAACCATTAGGCCTAGAGCTTTCAAATTATGAATGTAGCATTGCCTTATAGTCCTCTACCAGAATATTTCATTCAAGTTATCACTCTAAGATCAAAATTAGCCCTATGTTGTGGGATAACAGATTTTACAAAGAGATCACTGAAGGGGCCAAATGACCCACCAAATTTCATTTCTACAATGAACCCTGACCAAGTAATAAGTAAAGCTTTCAAACCAAATTTGGAAGAGATTCAGCATGCATCTAGAATATTATTAATAAAAAAACTCCTGACTTATTCCAGAGGTCCAAGATGTTCTGTCACCTGTTGAAAGAAGTATGTCACCAGCAGCTTCAGAAAGTTCCAACAGACAGCTGTCAAAAGTCACCCAACCAACAACTAGTCTTGATGCAGAAATCCCTTCATCCAATATCAGCAGTGACAGTAATTTAACCAAACATTCCAATAGTCAGCTGTCAACAGTCAACCAGCCAACAACTAGTCTTGAAGTAGACATCCCTGCATTGGATATAGACAGTGACAGTAATTCAGCCAAACATCACAACAGTCAACGGTCAACAGTCACCCAGCCAACAACCAGTTTTGACGCAGAAATCCATCCATCAAATATAGACAATGACAGTAATCCATTAAAACAGTCAACTGTCAATAGTCAACCAGCCAAGAACTAGTCTTGAAGTAAAAATCCCTGCATTGGATATAGAGAGTGACAGTAATCCAACCAAACATTCCAACAGTGAACTATCAACAGTCAACCGGCCAACAACTAGTCTTGACATAGAAATCCCTCCATTGGCTATAGACAGTGATGGTAATCCATCCAAATATTGCAACAGTCAACTGTCAGTAGTTAACCAGCAAACAACTAGTCTTGATGTAGAAATCTGTCCATTCAATATAGGCAGTGACAGCAATTCAAGCAAACATTGCAACAGTCAACTGTCAACAGTCAACCAGCCAACAACTAGTCTAGTCATAGAAATCCCTCCATCAGATACAGACAGTGCCAGTAATCTAGCCGAACATTCCAATAGTCAACTGTCAAAAGTCAACCAGCCAGCAACTAGTCTTGACATAGATATCCTTCAGTCCGATATAGGCAGTGACAGTAATCCAACCAAACATTGCAACAGTCAACTGTCATCAGTCAACCAGCCAACAACTAGTCTTGAAGTAAAAATCCCTCCATCAGATATAGACAGTGACGCCAATTCACCCAAACATTCCCAAAAATATTAATAGAAAATTATAAATTGATTGTTATATGCAATTTCTCCTGATCTTTTTATGTATTTTTATGTGTTGCCTGAGGTGGACGTATACTGGCGTTATCTTCTCCATCTGTACATCTGTCCATCCATTTCCCGTTAACACAACTTCTACATTTCCTTTCAGATTTGGATAAGTTTTCACAGAATGTTTGTCATCATGTGACCTTTCGCACATTGTCAGGTTTTTGCCATTTTCCGCTGCATCAAGGAAAAAGGGGACTTCATATAACATTTCTTATTAACGCAACTCCTCCTTCATTTCTTAACAGGGTTTGATGGAATTTTTAGCTCACCTGAGCACAACGTGCTCAAGGGGAGCTATTAGGATCACCCGGTGTCCGTCGTGCGTCGTTCGTCGTGCGTCGTCAACAATTCTTTAAACATCATCTCCTCCTAAACCATAGGGCCAATTTGGACCAAACTTGGCAGAAATGTTCCTTGGGAGGTCCTCTTTAAAAAGTGTTCACAAAATTTGATTCCATCAAAAACTCTGGTTGCCCTGGCAATGAAATGGAATTTTCTAAGAAATTCTTTAAAAATCTTCTCCTCTGAAACCGCTGGTCAGATATTGAAATAATTTCACAGAGATGTTCCTTGGGTGACCCTTTTCAAAAACTGTTCGCGGAATTTTGATCTGTCAAAAAACATGGCTCTGGTGAATGGGGGCTACTTGCACTATACAGATATGAAGAAATTCTTAAAAATTCTTCTTCTCTGAAACCGCTGGTCAGATTTTAAAATAATTTCACAGAGATGCTCCTTGGGTGACCCTTTTCAAAAATTGTTTGCGAAATTTTGATACGTCAAGAAACATGGCACTGGTGAATGGGGGCTACTTGCACTATACAGAAATGAAGAAATTCTTAAAAATTCTTCTTCTCTGAAATGGCAGGTCAGATTTTGAAATAATTTCACAGAGATGTTCCTTGGGTGACCCTTTTCAAACAGTGTTTGCGAAATTTTGATCCGTCAAGAAACATGGCTCTGGTGAATGGGGGCTACTTGCACTATACGGCCATGAAAAAATTCTTAAAAATTCTTCTTCTCGGGAACTGCTGTTCAGATTTTGAAATAATTTCACAGGAATGTTCCTTGGGTGACCCTTTTCAAAAACTGTTCACGAAATTTTGATTTGTCAAAAAACATGGCTCTGGTGACTGGGGGCTACTTGCACTATAGGGATATGAAGAAATTCTTAAAAATTCTTCTTCTCTGAAACAGCTGGTCAGATTTTAAAATAATTTCACAGAGATGTTCCTTGGGTGACCCTTTTCAAAAATTGTTTGCGAAATTTTGATCCGTCAAGAAACATGGCTCTGGTGAATGGGGGCTACTTGCACTATATGGAAATGAAGAAATTCTTAAAAATTCTTCTTCTCTGAAACGGCTGGTCAGATTCTGAAATAATTTCACAGAGATGTTCCTTGGGTGACCCTTTTCAAAATTTGTTCGCGAAATTTTGATCCGTCAAGGAACATGGCTTTGGTGACTGGGGGCTACTTGCACTATACGGCCATGAAGAAATTCTTAAAAGTTCTTTTTCTCTGAAACTGCTGGTCAGATTTTGAAATAATTTCACAGAAATGTTCCTTTGGTGACCCTTTTCAAAACTTGTTTGCAAAATTTTGATCTGTCAAGAAATATGTCTCTGGTGGTGGGGGCTATTTGCACCATAGGGACATGAAGAGGAATTTCTTAATTCTTCTTCTCTGGAATGGCTGGTCAGATTTTGAAATAATTTCACAGAAATGTTCCTAGGGTGACCTTTTTAAAAAAATGTTAGGGTAATTTTTATCAGTCGAAAAACAACAGCCAATTGTTGGCACCTGCATGTGGTGCTCTTTTTTGACTTGTTTTTTAGCTCACTGGAGCACAAAGTGCTCATGGTGAACTATTGTGATCGTGCTGTGTCCGGCGTCCGTCGTGCGGTGTGCGTCGTCTGTCGTCAACTTTTTACCTTGTGTACGCTCTAGAGGCCACATTTTCGGTCCGATCCTCATGAAACTTGGTCAGAATGTTTGTCTTGATGAAATCTGGGACGAGTTTGAAATTGGGTCATGTGGGGTCAAAAACTAGGTCACTAGGTCAAATCTTAGAAAAACCTTGTGTGCGCTCTAGAGTGACCCTGGAGTGAAATTTCACCTATTGACTCAGGTGAGCGATCCAGGGCCATCATGGCCCTCTTGTTACAGAATATTTATCATGTGACCTTTCACTTATTAAATATATATTCTGTGATTTTCTACTGTGTCATGGAAGAAGGGTGCTAAATGGAAAAAAATTTTTGAAGGCAACGCTTTCTAACACTTTGATCTCTATAGCTAGCTGCTGAAATTGCAGCCATATGGCAGCGTGTATTATGACAACTGCACTCTGTATTTTTATGCCCCCTTCAACGAAGTGGGGGTATTTTGCTTTGCAAATGTTGGTCCGTCGGTCAGTCGGTAGACCATACCTTGTCCGGATGATAACTAGACACAGAATTGACCTAGGTTCGTCAAATTTGGCACAGACATGTGTCTTGGAGTGTAGATGATCCCAATTAATTTTGAAATCAATCGGTCAAAGGTCAAGGTCACAGTGACCGTCAACATGTTGATATATAGACCAAAGGTCAATTGGTCTGTGCCTCTTCCCATATCAATGTGGCAGGAGGGGGGCATTACTGTTTTACAAACAGACATCTTGTACTATTTTATCTCTGGGTACTGAAAAACCATGGTTATATGGGAAACGGTCAAGGCCTTAGTATGCATTGATGTATGACATATGATGCTTGAGGAAAACAGATAGCTGTATATTTGTTATATCCTTTTGCTGAAGGCCTATCATACTTTGTGTCTGTTGGCATCTGTACCCTACTCCTGTAACATATAGGTTTATTACCTGAGAGTAAACTGGTTTACCCCTATCTTTCGTTCCTGCTTTTAGTGCTGTGTCCCACATTTGTCTGTCAGTTCATCCCATCAGCCAAGCCTAATTAGCTCAGTCGGTAACGTGCTGTGCTCTCAATCCTGGGGTCGTGAGTTCAAACCCCGGCTTGGCCAACATTCTTTCTGACATTTGACAAAAGTCATTGTGACATGCGTCATTTGCAGGGTTGCCACGCGTCAGGGAAAAGGAAAAGTCAGGGAAAAAAGTTTTTTTTCAAGGTCAGGGAATCGTCAGGGAATTTCAAGAGTTGTAAGGGAAATTTGAAAATTTGGCAAAAGTCAGGGAATTGTCAGGGAATTTTGAAAAATGGTCAAAGAGAATTTTATCATCAGTTACAAATGTGCTGAAGCAGCTATTGCTAGTTTTAATAGATTTGATTAAATATTAACTTTTCCTTCATTTTGATTGCTTGCAAAGATGCATAATGGCTAAGTTTATTATACAGATTTATTTTACATACAAGTATTTAAATCAAGTTGAGATAGTCTTTTCCTTGTCTCACCTCCGAAGTTCTTTTTACACAAGGAAAGCTTTTGTGATTAACTTTTGACAGTCATCTGGAGAGCATCTTGCATGGGTCAAATATTTCTCTGATCAGCACTACTTTTAACCAAATTAACAATCTTAGTTGCATTTGGCAGATATGTTCGTCAAAAGTTTAGAAAATCAAATTCCACGATTTTCAACAACTTAAGATAGTGAGAGTATGGCTGCCACATAGAAGAAATATATAAAATTTTCCGAATTTAAATTCTTTTTGTCCCTAACAGTAAGGCCTAGAGATGTCACATTTGGTATGTAGCCTCAACATATAGACTTATGATAAGGTTGTCAAATTTTGCCCCTTTTGTCAAATTTAGCTCATTATGAAATGCAAACTTAAAATGTTCTTTCCTGACATCAGAAGGTATAAAACTTTAAGCAGTACTTAATGGATTTCAACCAATTTAGGTTAAGACTTTACCACTGGATTTGGAAACTATTCAGTGACTTGGTCACAAGGCTTCATTATAGGCCATTATTGAGTGTTCTTTTAAATCCTTCTTGTCTTAAATCAGAGTGCCCAGAATCTTAAACTATTATTACCATGATATTATGTCTAATAATGTGTCCTTTCATTAGTATGTCCATTAACTTTTCACTTTAAGATCTTCTCTGAAACTATTAGGTTGATTTCATCTAAATTTCACTGTAATGGCCCTTTGGCATTTTCCATCAGATTCCTTCTTATATCTCTAGAAGTAAGATATCATTTGTACAAAAAAAAAATGTATATCCAGCTGAGATTGGGATCATCATAGTACTTGTAGTATAAGGCTTATACATGTCAGAATTGGCTCAATATTATGCAAGCAAATTCAAGTACAAATGAATTGGAGTATGTTGTCTGAATCTTTGTAATGATTCTAACAAGAAATCAAAACAGTAATTTACTGTTTTATAACTGATATTACCTTGATTCAGGTCAATCAAGGGGAATTCAGCCCCTTGAGTGAACTGAAATAGAGTCATTTTGCACATAATCCATTTCTTAAGACATTGCAGAGATATCTGCAAAATGCTTAACACCAAGAACCAAAACTTAATGTGACTCTTGAAACTAAGTTTGCAGACACTTAAATGAACTTCATCTTGTTATGGTTGATACCTGTGTCAGTTAGTTTTTACCCTACCCGAGAATGAAGTGCTCAAGGTGAGCTTTTGTGATCGTGCTGCGTCCGGCTTCAAATTTTACGCTCTAGAGGCCACATTTTCTGTCAGATGCTCATGAAACTTGGTCAGAATGTTTGTCTTGACAATATCTCAGACCAGTTGGATAATGGGTCATGTTGGGTCAAAAACTAGATCACTAGGTCAAATCTTAGAAAAACCCTGTGTACGTCTAGAGGCCACATTTGTAATTCAAAATGCCTGAAAGTTGGTAAGAATGTTTGTCTCCATGATATCTAGAATGAGTTTGATAATGGGCCATGTCCGGTCAAAAACTAGGTCACTAGGTCAAATCTTAGAAAAACCTTGTGTATACTCTATAGACCATATTTTCCGCCCAAAACTCCTGAAAGTTGGTCAGGATGTTTGTCTCAATAATATATCAGAGAAGTTTGAAATTGGGTCATGTCCGGTCAAAAAAAATTAGGTCACTAGGTCAAATCGCAGAAGAACCATGTGTACACTCTAGAGGCCACATTTTTAGTCCAAAATTCCTGAAAATTGGTCAGAATGTTTGTCCCGATAATATTTCAAATAAGTTCAATAATGGGTCATGTTGGATCAAAAACAGGTCACTAAGTCAAATCGCAGAAAAACCTTGTGTGCGCTCTAGAGGCCACATTTTTAGTCCAGAACTTCTGAAAGTTTGTCAGAATGTTTGTCTCGATAATATCTCGGACAAGTTTGATAATGGATTATGTCCGGCCAAAAACTAGGTCACTTGGTAAAATCTTAGCAAAAGCTTGTGTATGCTCCAAAGCCCACATTTTCAGTCCAAAACTCCTGAAAACTGTTTAGAATATGAGTCTTGATAATATCTCGGACGAGTTCAATAATGGATCATTCCTGGTTATTTACTAAGTCACCGAGTTAGATCTTGGAAAAACCTTTTTTCAGTTAAATACTCCTGAACGTCTTGGTAGAATGTTTATCATAACATCTCAAAAGAGATTGAAAACGGGTCACATTTGGTCAAAAGACTCAGGTGAGAGACTTCAGGGCCATCATGGCCCTGTTGTCTTTGAAATAGCATAATTGGTATTTGTGATGTCAAAAGCATATTTCATTGACAGACTCTCAAGAACATATCCTTTAGATTAGCACTGAATAAAAGTTTATGACTTTTTTACTGACCTGAGCACAAAGTGCTCAAGGTGAGCTTTTGTGATTGTGCCTTGTTCGGCATCTGGCATCCATTGTATGTCGTCAACTTCTACCTTGTGTATGCTAGGTTGGAAGGTTAGATCTAAGAAAAACCTTGTGTACGCTCTAGAGGCCACATTTTCAGTCCAATACACCTTAAAAATGGTCAAAATGTTTGTCTTGATAATATCTTGGATGTGTTTGAAGTGGGTCATGTCTGATTGAAAATTAGGTCATTAGGTCAAATTTTAGAAAAACCTTGTATAAGTTCTTGAGGCCAAATTTTCAGTCCAAAACTAATGAAAGTTGGTCAGAATGTTTGCCTTGATAGTATCATGGACAAATTTGAAAATGGGTCATGTTGGGTCAAAAACTAGGTTACTAGATCAAATCTTAGAAAAATCTTGTGTAAGCTCTAGAGGCCACATTTTCAGTCCGAAACTTTTGAAAGTTTGTCAGAATGTTTGTATTAATATCTTACATGACTTTGAAATGGTCAGGTTGGGTCAAAAACTAGGTCACTAGGTCAAATCTTAGAAAAACATTGTGTAAGCTTGTGAGGTCACATTTTCTGTTCAATACTCAAGAAACTTGGTCAGAATGTTTTGACTTCATGATATTTCAAAGAATTTTGAAATTGAGTCATGTCTTGTCAAAAGCTAGGTCACTTTGTTAGATCTAAGAAAAACCTTGTGTACGCTCCAGAGGCCAAATTTTCAGTCCGACTCTCTTGTAAGTTTGTCAGAATGTTTGTCTTGGTGATATCTATGATGATTTTGAAAAATGAGTCATGTCAAGTCAAAAACTAGGTGACTAGGACAAATTTTAGAAAAACCTTGTGTTTCCTCAGAGGCCACATTTTTGGTCCAATACTCTTGAAAGGTAGTCAGAATGTTTGTATTGTTGATGTCTAAAACGACTTTGAAAATAGGTCATGTTGGGTAATAAACAAGGTCACTAAGTCAAATCTTAGGAAAACATTGTCAACCCTTTAGAGGCCACATTTTCAGTCAAATACTCATGAAAGTTTATCAGAATGCTTGGCTTGATGTTATCTCAGAAGAGTTTGAAAATAGGTCATGTCAAAACTAAGTCACTAGGACCAATCTTTGGAAAAAAACTTTGTTTATGCTTTATAAGCCACATTTTCAGTCCAGTTCTCACCAAACTTGGTCAGAATGATTTTCTTGATAACATTTCTGATGAGTTTGAAAATGGTTCATGTCAGGTCAATAACTAGGTCACTTGGTCAAATCTTCCAAAATCCTTGTGTACGCTCTAGAGGCCACATTTTCAGTTCAATACTCATAGACTTGGTCAGAATGTTTGTCTTTCTGACATCTAAAAAGACTATGTAAAAGGGTCAGGTTGGGTGAAAAACTAGGTCACAAGGTCAAATCTTACAAAAGCCTTTTACACTGTCTAGAGGCCACAATTTATGTTCAGTATTCAAGAAACTTTGTTCTCACAGGAATACTCCATGGTTGAAACCCTTTCAGATTCTTTAAAAACATAATGAGCTATCCAAAATCATGGCCACAGTGTCATTTTAATTTTCTGTCTATTCAACAAATTGTTGAGAGAATGTCTTGTATTCCAATGTTCGAGGTATGTTGAGCAGTCTAAAATACAAGCTTGCTAAGGGTATGGATAAATTCCATCATACTGCTCAAAATATCAATAGCTTCCAAATGTAAACAAAGCAGATGTTTAAATGCATTTGAATTTCAATCATATCGTTATGAAGTAGGCGAAATATTGTGAAGATCACAATCCGTTATTGTACGGTCAGTCCCAGTGTGAGCGGCTGGCAGAGAAATTAATTTCAAAATAGGTAAGAGCCTACCAGGTAACTCTATCTTTCGTTTTTTTGCCTATTTCGTTTTGAAAATCAGCAAGCGAGTAATATTTGCGCCTTCAGCACAATGACAGATTGTCATCTTCACAATATTTTCCATGCTTTTAAATGGTATGATTAAAATTTAACAGCATTTTAACACCTGCATTGTTCTTTTGACCGCTATTGATCCTTTAATGTAAGCAGGAACTATGCTGATTAATGTCATGTAAGTAAGTTGAGCGATACAGAATCATCTTGCACCTCTTGTGTGAGCTTGAAATATTGTAATATATTTCGAATAAGAGAAAGCTTGTTCTTTTAATTAGTTTTTTTTTTTTTTGTTTCGTCATTAATTAAAAAAAAAAAAAAAAAAAAAAAAAAATGATATGTTAATGGAACCTTCAGAGTTGCTTGAACTTTATTACATAGTCCATAAAAAGTTGATAGTTCATGAATGGCATTCAGGGATCTGTTGTGTTTTACTTGATCTCAGAGTCTTTCAGATGTTTCCCTTATTATTTTCTAGCATAATGCTGATTGGAAAGAATAGGGTCACTTAAAAATGTGAACTGTCCCTCTCTCGCTGACCTGTATTCCTTGAGCATACCTGAAATTGATTTCAAGTCCTAAAGATCGTGTTGTTTACTCAAACATTCAGGGATACTCGGTGGCAAAAATGTTCACTTAGTGTCTTTGACATGATTATTTCCTAATGGCTTAACTGACTCACATGTGTTAAAATTTAGATGTTCCATAATAAGAAGAGATTACAGCAGACAACGACGTAAAACTTGGTGAAAAAATAAACTGACAGTGTTGAATTATAGTTAGAAAAGAAGTCTTCTGAAGAAAATGCTTGTTACAAGCAATCTCTCCTTTTCCCACAATGTTCTCATGAAACTTCAACTGCAGACATATAAAAGCAAAGGCTTATGATTCTGTTAATGGGTTCACAGACTGAGAACTAGGAATATTGTCAACGACATTATCATTATCAAGGATATTATTAAGTTGACTAGTAAAGGTAGAATGTCCATATCCAGGATGTCATGGGGAGTTTGAACTCTGGTTGGGTCATACAAAAGACAAATGGAAGTAATGGAGTCCTTCCTTGGCATTCACGTTTACAAAAAAAAAAACACTCTGTCAATGACTGGATAATATGCCAGATAAGTATTGGTTGAAAAAGAAATCTAGAGAAACAGTGATACTCGATTTATCACCATGACAAAAGCAAAACTGTGGATATAGTGTTTAACAATGAACATGTAGATTGGACCTCGGGGATCCCCCGTGGTAAAGTTGTCCTTGAACAGGATGTTTTTCTTTCTCAAGTTCAGGACTCGTTTTCATGAAAAATCTTAAGTCTCTTACTTAACTCAAATCCAAAAACATAATTATTTTCTGGCTTGAGGTCATTATTTAAGATGTATTTCAGTAACATTAAGAGACTAGTAATGTTCTAAAATCCTGAGTTTACACTGTGTTTCAGACTCAACTAAGCAAAGTAAACAGTAAATTAACAGACCCGCTTCTTTTGCCGAGTTGAGTCTGAAACGCTCTGTCATCTTTGGAATTGAGAATGTTACTTTAGTCTGTAATATTTGTTAAATACGTAGTGATTCACAAACTCAACTTTAAGTCTGAAAATAAGTCTGTTTATGGATTTGAGTTAATTAAGATACTTAAGTTTTTGTTTTCTGAAATCAGGCCCAGGTCTTAAAGAAATGATAACAACAGAATTCTTGAACAATGCACTTGAACTGTGTCGTGTAAATTTAATCCTGTAATGCAGCATGAAATAATACACATGAAAGGTATCAGGTGTACCTGTACTTCAGTTACTTGAGAGAAAATGAATAATCAGGTGTATGAAACTAAAGAACCTTTTCGTTACAAAGACTTTGTGTACTATTTACAAGTCCATTTTGTACACTGAAATGTACACTGAAATTCACAGAAAAAGATTTTTGTTCCGTTTGGACAAATGTCCACACAAAAAAAGAGAGTAAGAAGAAAGAGATTCATTCATTATGTGGACAAATGTCCTCATAAAAAAGGGAGAAAAGAGATTCATTTACTGTGTGGACAAATGTCCTCACGAAAAAGACAGAGAAAGAGATTCATTTACTGTGTGGACAAATGTCCTCACAAAAAAGGGAGAAAAAAGAGATTCATTCACTGTGTGGACAAATGTCCTCACTAAAAAGAAAGAAAAACGAGAATCATTCATTGTGTGGACACCAATGTTCTCTGAGTGTACTCTCTTTTTTTTTTTAGTTATATCAAACTAAGTTAACCACAGTATTCTCTACGGTTGATTGAAGCAAAAAACACGAGAGAGTAATGCCCAAATTATTTGGAAATGGTTGTCCTTAGATGTCCGGTGTTTTGACTAATGTCCCCACAATTGAGGTTCAATCGGCTGGGGAGATCGGGAAAAAAATCATGTAAATTTTCCCGATAAATTTAGTATTTTTATAACAATGTAACCAAATTGAGTCTTAAAAATGTGAATTTGTAACTTACTTGTCTAATTAAAGTTCCTGACTGTATTATTCCTATCGCCCTGCCACGTTCATCAGTTGAAATCCTAGCTATCAGAATACACGATTTTTTTTGTGAGGCCATACAATAGTGATATAGTGATATCAATGTAAGTAATTTAAAGGAATGTTGAAAATCAGAGTGCACGGTCTGTGCAGTCTGGTCCTGATCTACACTGTCCGCAAAAGGTCAGTGAGTCGCGCTTAGCAGCCTAAGGGCGGAGTTATCACATGGAACTGTTCGGGTAATAACTAATTTTGAAAAGTGGTCACTTATAACTTTTGCTCATTGTAGATAATGTCATCATCAAAATTCTGCTAGATATAGGTTTTTTATCTTTTGATCTACACTGCTCAATACTGTAAAATTTTTCCGACGAAAAAAAATAAAGAACTTCGAAATCGCAATATTTTGATTTTTATCATTCAATTTTTGTTAAACTCGTTCACCGCTCGAGGCTTTAAAGGTTATGAAATCACAATCACTATTAAAAAAGACCCACACTAAGTTGCTCCCGTTTTTGTCAAAATAAGTATTAATTACGGTCATTTTCTATTCGTTATCCCGACCAACGTATAGAAAAAACACTGTAAGTCAGAAGAGCCACGGAAAGTCCTTGAAGTATTGTGTAATATATCTCTCGTACGCATTTATGCTCTAATAGTTAAATCCAATATCTTTTGTACACATGTATAGGTAGTTTGAGGTTTATAGGGACCCCCTGAATTTTGAAATACCTTAAAAATGGCTGTAGCTATTGTACTGAAATTTTGCATAGTAAAATGATATTACCCTTACCAACTCTGGGCGAAATTTTCAGATTTTTTTATATTTTAGTTTGACTTTTTTGCATTCAATGCAATGTTAATATGTATAAATAAAACATCTTAAAAACGGTGGGAGGGTTGAAGGCTATTCCATGTAAAGGGCTTATCTGTTTATGAAAACAATTCTCATGCAACTACAGTCAATGTGGTCGTCTATTGTTTGAGCAGCAAAAACTTTAAGTTTTTAGGACCTTATCTCATTTTTTATTTGAGTTTTATTTTAAATTCAATATCGGAGACTTGCAGGCACTTGTTTACACTTTGTGTTCTTTTCCACGCCCAACCATATGATATTTTAAGAAAACCCAGTCAAACTTTGGCTCACATCATGTGGTGTAGCATACAAAAATAAACTGAAGAAGGGGGAATTGTATAAACTGGTACAGTTCCACATACAAGCTCCAAAGTACATGTATTGTCAAAGTGACACAGTGTCTTTAAGATTACCACCGTATGATTGTGACCAAAGTCCAAATTAGCTAATACTGGGGGCATTGAAAAAAAAAAAATCATTGCGAAACAATTCAAAATAAACCCTGAAAGAACTTCGAGTCCAAGTGTCAGGTGGTTTCGAACACATACATATATCTCAACAAAAGTGGTATAAAACATGAAACCATGCCGAAAATAATATTGAGACCAAATATTGAAGAACAGACACCATAGAAGAGAACACTGGACAAGCCATTTTAGACTTAGAATATTTGTATGAAAGTGACGAAAGCGATATCTAAGGTAAGGTTATTATTTTATTGTTTATCCGCCAAATTGGCGAGCATTATAACAACAATAATAGAATAAACAGAATACAATAGGAAAAAAAAAAAAAAAATAGAGATCAAACATAAGAATCATAGAACCAAAATGGTTAGAAATACAGCCAATGTACAACCAAAGTCGAACCTGGAAAAGAGCTTTTGCAACAAAAATGCGAAAAATCCTTCCTCGGTCAGAAGGCGGGAGCACATGGTACACACAAAAACCCAAAAGTAACAATGAACATATATATTCAAACTAGTGAAAGAAAAGGAAAAAAATATAAGAATGTGATAAATGAAAGACGAAAGACTTTGCAAATTAAGAACAGAATCCTTGCAACGAAAACGAAAAACAAGGAAAATTTGACTAACGATGACAAAGCGACCATGATGCATGAGTGAGTGAGTGGGTGGGTGAGTGAGTGAGTGAGTTTAAGTAAGCGAGCGAGCGAGTCACCGGACGAGCCATCGGGCGAGTCTGTGAGTGAGGAAATGAATGAATGAATGAAGAAGGCAGCGTAGCCTTCAGAAATAACGTAATTCACCAGCTAACCAGTTGATCAAACTAATGATCAATAGGATTCAGAGAAGGTTTTTTTTTTTTTAATTAGTGTTTAGTAAAATAACCAGGGAAACAGCTGAGTTTGTAGAGCGACGTTTATTGCATCTACAGATAGTCTAGTATAGTTCCACATACAAGCTCCAAAGTACGTATTGTTAAAGTGACACAGTGTCTTTAAGATTACCACCGTGTGATTGTGACCAAAGTCCAAATTAGCTAATACTGGGGGCATTGAAAAAAAATCATTGCGAAACAATTCAAAATAAACCCTGAAAGAACTTCGAGTCCAAGTGTCAGGTGGTTTCCAACACATTCATATATCTCAACAAAAGTGGTATAAAACAGGAAACCATGCAGAAAATAAAATTGAGACCAAATATTGAAGAACAGACACCATAGAAGAGAACACTGTGCGAGCCATTTTAGACTTCGAATATTTGTATGAAAGTGACGAAAGCGATATCTAAGGTAAAGTATAGAGCTATATTATTTATACAAAAAACAAGTTCGGGGGCTCATATTTAACTATTAAAGTGAGGTACTGAAGCCAAGCACTTGTTCAGTTATGTTCGCTGTTCTGGCCACTGTGCAAAACCGTTGGAGATAGTTAGCTTCAGAACAAATCAAAGCGCTGAAGGCGCTGAAGGGCTGGGCATCAGAACGGATGAAGAGGTAGGAAAATGAGGCCCAGAAGCTCAAAGTTGCTATCACATTTGTACAGGCTTAAAACCTGCTATCACATTTGTGCAGACTTATAAAAAATATATCTACATGTCTCACACTGACAGTCTGTGGAGTTGACAACAGAATGGAAAAGCATAAATTTGTAAAGGCCAATATAATGAGTATTTTTGTATAGCCTTGGTCTCATGGTCTTTATGGATTGAAAGGAGATAATTTTCAAAGGATTTTCTGCTTCCTATTTTCTTCCTTTACGTTGCTTTGGCAACAAATCATGGTAACAAACCAAAATGAGCAGCGTGCAACAGCAGGGAATATTTCTGGAAAGTTAAAAAATCCACAATGGCTAAGCAATGAATCATATTTTCTTTCATTTTACCACACACAGTCTATAGGTTGAAATAGTAACCATGTCCTTTGAGCAATGACAAGGAAAAACACAAAGTCTTTAAAGGCTAATATCAAAGAGCACGATTTGGTGTTTGAGAAGACAAACTTTTACGTATTTCTTTTTTATTTTTAAGTTTTGGTTTCTATGGCAACAAATAAAACGACGTCCGCATTCGGGCACTAATGCTCGGTTGATTTTCAGTGAAAACACAAAGTTGAAAAAAGGGGCTTAACTTGATAGTTATTTACCTTTATTGTTTATGTTTCCCTTTTGATAGTTAACAACTTGTCCAAGTTTTAAGTAAGCATTTTCAATAATAACAAAGATATTGTGAAATGTCAAATATTTTACATGACGACGACACAAACGACGAAGATGATGACACTAGCGCTATGAAAATACCATGTCTCTAAAAACAGCTGAGCTATAAGTTCTCTCTAAAAGTTCTCAGTCGAAAAAGGGGCATAACTAATTACTTTGCCAAAAATATTTTGGTGGTTACCTACCTCTGTTGTACTGATATAAATTTCCCTTTTAATAGTTAACGAAAAGTTCAAGTTTGAAGTAAGTATCTTCATTAATGACAGATATGATAAAATATCAAAGGTTCTGAAAATTTAAATCAATAAAAAAAGGGCGTAACTGTGTCAAAAATATTTTGATGGTTACCTGCCCTGTTATATAGGTACCCCTTTTGACAGTAAATAACTTGTACAAGTTCGAAGTAAATATCTTCAGGAATAACAGAGATATTGAAAAATGTCGAAGTTTTTGCACGACGGCAATGACGCATAGGCTTTGACAGCAGCATGACGCTTTCTTCGTAAACAGATGAGCTAAAGACTACCAGTTGAATAAATCATATGGATGATACAAGACTGCTCAAGGTACATTTCTATAAAAGTTTTGTCAAAATATCTGCTGTAAATGCCACTTTTCAACTTTCGCATTGAAAGTCTATGGAATCTCTAAGTTGCCATGATCAACCAAGTTGGAAAGCCGGTTTTCATGAACAAGAGGGCCGTTGGACCTAGAGCCCTCATCTGAGTAAAGTCATCTAGGATTGATAAATTTGAAGAGCTCCTGGTTGTGATTATGGAAAACACAAATGAGCCATGCTCTGGCAAAAGGGGTTTAATGCATCTCCGTGATCCATCAATCCAAACGAGCCATCATATATTAATGGATCCATAAAATCCATTTTGTGGAGCAACCGACTGAATCATGAGGTACACTGGTCCTTTGACATGCAGAAAATTTGCCAAAAGCAAAAAGTTTCGACTCAGGTCAGCCTAAATACCTAGGGAGATCAAGATCAGATTGCACTGAATGTCAAGTCTGATCTTCGATATAAAACGCCCACCAGTCACTTAATTCTTGACCACACATTCTCAAGTTTTAAGGACTCCAAGGATATCGCCTCATGAAAACCTTTTGGAAAAAAAAAAAAGAAATTTCTCTCTTTTTTTCCTACAAGGTTTTCTGCACTTTCACAGCCAATAACCAACATTTCAGCTAAATCTACCTTGCCGTTCGCAAATTTTTTTCAATTTAGACAAGTCTAAAATTTCATCGTTTTTTAAAGATGAACTGGTTTTCAATGGCTCATGTTACAAACTTTAATACATATTTGGTATTGTATGCTCCGAGTTTGCTATGGGTCGAAATGATTATGGGCCGAGATGTCATATCTGGACAATTCTGACAGGAAGAAATAAAGCATATATACCTATCAAATATACTTATAACTTCAGACAAGAGGTGCACAGTAATTTTACGAAAAGTAAAATCTTGCCGAGGTTTTGAGACACCTTTTTCAGAGAAAGAGCACATCGTCTGTGTAAAATACGCTATCATTATTTGTCATTCACATGATGTGTAGAAAAAGGATGAGCGAACGATCCCGATTAGTGTTCGGCAACAGCACTCATCACAACTCGGCCGATTGCGTACCTACATCAAAACATTTGATCAACGATCTCCCGAGGTTTGCTATTTGTTTCTTTCTCCGTTAAGCGCACGAATTTGCAGTTATGAATAACCTCACGAGGGCCCCACATTCTCAGTCAATACTTTCGTACGATTAAAATCGCACATCTATCAAAGTTTGTTGTGGAATTAAACCTTACTATGATGTTCAAATCGAAATATTTTATTATTTAAAGGGGTCGTTTCCTTCAGCGTAGAGAGATTGATTGCAGGCGGTACTTTTCATTTTTACTCGAGTTTTGCCGTAAATGCTTGACTCGGGTTTTTCCGTAAAATGCTTGGATGGGGTTGAAATTTTGGTATACGATTTCTATGGCCTTGGGCTTGGCAAACCAAGCCCAGGCCAAAAATTAACACTGCTGTCATGGGCAAAATACTCCTTAGTTTGCGGATTCTAATTTTCGCTTTGAGAGTTGGTAGGGTCATTTTAAAAGACAAGATATTTCAAAATTCAGGGGATCCCTATGAAACTCATACTACTTATAAATATGATCGATTCAGAATAACCTTTATGGTCCAATGTAAAATAACTTGATTGGTCCCATGTAGAATAACCTATATGGTCCTATGTAAAAAAAACCCCTGTACGGTCCTATGTAAAATAATCTGTATGTCTTACGTAAAATAATCTGTATGGTCCCATGTAAAATAACTTGAATGCTCCCGTCTAGAATAACATATATCGTCCCAAGTAAAAAGCCCTGTACAGTCCCATGTTAAATAACCTGTATGTCCCATGTAAAACTACTTGAGTGATTCCATGTAGAATAACCTGTACAATCTCAAGTAAAATAATCTGAATGGTCCTATACATGTAAAAAGCCACATACGATCCCAAATAAAATATCCATTTTGTCCCATGTAAAATTAACTGTATGGTCCCTTGTAGAAATACTGGTCCTATGTAAAATGACTTGAACAGTCCCATGCACAATGACCTGTGTGTCCCATATAAAATGACCTATATGGTCCCATGTAAAATGACCTGAATTGTCCCATGTAAAATTACCTGTACGATCCCATGTAAAATTACCCGTTTGGTCCCATGTAAAATAACCTCTATTGTCCCATGTGATAAAAAAATGTATTGTCCCATATGGAAGGAACTTGTATGGTCGCTGGTCTATTTGACATAATGTGGATTGATACGGTTACGGGAAACACGACTCGGATTGTTAAGTAGAGAGCCTTTCTCCTTCCCAAATGACGAATTTAAGGCTTTTCGAAACTGAACGCATCAGGCAACGAAAAAATTGAAATCGAAAGAAATTAGCCGAAATTCGTTTACAGGGTAGCAGAAATTGTGTGAAAATGGCAAAACTACTTATTAAAAGCAATTTCTCCTTTTCTTACAAAGATTTCAAATTGATTCCCCGTGCAGAATTATTTTTCTTGACGAAAAAAATTTACGAGACTAAACGAAATTCGAAGCACATGCAGCCATAAATTAAATGTGGCTAAAGAGTTTGAATTTGTCTTTGAATGGATAGACCACATTGTGCACGACGGACAAAATGGTGGTTACCTCCATTTTCTCCTTTTCCCATAATGTTTTTGCCAAAAGTCTCTTTCCTCAGAGCCCGCCCGGGTAGCTCAGTGGTTAGCGTATCTGACCGGTGATCTGGAAGTTTTGAGTTTGATAACCGCTTGAGGCAAACTTTCTTTCCGGCGATTTTTCGCCTCTCGCCTCTGATGCATGTGAGAAAAGTAGTCAGTAGCTTTGGAAATAAAGTTGTGTAAGTACTGGTGTGAGAAAGCCAGGAAACACGTGGGTATGTCACTGTGACCGACATGATATGTTCTGAGCTGTTAAAATGGCGTTAAACTCCAATACAATACAATCCTTCCTCAGAATCGTTAAAACACGAGATTGCTCGGTAAAGGGTTAAAACAGGGGATTGTGCACATAGCCTGGCATTAAGCTTTATATTTAGTCATGCTCCCTGAAACGGGAGTTGAATGCGTCTAAAAAAAAACTATCGACCCATTACAGCGTGTGTCTGTATGTCCAAGGACCATTCTACCTCTAAGATTCAGCCGGTTGTTACACAAAATGGATTCATAGCATGTGACGACTTGCTTGTTTTCTTTTATGCTTTTCAATATTGTATAGAAATCTAACAGTTAATTATATTCTTTTATCACATAAAACCTCCTCCAGTGTATTAAACCCATGACTTATTTCGATAATACACTAGTGTATTATCGTTTCTTGGGTCCCAGCTCTGGTTATGTTTGTAGTTATGAGGGCGTGAAGCCGGGGAAACCAGCCACCGCACGTGCCGGAATTTGTACTGCTTCGCCATTTCGCGGGAATATGACGTCGTTGAACTTGTTGTTAAGACGTTAACGTGTGGAAAATATTAAGATTTTCATGTTTAATAACAACAAGAAATGAAATAAAAAGTAGTTCAGAATCAACAATATTAAGGAATTATGTTGATTTACGCTCTCTACAAATTGTTTCATTCCACTTTCGATTTAAATATCACAGAGCTATTTCCTCGTGTATGTACACATTTCAAACCGGACTACATCTGTAAACATGGACACGTGAACGGTATATAGGCTGAAGGCGATGATGCAGGATACTTATTTGTCTGTCATTCGTTTTATGTGATAAATAGAATCTCACATTCGTGCTTATATATTTTAATTTTTATCAAACGAGTTGACTAAAAATACATGACGCGAGCCTTGGCGAGCGTCATATACATTTAGCCAACGAGTTTGATAAAAACGAAAATATATAAGCACGAATGTGAGATTCTCTATATAATTCATCGGTCGCCAAGTTCTGAATGTATTGTGGAAAAGTAATGAGGAATTTCGCTTTTTTTCGCGATGCTTTCACACGAATTCGTCTATCAAAGTTTGATCAGTGTTTAATAATGATAATAATAAAAGCAATAATAACAATAATGTTTTAAAGTTGTCTGCTTCAGTTTTGATTCAAGGGGTCACAACAGGGATCGTATATTACATAATATATACGATTCCTGTTCACAAAAAAGACTGCTTGACATATTTTTGAGTGCCAGAAAATTGAAATGACATGAACAAAACCTAGCTGACGTCTTTACGTCCGTTCCGTGCGTACATTTTAAGATATCTATCGATTTAGAGAGAGAGAGGGACCAGCCGAACGACCGACAGACAGACGGACACTCAGCAAAGGACCTTTCTACCTTTAAAATAGTTAGATTGTGGGATATGTATTTGAATGAATGGAATTCGTCTGTTAAAGGGAGACCTCTATAGACAATAAAAGATACATGTATTTCTTGTTTATTGCTTCGCCGTTTTTCCTCGAATAAAATAAGTATCAAAACTTAAAGCGCCAAGCAAGACTTTTTTTTTTTTCATTTCCCCTTTTTTAGACAATGTCCATGCATTCACAATGTGGACAACGTAGGTTAAGGTCAGAATGCACAAAACGCGCAATCTGATCTCTGATCTACACTATCCGCTATTTTATAAAACAATTTGGCAAAAACACTTATCAAATTAAGTTGGTTTGTTGAGAAAGTGCATTCGATATATAGTGCGCTTTAATCTATCCTGCCGTTCGGGACCACAAGCCTTTTGCAGTGATTGTAAAGCAAGATCAGCCTGCTCATACGTGCAATCTAATCCTGCTTTACACTCTACTTTTTCAGTAGACCTTTGTCTGTACTCACCAACCACTCTTAATTTCGTTCTAAATCTTAGTCTAGATTGAGAAAGTTACACAACTTCTAAACTGACCAAATGGTTTAGTCAGACATTGTGTTACTTTCAATTTCAGAGAATTCTGGAGAATAAGACTAGGAATGTTCTTAACTCTTTACCACACAATCCCGACTTTTAACGACCCTGGGGAAGAAGCCTTTTGAAAACATTGTGGGAAAAGGAGAAAATGCTGGTAACCAGCATTTTCTCCCTTTCCCACAATGTTTTCTACCTTTCCCAAAACAAATTTCAGTTTTTCAGTCACATTTATTTTGTCGTCTGCAAATGCTTTCAATTTGGAAACGTGCAAAGTGTTGTCGTTTGGTAAAGAGTTAAGAATGGCTGGTTAATACGGACCCAGGCCATGTAAACCACATTCAGTGCCATAACCATATCTATTTTTGTATTTCTCAACAGTTTAAATTCGGCAGGATAAGGGTTAACCATTTGCCAGACAACAAAATTTTATTTTACTCCAAACTGGAGGTATTGGCAGACGACAAGTTAAATTAAGCTTGCCTATACAGGGGAAGAAACTTTGAGGGGAAAAAGAGAAAGCGCTTTTCCACCAAGGTTTTTTAGCCTCCCTGTTCTAGATCGTAAAAATACAGTTTTTTTTTTAAAGGATTAGCTCTTATCCTGCTATATAAGTAAAATGAAATGTTCAAACCGAATAATGCTATTTCAAACTTCTTTTTTTTTTTTGGAAAGAAATCTCTTTATCGGACAGCGTGGATCCAAGATCAGACTGCACGTTCTATACAGTCAGATCTTGATCTACACTGTCCGCCAAAGGTGTGTGAGTCGCGCTTTGCAGCCTAAGGGTTAACGATGAATATCGAAGCCTAACTCCTGGCCTAAGTCTGGCTCAACGCCTGCATCTACACTGTCCGAAATTGTTCTTGCTATTGAAAGGATCTATGTTAAATCCAAGGTCAAATGAGAAGGTCAACGAAATTCTGCTTATTTGTTTCAAGACCTATGTTTATCTAAATATAGAGATATATCTTATTGTCGTGATTATTGAATTTAAGTTTCCGCATCTCTTGTTAGACCAGCTTAGCGTTACCATGGAAACAACGCTACATGTAACAAAGTTATACATGTACAGTTCTAATTGTATTTATCAATTGTTTTCACCACTCTGGGAAAGATGGCTTTTGAAAAACATTATGGGAAAAGGAGGAAATGCTGGTAACCAGTATAATATGATCGACATAAAACAGCGCATTTTTACATGAGATGAGCCATGCTCTGTAAAAAGGGGGCTTAATGCATCTGCGAAAAGCATCGACCCAGGTCAGCCTGCGCGGTCCGCGCAGGCTGACCTGGGCCGAAATTTTTCGCTATTGGTCGATTTTCTGTATGTCCAAAATGAGTGGCTCTATTGGAAAGAAAGAGGGGGTGTTTTGCCCCTTTACCGCACAATCCCGAATTTTAACGACCCTGAGGAAGAAGGCTTTTGAAAACATTGTGGGAAAAGGAGAATTTTCTCCTTTTCCCACAATGTTTTATACTTTATCAAGAACAAATTTCATCATAATGGCGACCTTTAATTTGTCGTCTGCAAACGTTTTCAATTTGGACCAGTCAAAAATTTTGTCGTTTGGTAAAGTGTTAGTCATCTTCGTGATGCATTGTACTAAGCAAGCCATCGCATAACGTGAATCCGCATTGTCGCAAGACTCTCTAAAATGTTTAAAGCCTGAACCATGAAATAGAATGGTCCTTTGACATGCAGAAAATTCATCAACTGGACTGTGCAGGCTGACATGGTTCGATATTTTTTGCAGATGCATCATGTAAACCCGCTTTTTACAAAGCATGACTCAAGTTTATTCAACACGTATTAGAACAGTAACTCTTTACCAAACAACATTTTGGACGTTTCCAAATTGAAAGCATTTGCAGACGACAAAATAAATGGGACTCAAAAACTGAAATTTGTTTTGGGAAAGGTAGAAAACTTTGTGGGAAAAGGAGAAAATGCTGGTTACCAGCATTTTCTCCTTTTCCCACAATGTTTTCAAAAGACTTTTTCCCCAGGGTCGTTAAAAGTCGGGATTGTGTAGTAAAGGGGTAAGAACCAGGATAGAAAGACTGATTGATTGTATGGTGTTTAACGCCGTTTTCAACATTATTTCAGTTATATCGCGGCGGCCAGTGCACCCATCCATGCTTTCCTTGAGTTTCTTTTACCAGTACTCCGCACAATATTCTTTCCAAGCCACTGGCTGCTTTCCCACGTAACCATCGTCGAAACAATGATCAGCGGTGAGAGAGGAATCAATCCTGTCGCGATGACTATCATCAATCCTCGGAAAGAAATTGGCCAAGCCGGGGATCGAACCAGCGACCTCCTGTTCTCAAGTCTTGTACGCTATCGACACCAGGATAGAAGAGACGAGAATGTAATACGTGAAATATCCACCTTTTTTTTTAAGTTCAGTGTTTCGCATGACGGAAAACTGGTGAGATTTGTACTTTATCACAAAATGATCATGTAGTCTTAAGAACTCGGGAGTGATTTCTTTTGTGTGTGCGGTGTTTAACGCCGTTTTTAACTTTCAGTTAAATCACGGCGGTCAGTGAACGCATCCAGGCTTTCCTTGAGTTTCTTTTACTAGTACTTCGCACGATATTCTTCCTAAGCCACTGGCTGCTTTCCCACGAGTCATTAAGCTCGGTCCCCGAGGAAGAACCCTTTTGAACACTTAGAGGGGAAAACAGGAGTAAATGTTGATAACCCGTGTAGTCTCCTATACCCACAATATTTCCTGCCCTTTAGAAGACAACTCCTACTGTTTGTGACATATTTAACCCTTATCCTGCTAAATACGTGAAATGAAACTTTCAAACCAACCGTAAAAAACCAAGATTTTGCTATTTCAAAGTTTTTTTTTTTTTGAAAGATATCTCCTTATCGGACAGAGTAGATTTCAAGATCAGACTCCACGTTCCGTGCAGTCTGATCTTGCTCTACACTGTCCGCAAAAGGTCCTTGAGTCGCGCTTAGCAGCCTAAGGATTAATTATGGTCTGCAAATTGCTTTAAAGTGGGTTAATGCTCTTATTTTGGTTGTGTGGTAGAAAATAAAGTCAATAAGGTCTATGTAGATCTATCTGTGATAATCGGAGTTGAATAGCTTAATATATAAATTCCATACAGACCTTTATAACCGTTATACATACACACCAATGCATACGGTGCTAAAAGAAAACTTAATATTTACCTTTTACAAAAAAAAAAGCCATCTTTAACGACCTTGCGACGAGAGACTTTTTCAAAATATGGAAGAATTTTTAACAAAAAATGCTAATAACCAGCGTTTTCCCGTTTTCCACAATGTTTTCTATCCTGTCAGAGAACTAAACCTAATTTGTACCAATTTCAAATTTCTCGTCTGCAGATGTTTTGAATTTGGAAGAGTCTAAATAGTGTCGTTCGAGAAAGGGTTAATACAATGTATATTTAGCCAGCAAGACATAAAACAGATATCGCGATATCACGGCTGATTCAGTTAGAATAGCCTACAAAATGGCGAACAATGCCATTTGTGGTGACGAGTTAAATAGATCCTGTCACCCCCAAAAAATATCGTAACTTATTGCGATTATGAAATTCTTCTCACCGGAAAAAAAGTCTCTCCTTTTCGGACATTGAAGACCAAAGATCACGAACTGCTCGTTCTCTGTTCACGTTTATACAAGGACCTCAGGGTTTCGGTTAGAAAATGAACCTCAAGGGCTGCGATGAGTTTCATATTACCAAATTCATTGGATCGTTCAAAACTAGATAATTGAAGATATATGAACCATGTTCTGTGAATAGGGGTTTTAATGCATCTGCAAAAAGTATCAACCTATGTCAGCCTGCGCAGTCCGCGCAGGCTGACATGGGTCGAAACATTTTGCAGTTTATAAATTGTCTTCACGTCCAAGGACTGTTCTACCTCATGATTTGGTCGGTTGATAGACAAAATGGATTTTAAGGATCCATGTGATGACTTGCTTGGTATAATACATTACGGAGATTGATCAAACCCTCTTTTGCCATAGCATGGCTCACACACACACACACACATATATATGTGTGTGTGTGTGTGTGTGTGTGTGTGTGTGTGTGTATTTTTTTTTCCAGCATGTTATTTACTTTACGCAATATCGCATGTAAATCTAGACATTTCTTTTTTTAAATCGTCGCAGCAGGTCGCAGGACTGTATATAGGGTAGTGACAAACGCGAGGTTGAAGCTGAAAGTAGAATGGGTAGAGCGCAAGAGTGCATGGCAGTATATCTGGTTCGGGTCAAACCGATAACATAGTACAGAATGAGCGCGCATAATGAATTCTATGGATCCATGGTCATGTGATGTCTTGCTTGGTATCATGCATCACGGAGATGCATTAAGCCCCCTTTTGTCAGAGCATGGCTCATTTATCTAATCACATTAGTTTTTGTTTTTTATATTCTTTTTCACAGAATTGATATAGTGATTGCAATAGGCAGCTTCTCTATGGACAATATTTACACTGAGTACAGTTATTAAATCCTACTCGTGCATTCACGATGGCCGACCGGAAGTTAGTTTATTTCAAGCCTTCATCATACTGTTACTCGGTTACATGTAAATTTTGAATGAAACCATTCGAGTTCAGCCAATAAGAATAATGCGTTAGTTTGAACTGTAGAAAATTCTGGAAAATAATACCAATTATATTATTAAGAAAAATGGTTGGCGAAGACGTGCCAGATTACCTATAGGCCAAATATAGTATCTTTCCGGGGATTGATTGTTACCATTTAAGTGTAAAATTTTTCGTTTTGTAAAGGCAGTTAAATAGTTAACTACATCTTGTGTTATTGGATATTTACTAATTGATTGCATGGTGTTTAACGCCGTTTTCAACATTATTGCAGTGATAATGAATAAGCGTGATGGCTTCGCTAGGATAAAGCTAAAGTTAAATAATCTACACCAAAGCAACAATAAGAACATTCATGCTAGGATTGCCACGATCGTGTGTAGAATATACTTGCAAACAAGTTGTCACGTTGACAGTGTGAAGGTCATTTACAGTGTAGCTTGCATTTACCACATTCATCTCTGGAAAGGACCTACTAGAATGAAAGGAACTACCATTTATTTCATGGGTAGACTGGCTGTTTATATGGACCAAGTCAGTTTGCTCACTTAATCAATGGTTAGTTGCCATAAACACCCTTAGACTAAAGAAATGGAGAATATGAACTGCACACGAAATGGCTAGAGAAAAATCAAAGTTAAAGTTTCTGTTGATAACTGTTCACAGTTGAATATTACAAGTTACACAGTTTATATAGTTTAATCTTTGCTTTCATAGTCAAAACAACCCTGGGGTGTTTCACTATTGCTACGGCTAGAGCACCTATCCAGGCTTTCCTGGAGTTTCTTTTATCAGTGACTGAATGACCTTTTGAGGACAGTGTGGATTAAGTTCAGACTGCACAGAGCGTGCGGTCTGATCTTGATCTACACTGTCCAATAAGAGGATATATTTCCTCCAAAATGTAACTCTGAAATAGCAATATTCAGGTATTTACCATTGGATTGAAAGTTTCAATCAACATTTTTTCGCAGGTTAAGGGTTAAACTTAAATTGGATCATAGTTAACCATGAATAGCACACATTGCCCTGGCAGCTTAGTCGGTAGTGCACGGGACTTGAGAACAGGAGGTCGCTGGTTCGATCCCCGACTCGGCAAATTTCTTTCCGACGATTGATGATCAAGTCCTTGGGACAGGATTCATTTCTCTCTCACGTTTCAACGATGGTTATGTGAGAATACAGCCAGGGGCTTGGAAAGAATATTGTGCGGAGTACTGGTAAAGGAAACTCCTGGAAAGCATGGATATTTGCACTGGCCACCGCTGCATAACTGAAATAATGTTGAAAACAGTGTTAAACACCACACAAACAATCAATCAATCAAATTCGCTAGTCTGTCAGTACTTTCAGTACTTTGATTTATTGTGGCTACCCTACTCTGATAGTTCCTAAGATCTATTAGAGTGGGGTAGCTCTAATAAAATGGTCTGTATACTTAACTCCAAGACATTTTTTGTAAATTTCATGGGAAGAAAATGTGGCAAGTGCAGGAAATACACCTTGGAATCCTTGCTTACAAGGTGAGTGCACTTACCTCTGAGTTATCCCAACCACTCCACATTACTATTGACAAGTAGCTTTTGACTTATAACCTACCAACCGTTGATGATTACCGCTACAATCAGGGCAAAGTCAGGTTTCATAAGTGACTGTCAATAAAAAACTGTAGCAATGTGTAGGCTGATCTCTTGTCTATACCCTCCACCAAGGCGACCAGTTCATTACAAGTATGTGTGAGCTCATGATGCGGAGTGTAAAGACAGAGGTCAGACCCCAATATATGCCCGCTGATCTCTGTCTATATCTTCCGCAGAACCGTCAGTGGTGTTAAGCATGACAAGAAAGAATATGTATTTACTTGTAGATCTACTAATGAAATTATATGAACAAACACAAAATAATCTATATGAAGTGGAGTACATTGAAATTTGAAGAAATTTTTTCAGAAAGAATCAGAAAAAAGTCAGTGACTCGCTTATTTGTCTACAAATGCTTGCCTTTCTTGCTTGCAATCATTATATATTTAACAAGTATGTATATTAAAGACTCAGTTTTACACTTTATAATAGCTAGAAATAAGAACTTTGTTGGTAACCGTTGTGCGATTTTTTTGGGGAAACAAACTTTTTGATATCATCATGCAATGAACAAACCAATAAAAAAACAGAATTTATCTTTGACAGACTAATACTTACATTCATATCTTTTTAAAAAGTAGCGCCCTAGTTGAAGGCCCTATAGCTACCAAAGGTAAACAGTGCATGTGTTAAAATTCGTTTAAATCTAACTCATGCCATTTAACTCTTTACCAAACGACAAAATCCTAGACTGGCCTAAACTTAAAGCATTTGCAGACAACAACATAAATATGACCCATAAATTGAAATATGTTTTTGAAAGGGTAGAAAACTTTGTGGGAAAAGAAGAAAATGCTGGTTGCATTTTATCCTGTTCCCATAATGTTTTCAAAAAGCTTCTTTCTCAGGGTCGGGATTGTGCGGTAAAGGGTTAATTAAAAGGGTGTAAATAATTGTGAAGATGACAATCTGTTATTGTACGGTTGGTCCATGTGCTGGCAGAAAAATGAAATCTAGAGCTAGGTTAGAAGTTGGCAGGTCGGTCTATCTTTGGATTACTATTTACCTGACTTGGAAATTAACTTTTCTGCCTGGAATAAACACTTGGACCAATCGTACAGAAACAGATTGTCATCTTCACAAAGAATTCGAGGCTTAAATGGTATGATGTGAATTGAAATGCATTTTAACACTCCGTAGTTTACTTTTAGTCGCTATTGGGCCTTTAAAAGTACTGTATGTTAGGTATATATATGATATTATTTTTAAGTCAGCTCACCCTAGAAATGTCCAATTTACTTCTACGACGAATCCTGAATTAACTAAGGCAACGCTGAACATTTTCTGTACTAAGCAATCCTTTGTTTGACCTTCATAATAAAAGGCTAAGACTTAACTTTATCTGAGAAAAGGAGGAAACGCAGGTGACCAGTACATCTAGATCTGTTTTCTTCTTTTCCTACAATGTTTTGTAACACAGTAGACGAATTTTCTCATTCGAAATGTTGCCAAATGCTTTCAACTTACACAAGTCTAATGATTTGTCGTTTGGTAAAGAGTACCTAAACCAAGAATGAGCTACTCAATGTTGATCAGTGGTTACTAGCAATTTCATACTTCCCTTTAATATTTATACCAAAAACTAATTTTCTGTTTGCTGACAAACAATATTTTGTTGCAATAGCTAAGTATGTGTTGAGGAAAATACGAATATAGTTCCAAAATTCTGGATTTTTAATATTTTATGTTGAAATTTTGGTAAATTAAACCATATACAGAGCAAAGACAAAATATTATATAGTTGCTCTTCGTCCTGTTAAACTCTAAGTCCAGTGTTGCTTTACAGTGAGCACAGTCAAAGGACCTGGCGTGTTATAGGATGGCTTCGTCTTGTATGTTGCGCCATTCCCGTGACAAACCTAACAGTCTACGCAAGTGGGTTGTGGGGTCCATGTCTACAGCACGGAGAGGCCTCCTTATAAAATTATGAACACATTTTGTATGTAATAGTTGCCTTTGCGGCCGATGTAGATCAAGATCAGGCTGCACAAAACGAGCAGCCTGATCATTGATCTGCACTGCTTGCTTTGATTAAACACTGTAGACAAAAGCAACCATGATGTTGCAGTTATATGGGTCGTACTTCTAGGATGAAAATGTCTGGGGTTTATTCGGCGCTATGAGGGTTAAACTGGGCTTGAAAAAAGTATCCTAATGAGACATACCTAGGTACGGAAAACGGTTTGATATATGACAATGTGCAGCATTTCTCTCTTGACATTTTCTAAACTGGCATATTATATGTTTGAAGTTTTTGTTTTTCAAGAAGATGCAATTCTGATATAAAGTACAGAAAGACTGCATGATACAAGGTAAACAATTTGCAGTAACTAGATCTAGCTGTGAAGTTAACGGTTAACATAGAGACAAAAAGTGACATTGGAGAGAGTGCCATATTTTGAATTATTCCAAGACTTGTTATGTCAGGAGTGTATAATTTTCCTCCTTTCAGAAGACTTCCTCCCTTTGAAGCTAAAACTGAAAATTCTACAATTACATCATACCATCTGAAAGTATAGAAATTGTTGTTAAGATGACAATCTGTTATTGCACGGCCTGTCCAAGTGCTAGTCACCGACAGGAAAAAAAAAAATACAACGAGGTCAAAAGTTGCCAAGTTGCGTTATCTTTTGTTTACTTTTTATCCACTTTTAAATCAATTTTATGCCAGCAACTAACACTTGCACTAACCGTACAATAACAGATTGTCATCTCCAAAATAATTTCCATATAAATGAAATGATATAAATCTAAACTCATTTTAACTCTTTACCAAATGACAAAATTTTAGACTGGTCCAAATTTAAACCATTTGCAGACGACAAATTAATTGTTGCTCAAAAAACTGGTATTTGCCTTTGGAAGGGTAGAAAACATTGTGGGAAAAGGAAAAAATGCTGGATACCAGCATTTTCTCTTTTCCCCACAATGTTTTCAAAAGGCTTTTTCTTTGGGTCGTTAAAACTCGGGATTGTGTGGTACGGGTAACACCCGTATTGTTCACTTTTGGCCATTATTATTTTGACAATTTCAGAGCACTTGGGTACAACAGCAATTTCTTTGTGATGAATACTGGGAAAATTTGCTTATCATGGCAATTTCTATTTGATGATGAACCAATCAGTCTCATATGTGTGTGTGTGTGTGTGTGTGTGAAAATCAAATTCACTTCAATTAATATTGTACTGAAACCGCGTTCTGAAAATCCATAATCAGGACTTTCCAGAGTCCAATATGAATTCAGATATTTTGTACTTAGCAGTTGTATTTCACCACACAGTCATGATTTTTAATGGCTTGGGGAAACAGGACTTTGAAAACTAGAAAAATTGAAAGAAAATAACTCCGATCATAAAAACTCTGAATCTGTTTTGCATATGTTGGATTATCACTACAAGGATCTCTTCAACTTCATGAATAACAGATCATTTTTTTGACGGTGAGCTTTTTGGGGCCAGTGATCCTCTTGTCCATACTTAAAACCTACCATACAGTTCCGAGTTTCAACGACCATGAGAAAGAAGTCTGATGAAAACATTGTGGAAAAAGTAGAAAATGCTGATAAACACCATTTTCTCCTTTTCCAACAATGTTTTTACCTTCTCCAATATAAATTTCAGTTATTGAGTCACGTTAATTTTGTCGTCTGCAAATGATATCAATTTCGAATAGTGTAAAATTAAGTCGTTTGGTAAAAAGTTAAACATAATCCTGTCTAGAAGTGCATGGTGTAGAGTTTTAATATTTTGTACGTAGCATAACATAGTTGCACTTAATCACGTGTGTTAGAATTGTGTCCTGGGTTTAGTAATACTTCTTTCTGGGGTGTACATATTTCATTGACAAAAAAAAAAAGGTTTTCTTATCTGTTACCCCTAGGCCAGTTCGTTCAATTGTTCAATTCATCATGACTAATTATGCTGTTGTACTGGGTTCAAGCCCTGTTGCAGCACCCCTTCCCACATTTTTTTGTGTTTTTGTCTTATTCCGTTTTGCATCTTGAATTAATGGTGTCTACAAGAAGATAAGCAAAACCACTGCCAGTAGTGCAATTCTAGTTTTCTTTTTAGCTCCACTGGCCAACAGCCAGCAAGCTTATGTCATGGGCCTCGGTCCGTCGTGCGTCCGTTCCAGGGTCACAAGTTTTACCTGGGCTTTTGTAGTGAATAAAGGCCTAGGGCAACCAAATTTGGCATATAGCTTCATCTAGTGGATCTCTTCTGAATTTGTTCAAAATCTAGCCATTGAATGAAATAAGCCCCACCTCTCATGTTTCATTGAGTAAACTTCGAAAATCTTCTTGTTTATAACCACACAGCCTAGAACTGTATTATTTGGTATGTGGCTGTATCCTGTTGACCTCGACCAGGATTCAAGTAATTATAGCTCATAATTATAGCTAAAATTAGTAATCATAAGTCAATGGACTCACCCGTGGGTCACAACTTTCACACTGGTTTTTAAAGAGGCAACTTTGTAAGTCTTCTTGTTCGAAACCATTTGGCGTAAAATTGTAATGTTTGGTGTGTATGGTTTTTACTTATTAGCCAGTGGAGCAAGACAAGACCATCATGGCCCTCTTGTTTCGATATACTGTTTCTGTTACAATGATAACACTGCATGTTTGACACAGGGTTTAATTCTGTATAAGAGGCTTATTATATCTCATGTAAGAAAGAGAAATTATAGAATGTAAATAGTTTTGATAATATATTGTAATAGAATTCCCACTTGTAGTTTTAGGTATTAACTTCATATCGTGTTTATTTTTTGCATGGGTGACTTTTCTTTGGCAGCATCTTTTTGCCATCTTGTTGGAGAAATAAATAATCTTCTTTATATGTAATATTCTTCTGTTGGTTTCGTTCGGGTGTATATTGCTCCACGTTTGGTTTTTTTTTTTTTTTGTTGATAACTTTTTTTCCTATGCCACCACTTCCTTCATCTTAAGACAAAGACTTGAACAGATTTCACTAAAAATTTCTGGCTATAGACTACAAATTTCAAATAATGCACACTCTACAATTAAAGGTTAGTGATTTATTTAGAAAAATGACACACAATACTTCATTAAAGGCAAGCCGTAGCTTTCCTTTACTATTATATGTAGTGCAACACACGAAAAGGTGCGTTCGGACATTTGCGTAAAGTGTTGTGAAAACATGCCAAGGTTTGGTAACAAAGTCAACTACGATCTTCCTTATCCTTCGTTTAAAAGGCACGTTGAGAAAAGAAGTTTGCACAGTCACTTGTAAGCGGTTAATAGATCTCAGGTGACTATATACGAGACAACCGAAAATTTCTCAAAGTGCCATTTACAACGGAAGATAATGAAGATTGTAGTCGACTTTGTTACCAAACATTGACATTTTTTTAACAAAAATATGAATAAAGAAACTGTTTGTACATTTTCCGTTCAGAAAAAAGGTTTTTAACGTTGAGTAAACGGCATTGTTTGGAACAAAATCATTTGTATTTTAAGCACGGTCAACTGATCAAGGCATCGCTATTGCTATACGGAAGGTTCACAGCTCACATTCGTATTCCTGGCACGGTCTATACATAACAAACAATTAACTAGATATGAATACTTTGTGATAACTATCAAAATAAATGAGAAATCACCAGCTAGACTCACTGTGTGAACACAATTTTTAACACCCAAGTGACAGATCGTAAATATACATAATCCCAAGTCACATACAATGCATACTTCCGGTCCTGCACTGTGATAGTATGGAATATCAATAACCAGGATTGACTCTTTAGCAAACAGTCCCGTATTCAAATGACCCTAAGGTATAAGTATTTTGAAAACATTATGGGAAATGGAGAAGCTGCTGAAAACTAGCATTTTCTCCTCTTTTGTCTACCATTTCTATACACAAATCTAAACAAATAAGCCACTTTAAATTTGAAAATTGTTTCGTCTGAAAGTTCTTTCATTATGGATAAGTCTAAAATTTTGTAGTGTGGTCAAAAGCTAAGTGTTTAAACCGTGAGCGCTGTATAGACTTAACGGACATTTCAACATAAATATAAAATACCCAGATTGTCCGATATAGTGAGTCTATGTTCTAACCACATAGCTCAACTGATGAGATGAGTTAATGTCAAATCTTAGGCCACTTGACGGATGGCTTTCGATCCCCGAAGCTGGTCATCTAAAACAACTAAACTGTCTGTCGGATGAGACGTTAAACCAAGGTATCGTGTGACGTTGCTTTACAACGAGCCCGATAGAGAACCAGGCGGAACTTAGGACGAGTTTCATCCTGCACGAGGAGTGTTCAAATATGAATGCACCTAAGCACCTAAAATTCAATTCTTCATAGGTTTCACTAAATTTTTTATTTTTTCCCTCCAACAGATATACACAATTTCAGTCTCCGGATCCAATCTTTGAAGGTATTTTCAGTCGTTTTAAGGTATACTATGAAGACACTGGAATATTGCAGAACCGAGGTGTTTGTGCTGAACAAATTTTCGACCTGAAAGGTATTTCTTTTAGCTTTGGAAACAAAAAGAATTCACAAGGGACAAGGTCAGGTGAATACGGAGGGGGGGGGGAGGGGGGGGGGGACAACAATTTTTTCCTGCTTCAGAAAGTGTTGTACCTCGTACACAAGACAATGACTGAAACTGATGGTTTACATGAGTTGAAATAGAGTTGACAGAAAATGAATTCCAGTGTCTTCATAGTATACATAAAAAGTCTATGAAAATCCCTTCAAAGATTGGATCGGGAGACTGAAACTTTGTATATCTGTTGGAGGTGAATACTTTGAGGGAACAAAATAAAAAAAAAAAATCAGTGAAACCTATGAAGAATCAAATTTTAGGTGTTTAGATATACTCACATTTGAACACTCCTCGTATCATGCACTATGCCCCGTAACAAAAATAGTTTTCGCCGGTTGCGGCGACAAATAACGAAATTCAATCAGTCCAAGATCAGACTTGTCCATACTCAAAGCATACAACAAAATGTGACTCAAGTTGTGATATTTGTCTTTGAAAGGCTACAAAACATTGTTATAAAGGCGAACATGCCGGTTACACAAGATGTCGAGCAGTGCGAATCCTAGATCAGACTTACTAAAATTTAAAGCATTTGCAGACGCCAATGTAAATGGCGTCAGATCAAATATTTGTTTTAAAAAAAGTAGTAAAAAGAATGTAAAAACTGGTAAATTAACCACACAATCCCAGCTTTTAACAATCCTGATAGGGAGGGTAACAAGCATTTTCTCTTTTCACCTCAGTGTTTTCGAAAGTCTTTTGTGGAAGGGTTGTCAAAAATCGGGGTTGTGTGGTAAAGGGTTAAATTTCCAAGATCTTGTCGACGAAATCGTTCATTCATGTTTGTATCTTTGAGAGTCCAAGATCAGACTTGTCCATGCTCAAAGCATACAACAAAATGTGACAAAATTTGAAAACGACAAATGATCTTTAAAGCATGTACGGTACAGATATTGTAATCTGATCTATTCTTTTGTGCCTCTACCTATTTGACCCTTTACCAAACAGTTGCCAGTTTTAACAACATTGAGACAGAAGGCTTTTGAAAACATCGTTGGAAAAGGACAAAATGCTCGTAACAAACAGCCCATGTTTTGAAAACACTGTAGGAAAAGGAGAAAATGCTGGTAACCAGTATTTTCACCTTTATCCATCAATATTTCCTCCGCTTTTTGGAGTCAGATCCCATCATGTGAGAATCACCTTTAATTTTGCTTCTGCTAATGTTTTCAATATGGTCGAGCATAAATTATTGTCGTATGGCAAAAAATCACATCTGGTGTCAACAACAACAAAAAAAAAAAGAACCCTTTTACAAGTATTCATTTCACTGAAATTTACTCCAAAGAATGTAGACTAGCCAATGAGCAGTTTAGTCCTGACCCACACCTTTAACTCTTTTCCAAACGACAAAAATCTAAGACTTATCCAAATCGAAAGCATTTGAAAACGACAAATGAGCTTGGTTCAAATAATGGGATCTATCCTACAAGGAGTACAAAACATTGTGCGAAAAGGAGAAAATGCTGGTCACCAGCATTTTTTTTCTTTTTGCCACAATGTTTTCAAAAGCCTTCTTGCTTAGGGTCGTTAAAACTCGGAATTGTGTTGTTAAAGGTTAAATGTAAATGCAAATTCATTTTCGCTTCTGCAAATGCTTTCAATATTGCCGAGCCTTAAATTATGTCGTTTGGTAAAAAATCAAATCAGGCGTCAACAATAACAAAAAAGGACCGTTTTACTGATACTCATGACCACTAAAATTCATTGCGAAGTTTAAAGACAAGGGTTCGTGCAGTCTGATCATGATCTACACTTTTACATACGATACCCGGTTATTTGTTTTTGCCATACACTTTTAGATCGGTTAAAAAAAAAAGAAAAAAAAAAAACAGAGTCAATACAGTCTGATCATGATCTACACTTTTACATACGATACTCGGTTAATTGTTTTTACTTTATACGAGGAACTTTTACGAAAGCTTTGTGAAAATGAAAAGTTCATGAAGAAGTGACCACAGTTTTATTAAACAAATGATACTGTTGCAGTAAAGGACCTTGTCTTCCTGCGGACGTACAAAACTTTCGAACTGCGTTCATCAAACTAACCCGCTGCGTCACTCGTCACAACTCGGCCGATTCCGTACCTACACCGGGTCAGCCGAGGTATGCCGAATGCCGCTGCGTATGGGCTCACTCTTTACAACTCGATCGATTACGTAACTACATCTAACAACGTCCATCAAGGAGGTCGCCACCGAGTCTACTTTCAGTCGCATGATCTCAAATATGGCGGCGCCACTGAAGTTCTTATAATTACCGACAAAAACAGCTATGATAAAGTGAGCCATGCTCTGTGTAAAGGGGGTTTAATGCATCTGCAAAAAGTATCGACTCGAGTCAGCCTTCGCAGGCTGACCTGGGCCGAAATTTTTCGCTATTGCTTAATTTTCTGCCAATTCATCTCATGAATCAGTCGGTTGTTAGACAATAAGGACTTTGAGGATCCATGACCATTTGATGACTTGCTTGGTATCATGTATAGCGGAGATGCATTAAGCCCCCTTTTGCCAGAGTATGGGTCTAGTTATTTACACTCACCAATCTGTCACCTTAACTTCCATCCAACTGATAAAGAACGTTAGCACGTTGGGTAATCTACACAACGGAGTCGTTGGCTCCGCACTTAAAATGTTGTGTTGGTCTTCCGGGACATCTGTGGCTCCGAAGTTGTAGCTCGTAAACAACCCGTCTCTTAGGTAGGTGCTCGGTATTTTCATTTATTTCTCTTCTTTGAGTGGTATTAACAAGAAAAAATAAAATACTCTTCGACCGGTAATATATTTCACCGTTGAAATACAACTTCAGAGCATAAACGGAGCCACACTACATAAGCGGAGCCAGATTTGTTTTGGAAAACATTCTGTAAGTTTACTCAGGGACACGTCTGGGGACATTGTGGTTGTTTATCTATCACCTAGACACAATTTAAACAGCAACGCTCAGCCGAACAGTTTCAATAAGCAATGTGTTTAGAGCGAAACACTAACTGTCTCGTATCGTCATCCGAAAGTTTCCTCTCGGAAGAAAGCGTTTCACAGACAATCCCGAGGGCTTTGCTCAGTATCCGTTGCGTATTTCGGGGGTAAAATACACTAGCGGTCGAATAGTATTCCAATTTTAGCTCACCTGAGCACAACGTGCTCAAGGTGAGCTTTTGTGATTGTCCGATGTCCGTCATCCGTCGTGCGTCGTCCGTCGTCAACATTTACCTTGTGGACACTCTAGAGGCCACATTTCTTACTCAGTTGACCTGAAAATTAATCAGAATGTTTGTCTTGATGTAATCTCGGATGAGTTTGAATTTTGGTCACCCAAGGTCATAAACTAGGTTACTAGGTCAAATTAAAGAAGTACCTTGTGGGCACTCTAGAGGCCAAATTTTCAGCCTGAAACTTATGAAACTTGATCAGAATTTTGTCTTCATAATATCTTGGATAAGTTTGAAATTGGGTTATGTCGTGTCAAAAAGCAGGTCACTGGGCCAAATTTTAGAAAAAACTTGTGTGCACTCTAGAGGCCACATTTTCAGCCTGAAACTTATGAAACTAGGTCAGAATGTTTGTCTTGATGATATCTCAGACACATTCGAAATTAGGTCATTTCGGGTCAAAAAATTGGTCACTGGGCTAAATCTTAGAAAAAACCTTGTGTGCATTCTAGAGTCCACATTTTCAGCCTGATACTATTGAAACTTGATCAGAATGTTTGCCTTGATGATATTTTGGACAAGTTTAAGATTAGGTTATGTCCGGTCAAAAAGTAGGTCACTGGGCCAAATCTTAGAAAAATCTAAGAAAAACGTTGTGTGCCCTCTAGAGGCCACAATTTCAGCCTGAAACTCATGGAAGTTGGGTAGAATGTTTGTCTTGATAATATCTGGGACAAATTTGAAATTAGGTCTTGTCCGTTCAAAAAGTAGGTCACTGGGCTAAATCATAGAAAAACCTTGTGTGCATTCTAGAGGCCACATTTGAAATTGGATACTCATGAAGCTAGGTCAGATTGTCTGTCTTGATGATATCTCAGACAAGTTTGAAATTGGGTTATGTCGGGTCAAAAAGTACGTCACTGGGCCAAATCTTAGGAAAAACATGGGTGCTCCATAGAGTCTTATACTGATAAAATTGGTCAGAATGTTTATCTTGTTGATACATGTATCTCAGACAAGTTTGAAAGTGGGTCATGTCGGGGCAAAATGTAGGTCACATGGTCAAATCTTAGATAAACCTTGTGTATACTCTAGAGGCCACATTTTCAGCCCGATTCTCATGAAACTTGGTCAGAAAGTTTGCCTTGATGATATCTTGGACAAGTTTTAAAGTGGGTCACATCAGGTCAAAAAGTAGGTTGCTGGACCAAACCTTAGGATAAATCTTGTGTGCACTCTACAGGCCACATTTTCAGTCTGATACTCATGAAACCTGGTCAGAATGTTTGTTTTAATGATATCTTGGACAAGTTGAGAATTTATTCACATTGGTTCAAAAAGTAAGTCACCTACACTCATGTGTTTTTCATCATTAAAACCAGGATCTTTACTAGGGTGAGCGCTTTAGGGCCAATGGCCCTCTTATTTCTTGTTAATACCATTCAAAGAAGAGAAATAAATGAAAATACAGAGCACCTTCATGTACCTAACAGACGGATTGTTTGCGAGCTACAACTTCGGAGCCAGCGGCTCCGTTCTGTATATTACCCACCGTGGTTAGGGTCCAGTACCGGCCAAAAGTAAACAATTTGTGTATAAAAATACATTTTGATTTTTATAATACCATTTAAAAGTAAGAAGATTATTGTGAAGATAACAGTTTGTTGTTTTACGGTCGGCCAAGTGTCTGTCGCGATCAGAAAAATGAAATTTAAAACCAGGTAAAAATTAAATAGAGGATAGAGCGACCTGGCATCTGTTTACCTAGTTTTAAAATTCATTTTTTGCTGCCGGAGACTAACACTTGGACCGACCATACAATAACAGATTGTCATTTTCACAATAATTTCCTTTCTTTTAGCTGTTATGATTTGTATTTGAATGCATTTTAACATCCGCATTGTTTACTTTTGGTCACCTCTGCGCCTGTACGCAGATGAGATAACAAACTTTGTGTCAACGGAAAATATTTTACAATGATTTCGATTGAAAACTGTGACTCGGGTATTGTTTATTTGTGTCATGATTTTACGAGCAGATAAACGGTCTACTTCCGGGGAAGCAGTGTTTGGTTAAGGAACTTTTCATCATCCATTGTAACATTCGGCAAACTCGGGGGTGATCCGTTGATCAAATTCCTCGGCTGTATTACGACAAGTTGGCTTCCTTAAAAAAAGAAGCCAGGCGAAGTCGGCATCAATGTTTTCAAATAGTTTATTGGCTTTTAATTTCAATATATTTTGGTAGATGTAGACAAACAAGTTAGGCATTAAATGAATGAGAAAAAAAAAATTTTTTTTTTTCTTCAATTTTGCTGGTGTAAAGGCACAAAACAGTACATGTTCCACATTGTTATAATATTCTAGGAACCAGAGGCCTATTAGGGCTAAGACAGCTCTACTGGCATTTAATACAGGCTCAGGTTTTTACAAAGAGTTGTGGAGGTATAATGAAATTGAGCGCGGATATGAGCAAAGCTATTCTTTTTCATCATCTAATTCTCACAAACATGTACATGTAATTATGGCGTTAGTACAGTGGCGTCAGTACAGTTGGAGTAAGGTAAGGTAAGGTACTGTACATGTTAGACTGCCACATGTATCCAGCGAGAACAGCGATTTCATTTTCGTTTCCCGATCTCTCTCTCTCTCTCTCGTCACTATTGTCCAAAATGAATGCATTAACAGATGCCAAAATGAATGTAACTCAAATGATATGATTTTCATTGAAAGGACAGAAAACAGTCGGAATAGGAGAAAATGACGGTTACCACCAATTTCTCTTTCTCTGAAATATGTTTTCAAAAGCGTTTTTCCACAGGGTCGATAAAACTCGGTATTATGTCGGTATGGGTAAAAAACGGACAAAAAAATGTAATTTAAGATAAAGGTGTCGAGAGTATATTTAAAGTTCCCTGGTACTCATTTTAAGCCAAGTAAAGAAACGTGCTTAAATCAATAAATCGGCAATATCTTTGGCCCCAAAGAATGAGAAAAGGGGTCCCTATAAACTTAGAAAAGGAACCGAAACGAAACGCAACGAAACGGAAAGAAACGGAATAAAAAGCAACGAAACGGAACGAAACCCAACGAAACGGAACGAAATGAAACAGAACCAGACCCAACTAAACCAAAGGAAATAGAACGAAACGAAACAATAAAGAAAAATTCAAGCAGAAGTAAAACCTACATCATTTTTTTTTTTTTTTTTTCTGTTGAATCATCTTCCTATTGGTTGCAATTAAGGGTCCCTATAAACTTAGAAACGGAACCGAAACGAAACACAACGAAACGCAACGAAACGTTACGAAACGGAACGAAACGAAACGGAACCAACCCCAACGAAACGGAACGAAACGGAACCAGACCCAACGAAACGAAACGAAATAGAACGAAACAGAACGAAATAGAACGAAATCTAGCAATATTCCACTTTTTTTTTTTTTTTTTTTTCTCAATTTATCATATTTCTTTTGTATGATTCTTCTTGGATTATCCCACATTTTATGCGGAGAGTACACAGAAACAACTGAAATTTTGCGTCATCTCGTGCGTGATTTGCCTGTTTGAAAATCCAGTCAAGAATCAGAATTAGTTAATCTAAACGACAATCCGTTACCAGGGCCTGTGTTTGGGAAAGTTGCGCAAACTCCAACATATTTGATGCAAGATTTTGGACGGAAATGGGATTATATTTTCTTTCTGTTCTGTTCTTCTTTCATTTTGGTACCCAGCCCCTGTAGCTCAGTTAGTAACGTATAGGACTTGAGAACAGGGCTCGCTGGTTCGATGCTCGGCTAATTTCTTTCCAAGGATTGATGACAGTCATTGCGACAGGATTCATTCCATTGTCACAGTGACCATTTTTTCGACGATGTTTATGTGGGTAAGCCGCCAGTGGCTTCTAAAGAATATTGTGCGTATTACTGTCAAAAGAAACTCCAGGAATGCATAAATAGGTGCACCGGCCACTGCGATATATCTGAAATAATGTTGAAAACGGCCAATCATCCAATTAATCAGTTTCATTTTGATATTATATCACTCTTGCAGGTAGCCGTCATATTTCGCACGAACACCATATTATGCCGTGAATACCTTTTAGGATTTCAGTCGATGCCCTTCAAGATGTGCCGAGCCCCGTAGCTCAGTCAGTAGCGTACAGGACTTGAGAACAGGAGGTCGCTGGTTCGATCCCCGGCTCGGCCAATTGCTTTCCGAGGATTGATGATAGTCATTGCGGTAGGATTCATTCCTCTCTCACCGCTGACCACTGTTTCGACAATGGCCAGGTGGGAAAGCAGCCAGTGGCTTTTAAGAAAATTGTGCGGAGCACTGGTAAAAGTAACTCCAGGAAAGCATGGATAGGTGCACTGGCTGCCGCGATATAACTGAAATAATGTTGAAAACGGTGTTAAGCACCAATCAGTCAATTAATCAACCCTTCAAGATGCTTTATGTCGACCCATTGCCAGTATATAGAGTCCCCACAGATTTTTCTTTTTCATTTGTACATTTTCCCCATAATGATAAATCAATGTAATGAACGTCTCGGCAGAACCTGTGAGATAAAGAGATGGATTCAGGCCTGAAAAGAGAAAATGGGTAGGGCTGTTCGTTAGAATCGCTTTAAAGGTGAATGACTACACTGGCAGAGGGAGATAAATTCAGTCTAGTAGAAATCATCTTCAGTTTCAAAGGCATTACTTTGTTACAAATAAATGTACGGCATGTATACAAATGAATCCGAACATTCGCATAGGATCTGACTGTAAGCAGTAGCTTATCTTAAAGTCATCTGAAAATGTTAACCCTTATCCTGCTAAATACGTGAAAATGACACTTTCAAGCCAATATTAAAAACCAAAATTTTGCTATAAATTTAAAAGGTATTTTAGGGGGAAAAGTATCCCCATATCGGACAGTGTAGATCCAAGATCAGACTGCACGTTCTGTGCAGTCTGATTTTGATCAACACTGTCTGCACTGATTCACGATATATTAGTCTTAGGCTCGAGTCGTGACGCGCGGTCTGTGACTACGTGTAAGTCTTCTGCACTACAGGTTTGCGCATAGAAGAAGGCGGCTGACTGCTTGCCCCAATGCACCAACATGGTCTGCAACCTCTGTAGTAGGGGGGCAAGCCTCCAGCATACCTACGACTCTTTCAAGTAAATTTTCTCTAAGTCTTGGCATTGATATTTCTGATCAATACGTGGACTGGATGTGTCCATCCCTTACATGCAGCGAAACTCGGACTTTACCTTAAATAGACGACAGGTCTTTTAGCTAGCGATTATCTGACCAATTTTTCGAACTATAAAGGTTTTAAAAATTGCCACACGTGTACACATGACGTATGTATGTTCGTCTCAAAAGTAACCTTGAAAATTTTGCACATACTTTACGAAAGGTTTCTCTTTTTTTTTTTGAGGGGGGGGAGGGGGGGGGAGGTCATTACATACAAAAATCTTTGAAGGTAATTTGAAAGCCACCTGAACAGCAATTTTTCCTAACGATTTTCACTCAGTCTTTAACCCCTAGTCAGAAACAGGCCAGAATAGCAATGAAGCACTTCCACTTGTTTAACCCTTAGAGAGCCGAATTAACCCATATGACATTTTCAATGAAGAAATACAATAAAATTAAGTGCGATTTTAAGGTTGCTGTCATTTAAAAGTTTCAGGAAAGGAGACAGTGTTGATCAAAGATAAGACTGTACATTTTGTGTGGTCTGACCTTGATCTACACTTGCCGCAAAAAACATCTATAGTTGTGAAAGGCACTTTAACATTTCAGATTATATGTCGTCAGAAGAAAACCCCTGAGTCATCTTAAAGTCCATAATCCGACAGAAAAGACCTTCGTTATAAAAATGCTAAAGTACGTGTGCGCTGATTATCTCTTTACTCTTAACTTTCTTTGAACTTTATATCTATTTAGTATTATTAGTATCTAATGCATTACACTGATTGTAAACAACTGTAATACATATTGAAAATAATGTTTGTATGTTACATGTATTTAGAAAATAGAAATGAAGTATTGAAAAAAAAAATGTTGGACCCGTGGCAGCTTGGACATTTGCGGCCGTCATTTCATAAGGGTGTTTCTCTTTTAATTATAACATGTCTTATCATTTTTTAAACGTCATTGTAAGATCATTGTAAGATCCTTTGATGTTGGGGGAAAGGTCTAGGTTCTAGTTCAGTCAGTTCCTGAAGTTTCTTAAAGAAACAATAGCTGCCAAAAGTAAACAAAGCAGGTATTAAAGCACATTTAAATCTATATCGTATCATTTAAAAGTATGGAAATAAGTATGAAAATGACAATCTGATATTGTACAGTCAATCCAAGTGTTCGTCGCTGGCACAGAAATAAATTTCAAAATCAGGTTAAAAGTTGCCAGGTTGTTCCATCTTTTGTTTACTTTTTGCATGATTTTAAAATTCATTTTTCTGCCAGCGACTAACAACTGGACTTACCGGACAACAACAGATTGTCATCCTCACAATATTTTCCATACTTTGATTTGGTATGATTTAAAACTGAAATGTATTTTAACACCAGCATTGTGATTTTGGCCGCTATAGGGCCTTTAACTTATATAATTTTTATATAGACAGCATTTTTGCATACGAAGAGCGAATCTTTCCCTTGATAATTTCAAAATAGTCAATGTAGAGTCATATTTTTCTTTCATGGAAAATAATGGCCTTACTGCTGTCGTGCGAAAAATTATCCTTATCCGCTGTATGTCATGCGGGTAAGGATTCTTATTCGCCGGTGGTGTTGCAACCCACTTAACATTTTCAGATGACTTTAAAATAAACTACTGCTTACCGTCAGATCCTGTGCGAATGTTCGGATTCATTTATAAACATGCTGTACATTTATTGGTAACAAAGTAATGTCTTGAAACTGAAGATGATTTCTTCTAGACTGAATTTATCTCCCTCTGCTGATGTAGCCATTCACCACAAAGCGGTTCTACCGGACAGTCCTACCCATTTTCTCTTTTCAGACCTGAAACCATCTTACAGGTTCTTATCGACTTATTAATACGGGAAAAAAAAAACATTTGTGGGGACGCTATAGTCGCAAGGGTCGACTGAAAGTATCTTGAAGGGCATCAACTCAGCACCTCAAGGGTGTTGACGGCATAATATGGTGTTCATGCGAAATATACCGGCACCCTGCGAAAGTGATATAATATCAAAATGATTAATTGGATGGCGTTAAAGGCCGTTTTCAACATCATTTCTGTTATATCGCGGCGGTCAGTGCACCTATCCATGCTTTCATGGGGTTTCTTTTGACAATAATACACACAATATTCATTTCAAGCCACTGGCTGCTTACCCACGTAACCATCGGCGAAACAATGGTCAGCGGTGAGGGAGGAGTGAATCCTGTCGCAATGACTATCATCAATCCTCGGAAAGAAATTGGCTGAGCCGGGGATCGAACCAGCGACTCCCTGTTCTCAAGTCCTGTACGCTACCAACTGAGTTACAGGGGCTAGGTACCAAATTGAAGGAAGAACTGAATAGAAAGAAAATAAAATCTCATTTCCATCCAAAATCTTGCATCAAATATGTTGGAGTTTGTGCAACTTTCCGAAACATAGGTCTTGGTAAAGTATTGTCGTTTAGATCAACTAATTCTGATTCTGACTAGATTTTCAAGCCCGCAAACCACGCATAAGATGACGCGAACTTTCAGCAATTGTTTCTGTGTGCCCTCCACATGACACGTGGGCAATTAGAAATAATACAAAAGATATACGATAAATTGAGAAAAATAGTAAAACTAAAAAATCACTTTGCTAGATTTCGTTCTATTTCGTTTCGTTTCGTTCTATATCGTTTCGTTGCGTCAGGTTCCGTTTCGTTGCGTTTCGTTCCGTTTCGTTTCGTTGAGTTTCGGTTCCATTTCCAAGTTTATAGGGACCCGAATAAAAAGAAGTTTCAGATTTAATGATGGAATTGCATCTTGGTGGGAGAATAATTACGTCCTATCAAAAATTGTAAACAATGGGGGACGTGTTTGTTTTTGGCTAGAATCATTTGCATATACCCCAATCTAAAAACAGAAGGCTACTTGTTGTTTCAACATGGAAAATGTCGCACTCTTCTATTTGCAGGATCACGCCTTTTCTATTTCTTTCAGCAAAAACGATAAATGTTAATTTACACATACGAAATTTACATGTCTACTGTCTTTGAAATCATTCCACTTAAGCACTCTCGATATAAAACTCCAACATCCTTGAGTAAATTGCTGTTGGATTCTTTTGACATAGACTGTTGCGACAGTACTCCTCTGTAGAATATCTCGACTCCACTTTTCCAGCCGCATGAATATGCAAGATGAGGTCGTACACAGTCGAGTGACAAGTATCATGCAATATCCTCTATTGAACGAGTGGATAGCCGCTAAGTCCGAAATTGCACTTTCTGTCAGTCGTAATCTATGCAATCTCGCAATTGCCAGGTGTAATATTTGTCATGAAGCCAGAAGAATAACTATGCTTTGATAAGATATCGATGGAATGGGTTATATTTGGCTTAAAATGGGTACTTACGGAACTTTAAAATGACTATATACGAGTAGTTGAACATGTAGTGTGTGTATGGTTTAAACAAGAGGACCATGATGGTCCTATATCGCTCACCTGAGTATATTTGTAACCTATATGGTCTATTAAGGGCAGGCTATTCTTTTCACTGCAGGGCGGATATACGCCCAAATATGACCCAAAGGGAAGAATTTTAACAATTTTGGTATGGGGTCACCTAATGATGCTTCAAACAAAATATGAAAGTTCTCGGCCTTATGTTTTGTCACAAGAAGATTTTAAAAGATTCAAATAGGGTGCGCCATGGCAGAGCCCAAATATGACCACAGAGGGATAATTTTAACAATTTTGGTAGAGGATCATCAGATAATGCTACACACCAAATATGAATGCTCTAGCCATTATGGCTTTTCATCAGAAGATTTTTTAAAGATTTCCTTTTTTGTTTTTATGTAAAATAGGGTGCGCCCGGGCAAAGCCCAAATATGACCCAAGGGGAATAATTTTTACAATTTCGGTAAGGGGTCACCAAATGATGCTTCAAACAAAATATGAATGCTCTCCGCCTTATGGTTTGTCACAAGAAGATTTTTAAAGATTTTAAAATTGGATGCACCCGGACAGAGCCCAAGTATGACCGCACAGGAATAATTTTAATAATTTTGGTAGAAGATCATCAGATAATGCTACATACTTAATAGGAATGTTCTAGCCATTATATTTTGTCATCAGAAGAAGTTTTAAAGATTTCCTTCTTTGTTTCTATGTAAAATAGAGTGCGCCCAGGCAAAGCCCAAATATGACCCTACAGGAATGATTTTAACAATTTTGGTAAGGGGTCACCCAATGATGTTTCAAACAAAATATGAATGCTCTCAGCCTTATGTTTTGTCAGAAGAAGATTTTTAAAGATTTTAAATTAGGGTGCACCCGGGCAGAGCCCAAATATGACAGCAGAGGAATAATCTTAAGAATTTCGGTAGAGGATCATCAGATAATGCTACATACCAAATATGAATGCTCTAACCATTATTGTTTGTCATCAGAAGATTTTTTAAAGATTTCCGTCTTTGTTTCTGTGTAAAATAGAGTGCGCCCGGGCAAAGCCCAAATATGACCGTAAGGGAATAATTTCAACAATTTTGGTAAGGGGTCAAGCAATGATGCTTCAAACAATATATGAATGCTCTAGCCGTTATGGTTTGTCACAAGAAGATTTTTAAAGATTTAAAAATAGGGTGCATCTGGGCAGAGCCCAAATATGACCGCAGAGGGATAATTTTAACAATTTTGGTAGAGGATTATCAGATAATGCTACATACCAAATGTAAATGCTCTAGCCATTAATGATTTGTCAGAAGAAGATTTTTTAAAGATTTCCTTCTTTGTTTCTGTGTAAAATAGGGTGTGCCCGGGCAAAGCCCAAATATGACCGTAAGGGAATAATTTCAACAATTTTGGTAAGGGGTCAAGCAATGATGCTTCAAACAAAATATGAATGCACTAGCCGTTATGGTTTGTCACAAGAAGATTTTTAAAGATTTAAAAATAGGGTGCATCTGGGCAGAGCCCAAATATGACTGCAGAGGGATAATTTTAACAATTTTGGTAGAGGATTATCAGATAATGCTACATACCAAATATAAATGCTCTAGCCATTATGATTTGTCATCAGAAGATTTTTTAAAGATTTCCTTCTTGGTTCTATGTAAAATAGGGTGTGCCCGGGCAAAGCCCAAATATGACCCAAGGGGAATAATTTCAACAATTTTGGTAAAGGCTCACCCAATGATGCTTCAAACAAAATATGAATGCTCTCCGCCTTATGGTTTGTCACAAGAAGATTTTTAAAGATTTTAAAATAGGATGCGCCCAGGCAGAGCCCAAATATCACCGCAGAAGAATAATTTTAACAATTTTGGTAGAAGATCATCAGATAATGCTACATACTTAATAGGAATGTTCTAGCCATTATAGTTTGTCATCAGAAGAAGTTTTAAAGATTTCCTTCTTTGTTTCTATGTAAAATAGAATGCGCCCGGGCAAAGCCCAAATATGACCCTACAGGAATGATTTTAACAATTTTGGTAAGGGGTCACCCAATGATGTTTCAAACAAAATATGAATGCTCTCAGCCTTATGTTTTGTCAGAAGAAGATTTTTAAAGATTTTAATTTAGGGTGCGCCCGGGAAGAGCCCAAAATATGACCCCAGAGGGATAATTTTAACAATTTCGGTAGAGGATCATCAGATAATGCTACACACCAAATATGAATGCTCTAGCCATTATGGCTTTTCATCAGAAGATTTTTTAAAGATTTCCTTTTTTGTTTCTATGTAAAATAGGGTGCGCCCGGGCAAAGCCCAAATATGACCCCAGGAGAATAATTTTTACAATTTTGGTAAGGGGTCACCCAATGATGTTTCAAACAAAATATGAATGCTCTCAGCCTTATGTTTTGTCAGAAGAAGATTTTTAAAGATTTCAATTTAGGGTGCGCCCGGGCAGAGCCCAAATATGACCGCAGAGGGATAATTTTAACAATTTTGGTGGAGGATCATCGGATAATGCTACATACCAAATATGGATGCTCTAGCCATTATGGTTTGTCATCAGAAGATTTTTTAAAGATTTCCTTCTTGGTTCTATGTAAAATAGGGTGTGCCCGGGCAAAGCCCAAATATGACCCAAGGGGAATAATTTCAACAATTTTGGTAAAGGCTCACCCAATGATGCTTCAAACAAAATATGAATGCTCTCCGCCTTATGGTTTGTCACAAGAAGATTTTTAAAGATTTTAAAATAGGATGCGCCCAGGCAGAGCCCAAATATCACCGCAGAAGAATAATTTTAACAATTTTGGTAGAAGATCATCAGATAATGCTACATACTTAATAGGAATGTTCTAGCCATTATAGTTTGTCATCAGAAGAAGTTTTAAAGATTTCCTTCTTTGTTTCTATGTAAAATAGAGTGCGCCCAGGCAAAGCCCAAATATGACCCTACAGGAATGATTTTAACAATTTTGGTAAGGGGTCACCCAATGATGTTTCAAACAAAATATGAATGCTCTCAGCCTTATGTTTTGTCAGAAGAAGATTTTTAAAGATTTTAATTTAGGGTGCGCCCGGGAAGAGCCCAAAATATGACCCCAGAGGGATAATTTTAACAATTTCGGTAGAGGATCATCAGATAATGCTACACACCAAATATGAATGCTCTAGCCATTATGGCTTTTCATCAGAAGATTTTTTAAAGATTTCCTTTTTTGTTTCTATGTAAAATAGGGTGCGCCCAGGCAAAGCCCAAATATGACCCCAGGAGAATAATTTTTATAATTTTGGTAAGGGGTCACCCAATGATGTTTCAAACAAAATATGAATGCTCTCAGCCTTATGTTTTGTCAGAAGAAGATTTTTAAAGATTTCAATTTAGGGTGCGCCCGGGCAGAGCCCAAATATGACCGCAGAGGGATAATTTTAACAATTTTGGTAGAGGATCATCGGATAATGCTACATACCAAATATGGATGCTCTAGCCATTATGGTTTGTCATCAGAAGATTTTTTAAAGATTTCCTTCTTGGTTCTACGTAAAATAGGGTGTGCCCGGGCAAAGCCCAAATATGACCCAAGGGGAATAATTTCAACAATTTTGGTAAAGGCTCACCCAATGATGCTTCAAACAAAATATGAATGCTCTCCGCCTTATGGTTTGTCACAAGAAGATTTTTAAAGATTTTAAAATAGGATGCGCCCAGGCAGAGCCCAAATATCACCGCAGAAGAATAATTTTAACAATTTTGGTAGAAGATCATCAGATAATGCTACATACTTAATAGGAATGTTCTAGCCATTATAGTTTGTCATCAGAAGAAGTTTTAAAGATTTCCTTCTTTGTTTCTATGTAAAATAGAGTGCGCCCGGGCAAAGCCCAAATATGACCCTACAGGAATGATTTTAACAATTTTGGTAAGGGGTCACCCAATGATGTTTCAAACAAAATATGAATGCTCTCAGCCTTATGTTTTGTCAGAAGAAGATTTTTAAAGATTTTAATTTAGGGTGCGCCCGGGAAGAGCCCAAAATATGACCCCAGAGGGATAATTTTAACAATTTCGGTAGAGGATCATCAGATAATGCTACACACCAAATATGAATGCTCTAGCCATTATGGCTTTTCATCAGAAGATTTTTTAAAGATTTCCTTTTTTGTTTCTATGTAAAATAGGGTGCGCCCGGGCAAAGCCTAAATATGACCCCAGGAGAATAATTTTTACAATTTTGGTAAGGGGTCACCCAATGATGTTTCAAACAAAATATGAATGCTCTCAGCCTTATGTTTTGTCAGAAGAAGATTTTTAAAGATTTTAATTTAGGGTGCGCCCGGGCAGAGCCCAAATATGACCGCAGAGGGATAATTTTAACAATTTTGGTAGAGGATCATCGGATAATGCTACATACCAAATATGGATGCTCTAGCCATTATGGTTTGTCATCAGAAGATTTTTTAAAGATTTCCTTCTTTGTTTCTATGTAAAATATGGTGCGCCCGGGCAAAGCCCATATACGACCCCAGGGGAATAATTTAAACAATTTTGGTAAAGGGTCACCAAATGATGCTTCATACAAAATATGAATGCTCTCGGCCTTATGGTTTGTCACAAGAAGATTTTTAAAGATTTTTTCAATTTTTAGCCATTTTGTTGCCATGGCAACCAGAGTTTTTGATGGAATTAAATTCTTTTAACAATTTTTGTAGACCTTCACCCAAGGAACATTCCTGCCAAGTTTTATCAAGATTGGCCATCTGGTTTAGGAGGAGAAGATTTTTAAAGAAATTGTTAACGGACGGACGGACAGACGGACGGACGGACGGACAGACGGACGGACGGACGGACGGACGCCGGACGATGACCGATCACAATAGCTCCCCTTGAGCACGTTGTGCTCAGGTGAGCTAAAAACAGGATATCCCCTCTCTTTCCTAAGTCGTAAAACCACACGATCCTGAGTTTTAACCATCCTGTGGATTAAGGCTTTTGAACAATGTTTTCTTTCAAACGCAACTCCCACCATTTGACCCATATTCACTCGTCGTCTGCAAAAGCTTTCTATTTATATCAGTGTAAAATTTTGTCGTACGCTAAAGTTAATGTTAGTCAGCATCGTAATTTTTGGACACATTTTTGACAAAGCAGACATCAAACGGCCAATCCTTTAACGGTAATTCTACTAAGTTGTTGTTTCCGAGACAATTAGCAATTGGCGTAAATCCGAAGTGACGTAAAATGCTTACAATGCCCTGGCCAGATCGTCTTTTCCGATGATGACCAATCTCTATCTGAATAAATCTAACATCTATGTTCTTTAAAATGGTCAATCCGCCTTTGAGGACATACAGTTCAAAGAGTTCGACGTCCATTTTGATCCCGACCGGTTTCCCTTCAAATAAGTACATGAGGTCATCCAGTAATATGGTCTCTATGATGACGTCATTTTCGGCTATCGTTGTGCTGTTGGTATTGACAGAGAATGCTCCAATGTTGAATTGATTAGTTTCCAAAGATACATTTGTGTACGTATCTGATAAAACATTCCAAATTAAAGTGACATTTTCAGTAAATTGACACAGAGTCAGAGATTTGGAAAGTAGACGAAGATTTTCCACGTTTGCATCAATGGAGACCACCCGTTTGCCCTCCCTTGCTGCCACAAGAGTGTACACTCCTATATTACACCCAATATCTAACACAACAATGTCTTTAACCTTATTCAGAGCTTTCACAAATATTCTCAACAACCTTTCTTCCCAACCCCCCCTTTGCAAAAATGGATCTCGAAATATATAAATCAATCCTTGGGTCATGTACACAAATTGGTATTGGTGTCCCGACTTTTAGTTTAACACATTCAAAAGATTTTACAGTGTCGGCTACAAGTTGAATGTTGACAGTACGGATGCAACGATCCATCATTCGAAGTCTTTCTGACTGATTGGATCCGGATAGACACGGGTATTTTACATAGTCCAATAAATATACCATACTTTTAGGTCTGCTTCTTGTGTTGGCGTCTGCTTGGTTTCTGCTTGTATCGTCACCGTGGTCAGGTGATCCGGTTTTACCGATTTTGCTCAACTGTTTCACAATTGAAATAGATTCATCGATGGTCCTTTGATTGTTAACCAAACCATGTTCATTACAGGCACACTTATACAGATAACCGGTGCTGTTGATTGTATGCAGGAATAATACCCCAAAGAAAACAGCAACAGTGGTAAGCAACACAACAAATAAAGTTTGTTTCGAAAGTTTCATCATTGCTGGCCGTCGAGTATCCAGGCAGGCTCTGATTGAATGATAGTCCTGTAAACTGTAATGAAAATATATTGACCTTGAATTAGTTGAATTATTTCCTCTTCATTGACGATTCTTTCATTTTGAAAAAAAATAGCAGAAAGCAAATATATATGGCCCAGATGATAGCATTTGTCTCTGAAAGAGTTGGAAATATTTTGGAAAAAGGAGAAAATCCTGCTTGGCAGCATCTTCTCCTTTTTCACAATATTTTCAACGTCTTTTTCCCTCGGAGCCGTTCATACACGGGGACTATTTGGTAAAAGGTTTGAAATGCATTTATAAAACTTTGAAATATGACTCTCACCTGAGTTGAGCTAGAAATAAGTGTTTTAAGCGCTGACCTTGGGTATTGACATACCATTTTTGAGTCGCCTGGTTGCGTAGCAACCAGGCTCTCATTATTATCATCCTGATCTATGGGGTGACGTAAGCATACCTCCGGCCTTGTACTGCTTCCTGTCCCAAGTTCCGGTTTACGAGATAAAACATAGTTTACTAATTATTCAATAAACAACCCAGTTTTTTCTGTTGTAAATAACTTACAAATGTGCCTTTGTGATAATGAATATGTCTGTAAAGACAGCTCTTTAACGGTCAATACCTTTGCAACAATCGTTTCGTCCACACGGGTATACGATAGCCTATCGCTTACACATATATCATCTCTAATTATAGCGCATTACGTATGTATCTAAAAATAGCCATCGTGAGCTGTGCAAGTTTGCGGACACGCTGCAAAATACTCTTCGACATCAAGCGTCTTTACTACGGCACGCTTCTATTTATGGACAATTCTCAGTGAAAATGGTTTGATAATTACCCATTAGAAGCACATTCTAAAACCTTACAATCTGCCCTTAATTGTAAGTCTGATTTTAATGCAACACTCAACCTATGATCAGAAAGAGAAAGGCGATACCGACTTAATATCGAAGCTTTCAATAGAGATTTTCCCAACTGTAGGCTATTCTTTTTTAAGCAAATTTATAACGACTTGGAATAGTTGCGTTGCCTTCTTAGACATTCTTACATGTTGCTTATTCAGAGCTTTTTATTCTAGACTTCAAGTACTAGATGCACAAGCAGAGATCGTACACAGCGTATGTAATGCACACGGTTCTGGACTGTACTAAGTCATCGCTTTGCAGGTGCTTTCTGGAATGTACCTGTGCGACAAATATAGATCTTATAATCACGTGACGTATAACGTCATCTGCACCACGGAATTCTCTATAAATTTACATATTTATGAATGAATCAGTCGCTGAACTGGCCTTTATTTTAAGCGTACACTTACCTAGAGCTTCACCGATCCATGCAGAGAGAGTGTTTTAAAGTTTACTGTGTTTAATTAATTGTTTTTCGTTTTTAGAGAGGTGAATTTGTTAAAGTCTGCTCTTTTTTTTTTTTTTTTTTTTCAATGTGCGATTAACCTAGATATGGTATTTATGATACAAAAATATACATGTACGTATTAGTGCGGATGTCAGAGCGCAAGGTGCTTTCGTAAAGTTTTGCCAAAATCTGAATTCACACGGGAACTAGACTTGAAACTATGCAATTCTAACAACAAGCAATCTAAGAACTTGACTTTTACTCCACTATATTTCAAATATAATAGAACAGATCAATGTTAACCCACTAGAACAACAAGTTCTTTATTGGTGTGTTTGTAATCTTGTAAAGGGTTGTTGTAAAGGGTAATAGAGCGAATCGCAAACATATAGTTTACATTAAAGCAATATACATGTAGACCTCTACAGTTTTCAATTGGTGTGGAAGCAGTACTAATTCCTGGGACGTTATAAAACGCTGACAAAGTTAAAAGGCTGATGATCATGCTATTGGGTTATATCGTTTTTCTTGAGCTGTAGTAGCCACATTCCTAGAGTCCACTGTGGATAAAACTTGAACCCGGACAACAACAAAAACAAATTATTTCCAAAGGACAGGTAGATTACTGAGTCAAATATTTGTGTGTGCTCCAGAGGCTACATTTCAGTCCAATGATCATGAAATTGCCCTGCTGTTCGTCTCAATAATATTTTTGACTAAACTGAATGTAGGTCAACGGGGGTTAAAAGAGAAAGGTTGTCACTAAGTCAAATCAGACGAAACCGTAATAGATCTAGTGCTGTAGAATCTATGTTCAGTCTAATACTCATGGAACTTTGTCAGACTGCTTAGATTAGATATGGGTGAGTTGCAAAAGGGCATTTTTAATCTAAAAGTATGTCACTAGATCCTATACCAGAAGACAAAGTTCAGTTGAGTTCCATACTAATGTTACCTAAATGGTCCTCTTGTAAAATTGTTCAAGTAGTTTTGCTCTATTTCTATGAACTTCACAGAAGCTTCAGAACTGAGTAGTAACATTTAAAATTCACGGCCTCTGAAACTGTATAAGCAATTATACCCAAATTTCATATCTAGCATCCTGTATTTGGAAAGAACAATTATTCAAATTAACCGATATATGTATAATCACATGGTCCAATTTCAGAAAATTTGTTTCATACAAAAACAACTTGTCCTAAACCTGGAGAGAAAATGTATGCCCTATTCTACTGAAATTATTTAGAATGCTTGTTTTAGCAATATGTGTAAGAATTAAGATATACATGTAAGTTAAGTCACCCAGTTTCTGCGCTAGAAAAACATTTTTATCAACCTAGAAGCCTAATTTTTATCCACATACTCTACAGGCATTATTAAGCTAGGGAAGAACTGTAAATATTGATGGAACTTCGACAGTTATTACGTCCCGCCGAATTTCGGGGTGGGGGGAGATATAGTTTGCATGTTGTCTGTCTGTTCGTCCATCCGATCTTCCATCCATCCAGACAGATATATTCTGAAATCGTTGACGAAAGTTACATGATTAAACTTTATACATGTGTTCCTCATGATAGTCCGCCGATATGCTTTTTTTTTAATGTAATGCCTTGTCATGGAAAAAGGAGGTTTGATGTCCCCCGGTCTGCTTGTTTTGTTTTATTTTGTTTTTGTTTTTAATGTGGTGTAATGGAAAAAGGGGGCTTGATGTATATTTCCATTATGGACCAATAGCTCTTTAACTACTGGACAAAATTTTATGAAACTTCATATTTATATTGTTTATCATAAGCCACAGACAATTAGTGTTTGTGTTTATTTAATGAACACCGTGTCATGAAAAAAGGGGCTTAATGTATATTTTCACCAATTACAAAAAAGGCCATTAACATGCAAAACTATAAACCTCTTATAATTATGTTTCTATCAAAAAAAGTTTTTTTTCGGCGGTGGATATCATTTCGATGAAATGACTTGTTATGTACTGATTGTACCTTTTGAAAACCATTTTTTAAATGAAGTCAGCCGAGGTAAGAGACTTTGAACTTTTTAAACCTGTTCCTGGTGCCTAAATTTTAATTCTCACCATGTATTTTGAAATACTTAGAAATATGCTTGCATATAGTACCGTCTTATGGTTAAGTTATTTTGTATCTTGAATGCTTTTGATAGATTTGAACAAAAAAAGGTGAAAACTTCTAACCCATTGCCCTCCAGGCGACTCTCAGGACTATCAGTCCTTTGATTCTTTATAGAAATATCATAAAGCAATCATAAATGAGCTGTGTAGATCTAAGATTAAAGCGTACGTTTTGTGCTGCCAGGTATTCATCTGCAGTAGCCACAAAAACGACTAAACTAACTTTTAATCCCGAAAATGTAAAGCTTAATCTTGATGAACGCAATAGGGAGATTTTACGAGGCCACCGGATGATCGGTAATGTTGGCGAAAACGTAGCGAAAGGAGGTGCACCGCGGCCATGTAACAATCCTGCGACAAACCCCTTGGGATCAGGCCAAAGCTCATCGTGTTGAATTTAAAACTGTCATTTGTGACTTGAAATTTGAGGGATTATAAAATAAACGATGCGCTGATGTTATTAGTCTTTCAGAAAGTTTCAATATAACCGGCTTTCAGGAAACTTGGATTTTCGACAAATTTGATTAATCATTTTAGCCGCCATAGGCCATTCATTTGTAATGCCAAAAAAGTCTCTATATGGAGGACGGCCTATCGGTGGTGTTGTAGTTTTGGTAGATGAAAAATCCACAATTCTGTCAAACGAATTTGTGACGATTTTGGATATGGGGTTGATTGAGATTGCATTTATATATGTGTATATTTACCACCTGATGGGTCAACATTCTATGAAAATCGTGTTTCCTGTAGACCAGTTATATTTGAAAATATTATTATTGATTACAACCTAATTTTACTATCCTAAACGGTGATCTTAATGCCAGAACAGGTAGAAATGATATTCCAGAAATGAGAATTGTAGATGTACCTAAGCTACAAGAATTTCACTATATTGAATGATGAAGGAATTTTGGCTAGAGTTGGCTCAGATTTTTAAGATAAGTAAGTTTGGATACCAGTTAAATACTTCTTGTCAGGCATATGACTGTATTGTTGTAAACGGCCGATTTCGCAAAGATGCTAATACTGGACATTTTCTTTCATAAACAAAAACGGACGTAGCGTCATTGACTAATTTATTATGCCCAATGAGCTAACTTCTATTATACAAGATTTTGAAGTGTTATCATACCCGGATAGTACACATAAGTCGGTATTGTTAAACCTTGGGTGTTCCTCTATAGCATCATCATGTACGAAAAATGTAAAACATTATCACAAATTCGTTCGTTACAATGTAAATACAGGGAAAAATATCCTTTATGCACAAACGATAGGTGCAGATAAAAACAAAGAATATATTTCTCGGTTTTGAGGAAGATTGTATTGATCTAAATGTTCCAATCGATCTCGTTATTGATTCATTTGAAAGTGCCTTATCAAAAAGTTCGAAAGATTACATTAAGACGACATATTTCTTCAAACCAGAAGGGTTGGTTTGATAGCGAATGTAAGATGTACAAAACAAACGCTAGAAAAAAGTTTGAAACATTTCCGGCAAACACGCAATTTGCAAGGATTCCATTGCTATTTGGATGCTAAAGCTAGTTATAAAAAATTTGGAGCGAAAAAACTGACATTTTTTAAAATAAAATTCGTAAGTTAGAACACTAAACAACACCAGTATCTTTAGCACAAAAGTTCGCAAAATTATTAATAAACCAAGAGTTCAGAATGATATATGTATTGAAGACTGGTATACATATTTTCACAAATTGTTATCTGATGATATCGATAATGAAACAGATGATACTGGACTGAAATAAATGCATATATTTGACTAGCTAGAAAATGTCATTTTTAATTCAGCCATAGATGAAGATGAGATATTAAATACGGTACGAAATATGAATATTAATAAGGCATTTTCAGGTGAAATTTTTCCCAAATTTATCAACTTTGGCATACCTGCACTACTACCCTTCATCAAAGTGTTATTTAATAGACTGTATAGTACTGGCGAATTCCCGGTTAGCTGGTCGAAAATATTGCTTATACCTATATACAAAAAAGAGAATGCACGAGAGCCGTCTAATTATAGGGCTTCTAATTATAGGGGTGTCGGTCTAATGGATGCGCACGGTAGACTTCCTGAGTCACAGGCCGGTTTTAGAACAGGCTATGTCCTGTACTGTTCATAATGCGTTTGTCCTTTATTTACGGAACCCAGTTTCCGCCATCCACTTTTCGACCTACGAGGAACTCGAAAAGTAGAAATTAGGTACACTAACTTCCACTTTTCTAGCAAAAAAGTTACCTCGAAAAGTCGAAAAGTTGAAGTTTTTGACCTGACAATTGTCAAAAAACTTTCCACTTTTCGACCTCACGTTTGTCTAGAAAAGTAGAAATTAGGAAGTACTAACTTCAACTTTTCGCGTTAAACTGCTAGGTCGAAAAGTAGAAAAGTGGACGTTTTTCACATGACAATTGTTAATAAAACTTCCACTTTTCGACCTAGAAAAGTCGAAAAGTTGAAAAGTCGAAATTAGTCGATTAAAACTTCCACTTTTCTAGTTAGGACTGATTATCACGGGATGTTTGTTATCAGCACCGAATAATGTTGGAGCCGGTGTAGGGGTAAAAATAAACTGGTACCCGTTGTATCTCCCGTAGCCGTCCGATAGACCATAAAATAAAGATCGATAACAGGCTGCCAGTTTAGGGTAAAAATTCCTGTGTCACCGGTCCCGCGGCCAATTTATCCTACGAAAAATTAGTCCTAACTAGAAAAGTGGAAGTTTTAATCAGCTAATTTCGACTTTTCGACTTTTCAACTTTTCGACTTTTTGACATTTCAACTTTTCGACTTTTCGACTTTTCTAGGTCGAAAAGTGGAAGTTTTATTGACAATTGTCATGTGAAAAACTTCCACTTTTCTGCTTTTCGACCTAGCAGTTTAACGCGAAAAGTTGAAGTTAGTACTTCCTAATTTCTACTTTTCTAGACAAATGTGAGGTCGAAAAGTCGAAAGGTCAAAAACTTCAACTTTTCGACTTTTCGAGGTAACTTTTTTGCTAGAAAAGTGGAAGTTAGTGTACCTAATTTCTACTTTTCGAGTTCCTCGTAGGTCGAAAAGTGGATGGCGGAAACAGGATTCCGTATTTATTCCATTGTCTCAAAATATCTATTGAAGAAAAACATCCTGTTTATGTAACCTTTATTGATTTTGAAAAGGCTTTTGACTCGGTTAAAAGACCATTATTGTTCAATGTTTACTTAAAAATGGTGTAGAGGCAACCTTTTTCGAGCACTGTTAACGGTTGGCAACAGAAGTTAAATATTTTGAATAAATTCCAGGGCGATTATTAACGTAAAATTAATATAAATAAAACAAAAATCGTAGTTTTTAAGCATAGAGGTGCATTAGCTAGAAAAGAAAGCTGGACCTACAATGGTGAACGAATTGAGGTTTTATCTAGTTTTTCATATGTTGGAATTACTTTTTCGAATATCTTTTGCATGTATAACATGTCAGAAAGCGCAGCATTGAAGGCCATAAAGGTTTTGAATTTTATTTTCCAAGCATTCATCAAAATCCTACATATACAAGTTGAAGCGGTTTTTTTTTTTTTTTTTCTGTAAATCTTTGATTGGAAAGTTTGCCCGGTCATGCTCTATGGTGCAAAGACTTGGGGTCTGCAATATATTAACTGCGTTGAACAAGTATGATTATTTGCATGTACACGTCCACTTAATGTCAATATGAGTGCATGTAATGTCTCAGATTTGGGTGACACAGGTAGATTCCCTATCCAGATTATGAGTTCTGAAAAAGTAGTAAAATATTGTCTAAGAGTTCTAAGATAGCCGGAGCTCGATTTGTTAAACTATTCTATATTATGCTATTACACAATTGGGTTACGATAATTGGTAACATCCGTAAGAATGATTTTTTATAGAAATTATTTTGGACACGTATGGGAGGAGCAAAATGTTGCAAATGGAAAGTATTTTTTTATACCAATAACAGAACGTCTAAAGGATATTTACGTACAAGGCTGGAGGACGTTTGGAAAATAGGAAGTTAATCCATTATTCAAGCTATAAACAAAGTTTTGATCTTGAACCTTATTTGAGTATTGTAGATGTTAGGGAATTTAGGTCTTGTCTCTCTAATTTCAGAAGCGCCACACACACCCTTATGATAGAAACTGGACAGCACTAAAATATCCCGAAAGACAACAGATTTTGTATATATTGTGAGGGTGAGGTGGAGGATGAGTTACGCTTTCTTCTACTATGCCCATTATATGCCTAAGGGAAAATATATTGACCACAATTATACTCGTCTGCCAAATCAGTTTTTTCCTATAATATAATGTCTTCTTACCGGGAAAATGTTATTCGAAATTTAGCAATGTTCATTTATCACGTATTTACGAAACGACAAAGTTTTATAGAGGAACAAAAACGAATATGATTTGCTAGGATAAAGATGGTCATTCGATTTTTACAATCTCATCAATGAATTGAGTAATGCAGTAGCTGACAAACCATCAATAAAGCAGAAAGACAAGTGTAGGAGAAAACATTTTTCAGTGGTATTTCTTTAATAGGCTGTGTAGCCTTTCAATGTGTATGTACTTTCAGATTTCTAGCCAGTATTTCGCAAAAGTTTGTAGGAATGTCGCGTGATAAATAGCACGCGTCGATTATGTTGAATCATATTCAAATTATTACAGTGACGTGATATTTGATATCTTTAAAAAAAAGGGGGGGGGGAGAGTTACCAATTGTAAAAAGACCAAACAATTGTGTAAAGGCCCAATAGCGGCCAAAAATCAATATAGGTGTTAAAATGCATTTAGATTTAAAATCATACAATTTAAAAGTATGGAAATATTCTGAAGATGGAAATCTGTTATTAAGTGGTCAGTAAATTGTTTGTCGCTGGGGAAAAATGAATTTTAAAGTCAGGCAAAATGTAAACAAAAGATAGAGTGACCTGGCAACATTAAACCTAGTTTTGAAATTAATTTTCTGCTAGCGACTAACACTTGGACCGACTGTACATTATTTCCATAATTGTAAATGGTTTAATAACAACAACAAATTGTCAGCTACACAACAATTTCCATAACACCGGCTTTGTTTACTTTTGGCAGCTATTGTTACTTTAAATGACAAATTTGTACATACAATACCTTTTTTACTGGATGTAACAGTCCAGTTTCTTTACGTTTGCAGGGAGAAGTATATTTTGTAATATTTTCTGAACGTTTTAAACAAGGAATTTTCCTCAGAAAAAAATTGAATACGCTCCTTTAAAGGAAAAAGCCACTGCCTTACCAGGCAATTTAATGTTTTAATTATAAAACAAAATTCTATTTCCCAGAGTCAAATAACCAGGTTGTGAAAGCGAGCTTATTTTGATAGACAGACATAGATATAGACACTTTCATACAGTATCTCGGCCACCGGCCCATAATACCGTGAACTAACATACATAATAATTGACAGAGAGTAACTATTAAATTTCTAGGGAAATCTTAACATCAATCCTTTTGTTACACAAACACAAATATTGAATGTACTTGGATGAGACACAAAAAATAACCAAGCAGAATGACACATATAGACAACTCTACGCGATTTACAGTAGACCATTTCTAAAAACTTTTTTTTAATATCAATTCACGTGAAAAACATTTCTTCATCTTAATTATACCAAGATTACAAGGATGTGTTCTAAGCTGTCTGCTTCAAATTTGTTTCGAATTGAACTGATAAGGAATCTATCTACATGAAGGCCTACATTATTATAATATACACAGAAAAAAAGTCCTGCACCCCCCTGTGTTTTACCGACTTTGATTTCTGGCGTGAATAGGCTCTAATATGATTTGGGGTAGGAATTTGATCCGGTTGCGACATACATTAACAGACCAGTTTTTAATCGGTCGTTAGACCGATTAGAGAGATGGCAAACTTCGGAAACCCGTCCGCTCAAGGCAAACTGATGTAACTGCAACTCGTAACAGCTTTTACTTACAGCGTTTTAACGCTGTGATGACCTTATTACAAAAACTACTTTTGACCCAGATAAGCGCACTTTTGACCAAGATAAGCGCAGGAATAGTAATAAGCGGTAAACTGGTGTTAAGTAATGTCAAGTAATCCCATAATAACTTTTAAACTATGTAATAAACGGTGGTTACAATTTGTTTAGGATTGAAGTATGTCATAATTAGTTTTATCAAAATCTCTGGCCAGCAAAAACTGGAGCAGTTTACTTTCAATACGATTATAAGAAATAGGGTCTGTGATTAGCAGCAACTTTATGAATGAAACGAGTGCAAATCAAGTGTATCTGGTGATGTGAATACATCTTGTAGTCGCCTGCTGTCCATATCATTCTGCACATTTCGAGTGATCCGTTGAAAGTTATAAGTAGTTACGGGATTGGCCGAGTTGGGCCGAGTGCTCTCCGTATATGTAGCAGGTGTTGAAAAGGTGATAGCTCATTTTAGTCTTTAGATGAATAAAATCGCAACAGAAAGGAGTTTGTAAGGAAGCATTGCTTTAAAAGAATTCGAAAATTTAGATTGCTCTGCCTAAGAGAAAACTGATGTAAATGCAACTCGTAACAGCCGTAAGTTTAAAATAGTAACCGGCAGTTGGTCGTTTAATCCAGGGATCGTATATGTGAGGCGAAGCGTGTGAAGCTGTGGGGACAAAGGATATAGAGTTGTGTATATTTTATGAAGGAATAAAAAGGGGAGTTTACTCCTGTTACAACAAAAAGCCCTCAGAACTCTGGAATATGTATTAGGATGAAAGATGCCTGGAAATAAGAAGAATTGCCCAATAAACACAAAGACTCTTTATTCAGTAATACTAGTCAAGCCAAGATTCATCCTACAAAAAATATACAAACAAAATGCAACTTGTCATGACCAATCAGAGTGAAGTCTGTATGCAATGATGTGGCTTAACTTCACACTCTCAAATAGAGGGTAAAGCTAGACATGGGGAATCAGCTCTATGAGAAGCACAAATGGTAACCACATCATTGAACACAGAGATTCAACATTGACTATTGTCACAACAAGTTACTTACACACATACAGTTTGCATTTAAGGAAAGGGACATGTAAACATAATACCTTGACACAAAGTTTAACATCGAAGAATATCTTAATTGTAAGATGACAAATAAAAATCCAACTTTCAATAGCAAAACTATAAAGAAGGAATGGAGGTTTATTGCAGACAATTATTTGAAGTCAAAATGTTGAGACATAACTGTTTTATATTTCAAGAAAAGTATGTTGCTAAGTCACAATAAAAAACCAAGTTGAATGATAAACTTTCAGGTTTCTCAGCCATAGGTCATTTTCACTAGCAAACACAGGTTTGTGCAAGAAAGACCTAGGATTTAAGAAATATCAATTACTGACGTTCAATAATGAAAAATAAGTTAAATAGAAATTCAGTTACAAAAATCAGAGAAACAGACAGGCAAAAGTAAAAAGATGTCAAAAACAAACTTACCTGGAAATAAGAATTGCCCAATAAAAACAAAGACTCTTTTTTCAGTAGTACTGGTCAAGCCAAGATTCATAGTTGACCAGCCAAGGTCCTGGTTTATATAGGCCACTATTTCCAGGTGTTGAATTTAGAGTAAGGTTCTCAAATAGCTTATTTCCTGACAAGGTTTTTGTTGGAATTTTGAAAACAAAGACATCACAAAGTTTGGCTTGATTGTTTAACGCCTAATGCAGACAGGTTAATCCCAAGCCAAACTGTAGGGTTGTTAGAAGGGCTCCGAGACTAATTACTTGGAATGTATGGCCATTGTTGGAGAAACTGCATGTATTCAGCAAATGACTCAAATACAATTACATGTGTTGGCTATGGACATGTAAAGTCGCTTTTGAAGACAATAAAAGATAAAGATCAGGCTGTCCTTTAAGTAGTCATATATTTACCACTTTGATCGCAAAACCGGTTTTAATTTGCATCCTATCTTATAAGCACGGTAATGGATAAGCAGTTAACTAAGTAACTCGCTTAATCACTTAATCCTTCAATCACTTAATCCTTTAATCACTAACTCATACATATATCTAACCCTTAACCAACAAACCCACTTATATTAAACCAACAAGCTTATGCATAACAAACTTGCTTATCCTTCCCCCTTCCCCCTTAACCAATCCCTCCTCGCTTAACACACATGACCGCCAATAACAATTTTATGTAACATTAACATGCTCATAAAATTAAAACAAAATGGGTTAACAAGTCAATCTAATTAAGGCTAGCAAACAAAATGACATAACCTCTATATTAATCGTTTTTGCCTAAGTTTAATTTTATTTTTCCCCAAAATTTATCAGGACAACGATCATGCAACGGCTAGCTAGTTTATCAGTTAGTGTTGCAACAACTAACCAACAAACCCTTACATCAGACAATTGCTTAACCTTTTATCCAGCAATCAACCAACGCATGACACATCTTGCTTTAGTTAGCCGGCTTATCTGTTTGTGGGTGGTTTAAGATGTTGATAAAAAAAAAAAAAAAAAAAAAATGAATTAAGTAAAAAAATTTTAAGAAATAAAAAGAAATGGAAGAGAAAAAAATTAAAAGGTTCCCACCTCAAATAAAATACCCAATTTTATTTTATCCAAAAAATTATATACCATTTTCGTTAAGATATATAGAAAAAATTACTGTTGATGATTCTATAAATTTAAAAGAAAAATATGAACAATTAAAAAACAGAATAAACTATAAAACTGGGAAAAAAAATACAATATGGAAAAGAAACTTATATAAAAGTTTTGCAAGAATTAAAAAATTATGTACTTTTACTTAATACAAGAGAAAAAGAAACCAGTAAAGAAGATTTACAAGTGATAGAAAAAATTAACGATGAAGTAAATAAAGTAAATAATTTAATTGAAGAATATAATGAAAGAAGAGATAATTTAGTTAAAGAAATGGGTAAATTAAAAAATTGGAAAAATTTTATAGTTTTTGAAAATAAAAAATATGGTCTTTTTAAGGATTATTATTCCCTTCTTCATCTTGAAAATGACTGCTATGGTATATTTAAAACTATACTCAAAGAAGAAGGTTTATTTTATAAAATAAAAAATTATCTAACAGGCTCAAATTATATAAACATTATTCAAGAATGCACAACATGCAACAAAATTAAAAAATCAACAGTAAACGAAAATTTGTAATTTTTATTTGTTCTTATCACAAATAGAAATTTATTCTTTGTATTCCTTAATCCTATGATGCCCCCAAGCAAGTGTATGAATTCCATCAGGTAAAATATACCTTTTATCATCATTTGCACTTAATGCTATTTTATTAATTTCTTCTGTATAGTTTTGATGTTTATAACTTCTTATATTTGTCATAATTCTATAGTGAATATCATTTTTTTCTAAACAGTTCAGATAATCCTGATGTGTTATATATTCTTTAATTATATTTTTCTTAATCCCCTTACATTTTTTACTTTCTTTCCCATCATCCATTTTAATACTGTACATTTTTGGTTTTAAACCAACACACTCTTCTATTTCCTTCCCATTTGTTTCATCCTTAAACATACCAATCACCTTTTTATTTATACCGACTGGAGTACCTGAAGGATGCCCCTCCTCAGGGTAATCACTTGTATCAAACTTATCTTTAACATCATCTGAAATATCTTTATAAAAATCATCTGTTACAATTTCATATAATAAACTATCGGTGTCGGTAAGCCCTAATGACCAATTACAACATGCAGGGGAAGTGTTTTGTGGTCATTTATGTTTATACATTCTTAAGGAGTTATGCGATGATAATAAATTTCAAGATGTTTTAAATAAACTTTTTTAGTAATATTAAAAAACGATGCCTGTTGATAAATTTGGAAGAATGGATGATATTAAAACAAGCGGTGATGGTGTGTCACTTGCTTACATAAGTAACAACTTTTTAAGTAAAGATGGAACAACCACCGTTACCGGTTCTATAAATATGAATGGCAACACATTAACGCGGGTTAGTAATCCAGTAAATCCTCAAGATGTTGCAACAAAGGATTATGTTGATAATACAGCAAGGGGTAGCCATGAAACACCACTATTAAAAGAAAATGGAAATTTTCTTGCTACTGCTCCAATCAATATGGGTTTTAAAAAAATACATAATCTACATGACCCTGAAGAATCGCATGATGCTGCTACAAGAAGTTATGTGGATAAGGTTAGTAGAGAAAGTGTCACTGTTAAACGTAATGATGGAAGATTTGTTGCTACAGGAAATATAGATATGAGGAATTATGGGTTAATTAACGTTCTGACACCGGCTGAACCTGATGATGTAGCAACAAAGGGGTATGTTGATAGTCAATCCACACCGTTTTTGTATAACTCCGCTGATAACTTTTATACTGCAATAGGAGAAGTATCTATGGGTAACCGTCGAATTCATTTTGTTGCTTCTCCAATTGAGGATAGCCATGCAGCTAATAAATTTTATGTTGACACGATGATTCAAGTTTCTAATGCTAATGTTAAACCAATTATAAGTGTTTGTGCCGAGGAACAAGGTCCTTTAGCAGATGGTAATTACGAGTTTTCTTTTGGCAATGGAAGCACCGGAGTAAGCCATGGGATGGGAGGTTATTGTATGTCTGCTCCTGGTAGAATTATAAGAGGGACTTTAATGGTTGTTAAGGGAACCGGTATTCTAAAAGAACTTGCAAAAGTTAATATAGTCGTAAATGGAGTTGAACAGGTTGATTACTCCATAGTAAAAAAGAAAGGAGAAGGTTGTAGTTGTGTAGTTTTTCCACAACCTTTAGTAATAGACCAATGTGATGTTATAAACTTTATAACAAGGTCAAATAACCCTAATGCTAAAAATGCATATTTGACGTTACTGATAGAGTTAGACTTGTAAAAATATTTAACCCAGTAAAGGGTTAGATATTTAAAAAAGGTTTATCAATACACACACCAAGATCACGTGGTATAGTATTTCACAACTTTTTCCAATGTTTTGTAATACACTTTAGACTGGACTTTTGAGGGAGGTGGTAGTATGTTATGATATTAATAATTTTTTTGCTTTGTTTTTTCTAAAAAATGAACTGTATATGGTAATTGTATAAAATATGATTTTTATTTAATGATAATAAAGCAGTCTTACTTCCTTGTTGTAAAAAAAGTTATTACTAATAACACGGTAACCTCTGGCGCGGTCTAACAACCCGTAAGTTAATACCATATCACAATGTTGTAAGGCTGCTGTTTAAAAAACAATAAGTATTTTATACAATTATTGTACAAGTTAAACATTTTTAGAAAACAGGGTAGAAATGTTTGTTAATATTATAATATGTACCGCCCATTTTAAGTTTTTGGTGTGTTAAGCAAAAGTTAAAGGGTTGTGCATTAAATAACTTCCTCTTTCGTTTTCGGTGAGGAGGCATGAAAAAATGGTTATATCATGGTAGTTTAACGTTTTTCAACATTAGTTAAGACAGGAATATCAAAGTTTAAGTCTCTCTGCGTTTGGGGTTTGCAGAATTTATCCTCGGATAAATACGTCCCCCGATTTTCCTGTTAAAAATTATAACTTTTTTAATTTAAAAAATTATCTTTCTTCTAATTTCACTTTCTACCTTACATAATGGACATTTTTTATTTTTATAAAGAATATCACATTTTTCACATATACATATATGACCGCAACTGCAAAACAAAATATTAGCTTTTACATTTTCATCAAAACAGATAACACATTTTTCTTCATAAAAGGTTTCTTTTGTGTTTGTTGATTTTTCTGTCCTTTCAATTCTTTCAATACCTGACGTGGAATATGTAATACTATATTCACCACTTGCAAAATTTTCTTCGTTTAATCTCCAAAAATTGTTAAATTGCCCATCAGTAAAATTTACGGTTGACTCATCACTAATTCTTATGGTATCTTGCCTTGTTCTTTGGTTTTCCTCTTCTTGCTGGTCTTCCTCTCTTAATCTAGATACTAAACTAAATAATTCATCTGTTGTAACTTGTCTTATCTCTTCATCTGTACTTAAAATAGTTTGATTGTTCGGTCTCTCGTTATCATCTCTTACAGCTTCTCCTTCAAAATGATTAAGTTCAAAGGCTCCCCATTCTACACTATTAAATTCAATAGCTGGATGATTAAACAATGGACTAGGTTGACTAAAATAACCAATATATTTATCAGTTTCACTTAATGGAACACTGTATTTTGTAAATTGTTCTAATCCTCTCCAATATTCACCATAATATTCAACAAAAGATGTAAAATTAAAATGCTCTGCAGGATAAATATTTTCAAATGTTAAAATTGGTGTTATAATAAAACTAACTGGAGTCAGCTCTCTTTCATCATTTTTAAGTAAATCAAGTAAAGCACTTTTATAAGTAGATAAAAAATTATCACTTTGGTTATATGGTATTCTGATACCTGTAAAAATAGGGTTTTTAAATCTGCGATACATCCTATCTTCTGTGTCTGTATGTTCTTGTCGTAAATCTGGAAAAGTTATAAAAATAGTTGTATCAAATCCATTATTATTTAACCTATGCTTACTATATTCATGATAAACAAAAGGAATTAATTTAGAAAACACGTAAAAAAATCCCTTTTATATGATTCATTAGAACGAATTATAAATAATTTTCTACTTTTAACATAAGTATATTTAAAAGAACAAATATTTTTTAAAGTTTTATTTAAGTTTATTCTTTCATCATTTGAAATTTTATTTAACACGCTCATTTTTATATATACATATATTAGCTTAAGTTAAAAAAAATCAAATTTTATTTTTATTTTTTTATTTTTTAAATTTTTTTTTAATTTATCAACATCTTAAACCACCCACAAACAGATAAGCCGGCTAACTAAAGCAAGATGCGTCATGCGTTGGTTGATTGCTGGATAAAAGGTTAAGCAATTGTCTGATGTAAGTGTTTGTTGGTTAGTTGTTGCAACACTAACTGATAAACTAGCTAGCCGTTGCATGATCGTTGCCCTGATAAATTTTGGGGAAAAATAAAATTAAACTTAGGCAAAAACGATTAATATAGAGGTTATGTCATTTTGTTTGCTAGCCTTAATTAGATTGACTTGTTAACCCATTTTGTTTTAATTTTATGAGCATGTTAATGTTACATAAAATTGTTATTGGCGGTCATGTGTGTTAAGCGAGGAGGGATTGGTTAAGAGGGAAGGGGGAAGGATAAGCAAGTTTGTTATGCATAAGCTTGTTGGTTTAATAAGTGGGTTTGTTGGTTAAGGGTTAGATATATGTATGAGTTAGTGATTAAAGGATTAAGTGATTAAAGGATTAAGTGATTAAGCGAGTTACTTAGTTAACTGCTTATCCATTACCGTGCTTATAAGATAGGATGCAAATTAAAACCGGTTTTGCGATCAAAGTGGTAAATATATGACTACTCCTTTAAACGCAATGCAATTCAGTATCACAGACGTTCGTATCTTAGATCTAATTGTCTGTTTATTTGGGATGTATATGGGGAAAACAAAACGACCATGAAATTGTAGCCTAATGTTTGATATTGTTTTCCTGACTGTAAAAGGCTAGTCGATTAACTGAGTGTTTTAACTCTTAACGAAACTATCCTTTGTTAATGCCCATGAGAAACAAGTTGAAAACATTGTGAGAAAAGGGGAAAATGCAGGTTACCATTTTCTACTTTTCCCATTTTTTTTTTTTTTTTTTTTTTTTTTAACCCTTTCAACGATTCAAATCATCATTTGGTCTACGTTTCATTCGTCATGTGCAGATGCTTTTGATTTGGACAAGTCTAAAATTTTATCATTTGGTAAAGAGTTGACGGTTAGGTATTGGTTAGCTATTGGGTATCTACATTTTTTGAAAGTATAATGTAGGAGAAATTTGCCAGCAGACATTAGGACTGGACGATTTGGCCCGCTAAAAAATAGGTATACCTCTGGGTATTTCCTAGAAATAACTCGATAACCAAACTTTGTCAAGATTAATACGATGTCTCGTTAAAAATGGAAAAATGAAAGGCCCACAAGCAGCCAAAAGTAAACAATTCAAAAGTTATAATGCAGCCATATTTTATACGGCTTTTATATGTTAAAATACAGTTACCTAAACTGATTAAGTTACAGAAAAGAATATATGTATTTTTTCACTCTTTTAAAGGGTTGGTAGGTACTGCTATTCATGATGAGTGGTATCTAAAACTTGATAATGGGTATTGCTGATCAGAATTGTCACATATCTTTTACGTTCTATTGCTGTCGGCTGGCAAACATAGCCTATATTTTAACCAATCGTTAAACTACTAATTTATAAAAGACAGTTTAGGCAAGTGGGATCCTACGTGGCTCATTTGTAACGGTGTAGGATTTTTTGTCCAAAACATAGTTCAAGCATCTATACATTTTGATTTGTGATTTCAAACCACTGTAATTATTCAGCGTCGACCGATTACAGTGCTTACAGCACTTTGATTTGTATATGAAATGAACTGAACAGACGTATCCTTTGACCTCGTGGTAGGCCTAAGTAGGATTTTTTTGCCTAGTATTGCTTTCAAATTTAAGAAAAACGAGCAGTTTTTAAGTTTGGTTAAAACTGGGAAATGAATGTAGAGATAAAACTTGCGTCAGGTTGAACAGCTTGCAGTCTACGTTTTCAAAAGACTCCTTCATCAGGGTTTCGGGATTGCTTGGTAACGGGTTAAATCCTCTCTCATCGAATCGGTAAATCTGTATTTGAGTCTTGCTCTGTGAAAATGAGTTTTACTGCATCTACGTAATGCATTAAACTAAGTAAGTCATCATATAATTATGGATCCTGAAGATCCAATTTGTATAACAACCCATTGAGTCACAAGGTGGAAAGGTCCTTTGCCATATAGAAAATTGACCAATAGCGAAAAGTTTCGGCCCAGATCAGCCTGCGCGGACTGCACAGGTTGACCTGAGTCGATTTTTTTTGCAGATGCAACTAGCTCCCTTTTCACAGAGCACGGTTCATTTATTTTTATATTCTCTTAAAATGCGAGCAATTCTGTTTGAACTGAAGAGACTGTTCTTTTATAATATGGAAATAAAGAAGAGTACACTGGAGATTAAGGATCAGAATACACGTTGTCTGTAGTCTGATCTTGATCTACGCCGTCCGTAAAAATCATTCCTGTCATCAGTGGCTGCAAAAGTGTTAAGTTTTACATTGAAAAACCGCTAAAGATTTTTTTTTTTTTTTTAACAAAATGTTTCCCAGAGTCTTCTTCTTCAATGTCTTTAAAACCCGGGATAGTGTGGTAAAAAGTTAAAGCGCCTTTCACTACTTCATTTGGCTAAACGGATAGGTGTGATCAAGATAAGACAATACAAAACATTAAGTCTGATCTTTTATTTACATATTGCAGTTTAAGGGCTGCCCTGTCACGGAGACGAAGGGGGAGCTTGATTCTTGATAAGGGGGGGGGGGGGCAAAAGAGAGGACCAAAGGCCAAATTTTCAACCCTTACAGCGCCTTTCACTACTTTTCTTGTCATAGCTGCCAATGTAGATCAAGATCAATGCAATTTCTGTCAGCTTCGCTGAGACATTCTGAAAATATGAACAACCACAGCAGCAATTTAACAACCTTGATAACGCGCCTGGTACCTTTGTTTTTTGTGGCATTTGTCGAAGACAATGTCACTATGAGTTCAAAAGGGCATTTTGAAAGTCATGTATTGCAGTTTGTGCAAAAGCGAATGAAGTAAAAATTAAACTCAATTTTTCTAGGACAAAAAAAAAAGTGTTTCGATAGCACTCAGATATACTTATAATTACTAGCATTTCTTCATTTCTCATAATGCTTTCAAAAGTCTAATTCCTAAGGGTTGTTAAACCTCGGGATTGTGTGGTATAGTGTTAAAGGTCATATTTATGCGATAAGTTCACATGACAGACAAAACTATTGTCCCATAATTTTCTAATGAAAAAGTTATTTGCTTTTAGAGTTACATGGAATTTAACTCTTTACCACACTATCCCGAGTTTTAAAGACCCTGAGAAAGAGGCCTTTTGAAAACATTGTGGGAAAAGGAGAAAATGCTGGTTACCACAAAGCAAGTTTCAATTTTGGGGTCACATTTATTTTGTCGTCTGCAATGCTTTCAATTTGGACTGGTCTGAAATTTTGTCGTTTGGTAAAGAGGTAAAGGAACTCTTACAGGAATAAATAGCCATTTGATGATCAAAACGACGCTTATTTACATAATAACCTGAATTAAGAGTGTCCGGAAAACAAGGTAACACTTTTATACATTTATAATATGGTTTTTAAATTCAGATGAAGAGATACAAGTATATAACCATGCATGTTTTGATTGTGAAACGAATGTTCAGCAGACGGACTCGAAATTATTCATATAGGTATATTTACGAGTAATATAGTCATCGTAAGTCAGTGATTGATATATAAGTAATGCATCTTGAAACAAATAGGCAGCAGACGGCATTGAGAAAATTCTTATACATGTTTAACACAATAAACCTGAACTTGTGAACTGCACATAAGTGATAAACAGACATGTGTACAGGGTGTCCAAAAAGGAAGTTAGTTAACAGTTTTAATGTTTGTTTATCATATCTTTGCGTACCACAAGATCAACGAGAACTTGCGGATGTATAGACACCAGACATAAGTTTTATCCTATATCACGTTTAAGATTTATACTTCTATACTTTAGTAGAAAATGTCAATTTACCCAAATTACCATATTTTGTCCATGATGTAGAATAAGTAGTTTATTACGTTTTAAACATGTCTGCCCTTTTGAAGCCTGCCTTCTCACAAGCACTCTTCAAAACTATTGATTATAACAAGAGCCCACACTTATCTTTCCTTACTTTTTCTCTTGATGTGTTTGAGGACCATAGATGACTTCAGATAGCCCCAGAGAAAGAAATCACAAGGATTGAGATCCGAGCTGCGGGCGGGCCATATCACAGACCAGTGCTTAACCTCTGGGTATTTCCTAGAAATAACTCGATAACCAAACTTTTCATATAATGCATCTAACGCCTTATTTGCAGTTTGTGGCGTTGCCCGATCTTGCATTAACCAGGTATTATTTACACAGCCCGCAGTAGATATGATATTACCCGATCTGGGCCAATCCCATTATGCTACGCGTTTGCTTTAACAAAATAATCCATGCTTAAATTAACCAACAATTTTAAGTTGCGCATGCAATTATGCATTTATTATCGTTTATCAAAATCAACCACGCTTAAGCACACTGTGTAAATTTATGCAATCCAACCATGATTAAGCATATGGCTAGCCCTTATCCAATCAACCCACCCTTAAGTTTATGGCTAGCCCTTATCCAATCAACCCATCCTTAAGTTTATGGCTAACCCTTATCCAATCAACCCGTCCTTAAGATTATAGCTAGTCATTAAACAATATAACAATTTTATGAAACATTAACATGCTCATAAAATTAAAATAAAAATGGGTTAACAAGTCAATCTGATGAAGGTCAGCAAACAAAATGGCTAACCTTTTTTATAAACATTTTTTACTTAAATCAAATTTTTAAAAATTAAAAAAATTTTTGAAATATTAAGCTAACCAGCTCATCAGCTAACCAACGCATCAGTTAACCAACTAACCCATCAGCCAGACAAACCCTTACATCAAACAATTGCTTAACCTTTTTTCCACCCCATCAACCAACGCATGACGCAATGGCTAACGGGTTTATGAGTTAGTGGGTGGGTTAAGATGATGAAGGAAAAAAAAAAAAAAAATTTAAATTAAAAAAAAAATTTAAATTAAAAAAAATTTTTAAAAAATAAAAAAATCAAATTTGATTTTAATTTTATAAGTTATAAAAAATATTTTACATGCATATGTGATAAAATATATATATGGTAAATAATAATGGACAGTTGTAAAATATCAACACATGTCATAAATTTGGAAGGTGATGATGGTTCATTTAAAAGGCTATTAGAGATTGTTTATATGGGCGATCAACCAGAACTAGATGAGCAACAAGAAGAAAGGTTTAAAAGAAAAAAACATGAAGATTTAATGAGAGTAAAAAACTTTGTTAAGCTTTATGATTATAAAAAGATTTATAACGTTTATCAAGGAATGTTTGGCCCTCAATATGAACAAACAGAAGAAGGTTTAAATAAAGAAGTAAAAAAGGTCTATGGAAAAAACTTTAATGAACTAAATTTTGATGAAATAGTAAGTTTTAATAATACTTTAAGTGAGTATTTTGATGAGATAAATAAAAAATGTGAACAAGATGATGAGGAGTTTTTAATACAAAACGGGTATCCGAGAGATTTATGTTATATAAACCAAGATAAACAGTAAAATAAAAAAATGGACGACTAAAAAATTTATAATATATTAACCAACACACACATCCATAATTTACAATTTTTTGCGCATAATAAAAAAAATATAAAACGTGCTGGGTACTATGATAAAAAAATATTAATCCAAATGATATTACCTATGATGGTAGAAGAAGATATTAAATTTTTAGAAAATATGAAATTTAAAAATATAAAACTTACTATAAAAAATAAAAATTTATTGTTATACTAACGTAATATAAAATTGAAAATAAAATAATCTTCTACCTTAAATAATATGTAAATATGAGTGAGTTATTGAGAGAAAATAGAAATTTTAATGAAAACAGATATGAAAACGTAGAAACAATTATAAAACTTAATAGAGTTGTATATAACAAACATAATAAAAAATATATAAATTTTGAAAGACACCAGAAAATTATAATACCTTATGTGATACAATCTTCACCTTATGAATGTGATTGGTATGATGCAAGTATTTACTATGAATATAGTAAATTACTTTATGAAGGTAAATTTAATAGTTATTATTTTTGTTTTATTATTGATGGTTGTTATTATGATGATGATATAATAAAAAGTTTTTATGATAAAATTATTATAGATCAAAGTTTAATTAACCAAAATAATTTTTTAAGTACATTTAAAAAAAAATTAAATTATATGTATGAAAATAAAGACGCAATAAATTATTTTAATAGGGGGCTTTTAATACATTTTTCTATTTATATTTTTAAAAAAGGAAATAGACAAGATGAAAGGAATACACCGCTATATGATTTAGATGAGATTATTATGAATTATGAATATAGAAGATTATCATCATCACCATCAATAGAAACAGAAGAAAGTGAAGAAGAAAGTGAAGAAGAAAGTAAAGAAGAAAGTGAAACAGAAGTTAACCAAAATAAAGAACAAACCTTTATAAATGAAGAATGTATAATATGCGTTAGTAATAAACCAAAAGTTTTATTTTGTAATTGTGGTCATCTTTGTTTGTGCGATTCTTGTTATAAAAAATATAATAATAATCAATGTCCAATATGTAAAACTAAAAATAAAATTATAAGAAAATTATAAAATTTAAAAAAAATTTTATTTTTATTTGTTTTTTACAACAAATAAAATTTTTTTTTATTTATTTTATTTTAAATAAAAATTTGAAATTTTATAATCTACCACCTAAAGTAATATATGTAAAATGAGTGTGTTAAATAGATTTAATCAAGATTTTTTAGTTAATTTAACCGGGGTGATGTTTAGAAAACAAGGCATAACTTTTTTAAATAGAAACCAAAAATTTATTATGCTTGATTTTCATGGTGATACTTTACCACGTGAGGGATGTTATAGTGATTACCCAGAAATTTATTACTTTTTTAGCAAATTTAGATATGAAAATCCAAATAAATCTTTTAAATTAATTTTTTATTCCGATTTTATAGATGAACAAAATGAAGAAAATAATAATATTATACGTTTATGCAAATTTCCTTTTTTAAGCTGGTTTTCATATACTGATTTTTTAGATACAATAAATAAAAGATTTTATAGTATTTGTAATAATGTAGAGCTGCAACAAAAATTAGAAGATAATTTAATAGAGGGCATCACAGAAAGATTTACTATTTTATTTGATGATGAAAATGAAGATGAAACAGATGATGAAACGGATGAAGATGAACCTGAAATAGATGATGAAAATGAAACGGATAGATTACCTAATAGCCCACCAACTTTAAGAGTATTACGTCAATACTTTCCAGATGTTGAAGAAAACCGAACGGTAGTAAATTATACCTATTCATTTTTACCAAGAGAAATAATAAACTCAGAAAATGATCCATATCTAGAAAGTGATGCTGGGCAATTTTGGTTAAATAATGAAAAAGAATTTTCACCGGGTCAATATGTAGTCCAATATAATAACCTCGGAATAGAAAAAATTTATAAATATGAAGAAGGCCAAGATCAACCATTAGTTAACCAAAATAAAGAACAAACCTTTATAAATGAAGAATGTATAATATGCGTTAGTAATAAACCAAAAGTTTTATTTTGTAATTGTGGTCATCTTTGTTTGTGCGATTCTTGTTATAAAAAATATGATATTAATCAATGTCCAATATGTAAAACTAAAAATAAAATTATAAGAAAATTATAAAATTTAAAAAAAATTTTATTTTTATTTGTTTTTTACAACAAATAAAAATTTTTTTAACTAATTGTTGATAAATAAAAAAAATGAGATAAGGTAATTACATTTACTAATATTTTATACAATGGATTCACATAACAAACCCGTATTTAATGTTTTACTAAAGTATATAGATGATGCTGATCTTAATTACTATTGTAAAGCTGATGTTATAGATGCTCTTTCAATAGCCATTGATTGTAAGAAAAATATATATCATCCCGCTTATCCAGACAAAAGACAGGTATACTTTTCCTCTTATCATGATGCATTAAATTTTTTTCTTTTTGAAGAAGATTATTATTATGCAAATTTATATTATGAGTATAGTCGTATAAAACAAGAGCATGAAGGGAAAAAATGGTTTATGCATTTATGTTTAAAAATAATATGTGAAGAAGATGAAGAAATAGATCATATTTCCTTATGTATTATAGAGTTAGATTTTAATAAGAATGAAGAAGAGTTTTTTAAACTAATTTCCAGTGATTTACGGGAAATACGTAAACTTGTTTCATATAGTTTTCTTAAAGATTTAAGAGATGAACAAGATGTATTTTTTTTTTCTTCACTTTGAAAACAATGAAATACTGTTAAACCGTTTTTTTCCAAGATTAATTGATGATGAATTACCCGCACCTCTTGGTAGATATTTTGAATATAGAAGCATGGAACGCCTGAGATCAATAACTTTTGCAGAAGAAAATGAAACGAATGAAGAAATAGAACAAAGATATCGTATGGAACAACAAGAATCATTAGCTACAGTAGAAGAGACAAATGAAAGAACAGCTTTTGAATTTGAATATAGTGATGTTAAAAGTTTTTGGGAAGATAATCAACTTAATTTTGTTAGAGGAGATTTTGTTATAACATTTGGACTTTTTGGTATAGAAGAAATAAAATTAAAAAAAGAAGAAGTTAATCAAAATGAAAACAAAACATTTAAATCTGATACATGCATAATATGTACTATTGAACAACCTAATGTTTTATTTTGTAATTGCGGACATCTTTGTATGTGTAATAAGTGTTATATAGCATATTCTAGAAAACAATGCCCCGTGTGTAAAACTGATAATACAATCATTAGAGAAATATAATTTATTTAAAAAATTATATTTCCCATGAATACCACCTAATGGGATGATTTATTTAACTCACTCATATTTAATATTTAACCTTTTACCAGGTTAAATATTTTTTACAAGTCCAACTCTATTAGTATTGTTAAATATGCATTTTTAGCATTTGGATTGTTTCTCCTTGTTATAAAGTTTATAACATCACATTGGTCTAATTCTAAAGGTTGTGGAAAAACTATACAACCACAACCTTCTCCTTTCTTTTTTACTATGGAGTAGTCAGGCTGTTCAACTCCATTTACTACTATATTAACTTTTGACTCTTCTCTTAGAATACCGGTCCCCTTAACAACCATTAAAGTTCCTCTTAAAATTCTACCAGAAGCAGGCATACAATAACCTCCTAAGCCATGGCTTTCTCCACTACTCCCATTACCAAAAGCAAACTCATAACTACCATTTTTTAATTCTCCTTGTTCCTCAGCATGCACGCTTATAATAGGTTTAGGGAGTGATACTTTTTTATCCACATAAGATTTTGTTGTTAAATCTTTTTCTTCTATGGGTTCCCCAACATTTTTTATAGAAAAACCTTGCATATTTATATCCGCAACAGCTGAAAAACTTCCATCAGGATATTTTACGATAGCTCCACCATTATCAACATAATTTTTATTAGCAGCAGCATCACGGTCTATTGGATTTGGTAAACCAGTGATTTGGTTACCATTCATTACTATTTTACCAGCTGCTAAAAAAGCCCCAGCATGGTTTTTTGTTAAAGCTTTTTCACCACCGCTTACCTTATTTACAACTGTATCTACATAAAGCTTATTTGCAACATCCTGTGGTTCTGAGGGTGTCTTAACATCTGTTAAAGTATAACCTTTCATATTTATATCTACAACAGCGGAAAAACTTTCATCTGAATTTTTTACAATGGCACCACCATTATCTACGTAAAACTTATTAGCAGCTTCACTATGCTCCATTGGTTCAGGAACGTTTCTTATTTTATTAAAACTCATGTTTAAATATCCCGTCATAACGTATCCACCGTTTTCATCTAACAACCCTGAGATACCATCAACATAACTTTTAGTAGCAACATCCTGAGGATTTACTGGATTACTAACCCTTATTAATGTATTACCAGCCATATTTATAGAACCGGTAACGGGGGTTGTTCCATCTTTACGTAAAAAATTATTACCTATGTAAGCGAGTGACACTCCATCACCATCACCACTTGTTTTAACATCATCTATTCTTCCAAATTTATCAACAGGCATAGTTTTTAATATTACTAAAAAAGTTTATTTAAAACATTTTGAAATTTATTACCTAAACCCAACTCTTTAAGAATGAACAAACATAAATGACCACAAAATACTTCCCCTGCATGCTGTAATTGGTCAGTATTGTAATGTATAGGGTTTTGTAAATAATCTATAATTTCAATAGGCGGTTGAATACCATAACTATCAAAATAAATTTTAGTTTTACCATCTTTATACCAGGCAACCCAATGAGTTCCTGGACCGTTGGTATCATCAAGATTTAATATACCACATTCTTTATTTTTTACTTTTTTAGGTAGAGTGTTACGTAAAAATATTCCTCTAAAATTTTTTATTTTTAATTTTTTTGCGGCATCCTCAAGTTCAAAATTGCTTAAAGGTTTATTTGGTAATATTATATTATCAATTAAAATATCTTTCATTTTTTATATATTTAAATATTTACAATAGCACTATTATCAACCCATGAATTAAACTCATCAGAATAACCTTTCCACTTTACAAGAGATTTCTTTTTCCTTTTTTAATAACCTTTTCTATCCTATACAACTCTTGACTCGTTTTTTGTAGTTCAGGTTCATAAAAGGAACCTTTTATTTCTTCACCATTTAAATCTTCAATTTTATATGTTACAGGTGATGTAAAACTGTAAAAACCTCTTCAGTCCATCTTGTAGTATAACCTTTTTCAAAAGTCTTTTTCTTTTTACTTATCCTTACTTTATCTCCAACAGAAAACTTTGGTTTGATATCCTCCCTTACTTGATTATAATCAGGATACAATGTTTTCCAAACTTTATTTTCATTTTTCTTCTTACTTGCTTCAATTGGTGTCATCTTAATAGAAGAATGCCTCGTGTTGTTATATTCTTTAACAAGATTTGGTAACACGTTAATATAAACATTTGTTGAGTGAGCAGAGAAATACTTCCACATTTTTTCTTTCATTGTTCCAATCCATCTCTCAACAACGCTTGATTTTTCCTCGTTTTCAGTGGAATATAATTCAATTAAATCTTTAACCTCTTTGTTGTAAAACTCTTTACCTTTATCCACCCACATTTTCTCAGGTTTTCTTTCCTTAAAAATACTCTTCAGTGCAATAGAAACAGATTTTCCTGTTTTATCTTTTAAGGGGACCAGCCAGCCATATTTTGAAAAGATATCAATGACAGCAAGAAGATATTTTACACCACGATTAAGTTTAGAAAATGCTTGCATATCTACTAAATCTGCAGCCCATATTCTATCGATACCATTTACTCTAACTCTCCTTTTCTTAAATTTTCTTTTTATTGGTTTATGTAATTCTTCTGCTAGCGTTATATTTTCTGATTTTTTTTTTAATTCCCATTCCAAATCTTTTCTTGGTTCCTATCAATGAGGAAACCAATCCTCTTTCCATTCTTTCCTTAATAGTAGGATTATAAATACCTTTTAACTCTTTAAGCATATTAGCATCACAAACAGAATTTCTTGTTGCTGTGTCATCATGTTTAAGATGACATATATCATGATGATATGCTGCTTTATCAACACGATTTACAGGTTTTGACCATTTTTTAGGTGTTAAATCAGGATTTAATCTTTTCTTTAACTTGGTGCCAGGACCAGTAAAATTATGACCTGGTAAGTGCATTTCAACAGGTAAGTTATTGATAACCTTGTTTAACAACGACCCACCCTCTATTTTTTTAGTAAATTGTGTTTTAGTTGTTCCACATTCTTTACACTTACCCCGTTTCATATTTCTACCATTTTTACTTACCACACATTCAAAATCGGTTGTTTCAGTTTGTTTTTTACACTTAACACAATACATTTTTTATATTAAAATAATTTTTTTAATATAAAATGGATATTGTTAATTTATCATGGAATGAAGCGTTAGCAAAAAGATTTAACCATCCCCTTTTACCAAAAAGTATTAGAGGTTTAATAGTAGGTAAATCAGGATGTGGTAAAACTACACTATTACTTAATCTTTTGTTAAGACCTGATTGGTTAGATTATAACAACTTATATGTTTTTGGTAAAAGTTTGTTTCAACCAGAATATCGCATACTTAAAAAAGCTTTTGAAGAAAAAATACCAAAAGAATACATACTAAGGTTGTTTTCACTTAAAGATGAAGTTCAAAACCGTGATATTTTACCTACAGCATTAGTTGAAGAATGGGCAAAAACAATTAAGGAAAAATCTGATATCAATTGTGAATTTTTTGAATATGCTAGTGATGTTCCTGACCCAAGAGATTTAAATGCATCAAATAAAAACTTAATGATATTTGATGACTTACTTTTAGAAAGGCAAAACAAGTGTGAAAACTATTATGTAAGAGGAAGACATAGTAATGCTGATTGTTTTTATCTAGCACAAAATTATTTTAGATTACCTCGCCAAACTATTAGAGAAAATGCTAACTTAATATGCTTGTTTAGACAAGACTTAAAAAATCTTAATCATATTTATAGTGACCATGTAGGGGATGATATGACTAAAACAGAGTTTATCAATTTTTGTAAAAACTGCTGGGAAAAACCACATGGTTTTGTTGTGATTGATTTAACTAAGAACCGTAACGATGGAAAATATAGATGTGGTTTTGACAACTTTTATATACCACATGATTACAGAGATTACTATTAAAAATATATTTTTTGTTTTAAAATATATTTTTACTAAATATAAAAAATGGAAGCACAATTACTTGAAAAAATAGTAAAAAACACTGACCATAAAACATCATTTCAAATTATCGTAAGCGATAACAAATCAAATTTTAAAACAAGATTTACTCCACCACTTAAACTTGAAGCTGATAAGAAATATGAAGTAGCTTTAGTCAATCTTGAAACTTACTATTCATTTCCTAATATTACTGATAGCAACAACATTTTTATTTATTCACAAGATAGTGGAAACACATGGGAAAAGATGAAGATACCAACAGGTAGCTATGATATAGTTGATATCAATGATTATATACAACAAGAAATGAAGAAAAAAGGACATTATGACCAATTTAATGAAGAATATTATATTTGTTTATCAGCAAACACTAATACATTAAAATCAGTTTTAATTCTTGAAAATGGATATCAGGTAGATTTTAATCATGAAAATAGTATTGGAAAGGTATTAGGATTTAGCAGAGCAAAATATGTTCGTGGGTTTCATGAAAGCGAAAATTTAGTTAATATCTTAAGTATTAATAGTATACTTGTTAATATTGATTTAATTTCAGGCAGTTATGTTAATGGTTCTCAAAGAAACACAATTTACAGCTTTTTTCCAAATGTTGCTCCGGGTTATAAAATAATAGAAAATCCAGTTAATCTGGTATACCTACCTTTAACGTTGAATGAAATACATGATTTAAATGTTACGATAACTGACCAAGATGGAAACATATTAAATCTAAGAGGAGAAACATTAACGATTAGATTTCATATAAGAGAATCACGTTAAATATAAAATGTCAAACTACATTAACGCAAAAATAAATATATCAGAAGGGCAAAAGGAAAAAATTTTACATTCTTTTAAAAACAAAAACCCAGCAAGTATTCGTTTAAAACATGAAGATTTACATGGTAAAGATGTAATAGCATTAACTAAGTCTCAAGTAAATAAACTTACTAAAGCTTATAAAGCTGGTAAGGGAACCACGTTTAGAATGTCAACTAAACAACTTAAACATAACATGAAAGTAGAAGGAGGATTTTTACCTTTGTTAGCTGGATTGGCATCAGCTGCTTTACCTGTATTAGCAAAAACAGTATTACCTGCTTTAGGTGTGGGTGCCCTAACTGGTTTAGCATCAACAGGAGTTCAAAAAGCAATGGGTAACGGATTGTATCTTAAGAAAGGTGGCAATATTTGTCAAGTTGAAACTGATGGTGAAGGTTTATATCTTAAACCATACAAAGGAAAAGGGTTAAAAAATAAAGGTGAAGGATTGTATTTTAAAAAAGGTGGAAAAATTTATGATGGAAAAGGTCTTCTTTTAGGTCAAAATAGCCCATTTGCTAATATTCCTATATTAGGCGCAATTTTGTAAATTAAAAAGAATGAATGTGTATAAATTTGGAAATAAACCTAAAATGGTTCAACCAAAAACTATTTTTTGGAACCCTGTAGAACTTAAATATCCAGCTAAAAAAGTTAATCCTGTTACTTGGGATGTTTTTACTCAACAACCTTTAATATTAAAAGGTGGTGAAACTAAAACTATTGCTTTAGGTTTTGGTTTTATGATGAGTAAGGGTGTCGTTTTAATTTCTCTATCTTATGCTCTAAAAGCTAAACAAATAAGTATAACAAATGAGGTAGTGTTGGAGGAAACCCCAGATGTGGTTACCACAATTACAAACAACTCAAGTAAGCTAGTAAGAATTAATGAAAATGAATTTTTATGTCGTCTTTACTATTCTATTTAAAAAAATAGTTGCTGTAAATAAAATGGAGCTAAGAGAAAAGATATATCCTGAATTACCAGAAGCACGAAATATACCAAATGCACCTTCATTAGAACCAGTAATAGGAGTAGAAGATAATGGTCAATCTTTTAGGTTGCAAAAAATATCTCAGGTACAAACATTTCTTGAAAATGAAGTTAAGGTTAGAGAACAGTTAAGTAAAAAATATTTAAAGATTAGTAAGGGTACCGATAATGTTGAAACAGGATTAACAACTATAGCATTAGGAGCCGGAGCAGGAGGTATCGCTTTACTATCAACTGTGGTTGCGATACCAGCAACAATAGCTTTAGAGGCTTGTGCATTAGGTGTTGGTTTAGCTGCTATAATTGGAAAATTTGTAGTTAGAAGAACCAGAACAAAGTCAGAAAAACATCTCCAGATAAAAATGTTAGCTGAGGCAAAGTTGAATACGTTATTTACTCATATTTCTAAAGCTATTAGTGACAACAAAGTAGATCATTCTGAATTTACTTTGATTATGGAAGAACTTGAAAAATATAAAAGGATGAAGGAAGATATAAGAGTTAAGTCAAGGAAAAAAAGCAAGCTAGAGGAACAGGAGAGTTTAATAGAGAAGGGGAAACAGGAAGCACGGGAGGAATTCCGCAGACTAGTAGAAAGAAACAATGGAACCCATTAAAGCTAAAACTAAAACCACCTAAGTTTAAATGTTCTTGCGCTTGTGAGATAGGTAATACTGATTAAAAAAATAAGATAAAAAATTTTTTTACTTAAAAAAATATGTCATTTTTAAAGATAAAAGACCCTGTGAAAAGAGACCAAATTGTAAAAGAATATCTTGCAACAAAGAAAAGAATTCGTGATAGTCAGCTTGCAGAGAAAACAGGTGAAATTGAATTACAAACAGGCCTTTCAAAGTTTTTTAAACCTATTACAGAAACACAAAAAGAAGCAGCAACAAAAATTACAGAAACACAAAAAGATACAACAAAGAAAATTACAAAAAGGTTAAAACCTATTAAAGAGGGGATTGAAAAATTACCTAAAGAGTTTCCTCAACAAATAGGTTATCCTTTGAGCACAGCTCCTCCTAGTTATAGGTCAGCAAGCCCTTCACTAACAATTCCTGAAAGTCTAGGAGAAGAAGCTAGCTTCATACCATCAACAGAAGAAAAAAGAGAAGAACAAGAGAAAATAGATATTGAGATTTTAGCTAATCCTGATAATGTATTCGGTATTCGTAAAACAACTAAAGGAATGTATATGGGTAATAAACCAGTTGAAATTTCTAAAGGAAAAATTATTATTGATGGTAAACACAGTTTTCATCTAACGAAAGGGTTAAAAAATCTTATTTTTTATAGAGGACATAACCCTTACTCTTATACAGCAAATGATTTTTCATCATATGGTAAAATTTTAAAATTAACTGGTGCTATGCATAACAACAATGACCCGAATAATCCAAATTTTAAAAGACATAGAAAAGGAGATATAGATGAAAGCTTAATGGAAAAAGCTTATATTATTAAAGAAGATATTTGGGAACCATATAAATTAACCTTTGGAAAAGGAATTACCATTATCCCATCTAACCCCAACGCGCTATTAGAAAGATTAGACCTCTTGATGGCAAGTAAAGAAGCTGGTAATACAGTTGTAAGAAATGAGCTTGTAAGTATTTGTGATGAATTAAAAAGACAACGTGTATTAAATTCAAAGCATTATAAAAAATTAATGTCTATACTATAAAATGATTACATCACAAAAGAGACGATTTAAAAGAAATTATGCTTATGGTGGTGCAGGGATATTTGATACCTTAACTAATTTTCTTACAAGGTTTTTTACAAGCAGCGCAGCTAAACAAATTGCATCTTCAGCAGTTGATGTTGGTAAGAGCGTAGCTAAGGAAGGAGCAAAGAAAGCGTTAGAGGTTGGAAAGAGTGCCGCGGTTGATGCAGGTAAAAAGTTAGTTCAAAAGGCTTTAACACCAAAATCTAAAAAGATTTTAGAAAAATATACTCAAAAGCCTACTACAACAACTCAACCTGCAACGCAAAATATTAATACCTTAATAGATGGTAGTGCCATTGCTATACAAGATTTAGTTAAGAAATTAAATAGTAGGGGTTCCGGAGTTAAAGTATTATGAAAAATAAATTTAAGTTAAGCAAATTATTACATTAAATAAAAAAAGAATGTCAAATCTTAAATTTAAAATAACAAAATATGAAAAATACAATACTAAAAGGGTTGGTATCCTTTTTGCTAACTTTAAGATAAATGAAGATTGTGAAATTTTAGAGACTACTAATACAAGTTATGATTATAAAAAGGTTGTTTTAAAATTATCACCTGAAAAAGCTGATATCATTAAGGAATTTGAAGAAAATGTAAATCAATATTTAGAAGAAAATGATATACCTAAGATAACCATTCTTTACGGAAATAGAATTTATCCTAAAATGAGAAAAAAGCTTTCTGCAGAAAAACTTAAAAATATTAAACTTAAGGGTGTTTTTGTAAATGATGAAAACAAATCATTCCCTCAACTATGGCTAGAATATTAAAAAACAAAACTCAATTATAATTTTGACTTAAAAATTATAATTGCATATAATAAAATGGATATTTTAAACATTAAAGCGTCGATTTTAAAAGATGATAGTATTGATGAATATGAATATCATGAGTATGACCCTATTACAGGAACCAATCTTAACAACTCTGGAGGGGATATTAGGATTAATATTGAAACTCAAGATATTTTTTATCATCCTTCAGAGTCATATTTACAAATTATAGGTGAATTAGTAAAAAATGATGGTACCGTTTATGGTGCAGCTAATGAGGCAACCTTAACAAATAATGGACTGATGTATCTGTTTAAAAATATCAGATATCAACTAAGTGGACAAGAGATAGAAAGCATTAATTACCCTGGTCAGACTACAACAATGCTTGGACTTTTAAAGTACCCAGATGACTTTGCTAAATCACAAGGGTTAAACCAACTGTGGTATAAGGATACAGGAGTCAATGCAGCTAGTGCTACTAATTCTGGTTTTTCAGTAAGAAGACAGTATATTTTTAGTTCAAATCCAGTTGGAACATTTAGTTTTAGGATACCTTTGAAACATATATTCGGTTTTTGTGAAGATTACAACAAAGTTTTATATGGTATGAAACAAACTTTAACCTTAACAAGAAATGATGACAATGACGCAATTTTTAGAGCTGGTGGTGCCGATGCTGGTAGAGTTAATTTACTGAAGGTATCTTGGTTTATGCCTCATGTAGAGCCGGAAGATGGTAATAGGATGGAACTTTATAAATTTATCGAGAAAAAAGAAAAATTTCCAGTTGGATATAGAATGATACAAAGCGACAGTATTGCGGTTCCACAGGCAGCAACAGGTTTTACTTGGAGGCTATCAGCTAAATCATCTCCTGAGGTGCCACGTTTTTTAATTGTTGGTTTTCAAACTGGTAAAAGTGGTGACCAAGAACAAAACCCAGCTATATTTGACAACTTAAATGTTAAAAATATTTATGTAATGTTAGGTTCAAAAAAATATCCAGCATATGATTATGATATAAATTTTCCTGCTAATCAAATTAGTAGAATATATAGTGAAGCTGCTTTGTTTAGAAAAAAGTTTTTTAACATGGATGAATTGGTATCAAACCCTAATATTACTCCTTCAGACTATAAAAATCTTTTTCCTTTGTTTGTGTTTGATGTATCAAAGCAAAGTGAAAGGTTAAAGTATTCTGTAACTGATATTCATATTAAAACAACATTTACTAATAACCCTCCTGCAAATACTGAAGCATTTGCGGTTTTACTTAGTGACAGGATGATTAACTTTCAGAGTGATGGGAATAAGATGAGTGTAGTATATTAAGTAAATTTTTACTTAAATAAAATAATATGAAAAAGATTGCTGATTTTAAAAAGATATTAACAGATAATAACATTAAGTGGTATTCCTACTGGAACAAAAAAAAATATATTGATGTTTTAAAGGAGCATGGATTGTATCCTGAAGAAGTTATACCACTTAAAAAAGTACCTAATTATGATAGGCTAAAGGATATTGGTAAAAATCCTAAAACGGTAATATTAAAGGATGTTGAAACAGAAGAAGAAACAACATTTCCATCAATTTACAAAGCTAGTAAGTTTATTGACCGTTGCCCTCAAATGATTGAAAACTGGAATGGTAGGGTGTGGAATGGTAAATATAGAATTGATATTCAATAATTTTATTATTTTAAAAAAAATAATAAAATTTGACTTAAGGATTATATTTATAATATAAAAAAAATTATGGATATCAATTATGATAATTATACTGTAAATGGATTAAAGGCTTTAGCAAGAAATAGAGGATTAAGGGGTTATTCACGTTTAAGACGACAAGAATTAATTCAGTTTTTAAATTTGGGGGGTAATCCTATATTAGATACAAGAGTAGAAAATATAAATGCTCCAATATTGCAACCAACGGTTGCTCAACCATTACCATCAACAAGACAAAGAGCAACTACTCCGTCAACTACTTCAGTTAATGATTTGTTAAGAAGTTTAGAAAATGTTAGAGTGGAACAACCTAGTATATCACCTGAACTTAATGCTTTAAAAAAGAAGATAAAAAGTATATTTAATAAATTGGATAAAATAAAAGTAATAATAAATAGATCTGCCTTAAAAAATTATGCAACTGAACATAAAATAGAAGGAATACCTGTTGATACACCACAAGAGTTTTTGGAGTTAGTTCAACCAACAATCGTAAAACTTTTAAGCAGCATGCGTGGGTTTAAAGTAAAATTAAATCTTCAATGTTTAATGAAAAGAGGAGAAGGTGAAAATGAAAAAAGAGTAGAAGCAAATTTTTCTTCTTCTTCTGAAGATGGTTATGAGATTATTTTAAAAGGAACCGATATAACAGAAGTATACTTAAAAATGATTGAAAGAATTTTAGAAAATTTTGTTAATTTTTTAATGAAGGGTAGCGGGTGGGAATTTGATAGTGTGATTCATTTAAAATTACATAGTGTTATTTATGAACCATTAAGAGCAGGTGGATGGTTACCTTTACCTGATTGGATTAAAAATAAAAAGGCATGTATTAATATGAAAAGTGAGAATGATGAATGTTTTACAGATTGTATTTTAAGACATTTAAACCCAACAAATAATCACCCTGAAAAAGTTAATAGCAATTTAAAATCTAAAAAAAATAGTTTAAATATGAAAGGAATTAAATATCCTGTTTCTTTACTTGATATAGATAAGTTTGAAAGGCAAAATCCAACAATTAGCGTTAATGTTTTTGGGATAGTAGAAGGTAAGGAAAAAATCAAACGTATTAGAGCTATAAAAAGTTTAAAAGAAAATCATGTAAATTTGTTATATATTGAAGATGAAGAAGAAAAAAAATCTCATTATGTTTTAATAAAAGATGGAAAATTTAAGGCTTTAATGAGAACACAAGTAAGTGATAATAGTAATATAAGGTATTGTATGCTTTGTATGAACCATTTTGGAAGTGAAAAACTTTTAGAAAAGCATATGGAGCGTTGTGAAGATCATGATGGAGTTGATATAATAATGCCTAAGTTTGATCCTAAAAACCCTGAAGAAATTTTAATAAAGTTTGAAAACTATTGTAGAAAAATTATGGTGCCTTTTATTGTAATTGCTGATTTTGAATGTATATTACAAAAAATAAAAGCAGAAACACAAGAAAGTAATACTATTGAAACACAAAAGCATATACCTGTCAGTTATAATTATTTAATTTGTAGTTTTGATAGAAAAGTTTTAAAACCAGTATTAAGAGGACATGTTGGTAAAGATAGCGAAAAACATTTTATAGATACTTTAACTAAGGATAGTAAAGAACTTTATAATAAATTTTATAAAAACCCGGTAGAAATGGAAAAATTAACTGAAGATAAAGTTAGAAAACATAAAAATGAAGTAAAATGTTGGATATGTGGTGGTGAATTTACGCATAAAAATTATAAAGTAAGAGATCATTGTCATTTTACTGGTAATTATAGAGGAGCCGCACATAATGAATGTAATCTTAAGGCAAAAGTTCCAGATTTTATACCTGTTATCTTTCATAATTTATCTGGTTATGATGCACATATTTTTATTAAGTATCTTGGTAAAACTAATGGTAGAATTGATTGTTTACCTAACACAGAAGAAAAATATATTAGTTTTACAAAACATCTTATGGTAGGAAATAAACATTTAAAATTAAGATTTCTCGATAGTTTTAAGTTTTTATCAAGCAGTTTAGATAAAATTGTAGAGAATTTAAAAAATGATGATTTAAAAAATTTAAAGTATTATTTAGAAAAACATCGTGGTGGATATGCAGAAGAAAAATTAAAATTGTTAAGTAGAAAGGGTATCTTTCCTTATGAATGGTTTGATAGTTTTGAAAAATTAGAAGAAACACAACTACCACCTATAGAAGAATTTTATTCAAGCTTAAATGGAGAAGGAATTTCAGAAGAAGATCTGACACATGCGTTAAAAGTTTGGGATGTTTTTGAATGTAAAAATATTAAGGATTATTTACAACTATACAATGAAACAGATGTTGTACTTTTAGCTGATGTTATGGAAAACTTTAGATTTTCTATGCATAAAGAATTTGACTTAGATCCTGCTTGGTATTATACTTTACCTGGATTTGGATGGGATGCTATGCTAAAGGTAACCGAAATAAAATTAGAAAAACTTACTGATGTTAATATGCTTAACTTTTTTGAAGCATCTAAAAGGGGTGGTGTTTGTATGACTAGTATTAGATTTGCAGAGGCAAACAATAAGTATATGGGTGGTGAGTATGATTCAAGTAAACCTAGTAAATTTATGTTTTATATTGATAAAAACAGTCTTTATCCTTGGGCTATGAGTAAGCCTTTACCTGTAGATGGTTTTAAATGGATGACTGAAGAAGAATTGAATAACTGGGAAAAATATCCGTGTACCCTGGAGGTTGATTTGGAGTATCCTAAAGATTTACATGATTTACATAATGAAATGCCTTTAGCAGCAGAAAAATTAAAAGTAAGTAAAGTAGAAAAGTTAATACCAAACTTAGATGATAAAGAAAAATATTTACTTCATTATGAAGCTTTAAAGACTTATCAGAGATTAGGATTAAAAATTAAAAAAATACATAGAGGAATAAAATATCAAGAAAGTACCGCTATTAAAAAATATGTTGATAAGTGTGTAAAATTAAGAACGCAAGCAAAGAAGGATAAAAATAAATTTTTAGATAATTTATGGAAGTTAGCTATGAATTCTGTTTTTGGTAAAACCATGGAAAATATAAGAAATAGAGTAAACATAGAATTAGTTAATGGTGAAAATAGTGAACGTTTTAAAAAGTTAACAGCAAAACATAACTTTCATAATCATACTATATTTGATGAAAATTTGGTTGCTGTTCATATGAAAAAAACATGGATTAAATATGATAAACCAATTTATTTAGGAGTAAGCATACTTGATATTAGCAAAACAACTATGTTAGAAGATTATTATAACTATTTTAAAAATAAATTTGGTGAAGATAAAGTATTTATGTGCTATACTGATACTGATAGTTTTGTTTTAACAATAGAAACTGAAGATTTGTATGAAGATTTAAAAGAGGATGCTAATGATTTGTTTGACTTTAGTAATTATCCGCCTAATCACCCATTGTTTAGTGAAAAAAATAGAAATGTGCTAGGTTTGTTTAAGGATGAAATGGAGGGAGATCTTTTAACTGGATTTGTAAGTCCTGGAGCAAAAACTTATGCTATGAAAAAATTTATCTTAAGAAAAGATAAAAATGGTAATGCTTTAACCGATGAAGATGGTATGTGGATTTATGATAAACCTGTTAAAAAAGATAAAGATGGTAATATGGTATATAATGAAAAAACAGAAACTAAAAAATGTAAAGGAGTTAAAAAGTCTGTAATTAAAAATGAGTTAAGATTTAAAACTTATAAAGATTGTTTGGATACTGAAAAAGATTTTTGTGTAAGTATGGGAGGAATAAAAAGTAAACATCACGAATTAACAACTATAAAAATGAATAAAGTAGCATTAAGCTTTGAAGATGATAAAAAAGGGTTAATACTGAGGGATGGAAGTTATAGAACTTTATCAAGGGGCCATTATAGCTTACAAGGATTAACTGAAGAAGAAAGAAAAATGTATGAAGCACAGGGGGCAAGACCAAAAATATATTAACAATTTTTATTTGTTGTATTGTAACAAATAAAATTTTTTTTTATTCTTGTAAAAAAATATTTTTTTTATAAAGTTTATTTTTTACATCTTGTTTTACAATTTCAATATAATCCATCATAATTTTATTTATTTTTTTTTTCTGCTTGTTCTGGTGTAAGTGATAAAAAATCTTCTTTCCCATCTTCTAAAAATTTTTCTTTTACTTCTTCTTTAAATAAGTCTTTATAATAATTATTCATTTGGTGTTTAAGTGGCAATGTAATTAATTCTATATCACGCTCATGTTTATAATAAATCCTATCTAAAAATGATTGCTCATAAAGCAAAATAAACCTTCTATCTCTTTCTTTCATTTCCCTAATTATAAAATGTTTATATTTCAATGTAAATTTTTTTTCTTTTTCATATTTTCCATCTCTTACCCAACTTGTTCCATTAAATACCCATTTTTCATTTCCTTCTTTCCAACTTTCATTTTCACCTACAAATCCTGCTGGTACCTCATTACTAAAACCATCTTTTACATAAATACTATAATAAATTTCTTCAACTTCACTATGCGCAAAATCCCTATCTTCACCAGTATTTTTTATTATTTCTTTATCACGTGAACTAATCATTTTTTTTTATATAATGTAATATATTTTTTAAATAAAACATTTTTTTTTTTTTTTTTTTTTTTCTTCATCATCTTAACCCACCCACTAACTCATAAACCCGTTAGCCATTGCGTCATGCGTTGGTTGATGGGGTGGAAAAAAGGTTAAGCAATTGTTTGATGTAAGGGTTTGTCTGGCTGATGGGTTAGTTGGTTAACTGATGCGTTGGTTAGCTGATGAGCTGGTTAGCTTAATATTTCAAAAATTTTTTTAATTTTTAAAAATTTGATTTAAGTAAAAAATGTTTATAAAAAAGGTTAGCCATTTTGTTTGCTGACCTTCATCAGATTGACTTGTTAACCCATTTTTATTTTAATTTTATGAGCATGTTAATGTTTCATAAAATTGTTATATTGTTTAATGACTAGCTATAATCTTAAGGACGGGTTGATTGGATAAGGTTAGCCATAAACTTAAGGATGGGTTGATTGGATAAGGGCTAGCCATAAACTTAAGGGTGGGTTGATTGGATAAGGGCTAGCCATATGCTTAATCATGGTTGGATTGCATAAATTTACACAGTGTGCTTAAGCGTGGTTGATTTTGATAAACGATAATAAATGCATAATTGCATGCGCAACTTAAAATTGTTGGTTAATTTAAGCATGGATTGTTTTGTTAAAGCAAACGCGTAGCATAATGGGATTGGCCCAGATCGGGTAATATCATATCTACTGCCCGCTGCCCGGATCTCAATCCTAATGATTTTTTTTTTTTTTTTTTTTTTCTTTCTTTCTTTGGGGCTTTTCTGAAGTGGTTAGTGTACAAACCAAAGCCAACACACACAGAGGAGCATCAAGAGTAACGACATAACAGTATGGACACTTGTTGCCATGTAATAAACAGTTCTAAAGAGCGAGTGCGAGAAGGCAAGCTTCATAAGGGCAGACATCTTGATAACGCCGTAAACTACTGATTTAACGCCATAGACAAAATGTGGTAATTGTAGTAAATTGACATTTTTTTCTTTAAAGTATACGAGTGTAAATCTTAAAAGTAGTTGAGCAATACATAAATGAAGTATTATAGATCTATATCATATAGTCAACATAAATTGGCAATTGACATGTGAGAAATATGAAGGCGACTATGAGACCCCTATGTATAATATGCACAATACATAAATGAAGCATTATGAAACAAATTTGCAACAGACCTCTTGGAAAAACTATCCCAATGTAATAAGTTCAACATAAATTGATGGTTAACGCACGAGTGAGTAACACAGGTTGTCACAAATTGAGGAGCTAAAACGAGGTAGTGAAAGACTGAGGAGCTTAATCAAATTTGCAGCAGACAGCATTGAAAATATCCGTATGTAATTCGATTGGCGTAAATGAGACAGAATTTGTCGCAAATGGAAAAGTTGCTCACAGCGAACAAATTCTCCATTCCATTTAGGGGGTAGTTAATTGCACAAGGAAAAAAACAAGTCGTCTGCTGCATACAGTTGACCAATAAAATAAAAATTAAATTCCGTAGCAGTTGGAGAAGTCCCACACCACGGGCAATATCTACAGCTGTCGCAATGTTTCTATGTATGTCAATGATGTGAGAAAGCAAGCCAGTTTTGCTAAGGTAGTTACGAACAAAATTTTCGTAAGTTTTTACGTAACTCTAAAGCAATTGCGTAAGTGCGTTTTACTAAAAAGTTCGTAACTGATTCGAGCGTAAGTTTTTGCGTAACTTTACGAACAAAAAAAAAAAGAAACCCTGTCTTAACTTTAGCGTAAGTGTTGCCGATTTCAGAGGGGTTCGATCTAGTTAGAATAATTAAGCGAGAAACAATTGGAATAAAAATGCAGATTGGCAAAGTACACAATTCGGTTGAATAAGATCATCCCGGATGACATCTAACTCTAAACAAGAAGGTGATTTATACAGCTTGTGAAAACTGTTTTCTCACTCCTGCATGAAGGTCACGGCACGCTTTTGCGAGTGTTTTATGTGTTTCGCAAGTACTAGGTTAGAGCCCAACAATGCCTTACGAAAGAAAAAAGTCATGTTAACAGTGATTCTACTGAAGATCGAACCCAGGGTCTGTCAATTAAAAAAGGAATCCAACAATACATGAGCACCGAGCCTCGGACGACCCTGCCGATTTTGCTATTCAACAATTATATCATTTTGTAAGACAACAAACAATATTTTTTATGTTACATCTATACCCTGTTGCCTTAAATCAACAAGACCAAGTGAGCCGTGGATTAACCCTTAGGCGTAACTCAAGGACCTTTGGCGGACAGTCTAGATCAAGATCATGGCCCCGTTTTACCAAAATTTACCTAAGTTTTTTCGTAAGTTTTCACTTACGCAAAAGTTACGAAATTCCTAAGTGCGTTTTACAAAGCTTCTTCATCTTCATCTTCAAAGAGACGAAATAAAATCTGTTAAGAATCTATGTAAAAATCGACCAGATGCAATACAAACAATAGTTGAAGATATTACAGCTTCATCCGTGTCAATAAAAAATGAACTATCAAATGTATCAGCTACAATACAAAAACGTCTACAGTCAATTTCAGACCGTTTAGTGCAACACAATAAAGACAAGGTAAACAGCACAAGTACAAGAACGCCATTGTCGAATGAAACACATATAGAAAAGGAGAATGAGCCTGCACGTGAAAATATTATCAAATATCCAGGCAAGGCTATGTCTAAAGAGTCATCTGCCCAAGAATGTCCCAAACCCACCAAAGAGAAAGTTCTCCTTATTGGTAGCTCTATTTTACAACGGGTAAATAAGAGGGGCTTAGCCCGAAATGTCGATGTCAAAACGAATCGTGGGGCACGAATTACGAACATCATGAGAAGGCCAGAACATATGTATATTTCACCATACCGTGCCATCATAATTCAGGCCGGCGGAAATGATTTCGCTTCGGGGAGAAATGAAGAAGCTGCCGAAAACGATTATGTAAATGTCATAAAATACATTAAAGCTCAATCTCCCGATATAAAGGTATACATATTGGAAATTACCTCGAGAAGAGATGCGAACGTAACAGAAATGAACAGTTACATTGATTTCTTATGCAAGGACAATGAAGCTGTCTGTATTCCGGTCAGTAAAAGATTGAAACTGAATACATTTTTATACTAAAGATCAAATTCATTTGTCGGACAGAGGAACAGCCATTCTGCTTAAAACATACAATTAATACATAACAATACTTAAAAAAGATTCTGGACACAAAAAATATAATCAGAGGCTATGTTGCTTTTATTGTGGACAGAGAGGTCATAGAATAGAACATTGCAGACAAAAAGGAATAGTATAATGTACACAACGGACAGAAGAAATAATGAAGTTTCATATCGCCGCTGTATGAAATGTGGCATGAACAACCATTTTACAATGGAATGTAGAAGAATTAACTTACATTAGGAAATCTCAGACAGATACACACCTATTACTCTAAAAAACAGATTCGAAACTTTAAAAAGAATATGTTCATGTTGTCAATAATGCCCATGTAAATGCATACAGGTAAACACTAAAATTACGAAATCACCAACACGTCACGATTCTAATACAAAGCCGTCTAACGATGAAACTAAAAATTCCAAGCTTCCGAACTGTAACGAATACCATCTCAATAAGTCATATAGTAAGTTGGAGCAGCCTATAAAATTTCGACAAAGAGGGCTGCATATTGTTCATTTGGATGTTCAACACCTTCTCCAGAAATTTGACGAAATTAAATACATATTATCCACCAGTGCGATAGACATATTTGGAGCGTGTGAAACCTATTTTAATGGATCATTGGTTGACTTTAATCTCAACCTTCCCGTTTTTACTTAAATAAGAAAGGACAAGAAACATAAAAAAGGAGGAAGAATTTTAGTTTACCTAAATAGCCATGTCTAATTCAAGCATAGACCTGATTTAGAATCGGACGATTTAGAATCCGTATGGATTGAAATTTGTCACAAAAATGCGAAATCCTTTCTAGTATGCTTTGTTTATCGTCCGCCGAATTCAAATAAAGAGTGGATCTCCAATTTTGATGCACAAATAAAGAAAGCTGAGGAGCTACACACTGAATATCACATACTCGGCGATTTTAATTTCAATTTCTTGACAGATAAAACAAGCTTTGAATGTAAAGAATGGTCAAAATTTGTTTTAAATACGGTCTCTCGCAAATGGCTAATAAACCTACACGATCGTCAAGAAAATCTTCTACGATTATCGACCATGTCTATATAGTCGATATGATAGACTAAGTGAAATATTTGTTTCTTCTCTGTCCCTAAGTGACCATTTTCCGGTTTGCATGACGTGAAAAATAAGAAATCGACGAGATAAGAGAAACATTCATTCAGTCTTGAAGTATAGAAGTTTTAAAAAGTTTAATCTATCTGAATTTCAGAATGATTTGAGTGCTTCAGAACTTCATCTTATCGAAACTGAGTACGACCCAGATCGCGCAATGGTGTCATTTTACGATACTCTAAATAAAGTCTTGTCTAAACATGCCCCAATAAAATGTAAACGTATTAAGAGTAATCATCTTCCCCAATGGCTTAATGCTGAAGTGAAACAAGCGATGAATGAACGAGATCGATTTCACAAGTTGAAAGATTGGGATAACTATAAAAAGATGAGAAATAATTTGTATTGGAGTTTAACGCCATTTTAACAGCTCAGGTCATATCATGGCGGTCAGTGACGCATCCATGTGTTTCCTGGCTTTCTCACACCAGTACTGACACAACTTTCTTTCCAAAGCCAGTGACTACTTTTTTCACATGCATCAGAGGTAAGAGGCGAAAAATCGCTGGAAGGAAAGTTTGCCTCAACTGGGTATCGAACTCACAACCACCAGGTCACGAGTCACTGATACGCTCACCACTGAGCTACCCGGGCGGGCAGATGATGAGAAATAAAGCACTGCACCTAATTCGTAAAAATAAGAAGGATTATTATAATAAAACTATCAAGAAAGGCGCAAATAGTAAAGATCTATGGAGAAATTTAAGAAAAGTACAAAACAATGATAATTCAGATAATGAACTAGCTGTCCTACCTTCAAAAATGGTATTTAACGGGGAAAACTTCGAAGGAAAGCATCAAATTCTTAACTCATTTAATGATCATTTTATTAATATAGCTAATATTGTAACAAAATCAAAATTTAAAAAGAGTACATTTTCATATTTACATTCACATTTACGTAATGTATTAAAAAACCAAGTTTTTGAAATAAAATTTATTACACCTTTTGAGGTTTTTCAAATGATTAAGAAACTGGATACAAATAAAGCTACAGGGATTGATGGAATTGGTGCAAATCTTCTGAAACACTGTGGCGATCATATAGTATTACTAATAACTTCTATCATAAATAACAGCATCGTGAAAGGTGTTTTTGCAATTGCATTAAAAAAGGCTTATGTGCTCCCTCTACATAAAGGGTTCGACAAGGAAGATCCAAACAACTATCGACCAATATCCATTTTGCCACCTGTATCAAAGATTTTTGAACGCCATTTGTATAATCAGTTACTATCCTTTCCAAATGAATTGGATATATTAGCTAAGCATCATTCAGGGTTTAGAGAAAGACACTCGTGTCAGACCGCACTTATTCGAGTGATTGATGGATGGCTTAAGGAAATCGATTCAGGGAAAATTATTGGTTCAGTTTTTGTTGATCTTAAGAGAGCATTTGATTTAGTTGACCATGAAATTTTGTTACACAAGCCGAGACTGCACCAGTTTTCTGAAAGGGCCTTGGCACTTTTCAAATCCTTCTTGAATGACAGAAAACAGTATATTAAACATAATGATGTACTTTCTTCTCCACGAATTCTAACCAGCGGGGTCCCTCAGGATTCTATTTTGGGACCCTTACTTTTTTTAATTTACAGAAATGACATAAGCTTGCACACTGATACCTCAAATTTAGAATTTGCGGATGATTCAACATTACATACATCCGGAACAAACCTTATAGAAAGAAATACAAGCTAATCTCCAGAATAGCCTAGAATCTATACTGAGATCGTGTATTGTTAACAATATGCTTGTAAACCTAAATAAAACAAAATGCATGCTTATTGGACCAAAATATAGGTTAAAATCTATTAACTTAGAATTAAATGTTAATAACTTTCGTATTGAAAAAAATGAATCTTATAAAATATTAGGTGTATATGTTGATAAACATTTGTCATGGAATTTTCATATTGCTAAAACCGTTTCTAAGATAAACAGTATGATAACATTGCTAAAAAGAATTTCCATGTATCTCACATTTGAAATGAAACAATTATTTTACAACTCTTACATACTCCAAATCTTTGACTACTGTTGTACATTTTGGTGAAAGAACACCAAATGTAAATCATCTAAGCTAACCGTCCTCCAGAAAAGAGCCGCTCGCATTATACTAGGGATTACCCCAAGAGCACCGTCCAAGGAACTTTTTTCTCAACTTAACTGGTTAATTTACGATAATAGATGTAACTATCACACCGGCATTTTAATCTACAGATGCCGTAATGACCTATCGCCTAGATGTATGAGCGACATTATTTCGTTTTCGAGTAACACAAATTACAATTTACGGTAATCTGCTCGCAGTGACATCATAAACTCGAGTTCAGTACATCGTACAAGAAACGAGCATTCTCGTATTTTAGCATGGATGTGTGGAATGAAGTTCCTACTTCCACCAGAGATGCGAAATCATTACATATCTTAAAAAAAACAGTGAAAACAACATTTATTAAACTTGCAATCCTCATTCTCGTTAGGAAATTATACAACTTATTGCACAGTATAGAAACGTGTGTCTGTCCGTAGATTTCAGATTCCATCATTATTTTGCCATTAATTCATCTTCTTCATTTTCAAACACCACAATCATAAGTATCAGACATCAATATCACCATTTATTTTTGATATTATCACTATTATTATTATTCCATTCATTTTGAAGGCAACATTGTAAAAAAGACTTGAAATATGTCTTAATGTTTTAACCTTCACAAAATAAAGATATTATTATTATCAGTAGTAATATAGACTTCACAGAACGTGCAATCTGATCGGAATCAACACTCTCCGATAAGGAAATACCCCCCCCCCCCCAAAAAAAAAGAGAAAAAAAAAAAAAAAAAAAAAACATTTGGGAGTTTACTATCGGCTTAAAAGCTTCATTTACTTTTTTAGCAGGATGAGGGTTAAAGAAAGGACTAGCGATGCAGATGGTCATTTGTATTCTGGAATTCTCTTCACGTACTTACAGGAGATATATCGCTAGAAATATACAGAACACATTTAGATAGATAGATTGATAGATTGATTTATAGTACCATTGATTGAACGGTGTTTTGCAGCGCTTCAACATCATTTCAGTCATATCATACCCACGTATGTCCTGGGTTTCACCAGTACTAGGCTAGGACTCTGAAATGTCTTACCCAAGGACGCTCATTCGGAAGACACAGTGCTTCGAGTGAGGATCGAACTCGGAGATTCCAGGCTACGAGCTCTACAGTCTACCACTAAGCCACGCAGCCAAGAACCTGAACATATTTGGAAAAGTACTCTATAAATTAATGCCTACTCTCCCATCCATTTCTTCAGTATATATTGTCTAATGTAACCTTTGTTCCATACTGACATGTGAAATATATATTTACACTATATTACAATGTCAATACACTATCAGATCACCTAAAGCCTTCGATTGGTAACTGAGAACGTGCAATCCGATCATTGATCAACTCTGTCCGATTTTGCAAGATTTCTTCGTCTGGAAGGACTTTAAACTCGCAATATTCGGGTTTTCAAGCTCGTTATAGTCGGGGTTTTGCTACTTTAATTTTCAAAAGAAAATTTAGTATATCGCGCAGTCTAATGGTAAAAATCGGTGATCATCAGGTTATTTCTTTGTCAGCAATGTAATTAGCCACAATCAAAAACGTGGTTCAAGTAAATCAGACCTGAATGTAGACTCTATACTTCAACTGACAAATTTTAGGCTCTCCCAAAGTGAAAGCATCAGCAGGTGATAAATCAGTGGAAGAAATGAACTGGCGTTCTTTGATAGGGTAGAAAACATTGTGGTAAAAGTAAAAATGTTGGCTACTAGCATTATTTCTTACTTTCCCCACAATGTTTTCAAAAGGTCTCTAAAAAAATCATGTCGTAACATTTGCGTAAGTGTTGCGCACATCAGAGGGGTTCGAAGTAGTTAGGGTAATTAAGCGAGAAACAATTTACATAGGAATATGGATTGGCAAAGTACAGAATTTGGTTGAATAAGATCGGCCTGGATGACGTATATCTCTAAATAAGGCTTTTTATGCAAGTTTTTTTTTTTTTGTTAAGTTACAAAAAAAAAAACCGCCCGAATCAGTTACGAACTTCCTCAGTAAAATGCCCTTACCCATTTTCTTCAGAGTTACGTAAAAGCTTACGAAAATTTGTTCGTAACTATCTAAGAAAAGTGGGTCCAAGCGCCCCGTTTTATTAACATTTAAGTAAGTTTTTTCTCTTTTTCGAAAGTATTCACTTACGCAAAAGTTACGAAATTCTTAAGTGCGTTTTACAAAGCTTGCGTAAGTACTTTCGTAAACTTTTTCTAACTCTCCAAATGGAGGTACATGTACATAAATCAGACATTCTGATTTCTCGCTGGCGTTGCTAGGATAGGAATTTTATCTATCTAAAGCTGAAGACACAGCAAGTGAACTGACTTGATAATGGAATAATAATATCTCTATTTCAGTAACGATATAGACGCATGTATGGAAATACTCTAAAGAAAGTCTGTTTTCCCGTCGCTTGCCTCGTCTTTCTCAAATCACTTTTTGTCCGGGGATTCTTCGCTCTTTCATTATGACGTGTAAATACTTGAGTCAGATGGCTACCATCTTTTGAATATTTATGAATTTTATTTCGAGATAGCAAGTTCTGTTGCAAATGTGACAGATGCTTTAAATTTGAAAGAGCCTAAAATTTGTCAGCGGAAAGAATAGAGTCTACATTCAGGTCTGCTTGACTTAAACTACGTTTTTGATTGCGCCTAATTACATTGCTTGCAAAGAAAAAATTAGCCGATGATCACCGAATTCAACCATTCGACTGCGCGATATACTAAAGATTTTTTTTTTTTTAAATCAAAGTTGCAAAAGCCCGACTATTGCCAGCTCAAAAACCCGAATATTGCCCGTTTAAAATTCTTCCCGAAGAAGAAATCTTGCAATATCGGCCAGAGTTGATCAAAGATCAGACTGCACGTTCTCAATTACCAATCGAAGACTAGGTGATCATGATCTAGTGTATTGAATTTGTTCGATAGTGTAAATATATATTTCACTAGCAAGTCGGTATAGGACACCGGTTACACTGGACAATATATACTGAAGAAATGTATGAGAGACTAGTCGTTAATTTATAGAGTACTTCTCCAAATAAGTTCGGGTTATCGGCTGCGTGGCTTGGTGGCAGATTGTAGAGCTCGTAGCCTGGACTGTCCGAATTCGATCCTCACTCGAAGCACTGTGTCTTTCGAGGGAGTATCCTTGGGCAAGACATTTCAGAGCCCTAGCCTAGTAGTGGTGAAACCCAGGAACATAGGTGGGTATGATATGACTGAAGTAATGGTGAATTTCTGTAAAACACCGTTCAATCAATCAATCAATCAGTCAGTCAGTCAGTCAGTCAGTCAATTAATCAATCTAAATGTGTTCTGTATACTTCTAGCGATATATCTCCTGTAAATATGTGAAGATAATTCCGGAATACAAATGACCGTCTGCATCGCTAGTCCTTTCTTTAACCCTTATCCTGCTAAACTAGTGATATTAAACTTTTAAGCCGATAGTAAAACCCCAAATTTTTTTTATTTTATTTTTCATTTTATTTTATTTATTCATTTTTTGGGGGGGAAGGGGGGAGGAGGGGGGTACTTCCTTATCGGAGAGTGTTGATATATTGTTGGATTCGTTTTTCAATTGAGAGTTCTGGGTTTGATCCTCAGTGGAATGATCATTAACGTGAGTGTTTTCTTTCGCAAGTCATTGTTGGGCTCTGACTTAGTGATGGCGAAACACATGAAGCAGTCGCAAGAGGGTGCCGTGTGTAACACAACAACTCAAGTGTAGGGTTCATGAACGGGCGTTTATTACAACAGAATGTCGGCTCAGAGGTCTGCTCGCTGTGTGCCGAAGTCTACCCTAACTCTGTCTAAACCTCTCTGTGAATTTCTCCGTCGCTCACCCCCCCCCCCCCCCCCCCCCGATTAGCAATATCGCTGGGCTTTTATAGCTCCAAGTGCATAGTTAGCAACCATACAACATGCTGTGCCAAACAAGTATTGTTGGACCATTATGCAACAACTCAAGGTATAGTTGAACGGTTTTAATTAGAGTTCTGTGATATAATGGTCAGTTGTTTGCCTCAGTTCGGTTGACGTCTGTTTACAACAGAAATCTTATTACTCAATTCTTTGGATTTGCTGGTCTTGCCTGAACAATAAAGCATCTCTGTATGATCAGAGAGGCTATAGTGTTACACGTGACCTTCATGCAACAGAGATAATAGCTTTCAAAAGCTGCATAAAACGCCTTATGTAGAGTTAGATGTCATCCAGGACAATCTTATTCAACCGAATTCTGTACTTCGCCAATCCGTATTCCTATTTGAATTGTTTCTTGCTTAATAATTCTAACTACACTACCCCAATGTTCTAACTACACCGCTCAAAAGTAGCACTTTCATTTTGTCTGAGGAGGGACGTTGCACTCAAATTTGCATGAAAAATAAAGGTAAACCATTTTAGCATATGAACATGGTTTTAGATTTCATTTAATGGCAATATTCTGTCAGTAAATAAGTAATATGTAATAAAGGGGTGTAATGACAAGTTAACAAAATTGTCAGTATCTTGTATGACCTCCGTTTGCTCGAATAACGGCTTGGCAACGTTGTCTCATAGACAGAATGAAGTTACGGACGAACCGTTGGGGAATTCTGTTCCATTCTGTTATAATTCTATCCCGAAGGACCCGAAGGACCCGAAGGGTTTCTGGCTGGTCTGCATAAATTTTCCAAACAAGCACCCCCCACACATTTTCAATTGGGTTAAGATCGGGAGATTTCGAAGGCCACGGCAAGACAGGTACCCTTTGATGTTGAAGGAGCTGCATGGTTGTTCGAGCAGTGTGAGCCGTGGCACCATCCTGCATCAACTGCATACCACGATTTCGCTGAAAAAGGGGAATAAGTATTGGTCGCAAAACTTCATTCTGGTAGCGTATCGCTGTTAAATTTCCGTCGATTATCACGGGAGGCGTCTTGGTGTGTAAAGAGACACCAGCCCATAGCATCACAGATCCGCCACCAAAGTGTTCAGTTTGAAGAATACAAGAAGCACAGTATCTCTCTCCGCGGCGTATATAAACCCGAACTCTACCATCATTACTGTAGAGTCTAAACCGTTTCTCGTCCGTGAACAAAACCCTGGCCCAGTCAGCTCTAGTAAATCGAAGATGGCGACGCGCCCAACGAAGTCTAGCCATACGGTGACGTAGTGTAAGAACGATCCCACGGTATAGTCTCCGAGATCTCAGAGGTCCAGCGCCAGCCTCCAGTAGACGTTTCCGAACTGTTTCCGAGCTGATTGGGCGACCATGGCTACCGATAGTTAAGCGTGCCGTCTCTGCTGCCGATAGCCTCCTGTTTCTCAAATGGCTGAGAATCATAAACCTGTCCTGTCTGCCGGTGGTCACCCGACGGCGAGGTCGTCTTCGGCGATCTTGTACACTTCCGGTCTGTCTAAACTTCGCCATCAGACTGGTAATTGTTCGCTTCTGTACACACATCAATCTTGCAACCTGTGAAAAATTACGCCCCAATTAACTTATTCTCTATACATGTGTGAAGATAAAAGGCTTTGTCTACGGGTTTACTCTGTAAAAGACTTTTGGTTCTTACCTCCGAGTATGACCAGCCACCCTCCACTAGACCGACGGCTCTTCCTCTTTCTTCTACAGACATACGACCCATGTTTTTTGTTTTTTCGGTAATGCCAAGCAATAGGCATTGCATTGCCTATTTAAATTCGGCGTTATCACAACAAGTTTGGATTCACGAGCCCAATTACGAATTCCATGCTAAACCATAAAAATATGGTCTTTAAACAAATTTTCATGCAAACTCGTGCATTTTTTGGACAAATTGCCAGGTAGGGAGGCATAGAAAAATGTTTCATCAAAATCAAAATGTATATAAGGAAATGCGCTCAATTTGAAAACGGTGTAGTTAGAACATTGGTCAAGTGTAGTTCGAACCCCTCTGATATCGGCAACACTTACACAAAAGTTACAGCAGGTTTTTTTTTTTTTTCGTTCGTAAAGTTACGCAAAAACTTACGCTCGAATCAGTTACGACATTTTTTAGCAAATTGCACTTCCGCAATTTCTTTAGAATTACGTAAATTTTGTTCGTAACTACCTTATTAGAACGGGCCCCCGATGTTTGTTTTCAATTCATCTGCGTTTTCAAAGTAACCCTTTTTTTCGCTCTAAGCTTCTTTCTCAAATATTTTTTAAACCTCTACCAAAGCATCATATAGTTGTTTCTATATCACTGATGATGATGGCCTGTGAAAACTTAGAAAATGCATGGAATTCAATACTTCCTGAATTACCGATATATTTCAGTTTAATCGGCTACCAAAGCATCATACAGTTGTTTCTATATCGCTGATGATGATGGCCTGTAAAAACTGTGAAAATGCACGTAACTTTTTTCCCATTCCAACAATGTTTTCTATTTCAAAAAAATGTCCATCATTTTAGAAGTATGTTATATGTTTCGTCTACAAAACATTTTTCATATACATGATGAAAAATTGTTGTCTTCTGGTGGAGGGTTATATCTGTAAAGTCTATACAGACACATGGAACAGAAATCAAATTGTGAACCAGACATGGAATTCACTACCTTCCTGAAGTATCGGTATATTTCAGTTTGTAACTTGTAAAACATCATTCTAAGGGTGTGGGTTATCAATTGAATTGAGGTTAAAGCCCCGATAGCAGTTGGAAGTACACAGTGCGGGTGTTAAAATGTATTCAAATTTTAATCGTATCATTTAAAGCTATGAAAATCATTTTCATGATGACAATCTGATATTGTATGTTTGGTCAAATGGTTGGTCGCTTGCAGAAAAATGAATTTTGAAAGTATGTTAAAAGTTGCCAGGTCGCTCTTTCTTTTGTTCACTGTTTAAACGAAATTAAAATTCATTTTTTTTTCCAGCCAAACACTTGTATACAATGACAGATTGTCATCTTCACAATGATTTCCTTACTATTAAAAGTTATGATTTATGTTCAGGCGCATTTTAACACCTACTTTGTTTACTTTTGACAGCTATTGTGCATTTAAATTCGTGAATACATTCAAGGTCCTTGTTCCAAAAGGACAAATTGTTCTTGATGAGCAGTATTTCCATTTTCCATTAGATTTTTGAAAAAAAAAAAAAAAAAAGGGTTTGCTGCAAGCACACACAAAAGACATCTGAAGGAGGTCGTAAGTTGAAGGAGAATTTTCTATCCTCCCTGAACTCCACTAGACTCATGTCATTATTGCATGTTGAAAGGTTGAGGGATGTTAATTGTTAAAGAAAGGCCACAGTACATTTATAACTTTCAATACATAATTTTTTATGTTTAGATACCTTAATTAACGTGTTATCTATAATATAAAGAAGTAAAGCTAAGAAATCTTTAGTATTTGGTAGAAATTTGATCTTGAAAGACAGCAATATTCCGTGTTAGTCGTAAGTAGCGATCTCAATGATGCCATGGTTGTATAATTTACATTAATTTCTGGAATTTTTTTGTTTCCAGTTCTCAGGATAGTTTACGATTTCAGCATTAAATCACTGCTTTGTATTGCATTGTCTTCAGACAAAAGATTAAAGTAATGACAAGTATCAAACATTCGTTGGAGTTATCTCCCTTCATTATCTTCCTATACAGATCTGAGTTAATGCAAAAGTCTGGAGACGATGTGGTTTAAAAACTTACGATCCAATTCTTGATATCGTTAAATATTCTTAAAATTGAAAAATAAATCTGTTTAAAGTTGTACAAACACATCTTCATTGATTGATGTTTTATACAACTATGGCGTCATTAAGATCATGACTCTGAGTATGGCTGGCTTTCAAGATCAAATTTCTACAAAAATACATAAACTTTTTCAGCAATACTTCAATATACGAGGTTTGTCCGTAAAGTTCGTGTACACCTACAGAATACGACCAAAAAGACGCAGATCATTCAAATAAATTACAATAGCATTATCGTCAATATGTTTTGAGTCTATGCCTAGTTTGAAAAATTGTGCGGCTGCTATTTCTAGTTACTTTTTAACGCGCCTTTTCCCGCACGCACCGAGGCATACCCGGGGCAGATTGACGACGTCAAAACGTCGTAGTGATTCAGACGTCGAGTTAGCGTCGTATCAGGTGCTGTATAAATATTGCAGGCTGTCGTAAATTTACCTTGAATCAAAGTTTTTTAAAGTACTGCCCCTTTACATCGATACACTTTTGATGTCTACTTATCCATTTGTCAAACACAGTACCGTACAACTGTCTGTCAAAGCCTCTAACCACACCCTGCACGTGCTGTTCAAGTTTATGCCGGTCTGCATGCCTCACGCCCCTAAGTTCCTTCATGAGCAGCGGAAAAGTCTCGAAATCCATCGGCGCCAGGTCTGGAGAATATGGGCTGTGTTCTAGCCTTTCGAATCCCAGAAAGTCTACACCTATCAAGGCTGATGCTGCTCGATGTGGGGGCGCATTGTCCTGATGAAGAATAATTTTCTCCAGTTCAATTTCGGGCCGCTTTCGTGTCATCGCTCTCACAAGGTCACGCCTAAAACCTAAAAATACAAATGCGCTCATACAAAACCTGAAAATACAGATGCGCTCATGCTTGCAACAATGTCTATATTTAGAAACTGCTTAAGGGCTAATAATGATAATTGTAAAAACTACATGTACAGGAAGACTAATTGACAAAAAATACCTTTGAATAGTCACTAGTATTTACAGACTGGCCTTCTGGAACTGCGTGTACCAACAGCATTCCTCGCCGGTCCATGAAGAATAAGAGCATCACTCGTTTGACAGATTTAGAGACTCTTGCTTTCAGTGGAGGGGGAGAAGATTTCCGTTTCCACACCGAGGATTCATGCTTTGTTTCAGGTTCGAATAAGTTAATCATTTTTCATCAGTCGTTACAATTCTGTCCTAAAACTCATCTCTTTCCATACGGTACCGATGCAAAAAAATCCAAAATGCGGAAACTCTTTTCCTTTTATTCTCTTTTGTGAGAATTCTGGGAATCCACCTCGCGCAAACTTTGTTCATTTTAAGTCTTTCCTTTAAAATAACATCAGTAGTGGCTTTTTCCGACGCCAAATCGGTCCACTAGTTCTCGGATACTGATTCTACCGTCCTCATCTATTGCCTCCCTCACCGAGTCAACCAATCCTGCATTGATCACTCCTGGCCGACCGGATTTTTCGTCGTCTTCTGTCGAAGTTCTGCCGGCTGAAAATCTTTTGTTGCCACTTGTAAACAATGGCTTTCCTGTAGCATCTTATAATATTTTCATAGTATAACTGGAGATTTTCCTGAAGTAGCGCACAATTTGGTGATCGTCCTTTTTTCCGCGGCGTTAAAGTCCGCCATTTTTGACAGAGATTTAATTCCGTTCATATTTGAACGGCTTTTACGTCAACATTAATACTATCCGGAAATGACGTAGACGTCATAACCATTCGCGGATTAAAATTTCATTTGGATCTGAGACTCATGAGACAAGTTATAAACAGAAATCAGCTGCAATCAAGTTTGAATGCCATTTCAAATTGCCCCGGGTGATATTACTCATAGTACTAAATGAACCCACAACTTGCTCATTTTTGACGTAACAATTCCGCAAATTTTACAAACAGAGTATTATTTATGATAAAAAAAATATAAAAACACTGAAAATATAAAAACACTAAAGATACGCCAGAATTCCCGGAGTGGGGATTGTACACGAACTTTACGGACATACCTCGTACTAAAGCAGGGGCTATTTCTCAATTTTAAACATACTTGCAGTTCGCTTAAAAAAGGAGCAGTTAAGGATGTGCTTGAGTACATGTTAAGTTCATTTGTCTGTGGGGGAAAGGGGAGGGGGCGGGGTTTATGTGCTTATTTTCATGCTTTTCCAATAAAGGTTTATGAGAAATTGTTTTGTTTTTCATTTGTTCTAAACTTGATAAGAATGTTACTGGTCTAAATTTCTTTTTCAGGTATTCTAAGCCATGCCATGATTAAAATTCCAAACTTGATAATAGGGAAATGGTATGGGTACATTAAATCGCCTCAAGACAGCATGCTAAAGGTTAGTTGTTACTATCACATCACTCTTTACCGTACAACAATATTTTACACTTGTCTAAAGTTAAAGTATTTTCAGACTACAAAATAAATGCGACTCTAAAATTTAAATTTGTTTTTGGATTTGTAGTACATCCCTTTCCCCGCCCCCCGTTTTTTTTTTTTTTTTTTTTTTGTTTTTTTTTTTTTTTTTTTTTTGTTTTTTTTTTTTTTTTTTTTTTGTTTTTTTTTTTTTTTTTTTTTTGTTTTTTTTTTTTTTTTTCTTAATATAATATTTCCCAAAGTCTTCTTTTTCACTTATATTTCGATCATGACAAAATCCCATTAACGGTAAATTTTTCCACAATGCATCTAACTGAGGGAGAAGAATTATTCTACTGTTGCTCAAATCAACATCAGACTGCTAAGAAAATACTGGCTGATTTTTAATCTAAACTGTCTGCCGTCTGGATATGAACTTATGCCAATTAGTATATTTGCAGTGAAATTCTTCTTTGACCCTTTACAAAACGATACAATTTTTAGACACCCCCGCCCCCCAACTGAAGGCATATAAATTCGATAATTTCCGTTACGCATTATACCGAGCAAGACATCACCTAATCCATTTTGTCAAACGATCGACTGAATCATGAGGTAGAATTGTCCCTTGACATGCCGAAAATTTAAAGATAACGAAAAGTTTCGACACATGAGTCATGACATGAATCGATACTTTTCGCAAATGCATTAAGCCCCCTTTTCACAGAGCATGGCTTATTAAATTCACAGAAAAAGTTTAAAAAATTTTTACTAGATGGCAAAGTTTTACATTTGTCCAAACTGACAACATTTGCACACAACAAATTTAATGTAGCTCAAATGTCCATATTGTCGTTGACTGGGAGGAAAACAATACGGGAAAAGCAGAAAATGCTGGTTACAACAATTTTTACTAGAGCCTTTTTCCTCAGGATCATTAAAACATTAGGGATCGCTTGACCATAATTGAAAACATTATATGCACATGCACATCTGTACTGTCTGATCTTGGTACACCCTCTCTGCTGCCTTAATATACACATACTTACAAATTGACAACAGACTGATAAGAGCTGAGAGAATAAGTGGTCTCTTCCATTTTTTTCAGACAGTACAGATGTGCAAAGATCTATAAATAAAGCACAAGCGTGTAACTTTGTTTCAAACTCGATTTCTTTTCAATACGTACCAGATAGAGCAAGGAGTACAATAACAACTCTTACGAACATGAAAGTTCGCAACAAATGCATAGCTCATATACAAACTGCCCCAGCTGGGATTCGAACCCGTGCGGTAAATATGCTCGGTTATTGAGGTTTAAAAGACCAATACACTAACACCTGGGTCCGTAATCACCAACAATTCTTAAGAACATTCTTTGTCTTATTCTTCAAGATTTTCTAAATGTGAAAGTAACACAACTTCTGATTGGCTAAACCAAATGGTTTAGCCAATCAGAAGTTGTGTTACTTTCACACTTAGAAAATTCTGGAGAATAAGACGAAGAATGTTCATAAGAATGGTTGGTGAATACGGACGGACCCTGAGCTAAAGAGAATTATCTCTAACGCAGTTGTCAGGTATTGATTTTATACGGGAAGATGCTTAGATTGGTTACCTCCCCTGATACAGCAAGTGTTATATGTATATCTACAACGGGGACCAGTTCAGAAGAAGCTATGCTGTAAGGAAGGAGTGATCTCCCGTAACCAAACTTTCATTGACACACTTCCAATAATAATAGATTTAACTAAATTGGTACTACTCAATTTGCATTCTTTAGACCCCTATCCTGTCATGAAAAAATGGAAGAGACCACTTATTCTCTCCGCTCTTATCAGTCTGTTGTCAATTTGTAAGTATGTGTATATTAAGGCAGCAGAGAGGGTGTACCAAGATCAGACAGTACAGATGTGCATGCTAATCTTTGTCTACACTTCTCTGTCTGCAAACTGGTCGTCACAAACAGCAGGAAGAAGTCTAATCTATCATTACTTTGAAAGTGCGACCTTTTAGAAGCCACTGCTAGTTTGCAGATTGGGAAAAGAAAAACTTTCAGTTGAATAAGTTACAAACAATTGCCCCTTTTTGCACACAATTTCTCCCATACTGTTGAGAAAAAAAACCTCGAACCGTCTCTGTGTTATTTCACTAAAGAATATGAGCTGTGCTCTGTGAAAAGGGGGCTTAATGAATCTCAGTGATCCATGATATCCATCAAGCCATGACATAATTATGGATCCATAATAGCCACTTTTTTTAAACAACCGACTTAATTATGAGGTATACCGGTCCTGGGACATACAGAAAATTGATCAATAGCGAAAAGTTTCAGCCCAGGTCAGCCTGCGCGGACCGCGCAGGCTGACCTGGGTCGATACTTTTCGCAGATGCATTAAACCCCCTTTTCACAGAGCAAGGCTCATATGGATTGTCTGACTACAACATGTACCAGGCATAACCCTTATCTCATCTTTAAACCTTGACCCTTTCGGCATCAAATATATATACCAGACCTCTTTTAGCAGCTGAAACTACAATCCACTAAAACTCAAGATGATTTTTGTCCTGTAGGCTTGACAAAATCAAGCAGATGGTGTAGAGCCAAGATCAGACTGCATATTCTGTGCTGTCTTATCATGATCCATTCTGTCTGCACATTCCCCGCTTTTGCACTATCTGAGCCGAAAAAGCATTGTGGCACTGTGTTTCTACATAGACACGAAATATTGTAAAGGTAATTTATTGTATTAATGTCGTTTAACAACATGCCTGTGCTGTCTGGTTTGGATCCAGTTGTAGACTTCAAATAACCCCAAAGGCAGAAGTTGTAGGTAGTTGCATTCAGAGTCTTATGGAGTGCATTTGGAAGTTTGAAAGAATAGGTAGCCCTTCAATATTTTTCTATAAAAATCAAAACATGAAAATGTTTGCACTGAAAAACTGATGTGAAATACTGTTTACCAGTTTACAAACGGCGTTTCTGTTGTTACTTCCATTTTATTCATACACATATAGATTGGTTGATTATGCTTGTCCCAGCAACTAATGAGTATTGTTATCATCAAAATTCTGCTCCATCTAGGCTACAATGCAGGATTCAATGTGCTTTTGACGTTCTATGTTCAGCACTGTACCATTTTTCCAACGAAATCGCCATATTCTGGTTTTTATTATTGACTGCAATTTCTGATAACCCTTAGGCTGCTAAGTGTGACTCACTGACCTTTTGCGGACGGTGTAGATCAAGATCAGTCTGCACAGAATGTGTAGTCTGATTTTGGATCTACACTGTCCGATACATGTGTAACATAAGTTTGAAATAATATCATTCGGGCTTTTACTATCTCCTTGAAATTTTCATTTCACTTATTTAGAAGCATAAGGATTAGATTCATTCAGCGCTCGAGGTTTTGACCCTTTTACCACAAGACAAAATTTAAGACTGGACCCCATTCCAAAGCAATTGTAGACAATAAACTGAATTTAGCTGAAATGATGGGATATGTCTGTGAAAAGGTAGAAAATATTGTGGGAACAGGGGAAATGCTGGTTACTACCATCTTCTCCCTTTCCCACAATGTTTTCAAAAGCTTTCCCTGTCGGGGTCGTTAGAAGTGGTAAAAGGTTTAAGCTTCTGAAATCACAATCACAATTTAAAAAAGAAAAAGAACGTCACGCAACGCCGCTTCCCTTTTTGTCAAGATATTCGTTCTCCCGACCAGCATAAAGAAAAACACTACACTGCAACATTCTTTTTTACTGAAAAACATATCAAGTATATTTTTCATGCTCTAATGATTATTGTTATTAAAACGATCGGATCGGAGCCATGCCCATGTGAAAAGGAGGCTAAATGCATTTGCAAGAAGTATCGGCCCATGTAAGCCTCCACAGGCCGCGGGTCGATACTTTTTGGTATTTGTCAATTTTCTGCATGTCAGAGGACCAGTTTACCTAGTTGTCACATTGTTATATTGTTGACCAGTGTACCTAGTTGTTATATAAAATGCTTTTTATGAATCCATAATAATGTGATGACTTGCTTGGTATCATGCATCAAGGAGATGCATTAAACCCCTTTTTGCCAGAGCATGGCTCATAGGCCGATTTATTTGTGGTAAAAGTACGTAACGTGCAAGATTTATCACGTTACGATTTCTGTTTAAATGAAAAGTGAAACGCTGGGAAAGGAGGGTCTTATGCACCTTAGTAATCCATTATACCGAGAAAATTATCACATGATTATGGGTGTATAAAATCCATTTATCTAACAACTCACTGAATCAAGAGGTACAATCGTCCTTGGACATGCTGAAAACTTACGAAAAGCAAAGAGTTTCGTCCCAGGTCAGCCTGTTCGGACTGCGCAGGCTGACCTGGAACGATACTTTTAAACCACCTCTTTACAGAACTTGGTCATGGGTAAAAATTACATGTATATTTCTACGTAAAAAATTACCTGAATGGTCCGGGGTATAAATTATCTGTAAGATCGGGTGAAAGAATTACCTGTATGATCCAGTGTAAAAGAAAACAGTATCATCCCATGAAAAAATAACTTTAAGGTCCCATGTAAGAATTACCTGTATGGACCCATGTAAAATGACCGGTATCGTTCCATGTAAAGGTAACTTGCATAGACATACGTAAAAAAACGAAACCACTGTGCTCACATGTAGAAATAGCCTGTATGGTCCCATGTCAAAATGAAAATGTTACATGTAAAATAAACCTGTTTAGTCCCATGTTAAATTATCTATATGGTATCATGTAATTTGTAAACAATACCTGTATGGGTCCATGTGAAAAGTTTGTATCGCCCCATGTAAAAATAGCCTTTATGGTCCCATGTAAAATAACCTGTATGGTCCCATGAACAAAAGAGAGAGAGAGAGAGAGAGAGAGAAAACTTGTGTCGTCCCATGTCAAAACAACCTGTATGGTCAGGGGTTGAAAGCCTATGCCCTATGTAAAAATAACAGCATGATCAGGGGTTATAATGATCTGTACGGTCCCCTTTAAAAATGACCTGCATGGTCAGGGTTTAATATAACCTGTACGACACACGAATTCGTCTATCAAAGCTTTATTATGTTTATTTTTCTCACACACACACACACACACACACACACACACATACATACATATACACACACACACACACACACATATATATATATATATATATATATATATATAATGTCCTAAAGTCGTCTGCTTCAGTTTTGATTTAAGGGGTCACGAATTAAACTTTTCCATAATTTTGGGTGCCAAGCAAGTGAAATGACTTGGGCGAAACCTAGCTTACAGCCTTACGTCAGTTCCATGCGTACGTTTAAAGATATCTATCGATAATAATTGGCGTGCAACACACGAAAAGGGGCCTTCGGACAATTACGTAAAGTACTGTCCCGGATTAGCCTGCGCAGTCCGCGCAGGCTAATCCGGGACAACACTTTACGACTACATAAGATTTTTTCATACAGTAGACTTTCATGAAACAGAAAATCGCACAAAAACCGGATATGTCGTCTCGGATAAGTCACAGACTGCATAGGCTGATCTGGGACGACACACTTTTACGCATATGTCCGAAGGCCCCTTTTCGTGTGTTGCACGCCATATATAAATTTATTTAGGGAAGGTAACATGTTAAGACATTAGCTTATTTTCTACATGGCCTTCTTACACCATGACTTTCATTCCCTAAACACGAGCCACACACACACACACACACACGCACACGCACGCTAGCAAACAACCATGTATAAGTACACATACAGAGATAAATAGAATGATGGACAAAAAATGAAAAAAAGAGAAAAAGTCGATCATCTCATTGGTTCGCTTAACTGACAGATACTCCAAAGCTACCATTTAAATACAGAAGAATTGGGGGGAAATGAAAAAAAAGGTGATTATTGTTGACGATTTAGAATATACTGCTTTACTTTCTCCTTGAATGTTATTAGTCGAGGTTCACCCCTAATTTCAAGCAGAATATCATTTCAGACGCCCACACTGTAATAACTAAAACTGTCTGTATAAATTTTCGTTTGTGGGTGTTAGTTAAAACTAGATCGTTGTCGGTCTCAGTGCGTAATGAGTAATTAAAATTTCTGGATGCGTGCATCAGTTCTAACATATAGTTGGGTGCATTATTATGGAGTGTTATGTACATAAGCACTGCAGCATGGTATTTTGCATCTGTTCGAAAATGACAGCCAACACAATTCATTAAATGATTCAGCTGATGGTTGTGATTTTACGGGTTTGCCGAGTATAAGTTTACCAGTTCGTTTCTGACGGGTCGAAACCTTGTTAACATAGCGTGTGTTCGTTTTTTCCCCAGATTATACAACAGTAGTCCATAATTGGTAATATTTAACAGTTGTAAAATAGCATTTTCGTTTCCGTTGTTACACAGAATGTGATATTTTTGAAGAGTGATGTTTTCTTTTTTAATTCTTTACAAACGTGATCAATCTGAGGATGCCAGCTTAATTGGTTATCTATATAGAAACTTAGAGCCTTTTGTTCACAGACATTTTTCAGCGATAAACCATTTATTGTAAGATTTAGGTCTTTTTTTCAGCTTTCGTGTTATGTTTGAACCAAGTAACATGCATTTCGTTTTAGATGTACATGTAAACAAAGACATATTATTTATCATACACCACTCTTGTACGCGAAAAAGGCTTTCCTGAAATTTATTCTATATCGTCCTCAGTTCGAAACCTGATTTGTACATAGCGGGATCGTCTGCATATAAATCTATATCTATCATAGTAAATGTAAACGTCAGATCATTTATGTAAATAAGAAATAAGAGAAGCTCAAAGATAGAGCCCTGAGGAACCCCAACCTTTGCTAGCTGTCTTCTGTTGGACAGATATGACTTCATGAATTTGTATGTATTATCTGTAAAATGGTATAGTCTAAGTTTGTGTAACAGAATGTGGTGGTCAACTAGGTCGAAAGCGTTTCTAAGGTCTAAAAAAAACGATCAAATTAATTTACCACGTCTGTTAGCCAGGCATAAACCATTTTAGTTAAAAGCTGTTGTACAAGAATGGTTTTCTCTGAAACCAGACTGAGATCGGTTGATTACATTAGTGTTTCCAAAAAAAAGAAAAAATGTACTCGGGAAACAATATGACGTTCAAAGATTTTTGATACTGTAGGTAGAATAGGGATGGACCTGTAATTATTAGGATCATCTCTTTCGCTAGTCTTAAATATTGGTATCACGCGAGCCAGTTTTATCTTATAGGGATATATCCCAGAAGAAATACTATTGTTTATAATTGATGCAGTTACCGGAGTTATACTATCTCCACACTGTTTTAATATCTTTGGTCCCAAACCGTCTCAACCTATAGCTTTGCTGGAGTCAAGTTTTCGTATGATGTTTTGTACCGCATATGCCGAAATGAATAGCAAAGTAAATTCATCATATCCAAATTTTTTGGCAAGAATCTTTTCAAGAGATCGAAATTTACTTTTTGGCCTGAGCTTGGCTTGCCAAGCCCAAGGCCATAGGAATCGTATATCAAAATTTCAACCCAGTCCAAGCATTTACGGAAACACCCGACTCAAGCATTTACGGAAAACCCCGAGTAAAAGTGAAAAGTACTGCCTGCAATCCATCTCACGATGCTAAAGGAAACGATCCCTTTAAATAATAAAATATTTCGATTTGAACATTACAGTAAGGTTTCATTTCACACCAAACTTTGATAGATGTGCAGTTTAATCGTATGAAAGTGTGGACTGAGAATTTGGAGCCCTTGTGCGGTTATTCCTCGGGTGAAATTTGATCAAATGTTTTGATGTAGGTACGCAATCGATCGAGTTGTAACGAGTGCTGTTGCCAAGCACTAATCGGGATCGTTCGTTTATCCTTGTTCTACACACCATGTGAATGACAAATAATGATGACGTAGATTATGCAGACGATGTGCTCTTTCTCTGTAAAAGGTGTCTCAAAACCTCGGCAAGATTTTTATTTTCGTAAAACTACTATGAACCTCGTGTCTGAAGTTATAATTATGTTTTTGATAGGAATATATGCCTTATTTCTTCCTGTCAGAAATGTCCAGATTTGACATCTCGGCCCATAACCATTTCGTCCCATAGTAGATTCGGAGCATACAATACAAAATATGTATTAAAGTTTGTAACATGAGCCATTGAAAAACCAGTAAGCTTTAAAAAACGATGAAATTTTATACTTGTCTAGATTGAAAACATTTGCGAACGGCAAGTTAGATTTATCTAAAATGTTGGTTATTGACTGTGAAAGTGCAGAAAACCTTGTAGGAAAAAAGAGAGCATTTTCTTTTTTTTTTTTCCAAAAGGTTTACATGAGGTTATCCTTGGAGTCCTTAAAACTCGAGAATGTGTGGTCAAGAATTAAGTAATTGGTGGGCGTTTTATATCGAAGATCAGACTTGACATTCAGTGCAATCTGATCCTGATCTCCACAGGTATTTAGGCTGACCTGGATCGAAACTTTGTGCTTTTGGCAAATTTTCTGCATGTAAAAGGACCAGTGTACCTCATGATTCAGTCGGTTCTTCGACAAAATGGATTTTATGGATCCAATAACTATATGACGGCTCGTTTGGAATGATGGATCACGGAGATGCATTAAACCCCCTTTGCCAGAGCATGGTTCATTTGTGTTTTCCATAATCATAACCAGAAGCTCTTAAAATTTATCAATCCTAGATGACTTTACTCAGATAAGGGCTTTAGGTCTAAAGGCCGTCTTGTTCATGAAAATCGGCTTTCCAACTTGGTTGATCATGGCAACTTAGAGATTCCATAGACTTTCAATGCGAAAGTTGAAAAGTGGCATTTACAGCAGATATTTTGACAAAACTTTTATAGAAATGTACCTTGAGCAGTCTTGTATCATCCATGTGATTTTATTCAACTGGTAGTCTTTAGCTCATCTGTTTACGAAGAAAGCGTCATGCTGCTGTCAAAGCCTATGCGTCATTGTCGTCGTGTGTGTAAAAAGTTCGACATTTTTTAATATCTCTTTTATTCCTGAAGATATTTACATGTACTTCAAACTTGTACAAGTTATTAACTGTCAAAAGGGGTACCCATATAACAGGGCAGGTTACCATCAAAATATTTTTGACACAGTTATGCCCTTTTTTTATTGCTTTAAATTTTCAGAACCTTTGACATTTTATCATATCTGTCATTAATGAAGATATTTACGTCAAACTTGAACTTTAAGATAACTATTAAAAGGGGATTTTATTCAGTACAATAGAGGTAGGTAACCACCAAAATATTTTTGGCAAAGTAATTAGTTATGCCCCTTTTTCGACTGAGAACTTTTAGCTCAGCTGTTTTTAGAGACATGGTATTTTCATTACCCTAGTGTCATCATCTTAGTCGTTTGTGTCGTCGTCATGTAAAATACTTGACATTTTACATTATCTTTGTTATTACTGAAAATGTTTACTTAAAACTTGGACAATTTGTTAACTATCAAAAGGGAAACATAAACAATAAGGGTAAATAACTATCAAGTTATGCCCCTTTTTCAACTGTGTTTTCACTGAAAATCAACTGAGCATTGGCGCCCGAATGCGGACGTCTTTTTATTTGTTGCCATAGAAACCAAACTTAAAAATAAAAAGAAATACGTAAAAGATTGTCTTCTCAAACACCAAATCGTGCTCTTTGATATTAGCCTTTAAAGACTTTGTGTTTTCTTTGTCATTGCTTAAAGGACATGGTTACTATTTCAACCTATAGACTGACTGTGGTAAAATGAAAGAAAATATGATTCATTGCTTAGCCATTGTGGATTTTTGTACTTTCCAGAAATATTCCCTGCGATTGCACGCTGCTCATTTTGGTTTGTTACCATGATTTGTTGCCAAAGCAACTTAAAGGAAGAAAAGAGGAAACAGAAAATCCTTTGAAAATTATCTCCTTTCAATCCATAAAGACCATGAAACCAAGGCTATACACAAATACTCATTATATTGGCCTTCACAAATTCTGTTGTCAACTCCACAGACTGTCAGTGTGAGACATGTAGATATTTTTTTATTTGTCTGTACAAATGTGATAGCAGTTTTTAAGCCTGTACAAATGTGATAGCAACTTTGAGCTTCTGGGCCTCATTTTCCTACCTCTTCACCCGTTCTGATACCCAGGCCTTCAACGCCTTCAGCGCTTTGATTCAACTTTGTGTTCTCACTGAAACACAACCGAATATTGGCGCCCGAATGCGGACATCCTATTATTTGCCATAGAAACCAAACCTTAAAAATAAAGAGAAATACGTAAAAGATTGTCTTCTAAGACACCAAATCGTGCTCTGTGATATTAGCCTTTAAAGACTTTGTGTTTTCCTTGTCATTGCTCAAAGGACATGGTTACTATTTCAACCTATAAGACTGAATGTGGTAAAATGAAAAAAAAAAATGTAATTCATTGCTTGGCCATTGTGGATTTTTGCACTTTCCAGAAATATTCCCTGCTATTGCACGCTGCTCATTTTGGTTTGTTACCATGATTTGTTGCCAAAGCAACTTAAAGGAAGAAAAGAGGAAACAGAAAATCCTTTGAAAATTATCTCCTTTCAATCCATAAAGACCATGAGACCAAGGCTATACACAAATACTCGTTACAGTAAAACCCCTCTATTGAGACCACCCGCCGTACTTTTGAAAATTGGTCTTATTATCGGGGTGGTCTGATTTCCGGGTTTCACCCACCTAGATTTTGAATCAAACCCGGACTCTGTGTAGACTTATTTAGATTTAAATGATGCGCCAAGTAATGTACACGTATTTTAGCCAGAGAAGCCTATGCCCACACATATATTTAAATGACAACAAACTTGAAAAGTTAATATGTTGCTTGAATTTTATGAATAGATCCACATGGCAGTGCATGTCCATTCATTATTGCATATTTAAACTTGTTACAGCAAGATATGTACATTAACTAAGAATCTGAACTTAAAGACTACATAATTTAATGTAACTGATAGAATTTGTCATATTGCCTGTTTTAATCTCTTTTTTTTTATTTTGTGTAGTCTCGAGAACTCCTATTCCACGCGCTCATTTTCATTTTTAAACAAAGAATTTCGAATATTATTGAAGAGCCGGACGTTTACAGTTTTGTTTTGTTTTTTTCCCATTTTGATTCGAATTGAATATTTAAACAGTCCTACTAATCGTCGATCGCAAAGTTGAAGTGTTCGCCAGTTCACAAATCGCACATTCTCTACGATATAAGTATGGCTTTAATGTGTGACAAAAACCAAGTAATTATACCATCCCGATCACTAGATATTAACCCAAGCATCTCAAATTACAAAAGCTGGGTGTAAAACACAAACTGTAATTACCCGGATGTTGACATGTTTTTCACCCGGATCAGCAACGTGTAATAAACGCCTGATTATGGAATAAAAGCCGAACTAATTATTATCAGTTCATTGGTCATTTGATTATGTAAGGTAACACCTTGATCACTTGACACGATTGTGTTACTATAGTCAACAGATAAACAAAAGACCGATAATTGATTGGCTACTCCATCGGACCCAAGAATATTCGTACATGAAGCACGGCCTCCAGTTCGAGATTATGGACGCGTGAAAATTAGTTGGTCGTAAAGAAATCGTGAAAATTAGTGGTCGTTTCACGGGGTTAAAATCTATTGGTAATTTCTCATTGGTACTGAAAATGGTGGTCGTAATTTCGGAATAGCGGGGTGCCCGTATTTCCGGGGTCGTGGTCATTGATTATGAAGAAGGAAAAATTCCGTTCTGACAAAAATCGTTCGTAATAGCGGGTTGCTCGTATTACCGGGTGGTCGTGAGGAGAGGTTTTACTGTATATTGGCCTTCACAAATTTATGTTTCTCCATTCTGTTGTCAACTCCACAGACTGTCAGTGTGAGACATGTAGATATATTTTTTATAAGTCTGCACAAATGTGATAGCAGGTTTTGAGCCTGTACAAATGTGATAGCAACTTTGAGCTTCTGGGCCTTATTTTCCTACCTCTTCATCCGTTCTGATGCCCAGGCCTTCAGCTCCTTCAGCGCTTTGATTGAAAACGTTGTCTTAGGCACAATATTACAAATACTTACAAAGAACGTGTTTAATTCATTGATGATGTTAAGACTCCCTTCAATTACTGTTTCCGTTTTGTAATTTTATTGGGGATAATAATTTCATTTGACGTTTTGACATTTGCAATATTTTTTTAGATTCTTCCATAACAGTTTTGGGGTTTTCTTATTTCCTATGGCGTCACTGAAGTAATTTTTCTTACTCCGCCGTGTCATGAAGGTAGATAACTTTTTTTTTTGTAACTCTCGTAATTGCCGTCTTTATGGGCTTTATCTCTATCAAAAATCAAAACTTTTATTAGGTAATGTGCACGTTTTACCCGCTTTGCTTTAGTGGAGCGTGAACAGACAAAACTGAATTTTGAGAAAGAGACAGTGAAAGAAGCGACAAACCAATCGACTGATGACAGAAGGATGTACGGACGTACAGACAGACGGACGGACCTTTCTGCCCTTGAAGTCGGATATGTGGATATGGCTTTGAATGGCCAGAATTTGTCTTTTAAATGTAGATCTTTAGACAACGAAAATCTTTCTTGATTATAGTTTTCGCCGTTTTTCCTCAATAAAATTGATATCAAAACTTAAAGCGCCAAGTTTCTTTTTTTTTTTCATTTTTGTAGACAATGTTGATCAATTCCATAAAGCATTCACCTTTCGGGCCACAAAGATCAAAATCAGACTGCACAGAACGTGCAGTCTAATCTCGGATCTACACTGTCCGCTATTTTGTAAAACAATCTGGCATAAACACTATATATATATTAAGTTTATCTGTTTTCCTAATTGGAAAAATGCTTTCAATTTATTGTGCACTTTAATTCTATGCTGCCCTCCCGACCACAGATTTACTTTGCAGTGAGTGTAAGCAAGATCAGTTTGCACATACGCGCTGTCTGATCTTGTTTCACAGTCTCCGCCGCTCTTTCAGTATATTCATGGGTCTGTATTCATCAAGAATTATTAATTTCATTCAAAGTCTTACGTTAAATCTAGAAAGTAACACAACTTCTTAACTGGCGAAATGGTTCAGCCAATCATTAACCGTGTAACTTTCAAATTTAGACAATTCTTGACACTAAGACTAAGAATGTTCTAAACAATGGCCGGTAAATACAGACCCAGGACGTGTAAACCACACTCATTGCGATAACAAAATGGCTTTTTGTATTAGTCAACAATTTAAATTCTGTAGGATAAGGTTTAACCTCTTACCAGACGACGGAATTTTAGTCTAATCCAAATTGGATATATTTGCGGACAAGTTAGCTTAGGCTCAAATGATGGAACTTGCCCCCAGGAAGAAACATTGAGAGAAAAAAGAGGAATCACTTTTCCTTCTAAGTTTTCCGGCCTTCCTTCCTGTTCTATATCGTAAAAACACAGGATAGGATTGTTTGTTTAGGGATTAACCCTTATCCTGCAAAATAAGTGAAATGAAATGTTCAAACCGATAGTAAAAACCCGAATAATGCTATTTAAAACGTCTTTTTTTTGCAGGGGGGGAGATCTCCTTATCGGACAGCGTTGATCCAAGATCAGACTGCACGTTCTGTGCAGTCTGATCTTCGTCTACACTGTACGCAACAGGTCTGTGAGTCGCGCTTAGCAGCCTGAGGTATAACGATGAATATTGAAGCCCGAGCTTCCTGGCCTCAGTCTGGCTAAGTGCCTGAATCTACATTGTCCGAAATTGTTGTTCTTGCCATTGAAAGGGTCTATGTTAAAGGCAAGGTCAAACGAAGGTCAACGAAATTCAGCCTATTTGTTCCCAGAACAATGTTTATCTAAATATAGAGATATATCTTATTGTCGTAATTATTAAATTTAAACTTCTGCATCTCTTGTTAGACCGACTTAGTGTTGCCATGGAAACAATGCTACATGTGACACAGTCATGCATGTAAATTTGTAATTATATTTACCAATTGCTTTCACCACTCTGAGGAAGACGGCTTTTGAAAGAAGAAAATGCCGGTAGGCCTAACCAACATTTTCCTCCTTTTCCCAAAATATTTTATACCCTATCAAAGACAAATCCCATCATTTCCGCCACGTGTAGTGTGTAACATGCAGATGCTTTCAGCTTGGACGATTAGAGAATTTTGTTGTCTGGTAGAGAGTGAAAAAAGCTGAGGAATAATATAGCTGACATGAAACTGCAGAAGATAATCCAAACACGTATTTCTACATTGTTTTTCTATTTTTACCCTCTTTTTTTTCCATCGTCCAGCTTTTCTGTAAATGAGCTGCGCTCTTAAAAAAAAAAGGCGGTTAAAGGATTTTTGTGATGCATTGTAACAAGCAATTAAGTCATCGCATAATGTGGAACCGTCTCTGTCTAAAGACTGTCTGAGCCATCATACAGATTTTTTTTTTTTTTGAAAAAATTTCGATTCAGGTCAGCCTGCGTGGACTGTGCAGGCTGACATTGGTTGATACCTTTTGCAGATACATCATGTAAACTTCCCTTTCACAGAGTATGACTCAAATTTATTCAACGCGTTTAAAAATAGTAAGAAACGGAACAGAAGAGAGAATGAGAATGTAGTTATGTGCTATATGCACTCTATTTTAGTTCAATATTTCCCATGACGGTAAACTGGTGAACATTGTACTTTGATTTATCACAAAATGATCATATAGTCTAAAGAACTTGGGAATGATTTCTTTTGTTTGTACGGTGTTTAAAGCCGTTTTCAACATTATTTCAGTTATGTCACGGCGACCGTGCACCTATCCATGGTTTCCTTGAGTTTCTTTTACTAGTACTTCGCACAATACTCCTCCTAAGCCAATGGCTGCTTTCCCACGTGTAACTGAGCTCGGCCCCCGAGGAAGAACCCTTTTGAACAAATAGAAGGGAAAAAAGGGGAAAATGTTGACAACCCGTGTAGTCTCCTATACCCGCAATATTTCCTGCCCTTTAGAAGATAACTCCTTCTGTTTGTGGCACATTTAACCCTTATCCTGCTAAATATGTGAGATAAAACTTTCAAACCGAACGTGGAAACCAAGATTTTGCTATATCAAAGGTTTCTTCTTTTTGTGTGTGTGTGGGGGGGGGGGGGAGATATATCTTTTTACCGGACTGTGTAGATCCAAGATCAGACTGTACGTTCCGTGCTGTCTGATCTTGCTCTACACTGTCTGCAAAAGGTCCTTGAGTCGCGCTTAGCAGCCTAGGGGTTAGTTATGGTTTTCAAATTGCTTTATAATAGATTATGTACATTTTAAGGATGTTTTGGGGAGGGTTTTTCTTTTTGCGGAAACCTAGTGCGCATCGGAACGGGCATTTTTGTCCCTGGACTTGTTCGCCCATCATGTTCGTCCGGGCTCGTTCGTCCGGGAGTGTTCGTCCTTTTGAATGATCTCATTTCTTTTCAAATCAAATCTGGAGCACCAAGACGGCATATTGGACGATATTGGACTCTTCACGAAGGAAATAGTTAGCCGTACTCGGATATAGTTTCACTGTACTGCGCGAAATTATAAATAGCGTAAACATGTTTAACTTTTAAGGACATTTTGCGAGAAAATCTAAGTTAAACTGTATTTCAAGGGTTTAGTCTGCAATTCCAATAAATGATACTACAAGAAATGCCGACTGTATGCAACTAGCGAGGCAGAAGAAACGAAGGTCACGGTCAGTTACCCACCCACTTCTTCTAGTGCAAAGTGTACACAGAAACGTATTCTCGCGATGAGATATCATAATCGTCGAACGAGCCATGGAAAAGCGGTTGTTGAAATAGTAGCCTACGTCGAATTATACATGGATCCGTGGCGATGAGATAAACCGACTTCGTTGGTTACCGTCGTTAAGGGCTCACAAACAAACGTAGTAAATACATATACAGCATAGCAGAAAGGCTACTTAAATCGTGCTGTCATGACTGTTTCTATCGATTAAATTCCGGAAAATATTCCTTTTCATATGTTTCTGTCGATGATGGATTCTCGGCAAGAAATATATGGATACTTGGACTTATTTACACAAGGATTCGCACAATAAGTGTGAATTTCAGGAGCTATGTGAATTTCATACCGACAATGTCATACCTGTGCCAGCAAAGTTTTGAACTTCTACGAGAAAGAATGAAACACCTCATAATCCTCAGTTTTGCTTAAAAATAATAGAATTAAAGATGATTAATATTTTTGTAATGCTTGTTAGGTTGTCTCAACATCGTATTCGATAATAAATTACACTAAATTACAAGCATTTTGAAATATTTATAGATTGTCTCATTCAACAGCTCTAGAGGTGGAAGACCGAGAAATTTTTACATTTCGAGTTAAGGGAAAATGGTTGCCTGGTGATTTTAAACGTGTAAAGTGTGCTGGCAATTAACAAACTTGTTAATATCATTGGCGGTAGTTTGTTTTATCTTATGATATACTGAAGGCAATGGGTGGTCGACTGGATTACATCTTACCAGTTAACAGTTTACCTACATACCCTTTGAAATGGAAGATGTGCTAGTCCACCTAAGTATGACTAAGTCAAAATTTGCTTTAGTTAACAAGAGACAAGACAAGATAACAACATAAGTTGCCTTTTGAGCTGAACTTCCAAAACTGTACAAAACAGAACTTGGTCGGTTTCATAATTGAAATCTACATGTACCTTCAGTAAAGAACACACCTTAATGTACTTAATTTAAGTAGCAGATGGTTTGAATCTAAGAATAAACTGCATTTTTCGCACTCTGATCTGTATCTACACATTCAGCATTCTTCACGCGCCAAGGGTTAATGTTAACGTCAAACTGAAACATTGATGGCGCGTGCCCCTTTTTGGATGTGCAGAGGTTATTAAACAAGATTAGCTATTTGAGTGAACGTACATGTACTTTCTTTTTATTAGTAGGAATATTTCATTTATTTTACCTTTGTTTTCCACTGTAAAACAGTTTAAGTTTTTTTTTTTTTTCGGAGAGTTTCAGAGAAAAAAAAAGCTAACATTAATTAATCCATTGCGTAATATAGCTTTGATCGAAACTCTTTGCTAATTATGTCTCATTGTCAGTCATAATCATAATCCAAACTTATAATCTCTTCGTATATCTCACGTAAGCAGTACACGATCGCAAAGCACATCTTTTAAACTTTTTCCTAAAATCCAAGCGTGGTAAACACACATAATATCGCACTTCTCCATCATTAACAGTCTCTTGCTTGTGAGCCGAAATAGCTGACAGCAAGGCTGCACATCGGGCCAAATAAATGCGATGACCTGATTGGTCAAATATCCATTTCCATGGATCCATGTACAGACTTGACTAAACAATCGGTAGGTATAGATCCAAAATCAGACTGAACATTCCATGCAGTCTGATCTTAATCTATGCCATCCGCCTTAAACCCCTGTTTTCGCCTATGGCGCAGAAAGGGTAAAGTTTTATTTCTTTTTAGGCTTTTAATTTGTCGCATGCACCCACTTTCTAACACAGATATAGAAATTTTACATGGCCGATTCAGTGAGAATATTCCACAAAATGGCGAACATCACTGATTTCGGATCGGACCGCACGTTCTTTGCTTCCTGACCTTCCACCCTCTACCGAACAGTTCCGAGTTTTAAGGACCCCGAGGTCGAAGGCTCTTGAAAATGTTGTGGGAAAAGGAGAAAGTACTGCTAACCAGCATTTTGTCCTTTTTCCATAACGTTTTCTACCCTTTCGAAGAAAAAATCCATCATTTCAGACGCATTTAACTTATCGTCTGCAAATGCTTCCATACTGAACGAGTCTGAAAACGTGTCGATTGGTAAATAGGTGATCTACATTACTCGCTAGAGCAACTTTGCCCTTTAACTCTTTACCACACGACAACATTTAGGACTCGACCAAATTGAAAGCATTTGCAGACGACAAATAACGATTTCTGTCTTTGATAGGATAGAAAACACTGTGGGAAAAGGAGAAAATGCTGGTTACCAGCATTTTCTCCATTTCCCACAATGTTTTCAAGGGCCATCTTCATCGGGGTCGTTGAAACTCGGGATTGTGTGGTCAAGGGTTAAAGCCACTACATGTACATGTAATATGAATTAACACTTCAGCAGACGAAAACGTTTTAGACTCGTCCTTAATGGAATAATTTGCAAACGACAAATGTTATGTGGTTGCAATGATGAGATTTGTCCTTAAAGAGGTAGAAGATGGAAAAGGAGAAAAAAACTGGTTATCAGCATTTTTTTTCCCACAGTGTTTGTAAAAGCCATCTTAGTTGCGGTCGTTAAAACTTGGGAATGTGTGGTAAAGGTTTAATCGGATCTTGTCACCCCCAAAAATATCCTTATTTATTGCGATTTTGAAATTCTTCTCGCTGGAAAAAAATAGTCTCTTCTTTTCGGATAATAAAAACAAAAGATCACGAACGGCACGTTCTACGCAGTCTGATCTTGACCCACTGTCTCCTCGAAAATGCATCTATTCCCTTTTATACAAGAACCAAAGGGTTAAAGTTAGAGAAGGAACCTCAAGGGTTGAATGAGATCAAATTACCAAATTTATCAGGTCGCTCAAAAATCGATGACTGAAGATATATGAGCCATATTCTGTAAGTAGCGGTTTTAATGCATCTGCAAAAAGTATTGACCAATGTCACAAGCGAAGCAGGCTGACATGAATGGAATCTTGGGTGCCTTCGGCAACGATCAAATCATCAGATATAGATACGGAATCGGCCGAGTTGTGACGTGTGATGTTGGGCGGATGCGTTAGGATTCTGCTTTTGAGAAATCCCACGTACCTATTTTAGTCAGTGCAGATAATATTATCTTTAATACTTTACCAAACGATCCCGTATTTCAATGAACCTGGGGTAGATAGCGCGAAAAACACGGTGGAAAAAAGACAAAATGCTGGTAACTAGGACATACAGTGATACAACTGAAATGATGTATGTTGCAACGTTAAAATCAGTTCTCCGTTAAAATCAGTTCAGGATTTTAACGGAGGACATACTAACGTTAAAATCAGTTTTTGCCGTTAAAATCAGCTACGTTAAAATCAACCACCACACGCTGAAATCAGTTTTCAAATTTTACTTACGTTAAAATCAGTCGTGATATTTTTTCTAATTTCAATAACATTAAAGACAATTTTTCACATGTATGGAATATATCGACCTAAAACAACTAATACATAAAGAATAATGGCAATACTCGCTTTTACGCATGGTTTCACCCACATTTTTACTACATGCCCTAATTTTGAAAAATCAAAGTGCTGTAAGCACTTTAATGGGTCGACACTGAATAACTGCAGTGGTTTGAAATCACAAATCAAATGGTAGATATTTGAATTATGTGTGGGATAAAAATCCTACACCTTGCAAATGAGTCACGTAGGACTCCCCCTTTTTAAACTGTCTTTTACGAATTGGTAGTTTAACGATTGGTAAAAATATAGGCTATGTTTGCAAGCCGACAGCAATAGAACGTAAAAGATATGTGAAAATTCTGATCAGCAATACCCATTAACAAGTTTTAGATATTACTCATTATGAATAGCAGCACCTACCAACCTTTTAAAAGAGTGAAAAAATATATATATTCTTTTCTGTAACATTGGCAACTTTGTTCACTGCACTGTAACATATAAAAGCCGTATAACATATGCCTGTATTATAACTTTGGAATTGTTTACTTTTGGCTGCTTGTGGACCTTTCATTTTTCCATTTTTAACAAGCCATCGTATTCATCTAGACAAACTGTCCTACCTATTTTTTGGTGGGCCAAATCGTCCAGTCCAAACGTCTGCTGGCAAATTTCTCCTACATTATACTATCAAGGAATGTAGATACCCTATAGCTACGTAACCGTCAACCCTTTACCGATTGATAAAATTTTAGACTTGTCCAAGTCGAAAGCATTTGCACATAACGAATTAAATGTAGCCCAAAGGATGATTTGAATCGTTGATAGGGTAAAAAAAAAAAGAAAAAAATAATAGGAAAAGGAGAAAATGGTAACCCGCATTTTCCCCTTTTCACAATGTTTTCAACGACCTTCTTTCTCATAGGCATTAAAAAAGGATAGTTTGGTTAAGAGTTAACGCACTCAGTTAATCGACTAGTCTTTTACAGTCAGGAAAACAATCTCCAAACACGAGGCTACAATTTCATGGTCGTTTTTCTTTTTTTCCCCATATATATTCCCCCCCCCCTCAAAAAAAAAAAAAACAGACAATTAGATTTAAGATATGAACCTCCGTGATATTGAATTGCATTGCGTTCAAAGGACAGTCTGATCTTGATCCATCATTGTTTTCAAAAGCGACATGGCCGAAAAAGGTCGTTATATTTGAGTCATTCTAATAAGCAAGAGCATAACTACATTAGCCTTGTCCTCTTTATCTGAAATGTGGAAAGGATAAGAATCAACCAATATGGAGTAGCTGATGAGACAAACATGTTGCTGAGAGTTGCACGCTCAGAGCGCTAAATTGATAAAATGGTCATGTTAAGCTTGGAACAACAGCCTAAATATTGCTGGACCATTGCTGTCTTGACTAGAATAACTCGGAAAACTGGCATGACAGATCCAAGATCTGACTGCATGTTCTGAGCAGTCTGGTCTGAATCTGCACTCTCTGCAAAGACTTTTTCTCTGGTTCGTTGATTCAGATATGGAGAATATAACAGTACAGAGCTTATTTGTGTTACAGTTTTAGGGTTTTTATCCTCGACGAAAATGTTCTATTTGACAAAATTTTGAAAATCTTTCAAATGGGTGAAAGACGCTGTGTAAAAAAGAGACCATGCTGAATACATGCAGTTTCTCGAACTATATTTTCAAAGCCCCACAGGATTGTTTGGTCAAGGGTTAACAGACTGATTCCAGTCTGTAGAAACTCACCAAGAAGAAACATGTAAGTTACTGTGTAAAATGGTAGTGCCATGGCTGGAAGGAGAGGAAGAGGGGCAATGAAAACAATTTAACCCTTATCTTGCTAAAACATTGAAATAAAATTTAAAACCGTTGGTAAAACCCGAATAATTCTAGGTCAAACTTATTATTTTGGGGGAAAAGAAATATCTCCTTATCGGACAGTTTAAATCCAAGATCAGACTGCACGTTCTTGATCTATGCGGTCCGCAAAAAGATCAGTGAGTCGCACTTAGCAGCCTAAGGGTTAATACATCATACGCTGTTCAAAGATGCGTAATCAGATCCATGCTGGTCAGTATTGTGAATGGACATTCTGGTTACTAGGCTTGTAAGCGGTGAATCGCCAGTCCATTCTGAAAATGTTTACGTAATAGGCTCTGCGCGAGGGCCATAACCTTTACACAACTCTATACCCATTGTCCTCACAGCTTCACACTCTTCGCCTCACATATACGATCCCTGCATTAAACGACCAACGGTCGGTTACTATTTTAAACTTACGGCTGTTACGTTGCATTTACATCAGTTTTCTCTTAGACAGAACAATCTACAGTACACTCCTCGCGGATTTTGCTATTTTCGCTGTCCGCGATGTATTTAGCGCGGACCCAACGCGGCGATTTTAGACCATAGGTGAACGCGGACTAACCCGGACTGAGGTTAAACGCGGCGATCCCTGGCGGACCGCGGCGGTCTGATTACGCAATAAATTCGACCGCGATGATACCGCCGCGATCAGACAGGTAAATTTTTTTAGTTCGGTTAGCAAATTACTCCAGAATTAACCCAAATACCGTATAAGTTTACTCTTTTAAAAAGTAATTTTATGTATTTTCGTGAGAATCGTTAAGAGTTTTTAAAAGACAACAGATAATATTCAGCACTGGAAAGCGATTTATCGGCTATAGAATTAAAACATTTAAACCTTTTACCATATATCTTATGTTTTAACTACCCTGAGGTACTTTTGAAAATAAAGTAGAAAAGGAGAAAGTGTTGATTACCAGCATTTTCTCAATATACTTTACTACTATGTTTTCTACCCTGTCACAAACGAATTCGACAGTTTGTAAGCCTGTCAACCTCCCTGTCTATTTGTGTGTGGGGTTTTGCTCGTGAAGACTACCAACGATGATAAAGGTCAGAGCACACATAACGTACATATTCATTTTTGGTCCACAAAACCTGCAGATCACTTTTGTCTTTTCAGTGGTATGCAAGATTCTTTTATTTCACGTAAATTCTGAAACTTTAGTAAAGAGTTTGCGACCTTCCCTCTCGCCTCGATATCCAAAAGCAATGAACAATTTTCTCCAAATGGGCATCAAACGCCGAGTTTTGTTTTCCCTTCTTCCATTTATTCCCTTCTTTATAAAATTTCTCTCTTTCCCTCTTACATATTTTTGTTATTTATTCCGTATCTCTTTCTCGCTCCTTCTCTTTGTCTCGGTTTCTACGATGGAATCTTACTGATTGTGGCATAAGTTTTGTAAAGTTTTATTTGCCATAACTTTTCTCTACAACCCTTGGAAGACTTGAACGACTATTAAGTTCTACTAGCATGCTGAATGGGTGTTTGAATAGACTGCAGGAAAAACCGGAAAAAAGTAGCAGGGGAAAAAGTATCGGTTGACAAAGAGACTAATCTTATTAAAGCACATGTATGTGACTTGAAAATTTTAGCGTTAGTTGATAAGTTAAATTGACTTTGTTCAAGAAATGTTATTTTTTTACTTTTTGTGACCTGAGATATGGAAGAATTGTGCAAACTGTATAATCCTAATTGAGGTCTAATAGTGTTCACTTTAATTTTTAAAGTCAATGATATTGCCAAACTGTTAATGATATACTGTCTTTAATCATCCTTTTAATTACATTTCTGAAATTATCTTAAACTATCGCTTTTCTTACAATATTCCCAACTCTTACAAAATTACATTTTTAACAACTTGAGAACGTAGAAAGTCCTTAAAAACGTGATAAGAGAAACAAATTGTTTCCATCTCGCACTTAAAAAAAGTTTAATCATATCATTTACAATAATTGTTTGAAAGAAACAGCTTTGACAAAAACCGAATCTTTTTTCGCGATGCTTGCTTTTCTGGCAAAAATTGATACTTTTTTCCGATTCTTTCCATTTATACGTTCTTTCCGGTTGCCGTTCGAATACACTGTAATATTATCTTGCTATGATGGGGCCAGTCATTGTTCTCATGATTTTTCTTTCAAAAACCAACTTCTGTTAACTCTTTACCAAACGACAAAATTTTAGAATCGTCCAAATTGAAAGCATTTGCAGATGACAAAATAAAGGTGACTTAAAAATTGAAATTTGTTCTGGGAAGGGTAGAAAACACTGTGGGAAAAGTGTTTTCAAAGGCTTCTTTCTCAGGGGCGTCAAAAGTAGGGACTGTGTGGTAATGGGTTAAGAATGACAATTTATCACCTCCACAAAATCTTAGTAACTTGGTATTAGACATATGATGCCTTATCAGCGATAGGAAGTGACAGTGTCATGTAATTAATGCCAGAAGGTGTAATTGGCTCTATGATAAAAAATAGTGAACGAGTCAAAAATTGCGTGGGCGAGTGTAAGAAGGAAAGAACGAATGGATTTCAATGTCTTCATTCCATATACATTTATTTACTATAGTAGTCTCTTTCATTTATCTAAAAAAAGAAATGAAGCTAATATTATTTTCGGTTATCATTTTTTTCTCTGCTATAAGCGTCATCTCTTTAATGATTGCATTGGTTGTTTACAAAGAATGAATTTCGTAGATCCATAATTTTGTAATGCCTCGCTCAATCATTAGATAGAGTACGCTTCTGACATATTGTACAGAAAATTGACTTGTAGCGAAAAGTTTTGGCTCAGGTCAGCCTGCGTGGACTGCACGGGCAGACCTGAATCGAAACTTTCCGCAGAGGCATTTAGTCCTCTTTCTACAGAGTATGGCTCTTATTTAAAGTTCAATTTTCTCGGTAAACACCTGGTTATTTGCTAGAATGACAAGAGAAAAAATATCTTATACACTGAAACGGGCAAAAAGAGAATCCCCCGAGAAAAGCAAAATATCCACTGCTAGTATTTACTAGGAAGTAAAAATCAAAGGCAAGCATGTTGAAAATTAAGATATATTTATACTCGGACATGTTATCAATCGTTTTAACCCTTTCCCAAACGACAAATTTTAGACTCTTCCAAACTGAAAGAGTTTGCAGACGACAATTTTAACTTTCATAACAATGGCAGAAAATCACCCGAAGGAACAGAAAACACTAAGAGAAAAGGAGAAATTGCTCGTGACGAGCAATTTCTCCTTTTCCCACTGTGTTTACAAAAGACTTGTACTGCAGACACGTAAAAACAAGGGCTTGTTTGGGAAAGGGTTAAAGCACACTTTTCAGCAGAAAATTCCCGAAAAGCAAAGAAGGTTGCACTATCTTTTCCCACATTTGACTTTGAGGATTAAGTTGTTATTAGTTATGTCAACAAGTAGTATACATATACAAAAAATTATTGTAATGCAAATGATATTGAAGGTTTATACAAGTTAAAATTATTCACTCTGTCTCCGAAGAATATTGAGTGGATTTAATATTAAAGGTTTATATAATGTTTAAATGACGCTTTAAACATTATATATGTTTGTACCTGGGTGAATAAAAGGGTCGTTCTGTTCTGTTTAAATTTCCTTTTCCCCCATGCAGACATTCACCAATCCTTAACCTGTTATGCACGATTTAACCCATTACCAAAGGACAATATTTTAGACTAGTCCAAACTGAAAGCATTTGCAGACGACAAAATAAAAGTGACTGAAAATTTGAAATTTTGTTTTGTGAAAGGTAGAAAACATTGTAGGAAAAGGAGAAAATGCTGATTACCAGCATTTTTTCCTTTTCCCACAATGTTTTCTATAGGCCTCATTCTCAGGGGTGTGAAAAGTAGGGATTGTGTGGTAATGGGTTAAGGACTGTTAATAGGCAGTATAGATCAAGAGCAGACTGCATAGTGTATGCAATCTGATCTTGGATCTACACTGTCTGTATTAGGAATGAAATTTACCCACTAAACCAACATTTTCATTTCATTGTGACTGGAGGTAATCGGAAAGAAAGTATCAGGAAAAAAAGTATCGGAAAAAAGTATCAATTTTTGCTAGGAAAGAAAGTATCAGGAAAAAAAGAATCAGTTTCTGTAAAAATTATGAATTTGCACAAGTCAAAAACATTTGACTATTGTCATTGCCTAACCCTTTGTAGGTATCAACAAACACAAGTGTTTGCACATTTCTTCTCAATCTAAGGCCAGAAAAAGTAAAAGATATACAAATATCCACATTTTTTTTGACAAAATCAATATAACCTATCAACCAAATATCTACGATAAATAACATATTAACTTAGTTTCTTTTTTGAGAACTGATGCTTTTTTTTCCTGATACTTTTTTTTGTGATACTTTTTATCCCGATTCCTTTTTTCCTGATACTTTTTTTTTCTACAATCGTGGCTAGAATGGTACAATTGTTCTTTGATAGGATCAAAAACTTTGTACAATAACAAATGCATAGCGAATAATATAGAGATATTATCAGGATATAATTTCCCAAACTTATGAATGAACGATTGCTTAGATAAAAGTTCAAAATAATCGTGTTGTCTAAGGAACAAATAACCATAACGCAGCTGAGAGCTACAGAAGGGCTTTATAAATCAAGATCATACTGCACAGAATGCCCTTAATGATATTGGGTCCATATTGTAAGAGCAAATGCTGCAAAGCCGTACAGATATGTCGGTTTTTCCTCATACTGTAGGAGTGGTATCTGAAAAAACCGAAGAGAATTTTGGAAATGGGAAAATTACACTTAATTTTTTCTTCCGAAAAAATCATTCACACTCGGAATTACTGGGTAAAGGGTCATAAAGGGTGTCTAAGCGTATATTATGATTTTACGAGAGTGCACTATGACCGAAGGCGCACACTGGGCAATCTCAGCGGGTGTCGGAGATTAAACGACATTGCGTATTCCCGACACAATGAGGGAGTCCTTCCAAACAGTTACCGAATTTACAGTACCGTTTTTCAAGCACGAGTAAACCCTTTATGTTACAGAAGACGACTAAAATTTGAACGCTGTGATGAGGCTGTCCAAAATATGTAGTTTGATCTAATCCCAAACCATAAATTCAATGAATGAATAAGAAATACAATATCTAGTGTAGAATCGGCTGTTGGCTCTCATTTTATGGCACAATTCCGAGTTATATCGACCCTTAGATAAACAACTTTTGAAAACATGGCGGAAAGAGAAGAAAAAAGTTACGCATATTCCGGAATATTTCTTTGAAACGGTCGAATGTATTGTGAAAAGAGAGGGGAAAAAATGTCGAAAGCCCGCTGTAACATCATATTCGAAGACTCACCATCAGGGTCATTAACCCTTTACCACACTGACGACTTATGACACCCCTGAGGAAGACGCCTCTTGAAAACATTGTGGGAAAAGGAGAAAATGCTGGTAACCAGCAATTTCTCCTTTTCTAACAAAGTTTTCTACCCTATTAAAACAAAATTACACCATTTGAGCCACCTCGAAGTTGTCGTCTGCAAACGCTTTCTATTTGGATAGGTCTAAAATTTTGCTGTGTGGTAATGGGTTAAGGCACAGAACTGATTTGTGAAAGGTTAAAAGATTGACCTGTCCGCAGTGAAGAAATATAAATCATATGCTGGTGCGCAAAATTTGAGATTTTCAAATCTTTAACACATCGTCCCAGGTTCAACGATGCTGTTAGGAAAAAAAATCACGTGAAGGGAAAAGAAGAACATTTTGGTAACCATCATTTTCCATAAATTTTGCACAATGTTTTGCACCCTTTCACACACAAAAAAAAGCTGAAATGGATCCATGTTTTGTGATGGCTTGCTTGGTGCGTCGAGGATATGCATTAGAACCATTTTTCACAGAGTATGGCTCATTTCAATTTGCACTCAACGAGAAAATAACTCACTGTATGGTTGTTTTCATAGGTCATCCGATTACCAGTTCGAAGGGAAACGGCTTTATTTAGTGCAATGGTGATTTTGTTTTTTGTTGTAACAATTTCTATTGACATATTATTTCATATATAGGTTTTTTTCCCAAAACGATGATGAAATAGAAATAATATTGTGTATCCAATTGAGTTCACTCCTTTTAGTAGACATTTTAATCCATTTCCTTCTTCTTTAATTGCCTGTTAGTACAAACATATTTATTTTAAATCGATTGAGAAACAAGTCAATCTCTCTCGAATCTGCCTTCTGGGAACTTGAATATAATAAAAAGTCTTTCATATTCTCAGACAGTTAAGTTCCAAGATGTGAACGCATTACGTTTTCTGATCTTGGTCTTCTCTGCAAAAGCAGCTTTATGCTGAAAGGTTTGAGATGCCGAAGAGAACCCCAGTCTCGTTTTCGAAAACTACCAAAGTGCCGAAAGTTAAACCCCATTACCACACAATCCCTACTTTTGACGCCCCCGAGAAAGAAGCCTTTAGAAAACATTGTGGGAAAAGGAGAAAATGCTGGTAACCGGCATTTTCTCCTCTTCCCACAATGTTTTCTACCCTTCACAAAACAAATTTCAAATTTTCTGCCACTTTTATTTTGTCGTCTGCAAATGCTTTCGATTTGGACAAACTCAAATTTTGTCATTTGGTAATGAGCTAAATCTGTTGCGATATGGCGAGATATTCTAGCCGGGATAACCTTCAAGTCCAAAAGATAACACTATGTTCAGCAAAGTTGATGGGATGGGATCCGCCAATATCTAGGCCTAATGGCAGCAAAATGACGAGAGGGAAATGTATCCGTTTTTTTCGGTTTAAAAATAACTTTGGTGAAAAAAAAAAGGAGAAAATATTCCGGACATTTTAAGCGACATATTTCTAGACATTCGCTGCTATTCGAATATTTTTTAATTTCTTACAGAAAATTAAACAGATCTATAGTTATTTTGACTTACCAAATGGACTGGTATAAATCCATCATCGGAATCTAAGTCGTAAATATTAAGAAGGGTTAGATAAGGTCGTATAAAAAAGTGTCAGTCGGTTTAGTATGACACGTGCATATGGAACTAACAACTGGGACAGTACTTCACACTGCCGGAGTGCTACACCCAACATCAAAGAAATACCGAGTTAACCCTTGTCTCTCTTTTGTGTTAAGTTTGCATATGTTATTTTACCCTTTACCAAACAACAAAAGTTTAGACAGGTCGAAATTGAATGCACTTGCAGACGGACAAAATAAATGTTACTCAAAAATTGAAATTTGTTTCTAGCAGAGTAGAAAACATTGTGGGAACATGAGAAAATTCTGGTTACCAGCATTTTCTCCTTAGCCCACAATGTTTTCAAAATGCTTCTACCTCAGTGTTTTAAAAAAAATCAGGGAATGTTTTGGTAAAGGGTTAGAAGGCAATGAAAAGAGCGGGTTTTTATTTAAGAGAACAAGAGGATCATTTTAGTTCAAAATGTGGACCGATGTTTTGTTTTTCTGACGATCCAGCCTGCATTTTGAAAAAGCTAAATATAATATGTACAGTTTTATTCGTTACCCTTTGGTTTCCTTACACCCAGAGACTGAGAAAATGACGATAAACAGTGTGATAATATACACGTACAGGGTAGTATAATTTTTAAGTTGTGTTTAAGTTTTTAATTATCATCAGAATAAAAAAAAAGGAATGGCTAATAACTGCTCTATCTGTTTCATTTAATGAAGGGTAAGAAAGAATATGTGATGAAAATATACCTGGAGCCTGTTGTACACGAACTTTAAAATAGTGCTTTTTTTTTCCTAGTGTGCAGTTTCAGACCGCGAGTGTACTGGTAAATTTTCGTGAATGCTACACTGTAAACACGTTTTTGCTCTTTAACCCATTAAACGGCATTCACAACAATAATTGCCTTTGCGACTTACATAAATTAAGTTCAGGCTGCACGAAATGTGCAGTCTGATTTTGGATGTACACCTTGCGCTCTTGTAGGACGAAAACAACATGGAAAAAATGCTGGTTCTTGGGTTTCTTATCTTTTTTCAAATTAAACTGTAGATTATGTTATGGATTTTCGGCGCTCTATGGGTTAAGTTATTAATTGGGATTCCAGTCGGAGTTTTTCCTCTTTTAAAGTACACGCTTGTGAGTCACAAACAATCAAGAAGTAGTAACTTTGGTTTTCGGTTTTTGGAATCCAGCATGAAATTGCACTTTTAATCCGAAATTCGAAATTTCATATCGCTAACACTAAATATGGGATAGGCCTACAAATTTGTAACGTAGCGAATAGCTGATTAAAATGATATATAACGTTTCGTGGCATCCTAACTTAAGTAATCCCTGTTGGCAAAGCTTATATCCGCATTTAATGGTACGAAAATGTTGCGGTCGTAATGGAAGAATTAGTTTCTGGTTCCCAAAACAGTGGGGAAAATTACAGATATTTATGTATAAAAATTTACAGTCATCCTGGCGAATTTTCCCCCGCGATCCCTCGCACAGTCGCCGCGATCCACCGCGTTTACCTCCTGCTGTGAAGTTGCCCGATATTTTCTGAGGCCGCGGTGACACGTCCGCCGCGTTTCCGCGGCCGATACCTGTACAGCAGATTTGCCGCGGAAAAATTGGTCCGTCGCGGCTCGCAGACTTGAGCAAAAAACGCGAGGAGTGTACTGTAAATTTTCAAATTCTTTTAAAGCAATGTTTCCTTACAAACTCCTTTGTGTGGCGATTTTATTCCTCTCAAGACCAAAATGATTATCATCTTTTCAACACCTGCTACATGTACGGAGAGCACTCGTCACAACTCGGCCGATCCCGTAACAACGTATAACTATCAACGGATCACTCGAAATTTGCCGAATGGCATGGACAGCAGACGACTACAAGATGTGCTAACATCACCCGATACACTTGATTCGCAATCGTTTCATTCAAAAAGTTGCTGCAAATCACTGACCCTATTTCTTATAATCGTGTTGAAAGTAAACTGCTCCAGTTTTTGCTGGCCAGAGATTTTGATGATACTGTAATTATGACATACTTCAATACTAAACAAATTGTAACCGCCGTTTATTACGTAATTTAAAAGTTATTCTGGGATTACTTGACATTACTTAACGCCTGTTTATCGCTAATTACTATTCCTGCGCTTATCTGGGTCAAAAGTGCGCTTATCTGGGTCAAAAGTAGTTTTTGTAATAAGGTCATCACAGCAGGTATAAGCGTTAAAACGCTGTAAGTAAAAGCTGTTACGAGTTGCAGTTACATCAGTTTGCCCTGAGCAGACGGGTTTCCGAAGTTTGCCATCTCTCTAATCGGTCTACCGACCGATTAAAAATGAAATATGCTCTCTTTCTATCTGGAAGCCGTGCATTTCATCTTGACTAGGTGTTTGATTTCGGTCTATAACTCTAACGTTTAGAATGATTTGTCCTTTTATAAGTTTGACAACTTAGCAAAAATATTGCAGTATATGTCTGTCGAAGGGATTGATTAATGGATGGATGGATGGATGTTGTTATGTTGCTCCTGCCATGCTGTATGTAAAAAAAAATATACATGAAATCACAATAACATATTACTTTCGATATTCCAACCATATTGTTGAGGTAATGAATAATACCCAATCCTAACCTTGTACCCGATGTATCTTCCTTTAAAATGTTTTTATGAATATTTCAGTGCGAAAATATTTTCTTCTTTAAAGACTTCCAAACCAGCCATTAACCCTAAGAGCGCCTGTCACTACTTCAGTTGCCTTTGTGGCCAGTGCAGATCAAGATCACACTACGCCAAACACCGAGTCTAAACTTTGATCTTCACATGCTCCTTTTCCAAAGCATTCTGAGCAGAAAAAAACCCTGAAATCGCTAAAATTAAGGTTTTATTTCTACAATGAAAATGGCAGTTAGGTTTATTCGAAGCTCTTAGAGTTAAACTTATGGATAATTCAATTGTTTCCAGAAAGATGGCTAATACAGAAAAAATATTGTGGCAAATGAAGAGAGAGGGTGAGAGACATGGATAGATAGATAGTGACATATACTCTTTTGACAAATACTTTTTTCAGACAGCATGAGCAGTGTGTGATCTGAACATGTCCTATCTCCTAAACTTTTATGTGTGCAGTCGGATCTGCGAATTTCTCCTCGTCTATTAATGTTTCAGGGACATAGAAATGCGTTTAGGGTTTTTGTTTTTAATTTTTCGTCACAAATTCTAAATAGCCACCTTTAAACCCAGGTTAATCTCTAAGATCTATGGGGATCTTCTTTATCTTGTTGGTAATGGGAGGTATGAAAACAGGCTGTTAAAGAATTCGCGTTTATTTATCGGCGCCACCGGTTAATTCGCACTGATTAACCATAATTTTAACCCGTAGAGCATCGAATAAACCAAACGGCCCTTTTCATTTTAGAAAAAGAACATCTACTATAAATGATTTCAAGGTTGTCCTTATTCATAATGTATTAGAAAAATAGACGGAGTAAATCTACGATCAGTCTCCATGTTTTGTGTAGTCTGATCTTGATCTGAATTGGCTGCAAGGGTGAAAGGTGCTCTTATGGTAAATGGCTGGTTTGCAAGCCGGCCATTTTGTTCCCAAAAGAAAATATTTTCACAAAGGAAATGTTAACAAAGCCAGTGCCTTTTTGATAAAACATATTTATAAAACTTAAAATTGGCTTAAGCTGGGAGTCTGTTATCTGTAGGACGATTACAATGGGTACAGGTTTAGGATTGTGTATTATTGATTAAATCAACTAAGGGTGAAAAGGTGAAAACCGAAAATATAAGATGGTGATCAGAATTTATCAATTTCAGGCATTTATAAACAGCATGAAAGGTACAACATAACAAGTATCATTATGTCAGAAAATGAGCGGCAATTGCAAATTAAAAAAAAAATGTTTGCACAGAAAGCTATGTACTGAGTGTGAGAAACATCAGGGCACTGCCTTGTTACAGAACATCCAATTGATTTATTTATAAGTCGAATTTACCGAACTTGTCTGTTACTGAATAATGTATATGAAAGCGACATCTGGTATCATAATATGACTTGTCGTATTCGTGTCAATGCCATTCTTGTTAGTGCTTACTTCGTTCGCCTTAATTCAGCTACCTATCATAGCTTCAATTTTATATCACAAAAGCCCATAGTTTTTGCCAGAATATGCATAAACAAGAATGTAGCACTTTAATGATAAGCTATACAGACATGGGAAAATGGGAAAAATATCAGGATAAGGAAGTAAGATGGATGAAATCATAATGTCAAAAGGGGCATAATGAACAGAAGCACACGGTACTAAAGAACAATTTTATGGCATACAAGTGGAAGAAGAAAAATGGAATTAGCATCAAGCAACATGCACTAGTAATAATGAAACACGAAATGTTATAGGCATGTAAGATTTAAGAAAGAGGACAAATAGACATCTAATGTTCATAAATAAGAATGTCATCTAGACACATAGAGTTTTGGCGGATATTCCCCTCCATAGAGATGTTGTGGAAACAACGTAATGTTAAACGATGATAACATTAACCGGAAGAAGCAAACCGAAGTCGTTTTTTTACGGGGGGGGGGGTGTTTACATCTGTCACGTGACACGCCCACTAAGGCTTCCTCGTTATATCTGCCGGCCTCTCGGGGGTCGCCCTTGACCTAAACCTAATACTGATGCATTTGTAAAGCATTGAAACGTATGCATGAAGAGATTATTGTATTTAGATGTCTTAATTCTACCGACAGTACATCTGATTGGAGAGGTCATCAGACCTCTCCAACAGTGGTGAGTTTAAAACGCAGACTGCCACAGAATTCGCTGTCTAAATCCATTTTTCTTGCGAAATTAGTATGGTACACAGTCTGTTTCGTCATGGTTTTGTAAATAAAGCGAAATCAAAAAACCGAAATAAGAAATAGACGTGGTTCTATTTTTAGGAATGACCGACAACTCGCCCCAAAGACAACTCGCCCAAAGACAACTCGCCCCACAAAAAAATCGTCCGAAGACAACTCGCCCCACATTGTGAAGACAAGTCGCCCCAAACTGAAGACAACTCGTCAAAAGATTATGAAACATGGGCTAGTTCACAGAATTTGAATAATCGCGCCCACTTTAAAAAAAAGAAAAAAACTCCTATAATCAAGCAAAATTTTCGTCCTGAGCATAAACTCCTTACATATTGGTTCTCAACTCATGAAAACAACAACTTTTTTGATGCTAATCTATTATAATACAGGTAATTTACTGAAATACAAAAGTAATTATCTAGGATTAAGAGACATTATTTAAATGGCTTATCGTCAAAATTTTATGTACCTATAGATCTTCCAGATAAAAGCAACCATGAATGACTTAAGTATCATCAAACTAACGACTGGTAGGTTAGTTTATCCATCTGTTTTTTCTTTGTGTCTAACGATCGATGTGACTGATTGATTGATTGATTGATTGATTGGTTGATTGAAAAGAACGGGTATATGTTAACAGTATACCGGTAATAGAAAATTCATTCCATGAACTGAATATGTCAGGGATGTCAAACTGGTCAAGTCAGCATCATTTATGCTAACTTCAATGTTCACTTGGTGTAAACGAAAGAATGTAATCTTCAATCACTTAAACAAAAGACAGAAGAGAAAGATATATAGATAAAAAAGAAAGAAAGAAGGTCGATAAAAATCATAACCGTTTACACAGGTCTCGGTATTATAAATACGTTCAGGTGATAGTAATAAGAGCGGGACGAGTTGTCTTATATGTGAGGCGAGTTGTCTCATAACTTGGGGCTAGTTGTCTTCTGAAGGTGAGTCTAGTTGCCTTGTGGCGAGTTTTTTTTGGGGGCGAGTTGCCTTGGGGCGAGTTATCTTTTGGGCTAGTTGTCCTGCACCCACTTTTAGATATGACGAATTTCAGAAAAGATTTGTTACATTAATTTGCCATGATTACAAATGACCTCTCAAATAACTTTAATTCTTCATTAAGCAAATAAATCTAAGCAGAAGAAAAAGTATGAAGAATTTTGTTAAAAAAGAGAAAGAAGACCGCTGGACAAGATCATGCGACTTGAGAAGACGGAAAGAAGATCAAATGACCGTCATGTAAAGCAAAAGAGGTTGAAATTAAAGGCCAATAAACTATTTGAAAACACTGACGCTGACCTCTCCTGGCTTCTTTTTGAAAGAAGCCAACTTGTCCTATTCAGAGGTGAGTTTGGAGAAGTAATGCGTTCGATTGTAAACACAATGACGTCACGGCATTCTAAATCGAAAATTATTTATCTCGCTCTTATTGTTGATAATTGTTGGTTTCCTTTCGGCTCTATGGTAATCTTACGGCAGAGTGTGTTTCCTGAACCCGGAAATTTTCGTAAAGAATGCACAAAACCTTTTTTTCATTTCAAATTGGAAGGCAACGGTCACATGACGCATCATGTGATTTTTGTTTACATCGTCTGCTATTCCGGCTGTCAAAACCCTGTTGTGACGGATGTTTAATGCCGTGGATACAGGGTGTAAATTGAGTGAAATGGAGAAAGCGACTCGAAGTAGTGCTGGTGTACAAACGTAGTGGCCAGTGACACAAAAAATAGAGAGATATAATAGTGATAGTGAACTATATATCTATTGGGGGAGGAAAATGGCTGGCTGATGGAAAGTTTGCTGGAAAAGATACAAAAACACTGTTGATCCGATATGTTTAATTTTCAAAGCCCAATTGCATGGTGCTTCACTGAAACGGACCATTTTTATATCTTCCAGGTGACACATGTCAAAATGACTTTTACTTATTCTGTCTCCAAAATCTGACAGGGTGTGAGACAGAAGTCATTAAGCAATCAATGAAATATTTAAGTTCAAAGTAAAAAGATTTCGACAGCTTGTTGAGATAATAGGTAATATCTCACATGGCAGATTGATTATCCTAACATATATTATTATCAAAGGGCATTTTCCATACCTAGAAGCAACTAATCAAACAACAATAGGTTTGGCTATCAAAAGATTGTTTTTACCAAAGGAAATTTATAGTTCCCAGAGGCAAACTAACAAAGACTGTGAGAAAAGTAGAAGTAATACTGTTTGCAGAAAACACAATTTTTCTTTTCCATCCTAATCATTTTCTTCTTCTTTTTTTTTTTTTTTTTTTTTGGAAAATGATAAATGACAAAAACATGGGGCATTATAGATGTCTAGCTAATGTTCTTACTGTCTTCATTGAATTTGGGGCTGAACCACTTTATTTACAATATTTCTGACATCTCGCTCTTTCCTCATAGTTGGCTTGGTTAGTTTTGATCGATTTTAAAGCCAAATTTGTTAGAATTGTGGACATTTTCCATAGCAGTTTAGCCTGTGATGCCATAGCCAGACAATCTCTTGATTTTGTTGCAGAAAAGGGTCCAACCATTGAATTTTTTTTATTTACACATTTAAATCTCCTTTTTTCCTAATTTTCAAATCTTGAAAACCAATTTTCAGTGTGTGTTTTTAAAGAAAAGCCAAGGCAAATTTTATCTTTCGCTGCCTAATTTGTTGTTCACAGGATTCATGCAAAATTAGAGATTTTTAATGTCCCCACATCGAAAGATCGAAAGATCGGGGGCATATTGTTTTACCTTTGTCCCTCTGTCCGTCCGTCCATCTGTCGGTCTGTCCTTCCATCCGGCTGTTTGAAAACTTAACATTTTCCTGTTACTGCTAAAGTCTTTAAGTCACAAGGCTCATATTTGGTATGTAGGTACATCTCATCGATACGCATCTTTTGGTACCAAGGTCAAGGTCATCCACCAAGGTCAAGGTCAAATATAAAGGTCGCGTTTTAAAAAAAAATAGCCATTACGGGGACATTAGTGCTTCACAAACACATCTTGTTTCAATCTTGATCACATGCAGATCTAGATATATTTATTTTTGTGTTTGTCAAACCGTGTAAGAAAGTAATGTTATTACAAAGCCCTAGAAAACGGTTATTATCATACAACATGTAAATAATATCTTTATTTAATGCTACCATCAAATGATAATAGCAATAATGAGAAATATATATTCTTTACGCTTTTTATAAGGAGAAAAAATAATCAGCAATTGTCATAGTCCTGCCATCATCTGCGTCGGTGTGCAAAAAAAATTGTTTACATCATTATGTAGTTAGTTCATAGGCCATACTCAGTGCAAGTCTATAGTTTGATAGCTCACATATATATGAGTTGTATTTAGGTATCATCTTTATTCATTATAAAATATTTTGTCAAATATTTTCATTTTTTGCCATACATCAATATATACTGGCAAGGGGAGGCACTGTTAAACCACAAACAGTCTTGTTGTAATTGCAAATCAATTTGAAGAGACAGGTAGCTTAAAATGTTGCCTTTGATATTCACTTTTATTTACACATGTATCTCTTGATTTTCATTTCCTATTCATAATGTGTTGAAGCAAAGTTTATCAACTCGGCACCACTCAGACATTTTTGTCCATTAAGGAATTCTAATTAATAGTTGCCTAGCCCCAATATCTCACTTGGTGATGCCATGGGCTATAAATCCAGGGTCGCCATTTCAAGCTAATTTGAAGCCTTGCTTTGCTAACATTATTCCGGACGTTGACAAAAGTCAATAATTGCACTCATAAAAATTCAAGACATTTCATTGGTTCAAAATGTGTCAATTGGTCAAATCAATTGCATTTTATACAAGTATAAACACAATTGGAATTAGTTTTGGAAAATTCAAGAGCTATCTTTTGTTCTAATTAAGAGGGAATGCAATTATAAGGGTTGAAATATATCATTGCCAGCGTTCATTGAAGTATAAACTGAAATAGCCTAGAACATGGCAAACATAACGCCCTAGGGGCGTTATTTGCCATGTTTTAGGCTATTTCAGTTCATACTTCAATGAACGCAGTCAAAGATACATTCAACCCTATTGACGCAAGAGTCATTATCTCTCATCAATAGGTAAATGATAGTTTTTCATCTACATCGGATGAGCAGCTGGTAAATTACAGACACACATTGTTAGGTGGATCAGCTATCCCAATACAACTGAAAAAATATTGAAAGGGATGTTAATCCCTTCCATCCTAGCATCTACGTAAGAGTAATGCCATATACATGTTTATCAGCTTAGTATTGTTCTGTGAAAAGGGGTGTAATGTATCAAAGAAAGCTGTCAATTATGAAAAGAATGAATCATGTAGGCTTACAGTTCACCTGTCTATTACAGGTGGCTAGGATTGTATGTTGTGTTTGTACTGAAAGGTTTGACAGAGACAGATCTGTGTCCAATATAACTGAAAAAATGTTGAAGCAGTGTTATATCTTATATAACCTTTAGCAATTAAATGAAACTAAAAATTAAACAAATTTGTATCAAACCCCCTTTTCACAGAGATCTGTCTATGACTTATTTTCAGATTTAGGATGCACCATGTTTGTTTTTCATTTCATTTTCAGATGGAACAATACATTTTTGCAACTGACCCAAGGGGGGCAAATTATGATAAATTTTTTAAAGATGTACCTTCATTTCATAGGTCAAATACCCACTGGTGCCAAAATATCAACCCTTAAAACTTTAGTTGATAAAAAAAATTTCTCTCTAAAACAATCTTTTCATGATGATCAAACTTTCTATGTTACAATAGCAGCTGGAATTTGTGACCTCACTAAAAAAATGTATCACTCTGGAGGAAGTGAACTTGTATACACTCACAACGAAGATAACATCAATAATGTCAAATCTCTGCTTAAATATCATTATTCATTAAATTCAGCAAAATATAAGATAAAGCATGTGCACATTCCTCCTGTAAACATTTCCAAGTACAATGACTTTAACATGACAAGAGGTAGGCTCAACTATATGTGCCATTCATCAAATGTTCAAGACCAACAGCTGCTTCTTGAACAAGACATTTCTTCCTTAAATACGTATATATCTTCTCTTAATGATGAGTATGATAAACATTCTGTACGATGGGATAGGGATTTGTTGTTATGTAAAACTAAAAACAGAGGTAGAAATGGATCAAGTAAAGTAAAGACAAAAAGAATTTCTTATGACTGTTTGTATGATGGAGTGCATCCATCACCAGAGTTATGTAGAAAATGGTACAATTACCTTTGTAACTCAATCTTTAAAGACCTAGAAAATGACAGAATAAATACAGAAAGTAATCATAATTTTGATAATTCCTTGGACTTTGAAAGACACAATTTCAGCTATGAATAATTTACTCGTTGCCAGACGACAAAATTTTACACTGGTTCAAATTGAAAGGAGTTTCAGACGACAAAATAATTTACATTACTTTTTAGCTCACCTGAGCACGAAGTGCTCAGGATGAGCTATTGTGATCACTCACCGTCCGTCGGCGTCCGTCGTCCGTCCACATTTTTTACATCTACAAATATTAACCAATCAGCACCAAACTTGGTCAAAATGTATATGACCATAAGATCTCGGATGAGTTCGATTATGGGTGTAATCGGACCAGAACGACTGGAGTTATTTGCCCTTGAATTAGAAAAATTGCTATATTTGACTTTGTTTACACTCTAGCATCTACAAATATTAACCAATCAGCACCAAACTTGGTCAAAATGTATATGACTATAAGATCTCGGATGAGTTCGATTATGGGTGTAATCGGACCAGAACGACTGGAGTTATTTGCCCTTGAATTAGAAAATTTGCTATATTTGACTTTGTTTACACTCTAGCATCTACAAGTAATAACCAATCAGCACCAAACTTGGTCAAAATGTATATGACTATAAGATCTCGGATGAGTTCGATTATGGGTGTAATCGGACCAGAACGACTGGAGTTATTTGCCCTTGAATTAGAAAAATTGCTATATTTGACTTTGTTTACACTCTAGCATCTACAAATATTAACCAATCAGCACTAAACTTGGTCTAAATATATATGACCATAAGATCTCGGATGAGTTCGATTATGTGTCTAATCGGACCATAACGACTGGAGTTATTTGCCCTTGAATTAGAAAATTTGCTATATTTGACTTTGTTTACACTCTAGCATCTACAAATTTAAACCAATCAGCACCAAACTTGGTCAAAATGTATATGACTATAAGATCTCGGATGAGTTCGATTATGGATGTAATCGGACCAGAACGACTGGAGTTATTTGCCCTTGAATTAGAAAAATTGCTATATTTGACTTTGTTTACACTCTAGCATCTACAAATATTAATCAATCAGCACTAAACTTGGTCTAAATATATATGACCATAAGATCTCGGATGAGTTCGATTATGTGTCTAATCGGACCATAGCGACTGGAGTTATTTGCCCTTGAATTAAAAAAATTGCTACATTTTACTTTGTTTACACTCTAGCATCTACAAATTTAAACCAATCAGCACCAAACTTGGTCAAAATATATATGACCGTAAGATCGCGTGTGAGTTTTATTGTAGGTCTAATAGGACCAGTTATTGCTGTGTCATGGAAAAAGGGGGCTTGATGTATATTTTCATTGTGGACCAATATTTCTTTAACTACAAGATAGAATGTCATGAAACTTCATCTTTTTATTGTTTATTGCAAGCCACAGACAATAGTTATTTGTTTTTATTTCATGAAATGCCATGTCATGAAAGAAGGGGGCTAAATGTTTAATTTCGTCATGGACCAATGACCATCTGTTTGTCCATCTTTCAGGACAGATATCTTCTAAAATCCTTGACAAAAACTAATAGAAATTCATACAGGTGTTCCTAATGATGTCTGCTGATATTTATTGGGTTTTTTTTTTGCCTTTTTGATATCAAATACTGTCTCGTTGGAAAAAGGGGCTTCATGTATATTTCTGTTAAGGATCAATATACATGTATCTTCAACTCAAAATCCTGGACAAAAATTTGTGAAACTTCATACATGTGTTCCTTATGATAGTCGGCCAGTATCATTAGTTTAGCTTTTTTGATTAAATGTCATGTCATGGAAAAAGGGGGCTTCACATATATTTTCATTATGGATTAATATCTCTTTAACTACAGGACAAAATGTTATGAAACTTCATCTTTATGTTGTTTATCACAAGCCACAGACAATGGTTAGGCCTATTTGTTAGCTCACCTGAGCATGAAGTGCTGGGTGAGGTATTGTGATTCGTCGTTGTCCAGCGTCTGACTTTCCACAATTCCTTTAAACATCTTCTCCTCCTAAACCAGTCATGTTGAAACTTGACAGGCATATTCCTTGGGTGAAGTTCTACCAAAGTTGTTAAAAGAATTGAAGTAACCCTTTAACTCCAGGGGTCACAATTTTGGGCAAAATTGTATATAGAACAAACTTTAAAAATGTTTTTGTCTGAAACTAGAAGGCCTAGAGCTTTGATATTTGGTATGTGGCATTTCCTTGTGGACTTCTACCAATTTTGTTCAAATGATGCCCCTGGATCAAAAAAGGACATAAAGGTATACAGAATGAACTTTAAAAGTCTTGTTCTATTTAACCCTTTACCACACAATCCCAAGTTTTAACGCCTGTGAGAAATAAGGCTCTTGAAAATATTGTGGGAAAAAGAGGAAATACTTGTAACCAGCATGTTTTCCTTTTTCCACAATGTTTTCCACCCAACCAAAATCAAATTTAAATTTTGGAGTCACATTTATTTTGTTGTCAGCAAATGGTTTGAATTTGGACAAGTCTTAACCCTTTAAGCACCTTTCACTACTATAGTTGCCTTTGTGTCTAGTGTAGATCAAGATCAGACTGCACGAAATGTGCAATCTGATCATTGATCTATACTGTCTGCTTTGTTGAAACATTGCAGACAAAAGGCACCCACGCAGTTGTTATCATCTTGGACTCATTCTGGAATGAAAATGGCCTTTGGGTTTAAGGATTAAATTTTGTTGTTTGTTAATGATTTGAGCCAAGCCTGTTAGCTCATTACCTACAGGGCTAGCTATGCAGGGATGTCAAGTTTAAATCTCAGTTGGGCCAAGCACTCTGGTAACCAGGATTTTTTTTAACTTTTTCCACAATGTTCTCTACCCATCCCAAATCTAGGTTCATTTTTTGAGACAAATTTATTTTGTTGTCTGCAAATGCTTTGAATTATAGACCAGTCTAAAATTTTTGTTTGGTAAAGAGATAAAGATAGACCAAGTAATATGCATTTCAAGACTGTGTTGTAGGCAATACAATCTTGCAGAATATAAGGCATATATATCCAAGATCCAACTGCAGTCTGATCTTTATCTACACTGTCTGATAAAACATCCTGCCTTGCGTACCCCTAGCCTTGGTTCCCACCGGATCATTTTTTCATTTTATCTATTCAGGACGGACGGATGCAGTTTAAATTTGACATGAAGCCCCCTTTTTCCATGACACAGCAATAAATTCCCAAACCCTGACAATATGCGCTAGGTCACTTGATGTGTGAAAATTTCATCCAAATCTGTTGAGATATGTCCAGTAATTAAAGAGATATTGGTGAAAAATGAAATATAACATGAAGACCCCTTTTTCCATGATGCAGCTATAAATTGCAGAACCTTGACAATATGCGCTAGGTCACATGATGAGAAACATTCTGTGAAAACTTTTGAAAACATTGTGGGAAAAGGAAAAAATGCTGGTAACCAGCATTGGGACGAAAAGTACTTAGTGTCATCATTATGTCTTAATCAAATCATATCTATTGGTTAAATCTCTTGCATCCTTTTACAGAAGTAAACAATCTGATGTATGCCATGCACCAATAGATCTGCTTTGTAAGTTATAGTTGAAATTAGTTTGCTATATTTGTTTGAAGTTATATGAGTTCATTTGTTCTGTTTGTTATTATGTGCATGGTGTAAAACATTGAGTTACTTTGCTGTTTTGTACTAGATCATTAGTATGTAACCTGTCTGTAAAGGTCTAAAGAGGTACAAATGATGAATTTTGTCTTCATTTGCCTTTTCGCCCGTATTTAGGCTTTGCCTATTTTCATATTATTTAAAATAAATTAGAATTCTTCGCCACAACATTCTTCCTAGGGTTTACGTCACGTTTATGACAGTAGTGTCTTTGATTCCAGGAAATTTTGTCAGGCTCGGCTCGGGAATTTTATGGTCACAGTACCATAAGATATTGAATAAAAGGTACATTCTTTGTATCATGTCTGTTTTTTGTTTCGTTTTGTTCATTTACAGTGCGTGACAGGATAAATAGAATAGATGGTTGGTGTCTTGGATGGTTTAAGTTTATCAGGCTCGGCTCCGGAATTTATCCGGTTCGCCTTCGGCTCCAATCTCCGAGCAGAGTTGCCGTTCGTTACTCTCACATACATCTCTGCGATGGGCTAAATGACAAGAATCTTGTCAAACCGAGGAAAAGATGTTTTGTTACTGTTTAACTGCTTCGTGTGTAAAATTATAAGGTAGACAAAGGAAATATGATTCTGGATACATTATAGGTGCGTTCAAACTGATGAATTTACCTCTATAAAATGGAACTATTTTTTTCGAGCCTCTTTACTGAACATAATCTTACGCCAAGTTTAACAAAAATGGCTGCGCCCAAGAATGATAACAACAGTTTTGACATACCGATAAATCTTAGGTTATAAGATTAAAAAACAAGTTATGGTCGTTTAAAAGACATTTAAGCTTTCCAGAAAATCCGTCTTTTTCACATTGCCTACCACTTAGTCTGATTGGCCGTATGCTGTTTCAACAGCACACAAAGTAATCGATATTGGTCTTTCTTTCACCGGCGTTTGTGTCGCCATTTTGAGTTCTGGTCATGTGACGAAAGTATCGCGTAATGACGGACTACTTTCTGAGCCCACTACAGAGGTGAATGTAATGATCCGGAGTGCAAGAGAGTGCTTCGGCTCACCAGATAAATTCCTCCGCCTTGCCCGATAAACTTAACCCATCCAAGACACCAACCATCTATTCTATATTAGGCTTTCAGAATATCATGCGCCTTGGTCCTAACCAGTCCTGGAAATCAGGATGCATTTTCTCTTTTTACGATAAGTACATGGATTCAGCTGATGGTTTTGGGGTAGCTGTTTCACTTTCCTGTGCCCCCGATGGCACCGGATTGCTAGTCGCATGTGTAGTATAGTGTTCACCGGACCCGTGCTCGCCCAGTAACAGTAATTATTTTATATCACTTAATAAACAGAGTTGTTACAGGCGCTGTAGTATTCATCACATAGCTGGACATTGTTGGAATACAACACGACCTAATTCGATCGTAAACAATAACATTTAAGGACTTTTTTAATAGGTCAGAGACAACCAATTTTACATGTTGAACGTACAAGCGAGCGGACGCATGCTCGCTCACCGCTATTTTTCAAATACAGAATGGATGCCGTTCGGAAATTTATATCATACTTTTCATATTATCTATCAATATTTAGCAGGTAATTTATTTTTTAAAAAATCTTAAATATTTAATATAGAATTTATGCTTTAAATATACTTACTAGTGAATATATATTGGCGCTCTTGTAGTTATGGGTAGGGTGTTGACAAGTAGTAAATCGAATAACACGAATTGTTTAAATACACTGTAAAGATTTAAACACTTTCTCAAATACCATACATAACAGTAACAGTTAACAGGAAGAACAGGAACTGTTAGTAGTCATGGTTTTCAGTCTCCAAAAACTTCTCCTCCTCCTCACAATACCGACACGACCATTCTGTGCTGGTCACCAGACTTAAATCAATATCTGTTTGCACATTAGATGGCAAGCACTCATAATGGTACCATTTGTCACATCTGTCACACCCTACCCATGTATACTCTTCTCTGTCACCAACCATGCATACAACGCAGACATCTCTACTGTCAAGCTCGATCTGTAGGACCTCTTTTTCGGTTGTTTTTTGTTTGTCATTTTCAGAAGCATGTTTATCTATTTGTGTTCCATCATTGAGTATCTTTTTTGTCTTTACAGGTTTACTGGTTACTATGGATCGTGCATTTGCATATAATTTCCTTTTGGATCCAGATTTTTGCTGTTTAGGCAGAGGAGGTTCAACCAAGATAGAACTGAGATCCTCAGATATAATTCCCAACTTAACGAGTGTATTTTCTTTCGAGTGGCCACAGTGTTCACAAACAGATTCATTATTTTCATGAGATGACGTGGTTGCATGTTTAGACTGTATAGGTTTTGTTTCAGGAATGAGAGCCTTAAGAGCCCCTTTGTTGAGGAGATATATCCCAGTGCATTTAAATGCCGATACAACAGTACTTCCTGAAGTTTTGGTGAAAGCTTGCATCAAAATTTTTGGGAAGAGATGTCTTGGTAATGTTTTGATGCCTAAGTACCAAAGTTCAGTAGAAATGTCAGCAACTTTTTGCTTTATTACATGAAAATACCCAGAATCCTGGGGCTGTAAAAGATGTGAAGAATGTGCAGGCAGATATAACAAGTCCACTTTATGCCTACGTGCTGCATAAATGAAAGCCTTTGATATATGAGTAGAATGGTTGTCAAGAATGAGAAGAACAGGCCGTTTCTCCCCAATGTATGGCACAAAATTATGTTCAAACCACTGAAGAAATAAATCTGTATTAATGCAACCTTTCTCGTTTGTTACAAATGTCCAGTTTTCAGGCATACCATCAGAAACCATACGAGGCAGACACTGAGAAAATATCAACATTGGTGGAGTAGTCTGTCCTGCTGCTGATATTGCATTTAAAAGGGTGACATGGCCAGAAAGATTAACCATACTCTGATATGCATGTCTTGTACCTTTGGGAACAATTACCTTTTTACTTGGATTCAGTTTCCCAGAAAACCCTGACTCATCACAGTTGAATATCCTGGATGGTTCATTTCTAATTTCCAAGTCATTCAGGGTTGCCTCAAGCAATTCAGAGTAGTCCCTTACAGTTCTTTGTGACAAAGTAACCCGGTCCTGCTCGAGAGGATGTGCTGTGCGTACTGACAAGGACTGGTGTCTCTGCAGAAATCTCCGCACCAATTTATCAGAAGGTCCTGTAGCTGTATTGACTCTAGAGTCTCCGCCTCTTTGCAAAATGATTTCAAGGGCAATGCGCTTTAAAACAGGCCTGGTTAGTGGTACACCCCTTGATGCCATGAATGTAGCATAATTTACAACTGTTAATTCATCTCGAGCATAGATTAACAAAGGACTCTGGCCAAACTGTGTCAAATATCCCTTGTATCGGCCATTTAAATGATCTTTGAGGGTGCTGTATGGGATTTCAAGTTCATTTGCTGCCTTGTGTAACGAATATCCCTCATTTTTGACGAGTTTTCTAGCTTTCTTCAAAAGTCTCTAAAGAGTGAATTTTTTGTTGCCGAGGCATCTCGGTCAGTCTGAAGATATGGGGAAAAAATGTTTTTGTTGTTGTCTGACCCTATTGTAAGGTTATCTAAATATAGTAACGCAATGACATACGAGCAAAAGTCGATAAATCGGCTGAAAACCTATGTTTATAAGCTTCCGATTGAATGTTCACTCTAAAAAAATATGTTATTTCATGATTATTACAAAATTTAGCAGTTGCTTTGGAAAGATGCCCCAATAAAACGAAAACAACACGGAAAATTGTGCCGGCCCTGTAAACGGGATGTTAAAAACACTTTGACAGCCGCAACAAATAACGATTTTTTGACTAAATTACGGCTTACATTTTGATAAATTCTTTACATAAAGGAAGAAAAACATTTATTATTATTTTTGATTTAGTTTTTAAACCAGTATTACGGATTTACTCAATCTGCGTTGTCTTTTTTAATTTCCGTTATTTTCCTTTCGCTTTCACTTGCGTTTTCATTTTCGTCTGCTAGCGACCTTTTTACTTCCGGAAAACTCTTCAAAAATGAGGTAAAAAATCGTGACACCGTAAACAACAATAAACAACAACACATGTTTATGAAAAGTTCTTCCTTTATTGGTTAACAACAAAATAATACAAAACTGGGCGAGCATGTGCCTGGGCGAGCATGGGTCCTGTGAGTCTAGCCCACGGACAGACATAAATGGTAGCTTGTGTTTGTTAAAATTGCCAGTATTTTGCGTGGCTTTAAAGCTAGCTTTTTTAGCGACGTGGTATCTAGCGTTTACCTACGGAACTGGGAGGCCCTGGTTCGATCCTGAGTCACATCCGATTTTCAGAGCTGTTGCGTTGGTGCCCAACATGGGGTTGAGAAAATTAGAGTAAAACTATTCCAAATGGAAGATTTGAGGACGAATCTCAGATGAGAGGGGATAATGCAGTATAGTTGTCTATAAAGCTTGTGTTTGTATGTGGGGACAATAATACTGCCTAGCTGTAAAGCTAGTTTTGTAGCGACATGGTAGAGCGTTCACCTACGGATTAATAGGACCATGGTTCGATCCAAGGTCGAGTTTTTTCAGAACTGCTACACATGCAATGATCTCTGAAAATTATGTAGACGAGTGAAGTTGCGGGGATTGAAAGAAAAAGCATGTGCCATTATTCGGCGTGTTCAAAGCGCTTTTAAAGATCGAAATATTCAGGAAAGAGGCGAATGAATCGGGCAATAATATCTTTAAATAATCGATATATATAATTGCTGGCTAAACCGGGGTTTAAACTGGTGACCATGCATTTTAAGTCGACAAAGCCACCAAATGAACTACTCGAATTCTGATTTAGAAGAGGCACCCAGCTGGTGCTGCAATCATGTCAATGCGTTAGGATTCAGTGGGAGAGAGGTTTTATGCCCTTAATCTGCCGAAGAATTCATTATAGAAAAGATACTTAACTGATTATAATAGTGGTGACGTGAACCGTTTCCCTTATACAGAGAAGACTGGTCATGCCTGTAGCAGACGAATTCTATTAATTTTTTACACAGATATAATTACATATGAAACTATCATTCACAGCCTATCTTCGTTACTTTGCAAGAGACTAGAATGTAAAAAAGCAGAAGTTCCTACCTCATAGGTTAACATAAAAAGAGTAGTCTATGCACAAACGAGAGTAACAAACTCGCATAAAACAAAATCATGCAATTCAAGTACTACTACCTTGAACAGTTCAAACTATGACATTTGGCCTGCGACATTCGATTTGGGGCCTTAGGACATTTGCGTAAAGTGACGCCCCGGATTAGCCTGCACAAACTGCGTAGTCTTATCCGGAAGGACACTTTAAATCAATATTCCAAGGGCCCAAATTGCATGTAACAGACTATATATATGTTTCATATACCATGCGTTATAGAAAGATCCGTATTTAACAGCCTCAAGAGAAGCTAAATTCTGAAGTGAATTAAAGTCGATTGTGGCTTAATTCTTAAATATCTGCCCAATATGTACTTAAATGAAGTGAGAAAAATAATGAAAATTTGGTAAACGTATATCAGGGACATTTTACAGTTTTACCTTGATTTGATTGTTTACTAAAAGAACTGAGGCCAGAGGTCAAGGTCAAGGTCACAATGACCCGGTAACGGTATGCGACACTATGGGACCCTAAGATGCATCCTCACACTAAATTTGAGATTCCTACCTAAAATAACATAGCAAATATGCTCCTAACAAGATTTTTTAAATTACTGAGGCCAGAGGTCAAGATCAAAATGACCCGGTAATGGTAAACGACGCTCCGGAACTTCAAGATATATTTACACGCCAAATTTGGAATCGCTTAAATAGTATAGCAGATAAGCTCCGGACACGATTTTTTAAAAACTGAGGCCAGAGGTCAAGTTCAAGGTTACAATGGCCAATTAACACTACGCATCACTCCAGAAACCCAAGTTGTATCTACACGCTAAATCTGGGATTTCTACCTCAAATCCTAGATACATGTAAGCTCCGGACACGATTTTACCAGATCTGAGGCCAGACGTCAAGGTCAAAGTTACGATGACCCGCAAATGGTACGCGACACATCGGAACCCCAAGATGTAAAACACACCAAATTTTTTATATCTACCTTTAATAGCATAGCAGATATTCACCGGGCACGATTTTTCAAAATCTGAGGCCAGAGGTCAAGGTCAAAATGATCAGGAAATTGTACGAGACGCTCCAGAACACCAAGATGTATATACACACCAAATTTGGGATTCCTACCTCTAATAGTATAGCAGATATGCTCCAGGCACGATTCCGAATCGGACGGACGGACTGACGAGCAGACGAACGGACAGGCTGCTCGATTACTTTATATCCCCAAAGTTCCCTATAGGGACATAAAAATTTTGAAAATGGCACTTTTTTTCAAAGGAGTTTCCGTACATGGAGAATATTGCAACTTAATGTAGGCGTACCACATATATCAATTTGTGAGTCAGGAGAACATAAAAACAATTTTGGTCTGTAAAGACTACCAAAAAAACCAGTGGTGATTTTAGCGTGTGGCGGTTGATTTTAACGGGAGGTAAAAAGTGAAAACTGATTTCAACGGAAATGACTTTAACGGCAAAAACTGACTTTAACGTTTGTATGTCCTCCGTTAAAATCATTTTTTTTTTTTTTTTTTTCAAAAACTGATTTTGACGGAGAACTGATTTTAACGTTGCAACAATGTATGTCTTAGGTTTCACCAGTATGAGGCTAGGGCTCTGAAGAAAACACTCATGAAAAACCCAGTGCTTCCAGTAAGGCTCGAACCCGAGGCCTCCAGGTTACGAGTTCCGTACTTTACCCTTAAGCCACATTGGAACCCTGTTGGTCTGAATTATGTCTCTTTAGTACTGGTTAAAGTCTATATACAAATACCAATCGAAACATCTCGACCACTTTCACGAATCCACTCAATAACGCCGTTTTCAACATTATTGTAGACATACCCGCGATAGCTCATTTATTTGTGGATGGAATTGGTTTCGGTAATTCTTAGCTAGGGTTCTGAAGTGTCTTGTCCAGGGACACTCCCACGAAAAATTTAAGAGTTTCGATTGAGGAACCAGCATTTTCTCCTTTTCCCACGATTTTTTTCAAGAGGCTTTTTTCTCATGGTCGCTAAAAGTCGGGACTGTATGGTAGAGGGCTAACTGAGAGTAAACTGTCACGTCCCAATGACGGGAGCCCCCTGTGTGGCTCTGTGGTAAAATGTAGGACGCGTAACATTGAGCCCCCAGGTCCGAGCCTGACTGGAACACTGGGTTTTTCGTGGGAGTGTCCTTGGACAAGGCAACTTAGAGCCTAAGCCTAGTACTAGTGAAAACCCAGGCCACATATGAATATTTAAGCTGGCGCCTTAATATGACTGAAATAATGTTGCAAGAGGCGTAAACAGGTACACCATTCGATCAATTACGTCCCAAAAACTATTTTTCTGTACAAAATACATGTATCAACTGTCTTCTGTTTTTATCTCAAAAAAACTAGTTCTATACAGCGTTTTAAAAAAGACAACCAAACAATGACAATGAAGTGACATCGAAGTGCTACACAGAACCCGAGGGTTCAAATTTGTGGCAACGACTTGGAGGAGAAAAATAGGATAATAATTTTGTCACCAATAAATGGTTGTTATAGAAACAGCGATCCCCGTGATGCAGTTCTTCTGAAACCTTCTGCTTCAAAGCAGACGATAATCAGAAACACGGATAGTTAACGGCAGTTTCCAAAGGCATATATCAATAACAATGACTAAGGTAAGAGGTTTTAGTGCATACTTGTGTACACTTTATGACAGACGACAAATTTTTAAACGCTTCCAAATTATTAGCGTTCGCAGACGACAAATCAAATGTGGCTCAAATGAGGGAATATGTTTTAGTCATGGTAGAAAACATTGTGGTAAACGGAGAAAATGCTGGTCACCAGCTTTTCCTTCTTAATCCACGATGTTTCTGAAAGCCATCTTCACCAGGGTCGGATAAATAGTCATGTTAATAATAATAAATTCTAATTTCATTACTTAAAATCTTCGTTAAGGCCCAGCAGAAACGAAAAGTAAACAATGCGGATGTTAAAATGCATTTAAATCCAAAAAAAAACATTTAAAAGTGAGAACTTTTTTGTGAAGATAACGAATATGCTGTCCGCCAAAGTGTTAGTCGCTGAAAGAGACACGAATTTTAAACCTGGGTTTGCCAGGTCGCTCTATCTTTTATTTACTTTTTGACCAGTGAAGCTAGTCTATAGGCATCGAGATTGACCTAGATTCAAAGTAAACAAAAAACCCCACAGTTGCCAATTACTGCCACACAGAAAATACTTCTTTCAATTAGAAATCTTAATTCTGTTATATACAACAATTTAGACAAAAACCACTAAATCTCGACCTCTCCGATTTGAACATGTCGTCTTACAAAGGAATAAACTGAACAAGATGCCATTTATAAGGTGCAAGATCATTGCTTATATGTAAATCGAGTGACCTATGCAAAGCAGAGAACCACTTATTCCTACACCACAGTAACATTATGAATGAATGTATTTACTACTAGATACACCTAGGTAACTTGTAGCAAATCCCAGCTGCATTAACCCTCACTGGACAGGGAACCCTTGTCATTCCTTCAGTCATTCATGATTTAGATCATTGTGCACAGTTAAACAGTTACTGTTATGTTAAACTGTTATTCTATTTGCCCTGTACCAAACGATCCCAAGTTTTGACGACACTCGGGAAGAATCCCTTTGAAAACATTGCGGGAAAAGAAGAAAATGCTTGTAACCATCATTTACTGCTTTTCCCACATTGTTTTCTGCCTTTCTGGAATCATGTTTCACCAGTTCAGCCACATTTAACTTATGGTCTGCAACAGCCTTGAATTTGGAAGAGTGTAAAATTTTTCGTTTTGTACAAAGAGTTAAACAGTTAACTACATCTTGTGCTATTGGATACATGACTAATTGACTGCATGGTGTTTAACGCCGTTTTCAACATTATTTCAGTGATATTGCGGCGGCCAGAGCAAGTCCACGCTTTCCTCGAGTTTCTTTTACCAGCACTACCACGACTCAATTACCTTTTGCAGTCTGATCTTGGATCTACACTGTCCAATAAGAGGATAGATTTTCTCCAAAATGTAACTGTGAAATAGCAATATTCAGGTGTTTACCATAAGCTTAAAAGTTTCATTTAACATTTTTAGCAGGTTAAGGGTTAAACTTAAACTGGCTTATAGTTAACCAATAGCACACATAGCCCCGGCAGTTCAGTCGGTAGCGTACAGGACTTGATAACAGGAGATCGCTGGTTTGATCCCCAACAAATTTCTTTCCGAGGATTGATGATAGTCATTGCGACAGGATTCATTTCTCTCTCACGTTTCGACGATGGTTATGTAGGAAAGGAGCCGATGGCTTGGAAAGGATATTGTGCGGAGTACTGGTAAAAGAAACTCCAGGAAAGCATGGATATGTGCACTGGCCACCGCTACATAACTGAAATAATGTTGAAAACATGGTTAATAAACACCAATCAATCAATCAATCAAATTCGCTAGTCTGTCAATACTTTCAGTACTTTGATTATTTGGTTTTGCAATTCATTTTCTGCCAGCGACTTACACTTTAACCGGCAGTACAATAACTATGGTGGCATATTTCCGCCATGAGATACGAGATAACTTATCGGGATAATTTTAGAACACTATCGCGATAAATCAAAGTTTCCTGGAAATTTTATCTAGAAACTGAGAAGTTTTCTGAAAAAAATATCACGATACACTTTGTTATCTAGAAAATTTTACATTGATCAGAAAACATTTTAACGCAAAATTTCTCATTCGTGCGCGAAGCTGACATTCGACCGATGATAAAACTATCGCGATAGTTCTACCCATTTCTCGATATCTATAATTAGAAAGTTTACCATTTGAATGAACTCGGTAGTTTTTTAATTTCAAGATGGCGGTTACTTAAAATTCGAATTATTTACAGTTGTAGCTTCACTGGTAAATTTTGTTTACACATGAAATGAACTGAACTCTGTTAAACACAAAGACGACTCGAAATGCCTCTTACGAAAGACTTTAAAACGTACTATGAGCGTAAGGTTGAAGACGAAGATGTTCCGAAACCGTATCTATTTATAGATAACGCGAAAAAAAAAACATCTTGTGTGATAAATGGGATGAACATAAATGTTTTTGGGAAATTATAATGAGTAGAATTATAATGAGTAGCCACCAGTCGGGTTTTAGAGGAATCATAATTAATTCAGTGTAAGATTTTCACAGCTGACCCATACTTCTTCTTTCTTTCGTGGTGTTGTGCACGTGGTTGTGACGTAGCGCGTCGGCCTTGTAACCAGAAGGTCCTGTCTTCGATACCCAGGAGCGGGTGTCAACTTTGGAACTGTTCCTTGGTCCACATAGTCGGCGCGAGTACTGGTGTGGTTTCCAAGAAGCAGAATCGAGAGAGTTCAATCTATGTAAAATAGATATGTTTAAACTTAAAGATTGGGGACCTTGGTGGCCTGGGTTCCATTCCGATCATTTTTCCGCTGTTGTATATTCTGAAGGTTACTGTCAAAAATGACGGGTAATATTTACGAAACACACCCTTTCCTGGATGACAAAACTTTAAACAGGTCCAAATTAAAGCATTTGCAGAAGATAAAGATAAAAGGTGGCTGAAATGATAAATCTATACCTTTGAACATTAGAAAACATTGTTGGAAAACGAAAAAATGCTGGTTACAGAGCCGTTAAACCTCAATACTGTTTGGTAAAGAATTAACGGTTTATCTCCAAAGACCTATGTAGACATATGATCAGGAGACCGTGATAAAGCTCCATTAAGAAACTAAGTAATGGACTCAGGGTATCTCTCTGTGGCTCAAGCGTTTTGATTCATAATCTGGATGTCAGGGGATCGCTGATCCGAATCCCCAGCTCGGCGATTTTTTTACGATCGATGATAATCACTGCGACAGGATTCAGTCCTCTCTCACCGCTGATCACTGTCTCGACGATGGTTACGTGGGAAGTGCTATCGGCTTAGGAAAGATATTGTTCAAGATACTGATAAAAGACACTCCAGAGAGGCAAGGATAGGAGCACTTGTCGATGCGACATTTATAACTGAATAGATTTTAAAACTTAATGAAAAAATATTTGAACCATGCTCTGTGAAAAGGGGCTTAATGCATCTGCGAAAGGTATCGATTCAGGTCAGCCTGTGCAGTCCGCGCCGGCTAACCTGGGCCGAAACTTTTCGCTATTCGCCAATTTTCTGTATGTCAAAGGACAGTCTACCTTATGATACAGTCGGTTGTTAGACATAATGAATTTTATGGATCCATGGTCATGTGATGTTTTGCTTGGTATCATGCATCACGGAGATGCATTAAGCCCCCTTTTGTCAGAGCATGGCTCATTTATCTCATCACATTAGATTTTTTTTTTATTTCATGCTTTTCGGTAGTTTATCGAGAAATAATGGTGGATTATCGTTACGACCAGTGAAAATACCGATCTTACATTTTCTAACTATTCAATTGAAGGCGGAAGCAGTAGGTTACGCGCATTAGTTACCTAGGTAATGGAGGGAAATATGACGTCATTCACGCTATATTTCTAGCGCTTAACGTGATATTGTAATGCGTTGTTATTTGAGGGGGTACGCCACGGGGAATTACCGAAAACAACTGTACTGGATTCTGATGAATGTTCCAACAAAATAGGGGTTAGAAGCATGAAATAAATAAAATATTTGCTTTTTTCGGTGAAAGATCGAAATCTATTTCATTTCGTGAACATCATCAGTAGTATTTTCACTCGTGGCTGCGCCGCTTGTGAAAATATTACCGATGATGTACGCTCGATGAAATAAATTTCGATCTTTTACAGAAAAAAAAAAAAAATCCTCTATATGTTCTTTTTGACAGACATGATATTGTGATTACATAAGGCAGCTTCTCTATGGACAATATTTATACTGAGTACAGTTATTAGATCCTACTACTGGGTTCTACAACCCCAACCACACACCCAGTATGGGGTGCGGCTCGTCCAACCAAGGACACAGACGGTTACACGACAAATCTCATGCAATCCGCAGGGGCGCTCCCGACGGTCAAGAGTCCCAAAAGAAAAGAAATACAGGTATTTTTTTTTGTAATCCTTCGCCAAGCAACAATATTGTCGGTCTCTCCACATAAAAAAAACATCTGAAGACGACAAATTAGATGTGGCACGAATGATTGGATTTGTTGAAGAAATGACAGAAAATATTGCGGGAAAAGGAGAAAATGCTGGTTACTAGCATTTTCTACTTTTCCACAATGTTTTTAAAAAGCCCTTGTCCTAGGGTCTTTGACTTGGAATTGTTTGGTCAAGGGTTATGTAGTATCCTACTTTCGCGTATACATTTGTAGCTTGGCTTTAGCCTGCTGCATTCACGGTGACCGATCGGAATTTAGTTGTTGTTTTTTTCAAGCTTTCATCATAATCTTTCGTGGCATGTAGGCCTAAAGCTTCAATGAAGCCATTTGAGTTTAGCCATACAGAAACTGCGTTAGTTTGAAATGTAGAAAATCCTTGAGAATAAGACCAATAAAATTATTAAGAAAAATGGTTGGCGAAGACGTGTCAGATCCCAATAGGCCAAATACTAGTATCTTTCCGGGGATTGATTAGAACCAATGAAGAGAGAATTTTTTTTTTTCTTTCTTCATTTACTCCTGATTATTGTTGCACAACAATGTAGTCACGTGACTACATTTGGAAGGCAGTCACTGACTCGGAAAACAATTTTGTGTCTTGTACAATTAAATAAACTATCACATAGCGCACCCTCGCCTTCGTTCCTTGTACGTGTCAGTGTAGATATTTCATCAACTTCCGAATCGCCATTGACTTACATGTATTTTGTTTGTAGTTAAAAATGAAGCTGTAAGCTTTAAAGAAAATTCAGTTGACATTGAACTATATATTTTCAGACTCGATACGATATACCATGAAAACAAAGTAGCTGTTGAGAACTGTTCAGTATTCTACATTAACGTCAATGGCGATGTCGCCAAAGCTAACGGAATAATAACACTAGCAGGTTTCAGAGGGCTATAACCCTGGTGTCAGGCGAAGAACATTGACAGCATTTTAACCTAGATAGCCCTGGAATAGTAACCTCGCTTTCGACCAGTATAGTTTTCCTCGCAGTTGCTTAACCAGAAGCAGCTAGTTCATTTTCTAGAATTTGATGACACGCTCTTGGCCACTGACTGTACCGGTATGTGCGAAACGAACAAACGACCGAATAATTTTGCTTTCGCTTGACTTCTATTACAGCCACGTTGATTTATGCTCGCTCAGATCTCTTGATATTTCATGTTCTATTTGTTGCTATTGTTTCTGTGATAATGTTCAACTGTGTACTTGCCTAGAAATAAATTTCAGTTCTGTTCTTTAAAATATATTTTGCCGTTTTCCGAGTAAATAATATTGGAAGGGTCATTATACTTGTTCTACACCATGAACTATAGTCAAAGGTGAATGCTCTTTGCGACGAGAAAGCTGTACACAAGGCGGCACTACATATATTATTGAGTGCGATGAAAAGACTAATATCTGCGACCATGGACTGGTATTCCTATATATAGTTTAAGTGTGTTACACCGGAAGTGCACGGTCAATTACAGTCAGTAAAGTGTATTGACGCGATGAAAAATAGATCTCTAAGGCCATTGCTGGAGTTAAGCAGACGACACAATTTTACACTTATTGAACACATTTTCATACGAAAAATTGAAAGTGGTCAAGTGATAGGATCTGATTCTGAAAGGGTAGAAAACGCTTTTTTTTTTTTCTTTGCAGACAACTACCAGCAGACGATGTCAACGATAAAAAAATATCAACCGTGCCAAGAAACTCAAAGCACCTACTATTCAACTTCAGAAAGTGACTGTTTCGAAGTGAAAGTTAAATGATATGAAGAATTTGCTCAGTTGACCATTCTGTTTGTGTGTCTGTCAGTCCATGTGACTGTCTGTCTGCATGTACAGGGCATATGTCCCAGAATATCTGTAACAATTTCAAACAGATGACGTTTTATCATTTGTTGGCAAATTTTCAATTCTTTATATGGCATGTCAACAGGGATGGAATTAAGATTTTTGTATTTTCCCCCACAAATGACAGACCAATATTTGATATAGGTTAAGAAAAAATTACGTCATTTGACGTCGCTTGTTATCAACGATGGCCTGGCCAACTAGTTTCGACTGCAAAGTTGTCAAATTCTATTTCAGACTTTTTTCTCGAACCACATAAGACAGCAAAGCAGTACCCCTGGAGAGGATTTAGAAATTAGCCATGCACTGGCAAAAGAGGGTTTAATGCATCTCCGTGATACATTATACCCAGCGAGTCATCATATCTTTATGGATCATATGAAATCCATTTCGTCTAACAAGCGGATGAATGTTGACACAGAATGGTCCTTTGACAGTTACAGCAAAAAGTTTCGACCTAGGTCAGCCTGCGCGGACATGGGTCGATATTTTTTGCAGGCGCAGTATAAACCATTTATCACAGAGCATGGCTCATATCTAAAACACCAAATAAACAAATTGTTGAACAATAGAAATGAAATCGGTAGTATAGATACCGAAACTTGCTATGGTAGCGGTAAAACAAAACTTCATGTTCATACCTCTCACCCCACCCCATCCCCATTCCCCGTCCCCCGAAAGATTGGCCGCAAACAAAATTGAAAGCGATTTTGGAGAGCATGTCAACTTTTCAAGCGTTAGACATTAAGTCTTTAACAAACCACATAACTTTGGACCTAATTGAAAGCAGTTGCAGACGACAAATCAAATATGGCCCTAATGAAAAAAGTCGTCTTTGATATGGTAGAAAACATTGCGGGAAAAAAAAAAATGCTGGTCACCTGCATTTTCTCATTTTCCCATGATGTTGTAAAATGCTTTCTTTCTCAAGGCCGTTATAACTCAGAATTTTGTGATAAAGGGTTAAACGGGTGTAGCATGAGGACAAAGCGGCAACATGAGACATTGTTTGTTTCAAACAGTGGGCAGTTGCAAGACGCAAACAAAAGACGCCGGCATGCGGTTTTGAATTAATAATTAGTTTAAACATATTTATTTTACACATATTCATTTTACACCGATTGAGGAACAATTTGTTGCAGTTTATACTAATCTCTCTCGGATTCTGTTTCCTGGAAACTAAATCAGTACTCGCGCCGAATGTGTGGGCCAAAGCAGTCCGAAAGTTGATACCCGCTCCCGTGTTACGCACAGGTGAACGGCGAGCGACAGTGTAAATCCTATATTACACACTAATATACTGAAAGGTAAACAACTCGTAATGCATTTTCAATACCCCAGTCACAAATTTCATGCTGTTTACAAGTCATTTTACTACCAATGTTAACATCCATAGTACCAATGGATAGCGGAAACATTATTCTACAAGAAAATCATGTCACAATTTGAGCCATTTCAAGTTGCTAAGAAATATCTATCTCGAAACTGTCAAACAACCAAACTCGGAAGAGATCTGATTGCATTGAATCGCGAAAATTTTCAAGAGATAAAACCCATTTTCAACGCGAAAAATGTCCGTTCTTGTCAAGGTGCATTTAAAAGTATATCTGCACTGAAAATAGAAGTTCAATATGTTTTTGTGTTGTACGAAGCTTTTTTTAATCTGAAAATGTCCAGCCGTGTAAACTGTCATCCTTTATGGCGTACTAAGCATGCTTTTGTATCGCGTTTTCTCATTGGCCGGGTCTAGACACACCTTCATCGATAACCAATGAGAAAACATGTTTTGAAAAAAAAAAACCGAGCATGCGCAGTACGTCAAAATGGCAGGCAGCTGAGCGCTGGACAGATTTACCGATGGAAATAAGGATTGTACTGCCTATTCACATCAAATAGTTTAATATTTCAGGTTTATATGCCTTATTATTGCTGGACCCGAAATGATACTTGTCAAAAATTCAACCGCTTTCGCGTTGAAAATGGGTTTTATCTCTTGAAAATTTTCGCGATTCAATGCAATCAGATCTCTTCCGAGTTGGGTTGTTTGACAGTTTCGAGATAGATGTTTCTTAGCAACTTGAAATGGCTCAAATTGTGACACGATTTTCTTGTAGAATAATGTTTCCGCTATCCATTGGTACTATGGATGTTAGTATTGGTAGTACAATAACTTGTAAACAGCATGGAATTCGTGACTGGGGTATTGAAAATGCATTACGAGTTGTTTACCTTTCAGTATATTAGTGTGTAAAATAGGATTTACATTGTCGTCGCCGTTCACCTGTGGTGTTACGAGACCGACACTCTACCTCACAACCACGTACACCACATAGTTAACTGATAAATTGGTTGAAGTGATTGGATTAATATAGGCTATCATAAAAACGAAAGTTCAGAGAATTTGGCAAATGTACTGGGTCCATGTAGGACTGACGGGTCCATTAGATTTTAAATGTCGTGTAAATAGTTTCGTGCCGTAAACTTTAAACCCACCCCCCACGCTAAAAAAAAACATAGTATGACAAAAGTGTTAAATGCAAAAAAGACTGCTTCAGGTCAAACTGCGCACTCTGCGCAGTCTGACCTCAATCGAAACTTTTTGAGATTCAGTGGTTAAATTTTCTGTAAGTCAGACGATTCTTGTACCTCATGAATGAGTCGGTTTTTAAGGTAAAATGGATCCATATCATACTGGTATGACTCTTTACCGCACAATCCCGACTTTTAACGACCCTGAAAAGTAAACCTTTTGAAAACATTGTGGGAAAAGGAGAAATTGCTGGTAATCAGCACTTTCTCCTTTTCCCACAATGTTTTCTACCCGTCCCATAACAAATTTCCATTCTTAAGTCGCATTTAATTTGTCGTCTGCAAATGCTTTCAATTTGGACTAGTCTAAAATTTTGTCGTTTGGTAAAGAGATAATGCATAAGGAAGATGCCTTAGACCCCCTTTACCTAGAATGCTGCCATTTATCTTTGCTCATATTCATGTCAATGTAAAAATGTGTACAAAATAAAATGTTATTTTCAATACTCCTATGTCTGATTTATGTACGAATCGTCGGTCCGTTTGCCACAATTCGGAAAGGACGTCAGTTCGTCCAAAATACCTACTTGTTTGCACAGGCAAGTCGGTGGTCCGACCCACTCGTCACAACTCGGCCGATTCCGTACCTACATCTAACCAGATTTGATCAACAGATCACCCGAGGTATGCCGAATGTGGTCCGACCATGACTTCTTGCCGGCTGAGTATGGAGTTGTTATTTGACAAATTTAGCGAACCATTAGGCCTAACTGCTCAAAAGACTTGCCAAAAATTGTCACTCAGATTTGTTACTTGAAGGGATTGTTGTTATTTCATGCTTTTCAGTATTTTATCGGGAAATAATGGTGGATTATGGTTTAATAATTTCATCGTTGCGACCAGTGAATTTACTGATCGATAAACTCACTGTTACGAAAATACCGAGAGCTCCCATGTACTTCGCAAGTCCCAACAAAAAGGGGCTAAAAGCATGAAATAAGTAGAATATTTATTTTTCAGTTTGGTGAAAGATCGAGATCTATTTCATCTCGTAAAAATATTATTGCCTATGATGTTCACTCAAATAAATTTCGATCTTTCAGAAAAAAAAAAAACTCTACATTATACATGTACCTACACCTGCACTTAATAGGCTACTTAGCCTTCTCTTAACTCTTTCATGAACAACAAATTTTTTGACTTGACTAATTTGGAAGCACTTGCAGACGACAAATTAAAGCTGGCTTTTATTTTACAACTTGTGCTTGAAAGGGAAGAAAACATTGTTGGAAACGAAGAAAATGCTGGTTACTAGCATTCATGTTTTCCTTTTCCCACCATGTTTTGAAAAGTGTTCCTCGTCAGAGCCATTAAAAGACAGGACCGTGTGGTAAAGTGTTAATCGCCTCTGTGTAAGACCATCTGAAAGCTGGATTTTGAAAAAAATTGTCGGAAAAGGAGACATGTTAGAGATCACCTCAGTTTTCTTTCCCCGCAATGTGTTCTGTCTCATCATTCGAGCCTTTGTCGTCAAAAAAGTATTACAATTATTAATTTTACAAATCATCTGTTTGAACTGCAACTTAAGATCTTAAAAAAAAAAAAAAAAACATTTTTACAGTGATTCAAACATGTTAATGAACGCAAAATTAATGACCACAACCCGGAAAAGGAAGAAACGAAAACTTCCGAGACAAACTAAGTGGGGGGGGGGATAAAGCCCGGAACCATCCATAATTATGTCATTACTTCGTCCCAGTTTTTATCGCACTCATCAACTTGTTAGGCAAATTGTACTACAGCGACCTACATCAAGTATGTCAGACAAGAAAAGAGTAAATATCGACATCGTAAGTGATATTATTTGACCATGGTGTTGGATTGGAAAACGTAAAATGGAGGTTGCAATGGATTTGTTGAGTTCAGAGTATGAATTCCGAATCCGTTGGGAACCGTTCATGCTTCGGCCACAAACTCCACCCGATGGACTGCCGATGCCGGACTGGTACAAAGACGGAAACAATCCACGGTAGGAGACTTTTCTTCGGCCTTTTTTTTATCTTTTGACGGTGCAGTTGTCGTACTCTGTCGAACAAATAGGCCTACATGCATCAGAAATGACACCTTAAGCCTTAGGCTTTCAGGCTTAAATTTTCTTCTTGTCTTCTACCGTTCCAGATTAAGTTCTTATTTTTGATCTGAAATTGAATACCTTAACCCAATTATCTGGGTATTTTTTATTAGTATCTTGTGGAGCCAGATATGCATGAGAAAATGATAAATAAATAAGAGCCAAGCTCTAGTGAAAGGGGGTTTAATGCGTCTCTTTGATGCATTTTAGTTCCGATAACAGACAAGTTTGTTAAATAAGGCTTAACACTTTACAACACAATCCCGACTTTTATTGACCGTAAGGGAGAAAGGTTTTAAAAACATGGTGGGAAAAGGAGAAAATGCTGGTAACCAGCATTTTCTCCATTTACCTTAATGTTTTCTACCCTATCAAAGAGAGATATCATCAGTTTAACAACTTGTAATTTGTCTTCTGCAAATGCTTTCAATTTGGTTGAGTCCAAACGTTTGTTGTTTGGTAAAGAGTTAAATAGTAACTTGAATGAAGGTTTAGGTTACAAGATTATAAATAGTGACATGTATTTGCACCTTGACACTTTTTTACAGCTCAATGTTAATTGGCTTTGATTTGTTCATCATTTATTTCTTTAATTTTGAAGCACAAAAAATTGTAAACCTTTTAACTCTTTACCAAACAACAAAATTTCAGACTGGTCCAAACTGAAAACATCTGCAGACAACAAAATAAATGTCACTAAAAAATTGAAATTTGTTTTGGGAAGGGTAGAACACATTGTGGGAAAAGGAGAAAATGCGGATTACCAGCATTTTCTCCTTTTCCCACAATGTTTTCTAAAAGCTTCTTTCTCGAGGTTGTTAAAAGTCGGGATTGTGTGGAAAAAGGTTAATACTGGGCTTTATTCTACCTTCGATTTGAGGGTAGCACTGATGTTGTTTTTGTAATTATGTCTCTGCAGCTGAGAAACAATCACAAAAATCGCACTGGAGTTACCATTCAAATTAAAGCCAGGTGTTTGGATGTAATAACCATGAATGTGCATGAATACTCCATAATTACCTCAATTCACCAAGATTCTCTTTAACTGAAACATCTGTCACCCAAATAATATTATATGAACCCTTAGCCCAGTGGACACACCTTTACATTTTACTACATAACAAAATTTTCTGCTGCACCATTTCAAAAGCATTTTCAGATGACATGCTAAGTTTTGCTCAAAGTATCAGATTTGTCTTTGAAAGGGTAGAATATGTGTCCCAGTATTTTCTCCTTTTTCAACATTGTTTTCAAAAGACTTTTTTCCCAAAGTTGTTAAAAGTCAGAACTGTGTGGTTAAGGGTTAAGGTGCATATATTGACAGAAAGATAAGCCTGCAAAGAGTGTTCACATAGTCTGTTGTTAGATCTACACAATCTGCTGTTCGTAATAATCCAGTATTTCTGTGTTTGTTCCTCAATACTCTCTGATTGAAGGGTAGCTCAGATGTTATTTTTGTGAGTAATTTTCCATACAGGTAGCGGAGGCATATTCACAAAAATAACATCAGAGCTACCCTGTGAATAGGGGAAAGGTCCTCACCTGTGGCACTGGGTTTTTTGTTTGTTTTTTTATGGCAAGGCACTTAATGAAATCATGTTGAAAGCAGTATAAAACACCATTCAATCGTCCAAACTTGGTTTACTCCTGACTTCTAGACTCAAAAGATATTTTTTTTTTAATTTTCATAGTTAAAAAGTTAAACATTTGCTGAACCCTGAAACCTCATTCACCAACCATGAGTGGGTAAGATGCAGGGCATGAAACCAGGGGATTGCTTGTTTGAATCCAAAGGATGGCCAATTTCTTTCTTGGGATCAGTTCTGAGGCATTTGAAAATATTGGGGGATAAGGAGAAAATGCTTGTAACCATCACTGTTTCCTTTTCCATACAGCATTGATTCATTCCTGTCTCACTGATGACCATTGCTTTGATGATTGTCATGTGGGCAATCATCTAGTGGCTTTGGAGGAATATTGTGCAAAGTACATTTAACAGAAAATCCAGGAAAGCATGGACAGTTGCACTGGCCACAATTTTGAGAATGTGATTAACCCATTACCACACAATCCCGACTTAACGACCCTAAGAAAGAGGCCTTTTGAAAACATTTTGGGAAAAGGAGAAAATGCTGGTAACCAGCATTTTCTTCTTTTTCCACAATGTTGTCTACCTTCCCATAACAAATTTAAATTTTTTCAGTCACATTTATTTTGTCGTCTGCAAATCCTTTCAATTTGGACTAGTCTAAAATTTTGTCGTTTGGTAAGGAGTTAAAGCCATACAAACAAACAAACAAACAAAATTGTGTTGTCCAGTAAAGAGTCTTTGATTGCTGTATTTCAGAATTAAACACGTGAGAGATGTAGCATCTTCACTAGGGCTTGATTTTAACACCAAAAGGGAGAGGTTTGCTTGTACCCTTAAGGGCCATGCACTGTTAGAGTTTGCCAAAGAAGTAGACGGAGGTGATAAGCAAGACTTAGTCGCTGAAAAGCTGTTCAAGGTATGTGCAGTCAGGACTTGTTTATACAGTCCAAAACTGGTATAAAAGACACAGAAAAATAAAGAAATTCAAAGAATAGGAGAATGTACATATTACAAGTATAGTCTCAATAATGAGATGTTTGGGGTGCTTCTTTTCACATTTGGACATTTACTGTGCACCGGAGGAGACCAGTCAAAAATTAAAATTGCCTTCAGGGACAGTTATCTGTACTATTTTAAAGTAGGTAAACCTTTACCACACAATCCCAAGTTTTAACAGTCCCAAGATTGAAAACATTGTGGGAAAAGAAGAAAATGGTGGTAAATAGCATTTTCTCTTTTTCCCAACAGTGTTTTCTACCCAATCACAGACAAAGTCAGTCATATGAGTCACTATTGTCATTTGGAAATGCTTTCAGTTTGGACGAGTCTAAAATTTTATCCTTTGGTAAAAACTGAAACTAAAATTACCATTTAATTATTTAGCTATGTCGTGGATATTGTATGACCTGCAGATAACTTTAGTTGTCTTCATGCAGGCCAGTTTGGGAACTGTTTTATCACAGTGTATTAACCCTTTACAAGATAATCCTGTTTTTTAACAGCTTGAGAAAGAGCCATATTCAAAACATGGTTACCAGCATTTTCTCCTTTTCCAACAATGTTTTCTACCCCTTTCAGAGACAAATTTCACATACAAGTTCATTTTAGCCACATTGGATATGTTGTTTGCTTCAGCTTTTAGACGAGTGTAAAATTTTGTGGTCTCATAAAGAGTTGCCATAAAATTTGCCGTAAAATACATTTCACATTTTCTGGGACCGAAGTCATGTGTCTAATTGATTTTTCATACTGACTCTTTCAGAGTTGTCTGCCGCAAATTTATATCTGGAGAGAATGAAAAAAGAATTCTTAGCTGCAACATTTTTGCGTGGGCTGTTTACATAGAAAACATAGAGATATTGTCATAGCCTTGTTGCCATCTGGGTTACCATGGTTGTCGTGCAAAAACTTCACTCTCTCATATCTGTGTTAGTATTGACCTTTTTTTAGCTCACATGAGCACAAAGTGCTCATGTTGAGCTTTTGTGATCATGCTATGTCCAGTGTGCATTGTGGGTCGTCCGTTGTGCGGTCATCAACATTTACCTTGTGTGCACTCTAGAGGCCACATTTTCAGTCAGATCCTCATGAAACTTGATCAGAATGATTGTCTTGATAAAATCTTGGACAAGTTCGAAATTGGGTCATAACCGGTCAAAAAGTAGGTCATGGGCCAGATATTAGAAATACCTTGTGTGCACTCTAGAGGCTACATTTTTTACCTGATACTCATGAAACTTGGTCAGAATGTTTGTCTGGATAAACTCTCGGACAGATTCGATATTGTGTCACGTCAAGTCAAAAAGTAAATCACGGGGCCAACTCTTAGAAAAACCTTGTGTGCACTCTAGAGGCCACATTTTCAACCTTATACTCATAAGACTTAGAATGTTTGTCTTAATAAAATCTCAAACAAGTTTGAAATTCGGTCATGTAGGGTCAAAAAGTAGGTCACAGGGCCAAATCTTAGTAAAACCTTGTGTATTCTCTAGAGGCCACATTTTCAGCCTGATACTCGTGAAACTTGGTCAGAATGTTTGTCTTGGTAAAATCTGAGACAGTTTTGAAGTTGGGTCATATCGGTTCAAAAAGTAGGTCATGGGGCCAAATCTTAGAAAAACCTTGTGTGCACTCTAGAGGCCACATTTTCAGCTTGATACTCATGAAACTTGGTCAGTTTGTTTGTCCGGATATAATCTTGGACAAGTTTAAAATGGGTCATGTCAGGTCAAAAAGTAGGTCACAGTGATAAATCTTAGAAAAATCTTGTGTGCACACTAGAGGCCACATTTTAGTCTGAAACTCATGAAACTAGGTCAGATTGTTTATATTGATGATATCTTGCACAGGATTGAAATTGGGTCACATCAAGTCAAAAAGTACATCAAAGGGTCAAACCTTAGAAAAACCTTGTGTTCGCTCTAGAGGCCATATTTTCAGCTTGATGCTCATGAAACTTGGTCAGAATGTTTGTCTTAATAAAATCTTGGACACATAGAAAATTTGGTCATGTTGAGTCAAAAAGTAGGTCACGGGGCCAAATCTTAGAATAAACTTGTGTGCACACTAGAGGCCACATTTTCAGCCTGATAATTATGAAACTTGGTCTGAATGTTTGTCTTGATAAAATCTTTAACAAGTTTGAAATTGCGTCACGTCGAGTCAAAAAGTAGGTAATTGGGCCAAATCTTAGAAAAACCTTGTGTGCACTCTAGAGCCCACATTTTCAACTTGATGCTCTTGAAACATGGTCAGAATATTTGTCTTGATGCTATATCGGACAAGTTTATAATTAGGTAATGTCTGGTCAAAAAGTAGGTCACTGGGCTCAAATTCGAAAAGCGTTGTGTGCACCGTAGCGGTCACATTTTTAGCCTGATACTCATGAAACTTTATTTCTTGATGATATCTTACACAAGTTGGAAATTGGATCTTGTCTGGTGAAAAAGTAGGTCATTTAACAAATCTGAGAAAATCCTTGTGTGCACTCTAGAGGCCACATTTTCAGTCTGATACTAATGAAATGTCATCAGAATGTTTGTATTGATGATATCTCTGACAAGTTCAAAAGTAGGTCAAGTGGGTCAAAAAGTAGATCACTTACACTCATGTTTTTATACATCATTGAAACCAGGATTTCTTCGGCTGTATCAACCACAGATGCCTTTTTTCAGGTGAGGGCTTTAGGGTCAGTGGCCCTCTTGTTTCTAATTTACTTTCAGCTTTGTTTCACTGATGCGGACTTGTTACAAGAGGAATCCTTGCTGAAGGTTGCAGAAGATTGTGGACTGGATAGAGAAAAAGCAGAAAAATATTTGCGAATTAAAGAAAATTTGGAGAATACTTATTACAAAGCTCTGAGCTGGTCGGAGAAAGGAGTGACAGGTATCCTTTTTCTTAACTCTTGACAGACAATTTAAGCCTCATCCTTATCAAATGCATGGACAGAAAAAAGAATGATAGCTTGTCCTTATTGAAAACAGGTGCAGATGTCAGATGACAATATAAATGTGACTCAAATAATGGGATTTGTCAATGAAAAGGCAGAAGAGAAAATGGGAAAAGGAGAAAATGCTGGTCACAATATTTTACAAAGCCTTTTCCCCCAACGGTAATTTTAACGTTCAATCCTTTGGTTTAGAGTTTAGATGCTGGGCTCAATCATCTATATTTTTCAGATAGTATGAATTAACAACAGACCTCACAGAGGGAAGTTTCATGGCACTTTTGTCAGGAATGTATTACAAAATATCAGATAATGTAGATCCAAGATCAGGCTGCACATTCTGTGCCAATCACAATCAGATCCAATCATTCTGATCTCCCAATTCAGAATTAGGACTGAATTAGAATGGCTGCTGGATACTGATCTATGAGAAATTTCAACACACTCAGCTAAGTTCTCATATGTATAGTGTCTTATCTTCATTCAAAAGTTCCTTCACTTTCTCAGTATGGAACTTGTCTGTTGCCTCAATCGGCCATCCACTGTAGGGTCATCGGAACTATCGAAATTTCCTTCAGCAAAACATCTTATCCACCTATAAACTGTATAAAATGACACTGTAGATCCACCACAAGCTCTGATAAATTTTTATATGTTTCTTTTCCTCTCAAAAACTCAAAATTTATGTCTGCAGTTCAGCTTTACTTACCACAGCCATGACGCAAAAGTGATGTATATATGACATCACATCATAATGACGTTATATGATGCACAAGCATGTATTCAGTGTAAATTAATAGCATAATAGCTAATGGTTATCTGCAAGTTATATTGAGATGTAAGAGGGAAAAGATATGGGAAAGATATAGGACCATTATCGTAACTTCTCAGATGACCCTCATTATAAAGAACATGAAACAAATAAAGGGAACATTTTGTTACATATTGGAACATTTGCACGTTGGGGATGTTAGGGCTAGTCTTAAAAAGCTGATGTGAGCATTTGAAATACAGCAAATATACCTGAAGATAACTGCATTTTACAAGCAAAAAATAATCTCAAAATGCGCAATAATCACTTCTAGAGATGTCTTGAATTCCAACATTTTTTTTAGAGGAGACATCCTGAGCCTCCCTTACAAGAGGGGCTCTCCCCTCAATCATGCCTTTGGGACTTGGCTGTACCACTTTTAACTAGCCGACAACAGCCCTGTTTTGTCTATCTACATGTGCCAGGTTTTTATTCCGAGGCAATAAAGGATAGAAAATATCCAGGACTTGGTAACATTCTTCTGCTATCTTGGCTATCTAGGTGTCCCAGCTTTTTACATGAACACAATAGAAAACCTAGAAAATAGGTAAGACTTGGTAACATCATGCTCCTACTGTCTTTTCTATTCAGATGTCCCAGTTTTTCATCTAACACTATTGAACCTAGAAGATATTTTATGCCTGAGTTACATCATTCACCAACCACCTTGGCTCTTTAGGTGTTTTCCCATCTTTTTATTCAATGGAGTTTAATCACAAATTTTTCTAACGGACAGATTTTTTTAAAACTTTGCACGTACAAAGCTCTTCATATTTCTGGTAGATTTCAGTAAAAATTAAAATAAGGGTCATTTGTGGGAAATTTGGTTTTAAATAAGGTATATAAAGGTCCAAAATTCAACATATATTACATTTTACACATCTTTCTTTAATAGTCAGTTCAACAGATAAAATACTAGAAGAATATACAAATATACATCATTTAATGAAAATTCATTCAGTTGAGCATGAAAGTATATAACAGCCTTGTTTTGAGCATGGTAAGTGCATCAATAAGCATGTTATATATTGACCATAAAAAAGGGAGTGATGAAGTTCAGTGAAAGTTTATTTTTGAAAGAAAATTAGGTCTAGCTCCGAAAAAAATTGACTTGGGCAACCCTTAGCCTCGTGAGCAACAACTTAATATCTGAATCTGCAATAATATGGTCAACCAGATTGGAATATATTGTGCAAAAAGGAACTATTGCCCACATGAACAGTGGCTTCTTTTTCCACATTGTTTTCCAGAGGTTTCATTACCAAAACTCTGAGGAAAGCAATGTTTTAAGCAGTTCTGCTCTAGTTCGATCAGCATTTTGAGGCATTCCACTTGTAACAATATTAGTGGGAAACATTGTGATAAAGGAAGCCATTGCTCAAACAAGCAATGGCATTTCTTTTATAAATTGTTTTCAGATGCATATTGACTCATGGTCTGTTTGGTCCTTTTATTCACGTAGTAGTTGTCAATGCTTGTTTCGCAAATGGCACATTTTTTCATGTTTTATCCTAACCCTTAATTTTATGATAGAATAGAAAACATTGTGGGAAAAGAAGAAATAGTTTGAAAATTGCATTTTCTAAGTTCCAGTGCTGGGCTTGCTTTCTTGCATGTTCAATACTATACATACAAAGTTCATAAATCACTCTGAATTTAAATAGCTGTTTTCCATTGGCTGCCAAGCGAGACTCCAGTAACATTTGCAGACAGTGTAGATCACAAGATAAGGAGATATTCAACCTTCTTCCTCTCCCACCCCCACCCAAAAAAAAAAAAGAAAAAATGACTTTGAAATAGCAAAATATGGGTTTTTACTATTACCTTGAAAAGTTTAACTAATTTAGCAAGTTAAGAGTTAACATAGCATTCCAGGGTTTTTTCTAGGCCAATAAGCTAAAATGGGCCCTCTACTCATTCAAAAAGATTGAACATTGCCTATACACCTCAAAATCCTACCCACCCCATCTTTATCTAGTACTTATTTTACAAGATACATTTGTATACATGTGGCTCATAGAAATACAGCAAAACATCTGTGAAAAAAATAGGATAATGGTTCAGCAGATATGGTGGGAAAAGGAGATATTGCTCATTTTGAGCAATTTCTCCTTTTCCCACAGTGATTTTGAAAGAGGAAATAGCTATACATCTACAGCTTCAAATTTGCTGCCTTTGTTTGCTTGTTTGGTGTTTAACCCTGTGTCAAGGGTATTTTGAGTATCCCATGGTGACACGTCACTGATCGATTTTTCCTTGCAACTAATACTATCCGAAGAAAGTGCTACTTGCATCAGTGCACCGTTAGTATTACCATTTCAGAGAAAAGTACACAGAGTTACTATCCGTGAGAAAAACACATGCACAGTATGGATGCGATTGAACATTTATGATATACTCCATTAAACTCTTTATCACACGACAAAATTCTAGACTTGCCCAAATTGAAAGCATTTGTAGACAACCAATTGACAGTCAAATACATGTGATGGTATTTTTTTTTTTTTTTTTTTTTTTTCAGTGGGGTAGAAAACATTGTGGGAAAAGTAGAAAAAACTGCTTATCAGTATTTTCTCCTTTTCCCATGTTTTCAAAAGCCCTCTACATCAGGGTTCTTAAAACTCAGGATTGTGTGGTAAAGCATGTCCACAATAGTATCTAGCAAATATCTGAGACTGAGTTACAACATTCTGCTTCTATCTTTTCAATCTAGGTGTCCCAACTTTTTACATGAACGGACAGAAGGTGTTCAGTGGTGCCCAGGATCCAGAAGTCTTCAAGAGAATGTTTGAAATATCCGCAGACAAGTTTCCTATTCAGTCACCCACCAGTAAATCATAGATCTGTTGAGTTTGAGAGTCAAGTTTGGTTAACATTTTACCTGATAATCAGATTCTGGTGTTTTAAAGACTTGAAAGAAGAGGGCTTTTGAAAACATTGTGGGAAAAGAAATGGAGAGCTCCACTTTTCACACAAAGTTTTCTTCCCAGATGGTCCATTACCAAACAATTCACAGTTTTAACAATCATGTGAAAGATAGCTTTTGAAAACTTTCTTTGAAATGTCTTCCCCAAAATGTTTTTTACCCCTTGAAAGACAAACCCAAGTGTTTGAACAATATTCAGTTTGTTCAGTGTGGAAATGCTTTTAATATGGACAAGTCCAAACTTTTGTAGCATGGAAAAGAGTTTTCATATTATTATCTTCAAAAACATATGAGCCATGCTCTGGCTAAAAGGGGCTTAATGCATCTCCGTAATGCATTATGCCAAGCAAGACAGCACCTGATTATGGATCCATAAAATCCATTTTGACAAACAACCAACTAATGCATGAGGTTGAATTATCCTTTGACATGCAGAAAATTTAAAGTTAGCAAAAAGTTTTGGTCCATGTCAGCCTGCGCAGACTGCGCAGGCTGACACGGGTCGATACTTTTTGCAAATGCATAAAGCCCCCTTTTAACAGAGCATGGCTCATTTTTTACAAGATGGCTTTTCAAACATTTTCGTAACATTTGGGTTATCATCAAGAATGAAGACTTTATGTTAAATCTGTACTAAACAATCCCGAGTTTTAATGACCCTGAGGAAGAAGACTTTTTAAAACATTGAGGGAAAGGGAGAAAATACTGGTAACAAGCGTTTTTTCCTTTTCTCACCATGTTTTCTACCATTTTTAATACACTTTTCATGTTTGAGTCACATTTGTCGTCTGCAAATGCCGTCAATGTAGTCAGGTCTAAAAGTTTGTTGTTCAGTAAAGAGTTCAACAATATTTAACCCATAGATTGCTGAAGTAATGAAACTGACCTTTTCATTTACGAAAAACCATCAGAAATATTATTTCAAGGTTGTTTTGGCCAGAAAATTTAATAAAGTAGTGGACAGTGTAGATCCAAGATTAGACTGTACGTTCTGTGCAGTCTGATCATGATCTATGCTGTCTGCAAAAATAACTTTAGTTGGTTCCAGCACATTTAAGAGTTAAAGACACTTTTGTATTGAATTTTTAGTGAAATGATTAAAAAAGGTTACATATATAATTATTACCTTAATATTCATTATTTACTTAAGATACTTTGAAAACATTGTGGGAGTAGGAGAAAATGCAGATAACCACCATTTTGTCCTTTTCGATATGCAAGGCCTGAAAAGTTTTCTACACTTTCAAAGACAATTGCACTATTATAGCCATTTATCTTGTCTCTTGACAATAAGCTCTACTTGGGCTAAAAAAAAAAATTTTGTCAGGTCATGAGTTAAAAGATAAAATTATATGTATGTAGGAACATTCAAGAAAACATTGTAAGGGGTAGGCGAATTGCTTGTTGTGAGCATGTATCTTTTTTCAGAGATTCTTTTTTTCATTTTTTTAAAAATAATATTGTGCCATATAGCTAATTTTCTTCCCTTTTTATGCAAAAATTTCACCATGTTGTACAATTTGAATGCTCTAATTTATATAGCCTTGTAACCTTTACCACACAATCCCTAGTTAGAAAGACCCTGAAGAAGAAACCCTTTGAAAACATTGTGGGAAAAGGAGGAAATGCTTGTTACCAGTGTTTTCTCCTTTTCCTGTGATGTTTTCTAATCTTTTAGAAACAATTTGTTTCATTTGAGCCACACTGACTTTGACTTCTGCAAATGCTTCCAGTTTGGATGAGTCTATGATATTATTGTCTGGTAAAGGGTTAATTTAAAGAAAAACCACACATTCATAAAATCAGTGTATGTAGATTCTATAATGTATGAAGATGAAAGCTTTAAAGGTATATACCTGGCTACCATCTGATTAAATAATGTATCCTCTATAGACACTGATTTTACTGATATGTGTGGTTTAACTTTTAAGTCTTTACCAAATATGTGTGGTTTAACTTTTAGGTCTTTCCCAAATGACACAAATTTGGTATGGTCCAAAATGAAAGCAATTGCAGACTACAATTGTCCTTGGGGAGAAGGCTTTTGAAAACCATGTGGGAAAAGGAGAAATTGCTGTAACCTGAATTTATCCTTTTCTCACAATGTTTTCAACAGTTTAACCCTTTACCACACAGTCACAGATTTTAACAACACTGAAGAGAAAACCTTTTGAAAAAATTGTGGAAAAATGAGAAAATGCTGGAAACCAGCATTTTCTCCTTTGCCCACGATGTTTTCTACCCTTTCCACAACAAATTTCAATGTTTCAGTCACATTTATTTTGTCATCTGCAAATGCTTTCAATTTTGGACTAGTCTAATATTTTGTTTGTTGGTAAGGAGTTAAGAAGCGAATCATATTAATGGTGCCACATTTAAATAGTCTGCTTATATTTTCAACGTAAAGGATTTTTGAATTTTGTTGTTTGGTAAAGAATTGACTCTTTACCTACTGAAACAAATTTGCTGCAGACATCATTCTGTGTGCTATTGTGATAGCACAGATAGTTAACCCTCTGTGTCAAGTATAAAACTCAACATTGCTTGACAGTTGAATATGAACCATGCTCTGTGAAAAGGGGACTTAATGCATCTGCAAAAAGTATCGACCCAGGTCAGCCTGCGCAGTCCACGCAGGCTGACCTACAGTGTAGGAAGAAACTTTTTGCTATTGGTCAATTTTCTGTATGTTCAAGGATCATCTACCTCACGATTAAGTCGGTTGTCGCAAAAAGTGGCTAGTATGGATCTGTAATTATGTGATGGCTTGCTTGGTACAATGCATTACGGAGATGCATTAAGCTCCTTTTTGCCAGAGCATGGCTCATATACAATATGCGGAAACTAAGAAAGATCTTTACCACATGGGCTTGACTAAACGATACCTGACTGTATAGATCTGAGATCAAAATACATGCTTTGTGCACCATGATCTTGATCTATGCAATCTAGAAAAGATCCAGATTTTGCCTATGTCATTGAAAGGGTTAAGAATTGGTACATGTAAAAATATTATGGCAATGGAGAAATTGCTCATTGCAAGCAATTTCTTGTAGCACAGTGTTTTTTCAAGAGTGATCTTGTATGAGGCACAACTGGTTCCATGGTGGTAGAAATTTGTTGAACATATTTGTTATTGAAATATATAATTAGAGAGATTATGATTGCATTGCTTACTTTTGTTTCAACCTTTAACAACTTTTAGCTCACCAGAGCACAAAGTGCTCAGTGAGCTTTCATAATTGACCTTTCTGCAAAGGCAAGTTGGGCACGCTCACCTTGGTAACATGGTATTTTGGTCGCTATGTCTGACAAACAAACCAGAAAATGGCTTTGACAACACAGAGAAAGAATGTTTATTTCAATTTTATTCTACCTTATGTTTCGCTCTAATTGAAGCACCCAAAGGTTTTTCACTAACTAAAAAATACTTTGAGTAATATCATATTTATAAGAAATCGAGAAGTAAAAATAGAACAAATATGTTTGTAATTCCTTCTTCTGTCTTGCAAATGTGAGTAGATTGCTGTTGGTAACATCTATAATTAGTAATAGGGAAAAGGGGCATAAGTTTGTAAGACATTCTGTCAGTATGTAACATGTCAGTTTGACAGTAAACAATATAAGAAAAGGACTTACAATTTCACCCTTTATCACACAATCCAGTGCTTTAACCCTTTACCACACAATCCCGACTTTTAATGACCCTGAGAAAGAAGCCTTTTGAAAACATTGTGGGAAAATGGAGAAAATGCTGGTAACCAGCATTTTCTCCTTCTCCTAAAATGTTTTCTACCCTTCCCAAAACAAGTTTAGGTTTTTCATCCACATTTATTTTGTCGTCTGCAAATGCTTTTAATTTGAACTAGTCTAAAATTTTGTCGTTTGGGAAAGAGTTAAAGACCTTGAAGGAGGAGACTTTTGAAAACTTTCCTCTTTTTCCCTGTATGTTTTCTACCCTTTTAAGATAAGTCTGATCATCGGAGCAACGTTTAATTTGTTGACAGTAATTTTTTTCAAATTAGACGAATCAAATGTTATGTTGTCAGATAAAGCTTTACTTAACATCTCTAACACCTGTTTGAGTAAAAATCAATAGGTTTTCATGTAAGTAATCAATTAAACAAGAGGGCCATGATGGCCCTGGGTCGCTGACCTGAGTCAATAGGCAAAATTCACTCAACGTGCATAATCCAATTTCTGACCAATTGTCAGGTCAGTTGAGCTTAAAATGTGGCCTCTAGAGCGTCCACAAGGAATTTCCATAAGTTGACCTAGTGACCTAATTTATCACCCCACGTGACCCAATTTAGATACAATACAATACAATACAATACAACACTTTATTCTCTTCCAGGTATGCAAAAGTCATACAGCATGGAATTTACATAGCAACAAACTAGATATGGTCAAAAACGAGCGGATTTCAAAGAAATAATGAAAAGAAATAGAATAAAGAAACTAGCACAAAATACACGCAGACAGGCATATACACAGACATATAGACATAAAACAAACGCACTTGCATATTACCAGAACGTAGAAAGGAAAAAAAAAAAAGTTACGGTTTGGAAAAAACTGCAGCTAATTTTCAGATTTGTCGTTAAATAGAACACCTGCCATAGTTATTGACTTTTTTTTTTTAAAGTAATCAGAGAACAATTTTGAAGATTTCCTTTTATGTGTGATACATATATGCGCTAAATGAATGGACTTCTCAGTCAGAGGGAAAATAAAAGGAACAGCAATAATACGAGGATCATTTCTCGGGTAAAGGTCTAAAAAATCACGTACTATAAGTCCATTGCCAGTCAATCAATGCGCATGTGCAGTCCGATCCTGATCTGCACCAACTTCAATGCAGAGTGCAGGTTCAGGCTCACACTGCACACCCCGCACTGGCTGGCTAGTGTTCACAATGTGCACAATTGGTAAACTGAAATTTGCATTTCTCTCAAAGACACTATATAGATAATGTTTGGCACTTGTGATAGCTAGATGTACATGAAATCGAAAATAAAAACATAGAATCTAGTCTACATTAGCATGGTAATACGCAATTGTAAGTGTCAAATAAGTAAAAAGTAAAATAAATACTAATAAGGAAAAGATTCGAAGAAGATAGCGATGATAATTGTGATCAGACCGTTTCTCTGTGACAGTCTGATCACAATCTACATCACCTGCTGGGGAAAAAAAAAGAGCACTCATACACACTTATAGCTTGAGTTTAACTCTTTTACCAATTAGTAACATTTTAGACTTGTCAAACTTGAAGCAATATTGCAGGCGACATATATCAGATAAAGCTAAAAATATATAATGATAGTTATTTGCAATGGAGAAGCAAACCTTCTGGGACGTAATCGGGGCACAGGGGGGAGGGGGGGGGCGGTTATTCAGTAATAACGGGCGTATGCTCCTGTCCCCCCAATCCTTCACCATGTTATTTTTCTTAGTATATAAGCATTGAGATTACTATGAATTTTGGAACTTATAAAAAGGTAAATGTAAAGATAAAAGCTTCTTAATTAATAGCGTGCGTCAAGTACGCATTGCATTTGACAAAGTAGGGATAAATAGAACCAGTGGATACCGAGTTTATCCGGGTTGTTTAGTTCGTAATCTCAACACGGCTGTGTAGTTGAAGAAGTGACCAATCACAGAACTCATCAAAAAATTGATCAAGACAAACATTCTGAACAGTTTTCGAGTTAATTGAGCAATAAATGTGGCCTCTAGAGTGCCCACAAAGTGTTTCTTAACTGACCCAGTAACCTAGTTTATGACCCCAGCTGACCCAATTTCAAACTCGCCCAATATTTCATCAGAACAAACATTCTGACCAACTTTCAAGTCAATTGTGCATGAAATGTGACCTCTAGAGTGCCCTTAAAGTATTTCTTTAATTAGACCTAGTGACCTAGATTATGAGCCCAGGTGACCCAATTTTGAACTCATCCTAGATTTCATCAAGACAAACATTTTAAGCAATTTTCAAATCAATTGAACAATAAATGTGGCCTCTAGAGTGCCCACAAGGTATTGCTTTAATTTGACCTAGTGACCTAGTTTATGACTCCACATGACCCAATTTAAAACAGTTTTAACTGATCTGAAAATTTATCAAAACAAACATTCTGAACAATTTTCAAGTCATTTGAGCAGAAAATGTGGCCTCTAGAGTGCCTGAAAGGTATTTCTTTAATTTGGCCTAGTGACCTAGTTTATGATCCCAGTTGACCAAAATTCAGACTCATGTGAGATTTTATCAAGACAAACATTCTGACCAATTTTCAAGTCAATTGAGCAAAAAATGTGGCCTCAAAATAGCCTTAAAGGTATTTCTTTAATTTGACCTAGTGACCTAGATTATGACCCCAGTTGACCCAATTTAGAACTTATCTGAAAGTTCATCAAGACAAACATTCTGAATAATTCTAAAGTCATTTGAGCAATAAATGTGGCCTCTAGAGTGCCCACAAGGTATTTCTTTAATTTGACCAAAAGACCTAGTTTATGACCCCAGGTGACCTAATTTCAAACTTATGCGATATTTTATCAAGACAAACATTCTGACCAATTTTCAAGTCAATTGAGCAAGAAATGTGACCTCTAGAGTGCCCTAAAGGTATTTCTTTAATTTGACCTAGTGACCTAGATTATGACCCCAGGTGACCCAATTTTGAACTCATCCTAGATTTCACCAAGAGAAACATTTTAACCAATTTTCAAATCAATTGAACGATAAATGTGCCCTCTAAAGTGCCCACAAGGTATTTCTTTTATTTGACCTAGTGACCTAATTTAAGACCCCACATGACCCAAATTCAGGCTCATGTAGGGTATATCAAGACAAACATTTGGACCAATTTTTAAATCAATTGAGAAATAAATGTGGCCTCTAGAGTGCCCACAAGGTATTTCTTTTTTTTGACCAAGTGACCTTGTTTATGACCCCAGGTGACCCAATTTCAAACTCATCCGATATTTCATCAAGACAAACATTCTGACCAATTTTCAAGTCGATTGAGCAAGATATGTGGCCTCAAGAGTGACCACAAGGTATTTCTTTAATTTGACCTAGTGACCTAGATTATGACCCAGGTGTCCCAATTTTAAACTCATCCTAGATTTTTTCAAAAGATTTTATCAAGACAAGCATTCTGAACAATTTTCAAGTCGATTGAGCAATAAATGTGGCCTCTAGAGTGCCCAAAAGGTATTTCTTTAATTTGACCTAATGACCTAGTTTATGATCCAAGTTGACCCAAATTCGGACTCATGTAAGATTTTATCAAGACAAACATTCTGACCAATTTTCAAGTCAATTGAGCAAAAGATTTGGCCTCTAGAGTGCTCACAAGGTATTTCTATAATTTGACCTAGTGACCTAGTTTATGACCCCAGGTGACCTAAATCCAAACCCATTCGAGATTTTATCAAGACAAAAATTCTGACCAAATTTTAGGTCATTGGAGCATTAAATGTGGCCTCTAGAGTGCCTACAAGGTATTTCTTTAATTTGACCAAATGACCTAGTTTATGACCCCAAGTGATCCAATATCAAACTCATCTGATATTTCATCAAGACAAACATTCTGACCAATTTTCAAGTCAATTGAGCAAGAAATGTAGCCTCTAGAGTGCCCTCAAGGTATTTCTTTAATTTGACCTAGTGACCTAGATTATGACCCAAGGTGACACACTCTTGAACTCATCATAGATTTCCTCAAGAGAAACATTTTAACCAATTTACAAATCAATTGAACAATAAATGCGGCCTCTAGAGTGCACACAAGGTATTTCTTTAATTTGACCTAGTGACCTAATTTAAGACCCCACATGATCCAAATTCGGACTCATGTGAGATTTTATCAAGACAAACATTCTGACCAATTTTCAAGACAACTGAGTCAGAAATGTGCCCTCTATAGTGCCCACAAGGAATTACTTTAATTTTGACTAGTGACCTAGTTTTTGATCCCAGGTGACCTAAATCCAAAGTCATCCGAGATTTTATCAAGACAAACATTCTGACCAAATTTCAGGTCATTTGAGCAATAAATGTGGCCTCTAGAGTGCCCACAAGGTATTTCTTTAATTTGACCTAGTGACCTAGTTTATGACCCCAGGTGACCCAATTTCGATCTGACTGAACATGTTGTGCTAAGGTGGGCTAACAAACTTAGAACAGGTTCACTACATACCAAATAACAAAGCTCTATGCCTTCAAGGTTTAGAAAAGAATTTTAAAGTTTTCCTTCTTTGTTCCTATGTTAGAACTTGTGACACCCGGGGCAGGGCCAGTTTTGACCCAAGGAGCATTGTATGAACAAACTTGGTAGAGGTCCACTAGGAGATGCTACATACCAAATATCAAAGCTCTACGCCTTCCAGTTTCAGAGAAGAAGAATTTTAAAGTTTTCCTTCTTTGTTCCTATGTTCGAAACTTGTGACCCCCGGGGCGGGGCAGGTTTTGACCCCAGGGATATCATATGAACAACCTTGGTAGTGGTCCACTAGGAGATGCTACATGCCAAGTATCAAAGCTCCACGCCTTCCAGTTTCAGAGAAGAAGAATTTTAAAGTTTTCCTTCTTTGTTCCTATGTTTGAACTTGTGACCCCCGGGGCGGGGCCAGTTTTGACCCCAGGGACATCATATGAACAAACTTGGTAGAGGTCCACTAGGAGATGCTGCATGCCAAATATCAAAGCTCTATGCTTTCCAGTTTCAGAGAAGAAGAATTTTAAAGTTTTCCTTCTTTGTTCCTATGTTCGAAACTTGTGACCCCCGGGGCGGGGCCAGTTTTGACCCCAGGGGCGTCATATGAACAAACTTGGTAGAAGTCCACTAGGAGATGCTACATGCCAAATATCAAAGCTTCGCGCCTTCCAGTTCCAGAGAAGAAGAATTTTAAAGTTTTCCTTCTTTGTTCCTATGTTTGAACTTGTGACCCCCGGGGCGGGGCCAGTTTTGACCCCAGGGACATCATATGAACAAACTTGGTAGAGGTCCATTAGGAGATGCTACATACCAAATATCAAAGCTCTATGCTTTCTAGTTTCAGAGAAAAAGATTTTTAAAGATTTTGCTATTTTTTTCCTTTTGGTTGCCATGGCAACCAGAGTTATGGGTGGAATTCAATCTCTTGTTCAACTTTGGTAGAGCTTCACCTGAGGAACATCCCTGCCAAGTTTCATCAAGATTGGCCCAGTGGTTTAGGAGGAGAAGATGTTTAAAGAAATTGTGGACGACGCACGACGGACGACGGACATTGGGCGATCACAAAAGCTCACCTTGAGCACTTTGTGCTCAGATGAGCTAAAAAGTGGTTTGTCGTAATTTTAACAGATGTATGTTGTAAAAAACTTTTAAATTGGGGGTATTTGTCACTTGAGGTGATTATAAGGATTACACTGATTTTTAATGGACGTGCATTTATCAATTATGCGACGATCGTAGGGAAAACAAACTATCGGTCGAACCAGGCCAAAGTGCAATTAATAGTCACATGTCATTGTCTTAATAAAACAGGAACAAAATATGAATGCTCCCTGAAATATTACGACAAGAATCAAAGAACATCTGACGTTCTCAAAGTCATCTTATGTATGAAACAGGATGACGTGTCACTGTCAATAAAATATACTTCTTCCTGTGGCTCATTTCATACAACGATTACAACTGTCTATGCTGTAATGCTTTGAGTTTGAAAGATGTTCGTTGAGTTAGATTTCAATAGGTAGTTTAACAATGAACTTTTGCATAATCATTCGTTCTTTCCAGAAAGATTAGGAAAAAAAACAACCTGCATTTCTGTAGTTTGGTAGAGAGGCTGGTTATTCAGAATCCTGGTTTAATCAGTGCCGGCAACATTTACATGGCTATAGGTTTTTGGAATGCATAAATTTAGTTTTCCATTCAGCATATATTATGTGACAATTATCCTACCACATGATTCGTATCTGCAACTTTAATCCATTTTAAAATAATTATTCTATAATCCAAACCTCTTTGGTTTAAACGAAAAAAAAAAAAACAAGAGGACCATGATGGTCCTAAATCGCTCACCTGAAATGCAACTCAGCTCAACACCATAATGCTACATGCCAAATATGAAAGCTCTAGCCCTTATGGTTTGGGACAAGAAGACTTTTAAAGATTTCCTTCTTTATCTCTATGTGAAATCCGAGAACCCACAACATAGGGTCAACTTTTAACACCAGGGCCATAATTTAAAGTATTTTGGTAGAGGGTCACTAGATGATGCTACATGCCATATATGAAAGCTCTAGCCCTTACAGTTTGGGACAAGAAGATTTTTGAAGATTTCCATCTTTATCTCTATGTGAAATCCGAGAACCCACAACATAGGGCCAATTTCAACACTACGGCCATTATTTGAAGTATTTTGGTAGAGGGCCACTAGATGATACTACATGCCATATATGAAAGCTCTAGCCCTTATGGTTTGGGACAAGAAGATTTTTACAGATTTCCTTCTTTATCTCTATATGAAATCCGAGAACCCACAACATAGAGCCAATTTCCACACTAGGGCCACTATTTGAAGTATTTTGGTAGAGGGCCACTAGATGATGCTACATGCCATATATGAGAGCTCTAGCCCTTATGGTTTGGGACAAGAAGATTTTTAAAGATTTCCTTCTTTATCTCTATGTGAAATCCGAGAACCCACAACATAGGGCCATTTTCAAGACTAGGGCCATAAGTTGAAGTATTTTGGTAGAGGGTCACTAGATGATGCTACATGCCAAATATGAAAGCTCTAGCCCTTAAGGTTTGGGACAAGAAGATTTTTACAGATTTCCTTCTTTATCTCTATGTGAAATCCGAGAACCCACAACATAGGGCCATTTTCAAGACTAGGGCCATAATTTGAAGTATTCTGGTAGAGGGTCACTAGATGATACTACATGCCATATATGAGAGCTCTAGCCCTTATGGTTTGGGACAAGAAGATTTTTAAAGACTTCCTTCTTTATCTCTATGTGAAATCCGAGAACCCACAACAGAGGGCCATTTTCAAGACTAGGGCCATAATTTGAAGTATTTTGGTAGAGGGTCACTAGATGATGCTACATGCCAAATATGAACTCTCTAGCCCTTAAGGTTTGGGACAAGAAGATCTTTACAGATTTCCTTCTTTATCTCTATGTGAAATCCGAGAACCCACAACATAGGGCCATTTTCAAACTAGGGCCATAATTTGAAGTATTTTGGTAGAGGGCCACTAGATGATACTACATGCCATATATGAGAGCTCTAGCCCTTATGGTTTGGGACAAAAAGATTTTTAAAGATTTCCTTCTTTATCTCTATGTGAAATCCCAGAACCCACAACATAGGGCCATTTTCAACACTAGGGCCATAATTTGAAGTGTTTTGGTAGAGGGCCACTAGATGATGCTACATGCCAAATATGAAAGCTCTAGCCCTTACGGTTCGGGACAAGAAGATTTTTACAGATTTCCTTCTTTATCTCTATGTGAAATCCGAGAACCCACAACATAGGGCCAGTTTCCACACTAGGGCCATTATTTGAACTACTTTGGTAGAGGGCCACTAGATGATACTACACGCCATATATGAGAGCTCTAGCCCTTATGGTTTGGGACAAAAAGATTTTTAAAGACTTCCTTCTTTATCTCTATGTGAAATCCGAGAACCCACAACATAGGGCCATTTTCAAGACTAGGGCCATTATTTGAAGTGTTTTGGTAGAGGGTCACTAGATGATGCTACATGCCAAATATGAAAGCTCTAGCCCTTAAGGTTTGGGACAAGAAGATTTTTACAGATTTCCTTCTTTATCTCTATGTGAAATCTGAGAACCCACAACATAGGGCCATTTTCAACACTAGGGCCATAATTTGAAGTATTTTGGTAGAGGGCCACTAGATGATACTACATGCCATATATGAGAGCTCTAGCCCTTATGATTTGGGACAAGAAGATTCTTAAAGATTTCCTTCTTTATCTCTATGTGAAATCCGAGAACCCACAACATAGGGCCATTTTCATCACTAGGGCCATAATTTGAAGTATTTTGGTAGAGGGCCACTAGATGATACTACATGCCATATATGAGAGCTCTAGCCCTTATGATTTGGGACAAGAAGATTTTTACAGATTTCCTTCTTTATCTCTATGTGAAATCCGAGACCCCACAACATAGTGCCATTTTCCACACTAGGGCCATTATTTGAAGTATTTTGGTAGAGGGTCACTAGATGATACTACATGCCATATATGAGAGCTCTAGCCCTTAAGGTTTGGGACAAGAAGAATTTTAAAGATTTCCTTCTTTATCACTATGTGAAATCCGAGAACCCACAACATAGGGCCATTTTCAACACTAGGGCCATTATTTGAAGTATTTTGGTAGAGGGTCACTAGATGATGCTACAAGCCAAATATGAAAGCTCTAGCCCTTAAGGTTTGGGACAAGAAGATTTTTACAGATTTCCTTCTTTATCTCTATGTGAAATCCGAGAACCCACAACATAGGGCCATTTTCCACACTAGGGCCATAATTTGAAGTATTTTGGTAGAGGGTCACTAGATGATGCTACATGCCAAATATGAAAGCTCTAGCCCTTAAGGTTTGGGACAAGAAGATTTTTACAGATTTCCTTCTTTATCTCTATGTGAAATCCGAGAACCCACAACATAGGGCCATTTTCAACAGTACGGCTATAATTTGAAGTATTTTGGTAGAGGGCCACTAGATGATGCTACATGCCAAATATGAAAGCTCTAGCCCTTAAGGTTTGGGACAAGAAGATTTTTACAGATTTCCTTCTTTATCTCTATGTGAAATCCGCGAACCCACAACATAGGGCCAATTTCCACACTAGGGCCATTATTTGAAGTATTTTGGTAGAGGGCCACTAGATGATACTACATGCCATATATGAGAGCTCTAGCCCCTATGGTTTGGGACAAGAAGATTTTTACAGATTTCCTTCTTTATCTCTATATGAAATCCGAGAACCCACAACATAGGGCCAATTTCCACACTAGGGCCATTATTTGAAGTATTTTGGTAGAGGGCCACTAGATGATACTACATGCCATATATGAGAGCTCTAGCCCCTATGGTTTGGGACAAGAAGATTTTTACAGATTTCCTTCTTTATCTCTATGTGAAATCCGAGAACCCACAACATAGGGCCATTTTCAACACTAGGGCCATAATTTGAAGTATTTTGGTAGAGGGTCACTAGATGATGCTACATGCCAAATATGAAAGCTCTAGCCCTTAAGGTTTGGGACAAGAAGATTTTTACAGATTTCCTTCTTTATCTCTATGTGAAATCCGAGAACCCACAACATAGGGCCAATTTCCACACTAGGGCCATTATTTGAAGTATTTTGGTAGAGGGCCACTAGATGATACTACATGCCATATATGAGAGCTCTAGCCGCTATGGTTTGGGACAAGAAGATTTTTACAGATTTCCTTCTTTATCTCTATATGAAATCCGAGAACCCACAACATAGGGCCAATTTCCACACTAGGGCCATTATTTGAAGTATTTTGGTAGAGGGCCACTAGATGATACTACATGCCATATATGAGAGCTCTAGCCCCTATGGTTTGGGACAAGAAGATTTTTACAGATTTCCTTCTTTATCTCTATGTGAAATCCGAGAACCCACAACATAGGGCCATTTTCAACACTAGGGCCATAATTTGAAGTATTTTGGTAGAGGGCCACTAGATGATGCTACATGCCAAATATGAGAGCTCTAGCCCTTACGGTTTGGGACAAGAAGATTTTTAAAGTTTTTTCTCTCGGTTGCCATGGCAACCAGAGTTCTTCATGGAATTCAAATCTTTGAAGTATTTTGAAAGTGCATCACCTAAGGATCATTTCTGTGAAGTTTCACTGAAATCTGTTCGGCGGTTTCAGAGGAGAAGATTTTTTAAGTAATTGTTCACGGATGGACGGACGGACGGACAGACGGACGGACGGACGGACACACGGACGGACGCACGCCGGACAACGATCGATCACAATAGCTCACCCTGAGCACTATGTGCTCAGGTGAGCTAAAAACAAAACATTGTCTATAGTAAAGGCTGTAACTTTGTCTGACCTCTTTGTTTATATGACGCGCTATACTGTTTTGATTGGTTGATATGACCTGTCAGTTAAAATCGGCAGAAAGGTCAATTGTCCTTGGTCTGATGTCCATCTTCAACATTTATCTTGTGTTCACTCTAGAGACCATGTTTACAAACCATTCTCATGAAACTGGGTCAGACTGTTTGTCTTGATGATACCTCAGACGATCGTGACTACTGGTCATTTCAGGTCAAAAAGTAGGTCATGGGGTGAAACCTTTGAAAAACCTTTTGAACACCAGAGGGGCCACATTTTCAATCCAATTCTCACAAAGTTGGTCAGAATTTTGATCTTGCTGATATGTTGTATGACTTTAAAAAATGGTCATGTTGGATAAACAAGAGGGCCAGAATGGCCCTTAAATGCTCACCTGAATTTCAAATGGAAAAAGAAGTTGACAAAGGAAATGTCTAACAGTAGATAGATATTTGGGCGTTTTACAGCATCTCCCCCCTTAGCCTTATACAATACAACAAGCATTAACAATTTTATGTAACATTAACATGCTCATAAAATTATGTAATATAACGCTTATCAAGCATAACACATTAACATGCTCATAAAATTAAGTAATATAACGCTTATCAAGCATAACACATTAACATGCTCATAAAATTATGTAATATAACGCTTATCAAGCATAACACATTAACATGCACATAAAATTATGTAATATAACGCTTATCAAGCATAACGCATTAAAAAAAATTTAAAATTAAAAAAATTTAAAATTAAAAAAAATTAAAAATTAAAAAAATTTTTGTTTAAGAAAAACTAACGCATGACGCATCAGCTAACCAGTTTCTTAACTATCCAACTAACCCTTACATCAAACAATTGCTTAACCTTTTTTCCACCCCCCATCAACCAACGTATCAGCTAACCAGCTAACAAGGTGCAACGGCCAACGCATCAGGCTAACCAACTAACCAATGCATAAGCTAACCAGCTAACCAACTAACCAGCTAACCTCTTTATTAATCGTTTTGACTTAAATTCAATTTACTAAAAAATTTAAAAAAAATTGATTAAGAAAAAAAAACCAACGCATCAACAAACCGGTTAACAAGGTGCATCAACAAACCGGTTAACAAGGTGCATCAGCTAACCCTTACATCAAACAATAGCTTAACCTTTTTTCCACCCCCATCAACCATCACATCATGCAATGGCAAACCAGCTAAAGTCTAACGAAGGTCCATAAGTAAGCTAGCGGGTTTATGAGTTAGTGGAGGGCTTAAGATTTTTGTTAAAAAAAAAAAAAAAAAAAAATTTACCTTTAAGTCGCTTTAACCCTTTTCCCACTTACTTGCTTTAAACCGCTTTAACATCATACTTTGCTTTGCTTCATAAGCCTCCTCTAACCGCTAGCCTATCAACTTACACATCAGTTAACCAACAAACCCATCAGCCAACAAACCCTTACATCAGTTAATCACTTAACCTCCCCATCAACCAACGCATCATGCAACGGCTAACCGGCTTATGAGTTAGTGGGTGGGTTGGGATATTGATAAAAAAAAATTAAATAAAAAAAAAAAAAAAAAAAAAAAAAATTATTTTTATTTGTTAGAATTGAAACAAATAAAAAAAATTGAAATTTTTAAGCAACATATGTAAGTTATATATAAGAATGAGTGTGTTAAACAGATTATCAAATAAAGAAATAAATAATCTTAGTAAAGTAACCAAACAAAAAGTTACTTTTTCTTTACGTAAATATAAAACAAATAATGAAATATCACTTCCACCTATTGAAACTAAGGGTGGCGTGACACCTCTTATTTATTATGAAATAAGTAAAACCATAACTTATAGGCATTATTATTTTATGAGTAAATATATTGAAGATTATGGTATTCGCTTAAAATTTAAAAATAATGCTGTGCATTTGTCTACTGAAGTTATAAAAAACAAAGATTATCACGGAGAAATAAAACAACCAGATATTTTAAAAGCTATAAAAGATGTTATAAAACATCAATGTTTTTTATATGATAGATATGATGATATTTACTACCCTGCAGGAGAAGTTTTTATAAATTTTAATGTTATGTATATTTCTTATGAAATTGCTAGAATAAATGAATTTAACACTGACCGGCCTCTTGTTGGAGGAGGAAATGGTTTTTATGAAAGTGAAGAAGATGAAAATTATGAACCTTTTTATCCAGATGGTATTCCACCAGATAGTGAAGATGAAGAAGATGAGAGAAAACAAAATAAAAATAAATCATTTAAATCTGACCAATGCGTAATTTGTACCGAAAAACAACCAAATATGTTATTTTGTAGCTGTGGTCATCTATGCATGTGTAATACATGTTTTGAAGCATATAATAAAAATCAATGCCCCATGTGTAAAACTAAAAATGTAAACATTAGAGAAATATAATTTATTTAAAAATTATATTTCCCATGAATACCATCTAATGGGAAAATAGTTCACTCATGCTTAATATTTAACCTTTTACCAGGTTAAATAATTTTTAACAGGAATATCGGGGGACGTATTTATCCAAGGATAAATTCTGTGAACCCCAAACACAGAGAGACTTAAACTTTGATATTCCTGCCTTAGTTAATGTTGAAAAGCGTTAAACTATCTTAAGAATCACCTTTAACTCTGTTTTCTATACCTTAACATAAGAAAAAGTATAGATAAAGTAAGGCGAGTCATGACACTACTATGATATAACCATTTTTACATGCCTCCTCACCGAAAACGAAAGAGGAAGTTATTTAATGCACAACAAAATGGTAGTACATTATAATATTAACAAACATTTTTACCCTGTTTTCTAAAAATGATTAACTTGTATAATAATTGTATAAAATACTTAATATTGTTTTTTTTAAACAGCAGCCTTACAACATTGTGATATGGTATTAACTTACGGGTTGTTAGACCGCGCCAGAGGTGTTATTATTAATAATTTTTTACAACAAGGAAGTAAGACTGCTTTATTATCATTAAATAAAAAATTATATTTTATACAATTACCATATTCAGTTCATTTTTTAGAAAAAAAACAAAAGCAAAAAAAATTATTAATATCATAACATAGGACAAGATCCCTCAAAAGTCCAGTCTAAAGTGATATTATATGCGTAATACACATTTCAAAATATTGGAAAAAGTTGTGAAATACTATACCACGTGATCTTGGTGTGTGTATCGATAAACCCATTTTAAATATTTAACCCTTTTACTGGGTTAAATATTTTTTTACAAGTCTAACTCTATCAGTATCGTTAAATATGCATTTTTAGCATTAGGGTTGGTAGATCGTGTTATAAAGTTTATAACATCACATTGGTCTATTTCTAAAGGTTGTGGGAAAACTACACAACTACAACCTTCTCCTTTCTTTTTTACTATGGTGTAGTTAATCTGTTCAACTTTATTTACGACTATATTAACTTTTACCTCTTCTTTTAGAATACCGGTTCCCTTAACAACCATTAAAGTCCCTCTTATAATTCTACCAGGAGCAGACATACAATAACCCCCCATCCCATGGCTTTCTCCGGCACTCCCATTACCAAAAGAAAACTCATAATTACCATCTGTTAAAGGACCTTGTTCCTCGGCACACACGCTTATAATTGTTTTATGAAGCGATACCCTTTCATCCACATAGGATTTTGTTACTAAATCTCCCTCATCTACAGGCATCGCTGCGTTTTTTATAGAAAAACCTTGAAAATCTACATCAGATATTGCTGTAAAGCTTCCATTTGGATTTTTTACAATGGCACCACCATTATCAACGTAATTTTTATTAGCAGCAGCGTTAAGATTTATTGGATTTGGTAAACCAGTAATTGAGTTACCACCCATATCTATTTTACCAGCCATTGAAAAAGTCCCGTCTTGGTTTTTTGTTAAAGCCTTTTCACCTGCGGTAGCCATCTCAATAACACTATCTACGTAAAGCTTATTCGCTGCATGACTATTTTCAATTGGAGGAGCAACAAAATGAATACGTCGGTTGCCCATAGATATTTCTCCTATTGAAGTAAAAAAGTTATCAATGGGGTTATACAAAAATGGTGAGGATTGACTATCAACATACCCCTTTGTTGCTACATCATCAGGTTCAGCCGGTGATAGGACATTAATTAACCCATAATTCCTCATATCTATATTTCCTGTAGCAACAAATCTTCCATCATTACGTTTAACAATGACACTTTCTCTACTAACCTTATCCACATAACTTCTTGTAGCAGCATCATGTGGTTCTTCAGGGTCATGTAGATTATGTATTTTTTTAAAACCCATATTGAATGGAGCAGTAGCAATAAAATTTCCATTTTCTTTTAATAGTGGTGATTCATGGCTTCCCCCTGCTGTATTATCAACATAATCCTTTGTCGCAACGTCTTGTGGATTTACTGGATTACTAACCCTCGTTAATGTGTTGCCATTCATATTTATAGAACCGACAACAGTGGTTGTTCCATCTTTACGTAAAAAGTTGTTAGTAATGTAAGCAAGTGAAACACCATCACCGCTTGTTTTAACATCATCCATTTTTCCAAATTTATTAACGGGCATCGTTTTTTAATATTACTAAAAAAGTTTATTTAAAACATCTTGAAATTTATTATCATCGCATAACTCTTTAAGAATGAACAAACATAAATGACCGCAAAATACTTCACCCGCATGTTGTAATTGGTCAGTATTGTAGTATATAGGTTGTTTTAAATAATCTATAATTTCATTAGGTGGTTGAATACCATAACTATCAAAATAAATTTTTTTCTTACCATCTTTAAACCATGCAACCCAATGAGTACCAGGACCGCTTGAATCATCAAGGTTTAATATACCACATTCATTTTTTTTATTGTTTTTTGGTAGGGTATCTCTTAAAAATGTTCCTCTAAAATTTTTTAATTTTAATTTTTTTGCAGCATCATTTAGTTCAAAATTACTTAAAGGTTTATTTTTTAAAGTTACATTATCAATTTTTATATCTTTCATTTTTTTATATATTTAAATATTTATAAAAGCACTGTTGTCAACCCATGAATTAAACTCATCAGAATAACCTTTCCACTTTACAAGAGATTTCTTTTTTCCCTTTTTAATAACCTTTTCTATCCTATACACCTCTTGACTCGTTTTTTGTAGTTCAGGTTCATAAAATGAACCTTTTATTTCTTCACCATTTAAATCCTCAATTTTATATGTTACAGGTGATGTATGTTTTATTTCTGAAACTGTAAATACCTCTTCAGTCCATCTTGTGGTATAACCTTTTTCAAAAGTCTTTTTCTTTTTACTTATCCTTACTTTGTCTCCAACAGAAAACTTTGGTTTGATATCTTTTTTTACTTGATTATAATCAGGATACAATGTTCTCCAAACTTCATTTTCATTCTTCTTTTTACTTGCTTCAGTTGGTGTCATCTTAATAGAAGAATGTCTCGTGTTATTATATTCTTTAACAAGATTTGGTAACACGTTAATATAAACATTTGTTGAGTGAGCAGAGAAATACTTCCACATTTTTTCTTTCATTGTTCTAATCCATCTCTCAACAACGCTTGATTTTTCCTCGTTTTCAGTGGAATATAATTCAATCAAATCTTTAACATCTTTGTTATAAAACTCTTTACCTTTATCCACCCACATTTTATCAGGTTTTCTTTCCTTAAAAATACTCTTCAATGCAATAGAAACAGATTTTCCTGTTTTATCTTTTAATGGTATTAGCCAACCATATTTTGAAAAAATGTCAATGACAGCAAGAAGATATTTTACACCACGATTAAGTTTAGAAAATGCTTGCATATCTACTAAATCTGCAGCCCATATCCTATCGACACCCCCTACTCTAACTCTTCTTTTCTTAAATTTTCTTTTTACAGGTTTATGTAGTTCTTCTGCTAATGTTATATTTTCTAAATTTTTTTTTTATTTCCCATTCCAAATCTTTTCTTGGTTCCTATTAATGAGGAAACCAATCCTCTTTCCATTCTTTCCTTAATAGTAGGATTATAGATACCCTTTAACTCTTTAAGCATATTAGCATCACACACATCATTACGTGTTTTAGTATCATCATGTTTAAGATAACATATATCATGATGATATGCTGCTTTATCAACACGATTTACAGGCTTTGACCATTCTTTAGGTGTTAAATCAGGCTTTAATCTTTTATTTAACTTAGTACCAGGACCAGTAAAATTATGCCCAGGTAAATGCATTTCAAAAGGTAAGTTATTAATTGCCTTGTTTAACAATGAACCACCTTCTTTATCCTTTTTAATAAACTGTGTTTTTGTTGTTCCACATTCAACACATTTACCCCTTTTCATATTTCTACCATTTTTACTTACACCATAACTTAAATCATTTGTTTCTGTTTGTTTTTTACACTTAACACAATACATTTTTTATATTAAAATAAATTTTTTAATATAAAATGGATATTGTTAATTTATCATGGAATGAAGCTTTAGCAAAAAGATTTAACCATCCCCTTTTACCAAGAAGTATCAGAGGTTTAATAGTAGGTAAATCAGGATGTGGTAAAACTACACTTTTACTTAACCTTTTGTTAAGACCTGATTGGTTAGATTATGATAACTTAAGCGTTTTTGGTAAAAGTTTGTTTCAACCAGAATATCGCATATTAAAAAAAGCTTTTGAAGAAGAAATACCAAAAGAATATATATTAAGGTTGTTTTCATTTAAGGATGAAGTGCAAAGAAATGATATTTCTCCTTTAGCATTGGTTGAAGAATGGGCTAAAACAATTAAGGAAAAATCTGATATTAAGTGTGAATTTTTTGAAAATGCTTGTGATGTACCCGACCCAAGAGATTTAAACGGGCAAAACAAAAACTTAATGATTTTTGACGATTTACTCTTGGAAAGGCAAAACAAATGTGAAAACTATTATGTTCGTGGAAGACATAGTAACGCTGACTGTTTTTATCTATCACAAAATTATTTTAGATTGCCTCGTCAAACTATTAGAGAGAATGCAAATTTTATTTGTTTGTTTAGACAAGACTTAAAAAATCTTAATGATATTTATAGTGATCATGTAGGGGATGATATGACAAAAACTGAGTTTGTTAATTTTTGTAAAAATTGTTGGGAAAAACCTCATGGTTTTGTTGTAATTGACTTAACCAACAACAAAAACAACGGAAAGTATAGAAGTGGTTTTGATAACTTTTATATTCCACAAAATTACAGCAACTATTATTAAATTTTTATAAAAAATATATTTTTTGTTTAAAATATATTTTTAGTAAATATAAAATGGAAGAAGAATTACTAAAACAAATAGTAAAAAACACTGATCATAAAACATCATTTCAAATTATAGTAAGTGACAACAAAACAGAGTTTAGAACAAGATTTACTCCACCACTTCAATTAGAACGTGATAAAAAATATGAAATAGCTTTAGTCAATCTTGAAACATATTATTCATTTCCAAATATTGATAAAAGAAATGGCACTTTTGTTTATTCACCAGACAATGGTAATACATGGGTTAAGTTAAAAATACCTGAAGGTAGCTATGATTTAGTTGATATTAATGATTATATACAATTAGAAATGAGGAAAAGGGGTCATTATGATTTAATTAATGAAGAATATTATTTAAACATATCCGCTAGCACTAATACATTAAAATCTGTTCTTAATGTTGAAAATAATTATCAGGTTGATTTTAACCAAAATAGAAGCATTGGTAAAGTATTAGGGTTTAACAAAGCAAAATATCTACAAGGATTTCACGAATCAGAAAAAGTAGTAAATATCTTAAGTATTAATAGCATACTTGTTAATATTGACTTAATTTCAGGTAGTTATGTTAATGGTTCTCAAAGAAACACAATTTATAGCTTTTTTCCAAATGTGGCGCCGGGTTATAAAATAATAGAGTCTCCAGTTAATCTGGTATACCTACCTTTAACATTAGATGAAATACATGATTTAAACGTAACGCTAACTGACCAAGATGGAAACGTATTAAATCTAAGGGGTGAAACATTAACGATTAGATTTCACATAAGAGAATCGCGTTAAATATAAAATGACAAATTACATTACAGTTAAAGTAAATATAACAGAAGGGCAAAAGAAAAAGATACAACATGCTGTTAAATCAAGTTGTCCTGTAAGTATTAGATTAAATCATGATGACCTAACAGGTGAAGATTTAATAGCGGTAACCGAGTCACAACTAAACAAATTAAATAAAGCATTAGAGGGAGGTAAAGGGGTAACCATTAGAATGACTATTAAACAACTTAAGCACAACATGAAAGTAGAAGGTGGATTTTTACCTTTGATAGCAGGGTTAGCTTCATCAGTTCTACCTACATTAGCAAGAACCGTTTTACCTGCTATAGGAGTTGGTGCCCTATCTGGTTTAGCATCAACAGGAGTTCAAAAAGCAATGGGTAACGGGCTTTACCTTAAGAAAGGGGGTTGCGTATGTCAAGTAGAAACTGATGGAGAAGGGCTATATCTTAAACCATACAAAGGTAAAGGGTTAAAAAATAAAGGTGAAGGATTGTATTTAAAACAAGGTGGGAAAATTTATGATGGAAAAGGTCTTCTTTTAGGACCAAATAGCCCATTTGCTAATATTCCTATATTAGGAGCAATATTATAAATTAAAAAATTGAATGTACATAAATTTGGAAATGGAAAACATAAAATAGTTCAACCAAAAACTATTTTTTGGAAACCTGTTGAAGGTAAGTATCCAGCTAAAAAAGTTAATCCTGTTTCATGGGATATTTTTACTCAACAACCGTTAGTATTAGAAGGAGGCAAATCTATAACGATAGCTTTAGGTATGGGTTTTAATATGAGTAAAGGTTTTGTTTTAGTTTCTCTATCTTATAATCTAAAACTTAATCAAATATCTATAACAAATGAAGTTTCATTAGAAGAAGTGGATGACATGGTTACAACAATTACAAACAACTCTAGTAAAATAAAAAAAATAGAGGAAAACACCTTTTTGTGTCGTCTTTACTATTCAATTTAAAAAATAGTTATAATATAATAAAATGGAGCTAAAAGAAAAGATTTATCCAGACTTACCAGAAGCACGAAATATACCAAATGCGCCAACATTAGAACCAATAATATCAGCAGGAGACAATGGTCAATCATTCAGACTTAAAAAGATATCAGAGATTCAGGATTTTCTTGAAAATGAAGTAAGAGTTAGAGAACAGTTAAGTAAAAAGTATTTAAAGATTAGTAAGACTGTGGATAATGTGGAAGCAGCCTTAACAGTTGGAGCACTAGGAGCTGGAGCTGGGGGAATCGCTTTACTATCAACTGTGGTAGCGATACCTGCAACGATAGTCCTAGAAGGATGTGCTTTAGTTGTTGGGTTAGCAGCATTAGTAGGTAAGTTTATGGTAAGAAGAACCAGAACAAAATCAGAAAAACATCTTCAGATTAAAATGTTGGCTGATTCAAAGTTAAATACACTACTTACACATATATCAAAAGCAATATCAGACAACAAAATAGAACATGAAGAATTCAGTTTAATTATGGAAGAATTGGAAAAATACAAACAAATGAAGGAAGAAATTAGAAGTAAAACAAAGAAAAAAAGCAAGCTAGAGGATCAAGAGAGTTTAATAGAGAAGGGACGAATAGAAGCACGGGAGGAATTCAGGAGACTTGTAGAAAGGCACAATGGAAGCCATTCAAATTAAAAATAAAACCGCCTAAGTTTAAATTTTCTTGCGCATGTGAGATAGGTAATAGTGATTAAATTAATTAAAATAAAATTTTTTTTACTTAAAAAATGCCTTTTATAAATGTTGATTATAAAACAAGAGATGAGATGGTAAAAGATTATCTTGTAAGAAAAAAACAGGTTCGTGATAGGTTACTTGCAGAAAGAGTAGGTGATATTGAATTGCAACAAGACTTAACTAAGTTTTTTAAACCCTTAACTAAATCACAAAAGGAGATACAAGAAGAAGCAACTAAAAATATTGGTGCGTACCAACTAGAAGCAGCTAGAAGAATCACTCAGGGATTGACACCTATTAGGGAGGGGGTTTTGCAATTACCCGGAGTAATTACAGAGGGATTGGCACCTATTAGGGAGGGGGTTCAACAATTACCAGGAGTAATTACAGAGGGATTGACACCTATTAGGGAGGGAATTATTCAATTACCTGTTCAACTTTCTAAAGAAATGATGATTAGTCAATTACCAACTGCGGAACTTCCTTCTTATCACGAAGTTAAGATAGAAAAAAATAAAGAAGAAATTATGCATTTTGTTGAAGTTTTTAATGAAAAATTAACAAAAAAATATAAAGATGATTTTGATAATATCTATAGAATAGTTTTTGATAAAAATTTTAGTATATTTAAATTTGGTAATAAAGAAATTTTTTTAGACCCGAAAGATAAAGGGGTTTTTTATTTTGATGAACAAAAATTTCCTGCTAGTGATGGGTTATGGGATTTGATTTTATCAAAAAATCCAAAAAATTATACCAAAGAAGATTTAAATAATTATAAAGAAATGCTTAATTTAAGTGATATTATGTATGAGAATAATGATAAAAAAAATAATAAATTTAAAAACTATTATACAAAAAGTAAAAAATGGAAAGAAGTAATTAATCCTATTTTTACTGGTAAAGGATTAAGAAAAAAGAAAAAAACAACCACGGTAATACCATCTGACCCCAACGCACTATTAGAAAGGTTTGACCTTTTAATGTCTAGCAAGGATGCGGGTCATACAGGTGTAAAAAATGAGTTGGTAAGTATTTGTGATGAATTAAAAAGACAAAAAGTATTAAATGCAAAGAACTATAAAAAGTTAATGTCTATATTATAAAATGATTACATCACAAAAGAGAGGAGTTAAAAGAACTTATGCTTATGGTGGAGCAGGTATATTTGATACCTTAGCTAATTTTTTAAGTAGGCTATTTACAAGTGGTGCGGTTAAGCAAATTGCAAGTTCTGCAGTTGATGTTGGTAAAAGTGTGGCTAAAGAAGGAGCAAAGAAAGCTTTAGAGGCAGGTAAGGCAGCTGTAGTTGATGCTGGAACAAGATTAGTTAAAAAGGCTTTAACGCCTAAATCTAAAAAGATTATTGAAAAATATAGTCAAGTTCCAACCATACCAACAATACAACCTGTTGAACAAAATGTAAGTTCATTGATTGATGGTGGTGCCGTTAATATACAAACAATGGTTAAGAAGTTAAACAAAAAAAGAGGTAAAGGGATAAAAACAATATAATTTTTAATTTAGCTTAAGTAATTATTACATTAAATAAAAAAAATGTCAAAGCTAAAATTTAATTTAACACATTATGAAAAATACAACACAAAAAGGGTTAATATCCTTTATGGAAATCTAAAACTTAATGATGATTGTGAAGTATTAGATAGTAGTAATACAAAGTATGGCTATAATAAAGCTGTTTTAAAATTGTCACCTGAAAAAGCTGATATCATTAAGGAATTTGAAGAAGATGTAAATCAATATTTAGAAAAAAATGGTATGCCTAAGGTAACCATTCTTTATGGAAATAAAATTTATCCAAAAGTAAGAAAAAATGTTAATGTAGAAAAACTTAAAAATATTAAACTTAAGGGTGTTTATGTAAATGATGAGAATAAATCATTCCCTCAACTATGGTTAGAAAATTAAAAACAAAACACAATTATAATTTTTAACTTAAAAAATTATGATTGTATATAAAAAAATGGACATTTTAAATGTTAAAGCGCCAATTCTAAAAGATGATAGTATTGATGAATACGAATACTTTGAGTATGAACCTACCATAGGAACCAATTTGAACAACTCAGGGGGTAATATTAGGATTGATATTGGAAACAAGGATGTTTTTCTTCATCCTTCTGAGAGTTATTTAAGTTTTGAGGGGAAACTTGTAAGAGAAGATAATGGTAATCCTTATAATCCTGCTGGTGCAGAAGATACTTTTGTAACGTTGACAAATAATGCAATGATGTATTTGTTTAAAAGTATCAGATACCAACTTGAAGAGCAGGATATTGAGTATATAAATTATCCTGGTTATGTCAGCACAATGTTGGGTTTGTTAAAATATCCAGATGATTTTGCTAAATCGCAGGGCATGAACCAACTTTGGTATAAGGATACAAGTAGGCATACAGAAACACAACCAAATAATGCTAATTTTAATCGAGGATTTACAACAAGAAGAAGCTGGATTTTTAATTCAAATCCTGTTGGTTCATTTAACTTTTGCGTTCCGTTAAAACATATATTTGGTTTTTGTGAAGACTATAACAAAGTAGTATATGGTATGAAGCATAGTTTAACCTTAACAAGAACCAATGATGATAACGCTATTTTTAAAAGATTTTCGGAACCCCTTGGTGATGCGGGTGTCGCAACTAATAATTTAAGAGGAAAAGTTGTTTTAAGTAAAATTACTTGGTTTATGCCACATGTAACACCTGAACTTGGTAATAGATCAGAACTTTTAAAATTTATTGAAAAGAAAGAAAGATTTCCTGTTGGGTATAGGATGATACAATCAGATACAATAGCGGTTCCAGCAAATACTAACTTTGCTTGGAGACTAGCAACTAAATCATCTCCAGAGGTTCCACGTTTTATCATTGTTGGTTTTCAAAGTATTTCTAATGATAATATTTCTACTGATGATAGATCTGGTGAAAAAAATATACCAAATAACAACAGACAATTACACAACCCTGCTATATTTAATCACTTAAATGTAAGAAATATTAAAGCTGTGTTATCCACAAAACAATATCCACATAATGAACATAATATAAACTTTGAAACAAATCTAATTGGAAGAATATATGAGGAAGCTGCAACATTTAGAAAAAAATTTTACAACATGGATGAATTGGTATCAAACCCTAATATTAATCCATCTGATTTTAAAAATCTTTTTCCTTTGTTTGTTTTTGATGTTTCAAAGCAAAGTGAAAGAATTAAATATTCTGTAACTGATATTCATATTAGAGCTAGCTTTACGGTTAATCCACCACCTAATACTGAAGCATATGCTGTTTTGCTTAGTGATAGGTTAATTAACTTTCAGAGTGATGGAAATAAAATGGCAGTAGTATATTAAGTAATTTTTTGTTTAATAAAAAAATATGCTAAAGATTGCTGTTTTTAAAAATATATTAACAGATAACAATATTAAGTTTTATTCCTATTGGAACAAGAAAAAGTTTATTGATGTCTTAAAAGAGCATGGATTGTATCCTGAAGAAGCTATACCACTTAAAAAAGAACCTAATTATGATAGACTAAAGGATATTAGTAAAAATCCTAAAACGGTAATATTAAAGGATGTTGAAACTGAAGAGGTGATTGAATTTCCATCGATTTACAAGGCTAGTAAATACATTGACCGTTGTCCTCAAACGATTGAAAACTGGAATGGTAGAGTATGGAATGGTAAATATAGAATTGACATTCAATAATTTTATTATTTTTTTAAAAAATAATAAAATTTGACTTAAGGAAATTATATTTATTTTAAAAATTATAGAGATGAATTCTTTTTCAAGAAGATTTATCAATAGATTAACAGATGCTAGTCAAGTGATTGCATCTAATTTATATAGTGGTGCTCAAAGGGTTGTTAGTGCCGTAATTCCTCAGAGTGTTAGAAGAAGAGTAAGAAATTTTACTAATTGGATAACCGGTAACGTTGAACCAGAACAAATTCCACAGGTAATAAATGAAGTTGAAAGAAATATAGAAGAAACGTTACCAAGGAGAAGACCAGAAGATATTAATGTAACAGAAAGTCGTTCTTCATTACAAAATTGGGCAAGACAATATAAAATAGAGGGGTTTCCCGTTGATTCTCCTGAGAAGTTTTTAGAGCTAACAATGCAATCTATGACAAATATTTTAAGAAATAAACGTAAAGTTAAAGTAAAAATGGTTCTTAAATGTTTAATGTATAGATTTGATGATTTTGATCATCCGGTGCCGGCTCAGTTTTCTTCTGATGTAAATTTAATTAATTTAAGAGGAACCGATGTAGATGAATTATATGATACAATGGCTGAAAAAATTTTAGAAAATTATCGTGCCTTTTTAAGAAAGGGTAGCGGATGGGTTTTCCATAGTGTGGTTCATTTAAAGCTTCATACTGCTATTTATGATCCATTAAGAGCTTCATCATTTATCCCTCTTCCAAAATGGATAGCAGATAAAAAAGCATGTATTAATATGAAAAATGAAGATAGTCAATGTTTTAAGTGGTCCATCTTAAGAGCATTAAATCCAACAGTTAACCATCAAGAAAGAGTTGGTGATTTAAGATCAAAGGAAGATAGCTTAAATATGAATGGAATAGAATATCCTGTTTCATTGCATGATATTAACAAATTTGAAAAACAAAATCTAGAAATTAGTGTTAATGTTTATAGTTATGAAGATGAAAAAAATAAAATTTATCCATTAAGAATTACTAATGAAGAAAAAAGTAATCATGTTGATTTACTTTACTTAACAAATGAAGAAAAATGTCATTATGTGTTAATAAAAACTTTTAGCCGCTTAGTGTCTAGCCAAATATCAAAACATCATGGTAAAAAGTATTTTTGTAAAAGATGTATAAATGCATTTGGAAGGGAGGACCTTTTAGAAAATCATAAAAAATATTGTGATGAGCATGACCCTGTTAATTTAATTATGCCAAAAAAAGGTAGCGTATTACAATTTATAAATGATGATAGAAAAATTAAAGTTCCGGTTGCTGTGTTTGCTGATTTTGAAAGTATATTAGAACCTATAAAAGAACAACAAACAACTGAAAAAAATGAAAAAGAAAGTTATACTGTAAAAACTCAAAAGCATATCCCCTGCAGTTTTTACTATATTATAAAATGTTTTGATGATGATGTGTTCCAACCTATAGAAAGAAAATATACCGGAGAAAATGCTGAAAAAGTTTTTGTAGATATGATAACCGAGGATATCATAGAAATTCATCAAAAATATTATCAAGAACCGGTACCACTTAAGATAACTGAAGAGGAAGAAAAAAAATATAAAAGACAAACGCTTTGTTGGATTTGTGATAAAAAATTTACTCATAAAAATTATAGAGTAAGAGACCATTGTCATTTTACTGGTAAATTTAGGGGGGCCGCTCATACTAAATGTAATCTTAAAGCAAAAATTCCTTACTTTACACCTGTTTATTTTCATAATTTAAGTGGTTATGATAGTCATCTTTTTATAAAAAATCTTGGTAAAACTGAAGGAAACATTGATTGTATCCCTAACAATGAGGAAAAATATATTAGTTTTAGTAAATATGTTAAGGTAGGAAAAAACATAACTCATAAAATTAGGTTTTTAGATAGTTTTAAGTTTATGAGTTCAAGTTTGGATAGTCTTTCAAAAAATTTAAATGAAGATCAGTTAAATATTTTATCAAAATTTTACCCAAAAAAATATTTACCTTTACTAAGAAGAAAAGGAGTTTTTCCTTATGAATATTTAGATTCTTTTGAAAGGTTAAAAGAAACCTGCTTACCACCTAAAGAAAAATTTTATTCAAGTTTAAACAAAGAACATATTAGCGATGAAGATTATGAACATGCAAAAAATGTTTGGAAAACTTTTAACATGAAAACATTTAAAGATTATTTAGAACTTTACAACAAAATAGACGTTTTGCTTTTAGCAGATGTATTTGAAAACTTTAGGGATGTTTGCTTTAAGCATTATGAATTAGATCCTGCATGGTATTATACTATTCCAGGGTTGGCACTAGATGCAATGCTTAAAAAATCAGGAGTAAAACTTGAACTTTTAACAGACCTTGATATGCTTTTAATGGTTGAAAAGGGTATCAGAGGTGGTATATCTATGTGTAGTAAAAGGTATTCAAAGGCTAACAACAAATATATGGGTAAAAATTATGATAAAAATAAACCTTCAATATATCTAATTTATATAGATGCAAACAGTCTTTATCCTTGGGCTATGAGTCAATTATTGCCTACTTGCGGTTTTGAATGGATGGATAAAAAAGAATTAGAAGAATGGAATCGGATACCTTGTTTTTTAGAGGTTGATTTAGAGTATCCTAAAGAGTTACATGATTTACACAATGATTTTCCACTAGCACCTGAAAAATTAAAAATAGAAAAAGTAGAAAAATTGATGCTAAATTTAAATGACAAAGAAAATTATGTTATACATCATAAAGTTTTAAAAACATACTTAGATCTAGGTTTAGAAATTAAAAAAATACATCGTGGAATTAAGTTTAATGAAACTGATGATATTAAAAAATATATTGATTTGAATATTGAGTTAAGAAAAAATGCGAAAAATGATTTTGAAAAAGATTTTTTTAAGTTAATGATGAATTCTGTTTTTGGTAAGACCATGGAAAACCTAAGAAATAGAGTTGATGTGCAATTGGTTAATGATGCAGTTAGCTGTCGTTATAAAAAACTTGTTGCTAAGCCAAACTATCATCATACTACAATATTTGATGAAAATTTAGTTGCTGTTCATATGAAGAAAACTAGTATAACATATAATAAACCTGTTTATTTAGGTATGTCTATATTAGATATTAGTAAAACTCTTATGTATAAAACTCTTTATAATCATTTTAAAAAAAAGTATGGAGGCCATGTCCGGATGTGTTATACTGATACAGATAGTTTTATTCTTGAAATAGAAACTGATGATTTGTATGAAGATATTGCTTGTGATGTTGATATAATGTATGATATGAGTGGTTACCCTAAAGAGCATGACTTGTATAGTGCAAAAAACAAAAAGGTATTGGGAATGTTTAAAGATGAATTAAATGGTGGTGTTATGACTGAGATGTGTGGTTTGGGTGCAAAAACATATGCTTATGAAAAAATAGATATAAAAATAGATGAAAATGAAAAATTGATGTGGGAAGGTAATGGTGAAGATAGAAGATGTAAGGGAGTAAAAAAGTCAGTTGTTAAAAATGAACTAAATTTAGAAAATTATAAAAATTGTTTGTTTAAAGAAAAAGACCATTATAGAACCATGGGCGTGTTAAGAAGTCGAGGTCATGAAATATACACTGAAGTAATAAACAAAAAAGCATTAGGCTATGCTGATGATAAAAGATATATATTAGAGGATAAAATAAACACTTTAGCATGGGGTCATTATAGGATTTCAAAAACATATTAAAATATTTAACCTGGTAAAAAGGTTAAATATTTAAAAAATTTTAAATTTTTTTTTTTTTAATTTTTTATTTAGTTATATTTCTCTAATTACAGAATTTTCTGTTTTACACATGGGGCAAGCATTTTTTGTATATAATGCAAAACATGTAGCACAACAACATAGATGACCACAGTTAGCAAATAAAACATTAACCTTTGCTTTTTCATCTAAACATAGCACACATGTTTCTGATTTAAATGTTTTATAGTTATTTATTTTTGTAGTTGTTTGTTCCTCGGTTACCCTTTCTATCTTTTCTATACCTAAAAATCCATATGTGATATAATAGTCGCCATCAACAAAATTTCTTTTGTTTTTTTTCCAGAACCTTTCAAAATTACTTTCTGTAAATTCAAAGGCAGAACGTTGATTGATTTCTTCTACTGTTTCTAATGATTGTTGATGTTCTCTACGAAAACGAGCTTCACTTTCTTCTTCATCTTCACTTTCTTCTTCATCTTCACTTTCTATTTGTGGTAGATTACATAACTTTATAAAAGAAGGATAGTTTATTTCACCTTCTTTTTCAAAGTAGATAAAAAAAGCTGTTTCTTTGCTTACATCAAACTGACGGTAAATTCTATTTGCTTCTTCACCTATTCTATTTAATGTTTCCTGTAACTTAGATAAAAAAGTTGTTTCATTTTCGTTAAAGTCTAAATGTATTTTTGTTAGATTAAGACATTGAGGGTAAAGAAATTCACCTTCTTGTCCTGGCATTTCTCCTTCATGAAACAACACGTTTAAGTTTAAGTATGTTTTCATGTTAGGGTTTTCATATTTCATTCTACTATATTCATAGTAAATATTAGCATTACTAAACACACCTTCGTATGGTAAGGTATTACCATAGAAAAAATACACTTCTCTTAAGCCATCTACATGTTTATTATAGAAGGTATCTATATGTTTACTTTTTATTGCAAATAAAATATCTTTTACTTTTGCTGTGTAAGCATAAGGATAATTTCTTAAGTCTTTTAAAATCTCCATCACTCACTTTATATGTTATAGGAACGTTTTAAGTTAAATTCATTTTTTTTTTTTTTTTTTTTTTTTTTTTTTTTATGATAAGTAAGGGTTTTTAAAAAAAATTTTTTTTAATTTTTTTAAAAAAAAAAATTAAATCATCTATTAACTATTCTTGAAAACAAAAATTTATAGAAAATTCATCAATATCATTTATACTTTTTTGTAAAAATTCATAATCATTTGGTTTATCTAAAAATCTTTCTCGTAAAAGAGATAGTAGGTTTGTTAGATCTTTTACGTAAAACATATTTTTAACAGTGATATTTTTCCCACCAGCATAAAATGTAATGGTTAATGTTTGATCTAATGGGTTTTCATATAACATCTTACTACAATAATAATAGATATCAGTAAACCAACTATAACTTTTGTAAGGCATTAAACCGGTGCCATTTGTGTAAATTATGTTATTAGTGTTAATAGGATGTATATTAGATTTTTCTCTAAGTATACGATCAATATTTTGTTTAAAGTCTTTTGTGATTTCCATTTTTAAATATTATATTTTTTTTTATAATATTTAAAATTTCAATAGCATAGGTTCCTTATTTAGGTAATGATTAGTTGCAAAAGAAGCCATACTATGTTGTAAACAACTAGTAAACATTTTTTTAATTTCTTCTTCTGGAAGTTCATAAAAATCTTTTTGTAAAGGATTTATACAATATCTTGAAGAATCGCATATTACAATTTCCAATATGTCTTTTTCAAACTTTTCCCTGATTTTCATTTTTAAGGCTTTAAAACCTTCTTGTAAGTTTGAATTTATAAATTCTTCTTGTTCATTAAAGATTTCATCTAAAAAATCTTTACTTAAAATTTTACTTTTATCTTCTTGAAAAAAATATTTTGTTTTCATTTTTTTTATTAAATTTTTTTTGTTAAATATTTTTTTTTTTTTAATTTTTTTTTTTTTTTTTTTTATCTATTACCATATGTTATGTTATAATCACCAAAGTTTACTTCTTTAAATTGTTCTAAAACGTATTCTGCTGCTCTTTTAAAAGTATTAGATATAAAAGAAGATGTAACAACTTCATTTTCAAAATAATTATCGCCTTCTACTTCATTTAGTTTAATGTTTAAAAAGTATTCTTCACTTTTTATATATCTTTCTAACATCTCATCTATCACATTTCTAAATCTTTTTGCATATCTATGATACATATCATGCATTTTTTCTTCTATTAATGCTATGTTTTCTTCATTGTAATCTTTTTCTAGTTCTTTTAAATCAAGAGTTTCTAAAAAACTAGCAACTGTATTAGCTTTATATAGTCGTATTTTTACTTGAGCTACATCATAATCTATCCATACCTCTGTTTTATTAAAATCACAACCTTTATACTTTCCTTTATCTAATTCTACTATTTCTTTTGCTTGTCTTAGTATCCATTTTTCTTTCCTTGTATATCTAGATCTATGTAAAAATAAAATCATGTTTCTCTCAGCATCATAAGCTTCGCCATCATGTTGGGTTTGATTTGTAACGGTACTCATATTTGTGTTACTTACTCTATCGGTGCAATTTATTTACTTAAATTCAAAAATTTTTTATTTCCAGACAAAATAAAAATTAAAAAAAAATTTTTTTTTTTATTTAATTTTTTTTTATCAATATCCCAACCCACCCACTAACTCATAAGCCGGTTAGCCGTTGCATGATGCGTTGGTTGATGGGGAGGTTAAGTGATTAACTGATGTAAGGGTTTGTTGGCTGATGGGTTTGTTGGTTAACTGATGTGTAAGTTGATAGGCTAGCGGTTAGAGGAGGCTTATGAAGCAAAGCAAAGTATGATGTTAAAGCGGTTTAAAGCAAGTAAGTGGGAAAAGGGTTAAAGCGACTTAAAGGTAAATTTTTTTTTTTTTTTTTTTTTTTTTTTTAACAAAAATCTTAAGCCCTCCACTAACTCATAAACCCGCTAGCTTACTTATGGACCTTCGTTAGACTTTAGCTGGTTTGCCATTGCATGATGTGATGGTTGATGGGGGTGGAAAAAAGGTTAAGCTATTGTTTGATGTAAGGGTTAGCTGATGCACCTTGTTAACCGGTTTGTTGATGCACCTTGTTAACCGGTTTGTTGATGCGTTGGTTTTTTTTTCTTAATCAATTTTTTTTAATTTTTTAGTAAATTTAATTTAAGTCAAAACGATTAATAAAGAGGTTAGCTGGTTAGTTGGTTAGCTGGTTAGCTTATGCATTGGTTAGTTGGTTAGCCTGATGCGTTGGCCGTTGCACCTTGTTAGCTGGTTAGCTGATACGTTGGTTGATGGGGGGTGGAAAAAAGGTTAAGCAATTGTTTGATGTAAGGGTTAGTTGGATAGTTAAGAAACTGGTTAGCTGATGCGTCATGCGTTAGTTTTTCTTAAACAAAAATTTTTTTAATTTTTAATTTTTTTTAATTTTAAATTTTTTTTAATGCGTTATGCTTGATAAGCGTTATATTACATAATTTTATGTGCATGTTAATGTGTTATGCTTGATAAGCGTTATATTACATAATTTTATGAGCATGTTAATGTGTTATGCTTGATAAGCGTTATATTACTTAATTTTATGAGCATGTTAATGTGTTATGCTTGATAAGCGTTATATTACATAATTTTATGAGCATGTTAATGTTACATAAAATTGTTAATGCTTGTTGTATTGTATAAGGCTAAGGGGGGAGATGCTGTAAAACGCCCAAATATCTATCTACTTCTAACTTCAAGGGGAGATGGTTTGTCATTTAGAGGCACTTGACACTTTTGTCTTGGAAAGCTTCAACACATGATCAATGTATCTACAAAGTTTCAACAGAATACTTCCCGAACCGTAGGAGTTTGTGACCCAGAATTTACGAGTTATTGTTGACAGACGGTCGAACAGACTGATGGACAAGCATACGTGGTGAATTCAGTTTGCTCTGAATTTCTTTTGCAGGGGTATAGTAAAAGGAACTAGAACTTTTGCAAAGCGGACAAATACCTCCCACTAGCGCCTTGTAACTGAAGTAGCACTATCAGAGAACAGAACTGTTTACAAAACAAAGTTCTTCTATAACTTTGATCTTTGACCTATGCAATGTGAAAACAATATGGCACCCTGACAAGAAATAACAATCATGATTTATATCAATATAATGGAAATAAGCCCCCCTACCTCCTCTCAGCTGATAAAAAACAGTATATCAGTGAATAGAATTATTTCAAAATCAGCCCAGTGGTTTGTGAGAAGATTTTTAAAGAATTTCTTCAAGTCTACAGGGACGAAAGAAGTCCCCCAAACATGGCCATATTTTTTCTTGAATCAAAATTTAACTATATTCTAATAAAGTCACCAGGAATCAATCCAGCCAAGTTTGGTTGAAATTGCCTCAGTGGTTTAAGAGAAGAAGAATTTCAAAGAATTTCTTTAAGTCCATACAGTGCAAAAAGCCCCCCTCCCCCCCCCCCCCGTTTCGCAAACAATTTTTTAAATGGGTCACCCAAAGAACATTTCTGAGAAATTATTTCAAAATCTGACAAGCGGTTTCAGAATAGAAGATTTTTAAAGAATTTCTTAGAATTTACCATTTGGTTGTCATGGCAACCAGAGTTTTTGAATTAATCAAATTGTGTGAACATTTTTTAAAGAGAACCTCTTTAAAAACATTCCAGCCACGTTTGGTCCAATTTGGCCCAGTGGTTTAGGAGGAGAAGATGTTTAAAGAATTGTTGACACTGCTCAAGTGCTAAGAGCCCCCCACCCCCACCCCAACACGGCCATGTATTTTGATGTATCAAAATTTCGCGAACAATTTTTGAAGAGGGTCACCCTTGAAACATTTCTGTGAAATTATTTTAAAATCTAACAAGCAGTTTTAGAGGAGAAGATTTTTAAAGAATTTCTTAGAAAATTCCATTTCGTTGCCGTGGCAACCAGAGTTTTTGATGGAATCAAATTTTGTGAACAATTTTCAAAGAGGACCTCCAAAGGAACATTCCAGCCAAGTTAGAAGTTAGGTCCAAATTTGCCCAGTGGTTTAGGAGGAGATGATGTTTAAAGAATTGTTGACACTGCACGAGTGCAAAGAGCGCCCCCCCCCCCACCACGGCCATGTTTTTCGACGGATCAAAATTTTGCAAACAGTTTTTGAAAAGGGTCACCCAAGGAACATTTCTGTGAAATTATTTCAAAATCTAACCAGCGGTTTCAGAGGAGAAAATTTTTAAAGAATTTCGTAGAAAATTCCGTTTCATTGCCATGGCAACCAGAGTTTTTGATGGAATCAAATTTTGTGAACAATTTTAAAGAGGGCCTCCCAAGAAACATTCCAGCCAAGTTTGGTCCAAATTGGCCCTGTGGTTTAGGAGGAGATGATGTTTAAAGAATTGTTGACGACGAACGACGGACGATGGACACCGGGTGATCCTAAAAGCTCCCCTTGAGCATGATGTGCTCAGGTGAGCTAAAAAGTTGGTGACTGGGTCAAATCTTTGAAAAATCATATACACACTCTTCAGGCCACAATTTCAGTTCAATCCTCATGACAAAATATTTGTCTTAATGATATCTCAGACCAGTTCCTAAATTGGTTACATCTAGAAAACAAGAGGACCATGATGGTCCTATATCGCTCACCTGAGTAGCCCCTGATCTATCGATGTGGGGGCATAAAATGCATCTAGAGTTACCCCCTAGATAGTATGGAATGCTCTTTTGATAGTGAACATAATATTCCAAGTTTCAAGTGAATGCCTTTAGTAACACCAGAGTTATTACAAAATGTCGAAGTTTTAGCAAGACGATGCCAAGGCTATAGCAGTACCTTCCTTGCGTTTTCTCCACAAATAGGCGAGCTAGTAATGCATATAGAGTTATCCCCTTGAAAGCATGGATTGCTATTTTGTTATGGACATCTTTCGTAACAAGTGATATGATGAATGTCAAAGCTTGTTTGGTTTGGTATGATTCAAACCTATTTTTTTTTTTTTTTTTTACATCAATTGGGAAACAAATTCTTATCTTAATCCCTCTTGATTAAAGTTTGCAACGTCAACGCCAAAGACAACAATTACAATGACTATGCCAAGATAATGATAATACCTGGACTTTTTGTTCCAAAGCAGCTCAGCAAATACTAGATGCCTTTAATTTATACTAGAATGGTTATCCGCAGACATCTCTTGTTGAACCCACAAATGTTTGACTTCAAATGTGACCTTGACCTTTGACCTTCAGGAATTAATGATTCAAACGGCACTTCTACTCCTTGAGGGGAACATCTATGCCAAATTATTTTTAAATCCATCCATAAATGTAGAAGTTATGATCCGGACTAAAATGTGACCTTGACCTTGAGTGTGACCTTGACCTCTGAGATACAGGAATCCTTCAAATGGCACATCTACTCATTGTGGGGAACAATTGTGTGAAATTATTTTGAAATCCTTCCATAAATATAGGAGTTGTGGCCTGGACAAAATCATACGGACAAACACACTGACGGACAGACACACGCACATACACCGAAGTGCAGTTGTGGCGACTATGTCTTGCTCACCTCAAGTGGGCTCAACAAGAATTGGGGGCATAATAAAAAGTTGTGAATTTCATAGCATAATTTCAACTGGTTGCAGGGATAAACACAATCACCAAGGCTTGAGGCTTATGATTTTTTGTTTGTAGAAAAGGCAGTAGCTTGTATGAAGAACTTCCTTCAAGGCCTGCTGTTTTAATTATTTAGTTCACTTTTTTGGCGCATATTTAACCGTTTTCCAATACAGTTCCTGGTTCTCAGAACTCCAGACCAAGATATCTTATACGGGAAGACATTGTGGGGTCACATCACACAATATCATAAGTCCACAGTACACATTTGTTTTTCACTTAACACAATAACAGTCACATTTTACAAACTCACTTTATACTGAAAGTTCTGTTTGTTCATAGAACACAAGTTAGTATTAGAAAATTGATGATTTTTGTAACTGACCTAAAAAATAAAAATAACAATATTACAGATTGTACATCAAAAAAAATCTAAACAAAACACAAATTCTCCCCAATTGTTTGAAAACCTACTTATATAAGTTGCCCTGTAAATTATAGCATTTCCTTAAAAATCGTATCTTTATCAATTAACCCAAAGCAGTCAACTTATTGCAGATAAGTTTTTTGGAACTTTATGCATGCAATGTCCTAGAAAAAAAAGTCCAGTGAAAATTCAAATTAGAGCTATTATATGATTATTTTATGATAAAGGACAACTTTCTGACAATGTTAAATTTACTTAAAAATGGTGGATACATTAATTTCCTTGGGAAAAAAAATGTTGAGTGTATTTTTATCACCAGTATTCAAATAATAATTGTCTATTCTTGTAACCATGATGTTTACAGAAGTAGATATTTTACAGTTATACATGTATATCAATAATTTTTTTTTTAAAAAGTATAATAATCCAGGAGCGTCATTAACAAGGCGGTTGATTCCCATACAGAGGCCCAAATCCAACAATATTGATCAATAAATTAGAAACAAAATACAAAAGGCATAACAGCCATTTTGGAGATATGACCTTGATGACTAGCTTTTTCCTTGTCAAATTGTCTTTATCGTGAAGTAATATCTTTTCATCAGTATGTGACTGTTGTTCAGACAAAAGGAAATAGCAAAAAAGAACAGCTAACCCATTTCTGCTTTTAAAAGTGACAGAAATTACCAATAGTGGCATGTACCTGGTACTGGTTGACATCTGCAATAGCCCCAAATGAGGTTATTTCTATCTCTGCTCTTTTAATTGTGTTATTCAGACAACAACATTCTAGAACAGTCAAGTTTGAAAGTGGTTGCAGACACTGATTGAAAAAACCACCACCACCACCAACAACAACAAAAGTTGTAAATCTAATAAAAATCATTTAAACGGATAGAAAATAATGTGGGAATAAGTGACAATGCTGAAATTTCTTTCCTTAGTTCTGTGTAAAATCTTGGGTCAGTACTACAATAAAGTTTTTCTTTAAATTGTAGTGTGTTTATTTGAACTGTTTTGATATAGAGGGCTATGCGGACATGTCTGTTTCATGCAAAATATGAATATTCTAGGTCTCCTACAACGCAGGGCTTATTCTCATTGTACCATGATTATTTGAAGTGTTTTGATACATGACTATTAAACCACGGGACATTCCAAATATGAAATCTGCAGGCTTTATGGTTTGGGCCAAAAAGTGTTTCCTTCTTTACATCAATGTATAATCTGTTATCCTACAACATAGGGATTATTTTCATTGTAAAGTGGTAATTTGAAGTGTCTTGATAGAGAGCTATTAGACAATGGGACATTCCAAATATGAAAGCTGTAGGCCTTACGGTTTGGGAGAAAAAAGGTTTTCAAGATTTCCTTCTTTATCTCTATGTAAAATCTGGGATCCTACAAAATAGGGCTAATTTCAGATGTAGAATAATTATTTAAAGTATTATGATAGAGGGCCATCAGACCATGCTACATGCAAAATTTAAATGCACAAGGCCAATCGATTTGGGAGGAGATGATTTTTACAGATTTCCTTCTTACCTCTATGTAAAATCTGGGATCCCACAACATAGGGCTAAATTTCAATGTGAAGTGATAATTTGAAGTATTTTGGTAGAGGGCCATTAGACAATACTACATACCAAATATGAACGTTCTAGGCCTTACGGTTTTGGAGAAGATTTTTTAAGTTTTTTCATTCTGTTGCGATGGCAACCAGAGTTCTTCACTGATTTCAATTCTTTGAAGTATTTTGAAAGAGCATGACCTAAGGATCATTTCTGTGAAGTTTGATTGAAATCTGATTGTTAGTTTAGGAGGAGAAGATTTTTTTTTGTAATTGTGAACAGATGGACGGACAGACGGACGACGGACATTGACCGATCAGAATAGCTCACCTCGAGCACTTCGTGCTCAGGTGAGCTAAAAAGTAGGTCACTATGGCAAATCTTTGAAAAAGGATGTGTACACTCTACGGGACACATTTTCAGTCCAATACTCATGAAAACTAGTCAAAATGTTTGTCTTCATGATATCAGTTAAGTTCCATATTTTGTTACATTGGGTTAAAAAGTTGGTGACTGACTGGGACAATTCTTTGAAAAACCTTGTGTATTCTGTAGAGGCCATACTTTTACTTGGATGCTTATCAAACTAGGTCAGAATGTTGGTCATCAGGATATGTTAAACAATTTTTGAAATGGGTTATCCTTGTAGACTACTAGGTCCTGTCAGCGAAAACGTTGACCATAGTATCATGTTCTGAAAGGTACACAGGCTCGGGTGAGCAATTCAGGGCCATCATGTCCCTCTTTTTTGTAATAATCTTACCTTTTATGCCTCTCGGGAAGAAGACCGGCATCTTCCCCTTTCCTACAATGTTCTCAAAAGCCTTCAACATCATGGTTGTTATAAGTCGGAATTATGTGGTAAAAGGTTAAACATCACAGAATCTAAAATTTTTTCATCTTGGAGAGAGCAATTTTCCCACTGTAGATCAACTCCCTCAGGTTTGCTTTCCCCGTCAGAAGAGTGTCTGCTTACAGAGCAGGAGAATTTGTAATAAACACCCAACTATCTGCAGATTACCTCTTTCATCTTGCACCCAGCTCGGTAGATCACTTGATAACATACAGGCCTTGAAACCAGGGGGTCACTGGTTTGAGTCCCCAGCTGGCCAAATTTCTGTCCAAGGGCTAATGACAGTCACAATGACAGGCTTCATTCCCCTCACTACTTATCATAGTTTTGACAATGGTTATGTGGGAAAGCAGCCAGTGACTTTGGAAGAATATTGTGCACAGTAGTGGTAAAAAGCATTGATAGTTGACATACAACAGACAAAGCCCGATCACAAAAGCTCACTTTTAGCACTTTTGTGCTCAGGTGAGCTAAAAAGCTATTGTAATTGGACAGAAGAGCAGCATTTTTGTTATTCATTTATTCATTTCAGTTTCATAACAAAATTATTGCACAACATAAGTAGAAATCAACAAGCAAGAGTGTAATGGCAGTTCTGAGAGTCAAGAGAATTCAAGCTGTGACTATACTGCACAAAGAATAAACATAAACTACAAATCTACCTCTGTAAGCAAGTTGTATTTGCTCGTTGGTACAGTGCAGTCTGATCTTGGATCTACACTGTCTACTATTGTGTGTAATATTCTCGCAAAAGTATCTTTGGAATGACAATATTTTGTCCTTTTTCCTGATTGGTACTGGAAAAATTCTATTTGATTTATTAAGCACTATAAAAATTCACGATTTATTTAACAGTCCCAAATTATAACTACCCTGAAGAAAATGGCCTTTGAAAACATTGCGGGAAAATGATAAAATATTGGTAACAATCATTTTCTCGTTTTCCCACATCTTTCCTTTCCAAGACATATTCCACAATTTGATGCTGCAATTAATTTGTTGTCTGCAAATGCTTCAGGTTTGGACAAGTCCAAAATGTATATTTTTTGTTTGGTAAGTAAGGAATAAATACAGACAGAAACACAAGTGTGTGGAGTAGAAATAAACATTTTTCCATGAAACAGAAGCAACAATGAGATTTTTTTTCAGTTCAAAACTTCTGAAACCATAGTGACAAATGAAGTTGATTGATAGACTGGTGTTTTATGCAGATTTCAACATTATTTCAGTCATATCATGGCGACAGCTCATTTATTCACGTGTGTCCAGAGTTTCACGAGAACTGAGCTAGGGCTCTGAGAGGTTGCCCTCGGACATTCCACCCAGAACTAAGTGCTGCCAGAGAGGCTTGAACCAGGGGCCTCCAAGATATAAGTCCTACACTTTCCCACTGAAGAAATACACCATGGCCAGTAGTTTCTCCATTTTTGACAATATTCAGTCTGATAATACCCATTCTTTCCTAGCTAGTGAACAGTATACCCTTGCCCAGAAGACAAAATTTTAAACTCCGCCAAACATAAAGCATGTGTAGACAACAAAATTATTGTGGCTCATATGATTAGATTTGTCTCTGAAAGGGTAGAAAACATTTACCCTTTAGCTGCTACACGTGACTTACTGACCTTTTGCAGACAGTGTAGATCAAGATCAAACTGCACAGAATGTACAGTCTGATGTTGATCTACACTGTCCAATAAAGATATATCTTTTCCTCCAAAAAATACCTTTGAAATAGGAAAATTTGGGTTTTTACTGTTGGCTTGAAAATTTTATCTCATTTAGTAGGATAAGGGTCAAGACAAAGGAAGCAAATGCTGGCTACTAGCATTTCACTCTTTTCCGACAATGTTTTCAAAAGCCCTCTTCCCCAGGGTTGTTAAAACTTGGGATTTTCACAATGTGTGGTAAAGGGTTCAAAGCCTTTACATTCAGTATTAGACTGAAATCTGCACTCCAAATAAAAACAAAAAATCAAAAGTATTACAGAATGGCCCTAAAAAAAGAAAATGGAAAATCATTTTGATAAAGAGATTGCAGCTGATAAACTCTGTAGCTTATCATGCAGTCTCATTCAATTCTGTTTCCTTCTACATGTGGATCTGACAACACCTTGAAGCAGGGATACACCAATACCGCAATTCTGCGATACTGCAGAAAATTCCAAGAAATCTCATTAAAAACCAACTCGTGAAAAAATCGCATCCAAAATGAAAGAAATTGATTATCTCAAAAGACATTTAACTTTCTTTTTTGATACTGAACAAGGGACATAAATCATTCAGACTGGTGTATGCGAGTTTATAAATCAAATTTCAACAGCTTGTTTTTATTCTGTGAAGTGTTTTTCATGTTGCAAGTTTGCAGAAAGAGTTTTCGATAAAAAAATGCCACCTAAAAAGAATATGACGCCCCATAGAGGGCAATGAGATGATTTCTCCAAATGATTAGGAATAACTTTGAACAACGATTCACTTGTACAACCCAAATGGATTTGCAAGATCGGCAAAAATTTCGGCTTCAAAACGACCACTGGTTGCACCTTGTGGTATGGACAAGAGAAAGACGTGATGCCTCTCGAAAAATGCACTGTTTTAACACGCTATCGATCAGTAAAAACAACTTTAAAACAACAACAATTCAAACACATCTTAAAAGTAAGGATCGTAAACCCGCTGTGGCTGACCCTAAATAGCATTCAGATTTTGAAACTGCCATAAAAAAGTTGACCCTCCGGAATTGGCAGGAATATTAACATGCATGAAATGTGTATTTTAGTTGTCTAAATAAGGAGATTGCTTTGAGCAAGCATGAAAGTCTGCATGAGTCATTCTGATCCCCAAAGTTTATGTATGTGTCAAAGGCTATGATAGATCTTAGATTTAGATGAATATGTTAGAACTTTGTAGCAGAATGAGGGGATGACTTTATTTTCACTCCTGTTCAGTCGTTGAACTTATCCCTTTTAACCCTTTCCCAAACGACAAATTTTGGACTGGTCCAAATTGAAAGAGTTTGCAGACGACAATTTTAAATTTGATGAAAATGGCAGAAAGTTCTCAAATTGGGTAGAAAACACTGTGGGAAAAGGAGAAATTGCTCGTTACGAGCAATTTCTCCTTTTCCCACAGTGTTTTCAAAAGACTTGCACTGCAGACACATGAAAACCAGAGCTTGTTTGGGAAAGGGTTAATAAAGTTCTTCAGCATTGAAGACAATTATCTCATCTTTTTTTTTTAAAAATCTCATTGAAAAAATCTATATGGGACTTTCCTCTTAATGGCTTTAGTCTAGCAGGTGTATCCCTGCTGCAGTGGGCCAAATTCATTTGACCTTTACATCAGCTAAACAAAATCTTGCATTCAAATATTTTAAAGTGAAAGAAGATCCTGACAAAATTCTCCATTTTAACAATTAAGAATAGCAATCATGTATCTATAATATCCCAAACCGTGTAATGGCTGAACTATAACTTAATTCTTTGCCAGAAGACGAAATTTTACACTTGTCCATTTTATAACCTTTACCACACAATCCCAACTTTCAACGACCCTGAGAAAGAAGTGTTTTCAAAACATTGTGGGAAAAAAGAGAAAATGCTGGTTACCAGCATTTTCTCCTTTTCCCACAATGTTTTCTACCCTTCCCAGAACAAATTTCAATGTTTGAGTCATATTTATTTCATCGTCAGCAAATGCTTTCAATTTGGACGAGTCTAAAATTTTGTTGTTTGGTAAAGATGATGACTTGAATGTGGCTTAACTGGTTAGATTTGTCTTTGAAAGGGGAGAAAACATTGTTGGAAAAGGAAAAAAATGCTGGTTACCAATATCATCTCCTTTCTCAACAATGCTTTCAGAAGATTTCTTTCACAGGGTCATTTAAAACTTGGGACTGGTTGGTTAAGGGGTAAATAAGTATGGCAAATATCCTTAGTTAAAGAATGAATCAAACTTTTAACCCTTTACCATACAATCCCAAGTTTTAAAGGCCCTGACATTGATGGCTTTGAAAAACATAATGGGAAAAGGAGAAAATGCTGGTAACCAGCATTTTCTCCATTTCTCACAATTTTTTCTATCCTTTCACAGACAAATCCCACCATATAAGCCATGTTCAGTATGTCGTCTGCAGCTGCTTTCAGTTTGGAAGTATCTTAAAGTTTGTCGTCTGGTAAAGAGCTAAAGAAGTATGGCAAACATTAGCTGATTCTAAAGGATGAACACAAAAAATGTGAAATTAATTTTCTGATAGGCTGAGCTACATCATTTAGTAACATTGGAAATCCAGATTTTTTTTAGGAGGGCCAAATGAAAGCTGTTGCCTTCAGATCTACCATTTTATGATTTTTTTTTTTTACCTAGATTGCCTATCAAGAGTCTCCAGAATTTAGTTTATCGCAACTGACTTGAGTTTGTTCTGTCTGGTTTTGTTCTACATGGTTTCCTTCCAGTGTATGTCCATCGACAACCTCTACAGTAAACTCATCAGAATGCAGACTGGTTTTGGAATTTGACAATTTTGAATCAGACTGGTCCATTGATAGACCTAAGTTTTCTGAGTTCAAAGGAGAGGGAGAGAGGCTGTAGGCTCTGTCACTTGAGTATGTTACACCATTGGTATGTTCTGAGTAACTGTCATAGTTTAGGTTGTCAACGAAAGTTGTGGTTTTTAACTTGAAAAAGGCATCATCGGAAGGTTTAAATAAGTCTTCGCCATCACTAACACCGTTTTCATTGGGATTTTGAGGTATATTTTTCAGCGATAAAGGAATGTCTATTTTGTTGTTTATGTGCTTGTCTGTTTCAAGGTTCTGATTTTTTGCTTTTAAAATGTTTTCAAGGCCCTCCTCCACCGGATCAGGCACACTATTTACACCTCCAGAGGCAAAAGAGCTCACAGTTTCTGCTTTCTCTGCAGATGGATTGCTTCCTGTATCTTTTACCTCTAAAAGCTGTCGCTGACCTAACATGCTTATACCGTCACTGCAAAAATTGAAAAAAAGAACAGTGTAAGTAAATTTTTTTATACATAAGTCAATTTGTCTGATGCTTGGCTTTTTCCGGCTATCCATATTTATCCTTTACCAAAATTTAACTACCCTTAAAAAGACAGTTTTTGTACACATAATGGGAAAAGGAGAAAATGCTGGATGAAAAGGAGAAAATGCTGGTATCCAGCATTTTCTCCTTTTTCCCAAAATGTTTTCTGTCCTTCCAAAGACAATCCCACCATTTGAGTCACATTTAGTGTGTCTACAGTCACTTTAAGTATGGAAGAGTCTAAAATACTGGTGGGTTAAGTAACTTTGGAAGAACTTAAGCCATAAACCACCTTTTCACACTTGTCCTTCTGGCCAGAGTTGATCAAGATCAGACTGCACAAAAAATGCTGTTTGATCTTTGATCTACACTTCCCCCTTTCCTGAGACAATCTGGACAAAAAGCACAATTGAAAATGCAATAATTTTGTTTCTTATTTCTGGACTGAATATTTGTTGAGTTTATTTAGACCTCTACAGGCTGAACATCCAGTAACAGTGGAAGATGTATATTTCACTGCTTACAGCTTTTCTCTGGTTATTTGGATGGGTCAGGTCTTCAGCAGGGTCCGTATTCACCAACACTTCTTAAGAACATTCTCGGTCTTGTTCTCCAAAATTTTTCCAAATCTGAAAGTAACACACCTTCTGATTGGCTAAAACATTCGGTTTAGCCAATCAAAAGTTGTGTTACTTCCAAACTTGGACAATCTTGGAGAATAAGTCTAAGAATGTTATCAAGAATGGTTGGTGAATATGGACCCAGAAGTACAAAAAGCTTGAAGAATCAAAAGCTTGAATAATTATGGCTAAACTCTTCACCAGACGACAAAATGTTAGACTGGTTAGACAGTTGCAGACGACAATTTTAATGTGGCTCAAATGGAGAAAATTGTCTTTGAAAGGGTAGAAAACATTGTGGGAAAAGGAGAAAATGCTGGTTACCAGCATTTTCTCCTTTTCCCACCATGTTTTCAAAAGGCTTTCTTCTTCAGAGTTGTTAAAACTCGGGACTGTTTAACTCTTTACAAGATGACAATGCTTCAGACTTGTCCAAATTAAAGGCACTTGCAGACAAAAAATCAAAGGTGGCTAAAATGGTGGAATATGTCCTTGATAAGGTAAAAACAATTGTGGGACAAGTAGAAAATGATATTTACTGGTAATTTTTCCTTTTCCCACAGTGTTTTCAAAGGCCTTCTTCCCCTGGGTCAACAGAACTTGGATTTGTTAGTTAAAGCATTAAAAAAAAAAAAAAAAAGGACAAGTGAAAAACAAAAAATCAAAAAAAATCATAACTTACAATTTAACTCCCAGTCTTTCTAACATGGTTTTGATGTTTGGCAGTGTGAGACGTAAGTCTGATGTAGCAAGACCACAGTAAAACCTCAGCTACAAAAGTAAGAGAGAGCTTTTCTTACATGCTATGATGGCAAATTTTAGAAATTTCTCAGTGAATTTTAACTTTGTACTTCTGCTATATTACACTAACAAGTATTCATAGATTTACCCTTGTAGCACACCATCTTGAGATTTAACTACCTTGAAGAAGAATGTTTATTAAAACTGTTTACATTATTGGCAAAGGGGAAAATGCTGGTAATCAGCCAAGTTTTCTACCCTTTTAAGAAAAATCCCACAAATAGGCTTTTGAAAACATTGTGGGCAAAGGAGAAAATGCTGGTAACCAGCATTTCCTCCTTTGCTCACAAAGTTTTCTACCCTTTAAAGATGATCTATACTCATTTTCATCCAGTTTTTCACCCATTTCATCTTTCTTCTATGAAACTATAATCATTCTTGTATCTTTATGCCAAATATTGCCTCTGAAAGCTGCAAGGTTGCACAGATAACAATGGATAGAAAAAGCATTTCAGTTTTAGGGGGGGGCCTGCAAAGAGATCACTGCTGTCATTTCCTGTTTTACTTGAGAACAAATCCCATGAGTTTCTCTATCCCTTACACTATGTAATTGAGCTATGCTCTGTGAAAAGGGGGCTTAATGCATTCTCCATGATCCATGATACCAATCAAGCCATCATATAATTTTGGATCTGTAATAGCCACTTTTTTTTAGCAACCGACTTAATCGTGAGGTAGACTGATCCTTGGACATAGACAAAATTGACCAATAGCGAAAAGTTTCGTCCCAGGTTAGGCTGACCTTGGTTGATACTTTTCGCAGATGCATTAAGCCCCCTTTTCACAGAGCATGGCCCATATATTGATAATTTATCAATGTTTAGTTACACAGCCAAACAACTTCTGAGCCATTCTACACACTTTCAAGTTTTAACAGCGGTTTTTCTATTTGGCTGTAGGGATGTATCTTTAAAGACAAATCCCACAAACAGCGTAACATATTACATGTATATGTTGTCTGCAAAATGCTTTCAATTTGTACTCGTCTAAAATCTCGTTTGGTAAAGGGATAAACCTTGATTCAAGTAGAGTATCTATATTTTACTAGGATGTTATCCAAGTTGTGTATTACATATATGTTCTAGGTTGGGAGACAATTATTCAACCATTTACCACAGAATCCTGTGTTTTACTGACCTTCAGGAGGTAGGCTTTAGTTGATTGAATGCTCTGACATCATTTCCATCATATTACAGTCACAGATCACTAGTTCAAGTATGTCCTGGAATTCACCAGTACTAGGCCAAGATCCTGTACATGGCATTGAAAAAATTGTGGAAAAAGGAGAAAATACTAATACCCAGCATTTTCTTCATTTCCCCAGAGTATTTTCTAAATTATTTTAGCATCATTTATCATTATATACTTCTAATCTGCAAGTGCAAGTCAAGAACTTGCTGAGTTTTAACATCCCTTAAATAAATGCTTACGAAAATATTGTAGGAAAAGGAGGAAAATGCTGGTGACCATCATGATCTCCTTTTGCCACAGTTTTTCCTATTATTTCAAGGACAAAGCCCATCATTTTGATCCACAATAATTAAATTGTCATCTGCAAATGATTTCCATTTGGGCAAGTCTACCATTTTGTTGTATAGTAAAGGTTTTGTGTGTGTAGATCTAACATTATCTAAGGCTCTATACCTGACTTATATTCTTGTTTAACAGGAACACACCGTAGTTAAACTGGAACTTTTCTTTACCTTTTGTAAAGAGTGGGAATCTGAAGTAAAGAGTATCAATTAATAAGATCTTACAGCATTAGCTCTTTACCACACAAGGAAAATGTAGATCTGTCCAAACTGAAAGCATTTGCAGACGACAATTTGAATGTGACTCAAATGAAGAATTTTGCCTTTGCTGTGGCAGAAAAGATTGTGAGGTAAGGAGAAAATGCTGGTTACCAGCATTTTCTCCTTTTTCCACAATGTTTTCAAAAGCTTTCTTCCTCAGGTTCATTAAAAGTCAGGATTGTGTGGTAAAGAGTTAAGCAAAATTTTGCTGTTGCAGATAATGTCGATAAAAATCAGACGTACAGAACACACACACACAACACACACACACACACACACACACAGATATATATATATATATATATATGTGTGAGAGCAATGCTCTGTGAAAAGAGGGTTTAATCATGTGCATCTCCAAGATGGATATGATTAAAGTAAGTAAATACATAATTTTGGATCCATAAAATCCATTTTTCCTATCAACAAGCTGAATCATGGGGTAAAATTGTCCTGGAACATATAGAAAAAGTGACCCATAGCAAAAAGTTTCTACCTAGGTCTGCCTGCACAGACTGCACCGGATAACCAGTTGGTACTTTTTTGCAACTGCATTAAGCCTTCTTTTAACAAAACATGGTTCATTACGAATATGCTCCAGACTTAAGTTCTAAAATATCAGTTAAATACTGAGTACTACAAAATTCTTATCAATGAAAAAATTCCAATCAGAATAAAACAAATTAAATGGCCCTCAAAAAAAGCTGTTAAACCCTTTACCAGACAACATCGATCTAGACTCCTCCAAACTGAAAACATCTGCAGAAGACAAATAAATTGTGGCTCAAATGATGGGATTTGGCATTGCAAGGTTAGAACACATTGCTGGAAATGGGGAAAATGCTGTTTTGCTCCTTTACCCACAATACTTTCTGAAACCTATTTCTTCAAGGTTGTTTAAATGCAGGATTGTTTGGTAAAGGATTAAGTCTGTCCTAAAAGGGGAACAAGAGATAAAGCTTCACCCTGCAGCTGCTAAGCATGACCCACTGACATTTTGCAGACAGTGTAGATCAAGATCAGACTGCACAGAACAGAAACAGAAAGTAAGGTAAGATAAGGGTTCACCCTTTACCACATGACAAAATTTTAGACTGTCCGATAAGGACATATTTTCCCCCCAAAAGAGTATCTTTGAATTAGTTGAATTTCAGTTTTTACTATCGACTTAAAAGTTTCAGTTCACTTATTTAGCAGGATAAGGGTTTACCCTTTACCACATGAAAAAATTTTAGACCTGTCAAAACCCAAGGCATATGTAGACACCAAATTAAATGTTGCTTACATTGTGGAAGTTGTCTTTGCTAGATGGAAAAAATTGTGGGAAAATGAGAAAATGCTGGTTACCAGCACTTTCTCCTTCTCCCACAGTGTTTTAGAAAGGCTTTTTTCTCAAGGTCATCAAAAGTCAGCATTGTGTGGTAAAGGATTAAGACATTTTTGCTCAATCTGTATGTACATCTTTCTTCTACAGACAAGTCTTACGCTTTTTAACTCTTAACCAAACAAAAAAATTTAGACTGGACTGGTCCAAATTGAAAGGATTTGCAGACAACAAATTAAATGCAGCTTTATATGATGATTTCTGTTTTGGATAAGGTAGAAAACATTGTGGGAAAAGGAGAAAATGCTGGTTACCAGCATTTTCTCATTTTCCCACAATGTTTTCAAAAGCCTTCTCTTCCTGGGTTGTTAAAACTTGGGATTGTGTGGTAATGGGTAAAGCCCTCACCAATACATCTGATGTTTTGATAACACTAAGGAAAACGGTTTTTAGTAAACTGGTACTGTGCCTGCCATAACTGTCCGAAAGACAATAGGCTAAACCTAATTTATCAGTATCAGCCATTGAATGTCAGTCTTGTCATATGCACCAATCAGACAGTGTGCACAGGAATACCTTACTTTCTGTTTTCGAATAACAAAACAATTCTATCTTTGACTAAAATTTTCATGACAAAGATTATCCTGACAAGGATCAGTTTATCAAACATGCTAAAGAATTCAATCTTTTGTAATAAGGACTATCTTTGTGCACAAAAGATATCACAATTAAATTTTTCAAGTCTCACATTATCTCATTAAGTCTCAAACTAGGCAGATACTAGTATCTGTTTTGTAGTACTGGGTGTTACCTGTTGTTGATACGAAGATCTATAACAGGCCACCAGTTTAGGATTTTGAAAACATGGTGGGAAAAGGGAGAAAATGCTAGTCACCACAGCATGTTCAACAACACCAAAGACACTGGCCATTATTTGGATCACATATAGCTAGTCCACTGCATGTTCTTTCAAGACGGACATGTCTAAACCTTAGTGTTCTGTTTGTTTGTTTGTATGGTGTTAAACGCTGTTCCTAACATTATTTCAGTTATATTGCTGCAACCAGTGCACCTATCCATGCTTTCCTGAAGTTTCTTTAACCATTACTTAACACATTATTCTTCCAAAGCCAGTGGCTGCTTTCCTACATTGCCACTGTTCAAACATCAATCAGTGGTGAGAGCAGAATGAGTTCCGTCACCATCAATCCTCGGAAAGAAACTGGCAAAACTGGGGATTTGAACCAGAGACCCCCTGGTTTCAAGCCCTGTGCATTACCAACTGCATCAGGGCCTGACAATATATCATTGTCAAGTAAAGGGTTAACCCTTAGGCTGCTAAGCTTCACTCACTGACCTTTTGTGGAAAGTGTAGATCAAGATCAGACTGCACAGAACATGCAATCTGATATTGGATCCACACTGTCCAATAAGGAGATATTTTACTCCAAAATATAAATTTGAAATAGCATCCTTCGGGTTTTTACTACCAGCTTGAAAGTTTCATTTAACTTATTTAGCAGGAAAAGGGTTAAGTTTACAGTCATTATTCTATTAAATCTTTTCTATCATAAGTAACTTTCTCTGTGTTTATCTATCTGGACATACAGATTCAACTCAACATATAAAAGAAACAGGTGGCTTGTACGAAAAAGTATCTTAATTAGAGAACAGTTGTTGGTCCATAGCTGTACAAATACATGTATAAAATATTACTTCTCTACAATGGACAGCCTTGACAAAAAACATTGTTCGAAAAAAAAGTGTCTGCTTGCAACGCACTATGCATCTTTCCTGACAATGTTGCCTTAGTGATGAAAAAAAAAGATATTTTCATTTTCAACAAATCCTGATGTTTGTGTTATTTGTAATAATTTTTGGTAGATCTAAAAATAGTCTGAGCAGAAAGAAAAATTTGTATTCACTAACAAACAGAAGTGAAGTAGTTACGTTTTATCTTTCTCTGTAAGTTTTGGATGGATATGGTCTGTTACGATGGATTTCGAGCCTTTGTGCTCCATGGGATATCGTAGTGGACAGTCCAAGATCTGTGATATCATCACAATGAGGTGACTGGTGTAACCCAGGGACACGGAACACATTGTGTCGTCCTGACCTAAAATTATCATTTTTAACCCTTTACCACACACTCCCAAGTTTTATTAACCCTGATGAAGAAAGCTTTTGAAAGCATTGTGGGAAAAGGAGACAATTGTAACTAGAATTTTCTCCTTTTCCCTCTATGTTTTCTATGAATTTGAAGACTATTCCAACCATTTTTGTTACATGCAATTTGTCATCTGCAAATGCTTTCAATTTGCAAAACTCTAATATTTTGTCATCTGGTGAAGAGCACACCTACTGAACCAAATTTGCAGCAGACCGCTTTAAAATCATTAAAAGATTAAATATTAGCCATGCTCTGGCAAGAGGGGGGCTAAATGCATCTCCGTGATGCATTACACTAAGCAAGTCATCACATAATTATGGATCCATAAAATCCATTTTGTATAACAACCAACTGAATCATGAGGTAAACTGGTCCTTGGACTTGCAGAAAATTGACCAATAGCAAGTCTTGGCCCAGGTCTAGGTCGATACTTTTTGCAAATGCAAAAAGCCCTCTTTTTCACAGAGTATGACTCATGTATATGAGAAAACAGTCTTGCAAAAGGAGGAATATTCTTGCTTGTAAATAGCATTTTCTCCATTTGCCACAGTGTTATACAAATTGCTCTGCAACAGGATGCAAAAAGATGGCCGCAGGAGGTAATGAACTAAACATTTACCTAACAAATTCAGAAATACTCTGAGAAAAGAGATTTAATGCATCTGCAAAAAGTATCGACCGAAGTCAGCCTGCGCAGGCTGACCTAGATTGAAACTTTTTGCTATTCGTAAATTTCCTGCATGTCCAAAGACAATTCTGCCTCATGATTCAGTCAGCTGTTAGACAAAATTGATTTTATGGATCCATAATTATGTGATGACTTGCTTCATATAATGCATCACAGAGATGCATTAACCCTTTAACGCACAATTCCGCCTTTTAATGACCCTGGGAAAGAAGCCGTTAGAAAACACAGTTGGAAAAGGAGAAAATGCTGGTAACCAGCATTTTCTCCTTTTCCCACTATGTTTTCTACCCTATCACAAGAAAATTGCACTATTTGAAACACAATGAAATTGTTGTCTGCAAATGCTTTCAATTTGGACAAGGCAAAAATTTTGTCGTCTGGTAAAGGGTTAAACCCCCTCTTCCCAAAGCACAACTCATATGTCAAGAATATACAGCTGCAGCATCCTATCTATCATACTTAAACTGTCTGAATGGCGAAAAGCATGTTATATATAGGATAAAATATATTGTCACAATGACAATATATGCACATAAAAGCATGAAAAGAATCGATTAACATTCTAAACCATTTTCATTCTTGGTATAAAAACAGACCCAGGCATTGAAATTTCAGCAACTGTTTAAGCACACTTATCTAACAAACTATGAAGATCTAGGACCAGACTGTGCCTTCCACGGATGCCATCTTATCTTTAATATACACTGTCTGTTAAACCTTTACCACATGGTCCTGAATTTTAAAGACCCTAAAGAGAGAGGGCTTTTGAAATCATCATGGTAAAAGGAGAAAATGCTGGTAACCAGCATTTTCTCATTTCCCCACATTGTTTTCTCTACTATAAAAGACAGAACTTACCAGTTGGGCTACATTTATTTTGTTGTCTGCACATGCTTTCAATTCAGTAAAGTCCAAATTTCTGTTGTCTGGTAAAGGGTTAAAGCAACTTAAGTTGCACTCAGTTTACTGAAGTTAAAACATTCAGAGTTGTGCTCAGCTTACTGAAATAAAGATATTCAGAGTTGTGCTCATTTTACTGCAATTAAGATATTCAAAGTTGGGCTCAGTTTACTGAGATTAATAAATACAGAACAGTGATACTAAGAATATTCACCTTGAAAATCTTCTGAGTTTGGTAGACGCACACCACATATACACAACTCTTTCTTGGGTGTCTACAAAACAATTTTTTTTGGAACAAGTTGATCATGCTAGATATTCAATACATGAAATTTAAATTGTACAGCTTTTATCAGATTATTTTGTAGACGAAATTTAGTTTCATCCTTTACCAAACAATACCATGATTCACAGGACCCCTGACAAGAAAAACTTTGACAAAATGTTGTGGACAAAGAAAATAAATGCTGGTAACCAGCATTTTCTTCTTTCCTAGTTTCCTACAATTACAATTTCTCTTTTTTTTTGTTCACATTTATTTTCTCGTTTGCAAATACTTTCAATTTAGTTGGGTATTTCATCATTTGGAAAAAAGTTCAACAGTTTCATCTTTTTAGTTTGAAGGAAAATTAATCTCTTAAGAAAATGGAGACTTTTTCCTAACAAATAAGTTTTCAATCACAACTAAACCTGAAAAATTTACCAAGTGGTCCCCTGCTTATATGACCATATGTAGCTTTTTTTTCCTTTTTCAACAATGTTTTTTGCACTGTTATTCCCATTATTTAAGCCACTTTTATATATTATCTGCAAATGCTTTTAATGTCATCTTGTAAAGATTTAACACTATGATATAAAAGGACTGAATAATACTGGGTTAATATCGTATGGTAATAGGTAAGTATACAGACATGTTTTTCTTCTCAATATTTTTTTGGTATTTTTATCAAATTACCTTACAGTAATTACAATTCATTTCTCCTGATGTCACACTGTCTTTAAAGAAGTGTCTTGCAAAACAAACAAACAAAAAATAAGTTGCCCGCCTGTCAAGAGCTTTCAAGGTCTTTACAAAGAGAACAGAAAATTTCAATGTATCCAACAATACCTCAGATATAGGATATATATAGGTAGTTAGTTCACTGATCAGCTGTTTTCTTCTGATGATCAATTGAGCATTTTCTTTAATGAAGTTTTCCCTGTAAAGTTAAAGAGTCTAACTTAATTACAAGAACATTAAATTTGTAAAAGGCCTTTTTCTTTGTCAGCCTAACACTTCCAAAACCATTGTGACAAGGAGAGAAATCCCCTAGGAACAAGTAAATTCTCCTAATATTATTGCCATTTTTTGAAAAAAAAAAAAAAGAATCATTGTACTTTACCATAATCAATGTTGATTTTCCATTGTCATGGAGAGATATGTAAGTACTTCAAACCTGCCTTATTGTTGAGCCAGCTTTTACTGCGATGTGGTTTGCTGTATTGCTCTACATGGAAGTTAAGTAGCGTGCGTTATGCTTAGTGCCTGGATGGGTGACCAGGCCGTTGCATATTACACAATGTTAACAAAGGTATTTTCAAAGTTGACTTCAGCTAACCATTTTACCACAATCTTACTAAAAGGAAGGTCTCCATTTCGTAACTTTTTATGCCTGCTAAATCAGTATACCCAATTTAGCAAAAAACTGTTACAACTTCATCTATTGCTCAATTCCTATGATTAATACTGAAGGTATCAGTTTGCTATGGTTCAATATGTCATGGGATACAGCTGGTCGCTCTTATTGTCAAACACATTCTACTTTCAACTTAAATATTCCTCCCTCCTTCATACCATTATGAGTTACAGAAGGTTTCCAACATAAAATATGAGCCATGCCCTGGCAAAATGGGGTTTAATGCATCTCCATGATGCATTATACCCAGCAAGTCATCACAATAATCATGGATCCATAAAGTGTAAATCTGGAGGTAGAATGGTCCTTGGACATGCAGAAAATTGACCAATAGCAAAAAGTTTTGACTCATGTCAACCTGCACAGACTGACCTGGGTCGATGCTTTTTGCAGATGCATTAAGGCCCCTTTTCACAGAGCATAGCTCATATATAACCTACCGTATCTGAAAATAATTCTTCTTTTTCTCTTGTAAATTAAAGTGGTTGACCTCCAACTGGTCAAACTTAGTCTTCAAATCCTGGCCTGAAAACATTTGACAGACCAACACTATATAACTTGACAAACAAGTTAACCCTTTATCACACATTCCTGAGTTTTAACCATCCTGTGGAAGATGGCTTTTGAAAACGTTTTGGGAAAAGGAGAAAATGCTGGTAAACAGCATTTTCTAAACAGCATTTTCTCCTTTTCCCAAAATGTTTTCTACTCTGCCAACAACAAATTCCAATGTTTGAGTCACAATGAATTTGGCATCTACAAATGCTTTCAATTTGAACAAGTCTACAACGTTGTTGTTTCGTAAAGAGTTTGGTATTTACCTGGCTCGTCCGAATTCAAAGCTGAAGTAAATGACAAAATTAATATGAATAAAATGAAGAAATTGTCTTAGAAAGGGTAGAAAGCATTGTCAAAAAAGGAGAAAACGTTGTTTATCAAAGTTTTTCCCTTTTACCACAAAGTTTTCAAAAGGCTTCTTCCTCAGAGTTGTTTAGCAAGAGGGCCATTGGCCCTAAAGTACATGACTTAGTACAGTCATCTGGGATTTATTAACTTGAAGAAATCATGGTGGCGATGATGTAAAACACAAACAAAATGCACTGAGTACATTTAAAAACGCAAACCTTGGTTTTTAATCAATATCTCTGACAAAAATTCATACACAACAATGAAAATTCACCTTGTCAAATGGTTATATTTAATGACTCAGTGCCCAAAATTTCATCAAAATCAAATGAATATGTCATACCAAATTACAAAAGCCTGGGTTTGTGTAGTCAAAAACTGAAATGGTCTAAGTGGGTATGGCGACGTCATAACAAGTGATATACAGATGCATGTACTATGAAGTATGATCAGTTTTGCGGGGCTTACTTTATATCTGGGCAGGTGTAAGTCTCTTTCATAAAACTCAATTAGTGATTATTAGGAGAAATGTGAATACTAATCTCCATATCAATGAAGTATTAAGTCTAATTGTTGTGTCGCAACTTGCGTAGAGGAGGCGGAATTCTGCAACACAATGGTGCTAGACAGCACACAGCTATCGTGACAGGCAACTTCTTTCACCAAAATGGCATAGCTGTATTGGATTGGCCAGCAGTATCTTCAGACATGTTGCCAATAAAGCAGATTTTGCATATGTTCAATCAAAAAGTTTATGGTCACACCCGATATTGAGTTTGTGAATATGAATTATTTATTTGATTTTGATGAAATTTTGGGCACTGAGTCATTAAATATGACCATTTGACATGGTGAATTTTCATTATCATGTATCAATGATTGTCCGAGATATTAATTGAAAAACAAGGTGTGTGTTTTCATTGTCATGTATTAATGACTGTCCAAGATATCCATAAAACAAAAAAGGTATGTGTTTTCATTGTCATGTATTAATGATTGTCAGAGATTGTTTGCTAGAAGGATTAAAAAAAATAAACAATGGTTTACACATAAAAAAAATAATGTTTTTTTTTTTTTTTTAAGAAAAAAGTCAAAATAATTTTGCTTTCTTATTTTTTGCAAGAGAATTGAACAAGTAGTTTTCACAGAAAATTCTACAAGAAAGCATAAAAAACTACTTTTTTCTTTTCTGGCTGTTTTGTAATTGTCTAGGACATCTTTCTGATGTTGCAGTTTACTTATCTGCCATTCCATCTCACTTTTTAACTGTGTCACTCTGAGCAGTAAGTCTTCTCGCTGAGACAGCTAAAATGAGTAAAAATATTTCAATAAAGTTCAACAAACTTTTTGAACATATTGATGGAAAACACAGAAAGTACATATGTTTACAGATTTAACCCTTTGCCAAGCAATCCCGGGTTTTAATGACCTAGAGCAGAAGGTAACCTGCATTTTTTCCTTTTCCTATGCTGCTTTCTACCTTTTCAAACACAAGTTCATCATTTCAGTCATATTTTGTCAGCGGCAAATGCTTACAATTTGGACTAGTCTCAATATTTTTGTCTGAAAAAGAGCTAATATAGTTTAGAAGTATTATTACGTTGTGCCTCAAGGGGAAATTAGCATTTACTAGTGAAGCCCTCCTTTGACCCTTTACAAAACAGTCCCGCTTTAACAAACCCACGGAAGATGGCATATTTTATATATTCTAACAACTCTGCAATTGAAAACATTGTATTTAAAGGTTACCTGCATTTCCTTTTTTAAGCAATATTTCCTAAACTTTCAAAGACAGATTTCATAATTTATCAAACAATCCATAAGGAAGAGGGCTTTTCAAACTATTATCAGAATAAACCAGCATTTTCTCCTCTTCCCACTATTTTTGTACTCTGTCAAATACAGATTTCATCATTTGTCACATATTCTATTTGCCATCTGCATTTACTTTAAAGATGGACTAATGTAACATTTTGTCATTTGGTAAAAAGTGACAAACAGTGATTTCTACAGTATTCAGCTGCAAGATAACAAAGTTATCTGCAGGAGGTAACAAATCTGATCCAACCAGAATCTGGTACTTGTGTTTACTGGGTTTTTTGCTGGTTTTAGAAAACCAACCTTTACTTAACAAAAGACTTGGTGCTTTTCTGATCAAGTATCAAACGAAAGGAAGAGAGATTATCAAATAGAATGTGAAAAAAGTAACTTAAATGAGCCTTATTCTCTTTACCTAATTACCATAATGGTTATCATGTGTTAAAGATTTAAAAAAGAAACATCCACAATTTCTGCAATAAAAATATGCCGTAAAAAAAAATTCAAGTACCTTGTCCACAAAGACAGTGACCTTGATGTTTAACCTTCTGGTCTCAACATCAAAAAGAATCACCTACACATTACGGTGAATTATCTGTGCTAAATTTGAAGAATTTAGGTAAAGCCAATGTCTACTCTTGGTCCAAGAAGGTTTTATATTCTGACAGACCAACACACAATTGAAGCAAGCAACTGACATATGCAAAGAAATATAACCCCTTTGTTCACAGAGGAGCAAAATTATTTGTGCACTGACCTTTTGTGTTTTCTCAAGAGATGACAGTAATTTGTCCTCTATAGATCTGTGGACCCGTTTGACAGACGCCTGCATCTGCTTAATGGCTCTTAAAACTGTATGTAATCTGTAAAATATAAGTAAAGGAAAGTTATTGTTTACTGTTACTTAACCCTTAAAGCGCCTTTCATGACAATAGTTGTGTTTGCGGCCAGTGTAGATCAAGATCAGGCTGCACAAAACATGCAGCCTGATCTTTGATTTACAACGTCCGCTTTGCTGAACCTCTGTAGACAAAAGCAATCATAAAATTACAATTATTTGGGTCATGTTTCTATGATGAAAATGTCTGACAGGTTTATTCGGCTCTCTAAAGGTTAAGTTTTTACCTTCTTGTTTTACACTGGTTGTGAAACAGCAAGTTTTTACCTTCTTGTCTTACACCGGTTGTGAAACAACAAGTTTTTACCTCCTTGTTTTACACTGGTTGTGAAACAGCAAGTTTTTACCTCCTTGTTTTACACTGGTTGTGAAACAGCAAGTTTTTACCTTCTTGTTTTACACCAGTTGTGAAACAACAAGTTTTTACCTCCTTGTTTTACACCAGATGTGAAACTGCAAGTTTTTACCTTCTTGTTTTACACTGGTTGTGAAACAGCAAGTTTTTACCTTCTTGTTTTACACTGGTTGTGAAACAGCAAGTTTTTACCTCCTTGTTTTACACCGGTTGTGAAACAGCAACTTTTTACCTCCTTGTTTTACACCAGATGTGAAACAGCAAGTTTTTACCTTCTTGTTTTACACCAGTTGTGAAACAACAAGTTTTTACCTCCTTGTTTTACACTGGTTGTGAAACAGCAAGTTGTTACCTTCTTGTTTTACACCAGATGTGAAACAACAAGTTTTTACCTCCTTGTTTTACACTGGTTGTGAAACAGCAAGTTTTTACCTTCTTGTTTTACACCAGATGTGAAACAGCAAGTTTTTACCTCCTTGTTTTACACCGGTTGTGAAACAGCAAGTTTTTACCTCCTTATTTTACACTGGTTGTGAAACAGCAAGTTTTTACCTCCTTGTTTTACACCGGTTGTGAAACAGCAAGTTTTTACCTTCTTGTTTTACACCGGTTGTGAAACAGCAAGTTTTTACCTCCTTGTTTTACACCGGTTGTGAAACAGCAAGTTTTTACCTTCTTGTTTATTCCGGTTGTGAAACAGCAAGTTTTTACCTCTTTGTTTTACACCAGTTGTGAAACAGCAAGTTTTTACCTCCTTGTTTTACACCGGTTGTGAAACAGCAAGTTTTTACCTCCTTGTTTTACACCGGTTGTGAAACAGCAACTTTTTACCTTCTTGTTTTACACCGGTTGTGAAACAGCAAGTTTTTACCTCCTTGTTTTACACCGGTTGTGAAACAGCAAGTTTTTACCTCCTTGTTTTACACCGGTTGTGAAACAGCAAGTTTTTACCTCCTTGTTTTACACCGGTTGTGAAACAGCAAGTTTTTACCTCCTTGTTTTACACCGGTTGTGAAGCAACAAGTTGTACAACACATATCAATCACTCTTGATGATTAGTTCTGGGACATCTAGCCAGTACTTGCACAGTTATGTGGGCAGTTCCAAAGGTTGACACTATTCATCATGAGATTCTAACCAGAAACCTCTGATGTAATGGGCAAATACTCTTACCTTACTCCACCGTCTCTAAGTTACTTACTTCAACACACAGACTGTGTAAAGGTTTCTTAAGTTTTAAGACTCTAGATTTCAAAACACAACAAGCCAGTGACAATATAATACGTAAAACATACTAAAACTAATCCTCAGATAAAAAAGATGGTCATACCTAGACAATGAGTTGATCGTGTATGAATTGCGGACAGTGACAGTTGGATCTACTGTCAGACAGTCGGCTCTGGGATCAAGTGGAACCTGAAACAAATAAAGAACTAATGAATACACTCTAAATGATTGAACAAGAGGGCTGTTGGCCCTGAAGTGCTCACCTGAGTAAAAACGGCTATGGTTGGTAAACCTGAAGAAATCCTGGTTTTAATGATGTAAAACACATGAGTGTAAGTGACCTACTAAAGACAGACTTGACCTACTTTTGAACTTGTTGCGAGATATCATCAAGACAAATTCACACAAACATTCTGATGAAATTTCATGAGTATCAGACTGAAAGTGTGCCCTCTAGACTGCATGAGGTTTTTCAATGATTAGGCCCAGTGACCCACTTTTTAAACTGTTGTAACCCAATTTCAAACTTGGCTGAAATATCTTCAAGACAACCTTTCTGACCAAGTTTCAAGACTATCAGGCTGAAAATGTGGCCTCTAGAGTGCACACAGGTTTTTCTTAAATCTGTCCAAATGCCCTACTTTTTGACCTGACATGATCCAATTTTCAACTAGTCTAAGATATCAAGACAAACATTCTGACAAAGTTTCATAAGTATCAGGCTGAAAACGTGGCCTTTACAGTGCACAAAAGGGTTTTCTAAGATTTGGCCCATTGACATACTTTCTTCATGCCACATGACCTAATTTCATATTTAACCGAGATATCAAGACAAATTCGTTTCGTGAGTATCTAACTGAAAAATGTAGCCTCTAAAGTGCACATAAGGTTTTTCTAAGATTTAGCCAAATGACCTACTTTTTGACCCAGCATGACCCAATTTCAAAGTTGTCCAAGATATCATTAAGACAAACATTCTGACATCTCGTGAGTATCAGGCTAAAAATGTGGCCTCTAGAGTGCACACAAGGTTTATGATATGCAGAAAATTGGCAAACAGCAAAAAGTTTTGGCCCAGGTCAGCATGTGCGGACTGCACATTAAGCCCCCTTTTCACACAGCATGGCTCACATGTATGATAACAAATCATCACAAGATTTCTGTACAAAAAATATGTTGCACTCCTTTTAATGCCTTGTAAATAAATAAGGCAGCAGTAAACTTGATATTTGACCTTTTGGCTTCAAATACAGAATAGATCTTCAATACTCCACAATGATATCTGAACAAGTATCAGCTATGGTAGTCAGACCAGTGTCTACCTATTGTCAGGACAAGCCTTGGTTTATTGATGGTCAGCTTGACGGAAGGACCAATTGACTGACAGACTGACAGACAGACACCATCAGTAATATACCACCTCCTATACTTACATCAGGCACAACAAAGTACTTATCAAACATCCCTAGAATAACCATATTGGGAGCATATTTGTAAATATCTTGTTGCAGCTGAAAGAAAAGAAAAAAACAATTTGTTAATCTTGACCCTTTACAGTTTTATCAAAAGTACCCATTCAAGTGTATACTTCTCATATACTACAGCACAAGATTTTGTAGACCACATGAGCAACATTTACATGTACAGCTATTGTGTATACATATACACAACTCCTGAGAGTTATATCTTTGATACATCATTTCAAAATACTGTTCACTGATGGATCAAATAGCTGTAAGTGTGGTCTAAGTAAATTAATACTGTGAGGGAGAATTTCTAGTTGATAATTTGTGAAAGCATGTACATGTTACCTACATGTGTATGAGACATGCTCTACGAAAAGGGGGCTTAATGCATGTGCGAAAAGTATTGAGCCAGGTCAGCCTGCGCAGGCTGACCTGGGTCGAAATTTTTCGCAAATGGTCAATTTTCTGTACGTTAAGGGACCAGTCTACCTCATGATTAAGTCAGTTGTTAGACAAAATGGGCTTTATGGATCCACGATCATGTGATGACTTGCTTGGTATCATGCATCTCTGTGATGCGCACACGCACACACACACACACACACACGAGGAATTGTTCTTGACAAACAATTTCTGTTACCAACAGTTTCTTTTTTGCCACAATATTTTCATAAGTGGTCTGGAAGAGATTGCAGGCCTCTGCAGATGGCAATATGATTATAAACTTTAATTTCTACCCAGTCTGTTACCCCTCCATACTTCAGAAGTATGTCAGGCAAAGCACAATAATGCCCCCCACCCTTGGTAGTTTTACTGATGATCGTTCTTATTTAGCAAGAAAAAATATGTATCAGAAATACTTTTAGTACCCGAAATGTCAATGGACCTATATAACGCCTGCAAATATGGCTACTTTTGAAAATGATTCAGTCAAATATATGTTAAAACCATACCCCAACACCAAGTTTAGATTCGGTAATGTATACTTTGTACAATATTGATCTCACTTTATTCATTAATCAAACTGGATCACATGAAATTGGGAAAAACAGGAAAGCATATAGGGCTACACTTGAGGCCGCCATGGAGGCCGCCATTATTGAACTTTGCCTGACCTGAGAACTTGCTTAATTTGCCCTTCACCACACTACACCGAGTTTGAGGCAGAAGGCTTTTGAAAACATTGTTGGAAAAGGAGAAAATGCTGGTAACCAGGATTTTCTCCTATTCCTACGTTTTCTACCCCTTGTAAGACAAAATTTAATCCAATCATTTGAGTCATATTTAAATTGGGATCTACAAATGCTTCCAATAAGACCATGTCCAGAATGTTGTCGTCTGATACAGAGTTAACCCTACATGCTGAAGTCTAATCCCAATCTGCCTCAGGGTCTGTATTCACCAACCATTCTTAAGAATGTTCTTTGTCTTATTCTTCAAGGCTTTCTAAATTTGAAAGTAACACAACTTCTGATTGGCTGAACCAAATGGTTTAGCCAGAGTTGTGTTACTTTCAAAATTAGAAAATTCTGGAGAATAAGACTTAGAAGGTTCTCAAGAATGGTTGGTGAATATGGTCTCAGGAGGCAGTGAGTTAATCTACTCTTCATTTTCCTATTTTCTCTGTCCAAATCTTTTACATATTCACAATTTAAATTCCCTTGTTTGATGGTTAATTCTGCTTTCAACATTATTTCTATTATTTCACAGTGGCCAGTGCTCCTCTCTATTCAGAACTGGAGTTTTCTTTACCAGTACACTGTGAAATATTCTTTCCATACCACTAGCTGCTTTTCCAAATAAACATTGTTAGTATAATGAGAGTGAGGAATGAATCCTGGTGCAATGACAGTCACCAATCCTTGTCAGGAACATGGATGAGATGGGAGTCAAGCCAGTGATCCCTGGGTCAGAGGCCCTGTGCATCGCTATCTGAACTACTGGCCTGAGCTCATGATTCAAAAGAGGGAAAAGTACGATATCTGCTTATGTAACATCTGACCTACCTTATCAGAGAAAAACACAACTCCTGATAAATGAATGGACCAGTCCACCAGCAGTTTAGGGCTGTCCCCTTTTGCACTGCTCGTGATCCATACTCGTACAACAAAATCTGGTCTTGCTGAGGATAAATATATACTGGTGTGTAACATCTTAACCCTTTACCAAACAATCCTGAAAACAATCGTGAAAAACATTGTGGGAAAATGGGAAAATACTAGCAACTAAAAGTAGCCTGTTGTAAGATTGTAAATGGTCGGGAGGATCTATTAACTCTTTACCAGACGACAAAATTTTAGCCTGGTCCAAATTAAAAGCATTTGCAGACGACAAATAGAAAGTGACCCAAATGACAAAATTTGTCCATGATAGGGTAGAAAACATTGTAGGAAAGGGAGAAAACCCGGTATTGTGTGATAAAAAGTTAACCCATTTCCAAACAATCCCCAGTTTTAACAACCCTGAAAAAGAGGGTATTTAAAAATATCGTGGGAAAAGAATAATTTGCTGGTAACCAGCATTTTCTATTTTCCCCACAATGTGAGAAAATGCAGATTACCAGCATTTTCTTCTTTTCCCACAATGTTTTCAAAAGCTTTCTACTTCAGGTTTGTTAAAATTTGACATTGCTTGGGACAGGGCCAACAATCCAATCACTCAGACCTCTAGATAAGAGAGAGTGATAGTATTCTAAATCCATTATTTCTCTTCCAAATCCTATGTTGTGTGTACTTATTGGAATCGTCTCATCAAGCCGATTCTCATAAATTATGTGCCCATAACATAGGGTTTACTGGAGACTGATTAATATTTTCGATTTTAAATTCGAAATCACTCCCTCTATTCGGAGCTCCAATCACTGATTTCTCACTGCCATGAAAAGGATACATTTTGATTGGATATCAATCTGCTCCTCATATCTACTGATATCAAAGCTCAGCCAGGATGGATTCTGTAAAACATAGATAAGATTTTCTCAGGAATGATGATAGAACAAGTATTTGTAAATACCCTTTTATCAGAAAAAAACACCTGCAGCTTATTCAACCCAAGACTAACTTCTGAAAATACATTTGTGTCTTATTAAGTATTATCACTACTAGGTCTTGGTCCATTTGTAATTACGAACACATATCTCAACAGGAACCAACTACAGCATATATACCATGTTTTCTACTACTTTGCCACGTCGCAGGAAAATGACAATATCAACCTATCATGTATACATGATGAAAAAATGTTTATCATTAAAACATGAAATGTTGTGATACTTGTTTTAAAGGGTCCTATTTATATTTGTCATCATAAATCAAAATGTTTGTTAAGTACTGCTAAATAAAACATGTAATTTTCTCTGCAAGTTTTCAAAAAAAGAAAAGAAAGAGCTTCATTCAGTAAATGGGGGTGGTTTCGGCATTTCATTAACTGCATGGCCATTTGCAACCATTAACTCCACCTATTTTATGAGATCAGCTCTGACATTATCACGTTTATCCAAATACCATGGAACGTAACCAACCCGTGTTTGTTAACCCTTTCCCAAGCAACAAATTTTGGACTGGTCCAAATTGAAAGAGTTTGCAGACGACAATTTCAAATTTGATGAAAATGGCAGAAAGTTATCAAAAAGGTAAGAAAACACTGTGGGAAAAGGAGAAATTGCTCGTTACGAGCAATTTCTCCTTTTCCCACAGTGTTTTCAAAAGACTTGTACTGCAGACACATGAAAATCAGGGTTTGTTTGGGAAAGGGTTAAATGCAAATTCTGGAGTGAAATCTGAAGATATTTTACGTGGCTACGTCTCCATCTTACATTTCTCTTTCTTATTCTTTAATGGTTTGCCAGCTATTGCCATTATATCTTTGAAGTTCAGTTTGACTATAAATTCTGAACAGCTGCTCATTTAAGTCAACAAACTTGTGGAAGTATATCTGAATCTGTTTTCTCCCTCAAGAAACTTTTTCACTCGACTTTTGCTGTAAATTTTAAGAAGCTAGCTTTTTGTGTATAGACTGTAACAGGAGATCACTCCTTCCTTACAGCATTGCTTCTTCTCATATAAAATCAATACCGAACAACTACATTAGGGACAATTCTCTTTAGCTCAGAGGTTAGTGTATTGGTCTTTTAAACCTCAAATAATGAGGATCTTTGCCACACAGGTTCGAATCCCAGCCGAGGCGGTTTATATTTTCAACTATGCATTTGTTAAAAAACTTTCATGTTCATACGAAGACATTTCAACTTAGTTACATGTGTAAACATGGACCTGTACACGGTATAAGGCTACAGTTGATGATGCAGAAAGCTTGTTTGTCTGTGGGTCAATTCATGTGATGAATAGATTCTCACATACTGTTTGTGTATCTCTATTACATCAAGGCTGAAGCAAACTCATTCAGTAAAAATGAAACATAACCATGAATATAAGATCTTATAATTCCATGTTGACTTATCTATAAGTGTTATGAAATCTGAGTATTACTTATGTCTTTAAGACATTCAGTTCAACCACATTTTAACTTGACCAGACTAACCAGCTATAGTTACAATCAATGATGGAATGAACCCCTGTAAAAATGGTAAAATGAGGCAGAGCATCATAGCTGATAAAAGCTAGTGTTTTTATCTAAAAATAGGTTTTTCTTTCTCTTTTGTCTTTAGAAATGAGCCATGCTCTGTGAAAAGGGAGCTTAATGCGTCCATGAAAAGTATCGACCCAGGTCAGCCTGCGCAGTCCGTGCAGGCTGACCTGGGCCGAAACCTTTTGCTATTGGTCTATTTTCTGTATATCAAAGGACCAGTCTACCTTATGATACTGTCAGTTGTTAGACATTATTGATTTCATGGGTCCCTAACTGTGTGATGACTTACTTGGTATCATGCATCACAGAGATGCATTAAGCCCCCTTTTGCCAGCACATGGCTCAAATGTATGGTGTATATGTCATCTTGATCAATGTAATGAATAGGACTAAACATACTCACCAAGGATCCAGACACAATTTCACTTTTATAGAATTCTGAAAGAGAAAATCATTAATTAGTATACATTCCTACATACAAAAAGAACTGAATTTACGGTTTGAAAGAAATTAATTTTTAATTATATTGAAATCTTGCATATAAGTAAGCTATTACAAGTAATAATTATTGCTAAAGTTAAAATCTTTTATGGGAAAACAGAATGCTTTGATTGCAAATAATTCAGTAAACAATGTTGTAAAAAAGACCAAAAAACATGGAACTGTTTGGTGTGGGTCAAATATTCATGACAAATAAAAACAAGAGGGCCACTGGCCCTAAAGTGCTCACCTGAGTAAGGTCATCTAGGATTGGTAAAGCTGAAAAGATCCTGGTCATGATGAAGTAAAACATTGGTGTAAGTGACCTACTTTTTTACCGAATTGACCTACTTTGAATTTTGAATCTGGCTGAAAATGTGGCCTCTACAGTGCACAAAAGATTTTCTAAGATTTGGCCCAGTGACCTAATTTTGGACCCAATGTGAATCAGTATCAGTCTTTTCCGAGATATCATCAAGACAAATATTCTGACAAAGTTTCATGAGTATCAGGCTGGAAATGTGGCTTCTTGAGTGCATAAAAGGATTTTTCTAAGATTTGGCCCACTGGCCTTTTGTTTTTTGACCCCACATGACCCAATTTCCAACTTGTCCGAGATTTCATCAAGACAAACATTCTGACAAAGTTTCAGGAGTATCAGGCTGAAAATGTGGCTTCTAGAGCGCACACAAGGTATTTCTAAGATTTCGCCCAGCGACTACTTTTTGACCAAACCGAACCCCATTTCAAACTTGTCCGAGATTTCATCAGAACAAACATTCTGACCAAGTTTCAGGAGTATCAGCCTGAAAATGTGACCTGATACTGCACACAAGGTGGCTTGGTGACCTAATTTTTTTATCTGACATGATCCAATTTCGAACCTGTATAAGATTTGAACCAGACAAACATTCTGACAAAGTTTCCTGAGTATTGGACTGAAAATGTGGCCTCTAGAGTGCACACAAGGTTTTTTCTAAGATTTGGCCCCGTGACCTACTTTGTGATCCGACATGACCCAATTTTTAACTCGTCTGAGATTTCATCAAGATAAACATTCTGGCCAAGTGTTAGGAGTATCAGGCTGAAAATGTGGCCTCTTGAGTCAACACAAGGTTTTTTCTAAGATCTGGCGCAGTGACCTACTTTTTGACCCAAGTTACTCAATTTTGAGCTTGTCCCAGATTTCATCAGTACAAACATTCTGACCAAGTTTCAGGATTACCAGGCTGAAAATGTGGCTTCTAAAATGCACATAAGGTTTTTCTAAGTTTTTGCCCAGTAACCTACTTTATGACCCGACGTGACCTAGTTTTAAAATTGTCCAAGATTTTATCAAAACAAATATTCTGGACAATTTTCATGAGAGTCTGGCTGAAAATATGGCCCCTATATTGCAAACATGGTTTTTCGAAGATTTGACCCAGTGACCTAATTTTTCACCCAACATGACCCAATTTTAAACTTGTGCAAGATCTGATCCAGACAAACATCCTGACAAAGTTTCATGAGTATCAGAATGAAAATGTGGCCTCTAGAGTGCACATAAGGTTTTTCTATGATTAGCCTAGTGACCTGACATGACCCAATTTCAAATTTGTTCCAGATTTTATCAAGACAAACATTCTGACCAAGTTTCATGAGGATCTGGCTCAAAATGTGGCCTCTAGAGTACACACAAGGTAAATGTTGACGACCACACAAGGGAGGATGCACGACAGATGCCCGACGAAGCACGATCACAAAGCTCACCTTGGGCACTTTGTGCTCAGGTGAGCTAAAAAGGCTGAAAAACTCAGGTAAATAGACTGATTAAGAAGTGTAATGCATTAAAAATAAAATCACCTAATGTATATCCAGCTTTTATCTCACCTTTTGCTTTTTCATTTGTATGGAGAGTAAAGTATACTTGTAACTTTGTAATGTCTCTGCCATGGTAACTTCTGCACTGTAGATTTCTCAAAGTAATACTTCGAACATGGCGCAACCTCCTCTGAAAAACAAGGGGATAATAATTAACCTTGTATATGAGGCTAGAGCAATGCTCTGACAAAAGGGAGTTTGATGCATATCTGTGGTGCATTATATCAAGCAAATCACCACCTTACTGTGGATCAATAAAATCCATTTTTGTCTAACAACCTGAGAAATAAATATATAATCACATACACACACTCAATCATTTTCTCTTTACCATACAGCAAAATTTCAGACTGGTCCAAATTAAACAAATAATTATCAACTCTTTACCAAACAACAAAACTGTGGAGTCATCCAAATTGAAAGTATTTGCAGACGACGATTTTAATGCGGCTGGAATTATGCTTTTTGGCTGTGATAGGGTAAAAAAAACATTGTGATTACCAGCATTTTCTCCTTTTCCAACAATGTTTTCAAAAACATTTATCATCAGGGTCTTTAAGACCTTGGGTTGAGTAGTAAAGTGTTAACAAATTACATGTAGTTACTTGAATGAAAGTTTTAGCTTGTGAAAAGGTACAAAACATTGTGGAAAAGGAGAAAATGCTGGTTACCAACAGCTTCTCCTTTTCCAACAATGCTTTAGGAAGCCCTTTCCATTAGGGTCGTTAAAACTTGGGATTGTGAGGTAAGAGGTAAGGTAATTTTCTTACCAAACGAAAAAAATTTGGACTCCACTCTAATTCAAGAATTTGCAGATGACAAATTGAATATAGCTCAAATGATGATTTTTGTCTTTGATGGGATAGAAAACATTGTGGGAAAAGGAGAAAATCCTGGTTACCCGCATTTTCTCCTTTTCCTACAATATTCTTAAAAGCGTTCTCTTTCAGGGTCGTAAAAAGTAGGGATTGTGTGGTACGAGTTAAAGAGTACTGATCAACAGAAAGAAAACAAGAGGGCCACGAAAGCCCTAAGTTGCTCACCTGAGCCTTTTGACCAAACATGACCCATTTCCAATCTCTTCTGAGATATTATAAAAAGCATTCCAACAAATTTTCATGACTATTGGACTGAAAAGGAGGCCTCTAGACCTTACACAAGCTATTTCTAGAATTTGTCTCAGTGACCTACTTTCTAGCCCAACATAGCCTATTTCCCAACTTGTTGTAGATATTACAAAGTGGTGTCCGTACTTGTGAGGTAGAGCGTCAGCCTCGTAATCAAAAGGTCCTGAGTTCGATACCTGGGAGCGGGTGTCAACTCTGGAACTGCTCATTGGCCCAACACATTTGGCGCGAGTACTGGTGTAGTTTCCAGGAAGCAAAATCGAGAGAGATTAGAGTAAGTTGTAAGAACTTGTTTCTCAATCGATGTAAAATAGGTATGCTTAAACTTTTTGTAGATATTATCAAAACAAACACTCTGACCACCTTTCATGAGTATTGGACAGAAAATGTGGCTTCTAGAGTGTACACAAAGTTTTTCCATGATTTGACCTGGTGACCTAGTTTATTATCCAAATGGACCCATATTCAAGCTTGTCTTAGATATCAACATGACATGCTTTCTGACTAACATTCATGAGTATTGGGCTGAAAATGTGGCCTCTTGAGCATACAAAAGGATTTTTAATGATTTGACTCTGTGACCTACTTCTTGACGGGATGTGACCATTTTCATACTTCTCCGAGATATCATGAAGATAAACTTTTTGACCATTTTTCATGAGTATTGGACTGAAAATGTGGCCTCTAGAGTGAACACAAGGTTTTTCTGAGATTTTACCTAGTGACCTACCGGTAGTTTTTGACCCTATGTGACAACATTTTCAAAATCTCTAGAAATATCATCAAGACAAATATTCTGACCAACTTTCATGTGTATTGGACTGACACTGTGGCCTCATGAGCATACACACACCTTTTCGAAGATTTGACCCAGTGACCTAGTTTTTGACCTGCAATGACCCTTTTTTTAACTTGTACCAGATAACGTCAAAACAAACAATACATTCTAACCAAATTTCAAGAGTATGGGATTGAAAATGTGGCCTTCAGATTGTACACAAGGTTTTTCTAAGATTTTTTCTAAGTTTTTTTACTCCACATGACCCATTTTCAAACTTGTCCAAGATGTCATCTTGGGTGAAAGTTAGAAACACTGGCTGAAAGTTAGAAAAACTGAAAATCAGGAACTGCCAAGGGCCCCAGTGGATCCAGGGCAACGTCCTGGCTGGGGGTCTAGGGGCAAGCAGCACCCAGAAGCTCCAGAAACATTACTTTATTATTCATATGAAAACCCTTTTTCACACTTCCCCATTTCAAAAAGGCTTCAAGTATTTTCACTCTAAATTTTCATTTTCAGTTAACATAAAACTAAAATGAGCCGTATCAAGCCAGGCCATCAGGGATTGATACTTTCAAGCACATGGGTCTTGTAATAATTTATGCTTTGAACTAACTTACATTCATTTATACATAACAATCTTGCCTACAGGCATGCAAGTGTAAAGGTTTCTCTCCATTCGATCTGTGCTGATCGTTTTCATGCATACTTCACAAAATGAGACTCCAGTTACATCTGGCATTATCAACCTGTTGCCGCATCTTTCTCCGCGTTAATCACTTTCTTTTTCCCATTCCCATCTTCATTTATTTTTCCAATCCTCTTTGATTTATTTTGAATCAAAACCAGGTGTAAAAGCTTCATTTCTGAGTTCTGACAGTGACAATCTTCCTTTCTCAATCTCGGCAGCCATGTTGTGATGAAGGACAAACTTTCTCCGTTACATAAGTATCAATTGGTTGACTGATATATTTTACTCCAATCGAAAGACGTTTTTCAAATAGGGGCCAAGAAATGCTTCCTCACTCATCACATTTTGGCAGATTCCGTACCTAAATCTAACTTGACTTGATCACCAGATCACCCAAGATTTGCAGAATGAAATGCCCCTATGAATATTCCGACCATACTCGACCACTAAACACAGCTGATTCCGTATAGGAATCTCTGTTACCAGATGTTCGACGCGAGCCACAAATAACCAAGAATTCATGACAAGTTAAGGATATTAGCGGCTATAAAAAGTTGTTTACAAAGTGAAAATGAAAGTAGTATCATTTTTAACGATCTGTATTTTACAAGCCCGTTGAGCTAGTAAATTAGGAATATTTACAAGCCCGAGAGAAAATCTACTAGTTTTATGCTGTCAGGCTTGCGCTAATTTCGACCACTGTATACAGTCAGTATTTCTTGTAGTATCATTACTTGGAAATGCATACTGAACCCTTGAAATACAGTCTAACTTAGATTTCCTCACAAAGTGTCCTTTTAAGTAAAACATGTTTCTGCTGTTTATGGTTTCACGCCATACAGTAAAAAAATCAGAGTACTACTCAACTATTTGCTTTGTGAAGAGTCAGTGACGTTCTTTATACTATTATGCCTTCTTTGTGCTCCAGGTTTGATTTGCGAAGAAATGAAATCATTCAAAAGGATGAAAATGCCCGGATGACCAAGCCTGGACAAACAAGCACGGGCAAACAAGCCTATGGACAAAAAAGCTCACTAGGTTGCACAAAGAAAACTCACGAAAAACATCCTAAAGGAATCCCAGTTCTTTCTTCAAATAGATACTGGTACCCTTCATTTGTATCAACAGTGTCTGATCCAGGATTTGAAAAATGAGGGGGAAAATCCCCCATTACTTTGAAAAAGATGGAGGATTTCTCAAAAGTATGGGGGATAGGAAAAAAGTAGATATGAAAACAAAGATTTGAACAACACTCTTTATTAAGGCATCTCGGACGTCTCGTCCGTTTCGCCGATATTAGGTGTACTCTCATTTTCAATCTGAGATTCAATTTCAGTTCTAGGTATAGGATCAGACTCGGATGTCCAGGGACAATCATTTCCAGGGCTAAAAAAGTCGGTAATGCGTCGTTTTTTCCCCCGATTTATCCATTTATGGTAAAGGTTGGTAAAATTCGTCTGCATTTGGTTTGATTGCCAACCCGACTTATAGAATCAGCTTTGGTAAAAATTGACGAAAAAATTAATTTACTTTTTTCCGCCCTCCTTTTATTTTATTGTCGATAAAATAAGTTCATATCAAAAGAAAAAATCAAAAATACTAAAATTTTTGTAAACACGACGAAATTCATTCTTACCAAGTTTACTTAGATAAAAATGTGGCTTAATTTTTCATTTAAAAAAAAATTTGTTAAGGAGAATTGGTAACTCTACCTTAAACAAAAAAGGAAGCTACTCTATGCATTAGTGATGTGCTCAATCTATCTTTCTTCATAAACACAAAATTGGTGAAGAATTTGACTGTTCTCTCCAAAATTTGAATGCGGGATTATCCCGCAGTTGGTTTGAAAATATGCGTGATTTACAAAAAGTATCCGAGATTCCCGCAATCCCACGCTCTAGATCAGACACTGTGTCAATAGCCTAGAGTTAGAGAGTAAGAGACAGGTGCTCACTCTGAATTATAAATGCACAGATACCAATCTTTGCAGCCAGTCTTTAATGAGATCATTCTGTTCTGTGTTGTCTGTCAATAACTGTAAAGTACTATGATCCCAGTCTAACTAACAGAACTGTGCATCTAACAGAATGCTGCAGATGACAATGAAGATACAAGTACAGCGACATCTCCGCAAAAAAGTCGAGAGAAAAGGTTTCAAATAAAATGGCTGAACATCTTTTCTTGGCTATGGTTTGATAATGTATTTAAAACCATGAACTATATTACTGAACATTTGCACCCCCAGGTTTTACTGTGTACCCCTAGTTTTAAGATTTTGCCAGTCAAATTGGGTGCAAAAAAAAAACTCAAGCTGAAAAAAGGCATGGGAACACTGTTTTAATGAGTCTTTGTTTACAAATTAAGCAGATGTGTTTATGTCCAAGTAAGGGTAAAATGCAAAAGATTAATGAAAACCATAGACTAAATTCGGTGTCAAGTGTCAATGTGAAGTTAAACCATTCAGTGTTCCCACTCATATCTCTTTTTTTGAGTGCATGCGCTCCCAGGGATACAAGTTTGGGAGTGCAAGAGAAATTCTAGGAGGGCACTTAATATTGACAATTATAGAGCATCTATGGAGGACAGTAAGGGTCTGTTATATTGAAAATTTGTTTAGATGAGTCTCACTCTGCAGTCTGCTGCTCTTGAAAACAATATGGATAATTTACAAAAAGAAGATGCTTGTTATAATTTCCTTACTCACGGGACCAGTTTCAGAGGGACAACTTACAGCCCGATGGCCAATTTCAGACACTAATTAGCTTTCACTTATTGTTTTATAGAGATATTTATGTAAATTTACTGTTCAAAGTCATTAATAAAGCTGAATAGACAGTTTGAAATGCCTAAGATTGGACGATGTCAAACCAATTTTTGTTGTGTCATGGGTTTTCTCGTTTCTTGCAGCAATCTTTTTTTCATGCTTGTTAAGTTTTGGAGTGGTATTTTCACATGATTTGACATAGATCTGCCAATATGAATAGCATGCAACTTCAAAACCTTTAATTTTACACTAGAAACGCGGATTGATACCAAGTATGATTAGCTGTGATAAACATTGACTTTCACACTTGATAACTTGTCCCAACTGGCGCCACTGGTGATCGACAATGGGAGCCCTGAAACCTGTGTGTGCATGCATGTTTCACTTCATATTTTTGTGCATGATTATTCAATTCAGTGCGTGAATCACGCACATATGTGCGTGAATGGGAACCCTGCCATTTATCTATCGATCCATGTCAATTTTAATAGCAGTCAGGCAGATTAAGGACCTATACATCTGGCTGAAGGATGATCTGTCAGATTTTAAATTCCAAGAGGCATTAATAGAATGGCTGACTAGAAAGTGAGTGGAGAAACAGTCACAAAATAACATGGGTGCAAGCATTCAGACTGAAAGTACACTGTGGTATTCATCAGACAAGACTTATCTAGTGGGTACCCACAGCAAAGGCTTGGGTCGAGAACTATGGTCATGTTACTTTTTACAGACCACGGTGCGGCTTCGATCAATACCTCTTATGTTCGACCAGCTGGACCTAGGATAACTATCTGATATCAGTCACACAGTGATAAAAACTAAGCAGCTTCCAAAATTCTTCAGTTTGATACAGAAACAACCTATTTTAACAAAAATTACCTGATAGCTCGGTAAATCGTACAAAGTTTTAACTGAAACAGTGTTGAATTCATCCATTGGAATGCTATAAGAGAACTGTCAACAAAATAAATGCAGAATATCTCTGAACTAATTAATTTGTTTATCAGAGAGGAAGTTCTGCCCCTCTGTCAACCGCCATGATGACCTAATTTTAAACTATCGCCTTGGTCATGTGATTATAAATTATTGTAACACTTTTTTGTCTCTCCTCTAGGATTGAGGTAATATGGCCATTATTCTTAAATTTAAGTCTACGAAGTAATGTGTATCGAGTTAAAAGGCCAAAATAATAGTGTTTGAGGAAAAATCGATAATTTATTAATCGAGACATGGAAAAATGTCTTGATCATGTGACCTACCGTTTTCAGCAGCACAAATGTAAACAAACACATCCTGGAAAGGTAAGACGAGTCGCGCGACAGTTGCCATTAAAAAGAAACAAACACTGTCAGGAAAAAGGGTATGTACACCGATAAGAATCGCTCATAACTCTATCAGTTACCTTTTTCACTGCATCTTGCTTCTAAAACTTGATGAACTGTGATGAGCATGGGAGTGGGTTCTTTAAAGAGTATTTACCGGATGTGAAGTGATTCCGGATACATTATCTACAGCGATGCAATACAGAGATAGTAGAGAGTCTGTATCAAATACATCTGCCACCCGACTTGAAAGTTAAGTTGTTTTCAGAGAAAACAAAATATTGGACTATGGAAAGAACGCGTTTTCCATAGAATCGAATGGGCCGTGATTTAACACCTGCCAGAAGCTGTCTCAGTATTCAAAAGTTTTCGATTCAGCGATCAGTTGGTGCATAAAATTGGAGAAAACGGTTTATTTTACCAAATTTTCGATGCAAACGGAAGTGGGAAGTCTGAGACTCTGAACCACTTGGCAGTTCCAAACGTAAAGCAAACCATGACAAGAAATATGACAAAAACATTTTTTTCAACGAGGCCTGCTTGAAAGAATTCCCGTGGTTGAATGCAGACGATCGTAACAATATTTTTTAACATTTGTCGAGAGTATCCCCAATTTGCAGACATGTCACTTTAAGTGTACCTTTTAATTAAAATCGTCTTGCTTTGGACAAGTGAGCCACACTGGTGGACAAGCAGATTTTTGTAATTTACTTGTGCGCGGACAAGTAGAAATTACTAAGATTTCCACAATCCTGCTGGGATGGTTTTACCTTTCTTCCTAATAGCATACCTTATACTCAACCCCTCGGACGTATACGATTGACAGGTGCTGTAGATTATAATAAAGGGTTCCAAATGCTTTGATGAATTTCATGGGTTATGTAGGGTAAATTGATATAATGAACAGTTTTTTGATGAAATGAACTTGAATTCAAGACGGGAGAAACTCGGACACTGGATGGGTAAACTCGGACATTTTTGGTATTTTACAAAACAATCTATTTACCCTAAACAAGTGTAATGGGCATTGTTAATACGTATATTATTCCATTTTCTATGCAATTTACCATATTCCAATGAGTGCAACCTTGGTCAGCTGACTGATGTTAGCACTGTAGACAAAGGTTATACTCTGTGCAAAGGTTCAGTCTGATCTTTGGTCAAATTGTTCGATGTTCATGTGATCTAAACAGCAACAGCAGGTTTACAAGTCCAAAGTCTTATGCACTGTGCCATGCAGTCCTATGTGAGTTTCACCTTGAAGCTTTTTTTTTTTAAACTTTGGGCCTACAATCTTTTTGATGAATGGTGAAGTTTTGAGCATGTGTCCAAGTTTATACCCAAAGCCTAGAGATACGGTTGGATAAACTCAGACAATGCAATTTTTCCATTTTTATCATGTTTAATGATACAAAAATATGAAAAAAATTGTTCCAAAATAAAATTCCACTATTTCTAAACAGTAATTGGTATAATGCCATATTCATGTAATTATATAGATTTTATTTATGTTTTGGCTGGATTTTATTATGCCTTGTAATTATGAACCGGAACACCTTAAGACAGATACATGTATTGGAAAGACGGAAGCTCAGAGCATGTGCCAGGGGGTCCATACATCACAATATGTTGCAGTACAACTTTTTCTATCCTCAACAGAAAAATACCAATGTGGTATCTTTAAATAGAACAGAAAAAGAGAAGACTTGGTTAAAATAGCTTTAAAAGCCAGCTCTCCAAGATTATCCACTAGTCCGATTTTACAGGAATTTCCCTTAGTTGTTTTTGGTTTTTATGCAACTGTCCATAAGACTGAAAAGTATGCAGGTATCTGCAATTTGACCTTTAAGCTTTTTTGATGAAATACTGATCAAACCTGGCAATCATTCTCCAAGACCATAGCTGAATATTCAAAAACGTAACTGATACAAGATTAACTGACATTCTTTTTTTTATCATTGTGACAGTTGTAATCCTTCCCAAAACAACTGCAGACAACCTGTATGTATTCAATATTGGTACAAATCTGTGTAAGTTCTCTGATAGGGAAGAAAATAATGTGGGAAAAGGAGAAAATGCTCATTGCCAGCTTCCTCTTTTTTCAACAATGTTTTCAAAAGCGGTAACCCTCAGGTTCGTTTAAACTGGGGACTGCTTAATTTGTAGTGTTAGTAATGAGGTTTGCTATAGAAATAAATAAGATGTTACATGTACATGTGAAAGAAAATAAATGTCAAATGTCAGATTAAACTTTTGAAGGATAAATAGACATATATACATACAGATGTTACGTTTTAGTAAAGCTCCTGGTGCTTGTATTTGCTGCGAGCTGCATGAAAACATTTGATAGCATTAGGAACAAGGTCTAGTCAAGATGTCAAAATTTTCTTACGCAGTGAGAAACAAATACATGCACCAGGAAATTATTGACAACGTCACTTTTAACTCTTTACCAAATGACAAAATTTTAGACTGGTCCAAATTGAAAGCATTTGCAGATGACATATTGAAAGCGGCCCAAATGACGAAATTTTGTCCTTGATAGGTCAGCATTTTCTCCTTTTCCCACATTGTTTTCAAAAGCCCTCTTCCTCAGGGTCGTTAAAATTCGGGATTTTGTGGTAAAGGGTTAAACAGTATGACAATAAAACAAATACTGGCTTAGTGGGTTATACTTTTGTTTTATAAATGGCAGATGAAAATCGTGGTGTAACATTTTGATCAATCATATTGCAAACCAATCTGAATGTATTGTGCACACAAGGGTTAAAATCTGACAATCAGTGTGGGAAAAGTAGCCATTTAAAGTTCAAAATTTCAATTTCTTTTTTATGCAAAAAAGTCTGCAGTTGTGATCTGATTTTCGTGAAACTTGCACAGATTGTTTATCTCATCAATAGCTTGAACCCTATTGATTTTGAAAAAAATCTGACAATCAGTGTAGGAATAGTAGCCATTTAAAGTTTCACATTTAAATTCCTTGTTTACACGATAAAGCCTGCAGTTGTGGTCGAAATTTCTGAAACTTGCACAGATTGTTTATCTCATCGAAAGCTTGAACGCTACTGATTTTGAAAAAAATCTGACAATCAGTGCAGGAAAAGTAGCCATTTAAAGTTCAACATTTCCTTTTCTTGTTTATGTGTTTTAGTCTACGTTTGTGGTCAGATTTTCGTGAAACTTGCACAGATTGTTCATCTCATCAATAGCTTGAACTGTATTGATTTTGAAAAAAATCTGACAATCAGTATGGGAAAAGTAGCCATTTAACCCTTTACTGCACAATGACGCCTTTTGACGCCCCAGGGAAAGAAGCCTTTTGAAAACATTGTGGGAAAAGGAGAAAATGCTGGTAACCAGCATTTTCTCCTTTTCCCACAATGTTTTCTACCCTATCAAAGAAAAGTTGCACCAATTGAGCCACATTGAAATTGTCGTCTGCAAATGCTTTCAATTTGGACAAGGGTAAAATTTTGTCGTCTGGTAATGGGTTAAAGTTCAAAATTTCAATTTCTTGTTTACACGATAAATTCAGCATTTGTAATTGGATTTTCATGACACTTACACAGTTGCTTTGTATCATCAAAAGCTTGAACACTATTGATTTTGACAAAAATTTGACAATCAGTATGGGAAAAGGAGTCATTTAAATTCAAAAATTTACATTTCTTGTTTACGCTACGACTTGGCATTTTTGGTCGAATTTTCATTAAACTTGCAGTTGCTTTATATCATCAATAGCTTGAACTCTATCGATTTTGAAAAACATTCGACAATCAGTATGGGAAAAGGAGCCATTTAAAGTTGAAAATTTACATTTCTTTTTTACGCATTTAAGTCCGCATTTCAGATCCATTTCTTTTGAAACTTGCAAAGATTATTTGTTTCATTAAGGGATTGAACTCTAATAAAAATGAAGAAAATCTAGCAATCAGTTAAGGAAAAGCGGCCATTTGAAGACTTAGTATTGTTTACTCAACACAGTCCACATTGTTAGTCCATTTCTTTGAAATTTGCAGGGATTGTTTTATACAATGAGTACTGAAACCCTATCAAATTTGGCTGGATTTCAAATAGTTGGTTTTGAGAAATTGTACTTCAATTTTTTTTTCATTATTTGTTCAATTCAACATGCCTACTTGTGCTTTCTTAGTGGGTTCAAGCCCATTTGCAACAATACCTCCGTTTTTTGGGGGGTTTTTTTTGGGGGGGGGGGGGGATGTTTGTCTTTCATCATTTTGCATCATGAATTCATAATGTATGCTGGAAAAAAAGCAAACTCACTGCCAGTAGAGTGATTTCAGGTCCTCATGGGCCTCTAGTTAAGAACCATGATAGAAAAGCCTTTTAAAGAATTGTGGGTAAAGGAGAAAATGCTTGTAACAAGCATTTTCCCCTTTCAAACAGCGTTTTCAATCATTTCAGTGATAAAAAACATCTTCCGAGCAATATCAAATTTATTGTCTGCAAATGCTATGTTGGTTGAGTCTAAAAAATGTTGTTTGGTAAAGAGTTAACTCTTTACCCTACGACAAAATTTAAGACCAGTCCAAATTGAAAGTATATGCAGATGACAAATTAAAAGTGACTGAAAAATTGTAACTTGTTTTGGGAAAGGTAGAAAACATTGTGGGAAAAGGAGAAAATGCTGGTTACCAGCATTTTCTCCTTTTCCCACAATGTTTTTAAAAGGCTTCTTTCTCAGGGTCGTTAAAAGTCGGGATTGTGTGGTAAAGGGTTAAAGGCATTTACAGGGGACAAATAAAATGTGGACCCACTGATATATTGTTGGAAAGTAAGAAAGCTTTGTGGTAAATGATGGAAAGTCAGGTTTCAAACATTTTCTCCTTTAACCACTATGTTTTTTAGGGGCCTTTTCCTCAAGGCCTATAAAACTTTGGACTGTGTGGTAAAGGGTTAAACTAGTACCTGTGTGTTCCAGGCAGAACCTTTAAAATGGCAGTGCAACTGGACAGAATACCAGATTCATTGGGGTATTTGGTGCTGACAGAAGATGGGGCAGTAGTCAATGTAAGTATATGCAGCAATGTTCTGCTAACGGGTTTGTCTCATGAACCCTTTAACTCTTTACCACACGATAAAATTTTAGACGGGTCCAAATTGAAAGCATTTGCAGACGACAATTCAAATGTGGCTCAAATAGTGGAATTTGTCTTTGATAGGGCAGAAAACATTGTGGAAAAAGGAGAAAATGCTGGTTACTAGCATTTTCTCCTTTTCCCACAGTGTTTTCAAAAGCCTTCTTTTCTCACGGTCGTTAAAACTCGGGATTGTGTGGTAAAGAGTTAACTCTTTACCAAACGACAAAATTCTAGACTGGTCCAAATTGAAAGCATTTGCAGACGACATAATTATTAATAAATGTGATAGAAATAATAGAATTAATATATGAAAGGATAGAAAATATTGTGGGAAAAGGAGAAAATGCTGGTGTCTGGCATTTTCTCCTTTTCCCACAGTGTTTTGTAAAGGCTTCTCCCTCAAGATCGGTAAAACTAGGGATTGTGAGGTAAAGAGTTAACACACAGTCATTAGTCACAGTCATTAGTCAAATGACTCTGAAGGATAAAGCTTTTGGAGACACAACAATTTTAATGAATACCTACGACATAGGTTAAAAAACTTCTTTTGAATCCTTTAAACCACCCCCCATCAAAAAAAAAAGTTGTAGGCAGAGGTAGTCCATTACTGCAGCATGCAATGTCTCTTCTTTGCCTTTTTATGTTCTTGCTTTTGTATTGTATCTAAATCATCAAAAATAAATGGATTGGTGGTGGATAAGTGTGATATCACAGTTATTGCAATTATGACTCACTTTTTTACTAGCCAGTGGAGGAATTTATGGCCATAGCTGCTCTGTTGTGTATGTGTTTACCACACAGTTTGGCGTTTTAACGACCTTGAGGAAAAACACTTAAAAAAACATTGAGCCAGCATTTTCTCCTTTTTCCACTATGCTTTCTATCCTATTACAGACAAATGCCTTCTTTAACCCTTTACCACACAATGCAGACTTTCAACGACCCTGAGAAGGAAGCCTATTAAAAATATTGTGGGAAAGAGAGAAAATGCTGGTAACCAGCATTTTCTCCTTTTCCTGCAATGTTTTCAATCCTTTCCACAACGAATTAAAATTTTTCAGTCAAATTCATTTTGTCGTCTGCAACTGCTTTCAGTTTGGACTATTCTAGAATTTTGGCGTCTGGTAAAGAGTTAAAGCAGTATTTAATTTCGTAAACATTTCAGTCTTTACCAGATAACAAAATTTCAGGCGTGTCAATTTTGTAAGTAACTGCAGCTGACAAATATAGTATGGCTGTAATGAAATTTGTCTTTGAAAGGGCAGAAAACATTGTTGGAAAAGCAGAAATCCTGGTTACTAGCAGGTTTTCCCCCACAATGTTTTCTAAAGCTTTCCATCTCGGGTTCTTTAAAACACAGGAAAGGGTTAAAGTTATTTTGTCATATACCAGGAAAGTAATATGATGTCAATTAGATGTTAACTCTTTATCCAACAGCAAACTTTTACATCAGTCCGTCGAAACTCAAAGCATTTGCAGACGATAAAGGTGGATCAAATGATGGAAATGATTGAGCAGAAGAGATTGTAGGAAAAGGAGAAAATGCTGGTTACAGGCATTTATCCTCGACCACCACAATGTTTTCAAAAGCTTTCTGTCTAAGGGCCTTTAAAACTTTGGATTGTGTGTTAAACGAATAAGGGTTTGTTCTATTTATAGTCGGGTGGAGAACTTGAGAATGCAGAAAATGTGGCATCAGAATTAATGAAGTTAGTGCAGACGGCTTGCTCAGTACCCCTGTCCTCCAGCAAAAAGGAGAAATTTAGAAAAATAACAGGTAAAATCAACATTATACCCTCAACCTACGAAGTAGAGGGTGATTTCAGCATGTCTGTCCGTCCATCCATCTGTCCGTCAGTCTGTCTGTCTTGTTTTCGTTTCCGTGCTCTAACTCAAAAGCCATTTGACCTAGGACCCTGAAACATTATACAAGTATTGCGCATCACCAAAGGAGGTGCCCTATTGTTTTTTGGTGACATGGGTCATAGGTCAAGATCACAGGTGAACTTTGTTTAAAAACTGTTCTTGCTCTTACTCAATAGCTGTTTGACCTAGGACCCTGAAACTTTATACAAGTATTGCTCCTGACCTAAGGAGGTGCCCTATTGTTTTGGGGTCACATGGGTCAAAGGTCAAGGTCACTGGTGATCTTTGTTTTGAAAATCATGTCCATTTCATGGTTGTGCTACTTCAGTGACAAGGTATGGATGGGGGTATCTATCCACTTTGCGACATCTGGTTGTTTCAGCTTTCAACCTGATACTTTCTGAAAAGATAGGCATTGTGATTATCACAAAGGTCGAATATCAATATCTGCCCAAACCATTACATTGGCCACTCTGAGTGTGTATTTACATGAGTCATGAATACTGGAAGAACACTGTTGACTCTTTACCAACTGACAAAGTTTTACACTCGTTTAAATTGAGAGCATTAATTTTGCAGACAACAAATTAAAAGTGGCTCATTGAACTCTTTACCACATGACAAAATTTTAGACTGGTCCAAATTGAAAGCATTTGCAGACGACAAAATAAGCATGATTCACAATTGAACTTTGTGTTGAGAAGAGTAGAAAACATTGTGGGAAAAGGAGAAAATACTGGTTACCAGCATTTTCTCCTTTTCCCACAGTGTTTTCAAAAGCTTGCTTTCTCAGGGTCATGAAGTTGGGATTGTGTGGTAAAGGGTTAATGAGATTTTGCTTCAAAAGGGTAGCAAACATTGTAGGAAAAGGAGAAAATGTGGTATGAAAACACTATGGGAAAAGCAGAAAACACTTGTTTTTTGCACCATTTTTTCCAAAGTCTTCTCCTTCAGGGTATTAAAAACTCGGGATTATTTTGTATAGGGTTAATTTGTTATTGAAATGCTACTGATACATGCAGAGGATCCATTAAGAGTGACTACAGTTTGGTTGGACAAATGCCACTATGGCAGTTTTTTTTTTTTTTTTTTCAGATGTACAAATCATTTGAATTTTGTATAGGCTGTTTGTTTGCATGCTGTTGAAAAATTTGTGCATACAGTAAAATTTGTAATGAACTGAGTGAACAACAAGGTATGTGAATGTACCATAACACACTTGGCTCTTTACCACACAGTCCCGACTTTTAACGACCCTGTGAAAGAAGCCTTTTGAAAACATTGTGGGAAAAGGAGAAAATGCTGGTAACCAGCATTTTCTCCTTTTCCCACAATGTTTTCTACCCTTCCCAAAACAAATTTCAGTTTTCCAATCACATTTATTTTGTCGTCTGCAAATGCTTTTAATTTGGACCAGTCTAAAATTTTGTCGTTTGGTAAAGAGTTAAAATGATGAGCTTACAAGCTGTAGCCTATGTCAGTATATGCCAAAATATGTAAGTACTCTGGCACATGCTGGGCCAATTTATCATAGCGTAAAGGTTTCTTCAGTAAAACATTTCTTGCCAAATAGAAACTATTGTTGCAAGATTTTAAACAATTTTTTTTTTCTATTGCAGTTACTTGGGACAGTGTCTGTTATGTGATCACCATTTCCAATCACAAGATCTACATCTGTAAACGGAAGTACATCCCACACGAGCCTGCTGTGGCATAGACCTTCAGAAAGCCTAGATCACTTTTTACAACTTAATGAAATTCTAGATTCCAAATTGAAAGACAGACACTCTGATTGGCTAGGTGCTAGTCCTTGATTCAAGGGTTAGAATTCATTGATTAGGAATAGTTGATGGATATATAAAACTACATGTAGATAGTTAAATTCTGTTGCAAGAGATTTTAACCTATTATTGCACAAAATACAATTTTTAAATTCCTGCTATTGACTACTTTTGAAAGTATTATGGGAAAGGGAGAATTTTTTTGCAGTACACAGTTGCTCCATTTCCCAAAATGTTTTGCTTCCTACTAAAAAACTAATTTTTGTGTTCTGTAACTCTTTGCCAGATGTCAAATTGTATACAGGTTCAAATTGAAAGCATTGTAGTTGAAAATTTGATTTGGCTCAAATCATTTTATTTGTATCTGAAAGGGTAGAAAGAATTGTGGAAAAAGGAGATAATGCTGGTTACCAGCATTTTCTCCTTTTTATGCAGTGTTTTCAAAAGCTTTCTTTCTCAAGATCGTTAAAATGAAATAAAGGTTAGTCTGGTAAAGAGTTAAATATTTGTCCTTTGTGTAATATTTTGTAATAATCTGTTATAGATTAAAAAAATGCACAAAAAATGCACATTTACCCTTCACCAAACAATCCTGAAATTTAACAACCTTCAGTTGGAAGGCTTTCGAAAATATTGTTAGAAAAGGAGAAGATGCTGGTTACCAGCATTTTCTCCTTTTCTCACAGTCTTTTTTCCCATCATTTTAGTGAAAGTCAATTCAATGCTTTGGAATGGGACAAGTCTAAAGTTTTGTCATTTGGTAAAGAGTTAATTGTTTACCACACAATCCCAAGTTTGAACAGTCCTGGAGAAGGTTTTGGAAACATTTGGGAAAAGGAGAAAATGCTGGTTAGCAATGTTTTCTACCTATTCAAAGGCAAATCCCAATCATTGGAGAAAAATTTGATGTAATGTCTGGAAATTCTTTTAATTTGGACAGGTCTAGAAATTTGTTGTTTGGTAACAGGTGAAAGGATTAAAAAATCCCGATAATGAGGACAGACACCATATTCACCAAATATTCTAAATATATTTGTAAATTCAAAACAGAAAACAGCTGTTTGATTGGCTAAGATATTCTGTTTCAGCCAATCAAGGGGCTTTGTGATGAATTGAGAATTCTGTTTTTTATACCCCCACCTCCGAAGTAGAGGGGGGTATACTGGTTTCACCATGTCTATCTGTCTGCCTGTCTATCCATCCGTCCATCTGTCAATCAGTCCGTCCATGTTTTTCTTTCCCATGCTCTAACACAAAAGACTTTGGCCAAGGGCCCTTAAACTTTATATGAGTGTTGCTCATGACCCAAGGAGGTGTCCTAATGTTTTGGGGGTCACATGAGTCAAAGGTCAAGGTTACAAGTGAACTTTGAAAGCCGTCAACATGCTGTAACTAGTTTGACCTAGGACCCTGAAACTTTATACAAGTGTTGCTCATGACCCAAGGAGGTGCCCTGTTGTTTTGGGATCACATGAGTCAAAGGTCAAGGTCACAGGTGAACTTTTTTGAAAATCAATTCTATGCTCTGATTCAAAAGCCATTTGACCTAGGACCCTGAAACTTTATACAAGTATTGTTCATGACCCAAAGAGGTCTGTTTGTATTTGGGCCACATGGGTCAAAGGTCAAGTTCGCAGGTGAACTTTGAAAATCTTTTCTATGGTCATACTCAAAGCTGTTTGACCCAGGATCCTTAAACTTTATACAAGTGTTGCCCATGACCCAAGGATGTGCCCTCTTGTTTTTGGGTCATATCGGTCAAAGGTCAAGTTCAAGGGTATACTTTGTTTTGAAAATCATTTTCATACTCTTGATTGTGCTGATTTGGTGACCAGGTGCTGGTGGGGGTTATTTGTCCGCTTTGCGATAGTTCAAGTTTATTGAGCTAACACAGAATGTCTCACTCAGTCAGAGGGCATTCTATCAATTAAAGAATTTTAGAAATTTATGAAATTAGAGAAGAATTTGGAAAAATGAAATGAAATTGTGGAATAATGTTGCATGAGATTATTTTATTGTTACAGAAAATTTTTAGAAGGTTGGATTGATTGATTGAATGGTGTTTTACGCCGCTTTCAACATTATTTCAGTCATATCACAGTGACAGTTCACAAATTCATGTATTTCCTAGAAGGTTGGGAGACTTGGGAAAATATGGATACTTACAAGAGAATACTAAATCAGTTACCGGTAACTCTTTACCAAATGACAAAATCTTAGACTGGTCCAAATTGAAAGCATTTGCAGACGACAAATTAAATATTGATCTGATAGTAAGATTTGTCTGTGATTAGATAGAAAACATTGTGGGAAAAGGAGAAAATGCTGGTTACCAGCATTTTCTCCTTTTCCCACAATGTTTTCAAAAGCATTCTTCCTCAGGGTCGTTAAAACTCAGGATTGTGTGGTAAAGGGTTAATCAGGCAGACAACTGTTTTTGTCCTGCAACAGACTGATGTTATAAAACTGTGCTTTCTTCATTTGTAGCAATAATTAATCAATGTTATCTCAGAGTTCCAGATAGAGGGAGTGATTTTAGCTTCAAAATTGAAAATATTACTTATTCTCCACCAAACCCTATGTTATAGGTACTCATTAGAATCGACTCATCAAGACGATTCTAATGAGTACCCACAACATAGGGTTTGGAAGAGAGAGAATAGATTTAGAATACCATCACTCCCTCTTATCTGGAGCTCTGTAATCTTGTATTTAACCTGTTACCACACAATCCATGACCATGAGAAAGATGGCTTTTGAAAACACTGGGTCTTACCATACTACAGAATTTTAGACTTGTCCAAATTGAAGTCACATGCAGACGACAATGTGACTAAAGTTTAGATATTAGACCCAAGTATTTGCATTTTCAACATTGCATCTATACAGCCTGTCTAGGGACAATGAACAGTTTAGAGCAAAGATCATACCACATGTTCTGTGCAGTCAGATCTTGATCTTCCTGGCTGCAGAAGCAACTTTAGTTGTGAAAGGAGCTTTAAGGGTTGAAAAAAAACTGCAGAGTCAGTTTTGATGGCTTATTGAGCAGTCAGAAACCCTGATTTACCTTCTCTATTGATTCGTCTGACAACATTATGATATGCTTTTGATTTTTAAAATTTCTTCATGTATGATACAGTACAAAGTGGAAGCATTTAACCCTTCACCACATGATCCCAACTTTTAATGACCCTGAGGAAGAAGCCTTTTGAAAACATTGTGGGAAAAGGAGAAAATGCTGGTAACCAGCATTTTCTCCTTTTCCCACAATGCTTTCTACCCTATCAGAAAAAAATTGAATCATTTCAGCAACAATGAAATCGTCATCTGCACATGCTTTCAATTTGGACAAGCCTACATTTGGGTCGTATGTTAAAGAGTTAAACAGTTATCTCTCTTTCTTATGGTGACTGTAGAACTCTATGGGACAAAGATAGTCAATATAGGGCGATATAATTATTGTAGATCTGTTTGCTAATTTTTTTATCAAGCAATTTGTAATTGTTACGATATGTTGATAATGTAAGGGTACTGTTGATGATACATGTATGTATAGGACTAGTATAGTGTTATTTCTCAGTCTCGAATTTTTGTAAGAATATTTGAACCAGTTCATCCAGAAACAAATTGCAGTGTCTTTGACACTGTCCTAAAGGGTAATTAACATGCATGCATGCATTTATTGATTGGTTGGTTGGTTGGTTGGTTGGTTGGTTGATACGTCTTGTACAAAGTCAATGAAGACTATGAGCAAGACATGAATTAATGTTTAATTCCTAGGTACATATGAAAACATTGTTACAAAGAGAGAATCTGCTTTTGTTATAATGTTTCCAAAATTTGGCTGCCATGCAAAAAATAACCTCTTCTAGAGGTATAAAGCATTTCCGTAGGTTTTTTCTGTGTCATTTAATGTATTGTTAATAAAAACAACATAAAGATGAATCTCCAAAAATCATTATAACAAACATTTGTTTGTTTGTTTGTATGGGAGTTTAACTCTCTACCAACAACAAAATTTTAGACTAGTCCAAATTGAAAGCATTTGCAGATGACATTTAAATGAGACTTAAAAATTGAAATTTGTTTTGGAATTGGCAGAAAACATTGTGGGAAAAGGAGATATTGCTGGTTAACAGCATTTTCTCCTTTTTCCACAATGTTTTCAGAAGGCTTCCTTTTTAGGATCGTTAAAAGTCAGGATTGTGTGGTAAAAGAGTTGATGCCATTTTAACAGCTTATGTCATACCACAGCAGTTAGTGCACCTATGCATGTATTTCCTTGCTTTCTCACACCAGTACTGACACAACTTTCTTTCCAAGCCACTGACTGCTTTTCTCACATATATCAGACATAAGCACACCTTCTTAAGTTTTAATGACCTTGATAGAGAAGGCTTTTGAAAATGTAGAAAAAGGAGAAAATGCTGGAAAACAGTATTTTCTCCTTATCCCACAATGTTTTCTATCCTTTCACACATAGAATTATAATTTTAGCCACATTTGATTTGACGTCTGTTAACCGTTTCCCGTACATTGCTGCCTTTTGAAAGAAGCCTTTTGAAAACATTGTGAGAAAAGGAGAAAATAGCTAGTAACCAGCATTTTCTCCTTTTCCCACAATGTTTTCTACCCTATCAATGAAAAATTGCACCATTTGAGCCACATTGAAATTGTCGTCTGCAAATGCTTTCAATTTGGACAAGGCTAAAATCTTGTCGTCTGGTAAAGGGTTAAATGCTTCCAATACTGACATTGCTAAACTTTTTGGTGCCAAGTTAGGGATGGACAACAAAATGCACAAGCTTGTGTATTCACTTTTTACCAGACAGCAAAATTTTAGAATTGTATAATAATGAAAACATCTGTAGACTTAACATTAAATAGTATGGCCCAGATTGTGAAAATTGTCTGTGAATGGATAGAAGGCATTTTGGGAAAAGGAGAGACTGGTGCATTTCTCCTTTTCTCACAATTTTTAAAAGCCTTGCTCTGCAGGGTCATGAAAACACAGGTTTTGTAGTAAGTATTTACTAGTTACCACACAATTCCTGGGTTTAGCAAACCTGGGGAAGAAGCCTTTTGAAAACATTGTGGGAAAAGAAGAAAATGCTGGTAACCAGAATTCTTTCCCTTTTCCCACAATGTTTTCTACCCAATCAAAGACAGAAATCATCATTTGCACTACATTTAATTTGTCATCTGCAGATGCTTTCAATTAGCCCAGAGATTGTATAACACATATACGACCTGATGAAGCCAAATCCCAAATTTTGTAGTGTAGTACAGAGGTAAAGGTGGGCCACTATAGATGGAGCAATTTATTATTTTCTTGAGGGGTTTGACTCATTAACCCTTTACCACATGACAAAACTTTAGACCCATCCATGTTGAAAGTGTTTGTAGAGGAGAATCTAAACATAACTCAAATTTGTTTTTTGACAAAGTAGAAAACATGGGAAAAGGAGAAAATGCTGGTTAACAGCATTTCCTCCTCTTCCCACAATGTTTTCAAAAGCCACTTTCCCAAGGATTGTGTGGTAAAGGGCTGGGCACCCTTCACAACTTAAGTTGCCTATGCAGCCCAGAACATGCAGTCTGATCTTTGATCTACACTGTCCAGTTGGCAAAGATGTTCTAAACAGATGTGACCTCGAAATAGCTCTTGTTTGAGTATTATTTCTATACTGAAAATGTCTATTTGGTATATTTGTCACCCCAAGGATTGATTTTCTTTTTCTGGTGAGTTGCAGATAAGGCTTCAACCCTAGCAATCAAAAAAATTTTAGACTGGTCCAAACTGAAATAATTTGCAGACCAAAAATGAAATGTGGCTCAAATTATTAAATATGTCTTAGAAAGGGTAGAAAACACAGGAAAAGGAGAAAATGCTGGTCACCAGCATTTTCTCCTTTTCACACGGTTTTCTAAAGCATTCTTCTTTAGGGTCATTAAAACTTGGAATTGTTTGGTACAGGGTTAAGATAATCAGATGATCTAAGCCATAGTTTTCTCTACCCAAGGTCATCGATAATATCATGAAATGTGCTGAGTTAATCCTTTCATTACAAATTCAATGATGTTAATTTGACTGGTAGAACACTGAGAATAAATAGTTCCCCATGTTCAGAAAGCTTGTGCCTTATTTCAAATCTTCAGCAATTGTGTACATGTTTATCCGAAATATGGACATGTCTGTAGCTTTGCCAAAGAGAAGTCTTAACTTGGAGTGTGTAATGATTCAATGTAGCTGGTTAGGCCCCTGAAACAACATAATGTTTTTACACCCTTGGAGGAACAGGCTTTTAAAACCCATTTGAAAAAGTGTAAGAAGCATTCTCACTTGTTCCAACAATGTTTTGTACCATTTCAAAGACATTCCAACAATTTAATCATTTGACTCGTTTTTTTATTTATTGTCTGCAAACTAGTCTAAATATTTGTCATCTGGTAAAGAGTTAACACATTTCCATACAGAGAAAACTCAGATTTACTCTGCAAGCTTCTTTTTCGTCTTTCTACGTTCCACTGAAATCTTGTTTCATGAGGTCTGCACGCAGACTTTTACTAACCATATAGATTGTTGGGTCAACAGTTGTTTGTACCACAGTTCCGTAATATCCTGGACTTCCATCTCGCATACCGTCTTTCCACTGTGCACCTACAATATATCCTTTTTCTCTCCACCTAAACTTACAAGTGAGCCATACTCGGGCAAAAGGGAGCTTAATGCATGATGCCTAGTAAACCAACACATAATTAGAGATCCATAATAACCACTTTTTTAACAACCAACTGAAACCATAAGGTAAAATGGTCCTTTGACACTGCCCAGGTCAGCCTGCGTGGACTGCGCAGAGGCATTAAGGCCCCCTTTTCACAGAGCATGGCTCAAGTATTTGTTGATGGAGAAACAATCTCCAATAATGATTCAATAGGCAAGCCTAGAACTGACATTTTAAATTTGAGCCACGCTTTATGAAAAGGGGGTTTGTTGCATCTGCGAAAAGTATCGACCTAGGTCAGCCTGCGCATTCCACGCAGGCTGACCTGGGCTGAAACTTTTCGCTATTGGTCAATTTTCTGCATGTCAAAGGACCAGTGTACCCTAGGAATTGGTCGGTTGTTATACAAAATGGATTTTATTGATCCATAAATAAATGTTGATTTGCTTGGTATCATGGATCAAGAAGATGCATTAAGCCCCCTTTTGCCAGAGCACGGCTCATTTGTAACATAGATCTGCAACTCGTTCTACACTTACATGTATTTTTAGACCTACCAAAAGCTTCACCATTTTCACACTATAGAAAAACATTCAAAAGCATTTGTTCCTTTTCCCACCATGGGATTTTTTTTTTTCGAAACAGCCATCACTTCGTGGTTTTTTTTTTTTTTGAAGCCTAGCATTTTTCCAAAGTAAAGTATCGGTATCAATTAAACTATACGAAAATCTAGCGTCATCAAAATAATGGTGACCAGCATCTTCTCTTTCTCAGTGATGCTTCGTACATCAATGAACTTAAGCCCATTTATATAACTTTCTCCAAAAGGGGTCTAAGAATACCTCTTCTGACGGGACATCCAGGATTTAGATACGTCCTAGTGTGGTCTGTCAGCTGTGGTGTTTTTGTTTTTCGCCTTGCTGGTATTGGTGGTGCCTCTCGAACTGGCTTTATATCTGTATTGATCAATATATGTAAACATAGCACAGTCGGGAAAATATTGATTAATTGTATGGCGTTTAACAATGTTTTCAACATTATTTCAGATTTAAGGCGGTGGCCAGTGCACCTATACATGCTTTCTTGGAGTTTCTTTTACTAATACCAGTACTTTGCCCAATATTCTTCCCAAGCTACTGGCTGATTTGCCGATTAACCATCATCTAAACAATGATCAGCAGTGAGAGAGGAATGAATCTTGTCCCAATGACTATGAATTCTCTGAAAGAAATTCGCCGAGATGGAGAATCGAACTAGAGACCAGTTTTAAAGTCCTGTACGCTACTGACTGCACTTCCGGGGCTTGGCCCAGGAAAATAAGCTCTACTTTTCTCTAAGTTTAGTTATAAAAATTGTCGTCTGTAAGCAGTAAGGAACCATGCTTATAATGTTACTTTGTGCCGTGATTTGTCAACCTTTACCCTTTACCAAACGACAAAATTTTAGCCTTGTCCAAATTGAAAGCATTTGCAGATGACAAATTAGTAAATGTTACTCAAAACATGAGATTTGTCTTTCATAGAGTACAAAACATTGTGGGAAAGGGGGAAATGCTGGTTACCTGCATTTTCTCCTTTTCCCACAATGTTTTCAAAAGGCTTCTTCCCCAAGGTCGTTAAAAGTCGGGATTGTTTGGTAAAGTGTTAAGCCTTCTGAATAAAAACATACAATCACAATTTCATTTTGATTGGTTTTCTTAAGCTTAAGCAACTTATTGAGTACAGAAGAATGCAGAACAACATCAGAAGCACATCTGTGCAAGCTGATTTGAATCCAGTGTCTTTACAAAGGACAACAAAACACGATTGTGTGGATGAGCACCAAGGATAAATTATTTAACAATGTCAAACGTTCTTCGGTGAAATCTTTGTCAAATGAGGAAAATTTTTGAGCCCTGCTCTGGCAAAAGAGGGTTTAATGCATCTCCGTGGTGCGTCATACAAAGCAAGTCATCACTTAATTATGAGTCCATAAAATCCCTTTTGTCTAACGACTAACTAAATCATGAGGTAGAATGGTCCTTGGACATGCTTAAACTTGACGGATAGCAAAAAATCAACATAGTTTGCAGATGCATTAAGTCCCCCTTTCACAGAGCATATCTCAGATTATTTAACAGTACTTAAATATTATAGTTCATTTGTGACTTGATACATTTGAACATTGTAATTGCAATACTTTGTAATCCACCAGGAAGTGGAACCTATCGATAACAATTAATATTCTTTTTGTTTTGCCATATTTCTACTTTGTTGTTCTATAACTGCTATCGCTCGTACACTAGTTCGTTCATCCCCATGCATATAATGTGACTTTATTATCAATTTAGATACAAGACCGACACCTACCATTATCCAGCCAGTGCCATTTTACATTTGATAACATGTCATCTAGCGAGCACGTCTGTAGACTGACTCCATCCAGGCCTATCAATCTTAGCATGCTATCTTTGACCTCGAGGATTGTCGAGCAAATCGTTCGCTCTGTAATACAGCGCTGAAGTAATTAGCCTTCAAGATTTTGAGTACAACTTTAGATGCTTTTGCAGACAGCGTAGATCAATAACTGATCGCAAGGAGTGTTTAGTCAGATCATGATTTACACTGTTCAATATTCAGCTCACGTGAGCGCAGTGCTTTAAGTTAAACTACCTCTGTCCTGATCCTCAAGCACACCGGACACTCTGTAATGATGTGTTAGACGATGATTAACACTAACACCTCAACACATGTTTTACAGCGTAGATCAAAATCTGACTACACAGACCATGTAGTCTGATCATGGATCTACGCTGTCCCATATTTCGCGAAACATTCTGAACATGCGGCCTTGGCATACAGTAATTAGGATTTATCCGAAGTGTAGAAAACCAGATATCAACACTTAAATAGATAAATGGTTTTCAAGTCAATTAGACTACATGTAGCTCCAAAACTGTCATGCCTTGAGCACCCTTTTGGAAATTTTAACAAAGTTTAATTTGTGATGTTGGGAATCAATCCTTGAAGTACAAATAGAGCAAAACATATATCTGGCTAAGTACTCTAATAGTCATGGGGAGTGGAGGCATCATCTTCCGCTAGGTGGCATTTTACAAGTACAAACCATTCGGCATACCTCGGGTGATCTGGTGCTCAAATCCCTCGGCTGTATCACTTAGCTTGATATGCACCTACACGGTACATTTCGCACATCTCCGGAAGCACGCCCCTTTACCGTTCTTGAAATTGTAAGGTTCCACTTAAAAAAGAAAACATGAGTAAATTTTCTGTCGTTATCTTTCTAAAAATATTTCAGTCGGCAAACACTTTGTACATTCAATTTTTAAGATCATGTGATTGGTAGTTCAAAATGGACGCCTCCTTTATACAGACGAGGTTAGATGTAGGTACGGAATCGGCCGAGTTGTGACGAGTGAAGTACAAACCTATCTGATTTGGCCATTTTGGGTACAGAACCGGACCACTTTTCAAGACGGCAGTCGAATTAACGGATTTCAACATAACATATAATGGTTTCAAACAACGCCAGTCATCCAGTCATGGTTAGCATATATAATTTTTTACTCGTATAAACACAGCCCCTAGATCTACTATACATGCTTAGCCCAGCATGGTTGGGACATTATTTTTGTCATCAAAGTTTGTGAAAAAACCCAGGTTTTGCCCATGTCTATATTTAGAAACTGTATACTATGATTTGCAGTAAATAATGGTATTTTTAACATTATTTTTCTCGTTTGAAATTATTACATTTTCAAGATATTTGATGCAAAAACAGGCTTGATTTTTCCACAGACGAATTATTCATAACCATTTGTTTCCTTGCTACTTTTTAGCGGCAAAGTTCTTAGCTTACGCACCGCGTATTGATATTCATCATGTACAGAATAGTGATTGGTCATAGCAGACAGGTCAATGTTCGGAGACTAGGACATGCGCAGACAACTGGAGTTGCGGTGGTGAAAGCAGATAAATGCATCGGAAAGTAATACATTTATGCATACATACAAAACTCACCTTTCCATTATTTTCTTCCGACCCTGCAAAACAAAAAAAAAAATACCAAGAAATCTTTCAAGTAAGAACTTAGAAATACCATGCAACTAAATTTACTTCACTAAAGGTATTTACAGTTTGAAAGCTGACATAGGTCAACAGGCAGCTTAAACAAAATAGTAAAATATGTACTAGCACAAATCCTACACATCTAGATACGAGAAAAAGTATAATCAATACAAAAAAATCATAAATTTTAATTTGACTTAAACAAGATAGCAGGAATAGTCTTTGGCCAGTCGCCTGATCCATATTGTGCGGATGGAATGTTTGGTTATTTGATATAAGTCATGCTCTGTGAAAAGGGGGTTTAATAATGCATCGGCAAAAAGTATTGACCCGGATCAGCCTGTGCAGTGCACGTAGGCTGACCTGAGTCAAAACATTTTGCTATAGGTCAATTTTCTGCATGTCAAAGGACCATTCTACCTTATGATTCACTCGGTTGTTAGACAAAATGGGATTTTTGTGGATCCTTAATTATGCGACAACTTACATGGTATAATGCATAACTAGGATGCATGAAACCCGCTTATATCAGAGTATGACTTATATTCATGTTTACCTCACTTTGTCACATCGTTTCTACAGAGAACCAAATTTGGCTAAGAAATTTTGATACAAGATAAACAAAGGCACACTCCTGTGAAACAGAGTCCAATTTACGGTCATCATCTAGGTTTTTCTTGTACGTACGATGGCGATTGCCAGTACCAAGTTTCAACATCGACTCACCCCCAGTTCTGGCCTGCGTTTCAATAAATTGCGGAGATTTACGCAAATTGGTTGTTTATACAAATCTTTCGTTATCAACACTATTTCAGTCATGCTCGGGCAAAGGGGTGTTTAATGCGTCTCCGTGATGCATTATGTAAAGCAAGTCATCACATAATTATGTAAAGCAAGTCATCACATAATTATGTAAAGCAAGTCATCACATAATTATGTAAAGCAAGTCACCACATAATTATGTAAAGCGAGTCATCACATAATTATGGATCCATAAATTCATTTTGTCTAACAATCGACTAAATTATGAAGTAGAACGGTCTTTGGATCTTTGCAAAAAAAAACTATCAAAAGAAAAAAACTGTTGACACAAGTCAGCCTGCATGGACTGCACAGGCTGACCTGAATCTTGCAGATGCATTAAGCCCCCTTTTCACATAGCATGGCTCATTTCTTTTTCATTTCTTCTGTGCTAAAAAACGCCTATTCTTCATTTTTTTAAAATATAGTTTGTCAAGTAATTGACCATCATGAGCACATCTTTTTTTTCAAATTCATTCATTTGCGAGGTTTTACCTCTTTTGACAGAAACAAAATGTTTCCGCCAGCTTGACAGGTATTCTTGCAAGTTGGAATGGAATAGTAGTAAAAGTACTGCATAGAGTCATTGGTGGACACTTGAGTAAGGTTGTATTTATATGAGCCATGCATCTGCGAAAAGTATTGACCTGGGCCGAAACCTTTCGCTATTGATCAATTTTCTGTATGTCCAAGGACAGTCCACCTCATGATTAAGTCGGTTGTAAAAAAAAAGTGGCTAATATGGATCCACAGTCAGGTGATGGCTTGCTTGGTATAATGCATCACGGGGATGCATTAAGCCCCCTTTTGCCAGAGCGTGGCTCATATGTACTAAGCATCTGTCACTACTAAAGTTTGAATGGGAAAGCAGCTTGTAACGGTCGGTTCTTCTACTACATAAACAATGACCTTGTCGATTTGAGGACAGTGAGGCGAAGGTTTAAATCAGCTACGACATTTTAACCTAGGATCGTATTCACAAGATATTTTATTCAACTCAAATTCTAAATAACGAGACTTACCGTCTAAATGCCCACATAGTGTTCATCTTCAGTAAATTAAATGGCTAGTGTTGGTATACCGAAACAGAATTTAGAATGATACGGGAATAGGGCCCAAACAAACTGATGGCTATAGCTTACCTGAACTTTCTGGGCCATGGTTCTGCAGGACTTCTGTGTGGCTCTCGGTAATCTTTGACGAGCATCTCGGTCTCCTAGTGTAGCTTCGAGTGTGTCCTGCAAGTACAGTTTGGTGTATGAAAATAACATAAACACAATCTAACTTCTAGCTTCAGGATTAGAGTGATTACTGAGACATACAGTCACAGCCAATCGGATGGCCAGGTTCAAAGTTTGAAAACATAATAAGTTTCATCTTTATATTTGAGCCATGCTCTGTGAAAAGGGGGTTTAATGCATCTGCGAAAAGTATCGAACCAGGTCAGCCTGCGCAGTCCGCGCAGGCTGACCTGGGCCGAAACTTTTCGCTATTGGTCACTTCTCTGTATATCCAAGGACCAGTCTACCTCATGATTAAGTAGGTTGTTAAAAATGTGGCTATTATGGATCCATAATCATATGATGACTTGCTTGGTATAACGCATCACGGAGATGCATTAAGTCCCTTTTTGCCAGAGCACGGCTCATTTCTAACATGCTACCCGTCAACAAAAGGTCTAGTATGGAAGTTGAGCGTTAGGTGTTACACATCAGAAGTTAGTTAACAGACCTTGGTAGAGTTACTAGTAACGCTTCAAGGAAGCATGTTTCAAGTGATTAAGAGTGATTAATTAATACAAGATGCTGGACTTGTTTCACAATTTCTGTAAAATAAATACATGTAGCTTTAAACTAACTATTATCAATGGTTTGATTGATATGTTGTTTAACACTGTTTTCAACCTTACTTCAGTTATATATCCCAGCGACCTGTGCACCTATCCATGTTTTCCTGAAGTTTCTTTTGCCAGTCGTTAGCGCAATGTTCTTTCCATGCCACTGGCTACTTTCCCATGTAACCAACGTGGAAACAATGATCAAATGTGAGAGAGAAATAGCCTGACCGGGTAGCTCAGTGGTTAGGGTATCTGACTCGTGACCTGGTGGTTGTGAGTTCGATACCCGGTTGAGGCAAACTTTCTTTCCCGCAATTTTTCGCCTCTCACCTTTGATTAATGTGGAAAAAGTAGTCAGTGACTTGGAAAGAAACTTGTGTCAGTATTGATGTGAGAAAGCCAGGAAACCCATGTTTAGGTGCACTGTTGGACCGAACTATGGGGTTGACCGAACTATGGGGTTGACCGAACTATGGGGTTGAACCCACAAGTTCGTTCGGTCGGATACCCCAGGTTATGCACCATCGTACGAACTTTGGGGTTGAAAATTTTCAACGTCATAGTTTGGCTTGAAACATCATCCCGTTGTTTCATCATCATCATCAGCAGCAGCAGAAGCAGCAGATCAGCATCACCACCATCATCATCAGCATCATCATCAGCAGCATCATCATCAATATCAGCAGCAGCACCAGTATCATCATTAGTAGCAGCAGCATCAGCATGACCATCCGCATCATCATCAGCAGCATCATCATCAGCAGCAGCAGTAGCAACGGCATCATCCCCATCACCATCACTATTATCACCATCATCATCAGCAGCAGCAGTATATCATCATCAGCATCAGCAGCAGCAGCATCACCACCAGCAGCATCAGCATCGGCATCATCAGCAGCAGCAACAGCATTATCAGCATCACCAGCAACATCTGCAGCATCATGATCATCATCTTCAGCAGCAGCATCAGCATCAGCATCATCATCAGCATCATCTTTTCTATTACTAAAGCCTACAGAAGCGACAAGAAAATAAAATCTCGTTGATTTGCTTAGTGTTAATACGAGCGTATGCTTACCTTTGTGCCTTATTATATACTGAACCAAAAAAGAAACTTCCCCTGTGTTTAAGTGCAGTTGCAGTGTAATTAAAAAAACTCAAAATGTCAAATGACTTACATATATTCGGGCGAACGATTACATTATGTATGTGTCTGATAAAACAAATTTTAAGTCGAATGAAAGCATTTTGCAGAAGAAACCCGCTGAAAGCGATTTCAACGTCCATGCACGGACCAGTAGAATTCGTGTATATTTTTTTAAACCTTTCAGTCTGATTTTATAGACTTTTATGTCAATAAGAAAAAGACGTTGAAAAAAATTACTTTTTTTTTTTTCAGTTTTCTTTATTTTTGATATTCCTAGAATTTCGCAAAATTTACGCGAACGTGCAATTGGCATGCTTAATGCTGGTATGACGATGAATGCTGTTGCTATGAATATTGGATGTTCTACTCGTGCTTATTCGACACCTTAGGCAACGTTTTCAACCAACATGGCGTACGGAAGATCGACCACGTAGTGGACGTCCGCGCGACACGACGCGTGGCCAAGACCCCTATATTCGGAACACCCAATTGCGCAATCGCTTCCAAACTGCCACAGCTACTGCTGCTAACACCCCTGGTACACATAACAACCGTATATCTGCCCAAACTGTGCGCAATCGCTTGCGCGAGGGTGGACTAAGTGCACGTCGTCCATATGTTGGTTGTGTTTCGGCGCGACGTCACCGCGTAAATCGTGTTAATTGGGCACGTACACACCAACGCTGGCTTAGACAACAATGGAATAGCGTTCTATTCTCTGACGAGTGGAGGTTTTCCATTCATCGAGGTGATGGTAGGGTTCGAGTATACCGTAGGAGAAATGAACGTTATGGCGACTGTTGCGTACTTGAACGAGATCGTTTTGGGGTAGGGGGTTCTGTCTTGGTCTGGGCGGGCATTGCACGTGGCTTTCGCACTAATCTCGTCGTTATCGAAGGGAATTTGAATGCCCAACGCTACCGAGATGAAATTCTTGCGAGGCACGTTATCCCACTGTTTCAAAATAATGCCAATATCACTCTTTTTCAGCATGATAATGCCACAAGCCATACAGCTAGGCACACTGTGAATTTCCTCAGGGCGAATAACATTGCATTTATTAATGATTGGCCTGCCAAAAGCCCAGATCTGATTCCTATTGAACACCTTTGGGATAATTTGGATCAGCGTGTTAGACGTCGCCCTATTCCACCGTCAAACGTCATTCTGCTAAGACAAGCCTTAATTCAGGAATGGAACAACATTCCACAAGCCAAAATCAATACACTTATCCGTTCTATGCGCCAACGATACCAGACAGTCCTTCATGCTGAAGGTGGTCATACCCGGTATTAATTCGTGATTTTGGTGAGCGACCCCTTCCGCATTTTAACTACCATTTCACTACTTTTGGATAAACGCTCACCAACATTTTTTTTTTCACACAAAGTCGCAATAAAATACTCTTTCAAGACATATAAATCTAGTTTAATCCTGATTTTCAAATTTGTGTATATCTGCATCTGATGATGATGATAATATGCTGCTGCTGCTACTGCGCCAAAACACAACCAACATATGGACGACGTGCACTTAGTCCACCCTCGCGCAAGCGATTGCGCACAGTTTGGGCAGATATACGGTTGTTATGTGTACCAGGGGTGTTAGCAGCAGTAGCTGTGGCAGTTTGGAAGCGATTGCGCAAGTGGGTGTTCCGAATATAGGGGTCTTGGCCACGCGTCGTGTCGCGCGGACGTCCACTACGTGGTCGATCTTCCGTACGCCCTGTTGCTTGAAAACGTTGCCTAAGGTGTCGAATAAGCACGAGTAGAACATCCAATATTCATAGCAACAGCATTCATCGTCATACCAGCATTAAGCATGCCAATTGCACGTTCGCGTAAATTTTGCGAAATTCTAGGAATATCAAAAATAAAGAAAACTGAAAAAAAAAAAAGTAATTTTTTTCAACGTCTTTTTCTTATTGACATAAAAGTATAAAATCAGACTGAAAGGTTCCAAAAAATATACACGAATTCTACTGGTCCGTGCATGGACGTTGAAATCGCTTTCAGCGGGTTTCTTCTGCAAAATGCTTTCATTCGACTTAAAATTTGTTTTATCAGACACATACATAATGTAATCGTTCGCCCGAATATATGTAGGTCATTTGACATTTTGAGTTTTTTTAATAACACTGCAACTGCACTTAAACACAGGGTAAGTTTCTTTTTTGGTTCAGTATATAATAAGGCACAAAGGTAAGCATATTAACACTAAGCAAATCAACGAGATTTTATTTTCTTGTCGCTTCTGTAGGCTTTAGTAATAGAAAAGATGATGCTGATGATGATGCTGCTGCCGCTGCTGAAGATGATGATGATGCTGATCGTGATGCTGCAGATGTTGCTGGTGATGCTGATAATGCTGCTGCTGCTGATGATGCTGATGATGATGCTGCTGCTGATGATGATGCTGATGATGATATACTGCTGCTGCTGATGCTGCTGATGATGATGGTGATGCTGATATGCTTCTGCTGCTGCTGCTGCTGCTGATGATGATGATGGTGATGTTGATGATGAGGACGACGACGACGATGATGATGATGATGATGATGATGATGAAACAACGGGATGATGTTTCAAGCCAAACTATGACGTTGAAAATTTTCAACCCCAAAGTTCGTACGAACTATGGTGTTCAACCCCAAAGTTCGGTCCGATGGTGCATAACCTGGGGTATCCGACCGAACTATGGGGTTGAAAATTTTCAACCCCAAAGTTCGTACGAACTTGTGGGTTCAACCCCATAGTTCGGTCAACCCCATAGTTCGGTCCAACAGTGCACAGACAGCCGTGATATAACCTGAGCTATTAAAACTCTAATACAAACAAAGTGAGACTTGTCGCAATGACTATCATCAATCCTCCGAAAGAAATTGACCGAGCTGAGGATTCGAATGGGCGACCCCTGGGGTTATCTCTTTTGAGACTAACTAACCAACCAACCAACCAACTAACTAACCGACCGACCGACCAACCAACCAACTAACTAACCGACCAACCAACCAACTAACCGACCGACCGACCGACCAACCAACCAACCAACTAACTAACCGACCAATCAACCAACTAACTAACCGACCGACCGACCAACCAACCAACCAACCAACCAACTAACCGACCAACCAACCAACTAACTAACCGACCGACCGACCGACCGACCGACCGACCGACCGACCGACCAACCAACCAACCAACTAACTAACCGACCAACCAACCAACTAACTAACCGACCGACCGACCGACCGACCGACCAACCAACCAACCAACCAACTAACTAACCAACCAACCAACCAACTAACCGACCGACCGACCGACCAACCAACCAACCAACTAACAAACTAACTAACTAACTAACTAACTACTATAGTACGTTCGATGTCGAGGAAATCACAAGAATTGAAATAAAGCAGGTGATTTTATCTTTCAGCCGAATAGACAGTAACAATATATATTACTTTTGATCCATTTTCTGCATATCAGAGGACCAGTCTACCCCATAAATCATTTGGTTGAGAAAATGAATTCTATGCAACCACACTTAGTTATGTGATGACAAGCTTGGTATAATGCGTAACGAAGATTCATTAAACCACCTTTTGTCCGGGTGCCGCGCAACCATTCCTACCATGACAGCCTTGCAGCTGCAAAATTTTAGTCTTTTTCAATTGATTGAAAGCGTCGCGAGGGTGTCAATATATGGCTATGTATCCCAGGGTTTATTTAATTATAAGGAAACAAAAAATAGGCTTCTAGACTACTTATTTTGGTTTATTTCTTACTCCCAACTTAAAATGTGAATGAATTAAATGCATCTGCAAAAAGTAGTGACCACGTCAACCTGCGCAGTGCCCACAGGCTGACCTAGGTCGAATCTTTTTGCTCTTGATCAATTTGCTGCATATCGAAGGACCAGTCTACATAAGGATTCAGTCGGTTTTTAGACAAAATGAATTCTATGGATCAATAATTATGGGATGAATTGCTTGTATAATGCATCTCGAAGATGCATTTGACTCTTTACCACACAAACCCGACTTTAACGACCCTGAGGAAGAAGCCTTTTGAAAACATTGTGGGAAAAAGGAGAAAATGCTGGTAACCAGCATTTTCTCCTTTTCCCACGTTTTCTATCCTATCAGAGAACTTAAGCTCAATTTAGTTAATTTTGAATTTGTCGTTTGCAGATGTTTTAAATTTAGGAGAGTCTAAAATTTGTTGTGAGGGAAAGGGTTAAACCCTTTTTGCCAGAGCGTGGCTCAAATGTGAATTTCGGTAACTTCGCACCCATTATGCTTTTCCACTGAGAGCTCGTAACGGGACGACGAAATTTTAGACGTGTTTATGTGTAAAGAATTTCCGGGCCACAAACAAACTGTGGTTAGAATAATGAGAGTTGCCTTTTGAAAGAGCAGAAAGCATTATAATTGGCGTGCAACACACGGAAAGCGGCCTTCGGACATATGGGTAAAAGTGTGTCGTACCAGATCAGCTTGTGCAGTATGTGACTAATCCGAGACGACACTTCCCGTTTTTGTGCGATTTTCCCTTTCAAGAAAGTCTACTGTATGAAAAAAACTTATGTAGTCATAACGTGGTGTCTCGGATTAGCCTGCGCGGACCACAACTTTTTACACAAATGTCCGAAGGTCTCATTTCGCATGTTGCGGGCCATATGGGAGTATGCAGAAAATGCTGTCTCCGTTTCTCACATTGTTTTCAAAGGCTTTCCTTCTCGGGGGTCGTAAAAACACAGGATTATTTGGTAAAGGGTGAGGAAACAACAGTGATTTTTATAGATTAAAGACATATATAGATCTATTGTTATATGCGAAACATTAAGGTAAAGAGAGCAATCGTTTGAACAGTTAACCCTTCCCATGCATTCCAGAGTTTTAAGGACCTTGAGAAAGAGGTCTTTTGAAAACATTGTGGGAAAAGGACAGAATGCTGTTAACCAGCATTTTCTCCATTTACCACAATTTTTTGTACCCTTTCAGAGAAGAATCCCGCCATTTAAGTCATATCTATGTTATCGTCTGCAAATGCTAAAGCATTAATTTTAAATTAAAATTAATTTGGACAAGTGCAAAAATTTTGTCGAGTGGTAAAGAATTTTAAAAGTGTGGATAAACAAACCTTGTACGATAAGCGCCTTGCTTGAATAAAACGTCGTCTTTCTTTAGTGGTTTGTATGTTGAGTTTCGGATGACTTCTATCACATGTTCTGAAAAATTATATATATAAAATCGAAGTACTGTAAGCACTGTAATCGGTCGACACTGAATAATTACAGTGGTTTGAAACCACAAATCAAATGGTAGATGTTTGAACTGTGCATAGGACAAAAAATCCTACACCGTTACAAATGAGCCACGTAGGATCCCACTTTTTTAAACTTTTACAAATTAGTAGTTTAACGATTGGTTAAAATATGGGCTATGTTTGCCAGCCGACAGCAATAGAACGTAAAAGATATGTGACAATTCTGATCAGTAATACCTATATCAAATTTAAGATATCACTCATCATGAACAGCAGTACCTACCAACCCTTTAAAAGAGTGAAAAAATACATAAAAGCTCACCTTTAGCACTTTGTGCTCAGGTAAGCTAAAAAGTAGTGTAAATAATGCATATGTGTCATGCTCTGTGAAAAGGTGGTTTAGTGCATCTGCAACAAAAGAGTATCGAATGGGATCAGCCTGCACAGGCTGACCTGGTCGAAACTTTTAGCTCTTTGTAAATTTTCTGCATGTCAAAGCACCAGTGTACCTCATGATTCAGCCTGTTTTTAGACAAAGTGGATTTTATGGATCCATGATTATATGATGACTTTGCAAAATGGATCATGGAGATGCATTAAATCACCTTTTCCAAGGGCAAGGATCATACCAATTTCATTCAATATGTAACAACGCAGTTACAATAATTGCAAAACAGAAACACTTGGTGTCACCTTAACCCTTTACCACGCAGTCCGGAGTTTTAACCACCTGGTAACCAGCATTTTCTCCCTTTTCCACAACGTTTTCTTCCATGACAGAGACAAAAGTCATCAATGTGCTACATTTATTTTGTCGTCCGCACATGCTTTCAATTATGATGAGTCAAAAATTTTGTTTTTTGATAAAGAGTTAATTCAACAAACAGAGAGTGGTTTACCTCTTTACCAGAGAACAGAATTTTAGTCTTGTCCATAATGGAATCGTTTTCAGACACCAAATTAAATGTGGCTTAAATATTAGGACATGTCTTCCAAGGTGAAGAAAATATTGTGGGAAAATGGGAAAATGCTGGCTACCAGCATTTTCTCCTTGTCCTACTATGTTTTCAAAAACCTTCCTCATAGTCAGTAAAACTTGGGATTGTTTGATAAAGAGTCATGCTATACAAGACGACAGAATTTTGGCCTTGTACATATTATAAGTATTTGTTTCAATGATGTGGTATACTCTTAAAAAGGTTAAAAAAAACATTGAGGGGAAAGGATAAGATGCTGGTTTCCCTGGTTATTTCAGCTTCTCAAACAATACTTTCAAGTCTTCTTCAGGGTTATCAAATACAGGATTAACATACTAATCCAATCAATAAACAAATGAGCCACGCTCTGACGAAAGGGGGCTTAACGCATCTCCGTGATACTTATCAAGCCGTAACATAATTATGGATCTGTAACAGGCACTTTTTTTTAACAATTGACTGAATCATGAGGTAGACTGGTCCCTGGACATTCAGAAAATTGACCATCAGCGAAATGTTTCGGCCCAGGTCAGCTGCGCAGGCTGACCTGTGTCGATACTTTTCGCAGATGCATTAAGCCCCCTTTTCCCAGAGCATGGTTCATGTACAAAAACATGTGGGCCACGATGGTCCTGTATCACCCCACTGCCTTTTATAACCCCTTCCCAAACAACACATTTCAGACTCTTCCAAATTCAAAATACATGTATCTGCAGATGACAAATTCAAAAATTGGCACAAATAGCCTTAAGCTCTATGATAGGGTAGAAAACGTTGTAGGATAAAAAGACAAAATGCTGGTAACCAGCATTTTTCTCTTTTTCCCATAGTGTTTTCAAAAGCCTTCCTACTCAGGGTCATGAAAATCCAGGATTATATGGTAAAAGGTTAAAAAATTTATAATGCCCTTACAGCCTTTTCAGCGGATTGTTTGTAGTGCAGAGAATTTTGCAAAATTTGACACAGAAACACTTCAAAGTATATTCCTTCAATATATCATATTCTTTCAATATATGAAGAAATACGAGGGGTGATCAGAAAGAACGTGGACCAGTACCTGCATCGGAATATTGTTATAAAAACCAACCTGGAATGTTTACTGTTTTTGAAAGTAACCTCCTTTCAATTCTTTGCTCTTTTCGTTCTTGATTCCCACGGATGAGACATGTGTCTAAGCCCGTCATATGACATTATTCTCAACGACCTGATCATAGAGAGGGTTGGCTCCTCTCTGCTATACTGTAGTGCGTGGCACGTAGACAACCTTTCAAAACAGGAACTTGCCACAGGTCGCAAGGGGTCAGGACTGAATTATAAAGAGGGTTGGGTAGTGTTTCTATGTTTAATCTTTGCAAAGTTTCCTGTACAATATTGGCTTTGTAAGCTAGGGCGTTATTTTGGAGTAAAAAGATGCCACTCTGCAAGACTTCTTGCTTTTTTTTTTTTTTTTTTCGCATGGTGTTCTTTAAATTTATTTGAATAATGTGGGCATAAAACTCGGCATTCACTGTAATATGTATAGATTCAGCCCGACTTTGGAGAAAAAAAAACGAGAATAAAAAAACATGATGCATACAACTTTATCAACTGATTTAGGAAGTTTGGCCTTAAAAGCGGAAGGCAATGTTGGATGTTTCCATACACGGCTTTCTTGTTTAGATTCAGTTTTGTTAAATTGTATCTATGTTTCATCCCATGTTACAATATGGCCAGAACAGTTTGACCCCTCTAACCTAACACGTTCCAAAATTTCTTAACAGATTTCAACCCTAACCCCCATTTGCTAAGGTGTCAATAGTTGAGGTACCCACATAGCGCAAAAATGCGACATTCCAAGATTGTCAGTCAAAATCTCCTTGGCACTTTCATATGAAATGCTAATTGTGTCGGCTGTTTTCCTGACAGTATCTCGGTGATCTTGTTTTACATGCAGCTGTACATCCGTGATGATCTTGCCTGTGACCGACGTTGATGGACATCCATGTTTACAGTCATCTTTGATCGTGCCCTTTCTAAATCGGTCCAATCCATTTACGAATACATGTATGAACGATCAAGTGTGGTTAGGTTATTTTGCATCTTGAATGCTGTTAATAGATTTTTGTTTTGGAATTTAAAAAAAAAAAAAAAAAATGTGCTGTAAATCAGATAAGATTTTTACCCAAGTCATGTTTCCATCTCATCATGTAGAAAACTTCCAACCTATTACACGCCATGCGACTCTCAGGACTATCAGTCCTTTGATTACATATTGTACTTGTTCAAATTCGTTTACTAACGCATAATATTCGTCTAAATCGTCTTGATTGGATTTTGTTCCAAAAGTTTTATTTTTGATTGAATTTCTAGCCCGTTTCGGTTTTTTGATTTGCCTCTTATTTCTATCAACACTGTTTCAAGAATAACACATAATTGATTGTAAATTGAATTTCTGAATTAGGAATTTCTTTTAAAATATTTATTTGAGTCATGCTCTGTAAAATGGGAGCTAAATGCATCTGCGAAAAGTCTCGATCCAGGTCAGCCTGCGCAGGCTGACCTGGGCCGAAACTTTTCGCTATTGGTCAATTTTCTGTATGTCAAAGAACCAGTCTACCTTATGAAACCGTTGGTTGTTAGACAAAATACATTTTTATGGGTCGCTAAGTATCGATACGGATCAGGCTGCGCAGTTCGCGCAGGCTGACCTGAGCCGACCCTCAGTTTGGTAAATTTCCCGCTTTTAAAAGGACCATATTACCTCATCATTCAGTATGTTGTGAAACCATTCGGCATACCTCGGGTGATCCGGTGATCAAATCCCTCGGCTGTATCACGTGGCTTGATATGCACCTACACGGTACATTTCGCACATCTCCGGAAGCACATCGCTTTACCGTTATTGGAAGCCGGCTCTTGAAGCCGGCTTCCAGTAGGAATGCTTTTTTTTTTATGCACATGGGGAATTTTGGGATACATCATTGCACAACTTTTCCGACATATTCACGCAAATACTTTTAATAGTATGTTGCTATTAAGCTCAAAATTATGCATTTTATTTGTATGTACTGTTGAGATGAATTTCGAGCTTGAAAAGTAAAGATTTCGTATTTATAGATATGTATTTAATAACTGATTAATGATTGACCCCACAGGCAGCGTAACATGTTTAAAACTAGAAGATTAGCGCAATATTACGCATTTTTTTTCCTTGTGCTGTTCACATATATTGCGAGCAGAAAACTACAGATTTTTTATTTGAACCCTTATTTCTAAAAACGCTCAATAAGATTTTAATCGGTAAAATGGTCCTGTGCCATGCAGAAAATGTACAAATAGCTAAAAGTATTGACCCACGTCAGCCAGTGGGGACTGCACAGGCTGACATGAGTTGATACTTTTTGCAGATGCATTAAATCCCCCTTTCACAGAGCATGTCTCAGATTTTTTGTTCCACTGTGTCTATTTTTATCTGTGTGCAATATATTGTATTTTAGAAGGGAAGTTTGTAGGTGTGTAATTAATCTGTTTACTATTGGAAACTTTTTGTAATAACTTTTTTGTAAGAATGTACCTTTGTTGTGACAAGCCTTGCATACTCAGAGCACAATTGAGACACACAAAATCCTTGGGCATTTATTTATGAGCCATGCCCTGTGAAAAGGGGGCTTGATGCATTTGCAGAAAGTATTGGCCCAGGTTAGCCTGCGCAGTCTGCACAGGCTAACTTGGACAGACACTTTTTGCTTTGGTAATTTTTCTGCATGTCAAAAACCAGTGTACCTCACGTTTCAGTTGGTTGCTAGACAAAATGGATTTTATGGATCCATAAATATGTGATGACTTGCTTGAATTATGGATGACAGATATACATTAAGTCCCCTTTTGCCAGAGCATGTCTCATGTGTTTTATGAATCCTGAGAAAGAAGATTATTGAAACGTAGTTGCAGGAGGACAAAATGCTGGTTACCATCATTTTCTCCTTTTCATACAATGTTTTCTATCCTTTCAAAGGTCTAAAGTAAGGCTGGAAAGGAAATGCAATGGAACTTTTGATGTAGCGTTTAAGGGTATTGCACTTATTGCACCAAACTTGGGTTTTGCACCTAGTTATAAATGATCCTCGACAGCTTTTGACTGATGTTGTACATTGCACTTGAGCCATGCTCTGTGAAAAAGGGTCTTAATGAACCCGGGGAAAAGTATCAACCCAAGTCAGCCCGCTTGGACTGTGCAGGCTGACCTGGGCTGAAACTTTTCGCTATTGGTAAATTTTCTGTATAGTTAAGGACCAGTCTACCTGATGATTAAGTTGATTGTATTAAAAAAGAGGCTACATGTATGGTTGATCCTTAATTATGTGATGGCTTGCTTGGTATCATGGATCACGGAGATGCATTAAACCCCCTTTTGCCTGAGCATGACTCATTTACATGTTCAACTATTACATTGTAAGGGGGCTATTCAGATTTTCATAGTCAAACCAAACTTGAAAATATTTTATCGCTCAATTTAGTAAGGCAATAGCTGACTAAGAATCAAGAAATAAAGCAAGAAGCAAAGGAAAAACAAATTGATGGTACTTCTTCAATGGACTAGTTAGCCTCTTAACTCTGTACCCTACAACATAATTTAGAACTTGTCCAAATTCAAAGCAGTTGCAGACGACAAATCCAATTTGGTTATAATGATGAGATTTGTCTCTAAAATGGTAGAAAGCATTGTAGGAAAAGGAAGAAATGCTTGTGATAAGCATTTTATACTTTTATTGCAATGGTTGCAGAAGCTTTTTTCTTCAGGGTCACTAGAACATATAATTGCTTAGTGAAGGATTAAATCTTTACCACATAATCCCAACTTTTAACGACCCTGAGAAAGAAGCCTTTTGAAAACATTGTTGGAAAAGGAGAAAATGCTGGTAACCAGCATTTTCTCCTTTTCCCACAATGTTTTCTAACCTTTCAGAACAATTGCAATCATTTTAGCCACATTGAAATTGTCGTCTGCAAATGCTTTCAACTTGGACAGGGCTAAAATTTTGGACAGTATTGTCCAAATTCAAAGCAGTTGCAGACGACAAATTAGATTTGGTTATAATGATGAGATTTGGCTCTGAAATGATAGAAAGCATTGTGGAAAAGGAGAAAATGCTTCTGACAAGCATTTTATACTTTTCTCGCAATGGTTTCAGAAGCCTTTTTCTTCAGGGTCATTAATTAGAATATGTAATTGTTTGGTAAAGGTTTTTTAGCTTTCGGCTACAATTTTGTGAAGGCTTGTTGGAATGTCAAGTGATCATGCAATAATATGCATCAGCTACGGCAGAGCTCCAGACAGAGGGAGTGATTTTGATTTCAAAATTGAAAATATTAATCAGTCTCCACTAAACCCCATGTTATGGGTACTCATTAGAATCGTCTCATCGAGACGATTCTAATGAGTACCCACAATATAGGGTTTGGAAGGGAAATAATGGATTTAGAATACTATCACCCCCTCTTACCTGGAGGTCTGACTACGGTATGTAGGATCATATTCATGTAAGAATGATAACAGTAGTTTGATCTTGTCAAAATAGAGAAAATACCTAATCCAATATGACCATGCTTTTATCTGAAGAGCAAAATTGCACCATTCCTGTTTACTGAATGTAACTGTCCTCTTTCCGAATGCATGCAGGAAAAAAAGTGAAGTATATATTAGTGTTTAACACTTTACCACACAATCCCGTGTTTTAACGACCCTGAGAAAGAGGCATTATGAAAACATTGTGGGAAAAGGAGAAAATGCTGGTAACCAGCATTTTCTCCTTTTCCCACAATGTTTTCTATCCTTTCCAAAACAATTTTAATTTTTGAGTCAGATCTATTTTGTCGTCTGCAAATGTTTTTAATTTGGACTAGTCTAAAAGTTTGTCGTTTGGTAAAGAGTTAAACAAAAAATAGGATTCACAGCAAAAACAAAATCTTAATTAGCCCCCAAATTGTTGCAGTCGGTAAAATTTTCTACTGGGTCTGTATTCACCAACCATTCTTAAGAACATTCTTAGTCTTATTCTCCAGAATTTTTAATTTAAAAGTAACACAACTTCTGATAAGCGAGTTATTCCTAAAGCACCTTCCTCATTGATGGTAACAAAAAAATTGCCGGCTTCTTTGATGCTATGCATCAAAAATTTGTCTTGTTGAAATTGTAAGGCTCCTCTTTAGAAAGAACGCATGAGTAAATTTTCTATCGTTATCTTTCTAGGAGTATTTCAGTCGGCAAACAGTTTGTACATTCAAGTTTTAGCGTGGTTTATCAATTCCGTTAGGAGCTTTCATCGACAGATCGATAGAAGTGAATAACTTCACAGTGGTTGTTCATGTCGTTGCTTAGCGATCTACAGGGGCGCCGCCATGTTTAAGATCATGTGATTGGTAGTTCAAAATGGAAGCCTCCCTTATACAGACGAGGTTAGATGTAGGTACGGAATCGGCCGAGTTGTGACGAGTGTTGTGAAACATGACTGATTTTATAGATCCATCGTCTTGTGATGTCTTGCTTAGTGTAATAAATCACGGAGGCGCATTACGCCCCCTTTTGCTAGAGCATGGCTTATTTCTACTATTTCCTCAGCATCAATATAATGATTGATTGAATGATGTTTTACGTCGCTTTCAACATTAATTCAATCAGTTTCATGAAGCCCAGTGAGTGGCGCATAATTGTGATTCTGTAAACCTAAGCCTAATGACATTCGATATGTAGATCTCTAGATGTGTTGAAATAATGGAGTGATCGGAATAAACACAAAAATCTTTCAAATTGCAAAATCCCTTGTAAACCGTATCGTTTACACAAATACGTTTTTCGCCCAAGGAATGTAATATTTCCCAAGGTTCCCTGGCATGTAACTCCACCGGAAGTGTGCTGACACATGTCCTAGTCTTTTCATAGATATTGTATAGCCAAGACGTACTGTTCGATAAGCCTAGAGCCTTATTTTTGTATTTGTGTTTCACCGTATTTTTGTTTTCCCCCTTCTGTAAGTACACATTTTTATATGTTTGTAGTGTTTATCAGATAGCTAACTATGTTAGTATGTTGTGAATATTTGAAAATTTAATTAGTTGAGTCGTGTCCAGAAGGCAGACGTCCGCCATTTTGGGCTTCGCCATTTTCAAATTTCGAATGAATTCAAGATCTACACCCCTGTTACATATTTCCTGTTGCTTGTAGTTGAAGTAAATTATAATTATACATTGTGCGTTAGAACAGATCCGTTCTTTTAGGGGAAAAATCAAAAGTATGAAAAAAAAAAAATCGTTTGAAGACTGCCATCGTTCTGTTGCCACAACGCCTTTTTACTCCATCAAACGACAAATTGTTAGACTCGAGTAAATTGAAAATACCGACAGACAACAAGAGGGAAATTAAAACAAATGTACTCAAGTTCTCTGATAGGGTACAAAACATTGTGAGAAATGGAGTAAAGGCTGCGTGGGCTTAAATTGTACAAGATCTAGTGCGGTATTCACAGACCACTCTTTAATTCCAGGCTGACTTTAAATTCCAAGAGTATTCATGTCATTGACCAAGCCATTTTGTCTCGTCTAATCAGATTGCTAGACTTGGAATTAAGAATTAACTTTCCCAAACAGCAAATTTTAGACTTTTCTACCTTAGAAACATTTACTGACAAAAAATTCCAAATTGGAAGAAATTAACTTGACTCTTTACCAAACGACAAAATTTTAGACATATCCAAATTGATAGCATTTGCAGACGACATAATAAATGTTTCACAAATTATGAAATTTGTGTTTGAAGGGGTAGAAAACCTTGTGGGAAAAGGAGAAAATGCTGTTTACCTGCATTTTCTCCTTTTCCCAGAATGTTTTCAAAAGTCCTTCTCTTGGGGTCATTAAAACCAGGGACTATGTGGCAAAGGGTTAATCGTCTGACAGGGTAGAAAACATCATGGGAACAGAAGCAAATGCTGGTTATCAGAATTTCCTCCTTTTCCCACAATGTGTTGGAAGCTTTATCTCCAACATCAGGATGTAAAGGCTTAAAACACTAAGGTTGGTGACCAGACAACCCTTGAGCAGACAGTGTAGATCTTTGATCTAACTGCATATTCTATAATCTGATCTTAAAGTTAACAATAGTCATTTGAAACACATTGAACTCTTTCCCACACTACTGAATTTTGAATGCTGGTAACCAGCATTTTCTCCTTTTCTCACAATGTTTTCTACCCGCCCTACACAAACTTTCAATTTTTAAGTCGCATATAATTTGTCATCTGCAGATAATTTTAATTTGGACTAGTCTAAAATTTTGTCGTTTGGTAAAGAGTTAAGTAATGGTCTGTAAGTGCTTTCAATATTGACTTGTCTAAAATTTTTGTCATCTGGTAAAAATTCAAACAATATGAAGAACTATAGAATATGATTGTCATCCGAACATGCAGTCTGATCTTAGATCATCACGGCTGAGCACTTTCAAGCAATAGTATCTAAATGGAATACTGTATTTAGTTTTCTGGGCTGAAAATGTCTTTTTATTTAGTATCATCAAGTAGGGCCTATTGCTTTTAACTTCTACCTACAAAGGCTGTTATCAAACCAACTGCAGAGCCCAGGTAGCTCAGTTGGTAATGTACGGGACTTGAGAACAGGAGGTTGCTGGTTGGATCCCTGGCTCGTCCAGTTTCTTTCCGAGGATTGATGATAAGTCATTGCGACAGAATTCATTCCTCTCTCACCACTGACCATTGTCTCGTGCTATGTGGGAAAGCAGCCAATGGCTTGGAAAGAACATTGTGCGTATTACTGGTAAAAGAAACTCATTGAAAGCGTTAAACACCATATAATATAATATAATTTTCAAACAATTACAGAAATTTAAGGGAAAAGAAATTATTGTATATCAATAGTATTGACATAATTATGGGAAGGGGACCATAATATTTGCATTTGATGGGCATTTGCTCATTTTTCCACAATGGTTTTTTCAAAGCTATCCACTGTAGTATTATTAAAGGTTATCTGTTGATATGAGTCTCTATGGCAGGTCTGATGAGTATTGTAAATTAGTCAGGGTTCTATTGCATAACCCATTCCCAAATGACAAAATTTTAGACCTCCAATTTGAAGATATTTGCAGAAGACAAATTAACCCTTTCCCAAATGACAAATTTTGGACTGGTCCAAATTCAAAGAGTTTGCAGACGACAATTTTAGATTTGATGAAAATGGCAGAAAGTTGTCAAAAAGCGTAGAAAACACTGTGGGAAAAGGAGAAATTGCTCGTCACGAGCAATTTCTCCTTTTCCCACAATGTTTTCAAAAGACTTGTACTGCAGACACGTGAAAACAAGGGCTTGTTTGGGAAAGGGTTAAATATAGTTCAAATAAAGAAAAAACATTTGCAGGTGACATATTTGATAAGGTTGAAATAGTGAAATATGTTTCTGAAAGGGTAGAAAACATTTTGGGAAAAGAATTAATAAAGAATTTTATTATATGTGTAAAAGTTTTGTTGGCAACTTAAAAGAGAACAGCTCCAATTATTAAGTATTTGTTGGTTGTTAACCCTTTACCAAACAGTCCTGTGTTTTTACAATCATGTGGAAAGTGGCATTTTAAAACATGGGAAGAGGAAAAAACGCTGGTTACCAGCATTTTCTCCTTTTTCCATAATGTTTTCTACTCTTTCCAAGAAAAATTTGACAATTTTTGCAACATTCTGATTTCATCTACAAATCTTTTCAAATTGTACAAGTGTAAAATTTTGCTGTATGTTACAGGGTTAATTACTTCATTAATATATTCCATATTTCAGGTGTCCATAATGATCAATGACCAGAGTGTCTTGCTGTGGAATTCTTGTCTTGGTGGAGATGCTGTACAAATGTTTGGTTAAGGACAACACAAGTTACAATCTATATGATTTTATCAAGAAAACAAGTAAGTACATTTTCTTGCGAGTCTGTATATGAAGAAATTTTGTAGTAGAAGTCCTATATTTTAAGCTCTACTGGCTGAAAACCAGCAGAGCTTATGTCATTGTGTAATTTACATTGTCTGTCAGACTGTCCATCCATCCTACCATAGTCTTTTTCTTGTTTACACTATTAAGTCTGCATTTGTGGTCAGATTTTTATGAAACTTGCAAAGCTTGTCTATATCATCCAAAGCTTGAATCCTATTCATTTTGAAATAAAGAATTGACAATTAGTAAGCAAAGAGTAGCCATTCGGAGTTGAAAATTTACATTTCTTGTCTATGCGATAAAGTCCATATATTTATGGTTTGATTTTCATGATACTTGCACAATTGCTTTATATCATCAATAGCTTGATATTGAAAGGACCATGATGATAAGTAAGGGAAGAGCGGCCATTTAAAGTTGAAAATTTACATTTCTTTTTTTTATGTGATAAAAGTTGGCATTTTTTCTTTTGAAATTTGCACAGATCATATTTATCATCATGCAGTGGAAACCTATAAAAAACTCCAGCAATCAGTTTAGGAAAAGCAGCCATTTGATGACTTAGTCTTGTTTACTCAACACAGTCTACATAATTGGTCACATTTTTTTGAAACTTGCAAAGATTGTTTAATACAATGCGAACTGAAACCCTGTCAAGTTCTGCTTGATTCCAAACAACTGGTTTTGAGAAATTTTACTTTGATTATTTCAGTATTTGTTTTATTCACCATGCCTACATAATGATGTATGCTAGAAAATAAGCATAATTACTGCCATCAGAGCGATTCAGGCCCTCAAGGGCCTCTAGCTTTCAATGAAAATATTTAAAACTCCTTTATTTCTGGGGGATGGAAGAGGAGAATCCTGTTTGCTTTTTCCCATTTTTAGCTCACTTGAGCACATAGTGCTCAAGAGGAGCTTTTTGTGATTGTACTGTATCCATGGTGTCAGGTGTGTCATACTGTCATCAACAATTACCTTGCAGGGTTTCCATTTATAAGGTAAAAGTATCTATATAATCACGAAAATCAGCTCAGACGCAAAATATCAAAGCTGATCACGTCCCTTGGATGCAGCCAAAAATGAGTCAAAACCCTGATTTAACTAGCTTTACATCAATAATGAAAACAATGCAAAATACTGGTACAAATATTAAACATTTCTTGTACAAACTGACCATTGGAATTCCAAAGTGTCCATAAATAGATCTTGGTATGCCAAGATATAAAAATAGATCTGTCATTGAGTTTGACTGGTTACCCACGTTGTGTCCATATTGTCTAGATAAAAATAGATCTGTTGACTTCGACTGGTTACCCACATTGTGTCCATATTGTCTTTTCCGGCAAACTGATCGTAGGAAAACAGCTGTCGTTTAGTAATTCTTTCCTGAAGATGATTTCCCGGGCCAAAATGAAAAAGCATTTGCGATCTTTCCAAGACCAACAGCTGAAAGATCCTGCCTTCCAAGATTAGATGCTAAGAGAAATTAATCGGTTTTCCTCTATTCGTGTACATGTAAATGTGTTTGATTTGTTATGAAACTAAGCAGAAATAAGGTTTTTACAATAGGTTGCATGGACTTTCAAAGAAGTTCCATCATGATGTAAGATTCATACTATTTCGAGTGATGGTCACGGGCGTGCACAGCACATTAAATCTGCAAAAAGTTCCATAAAAAATTCATTTGAAATAGCTTCTTCTTTTTACCCATTAACCAAATTTGGCCATAGTAAATGGACGATTTATGCAAGCAAAAATGGGACAAAGAATGCAATGAGACTCAACTTTTGCAGTTGTACTGGGTCCCATGGACTCAGTAAAATTTTATTGGAACGGAAACACTGAATTACCTTGTGTGCACTCGAGAGGCCACATTCTTGGTCCGATATACATGAAACTTGGTCAGAATGTTTGTCTTGATAAAATCCTGCACAGATCTGAAATTGGGTCACATAGGATCAAAAAGTCGGTCATGGGGCCAAATGTTAGAAAAACCTTGTGTGCACTCTAGAAGCCACATTTTTATTCTGATACTCATGAAACTCATTCAGAATATTTATCTTGATAATATCTCTTACAAGTTTGAAATTGGGTCACATCATGTCAAAAAGTAGGTCAAATTTTAGAAAAACCATGTGTGCACAGTACAGGCCACATTTATAGTCCAATATGTAGGAAACTTGGTCAGAATGGGAATGTTTTTCTTGTTGATACCTGGTACAAGTTTGAAATTGTGTCACATCTGGTCAAAAAATATGTCACCATGCCAAACCTTAGAGATACCTTGTGTGCACTCTAGAGGCCTTATTTTCAGTCTGATACTCATGAAACTTGGTCAGAATGTTTGTCTGGATATCTAGGACAGGTTTGAAATTTAGTAATTTGGGGTCAAAAAGTAGGTCACTTGGCAAAATCCTAGAAAAACCTTATGACTGGGCTTTTTCCTGGGAGTGTTCTTAGGCAAGACACTTCAGAGCCCTAGTCTTGTACTGGTGAACCACAGGAAATACATGAATATGTGAGCTCTCGCTGTGATATGACTGAAATAATGTTGAAAGTGGTGCAAAACACCCATCAATCAATCATTCCATCGTAAAAACGTTATGTGCACTGTAGAGTCCACATTTTCAGTCTGATACTTTAGAAACTTGTCAGAATGTTTATCTTGATGATAACTAGGAAATGTTTGAAATTTGACCATGTCAAATAAAAAGATAGATCACTGGACAATATCTTAGAAAAGCCTTGTGTGCACTCTAGAAGCTGTTTCAGTCTGATACTCATGAAACTCATTTTTGTTGATATCTCAGATAATTTTGAACTACTGGGTCACATAGGGTCAAAAAGTAGTGCACTGGGCCAAAATTTAGAAAACCATTGTGTGCACTCTAGAGGCCACATTTTAAGTCTGATACTCATAAAACATTGTCAGAATTTTTGTCTTGTTGATATCTCTGACATGTTCAAAGGTATGTCAAGTTGATCAAAAAGCAGGTCACTGAAACTGGAGTGTTTTATATCAGTACAACCAGGATCTCTTCAGCTTTGTTAATATGACTTTACTCAAATCAGTACTTTAGGGCTGATGGCCTTCTTGTTATGAAAGCTTGGTTGACAGCCTGCTTTGGTTAGTGTAGGTCAAGATAGGACTGAACTAGCAAAGCAGTCTGATCTCAAAATGGTTGGAATATTTGATAATTTCATAGCTATTTCACACAGAATTTAAAGATAGTTGTGAAAGGCGCTTTAAGGGTTAACAGCTTTTCAAGATTATTCATGTGAGTCAATCTATAGAGCACTCACAAAATGATGACTAAACTAGAGGGATTTTACCTTCAAAAGGGTAGAAAATATTGCAGGAAAAGATGGTACTGGTTGCTTACCTTTCTGAAAAAATGTTTTGTGATTTCACAGGATTGTTGGCTAAAGGGTTAACCCTTTACCTTACAATCCGCTAAGTCTTAACAACCTCAAGAAAAATGCCTTTAGAAAACATTTTGGAAAAAGGAGAAAATGCTTTCCAAAACAAATTTCAGATTTTGTGTCACATATATTTTGTCATGCTTTCAATTTTGAAACGTATAAAATTTTGTTGATTGGTAAAGAGTTGAGGAAAAAACACCTAAAATGCTATATGACTAGAAGGACAGGTAAACTGCTTTATCCAGACTTTTAAACAAGATATCTGACAGTGAAGGTCTAGTATCAGACTCCAAATCTATGCAGTCTGATCTTGATCTGCACTATTTGAAGAAGCAACTAAGTTTTTGCATAGTATTCTAATAGGGAAGTAAATAAGGGATGCTAACAGTCATCTTCAAGAAACAGAAATTATATTTAACCCTTACTAGGCAGTCCCAACTTTTAATGAACCCGAAGGAAAGAAGGCTTTTGAAAATAATGTTGGAAAAGGAGAAAATGCAGGTAAATAGTATTTTCTCCTTTTCCCACAATGTTTTGTACCCTCTCACTGAGAGATCTTGTCATTTGACCCATATTTTATTTGTTGTCTGCAAACGCTCTCATTATGGACAAGTTAAATTCTCTGGCAATGTTATAGAGGTTTTTCTCTCAGCATAAAAAAGCTGAGGGGTCGTTGTGACCCCATAAAGAGAAAAACCCAGGGTCATTTCATTTGGCTTTTGAGGTCAAAATTAAAGTGTTTGTATAATCAAGATTTTTTGTTCAGAAAAGAAAAATGTAAGATTTACCTTAATTGTTGTTCGTTTAATGTCATTCCTCCTTTTGTTACTTTGAACTTTTTTCCAAATGACAAAATACTTCATGTATAATACTCAGTGTTTCTGCTAGCTCATAAATTTTGGGCGTCATCTGTGACTCGCTGTTTGTTTGAGATACTTCATTAGCTGAGAGGAAGAGAATGGTAAAAAATACCGATACTAGTCAGTTGAATCTTTTAGAATGGCACCATGTCTACAAAATTGATAGGTATGATTCTCATTGATATATCTAAACATGACTGTTTTATACAAACTTGTGTGCTTTTACATGTTTGAGGGCTTGTAAATCCAAGAGATTTGTAATAGTGAGATCACATGATAGAGTTAGGTTTGTCTTTTACTCCATTTTACTCCATTTAAGTTTCCATATCGGTCCATTAACTCTTTACCATACAACGACTGTGTGGTAAAGTGTTTGCTGTTGCTTATCCCCAATAAGTAAGCTTCCTTGTCTTTTATAACTCTGGCATCCTTTTTGAAGTACTAGTGTTTACTAGGAAACAAATAGGTGCTAGGGAAAGGTAGGGATTGACACTGACAGCAGACAGATCAGAAGCTGCATGCAGGTTTTTGAAATGCCTTTATTAGGTTTAAGTGTAGTTGTAAGGCGTAAGGGACAGGCATGGATGGAATCTGTCTGCAGCTAGACCAGGAGCATCACACACTTTTTGACAATTTGTACAGTTTTTGATGAGACAGGGTCACTTGTTCTTAGTGTTTGACCAGAAAGACTGCTTTTTTTGTCCCAAACATTTGAAATGTAAATATCCCTTTGCTTTACAAACTTCTCAAAGATGTTTCCCATGGCAAGATGTTCTATGTTGAATAAATTTGATTCCATTAAAAACTTGTTGCCACGGCAACAAAACTGAAAAATATTGAAAATCTTTGAAAATCTTCTTGTCCAAAACCATAAGGCCTAGGGCTACCCAATTTGGCATGTAGCTTCATCTAATAGATCTCTACCAATTGATAGCCCCGGGGTAACATTGGCCCTGTTTTGGGGGCGTCACAAGTTTTATATGGGCTTATATAAAGAAAACTTTAAAAATCTTCTTGTTCCTAAAGATTAGACCAAGGGCTACCAAGTTTGGCATGAAGCTTCACTGAGTGGACCTCTACCAAGTTTCTTCAATTGATAGCCCTGGGGTCAAAATTGGCCCTGCCACTGGGGCACAAGTTTTACATAGGCTTATAGAATGGAAGCTATAAAAATCTTCTTGTTCCTAAAGATTAGACCAAGGGCTACCAAGTTTGGCATGAAGCTTCATTGAGTGGACCTCTACCAAGTTTCTTCAAATTACAGCCCCGGGGTCAAAATTTGCCCTGCCCCTGGTGTCAAAAGTTTCACATGGGCTAATAGAGTGAAAACTTTAAAAATCTTCTCGCTCCTAACCATAAGGCCTAGGGCCCCAAATATTGCATATAAGATAATCTAGTAGGACTCTACCAAGATTGTCCAAATTATAACCTTGGGGGTCAAATTTAGCCCTGTCCTGGCAGTCAGAATTTTTACATTGGCTTATACAGTAAAAAAATTAAAAATCTTCTGGTTCTAAATTGTAAGACCTAGGTCTCCCAAGTTTTCCATGTATATTTATCTAATGGACCTATCCCAAGATATGACTTTTAAAGGCCCCACAAAACTTTTCACTTGTCAAAACTTGAAAGCATTTGCAGATGACAAATTTGATATGGCACACATAGGGAGATTTGTCTGTAAAATGGATCATTTTAGTCACATGCTTGTTTATTTTCTTACCATATATGCGGAAGAGTGTTGAAAGAGAGATAAACTCAATCAAACTGGCAATAATGAGTAAAATTTTGTCGTTTGGCAACGTGTTAATAAGTCATTACAACGTAGTGCAAATCAAAAGAAAACTTTTTATACCCCCGCAAAACGAATGTTTTCGGGGGTATACTGGAATCAGCCTGTCTGTCTGTCCGTCCGTCCGTGTGTCCGTCTGTGTACAAAATACTAGCAATTTTGTGTCCCGAACTCCTAGAGCTTTCCTTCAATTGCATTGAAACTTTGCACATATATTGATCATATATTGAAGATTTGTAAGACGTAATTTTCAAGTGTCAACTCGCCCTGGTTGAGGAATTATTTCCCCTTGAACTTGACACTTTTTTTCTGTGAAAGCGCTGGCGGGGGTATTAAGTCACATTCAGTGACAGCTCTAGTTTATTCCGTGATTCGCCTTTATCTTAACCCTTTACCACACAGTTCCTAGTTTGTAATGACCCTGACAAAGAAAGCTTTGGAAAACTGCGGGAAAAGGGAAATGTGAAATTGTCACATATTTTTTACGTTCTGTTGCTGTCGGCTGGCAAATAGCCTATATTTTAACCATTCCGTTAAACCACTACTTTGTAAAAGACAGTTAAAAAAGAGGGATCCTACATGGTTCATTTATAAGGTGTATGAGTTTTTATCCCATACATAGTTCAAACATGTACCATTTGATTTGTGATTTCAAAGCACTGTATTTATTGAGTGTCAACCAATTACAGTGCTTACAGCACTTTGATTTTTTACTGTTGTGCCAATGGCCAAACTGACTGTTTAGATACACCAAGGATGTAACTTGCGATCCAAAATAGACAATTGTTGAAAAACCATTTGATTGCTTGACCTATATATACACTACAGTGTATGATAATTGAAAATTAAGTATAGTTTCAAATCATAAGGGTGAATATTTTCTTAAGTTTGAGATGTGTGACATGTGTAGGTGTTCGAGATACTTCATTAGCTGAGAGGAAGAGAATGGTAAAAAATACCAATACTAGTCAGTTGAATCTTTTAGAATGGCACCATGTCTACAAAATTGATAGGTATGATTCTCATTGATATATCTAAACATGACTGTTTTATACAAACTTGTTTGCTTTTACATGTTTGAGGGCTTGTAAATCCAAGAGATTTGTAATAGTGAGATCACATGATAGAGTTAGGTTTGTCTTTTACTCCATTTTACTCCATTTAAGTTTTCATATCGGTCCATTAACTCTTTACCATACAACGACTGTGTGGTAAAGTGTTTGCTGTTGCTTATCCCCAATAAGTAAGCTTCCTTGTCTTTTATAACTCTGGCATCCTTTTTGAAGTACTAGTGTTTACTAGGAAACAAATAGGTGCTAGGGAAAGGTAGGGATTGACACTGACAGCAGACAGATCAGAAGCTGCATGCAGGTTTTTGAAATGCCTTTATTAAGTTTTAGTGTAGTTGTAAGGCGTAAGGGAAAGGCATGGATGGAATCTGTCTGCAGCTAGACCAGGAGCATCACACACTTTTTGACAATTTGTACAGTTTTTGATGAGACAGGGTCACTTGTTCTTAGTTTTTGACCAGAAAGACTGCTTTTTTTGTCCCAAACATTTGAAATGTAAATATCCCTTTGCTTTACAAACTTCTCAAAGATGTTTCCCATGGCAAGGTGTTCTATGTTGAATAAATTTGATTCCATTAAAAACTTGTTGCCACGGCAACAAAACTGAAAAATATTGAAAATCTTTGAAAATCTTCTTGTCCAAAACCATAAGGCCTAGGGCTACCCAATTTGGCATGTAGCTTCATCTAATAGATCTCTACCAATTGATAGCCCCGGGGTAAAATTGGCCCTGTTTTGGGGGCGTCACAAGTTTTATATGGGCTTATATAAAGAAAACTTTAAAAATCTTCTTGTTCCTAAAGATTAGACCAAGGGCTACCAAGTTTGGCATGAAGCTTCACTGAGTGGACCTCTACCAAGTTTCTTCAATTGATAGCCCTGGGGTCAAAATTGGCCCTGCCACTGGGGCACAAGTTTTACATAGGCTTATAGAATGGAAGCTGTAAAAATCTTCTTGTTCCTAAAGATTAGACCAAGGGCTACCAAGTTTGGCATGAAGCTTCATTGAGTGGACCTCTACCAAGTTTCTTCAAATTACAGCCCCGGGGTCAAAATTTGCCCTGCCCCTGGTGTCAAAAGTTTCACATGGGCTAATAGAGTGAAAACTTTAAAAATCTTCTCGCTCCTAACCATAAGGCCTAGGGCCCCAAATATTGCATATAAGATAATCTAGTAGGACTCTACCAAGATTGTCCAAATTATAACCTTGGGGGTCAAATTTAGCCCTGTCCTGGCAGTCAGAATTTTTACATTGGCTTATACAGTAAAAAAATTAAAAATTTTCTGGTTCTAAATTGTAAGACCTAGGTCTCCCAAGTTTTCCATGTATATTTATCTAATGGACCTATCCCAAGATATGACTTTTAAAGGCCCCACAAAACTTTTCACTTGTCATAATTTGAAAGCATTTGCAGATGACAAATTTGATATGGCACAGATAGTGAGATTTGTCTGTAAAATGGATCATTTTAGTCACATGCTTGTTTATTTTCTTACCATATATGCGGAAGAGTGTTGAAAGCGACATAAACTCAATCAAACTGGCAATAATGAGTAAAATTTTGTCGTTTGGTAACGTGTTAATAAGTCATTACAACGTAGTGCAAATCAAAAGAAAACTTTTTATACCCCCGCAAAACGAATGTTTTCGGGGGTATACTGGAATCAGCCTGTCTGTCTGTCCGTCCGTCCGTGTGTCTGTCTGTGTACAAAATACTAGCAATTTTGTGTCACGAACTCCCAGAGTTTTCCTTCAATTGCATTGAAACTTTGCACATATATTGATCATATATTGAAGATTTGTAAGACGTAATTTTCAAGTGTCAACTCGCCCTGGTTGAGGAATTATTTCCCCTTGAACTTGACACTTTTTTTCTGTGAAAGCGCTGGCGGGGATATTGAGTCACATTCAGTGACAGCTCTAGTTTATTCCGTGATTCGCCTTTATCTTAACCCTTTACCACACAGTTCCTAGTTTGTAATGACCCTGACAAAGAAAGCTTTGGAAAACTGCGGGAAAAGGGAAATGTGAAATTGTCACATATTTTTTACGTTCTGTTGCTGTTGGCTGGCAAATAGCCTATATTTTAACCATTCCGTTAAACCACTACTTTGTAAAAGACAGTTAAAAAAGAGGGATCTTACATGGTTCATTTATAAGGTGTATGAGTTTTTACCCCGTACATAGTTCAAACATGTACCATTTGATTTGTGATTTCAAAGCACTGTATTTATTGAGTGTCAACCAATTACAGTGCTTACAGCACTTTGATTTTTTACTGTTGTGCCAATGGCCAAACTGACTGTTTAGATACACCAAGGATGTAACTTGCGATCCAAAATAGACAATTGTTGAAAAACCATTTGATTGCTTGACCTATATATACACTACAGTGTATGATAATTGAAAATCAAGTATAGTTTCAAATCATAAGGGTGAATATTTTCTTAAGTTTGAGATGTGTGACATGTGTAGGTGTTCGAGATACTTCATTAGCTGAGAGGAAGAGAATGGTAAAAAATACCAATACTAGTCAGTTGAATCTTTTAGAATGGCACCATGTCTACAAAATTGATAGGTATGATTCTCATTGATATATCTAAACATGACTGTTTTATAGAAACTTGTGTGCTTTTACATGTTTGAGGGCTTGTAAATCCAAGAGATTTGTAATAGTGAGATCACATGATAGAGTTAGGTTTGTCTTTTACTCCATTTTACTCCATTTAAGTTTTCATATCGGTCCATTAACTCTTTACCATACAACGACTGTGTGGTAAAGTGTTTGCTGTTGCTTATCCCCAATAAGTAAGCTTCCTTGTCTTTTATAACTCTGGCATCCTTTTTGAAGTACTAGTGTTTACTAGGAAACAAATAGGTGCTAGGGAAAGGTAGGGATTGACACTGACAGCAGACAGATCAGAAGCTGCATGCAGGTTTTTGAAATGCCTTTATTAGGTTTAAGTGTAGTTGTAAGGCGTAAGGGACAGGCATGGATGGAATCTGTCTGCAGCTAGACCAGGAGCATCACACACTTTTTGACAATTTGTACAGTTTTTGATGAGACAGGGTCACTTGTTCTTAGTTTTTGACCAGAAAGACTGCTTTTTTTGTCCCAAACATTTGAAATGTAAATATCCCTTTGCTTTACAAACTTCTCAAAGATGTTTCCCATGGCAAGGTGTTCTATGTTAAATAAATTTGATTCCATTAAAAACTTGTTGCCACGGCAACAAAACTGAAAAATATTGAAAATCTTTGAAAATCTTCTTGTCCAAAACCATAAGGCCTAGGGCTACCCAATTTGGCATGTAGCTTCATCTAATAGATCTCTACCAATTGATAGCCCCGGGGTAAAATTGGCCCTGTTTTGGGGGCGTCACAAGTTTTATATGGGCTTATATAAAGAAAACTTTAAAAATCTTCTTGTTCCTAAAGATTAGACCAAGGGCTACCAAGTTTGGCATGAAGCTTCACTGAGTGGACCTCTACCAAGTTTCTTCAATTGATAGCCCTGGGGTCAAAATTGGCCCTGCCACTGGGGCACAAGTTTTACATAGGCTTATAGAATGGAAGCTGTAAAAATCTTCTTGTTCCTAAAGATTAGACCAAGGGCTACCAAGTTTGGCATGAAGCTTCATTGAGTGGACCTCTACCAAGTTTCTTCAAATTACAGCCCCGGGGTCAAAATTTGCCCTGCCCCTGGTGTCATAAGTTTCACATGGGCTAATAGAGTGAAAACTTTAAAAATCTTCTCGCTCCTAACCATAAGGCCTAGGGCCCCAAATATTGCATATAAGATAATCTAGTAGGACTCTACCAAGATTGTCCAAATTATAACCTTGGGGGTCAAATTTAGCCCTGTCCTGGCAGTCAGAATTTTTACATTGGCTTATACAGTAAAAAAATTAAAAATTTTCTGGTTCTAAATTGTAAGACCTAGGTCTCCCAAGTTTTCCATGTATATTTATCTAATGGACCTATCCCAAGATATAACTTTTAAAGGCCCCACAAAACTTTTCACTTGTCAAAATTTGAAAGCATTTGCAGATGACAAATTTGATATGGCACACATAGTGAGATTTGTCTGTAAAATGGATCATTTTAGTCACATGCTTGTTTATTTTCTTACCATATATGCGGAAGAGTGTTGAAAGAGAGATAAACTCAATCAAACTGGCAATAATGAGTAAAATTTTGTCGTTTGGTAACGTGTTGATAAGTCATTACAACGTAGTGCAAATCAAAAGAAAACTTTTTATACCCCCGCAAAACGAATGTTTTCGGGGGTATACTGGAATCAGCCTGTCTGTCTGTCCGTCCGTCCGTGTGTCTGTCTGTGTACAAAATACTAGAAATTTTGTGTCACGAACTCCTAGAGTTTTCCTTCAATTGCATTGAAACTTTGCACATATATTGATCATATATTGAAGATTTGTAAGACGTAATTTTCAAGTGTCAACTCGCCCTGGTTGAGGAATTATTTCCCCTTGAACTTGACACTTTTTTTCTGTGAAAGCGCTGGCGGGGGTATTAAGTCACATTCAGTGACAGCTCTAGTTTATTCCGTGATTCGCCTTTATCTTAACCCTTTACCACACAGTTCCTAGTTTGTAATGACCCTGACAAAGAAAACTATGGAAAACTGCGGGAAAAGGGAAATGTGAAATTGTCACATATTTTTTACGTTCTGTTGCTGTCGGCTGGCAAATAGCCTATATTTTAACCATTCCGTTAAACCACTACTTTGTAAAAGACAGTTAAAAAAGAGGGATCCTACATGGTTCATTTATAAGGTGTATGAGTTTTTATCCCATACATAGTTCAAACATGTACCATTTGATTTGTGATTTCAAAGCACTGTATTTATTGAGTGTCAACCAATTACAGTGCTTACAGCACTTTGATTTTTTACTGTTGTGCCAATGGCCAAACTGACTGTTTAGATACACCAAGGATGTAACTTGCGATCCAAAATAGACAATTGTTGAAAAACCATTTGATTGCTTGACCTATATATACACTACAGTGTATGATAATTGAAAATCAAGTATAGTTTCAAATCATAAGGGGGGAATATTTTCTTAAGTTTGAGATGTGTGACATGTGTAGGTGTTCGAGATACTTCATTAGCTGAGAGGAAGAAAATGGTAAAAAATACCAATACTAGTCAGTTGAATCTTTTAGAATGGCACTATGTCTACAAAATTGATAGGTATGATCCTCATTGATATATCTAAACATGACTGTTTTATACAAACTTGTGTGCTTTTACATGTTTGAGGGCTTGTAAATCCAAGAGATTTGTAATAGTGAGATCACATGATAGAGTTAGGTTTGTCTTTTACTCCATTTTACTCCATTTAAGTTTTCATATCGGTCCATTAACTCTTTACCATACAACGACTGTGTGGTAAAGTGTTTGCTGTTGCTTATCCCCAATAAGTAAGCTTCCTTGTCTTTTATAACTCTGGCATCCTTTTTGAAGTACTAGTGTTTACTAGGAAACAAATAGGTGCTAGGGAAAGGTAGGGATTGACACTGACAGCAGACAGATCAGAAGCTGCATGCAGGTTTTTGAAATGCCTTTATTAGGTTTAAGTGTAGTTGTAAGGCGCAAGGGAAAGGCATGGATGGAATCTGTCTGCAGCTAGACCAGGAGCATCACTCACTTTTTGACAATTTGTACAGTTTTTGATGAGACAGGGTCACTTGTTCTTAGTTTTTGACCAGAAATACTGCTTTTTTTGTCCCAAACATTTGAAATGTAAATATCCCTTTGCTTTACAAACTTCTCAAAGATGTTTCCCATGGCAAGATGTTCTATGTTGAATAAATTTGATTCCATTAAAAACTTGTTGCCACGGCAACAAAACTGAAAAATATTGAAAATCTTTGAAAATCTTCTTGTCCAAAACCATAAGGCCTAGGGCTACCCAATTTGGCATGTAGCTTCATCTAATAGATCTCTACCAATTGATAGCCCCGGGGTAAAATTGGCCCTGTTTTGGGGGCGTCACAAGTTTTATATGGGCTTATATAAAGAAAACTTTAAAAATCTTCTTGTTCCTAAAGATTAGACCAAGGGCTACCAAGTTTGGCATGAAGCTTCACTGAGTGGACCTCTACCAAGTTTCTTCAATTGATAGCCCTGGGGTCAAAATTGGCCCTGCCACTGGGGCACAAGTTTTACATAGGCTTATAGAATGGAAGCTGTAAAAATCTTCTTGTTCCTAAAGATTAGACCAGGGGCTACCAAGTTTGGCATGAAGCTTCATTGAGTGGACCTCTACCAAGTTTCTTCAAATTACAGCCCCGGGGTCAAAATTTGCCCTGCCCCTGGCGTCAGAAGTTTCACATGGTCTAATAGAGTGAAAAATTTAAAAGTCTTCTCGCTCCTAACCATAAGGCCTAGGGCCCCAAATTTTGCATATAAGATAATCTAGTAGGACTCTACCAAGATTGTCCAAATTATAACCTTGGGGGTCAAATTTAGCCCTGTCCTGGCAGTCAGAATTTTTACATTGGCTTATACAGTAAAAAAATTAAAAATCTTCTGGTTCTAAATTGTAAGACCTAGGTCTCCCAAGTTTTCCATGTATATTTATCTAATGGACCTATCCCAAGATATGACTTTTAAAGGCCCCACAAAACTTTTCACTTGTCATAATTTGAAAGCATTTGCAGATGACAAATTTGATATGGCACACATAGTGAGATTTGTCTGTAAAATGGATCATTTTAGTCACATGCTTGTTTATTTTCTTACCATATATGCGGAAGAGTGTTGAAAGAGAGATAAACTCAATGGAACTGGCAGTAATGAGTATTCATATTTAACAAGGATTTTTAAAAGTCGTCAACCTCAAGTAAAGTATTACCGACAAACATGGAATTGGAGAGGGCATCACAGATAGTATCAAATCGCAATTTGACGGTTTTATCTGGAATTTGTCTTTAAAACAGAAGACTCGCAAACCTTTATGTTAAAACATATTTTATGACCGATACCGTTGCGTCGTCCTAAAAGAAATTGTCAAACCTTTTCCAATTGATAATTCCGACCCCGGTAGCGCAGTTGGTAGCGAACAGGACTGGAGACCAGGGGGTTGCTGATTAGGGACTCCAGCTCGGTCAATTTGTTTCCGAGGATTAATGATAGTCATTCCTTTGGGATCCATTGCCATCTCACCGCTGGTAATTATTTCGATGATATTTACGTTGGAAAGCAGTCAGTTGTTTGGACAGAATATTGTGCAAAGTACTGGTAAAAGAAAAGAAAAACTCCAGGAAAGCGTGGATAGGTGCACTGGCTGCTGCGAAATAACTGAAATAATGTTGAAAATTATGTTCAACACAAACGAACAAACAATCGTATTGATGATCTTTTACTTTTTTCAAATATAGCTACCTAATTTTCTGTTGAAAGTCACTACAAGTGATTGCCTGGTGGTTTTATAGATTTGAAGCAAAAATTTACATAACAGTTTTAGTGTAGTCCAAATTAAAAGCAATAAATCGCACATGACGAATTCAATGTACATGTAGCTCAAAAGATGAGTCTGTCTTTGAAATGGTAGAAAATACCACGGGAAAAGGAGAAAATACTGGTTACCAGTAATTCCCAAAGGATTAATCTCTATACCTAATGTTTGCACATTAATTCCAGTTTTAAAAATTCTGCCAGTAACTGGAACTTTGATCAATCGTTCTTCAAGTCTTTACCACACGATCCCGGGTTTTAACGGACCCTGGGTGAAAAGCCTGTAGAAAACATTTTGGAAAAGAAGAAAATGCTGGTAATCAGCATTTTCGTCTTTTCCCACAATGTTTTCTAACCTTTCATAGAAAAATCCAGTCAGTTGAGAAACATTTTGTTTGTCGTATGCAAGCGCTTTCAATTTGCACGAGTTTTAAATGTTGTCGTTTTGCAAAGAGTTAAAAGATGATGCTCGCCATACTTTTAATTAACAGGCTACGAATTAAATTTACCTGTATTTTAAGATATACAAGGAGTGTTCAAATATGAAAGCATCTGAAACTTTTGTTCTTTCAAAGTATTCCACTCCAACAGATATACGAAGTTTCAGTCTCCAGATCCAATCTTTGAAGGCACTTTCATAGTCTTTTTTTATGTCACAAGGGGCAATGTCAGGTGAATACGGAGGGTCGGGGAGCACAACGACTTTCACCTGCTTCAGAAAGTCTTGCACCTCGTATAGAAGACAATAAATGAAACTGTTGGTTTACACACGTTGAAACAGAGTTGACAGAACATGAATTCCAGAGTCTTCATAGTATACCTAAAAAGGACTATGAAAATGATTGGATCTGGAGACTGAAACTTTGTATATCTGTTGAAGGTGAATACTTTGAGGGAACAAAAGTAAATTTTTAGTGAAACCTATGAAGAATCAAAGTTTAGGTGCTTAGATGCATTCATATTTGAACACTCTTCGTATTACAAGATTGTTGACGTTTTGGCCGTTATTCGGCCTTCAGACACTGCCAGACAGACTGAAATTGGGTATTTTCGAACTTACGGTGTTTAACCCTAAAGCTGCTAAGCGCGACTCAGGGCGCTTTTCTGGACAGTGTAGATCAAGATCAGACTGCTTAAAACGTGCAGTCTGATCCTTGATCCACACTGTCCGATACAGTATTTTCTTTCCGGTGAAATCAACTTTCAGGACGAAATATTTTGAATTTTAATAGTGAGTGGAAATTTTCGTTTCATTTTATTTAGCAGTTTATGGATAAATTCTTTACAACATAATTCCGAGTGTTAACGACCCTGAGGAAAGAGCCTTGCTAAAACCTTGCGGGAAAAGAAGCAAAATGCTGGTAACCAGCATTGTCTCCTTTTCCCACAAGATTATCTGCACTTTCACAATTACCGTCATTTTAGTTAAATTTAATATGTCGTCTTTAAATGCTTTCAGTTGGGACCAGTGTAAAATTTTGTCGTTTGGTAACGTGTTAATAAGTCATTACAACGTAGTGCAAATCAAAAGAAAACTTTTTATACTCCCGCAAAACGAATGTTTTCGGGGGTATACTGGAATCAGTCTGTCTGTCCGTCCGTCCGTGTGTCCGTCTGTGTACAAAATACTAGCAATTTTGTGTCGCGAACTCCTAGAGTTTTCCTTCAATTGCATTGAAACTTTGCACATATATTGATCATATATTGAAGATTTGTAAGACGTAATTTTCAAGTGTCAACTCTCCCTGGTTGAGGAATTATTTCCCCTTGAACTTGACACTTTTTTTCTGTGAAAGCGCTGGCGGGGGTATTAAGTCACATTCAGTGACAGCTCTAGTTTATTCCGTGTTTCGCCTTTATCTTAACCCTTTACCACACAGTTCCTAGTTTGTAATGATCCTGACAAAGAAAGCTTTGGAAAACTGCGGGAAAAGGGAAATGTGAAATTGTCACATATTTTTTACGTTCTGTTGCTGTCGGCTGGCAAATAGCCTATATTTTAACCATTCCGTTAAACCACTACTTTGTAAAAGACAGTTAAAAAAGAGGGATCCTACATGGTTCATTTATAAGGTGTATGAGTTTTTATCCCATACATAGTTCAAACATGTACCATTTGATTTGTGATTTCAAAGCACTGTATTTATTGAGTGTCAACCAATTACAGTGCTTACAGCACTTTGATTTTTTACTGTTGTGCCAATGGCCAAACTGACTGTTTAGATACACCAAGGATGTAACTTTCGATCCAAAATAGACAATTGTTGAAAAACCATTTGATTGCTTGACCTATATATACACTACAGTGTATGATAATTGAAAATCAAGTATAGTTTCGAATCATAAGGGTGAATATTTTCTTAAGTTTGAGATGTTTGACATGTGTAGGCGTTCGAGATATTTCATTAGCTGAGAGGAAGAGAATGGTAAAAAATACCAATACTAGTCAGTTGAATCTTTTAGAATGGCACCATGTCTACAAAATTGATAGGTATGATTCTCATTGATATATCTAAACATGACTGTTTTATACAAACTTGTGTGCTTTTACATGTTTGAGGGCTTGTAAATCCAAGAGATGTGTAATAGTGAGATCACATGATAGAGTTAGGTTTGTCTTTTACTCCATTTAAGTTTTCATATCGGTCCATTAACTCTTTACCATACAACGACTGTGTGGTAAAGTGTTTGCTGTTGCTTATCCCCAATAAGTAAGCTTCCTTGTCTTTTATAACTCTGGCATCCTTTTTGAAGTACTAGTGTTTACTAGGAAACAAATAGGTGCTAGGGAAAGGTAGGGATTGACACTGACAGCAGACAGATCAGAAGCTGCATGCAGGTTTTTGAAATGCCTTTATTAGGTTTAAGTGTAGTTGTAAGGCGTAAGGGACAGGCATGGATGGAATCTGTCTGCAGCTAGACCAGGAGCATCACGCACTTTTTGACAATTTGTACTGTTTTTGATGAGACAGGGTCACTTGTTCTTAGTTTTTGACCAGAAAGACTGCTTTTTTGGTCCCAAACATTTGAAATGTAAATATCCCTTTGCTTTACAAACTTCTCAAAGATGTTTTCCATGGCAAGATGTTCTATGTTGAATAAATTTGATTCCATTAAAAACTTGTTGCCACGGCAACAAAACTGAAAAATATTGAAAATCTTTGAAAATCTTCTTGTCCAAAACCATAAGGCCTAGGGCTACCAAATTTGGCATGTAGCTTCATCTAATAGATCTCTACCAATTGATAGCCCCGGGGTAAAATTGGCCCTGTTTTGGGGGCGTCACAAGTTTTACATGGGCTTATATAAAGAAAACTTTAAAAATCTTCTTGTTCCTGAAGATTAGACCAAGGGCTACCAAGTTTGGCATGAAGCTTCACTGAGTGGACCTCTACCAAGTTTCTTCAATTGATAGCCCTGGGGTCAAAATTGGCCCTGCCACTGGGGCACAAGTTTTACATAGGCTTATAGAATGGAAGCTGTAAAAACCTTCTTGTTCCTAAAGATTAGACCAAGGGCTACCAAGTTTGGCATGAAGCTTCATTGAGTGGACCTCTACCAAGTTTCTTCAAATTACAGCCCCGGGGTCAAAATTTGCCCTGCCCCTGGTGTCATAAGTTTCACATGGGCTAATAGAGTGAAAACTTTAAAAATCTTCTCGCTCCTAACCATAAGGCCTAGGGCCCCAAATATTGCATATAAGATAATCTAGTAGGACTCTACCAAGATTGTCCAAATTATAACCTTGGGGGTCAAATTTAGCCCTGTCCTGGCAGTCAGAATTTTTACATTGGCTTATACAGTAAAAAAATTAAAAATCTTCTGGTTCTAAATTGTAAGACCTAGGTCTCCCAAGTTTTCCATGTATATTTATCTAATGGACCTATCCCAAGATATGACTTTTAAAGACCCCACAAAACTTTTCACTTGTCAAAATTTGAAAGCATTTGCAAATGACAAATTTGATATGGCACACATAGTGAGATTTGTCTGTAAAATGGATCATTTTAGTCACATGCTTGTTTATTTTCTTACCATATATGCGGAAGAGTGTTGAAAGAGAGATAAACTCAATCAAACTGGCAATAATGAGTAAAATTTTGTCGTTTGGTAACGTGTTAATAAGTCATTACAACGTAGTGCAAATCAAAAGAAAACTTTTTATACCCCCGCAAAACGAATGTTTTCGGGGGTATACTGGAATCAGCCTGTCTGTCTGTCCGTCCGTCCGTGTGTCTGTCTGTGTACAAAATACTAGCAATTTTGTGTCACGAACTCCCAGAGTTTTCCTTCAATTGCATTGAAACCTTGCACATATATTGATCATATATTGAAGATTTGTAAGACGTAATTTTCAAGTGTCAACTCGCCCTGGTTGAGGAATTATTTCCCCTTGAACTTGACACTTTTTTTCTGTGAAAGCGCTGGCGGGGATATTGAGTCACATTCAGTGACAGCTCTAGTTTATTCCGTGATTCGCCTTTATCTTAACCCTTTACCGCACAGTTCCTAGTTTGTAATGACCCTGACAAAGAAAGCTTTGGAAAACTGCGGGAAAAGGGAAATGTGAAATTGTCACATATTTTTTACGTTCTGTTGCTGTCGGCTGGCAAATAGCCTATATTTTAACCATTCCGTTAAACCACTACTTTGTAAAAGACAGTTAAAAAAGAGGGATCTTACATGGTTCATTTATAAGGTGTATGAGTTTTTACCCCGTACATAGTTCAAACATGTACCATTTGATTTGTGATTTCAAAGCACTGTATTTATTGAGTGTCAACCAATTACAGTGCTTACAGCACTTTGATTTTTTACTGTTGTGCCAATGGCCAAACTGACTGTTTAGATACACCAAGGATGTAACTTGCGATCCAAAATAGACAATTGTTGAAAAACCATTTGATTGCTTGACCTATATATACACTACAGTGTATGATAATTGAAAATCAAGTATAGTTTCAAATCATAAGGGTGAATATTTTCTTAAGTTTGAGATGTGTGACATGTGTAGGTGTTCGAGATACTTCATTAGCTGAGAGGAAGAGAATGGTAAAAAATACCAATACTAGTCAGTTGAATCTTTTAGAATGGCACCATGTCTACAAAATTGATAGGTATGATTCTCATTGATATATCTAAACATGACTGTTTTATACAAACTTGTGTGCTTTTACATGTTTGAGGGCTTGTAAATCCAAGAGATTTGTAATAGTGAGATCACATGATAGAGTTAGGTTTGTCTTTTACTCCATTTTACTCCATTTAAGTTTTCATATCGGTCCATTAACTCTTTACCATACAACGACTGTGTGGTAAAGTGTTTGCTGTTGCTTATCCCCAATAAGTAAGCTTCCTTGTCTTTTATAACTCTGGCATCCTTTTTGAAGTACTAGTGTTTACTAGGAAACAAATAGGTGCTAGGGAAAGGTAGGGATTGACACTGACAGCAGACAGATCAGAAGCTGCATGCAGGTTTTTGAAATGCCTTTATTAGGTTTAAGTGTAGTTGTAAGGCGTAAGGGACAGGCATGGATGGAATCTGTCTGCAGCTAGACCAGGAGCATCACACACTTTTTGACAATTTGTACTGTTTTTGATGAGACAGGGTCACTTGTTCTTAGTTTTTGACCAGAAAGACTGCTTTTTGTGTCCCAAACATTTGAAATGTAAATATCCCTTTGCTTTACAAACTTCTCAAAGATGTTTCCCATGGCAAGGTGTTCTATGTTGAATAAATTTGATTCCATTAAAAACTTGTTGCCACGGCAACAAAACTGAAAAATATTGAAAATCTTTGAAAATCTTCTTGTCCAAAACCATAAGGCCTAGGGCTACCCAATTTGGCATGTAGCTTCATCTAATAGATCTCTACCAATTGATAGCCCCGGGGTAAAATTGGCCCTGTTTTGGGGGCGTCACAAGTTTTACATGGGCTTATATAAAGAAAACTTTAAAAATCTTCTTGTTCCTGAAGATTAGACCAAGGGCTACCAAGTTTGGCATGAAGCTTCACTGAGTGGACCTCTACCAAGTTTCTTCAATTGATAGCCCTGGGGTCAAAATTGGCCCTGCCACTGGGGCACAAGTTTTACATAGGCTTATAGAATGGAAGCTGTAAAAACCTTCTTGTTCCTAAAGATTAGACCAAGGGCTACCAAGTTTGGCATGAAGCTTCATTGAGTGGACCTCTACCAAGTTTCTTCAAATTACAGCCCCGGGGTCAAAATTTGCCCTGCCCCTGGTGTCATAAGTTTCACATGGGCTAATAGAGTGAAAACTTTAAAAATCTTCTCGCTCCTAACCATAAGGCTTAGGGCCCCAAATATTGCATATAAGATAATCTAGTAGGACTCTACCAAGATTGTCCAAATTATAACCTTGGGGGTCAAATTTAGCCCTGTCCTGGCAGTCAGAATTTTTACATTGGCTTATGCAGTAAAAAAATTAAAAATCTTCTGGTTCTAAATTGTAAGACCTAGGTCTCCCAAGTTTTCCATGTATATTTATCTAATGGACCTATCCCAAGATATGACTTTTAAAGGCCCCACAAAACTTTTCACTTGTCAAAATTTGAAAGCATTTGCAAATGACAAATTTGATATGGCACACATAGTGAGATTTGTCTGTAAAATGGATCATTTTAGTCACATGCTTGTTTATTTTCTTACCATATATGCGGAAGAGTGTTGAAAGAGAGATAAACTCAATTAAAAATTCTGCCAGTAACTGGAACTTTGATCAATCGTTCTTCAAGTCTTTACCACACGATCCCGAGTTTTAACGGACCCTGGGTGAAAAGCCTGTAGAAAACATTTTGGAAAAGAAGAAAATGCTGGTAATCAGCATTTTCGTCTTTTCCCACAATGTTTTCTAACCTTTCATAGAAAAATCCAGTCAGTTGAGAAACATTTTGTTTGTCGTATGCAAGCGCTTTCAATTTGCATGAGTTTTAAATGTTGTCGTTTTGCAAAGAGTTAAAAGATGATGCTCGCCATACTTTTAATTAACAGGCTACGAATTAAATTTACCTGTATTTTAAGATATACAAGGAGTGTTCAAATATGAAAGCATCTGAAACTTTTGTTCTTTCAAAGTATTCCACTCCAACAGATATACGAAGTTTCAGTCTCCAGATCCAATCTTTGAAGGCACTTTCATAGTCTTTTTTTATGTCACAAGGGGCAATGTCAGGTGAATACGGAGGGTCGGGGAGCACAACGACTTTCACCTGCTTCAGAAAGTCTTGCACCTCGTATAGAAGACAATAAATGAAACTGTTGGTTTACACACGTTGAAACAGAGTTGACAGAACATGAATTCCAGAGTCTTCATAGTATACCTAAAAAGGACTATGAAAATGATTGGATCTGGAGACTGAAACTTTGTATATCTGTTGAAGGTGAATACTTTGAGGGAACAAAAGTAAATTTTTAGTGAAACCTATGAAGAATCAAAGTTTAGGTGCTTAGATGCATTCATATTTGAACACTCTTCGTATTACAAGATTGTTGACGTTTTGGCCGTTATTCGGCCTTCAGACACTGCCAGACAGACTGAAATTGGGTATTTTCGAACTTACGGTGTTTAACCCTAAAGCTGCTAAGCGCGACTCAGGGCGCTTTTCTGGACAGTGTAGATCAAGATCAGACTGCTTAAAACGTGCAGTCTGATCCTTGATCCACACTGTCCGATACAGTATTTTCTTTCCGGTGAAATCAACTTTGAGGACGAAATATTTTGAATTTTAATAGTGAGTGGAAATTTTCGTTTCATTTTATTTAGCAGTTTATGGATAAATTCTTTACAACATAATTCCGAGTGTTAACGACCCTGAGGAAAGAACCTTGCTAAAACCTTGCGGGAAAAGAAGCAAAATGCTGGTAACCAGCATTGTCTCCTTTTCCCACAAGATTATCTGCACTTTCACAATTACCGTCATTTTAGTTAAATTTAATATGTCGTCTTTAAATGCTTTCAATTGGGACCAGTGTAAAATTTTGTCGTTTGGTAACGTGTTAATAAGTCATTACAACGTAGTGCAAATCAAAAGAAAACTTTTTATACCCCCGCAAAACGAATGTTTTCGGGGGTATACTGGAATCAGTCTGTCTGTCTGTCCGTCCGTCCGTGTGTCCGTCTGTGTAGAAAATACTAGCAATTTTGTGTCACGAACTCCTAGAGTTTTCCTTCAATTGCATTGAAACTTTGCACATATATTGATCATATATTGAAGATTTGTAAGACGTAATTTTCAAGTGTCAACTCCCCCTGGTTGAGGAATTATTTCCCCTTGAACTTGACACTTTTTTTCTGTGAAAGCGCTGGCGGGGGTATTAAGTCACATTCAGTGACAGCTCTAGTTTATTCCGTGTTTCGCCTTTATCTTAACCCTTTACCACACAGTTCCTAGTTTGTAATGACCCTGACAAAGAAAGCTTTGGAAAACTGCGGGAAAAGGGAAATGTGAAATTGTCACATATTTTTTACGTTCTGTTGCTGTCGGCTGGCAAATAGCCTATATTTTAACCATTCCGTTAAACCACTACTTTGTAAAAGACAGTTAAAAAAGAGGGATCCTACATGGTTCATTTATAAGGTGTATGAGTTTTTATCCCATACATAGTTCAAACATGTACCATTTGATTTGTGATTTCAAAGCACTGTATTTATTGAGTGTCAACCAATTACAGTGCTTACAGCACTTTGATTTTTTACTGTTGTGCCAATGGCCAAACTGACTGTTTAGATACACCAAGGATGTAACTTTCGATCCAAAATAGACAATTGTTGAAAAACCATTTGATTGCTTGACCTATATATACACTACAGTGTATGATAATTGAAAATCAAGTATAGTTTCAAATCATAAGGGTGAATATTTTCTTAAGTTTGAGATGTGTGACATGTGTAGGCGTTCGAGATACTTCATTAGCTGAGAGGAAGAGAATGGTAAAAAATACCAATACTAGTCAGTTGAATCTTTTAGAATGGCACCATGTCTACAAAATTGATAGGTATGATTCTCATTGATATATCTAAACATGACTGTTTTATACAAACTTGTGTGCTTTTACATGTTTGAGGGCTTGTAAATCCAAGAGATTTGTAATAGTGAGATCACATGATAGAGTTAGGTTTGTCTTTTACTCCATTTTACTCCATTTAAGTTTTCATATCGGTCCATTAACTCTTTACCATACAACGACTGTGTGGTAAAGTGTTTGCTGTTGCTTATCCCCAATAAGTAAGCTTCCTTGTCTTTTATAACTCTGGCATCCTTTTTGAAGTACTAGTGTTTACTAGGAAACAAATAGGTGCTAGGGAAAGGTAGGGATTGACACTGACAGCAGACAGATCAGAAGCTGCATGCAGGTTTTTGAAATGCCTTTATTAGGTTTAAGTGTAGTTGTAAGGCGTAAGGGACAGGCATGGATGGAATCTGTCTGCAGCTAGACCAGGAGCATCACGCACTTTTTGACAATTTGTACAGTTTTTGATGAGACAGGGTCACTTGTTCTTAGTTTTTGACCAGAAAGACTGCTTTTTGTGTCCCAAACATTTGAAATGTAAATATCCCTTTGCTTTACAAACTTCTCAAAGATGTTTCCCATGGCAAGGTGTTCTATGTTGAATAAATTTGATTCCATTAAAAACTTGTTGCCACGGCAACAAAACTGAAAAATATTGAAAATCTTTGAAAATCTTCTTGTCCAAAACCATAAGGCCTAGGGCTACCCAATTTGGCATGTAGCTTCATCTAATAGATCTCTACCAATTGATAGCCCCGGGGTAAAATTGGCCCTGTTTTGGGGGCGTCACAAGTTTTACATGGGCTTATATAAAGAAAACTTTAAAAATCTTCTTGTTCCTGAAGATTAGACCAAGGGCTACCAAGTTTGGCATGAAGCTTCACTGAGTGGACCTCTACCAAGTTTCTTCAATTGATAGCCCTGGGGTCAAAATTGGCCCTGCCACTGGGGCACAAGTTTTACATAGGCTTATAGAATGGAAGCTGTAAAAACCTTCTTGTTCCTAAAGATTAGACCAAGGGCTACCAAGTTTGGCATGAAGCTTCATTGAGTGGACCTCTACCAAGTTTCTTCAAATTACAGCCCCGGGGTCAAAATTTGCCCTGCCCCTGGTGTCATAAGTTTCACATGGGCTAATAGAGTGAAAACTTTAAAAATCTTCTCGCTCCTAACCATAAGGCTTAGGGCCCCAAATATTGCATATAAGATAATCTAGTAGGACTCTACCAAGATTGTCCAAATTATAACCTTGGGGGTCAAATTTAGCCCTGTCCTGGCAGTCAGAATTTTTACATTGGCTTATGCAGTAAAAAAATTAAAAATCTTCTGGTTCTAAATTGTAAGACCTAGGTCTCCCAAGTTTTCCATGTATATTTATCTAATGGACCTATCCCAAGATATGACTTTTAAAGGCCCCACAAAACTTTTCACTTGTCAAAATTTGAAAGCATTTGCAGATGACAAATTTGATATGGCACACATAGTGAGATTTGTCTGTAAAATGGATCATTTTAGTCACATGCTTGTTTATTTTCTTACCATATATGCGGAAGAGTGTTGAAAGAGAGATAAACTCAATTAAAAATTCTGCCAGTAACTGGAACTTTGATCAATCGTTCTTCAAGTCTTTACCACACGATCCCGAGTTTTAACGGACCCTGGGTGAAAAGCCTGTAGAAAACATTTTGGAAAAGAAGAAAATGCTGGTAATCAGCATTTTCGTCTTTTCCCACAATGTTTTCTAACCTTTCATAGAAAAATCCAGTCAGTTGAGAAACATTTTGTTTGTCGTATGCAAGCGCTTTCAATTTGCATGAGTTTTAAATGTTGTCGTTTTGCAAAGAGTTAAAAGATGATGCTCGCCATACTTTTAATTAACAGGCTACGAATTAAATTTACCTGTATTTTAAGATATACAAGGAGTGTTCAAATATGAAAGCATCTGAAACTTTTGTTCTTTCAAAGTATTCCACTCCAACAGATATACGAAGTTTCAGTCTCCAGATCCAATCTTTGAAGGCACTTTCATAGTCTTTTTTTATGTCACAAGGGGCAATGTCAGGTGAATACGGAGGGTCGGGGAGCACAACGACTTTCACCTGCTTCAGAAAGTCTTGCACCTCGTATAGAAGACAATAAATGAAACTGTTGGTTTACACACGTTGAAACAGAGTTGACAGAACATGAATTCCAGAGTCTTCATAGTATACCTAAAAAGGACTATGAAAATGATTGGATCTGGAGACTGAAACTTTGTATATCTGTTGAAGGTGAATACTTTGAGGGAACAAAAGTAAATTTTTAGTGAAACCTATGAAGAATCAAAGTTTAGGTGCTTAGATGCATTCATATTTGAACACTCTTCGTATTACAAGATTGTTGACGTTTTGGCCGTTATTCGGCCTTCAGACACTGCCAGACAGACTGAAATTGGGTATTTTCGAACTTACGGTGTTTAACCCTAAAGCTGCTAAGCGCGACTCAGGGTGCTTTTCTGGACAGTGTAGATCAAGATCAGACTGCTTAAAACGTGCAGTCTGATCCTTGATCCACACTGTCCGATACAGTATTTTCTTTCCGGTGAAATCAACTTTGAGGACGAAATATTTTGAATTTTAATAGTGAGTGGAAATTTTCGTTTCATTTTATTTAGCAGTTTATGGATAAATTCTTTACAACATAATTCCGAGTGTTAACGACCCTGAGGAAAGAACCTTGCTAAAACCTTGCGGGAAAAGAAGCAAAATGCTGGTAACCAGCATTGTCTCCTTTTCCCACAAGATTATCTGCACTTTCACAATTACCGTCATTTTAGTTAAATTTAATATGTCGTCTTTAAATGCTTTCAATTGGGACCAGTGTAAAATTTTGTCGTTTGGTAACGTGTTAATAAGTCATTACAACGTAGTGCAAATCAAAAGAAAACTTTTTATACCCCCGCAAAACGAATGTTTTCGGGGGTATACTGGAATCAGTCTGTCTGTCTGTCCGTCCGTCCGTGTGTCCGTCTGTGTAGAAAATACTAGCAATTTTGTGTCACGAACTCCTAGAGTTTTCCTTCAATTGCATTGAAACTTTGCACATATATTGATCATATATTGAAGATTTGTAAGACGTAATTTTCAAGTGTCAACTCCCCCTGGTTGAGGAATTATTTCCCCTTGAACTTGACACTTTTTTTCTGTGAAAGCGCTGGCGGGGGTATTAAGTCACATTCAGTGACAGCTCTAGTTTATTCCGTGTTTCGCCTTTATCTTAACCCTTTACCACACAGTTCCTAGTTTGTAATGACCCTGACAAAGAAAGCTTTGGAAAACTGCGGGAAAAGGGAAATGTGAAATTGTCACATATTTTTTACGTTCTGTTGCTGTCGGCTGGCAAATAGCCTATATTTTAACCATTCCGTTAAACCACTACTTTGTAAAAGACAGTTAAAAAAGAGGGATCCTACATGGTTCATTTATAAGGTGTATGAGTTTTTATCCCATACATAGTTCAAACATGTACCATTTGATTTGTGATTTCAAAGCACTGTATTTATTGAGTGTCAACCAATTACAGTGCTTACAGCACTTTGATTTTTTACTGTTGTGCCAATGGCCAAACTGACTGTTTAGATACACCAAGGATGTAACTTTCGATCCAAAATAGACAATTGTTGAAAAACCATTTGATTGCTTGACCTATATATACACTACAGTGTATGATAATTGAAAATCAAGTATAGTTTCAAATCATAAGGGTGAATATTTTCTTAAGTTTGAGATGTGTGACATGTGTAGGCGTTCGAGATACTTCATTAGCTGAGAGGAAGAGAATGGTAAAAAATACCAATACTAGTCAGTTGAATCTTTTAGAATGGCACCATGTCTACAAAATTGATAGGTATGATTCTCATTGATATATCTAAACATGACTGTTTTATACAAACTTGTGTGCTTTTACATGTTTGAGGGCTTGTAAATCCAAGAGATTTGTAATAGTGAGATCACATGATAGAGTTAGGTTTGTCTTTTACTCCATTTTACTCCATTTAAGTTTTCATATCGGTCCATTAACTCTTTACCATACAACGACTGTGTGGTAAAGTGTTTGCTGTTGCTTATCCCCAATAAGTAAGATTCCTTGTCTTTTATAACTCTGGCATCCTTTTTGAAGTACTAGTGTTTACTAGGAAACAAATAGGTGCTAGGGAAAGGTAGGGATTGACACTGACAGCAGACAGATCAGAAGCTGCATGCAGGTTTTTGAAATGCCTTTATTAGGTTTAAGTGTAGTTGTAAGGCGTAAGGGACAGGCATGGATGGAATCTGTCTGCAGCTAGACCAGGAGCATCACGCACTTTTTGACAATTTGTACAGTTTTTGATGAGACAGGGTCACTTGTTCTTAGTTTTTGACCAGAAAGACTGCTTTTTGTGTCCCAAACATTTGAAATGTAAATATCCCTTTGCTTTACAAACTTCTCAAAGATGTTTCCCATGGCAAGATGTTCTATGTTGAATAAATTTGATTCCATTAAAAACTTGTTGCCACGGCAACAAAACTGAAAAATATTGAAAATCTTTGAAAATCTTCTTGTCCAAAACCATAAGGCCTAGGGCTACCCAATTTGGCATGTAGCTTCATCTAATAGATCTCTACCAATTGATAGCCCCGGGGTAAAATTGGCCCTGTTTTGGGGGCGTCACAAGTTTTACATGGGCTTATATAAAGAAAACTTTAAAAATCTTCTTGTTCCTGAAGATTAGACCAAGGGCTACCAAGTTTGGCATGAAGCTTCACTGAGTGGACCTCTACCAAGTTTCTTCAATTGATAGCCCTGGGGTCAAAATTGGCCCTGCCACTGGGGCACAAGTTTTACATAGGCTTATAGAATGGAAGCTGTAAAAATCTTCTTGTTCCTAAAGATTAGACCAAGGGCTACCAAGTTTGGCATGAAGCTTCATTGAGTGGACCTCTACCAAGTTTCTTCAAATTACAGCCCCGGGGTCAAAATTTGCCCTGCCCCTGGTGTCATAAGTTTCACATGGGCTAATAGAGTGAAAACTTTAAAAATCTTCTTGCTCCTAACCATAAGGCCTAGGGCCCCAAATATTGCATATAAAATAATCTAATCGGACTCTACCAAGATTGTCCAAATTATAACCTTGGGGGTCAAATTTAGCCCTGTTCTGGCAGTCAGAATTTTTACATTGGCTTATACAGTAAAAAAATTAAAAATCTTCTGGTTCTAAATTGTAAGACCTAGGTCTCCCAAGTTTTCCATGTATATTTATCTAATGGACCTATCCCAAGATATGACTTTTAAAGGCCCCACAAAACTTTTCACTTGTCAAAATTTGAAAGCATTTGCAGATGACAAATTTGATATGGCACACATAGTGAGATTTGTCTGTAAAATGGATCATTTTAGTCACATGCTTGTTTATTTTCTTACCATATATGCGGAAGAGTGTTGAAAGAGAGATAAACTCAATCAAACTGGCAATAATGAGTAAAATTTTGTCGTTTGGTAACGTGTTAATAAGTCATTACAACGTAGTGCAAATCAAAAGAAAACTTTTTATACCCCCGCAAAACGAATGTTTTCGGGGGTATACTGGAATCAGCCTGTCTGTCTGTCCGTCCGTCCGTGTGTCCGTCTGTGTACAAAATACTAGCAATTTTGTGTCACGAACTCCCAGAGTTTTCCTTCAATTGCATTGAAACTTTGCACATATATTGATCATATATTGAAGATTTGTAAGACGTAATTTTCAAGTGTCAACTCGCCCTGGTTGAGGAATTATTTCCCCTTGAACTTGACACTTTTTTTCTGTGAAAGCGCTGGCGGGGGTATTAAGTCACATTCAGTGACAGCTCTAGTTTATTCCGTGATTCGCCTTTATCTTAACCCTTTACCACACAGTTCCTAGTTTGTAATGACCCTGACAAAGAAAGCTTTGGAAAACTGCGGGAAAAGGGAAATGTGAAATTGTCACATATTTTTTACGTTCTGTTGCTGTCGGCTGGCAAATAGCTTATATTTTAACCATTCCGTTAAACCACTACTTTGTAAAAGACAGTTAAAAAAGAGGGATCTTACATGGTTCATTTATAAGGTGTATGAGTTTTTACCCCATACATAGTTCAAACATGTACCATTTGATTTGTGATTTCAAAGCACTGTATTTATTGAGTGTCAACCAATTACAGTGCTTACAGCACTTTGATTTTTTACTGTTGTGCCAATGGCCAAACTGACTGTTTAGATACACCAAGGATGTAACTTGCGATCCAAAATAGACAATTGTTGAAAAACCATTTGATTGCTTGACCTATATATACACTACAGTGTATGATAATTGAAAATCAAGTATAGTTTCAAATCATAAGGGTGAATATTTTCTTAAGTTTGAGATGTGTGACATGTGTAGGTGTTCGAGATACTTCATTAGCTGAGAGGAAGAGAATGGTAAAAAATACCAATACTAGTCAGTTGAATCTTTTAGAATGGCACCATGTCTACAAAATTGATAGGTATGATTCTCATTGATATATCTAAACATGACTGTTTTATACAAACTTGTGTGCTTTTACATGTTTGAGGGCTTGTAAATCCAAGAGATTTGTAATAGTGAGATCACATGATAGAGTTAGGTTTGTCTTTTACTCCATTTTACTCCATTTAAGTTTTCATATCGGTCCATTAACTCTTTACCATACAACGACTGTGTGGTAAAGTGTTTGCTGTTGCTTATCCCCAATAAGTAAGCTTCCTTGTCTTTTATAACTCTGGCATCCTTTTTGAAGTACTAGTGTTTACTAGGAAACAAATAGGTGCTAGGGAAAGGTAGGGATTGACACTGACAGCAGACAGATCAGAAGCTGCATGCAGGTTTTTGAAATGCCTTTATTAGGTTTAAGTGTAGTTGTAAGGCGTAAGGGAAAGGCATGGATGGAATCTGTCTGCAGCTAGACCAGGAGCATCACACACTTTTTGACAATTTGTACAGTTTTTGATGAGACAGAGTCACTTGTTCTTACTTTTTGACCAGAAAGACTGCTTTTTTTGTCCCAAACATTTGAAATGTAAATATCCCTTTGCTTTACAAACTTCTCAAAGATGTTTCCCATGGCAAGGTGTTCTATGTTGAATAAATTTGATTCCATTAAAAACTTGTTGCCACGGCAACAAAACTGAAAAATATTGAAAATCTTTGAAAATCTTCTTGTCCAAAACCATAAGGCCTAGGGCTACCCAATTTGGCATGTAGCTTCATCTAATAGATCTCTACCAATTGATAGCCCCGGGGTAAAATTGGCCCTGTTTTGGGGGCGTCACAAGTTTTATATGGGCTTATATAAAGAAAACTTTAAAAATCTTCTTGTTCCTAAAGATTAGACCAAGGGCTACCAAGTTTGGCATGAAGCTTCACTGAGTGGACCTCTACCAAGTTTCTTCAATTTATAGCCCTGGGGTCAAAATTGGCCCTGCCACTGGGGCACAAGTTTTACATAGGCTTATAGAATGGAAGCTGTAAAAATCTTCTTGTTCCTAAAGATTAGACCAAGGGCTACCAAGTTTGGCATGAAGCTTCATTGAGTGGACCTCTACCAAGTTTCTTCAAATTACAGCCCCGGGGTCAAAATTTGCCCTGCCCTTAGTGTCAAAAGTTTCACATGGGCTAATAGAGTGAAAACTTTAAAAATCTTCTCGCTCCTAACCATAAGGCCTAGGGCCCCAAATATTGCATATAAGATAATCTAGTAGGACTCTACCAAGATTGTCCAAATTATAACCTGTGGGTCAAATTTAGCCCTGTCTTGGCAGTCAGAATGTTTACATTGGCTTATACAGTAAAAAAATTAAAAATCTTCTGGTTCTAAATTGTAAGACCTAGGTCTCCCAAGTTTTCCATGTATATTTATCTAATGGACCTATCCCAAGATATGACTTTTAAAGGCCCCACAAAACTTTTCACTTGTCAAAACTTGAAAGCATTTGCAGATGACAAATTTGATATGGCACACATAGGGAGATTTGTCTGTGAAATGGATCATTTTAGTCACATGCTTGTTTATTTTCTTACCATATATGCGGAAGAGTGTTGAAAGCGAGATAAACTCAATCAAACTGGCAATAATGAGTAAAGTTTTGTCGTTTGGTAACATGTTAATAAGTCATTACAACGTAGTGCAAATCAAAAGAAAACTTTTTATACCCCCGCAAAACGAATGTTTTCGGGGGTATACTGGAATCAGTCTGTCTGTCTGTCCGTCCGTCCGTGTGTCCGTCTGTGTACAAAATACTAGCAATTTTGTGTCACGAACTCCTAGAGTTTTCCTTCAATTGCATTGAAACTTTGCACATATATTGATCATATATTGAAGATTTATAAGACGTAATTTTCAAGTGTCAACTCGCCCTGGTTGAGGAATTATTTCCCCTTGAACTTGACACTTTTTTTCTGTGAAAGCGCTGGCGGTGGTATTAAGTCACATTCAGTGGCAGCTCTAGTTTATTCCGTGTTTCGCCTTTATCTTAACCCTTTACCACACAGTTCCTAGTTTGTAATGACCCTGACAAAGAAAGCTTTGGAAAACTGCGGGAAAAGGGAAATGTGAAATTGTCACATATTTTTTACGTTCTGTTGCTGTTGGCTGGCAAATAGCTTATATTTTAACCATTCCGTTAAACCACTACTTTGTAAAAGACAGTTAAAAAAGAGGGATCCTACATGGTTCATTTATAAGGTGTATGAGTTTTTATCCCATACATAGTTCAAACATGTACCATTTGATTTGTGATTTCAAAGCACTGTATTTATTGAGTGTCAACCAATTACAGTGCTTACAGCACTTTGATTTTTTACTGTTGTGCCAATGGCCAAACTGACTGTTTAGATACACCAAGGATGTAACTTTCGATCCAAAATAGACAATTGTTGAAAAACCATTTGATTGCTTGACCTATATATACACTACAGTGTATGATAATTGAAAATCAAGTATAGTTTCAAATCATAAGGGTGAATATTTTCTTAAGTTTGAGATGTGTGACATGTGTAGGCGTTCGAGATACTTCATTAGCTGAGAGGAAGAGAATGGTAAAAAATACCAATACTAGTCAGTTGAATCTTTTAGAATGGCACCATGTCTACAAAATTGATAGGTATGATTCTCATTGATATATCTAAACATGACTGTTTTATACAAACTTGTGTGCTTTTACATGTTTGAGGGCTTGTAAATCCAAGAGATGTGTAATAGTGAGATCACATGATAGAGTTAGGTTTGTCTTTTACTCCATTTTACTCCATTTAAGTTTTCATATCGGTCCATTAACTCTTTACCATACAACGACTGTGTGGTAAAGTGTTTGCTGTTGCTTATCCCCAATAAGTAAGCTTCCTTGTCTTTTATAACTCTGGCATTCTTTTTGAAGTACTAGTGTTTACTAGGAAACAAATAGGTGCTAGGGAAAGGTAGGGATTGACACTGACAGCAGACAGATCAGAAGCTGCATGCAGGTTTTTGAAATGCCTTTATTAGGTTTAAGTGTAGTTGTAAGGCGTAAGGGAAAGGCATGGATGGAATCTGTCTGCAGCTAGACCAGGAGCATCACTCACTTTTTGACAATTTGTACAGTTTTTGATGAGACAGGGTCACTTGTTCTTAGTTTTTGACCAGAAAGACTGCTTTTTTTGTCCCAAACATTTGAAATGTAAATATCCCTTTGCTTTACAAACTTCTCAAAGATGTTTCCCATGGCAAGATGTTCTATGTTGAATAAATTTGATTCCATTAAAAACTTGTTGCCACGGCAACAAAACTGAAAAATATTGAAAATCTTTGAAAATCTTCTTGTCCAAAACCATAAGGCCTAGGGCTACCCAATTTGGCATGTAGCTTCATCTAATAGATCTCTACCAATTGATAGCCCCGGGGTAAAATTGGCCCTGTTTTGGGGGCGTCACAAGTTTTATATGGGCTTATATAAAGAAAACTTTAAAAATCTTCTTGTTCCTAAAGATTAGACCAAGGGCTACCAAGTTTGGCATGAAGCTTCACTGAGTGGACCTCTACCAAGTTTCTTCAATTGATAGCCCTGGGGTCAAAATTGGCCCTGCCACTGGGGCACAAGTTTTACATAGGCTTATAGAATGGAAGCTGTAAAAATCTTCTTGTTCCTAAAGATTAGACCAAGGGCTACCAAGTTTGGCATGAAGCTTCATTGAGTGGACCTCTACCAAGTTTCTTCAAGTTACAGCCCCGGGGTCAAAATTTGCCCTGCCCCTGGCGTCAGAAGTTTCACATGGGCTAATAGAGTGAAAAATTTAAAAGTCTTCTCGCTCCTAACCATAAGGCCTAGGGCCCCAAATTTTGCATATAAGATAATCTAGTAGGACTCTACCAAGATTGTCCAAATTATAACCTTGGGGGTCAAATTTAGCCCTGTCCTGGCAGTCAGAATTTTTACATTGGCTTATACAGTAAAAAATTTAAAAACCTTCTGGTTCTAAATTGTAAGACCTAGGTCTCCCAAGTTTTCCATGTATATTTATCTAATGGACCTATCCCAAGATATGACTTTTAAAGGCCCCACAAAACTTTTCACTTGTCATAATTTGAAAGCATTTGCAGATGACAAATTTGATATGGCACACATAGTGAGATTTGTCTGTAAAATGGATCATTTTAGTCACATGCTTGTTTATTTTCTTACCATATATGCGGAAGAGTGTTGAAAGAGAGATAAACTCAATGAAACTGGCAATAATGAGTATTCATATTTAACAAGGATTTTTAAAAGTCGTCAACCTCAAGTAAAGTATTACCGACAAACATGGAATTGGAGAGGGCATCACAGATAGTATCAAATCGCAATTTGACGGTTTTATCTGGAATTTGTCTTTAAAACAGAAGACTCGCAAACCTTTATGTTAAAACATATTTTATGACCGATACCGTTGCGTCGTCCTAAAAGAAATTGTCAAACCTTTTCCAATTGATAATTCCGACCCCGGTAGCGCAGTTGGTAGCGAACAGGACTGGAGACCAGGGGGTTGCTGATTAGGGACTCCAGCTCGGTCAATTTGTTTCCGAGGATTAATGATAGTCATTCCTTTGGGATCCATTGCCATCTCACCGCTGGTAATTATTTCGATGATATTTACGTTGGAAAGCAGTCAGTTGTTTGGACAGAATATTGTGCAAAGTACTGGTAAAAGAAAAGAAAAACTCCAGGAAAGCGTGGATAGGTGCACTGGCTGCTGCGAAATAACTGAAATAATGTTGAAAATTATGTTCAACACAAACGAACAAACAATCGTATTGATGATCTTTTACTTTTTTCAAATATAGCTACCTAATTTTCTGTTGAAAGTCACTACAAGTGATTGCCTGGTGGTTTTATAGATTTGAAGCAAAAATTTACATAACAGTTTTAGTGTAGTCCAAATTAAAAGCAATAAATCGCACATGACGAATTCAATGTACATGTACATGTAGCTCAAAAGATGAGTCTGTCTTTGAAATGGTAGAAAATACCACGGGAAAAGGAGAAAATACTGGTTACCAGTAATTCCCAAAGGATTAATCTCTATACCTAATGTTTGCACATTAATTCCAGTTTTAAAAATTCTGCCAGTAACTGGAACTTTGATCAATCGTTCTTCAAGTCTTTACCACACGATCCCGAGTTTTAACGGACCCTGGGTGAAAAGCCTGTAGAAAACATTTTGGAAAAGAAGAAAATGCTGGTAATCAGCATTTTCGTCTTTTCCCACAATGTTTTCTAACCTTTCATAGAAAAATCCAGTCAGTTGAGAAACATTTTGTTTGTCGTATGCAAGCGCTTTCAATTTGCATGAGTTTTAAATGTTGTCGTTTTGCAAAGAGTTAAAAGATGATGCTCGCCATACTTTTAATTAACAGGCTACGAATTAAATTTACCTGTATTTTAAGATATACAAGGAGTGTTCAAATATGAAAGCATCTGAAACTTTTGTTCTTTCAAAGTATTCCACTCCAACAGATATACGAAGTTTCAGTCTCCAGATCCAATCTTTGAAGGCACTTTCATAGTCTTTTTTTATGTCACAAGGGGCAATGTCAGGTGAATACGGAGGGTCGGGGAGCACAACGACTTTCACCTGCTTCAGAAAGTCTTGCACCTCGTATAGAAGACAATAAATGAAACTGTTGGTTTACACACGTTGAAACAGAGTTGACAGAACATGAATTCCAGAGCCTTCATAGTATACCTAAAAAGGACTATGAAAATGATTGGATCTGGAGACTGAAACTTTGTATATCTGTTGAAGGTGAATACTTTGAGGGAACAAAAGTAAATTTTTAGTGAAACCTATGAAGAATCAAAGTTTAGGTGCTTAGATGCATTCATATTTGAACACTCTTCGTATTACAAGATTGTTGACGTTTTGGCCGTTATTCGGCCTTCAGACACTGCCAGACAGACTGAAATTGGGTATTTTCGAACTTACGGTGTTTAACCCTAAAGCTGCTAAGCGCGACTCAGGGCGCTTTTCTGGACAGTGTAGATCAAGATCAGACTGCTTAAAACGTGCAGTCTGATCCTTGATCCACACTGTCCGATACAGTATTTTCTTTCCGGTGAAATCAACTTTGAGGACGAAATATTTTGAATTTTAATAGTGAGTGGAAATTTTCGTTTCATTTTATTTAGCCGTTTATGGATAAATTCTTTACAACATAATTCCGAGTGTTAACGACCCTGAGGAAAGAGCCTTGCTAAAACCTTGCGGGAAAAGAAGCAAAATGCTGGTAACCAGCATTGTCTCCTTTTCCCACAAGATTATCTGCACTTTCACAATTACCGTCATTTTAGTTAAATTTAATATGTCGTCTTTAAATGCTTTCAACTGGGACCAGTGTTAAATTTTGTCGTTTGGTAACGTGTTAATAAGTCATTACAACGTAGTGCAAATCAAAAGAAAACTTTTTATACCCCCGCAAAACGAATGTTTTCGGGGGTATACTGGAATCAGTCTGTCTGTCTGTCCGTCCGTCCGTGTGTCCGTCTGTGTACAAAATACTAGCAATTTTGTGTCACAAACTCCTAGAGTTTTCCTTCAATTGCATTGAAACTTTGCACATATATTGATCATATATTGAAGATTTGTAAGACGTAATTTTCAAGTGTCAACTCGCCCTGGTTGAGGAATTATTTCCCCTTGAACTTGACACTTTTTTTCTGTGAAAGCGCTGGCGGTGGTATTAAGTCACATTCAGTGACAGCTCTAGTTTATTCCGTGTTTCGCCTTTATCTTAACCCTTTACCACACAGTTCCTAGTTTGTAATGACCCTGACAAAGAAAGCTTTGGAAAACTGCGGGAAAAGGGAAATGTGAAATTGTCACATATTTTTTACGTTCTGTTGCTGTCGGCTGGCAAATAGCCTATATTTTAACCATTCCGTTAAACCACTACTTTGTAAAAGACAGTTAAAAAAGAGCGATCCTACATGGTTCATTTATAAGGTGTATGAGTTTTTATCCCATACATAGTTCAAACATGTACCATTTGATTTGTGATTTCAAAGCACTGTATTTATTGAGTGTCAACCAATTACAGTGCTTACAGCACTTTGATTTTTTACTGTTGTGCCAATGGCCAAACTGACTGTTTAGATACACCAAGGATGTAACTTTCGATCCAAAATAGACAATTGTTGAAAAACCATTTGATTGCTTGACCTATATATACACTACAGTGTATGATAATTGAAAATCAAGTATAGTTTCAAATCATAAGGGTGAATATTTTCTTAAGTTTGAGATGTGTGACATGTGTAGGCGTTCGAGATACTTCATTAGCTGAGAGGAAGAGAATGGTAAAAAATACCAATACTAGTCAGTTGAATCTTTTAGAATGGCACCATGTCTACAAAATTGATAGGTATGATTCTCATTGATATATCTAAACATGACTGTTTTATACAAACTTGTGTGCTTTTACATGTTTGAGGGCTTGTAAATCCAAGAGATTTGTAATAGTGAGATCACATGATAGAGTTAGGTTTGTCTTTTACTCCATTTTACTCCATTTAAGTTTTCATATCGGTCCATTAACTCTTTACCATACAACGACTGTGTGGTAAAGTGTTTGCTGTTGCTTATCCCCAATAAGTAAGCTTCCTTGTCTTTTATAACTCTGGCATCCTTTTTGAAGTACTAGTGTTTACTAGGAAACAAATAGGTGCTAGGGAAAGGTAGGGATTGACACTGACAGCAGACAGATCAGAAGCTGCATGCAGGTTTTTGAAATGCCTTTATTAGGTTTAAGTGTAGTTGTAAGGCGTAAGGGACAGGCATGGATGGAATCTGTCTGCAGCTAGACCAGGAGCATCACGCACTTTTTGACAATTTGTACAGTTTTTGATGAGACAGGGTCACTTGTTCTTAGTTTTTGACCAGAAAGACTGCTTTTTGTGTCCCAAACATTTGAAATGTAAATATCCCTTTGCTTTACAAACTTCTCAAAGATGTTTCCCATGGCAAGATGTTCTATGTTGAATAAATTTGATTCCATTAAAAACTTGTTGCCACGGCAACAAAACTGAAAAATATTGAAAATCTTTGAAAATCTTCTTGTCCAAAACCATAAGGCCTAGGGCTACCCAATTTGGCATGTAGCTTCATCTAATAGATCTCTACCAATTGATAGCCCCGGGGTAAAATTGGCCCTGTTTTGGGGGCGTCACAAGTTTTACATGGGCTTATATAAAGAAAACTTTAAAAATCTTCTTGTTCCTGAAGATTAGACCAAGGGCTACCAAGTTTGGCATGAAGCTTCACTGAGTGGACCTCTACCAAGTTTCTTCAATTGATAGCCCTGGGGTCAAAATTGGCCCTGCCACTGGGGCACAAGTTTTACATAGGCTTATAGAATGGAAGCTGTAAAAATCTTCTTGTTCCTAAAGATTAGACCAAGGGCTACCAAGTTTGGCATGAAGCTTCATTGAGTGGACCTCTACCAAGTTTCTTCAAATTACAGCCCCGGGGTCAAAATTTGCCCTGCCCCTGGTGTCATAAGTTTCACATGGGCTAATAGAGTGAAAACTTTAAAAATCTTCTTGCTCCTAACCATAAGGCCTAGGGCCCCAAATATTGCATATAAAATAATCTAATCGGACTCTACCAAGATTGTCCAAATTATAACCTTGGGGGTCAAATTTAGCCCTGTTCTGGCAGTCAGAATTTTTACATTGGCTTATACAGTAAAAAAATTAAAAATCTTCTGGTTCTAAATTGTAAGACCTAGGTCTCCCAAGTTTTCCATGTATATTTATCTAATGGACCTATCCCAAGATATGACTTTTAAAGGCCCCACAAAACTTTTCACTTGTCAAAATTTGAAAGCATTTGCAGATGACAAATTTGATATGGCACACATAGTGAGATTTGTCTGTAAAATGGATCATTTTAGTCACATGCTTGTTTATTTTCTTACCATATATGCGGAAGAGTGTTGAAAGAGAGATAAACTCAATCAAACTGGCAATAATGAGTAAAATTTTGTCGTTTGGTAACGTGTTAATAAGTCATTACAACGTAGTGCAAATCAAAAGAAAACTTTTTATACCCCCGCAAAACGAATGTTTTCGGGGGTATACTGGAATCAGCCTGTCTGTCTGTCCGTCCGTCCGTGTGTCCGTCTGTGTACAAAATACTAGCAATTTTGTGTCACGAACTCCCAGAGTTTTCCTTCAATTGCATTGAAACTTTGCACATATATTGATCATATATTGAAGATTTGTAAGACGTAATTTTCAAGTGTCAACTCGCCCTGGTTGAGGAATTATTTCCCCTTGAACTTGACACTTTTTTTCTGTGAAAGCGCTGGCGGGGGTATTAAGTCACATTCAGTGACAGCTCTAGTTTATTCCGTGATTCGCCTTTATCTTAACCCTTTACCACACAGTTCCTAGTTTGTAATGACCCTGACAAAGAAAGCTTTGGAAAACTGCGGGAAAAGGGAAATGTGAAATTGTCACATATTTTTTACGTTCTGTTGCTGTCGGCTGGCAAATAGCTTATATTTTAACCATTCCGTTAAACCACTACTTTGTAAAAGACAGTTAAAAAAGAGGGATCTTACATGATTCATTTATAAGGTGTATGAGTTTTTACCCCATACATAGTTCAAACATGTACCATTTGATTTGTGATTTCAAAGCACTGTATTTATTGAGTGTCAACCAATTACAGTGCTTACAGCACTTTGATTTTTTACTGTTGTGCCAATGGCCAAACTGACTGTTTAGATACACCAAGGATGTAACTTGCGATCCAAAATAGACAATTGTTGAAAAACCATTTGATTGCTTGACCTATATATACACTACAGTGTATGATAATTGAAAATCAAGTATAGTTTCAAATCATAAGGGTGAATATTTTCTTAAGTTTGAGATGTGTGACATGTGTAGGTGTTCGAGATACTTCATTAGCTGAGAGGAAGAGAATGGTAAAAAATACCAATACTAGTCAGTTGAATCTTTTAGAATGGCACCATGTCTACAAAATTGATAGGTATGATTCTCATTGATATATCTAAACATGACTGTTTTATACAAACTTGTGTGCTTTTACATGTTTGAGGGCTTGTAAATCCAAGAGATTTGTAATAGTGAGATCACATGATAGAGTTAGGTTTGTCTTTTACTCCATTTTACTCCATTTAAGTTTTCATATCGGTCCATTAACTCTTTACCATACAACGACTGTGTGGTAAAGTGTTTGCTGTTGCTTATCCCCAATAAGTAAGCTTCCTTGTCTTTTATAACTCTGGCATCCTTTTTGAAGTACTAGTGTTTACTAGGAAACAAATAGGTGCTAGGGAAAGGTAGGGATTGACACTGACAGCAGACAGATCAGAAGCTGCATGCAGGTTTTTGAAATGCCTTTATTAGGTTTAAGTGTAGTTGTAAGGCGTAAGGGACAGGCATGGATGGAATCTGTCTGCAGCTAGACCAGGAGCATCACACACTTTTTGACAATTTGTACAGTTTTTGATGAGACAGAGTCACTTGTTCTTACTTTTTGACCAGAAAGACTGCTTTTTTTGTCCCAAACATTTGAAATGTAAATATCCCTTTGCTTTACAAACTTCTCAAAGATGTTTCCCATGGTAAGATGTTCTATGTTGAATAAATTTGATTCCATTAAAAACTTGTTGCCACGGCAACAAAACTGAAAAATATTGAAAATCTTTGAAAATCTTCTTGTCCAAAACCATAAGGCCTAGGGCTACCCAATTTGGCATGTAGCTTCATCTAATAGATCTCTACCAATTGATAGCCCCGGGGTAAAATTGGCCCTGTTTTGGGGGCGTCACAAGTTTTATATGGGCTTATATAAAGAAAACTTTAAAAATCTTCTTGTTCCTAAAGATTAGACCAAGGGCTACCAAGTTTGGCATGAAGCTTCACTGAGTGGACCTCTACCAAGTTTCTTCAATTTATAGCCCTGGGGTCAAAATTGGCCCTGCCACTGGGGCACAAGTTTTACATAGGCTTATAGAATGGAAGCTGTAAAAATCTTCTTGTTCCTAAAGATTAGACCAAGGGCTACCAAGTTTGGCATGAAGCTTCATTGAGTGGACCTCTACCAAGTTTCTTCAAATTACAGCCCCGGGGTCAAAATTTGCCCTGCCCTTAGTGTCAAAAGTTTCACATGGGCTAATAGAGTGAAAACTTTAAAAATCTTCTCGCTCCTAACCATAAGGCCTAGGGCCCCAAATATTGCATATAAGATAATCTAGTAGGACTCTACCAAGATTGTCCAAATTATAACCTGTGGGTCAAATTTAGCCCTGTCTTGGCAGTCAGAATGTTTACATTGGCTTATACAGTAAAAAAATTAAAAATCTTCTGGTTCTAAATTGTAAGACCTAGGTCTCCCAAGTTTTCCATGTATATTTATCTAATGGACCTATCCCAAGATATGACTTTTAAAGGCCCCACAAAACTTTTCACTTGTCAAAACTTGAAAGCATTTGCAGATGACAAATTTGATATGGCACACATAGGGAGATTTGTCTGTGAAATGGATCATTTTAGTCACATGCTTGTTTATTTTCTTACCATATATGCGGAAGAGTGTTGAAAGCGAGATAAACTCAATCAAACTGGCAATAATGAGTAAAGTTTTGTCGTTTGGTAACATGTTAATAAGTCATTACAACGTAGTGCAAATCAAAAGAAAACTTTTTATACCCCCGCAAAACGAATGTTTTCGGGGGTATACTGGAATCAGTCTGTCTGTCTGTCCGTCCGTCCGTGTGTCCGTCTGTGTACAAAATACTAGCAATTTTGTGTCACGAACTCCTAGAGTTTTCCTTCAATTGCATTGAAACTTTGCACATATATTGATCATATATTGAAGATTTGTAAGACGTAATTTTCAAGTGTCAACTCGCCCTGGTTGAGGAATTATTTCCCCTTGAACTTGACACTTTTTTTCTGTGAAAGCGCTGGCGGTGGTATTAAGTCACATTCAGTGGCAGCTCTAGTTTATTCCGTGTTTCGCCTTTATCTTAACCCTTTACCACACAGTTCCTAGTTTGTAATGACCCTGACAAAGAAAGCTTTGGAAAACTGCGGGAAAAGGGAAATGTGAAATTGTCACATATTTTTTACGTTCTGTTGCTGTCGGCTGGCAAATAGCTTATATTTTAACCATTCCGTTAAACCACTACTTTGTAAAAGACAGTTAAAAAAGAGGGATCCTACATGGTTCATTTATAAGGTGTATGAGTTTTTATCCCATACATAGTTCAAACATGTACCATTTGATTTGTGATTTCAAAGCACTGTATTTATTGAGTGTCAACCAATTACAGTGCTTACAGCACTTTGATTTTTTACTGTTGTGCCAATGGCCAAACTGACTGTTTAGATACACCAAGGATGTAACTTTCGATCCAAAATAGACAATTGTTGAAAAACCATTTGATTGCTTGACCTATATATACACTACAGTGTATGATAATTGAAAATCAAGTATAGTTTCAAATCATAAGGGTGAATATTTTCTTAAGTTTGAGATGTGTGACATGTGTAGGCGTTCGAGATACTTCATTAGCTGAGAGGAAGAGAATGGTAAAAAATACCAATACTAGTCAGTTGAATCTTTTAGAATGGCACCATGTCTACAAAATTGATAGGTATGATTCTCATTGATATATCTAAACATGACTGTTTTATACAAACTTGTGTGCTTTTACATGTTTGAGGGCTTGTAAATCCAAGAGATGTGTAATAGTGAGATCACATGATAGAGTTAGGTTTGTCTTTTACTCCATTTTACTCCATTTAAGTTTTCATATCGGTCCATTAACTCTTTACCATACAACGACTGTGTGGTAAAGTGTTTGCTGTTGCTTATCCCCAATAAGTAAGCTTCCTTGTCTTTTATAACTCTGGCATTCTTTTTGAAGTACTAGTGTTTACTAGGAAACAAATAGGTGCTAGGGAAAGGTAGGGATTGACACTGACAGCAGACAGATCAGAAGCTGCATGCAGGTTTTTGAAATGCCTTTATTAGGTTTAAGTGTAGTTGTAAGGCGTAAGGGAAAGGCATGGATGGAATCTGTCTGCAGCTAGACCAGGAGCATCACTCACTTTTTGACAATTTGTACAGTTTTTGATGAGACAGGGTCACTTGTTCTTAGTTTTTGACCAGAAAGACTGCTTTTTTTGTCCCAAACATTTGAAATGTAAATATCCCTTTGCTTTACAAACTTCTCAAAGATGTTTCCCATGGCAAGATGTTCTATGTTGAATAAATTTGATTCCATTAAAAACTTGTTGCCACGGCAACAAAACTGAAAAATATTGAAAATCTTTGAAAATCTTCTTGTCCAAAACCATAAGGCCTAGGGCTACCAAATTTGGCATGTAGCTTCATCTAATAGATCTCTACCAATTGATAGCCCCGGGGTAAAATTGGCCCTGTTTTGGGGGCGTCACAAGTTTTATATGGGCTTATATAAAGAAAACTTTAAAAATCTTCTTGTTCCTAAAGATTAGACCAAGGGCTACCAAGTTTGGCATGAAGCTTCACTGAGTGGACCTCTACCAAGTTTCTTCAATTGATAGCCCTGGGGTCAAAATTGGCCCTGCCACTGGGGCACAAGTTTTACATAGGCTTATAGAATGGAAGCTGTAAAAATCTTCTTGTTCCTAAAGATTAGACCAAGGGCTACCAAGTTTGGCATGAAGCTTCATTGAGTGGACCTCTACCAAGTTTCTTCAAGTTACAGCCCCGGGGTCAAAATTTGCCCTGCCCCTGGCGTCAGAAGTTTCACATGGGCTAATAGAGTGAAAAATTTAAAAGTCTTCTCGCTCCTAACCATAAGGCCTAGGGCCCCAAATTTTGCATATAAGATAATCTAGTAGGACTCTACCAAGATTGTCCAAATTATAACCTTGGGGGTCAAATTTAGCCCTGTCCTGGCAGTCAGAATTTTTACATTGGCTTATACAGTAAAAAATTTAAAAACCTTCTGGTTCTAAATTGTAAGACCTAGGTCTCCCAAGTTTTCCATGTATATTTATCTAATGGACCTATCCCAAGATATGACTTTTAAAGGCCCCACAAAACTTTTCACTTGTCATAATTTGAAAGCATTTGCAGATGACAAATTTGATATGGCACACATAGTGAGATTTGTCTGTAAAATGGATCATTTTAGTCACATGCTTGTTTATTTTCTTACCATATATGCGGAAGAGTGTTGAAAGAGAGATAAACTCAATGAAACTGGCAATAATGAGTATTCATATTTAACAAGGATTTTTAAAAGTCGTCAACCTCAAGTAAAGTATTACCGACAAACATGGAATTGGAGAGGGCATCACAGATAGTATCAAATCGCAATTTGACGGTTTTATCTGGAATTTGTCTTTAAAACAGAAGACTCGCAAACCTTTATGTTAAAACATATTTTATGACCGATACCGTTGCGTCGTCCTAAAAGAAATTGTCAAACCTTTTCCAATTGATAATTCCGACCCCGGTAGCGCAGTTGGTAGCGAACAGGACTGGAGACCAGGGGGTTGCTGATTAGGGACTCCAGCTCGGTCAATTTGTTTCCGAGGATTAATGATAGTCATTCCTTTGGGATCCATTGCCATCTCACCGCTGGTAATTATTTCGATGATATTTACGTTGGAAAGCAGTCAGTTGTTTGGACAGAATATTGTGCAAAGTACTGGTAAAAGAAAAGAAAAACTCCAGGAAAGCGTGGATAGGTGCACTGGCTGCTGCGAAATAACTGAAATAATGTTGAAAATTATGTTCAACACAAACGAACAAACAATCGTATTGATGATCTTTTACTTTTTTCAAATATAGCTACCTAATTTTCTGTTGAAAGTCACTACAAGTGATTGCCTGGTGGTTTTATAGATTTGAAGCAAAAATTTACATAACAGTTTTAGTGTAGTCCAAATTAAAAGCAATAAATCGCACATGACGAATTCAATGTACATGTACATGTAGCTCAAAAGATGAGTCTGTCTTTGAAATGGTAGAAAATACCACGGGAAAAGGAGAAAATACTGGTTACCAGTAATTCCCAAAGGATTAATCTCTATACCTAATGTTTGCACATTAATTCCAGTTTTAAAAATTCTGCCAGTAACTGGAACTTTGATCAATCGTTCTTCAAGTCTTTACCACACGATCCCGAGTTTTAACGGACCCTGGGTGAAAAGCCTGTAGAAAACATTTTGGAAAAGAAGAAAATGCTGGTAATCAGCATTTTCGTCTTTTCCCACAATGTTTTCTAACCTTTCATAGAAAAATCCAGTCAGTTGAGAAACATTTTGTTTGTCGTATGCAAGCGCTTTCAATTTGCATGAGTTTTAAATGTTGTCGTTTTGCAAAGAGTTAAAAGATGATGCTCGCCATACTTTTAATTAACAGGCTACGAATTAAATTTACCTGTATTTTAAGATATACAAGGAGTGTTCAAATATGAAAGCATCTGAAACTTTTGTTCTTTCAAAGTATTCCACTCCAACAGATATACGAAGTTTCAGTCTCCAGATCCAATCTTTGAAGGCACTTTCATAGTCTTTTTTTATGTCACAAGGGGCAATGTCAGGTGAATACGGAGGGTCGGGGAGCACAACGACTTTCACCTGCTTCAGAAAGTCTTGCACCTCGTATAGAAGACAATAAATGAAACTGTTGGTTTACACACGTTGAAACAGAGTTGACAGAACATGAATTCCAGAGCCTTCATAGTATACCTAAAAAGGACTATGAAAATGATTGGATCTGGAGACTGAAACTTTGTATATCTGTTGAAGGTGAATACTTTGAGGGAACAAAAGTAAATTTTTAGTGAAACCTATGAAGAATCAAAGTTTAGGTGCTTAGATGCATTCATATTTGAACACTCTTCGTATTACAAGATTGTTGACGTTTTGGCCGTTATTCGGCCTTCAGACACTGCCAGACAGACTGAAATTGGGTATTTTCGAACTTACGGTGTTTAACCCTAAAGCTGCTAAGCGCGACTCAGGGCGCTTTTCTGGACAGTGTAGATCAAGATCAGACTGCTTAAAACGTGCAGTCTGATCCTTGATCCACACTGTCCGATACAGTATTTTCTTTCCGGTGAAATCAACTTTGAGGACGAAATATTTTGAATTTTAATAGTGAGTGGAAATTTTCGTTTCATTTTATTTAGCCGTTTATGGATAAATTCTTTACAACATAATTCCGAGTGTTAACGACCCTGAGGAAAGAGCCTTGCTAAAACCTTGCGGGAAAAGAAGCAAAATGCTGGTAACCAGCATTGTCTCCTTTTCCCACAAGATTATCTGCACTTTCACAATTACCGTCATTTTAGTTAAATTTAATATGTCGTCTTTAAATGCTTTCAACTGGGACCAGTGTTAAATTTTGTCGTTTGGTAACGTGTTAATAAGTCATTACAACGTAGTGCAAATCAAAAGAAAACTTTTTATACCCCCGCAAAACGAATGTTTTCGGGGGTATACTGGAATCAGTCTGTCTGTCTGTCCGTCCGTCCGTGTGTCCGTCTGTGTACAAAATACTAGCAATTTTGTGTCACAAACTCCTAGAGTTTTCCTTCAATTGCATTGAAACTTTGCACATATATTGATCATATATTGAAGATTTGTAAGACGTAATTTTCAAGTGTCAACTCCCCCTGGTTGAGGAATTATTTCCCCTTGAACTTGACACTTTTTTTCTGTGAAAGCGCTGGCGGTGGTATTAAGTCACATTCAGTGACAGCTCTAGTTTATTCCGTGTTTCGCCTTTATCTTAACCCTTTACCACACAGTTCCTAGTTTGTAATGACCCTGACAAAGAAAGCTTTGGAAAACTGCGGGAAAAGGGAAATGTGAAATTGTCACATATTTTTTACGTTCTGTTGCTGTCGGCTGGCAAATAGCCTATATTTTAACCATTCCGTTAAACCACTACTTTGTAAAAGACAGTTAAAAAAGAGCGATCCTACATGGTTCATTTATAAGGTGTATGAGTTTTTATCCCATACATAGTTCAAACATGTACCATTTGATTTGTGATTTCAAAGCACTGTATTTATTGAGTGTCAACCAATTACAGTGCTTACAGCACTTTGATTTTTTACTGTTGTGCCAATGGCCAAACTGACTGTTTAGATACACCAAGGATGTAACTTTCGATCCAAAATAGACAATTGTTGAAAAACCATTTGATTGCTTGACCTATATATACACTACAGTGTATGATAATTGAAAATCAAGTATAGTTTCAAATCATAAGGGTGAATATTTTCTTAAGTTTGAGATGTGTGACATGTGTAGGCGTTCGAGATACTTCATTAGCTGAGAGGAAGAGAATGGTAAAAAATACCAATACTAGTCAGTTGAATCTTTTAGAATGGCACCATGTCTACAAAATTGATAGGTATGATTCTCATTGATATATCTAAACATGACTGTTTTATACAAACTTGTGTGCTTTTACATGTTTGAGGGCTTGTAAATCCAAGAGATGTGTAATAGTGAGATCACATGATAGAGTTAGGTTTGTCTTTTACTCCATTTTACTCCATTTAAGTTTTCATATCGGTCCATTAACTCTTTACCATACAACGACTGTGTGGTAAAGTGTTTGCTGTTGCTTATCCCCAATAAGTAAGCTTCCTTGTCTTTTATAACTCTGGCATCCTTTTTGAAGTACTAGTGTTTACTAGGAAACAAATAGGTGCTAGGGAAAGGTAGGGATTGACACTGACAGGAGACAGATCAGAAGCTGCATTCAGGTTTTTGAAATGCCTTTATTAGGTTTAAGTGTAGTTGTAAGGCGTAAGGGACAGGCATGGATGGAATCTGTCTGCAGCTAGAACAGGAGCATCACGCACTTTTTGACAATTTGTACAGTTTTTGATGAGACAGGGTCACTTGTTCTTAGTTTTTGACCAGAAAGACTGCTTTTTTTGTCCCAAACATTTGAAATGTAAATATCCCTTTGCTTTACAAACTTCTCAAAGATGTTTCCCATGGCAAGATGTTCTATGTTGAATAAATTTGATTCCATTAAAAACTTGTTGCCACGGCAACAAAACTGAAAAATATTGAAAATCTTTGAAAATCTTCTTGTCCAAAACCATAAGGCCTAGGGCTACCCAATTTGGCATGTAGCTTCATCTAATAGATCTCTACCAATTGATAGCCCCGGGGTAAAATTGGCCCTGTTTTGGGGGCGTCACAAGTTTTATATGGGCTTATATAAAGAAAACTTTAAAAATCTTCTTGTTCCTAAAGATTAGACCAAGGGCTACCAAGTTTGGCATGAAGCTTCACTGAGTGGACCTCTACCAAGTTTCTTCAATTGATAGCCCTGGGGTCAAAATTGGCCCTGCCACTGGGGCACAAGTTTTACATAGGCTTATAGAATGGAAGCTGTAAAAATCTTCTTGTTCCTAAAGATTAGACCAAGGGCTACCAAGTTTGGCATGAAGCTTCATTGAGTGGACCTCTACCAAGTTTCTTCAAATTACAGCCCCGGGGTCAAAATTTGCCCTGCCCCTGGTGTCATAAGTTTCACATGGGCTAATAGAGTGAAAACTTTAAAAATCTTCTCGCTCCTAACCATAAGGCCTAGGGCCCCAAATATTGCATATAAGATAATCTAGTAGGACTCTACCAAGATTGTCCAAATTATAACCTTGGGGGTCAAATTTAGCACTGTCCTGGCAGTCAGAATTTTTACATTGGCTTATACAGTAAAAAAGTTAAAAATCTTCTGGTTCTAAATTGTAAGACCTAGGTCTCCCAAGTTTTCCATGTATATTTATCTAATGGACCTATCCCAAGATATGACTTTTAAAGGCCCCACAAAACTTTTCACTTGTCATAATTTGAAAGCATTTGCAGATGACAAATTTGATATGGCACACATAGTGAGATTTGTCTGTAAAATGGATCATTTTAGTCACATGCTTGTTTATTTTCTTACCATATATGCGGAAGAGTGTTGAAAGAGAGATAAACTCAATCAAACTGGCAATAATGAGTAAAATTTTGTCGTTTGGTAACGTGTTAATAAGTCATTACAACGTAGTGCAAATCAAAAGAAAACTTTTTATACCCCCGCAAAACGAATGTTTTCGGGGGTATACTGGAATCAGCCTGTCTGTCTGTCCGTCCGTCCGTGTCTGTCTGTGTACAAAATACTAGCAATTTTGTGTCTCGAACTCCTAGAGTTTTCCTTCAATTGCATTGAAACTTTGCACATATATTGATCATATATTGAAGATTTGTAAGACGTAATTTTCAAGTGTCAACTCGCCCTGGTTGAGGAATTATTTCCCCTTGAACTTGACACTTTTTTTCTGTGAAAGCGCTGGCGGGGGTATTAAGTCACATTCAGTGACAGCTCTAGTTTATTCCGTGATTCGCCTTTATCTTAACCCTTTACCACACAGTTCCTAGTTTGTAATGACCCTGACAAAGAAAGCTTTGGAAAACTGCGGGAAAAGGGAAATGTGAAATTGTCACATATTTTTTACGTTCTGTTGCTGTCGGCTGGCAAATAGCCTATATTTTAACCATTCCGCTAAACCACTACTTTGTAAAAGACAGTTAAAAAAGAGGGATCCTACATGGTTCATTTATAAGGTGTATGAGTTTTTATCCCATACATAGTTCAAACATGTACCATTTGATTTGTGATTTCAAAGCACTGTATTTATTGAGTGTCAACCAATTACAGTGCTTACAGCACTTTGATTTTTTACTGTTGTGCCAATGGCCAAACTGACTGTTTAGATACACCAAGGATGTAACTTTCGATCCAAAATAGACAATTGTTGAAAAACCATTTGATTGCTTGACCTATATATACACTACAGTGTATGATAATTGAAAATCAAGTATAGTTTCAAATCATAAGGGTGAATATTTTCTTAAGTTTGAGATGTGTGACATGTGTAGGCGTTCGAGATACTTCATTAGCTGAGAGGAAGAGAATGGTAAAAAATACCAATACTAGTCAGTTGAATCTTTTAGAATGGCACCATGTCTACAAAATTGATAGGTATGATTCTCATTGATATATCTAAACATGACTGTTTTATACAAACTTGTGTGCTTTTACATGTTTGAGGGCTTGTAAATCCAAGAGATGTGTAATAGTGAGATCACATGATAGAGTTAGGTTTGTCTTTTACTCCATTTTACTCCATTTAAGTTTTCATATCGGTCCATTAACTCTTTACCATACAACGACTGTGTGGTAAAGTGTTTGCTGTTGCTTATCCCCAATAAGTAAGCTTCCTTGTCTTTTATAACTCTGGCATCCTTTTTGAAGTACTAGTGTTTACTAGGAAACAAATAGGTGCTAGGGAAAGGTAGGGATTGACACTGACAGGAGACAGATCAGAAGCTGCATTCAGGTTTTTGAAATGCCTTTATTAGGTTTAAGTGTAGTTGTAAGGCGTAAGGGACAGGCATGGATGGAATCTGTCTGCAGCTAGAACAGGAGCATCACGCACTTTTTGACAATTTGTACAGTTTTTGATGAGACAGGGTCACTTGTTCTTAGTTTTTGACCAGAAAGACTGCTTTTTTTGTCCCAAACATTTGAAATGTAAATATCCCTTTGCTTTACAAACTTCTCAAAGATGTTTCCCATGGCAAGATGTTCTATGTTGAATAAATTTGATTCCATTAAAAACTTGTTGCCACGGCAACAAAACTGAAAAATATTGAAAATCTTTGAAAATCTTCTTGTCCAAAACCATAAGGCCTAGGGCTACCAAATTTGGCATGTAGCTTCATCTAATAGATCTCTACCAATTGATAGCCCCGGGGTAAAATTGGCCCTGTTTTGGGGGCGTCACAAGTTTTATATGGGCTTATATAAAGAAAACTTTAAAAATCTTCTTGTTCCTAAAGATTAGACCAAGGGCTACCAAGTTTGGCATGAAGCTTCACTGAGTGGACCTCTACCAAGTTTCTTCAATTGATAGCCCTGGGGTCAAAATTGGCCCTGCCACTGGGGCACAAGTTTTACATAGGCTTATAGAATGGAAGCTGTAAAAATCTTCTTGTTCCTAAAGATTAGACCAAGGGCTACCAAGTTTGGCATGAAGCTTCATTGAGTGGACCTCTACCAAGTTTCTTCAAATTACAGCCCCGGGGTCAAAATTTGCCCTGCCCCTGGTGTCATAAGTTTCACATGGGCTAATAGAGTGAAAACTTTAAAAATCTTCTCGCTCCTAACCATAAGGCCTAGGGCCCCAAATATTGCATATAAGATAATCTAGTAGGACTCTACCAAGATTGTCCAAATTATAACCTTGGGGGTCAAATTTAGCACTGTCCTGGCAGTCAGAATTTTTACATTGGCTTATACAGTAAAAAAGTTAAAAATCTTCTGGTTCTAAATTGTAAGACCTAGGTCTCCCAAGTTTTCCATGTATATTTATCTAATGGACCTATCCCAAGATATGACTTTTAAAGGCCCCACAAAACTTTTCACTTGTCATAATTTGAAAGCATTTGCAGATGACAAATTTGATATGGCACACATAGTGAGATTTGTCTGTAAAATGGATCATTTTAGTCACATGCTTGTTTATTTTCTTACCATATATGCGGAAGAGTGTTGAAAGAGAGATAAACTCAATCAAACTGGCAATAATGAGTAAAATTTTGTCGTTTGGTAACGTGTTAATAAGTCATTACAACGTAGTGCAAATCAAAAGAAAACTTTTTATACCCCCGCAAAACGAATGTTTTCGGGGGTATACTGGAATCAGCCTGTCTGTCTGTCCGTCCGTCCGTGTCTGTCTGTGTACAAAATACTAGCAATTTTGTGTCTCGAACTCCTAGAGTTTTCCTTCAATTGCATTGAAACTTTGCACATATATTGATCATATATTGAAGATTTGTAAGACGTAATTTTCAAGTGTCAACTCGCCCTGGTTGAGGAATTATTTCCCCTTGAACTTGACACTTTTTTTCTGTGAAAGCGCTGGCGGGGGTATTAAGTCACATTCAGTGACAGCTCTAGTTTATTCCGTGATTCGCCTTTATCTTAACCCTTTACCACACAGTTCCTAGTTTGTAATGACCCTGACAAAGAAAGCTTTGGAAAACTGCGGGAAAAGGGAAATGTGAAATTGTCACATATTTTTTACGTTCTGTTGCTGTCGGCTGGCAAATAGCCTATATTTTAACCATTCCGCTAAACCACTACTTTGTAAAAGACAGTTAAAAAAGAGGGATCCTACATGGTTCATTTATAAGGTGTATGAGTTTTTATCCCATACATAGTTCAAACATGTACCATTTGATTTGTGATTTCAAAGCACTGTATTTATTGAGTGTCAACCAATTACAGTGCTTACAGCACTTTGATTTTTTACTGTTGTGCCAATGGCCAAACTGACTGTTTAGATACACCAAGGATGTAACTTTCGATCCAAAATAGACAATTGTTGAAAAACCATTTGATTGCTTGACCTATATATACACTACAGTGTATGATAATTGAAAATCAAGTATAGTTTCAAATCATAAGGGTGAATATTTTTGTTAAGTTTGAGATGTGTGACATGTGTAGGTGTTCGAGATACTTCATTAGCTGAGAGGAAGAGAATGGTAAAAAATACCAATACTAGTCAGTTGAATCTTTTAGAATGGCACCATGTCTACAAAATTGATAGGTATGATTCTCATTGATATATCTAAACATGACTGTTTTATACAAACTTGTGTGCTTTTACATGTTTGAGGGCTTGTAAATCCAAGAGATTTGTAATAGTGAGATCACATGATAGAGTTAGGTTTGTCTTTTACTCCATTTTACTCCATTTAAGTTTTCATATCGGTCCATTAACTCTTTACCATACAACGACTGTGTGGTAAAGTGTTTGCTGTTGCTTATCCCCAATAAGTAAGCTTCCTTGTCTTTTATAACTCTGGCATCCTTTTTGAAGTACTAGTGTTTACTAGGAAACAAATAGGTGCTAGGGAAAGGTAGGGATTGACACTGACAGCAGACAGATCAAGCTGCATGCAGGTTTTTGAAATGCCTTTATTAGGTTTAAGTGTAGTTGTAAGGCGTAAGGGAAAGGCATGGATGGAATCTGTCTGCAGCTAGACCAGGAGCATCACTCACTTTTTGACAATTTGTACAGTTTTTGATGAGACAGGGTCACTTGTTCTTAGTTTTTGACCAGAAAGACTGCTTTTTTTGTCCCAAACATTTGAAATGTAAATATCCCTTTGCTTTACAAACTTCTCAAAGATGTTTCCCATGGCAAGGTGTTCTATGTTGAATAAATTTGATTCCATTAAAAACTTGTTGCCACGGCAACAAAACTGAAAAATATTGAAAATCTTTGAAAATCTCTCTTGTCCAAAACCATAAGGCCTAGGGCTACCCAATTTGGCATGTAGCTTCATCTAATAGATCTCTACCAATTGATAGCCCCGGGGTAAAATTGGTCCTGTTTTGGGGGCGTCACAAGTTTTATATGGGCTTATATAAAGAAAACTTTAAAAATCTTCTTGTTCCTAAAGATTAGACCAAGGGCTACCAAGTTTGGCATGAAGCTTCACTGAGTGGACCTCTACCAAGTTTCTTCAATTGATAGCCCTGGGGTCAAAATTGGCCCTGCCACTGGGGCACAAGTTTTACATAGGCTTATAGAATGGAAGCTGTAAAAATCTTCTTGTTCCTAAAGATTAGACCAAGGGCTACCAAGTTTGGCATGAAGCTTCATTGAGTGGACCTCTACCAAGTTTCTTCAAATTACAGCCCCGGGGTCAAAATTTGCCCTGCCTCTGGCGTCAGAAGTTTCACATGGGCTAATAGAGTGAAAAATTTAAAAGTCTTCTCGCTCCTAACCATAAGGCCTAGGGCCCCAAATTTTGCATATAAGATAATCTAGTAGGACTCTACCAAGATTGTCCAAATTATAACCTTGGGGGTCAAATTTAGCCCTGTCCTGGCAGTCAGAATTTTTACATTGGCTTATACAGTAAAAAATTTAAAAATCTTCTGGTTCTAAATTGTAAGACCTACGTCTCCCAAGTTTTCCATGTATATTTATCTAATGGACCTATCCCAAGATATGACTTTTAAAGGCCCCACAAAACTTTTCACTTGTCATAATTTGAAAGCATTTGCAGATGACAAATTTGATATGGCACACATAGTGAGATTTGTCTGTAAAATGGATCATTTTAGTCACATGCTTGTTTATTTTCTTACCATATATGCGGAAGAGTGTTGAAAGAGAGATAAACTCAATCAAACTGGCAATAATGAGTATTCATATTTAACAAGGATTTTTAAAAGTCGTCAACCTCAAGTAAAGTATTACCGACAAACATGGAATTGGAGAGGGCATCACAGATAGTATCAAATCGCAATTTGACGGTTTTATCTGGAATTTGTCTTTAAAACAGAAGACTCGCAAACCTTTATGTTAAAACATATTTTATGACCGATACCGTTGCGTCGTCCTAAAAGAAATTGTCAAACCTTTTCCAGTTGATCATTCCGACCCCGGTAGCGCAGTTGGTAGCGAACAGGACTGGAGACCAGGGGGTTGCTGATTAGGGACTCCAGCTCGGTCAATTTGTTTCCGAGGATTAATGATAGTCATTCCTTTGGGATCCATTGCCATCTCACCGCTGGTAATTATTTCGATGATATTTACGTTGGAAAGCAGTCAGTTGTTTGGACAGAATATTGTGCAAAGTACTGGTAAAAGAAAAGAAAAACTCCAGGAAAGCGTGGATAGGTGCACTGGCTGCTGCGAAATAACTGAAATAATGTTGAAAATTATGTTCAACACAAACGAACAAACAATCGTATTGATGATCTTTTACTTTTTTCAAATATAGCTACCTAATTTTCTGTTGAAAGTCACTACAAGTGATTGCCTGGTGGTTTTATAGATTTGAAGCAAAAATTTACATAACAGTTTTAGTGTAGTCCAAATTAAAAGCAATAAATCGCACATGACGAATTCAATGTACATGTACATGTAGCACAAAAGATGAGTCTGTCTTTGAAATGGTAGAAAATACCACGGGAAAAGGAGAAAATACTGGTTACCAGTAATTCCCAAAGGATTAATCTCTATACCTAATGTTTGCACATTAATTCCAGTTTTAAAAATTCTGCCAGTAACTGGAACTTTGATCAATCGTTCTTCAAGTCTTTACCACACGATCCCGAGTTTTAACGGACCCTGGGTGAAAAGCCTGTAGAAAACATTTTGGAAAAGAAGAAAATGCTGGTAATCAGCATTTTCGTCTTTTCCCACAATGTTTTCTAACCTTTCATAGAAAAATCCAGTCAGTTGAGAAACATTTTGTTTGTCGTATGCAAGCGCTTTCAATTTGCATGAGTTTTAAATGTTGTCGTTTTGCAAAGAGTTAAAAGATGATGCTCGCCATACTTTTAATTAACAGGCTACGAATTAAATTTACCTGTATTTTAAGATATACAAGGAGTGTTCAAATATGAAAGCATCTGAAACTTTTGTTCTTTCAAAGTATTCCACTCCAACAGATATACGAAGTTTCAGTCTCCAGATCCAATCTTTGAAGGCACTTTCATAGTCTTTTTTTATGTCACAAGGGGCAATGTCAGGTGAATACGGAGGGTCGGGGAGCACAACGACTTTCACCTGCTTCAGAAAGTCTTGCACCTCGTATAGAAGACAATAAATGAAACTGTTGGTTTACACACGTTGAAACAGAGTTGACAGAACATGAATTCCAGAGTCTTCATAGTATACCTAAAAAGGACTATGAAAATGATTGGATCTGGAGACTGAAACTTTGTATATCTGTTGAAGGTGAATACTTTGAGGGAACAAAAGTAAATTTTTAGTGAAACCTATGAAGAATCAAAGTTTAGGTGCTTAGATGCATTCATATTTGAACACTCTTCGTATTACAAGATTGTTGACGTTTTGGCCGTTATTCGGCCTTCAGACACTGCCAGACAGACTGAAATTGGGTATTTTCGAACTTACGGTGTTTAACCCTAAAGCTGCTAAGCGCGACTCAGGGCGCTTTTCTGGACAGTGTAGATCAAGATCAGACTGCTTAAAACGTGCAGTCTGATCCTTGATCCACACTGTCCGATACAGTATTTTCTTTCCGGTGAAATCAACTTTGAGGACGAAATATTTTGAATTTTAATAGTGAGTGGAAATTTTCGTTTCATTTTATTTAGCAGTTTATGGATAAATTCTTTACAACATAATTCCGAGTGTTAACGACCCTGAGGAAAGAACCTTGCTAAAACCTTGCGGGAAAAGAAGCAAAATGCTGGTAACCAGCATTGTCTCCTTTTCCCACAAGATTATCTGCACTTTCACAATTACCGTCATTTTAGTTAAATTTAATATGTCGTCTTTAAATGCTTTCAATTGGGACCAGTGTAAAATTTTGTCGTTTGGTAACGTGTTAATAAGTCATTACAACGTAGTGCAAATCAAAAGAAAACTTTTTATACCCCCGCAAAACGAATGTTTTCGGGGGTATACTGGAATCAGTCTGTCTGTCTGTCCGTCCGTCCGTGTGTCCGTCTGTGTAGAAAATACTAGCAATTTTGTGTCACGAACTCCTAGAGTTTTCCTTCAATTGCATTGAAACTTTGCACATATATTGATCATATATTGAAGATTTGTAAGACGTAATTTTCAAGTGTCAACTCCCCCTGGTTGAGGAATTATTTCCCCTTGAACTTGACACTTTTTTTCTGTGAAAGCGCTGGCGGGGGTATTAAGTCACATTCAGTGACAGCTCTAGTTTATTCCGTGTTTCGCCTTTATCTTAACCCTTTACCACACAGTTCCTAGTTTGTAATGACCCTGACAAAGAAAGCTTTGGAAAACTGCGGGAAAAGGGAAATGTGAAATTGTCACATATTTTTTACGTTCTGTTGCTGTCGGCTGGCAAATAGCCTATATTTTAACCATTCCGTTAAACCACTACTTTGTAAAAGACAGTTAAAAAAGAGGGATCCTACATGGTTCATTTATAAGGTGTATGAGTTTTTATCCCATACATAGTTCAAACATGTACCATTTGATTTGTGATTTCAAAGCACTGTATTTATTGAGTGTCAACCAATTACAGTGCTTACAGCACTTTGATTTTTTACTGTTGTGCCAATGGCCAAACTGACTGTTTAGATACACCAAGGATGTAACTTTCGATCCAAAATAGACAATTGTTGAAAAACCATTTGATTGCTTGACCTATATATACACTACAGTGTATGATAATTGAAAATCAAGTATAGTTTCAAATCATAAGGGTGAATATTTTCTTAAGTTTGAGATGTGTGACATGTGTAGGCGTTCGAGATACTTCATTAGCTGAGAGGAAGAGAATGGTAAAAAATACCAATACTAGTCAGTTGAATCTTTTAGAATGGCACCATGTCTACAAAATTGATAGGTATGATTCTCATTGATATATCTAAACATGACTGTTTTATACAAACTTGTGTGCTTTTACATGTTTGAGGGCTTGTAAATCCAAGAGATGTGTAATAGTGAGATCACATGATAGAGTTAGGTTTGTCTTTTACTCCATTTTACTCCATTTAAGTTTTCATATCGGTCCATTAACTCTTTACCATACAACGACTGTGTGGTAAAGTGTTTGCTGTTGCTTATCCCCAATAAGTAAGCTTCCTTGTCTTTTATAACTCTGGCATCCTTTTTGAAGTACTAGTGTTTACTAGGAAACAAATAGGTGCTAGGGAAAGGTAGGGATTGACACTGACAGCAGACAGATCAGAAGCTGCATGCAGGTTTTTGAAATGCCTTTATTAGGTTTAAGTGTAGTTGTAAGGCGTAAGGGACAGGCATGGATGGAATCTGTCTGCAGCTAGACCAGGAGCATCACGCACTTTTTGACAATTTGTACAGTTTTTGATGAGACAGGGTCACTTGTTCTTAGTTTTTGACCAGAAAGACTGCTTTTTGTGTCCCAAACATTTGAAATGTAAATATCCCTTTGCTTTACAAACTTCTCAAAGATGTTTCCCATGGCAAGATGTTCTATGTTGAATAAATTTGATTCCATTAAAAACTTGTTGCCACGGCAACAAAACTGAAAAATATTGAAAATCTTTGAAAATCTTCTTGTCCAAAACCATAAGGCCTAGGGCTACCCAATTTGGCATGTAGCTTCATCTAATAGATCTCTACCAATTGATAGCCCCGGGGTAAAATTGGCCCTGTTTTGGGGGCGTCACAAGTTTTACATGGGCTTATATAAAGAAAACTTTAAAAATCTTCTTGTTCCTGAAGATTAGACCAAGGGCTACCAAGTTTGGCATGAAGCTTCACTGAGTGGACCTCTACCAAGTTTCTTCAATTGATAGCCCTGGGGTCAAAATTGGCCCTGCCACTGGGGCACAAGTTTTACATAGGCTTATAGAATGGAAGCTGTAAAAATCTTCTTGTTCCTAAAGATTAGACCAAGGGCTACCAAGTTTGGCATGAAGCTTCATTGAGTGGACCTCTACCAAGTTTCTTCAAATTACAGCCCCGGGGTCAAAATTTGCCCTGCCCCTGGTGTCATAAGTTTCACATGGGCTAATAGAGTGAAAACTTTAAAAATCTTCTTGCTCCTAACCATAAGGCCTAGGGCCCCAAATATTGCATATAAAATAATCTAATCGGACTCTACCAAGATTGTCCAAATTATAACCTTGGGGGTCAAATTTAGCCCTGTTCTGGCAGTCAGAATTTTTACATTGGCTTATACAGTAAAAAAATTAAAAATCTTCTGGTTCTAAATTGTAAGACCTAGGTCTCCCAAGTTTTCCATGTATATTTATCTAATGGACCTATCCCAAGATATGACTTTTAAAGGCCCCACAAAACTTTTCACTTGTCAAAATTTGAAAGCATTTGCAGATGACAAATTTGATATGGCACACATAGTGAGATTTGTCTGTAAAATGGATCATTTTAGTCACATGCTTGTTTATTTTCTTACCATATATGCGGAAGAGTGTTGAAAGAGAGATAAACTCAATCAAACTGGCAATAATGAGTAAAATTTTGTCGTTTGGTAACGTGTTAATAAGTCATTACAACGTAGTGCAAATCAAAAGAAAACTTTTTATACCCCCGCAAAACGAATGTTTTCGGGGGTATACTGGAATCAGCCTGTCTGTCTGTCCGTCCGTCCGTGTGTCCGTCTGTGTACAAAATACTAGCAATTTTGTGTCACGAACTCCCAGAGTTTTCCTTCAATTGCATTGAAACTTTGCACATATATTGATCATATATTGAAGATTTGTAAGACGTAATTTTCAAGTGTCAACTCGCCCTGGTTGAGGAATTATTTCCCCTTGAACTTGACACTTTTTTTCTGTGAAAGCGCTGGCGGGGGTATTAAGTCACATTCAGTGACAGCTCTAGTTTATTCCGTGATTCGCCTTTATCTTAACCCTTTACCACACAGTTCCTAGTTTGTAATGACCCTGACAAAGAAAGCTTTGGAAAACTGCGGGAAAAGGGAAATGTGAAATTGTCACATATTTTTTACGTTCTGTTGCTGTCGGCTGGCAAATAGCTTATATTTTAACCATTCCGTTAAACCACTACTTTGTAAAAGACAGTTAAAAAAGAGGGATCTTACATGGTTCATTTATAAGGTGTATGAGTTTTTACCCCATACATAGTTCAAACATGTACCATTTGATTTGTGATTTCAAAGCACTGTATTTATTGAGTGTCAACCAATTACAGTGCTTACAGCACTTTGATTTTTTACTGTTGTGCCAATGGCCAAACTGACTGTTTAGATACACCAAGGATGTAACTTGCGATCCAAAATAGACAATTGTTGAAAAACCATTTGATTGCTTGACCTATATATACACTACAGTGTATGATAATTGAAAATCAAGTATAGTTTCAAATCATAAGGGTGAATATTTTCTTAAGTTTGAGATGTGTGACATGTGTAGGTGTTCGAGATACTTCATTAGCTGAGAGGAAGAGAATGGTAAAAAATACCAATACTAGTCAGTTGAATCTTTTAGAATGGCACCATGTCTACAAAATTGATAGGTATGATTCTCATTGATATATCTAAACATGACTGTTTTATACAAACTTGTGTGCTTTTACATGTTTGAGGGCTTGTAAATCCAAGAGATTTGTAATAGTGAGATCACATGATAGAGTTAGGTTTGTCTTTTACTCCATTTTACTCCATTTAAGTTTTCATATCGGTCCATTAACTCTTTACCATACAACGACTGTGTGGTAAAGTGTTTGCTGTTGCTTATCCCCAATAAGTAAGCTTCCTTGTCTTTTATAACTCTGGCATCCTTTTTGAAGTACTAGTGTTTACTAGGAAACAAATAGGTGCTAGGGAAAGGTAGGGATTGACACTGACAGCAGACAGATCAGAAGCTGCATGCAGGTTTTTGAAATGCCTTTATTAGGTTTAAGTGTAGTTGTAAGGCGTAAGGGACAGGCATGGATGGAATCTGTCTGCAGCTAGACCAGGAGCATCACACACTTTTTGACAATTTGTACAGTTTTTGATGAGACAGAGTCACTTGTTCTTACTTTTTGACCAGAAAGACTGCTTTTTTTGTCCCAAACATTTGAAATGTAAATATCCCTTTGCTTTACAAACTTCTCAAAGATGTTTCCCATGGCAAGGTGTTCTATGTTGAATAAATTTGATTCCATTAAAAACTTGTTGCCACGGCAACAAAACTGAAAAATATTGAAAATCTTTGAAAATCTTCTTGTCCAAAACCATAAGGCCTAGGGCTACCCAATTTGGCATGTAGCTTCATCTAATAGATCTCTACCAATTGATAGCCCCGGGGTAAAATTGGCCCTGTTTTGGGGGCGTCACAAGTTTTATATGGGCTTATATAAAGAAAACTTTAAAAATCTTCTTGTTCCTAAAGATTAGACCAAGGGCTACCAAGTTTGGCATGAAGCTTCACTGAGTGGACCTCTACCAAGTTCCTTCAATTTATAGCCCTGGGGTCAAAATTGGCCCTGCCACTGGGGCACAAGTTTTACATAGGCTTATAGAATGGAAGCTGTAAAAATCTTCTTGTTCCTAAAGATTAGACCAAGGGCTACCAAGTTTGGCATGAAGCTTCATTGAGTGGACCTCTACCAAGTTTCTTCAAATTACAGCCCCGGGGTCAAAATTTGCCCTGCCCTTAGTGTCAAAAGTTTCACATGGGCTAATAGAGTGAAAACTTTAAAAATCTTCTCGCTCCTAACCATAAGGCCTAGGGCCCCAAATATTGCATATAAGATAATCTAGTAGGACTCTACCAAGATTGTCCAAATTATAACCTGTGGGTCAAATTTAGCCCTGTCTTGGCAGTCAGAATGTTTACATTGGCTTATACAGTAAAAAAATTAAAAATCTTCTGGTTCTAAATTGTAAGACCTAGGTCTCCCAAGTTTTCCATGTATATTTATCTAATGGACCTATCCCAAGATATGACTTTTAAAGGCCCCACAAAACTTTTCACTTGTCAAAACTTGAAAGCATTTGCAGATGACAAATTTGATATGGCACACATAGGGAGATTTGTCTGTGAAATGGATCATTTTAGTCACATGCTTGTTTATTTTCTTACCATATATGCGGAAGAGTGTTGAAAGCGAGATAAACTCAATCAAACTGGCAATAATGAGTAAAGTTTTGTCGTTTGGTAACATGTTAATAAGTCATTACAACGTAGTGCAAATCAAAAGAAAACTTTTTATACCCCCGCAAAACGAATGTTTTCGGGGGTATACTGGAATCAGTCTGTCTGTCTGTCCGTCCGTCCGTGTGTCCGTCTGTGTACAAAATACTAGCAATTTTGTGTCACGAACTCCTAGAGTTTTCCTTCAATTGCATTGAAACTTTGCACATATATTGATCATATATTGAAGATTTGTAAGACGTAATTTTCAAGTGTCAACTCGCCCTGGTTGAGGAATTATTTCCCCTTGAACTTGACACTTTTTTTCTGTGAAAGCGCTGGCGGTGGTATTAAGTCACATTCAGTGGCAGCTCTAGTTTATTCCGTGTTTCGCCTTTATCTTAACCCTTTACCACACAGTTCCTAGTTTGTAATGACCCTGACAAAGAAAGCTTTGGAAAACTGCGGGAAAAGGGAAATGTGAAATTGTCACATATTTTTTACGTTCTGTTGCTGTCGGCTGGCAAATAGCTTATATTTTAACCATTCCGTTAAACCACTACTTTGTAAAAGACAGTTAAAAAAGAGGGATCCTACATGGTTCATTTATAAGGTGTATGAGTTTTTATCCCATACATAGTTCAAACATGTACCATTTGATTTGTGATTTCAAAGCACTGTATTTATTGAGTGTCAACCAATTACAGTGCTTACAGCACTTTGATTTTTTACTGTTGTGCCAATGGCCAAACTGACTGTTTAGATACACCAAGGATGTAACTTTCGATCCAAAATAGACAATTGTTGAAAAACCATTTGATTGCTTGACCTATATATACACTACAGTGTATGATAATTGAAAATCAAGTATAGTTTCAAATCATAAGGGTGAATATTTTCTTAAGTTTGAGATGTGTGACATGTGTAGGCGTTCGAGATACTTCATTAGCTGAGAGGAAGAGAATGGTAAAAAATACCAATACTAGTCAGTTGAATCTTTTAGAATGGCACCATGTCTACAAAATTGATAGGTATGATTCTCATTGATATATCTAAACATGACTGTTTTATACAAACTTGTGTGCTTTTACATGTTTGAGGGCTTGTAAATCCAAGAGATGTGTAATAGTGAGATCACATGATAGAGTTAGGTTTGTCTTTTACTCCATTTTACTCCATTTAAGTTTTCATATCGGTCCATTAACTCTTTACCATACAACGACTGTGTGGTAAAGTGTTTGCTGTTGCTTATCCCCAATAAGTAAGCTTCCTTGTCTTTTATAACTCTGGCATCCTTTTTGAAGTACTAGTGTTTACTAGGAAACAAATAGGTGCTAGGGAAAGGTAGGGATTGACACTGACAGGAGACAGATCAGAAGCTGCATTCAGGTTTTTGAAATGCCTTTATTAGGTTTAAGTGTAGTTGTAAGGCGTAAGGGACAGGCATGGATGGAATCTGTCTGCAGCTAGAACAGGAGCATCACGCACTTTTTGACAATTTGTACAGTTTTTGATGAGACAGGGTCACTTGTTCTTAGTTTTTGACCAGAAAGACTGCTTTTTTTGTCCCAAACATTTGAAATGTAAATATCCCTTTGCTTTACAAACTTCTCAAAGATGTTTCCCATGGCAAGATGTTCTATGTTGAATAAATTTGATTCCATTAAAAACTTGTTGCCACGGCAACAAAACTGAAAAATATTGAAAATCTTTGAAAATCTTCTTGTCCAAAACCATAAGGCCTAGGGCTACCAAATTTGGCATGTAGCTTCATCTAATAGATCTCTACCAATTGATAGCCCCGGGGTAAAATTGGCCCTGTTTTGGGGGCGTCACAAGTTTTATATGGGCTTATATAAAGAAAACTTTAAAAATCTTCTTGTTCCTAAAGATTAGACCAAGGGCTACCAAGTTTGGCATGAAGCTTCACTGAGTGGACCTCTACCAAGTTTCTTCAATTGATAGCCCTGGGGTCAAAATTGGCCCTGCCACTGGGGCACAAGTTTTACATAGGCTTATAGAATGGAAGCTGTAAAAATCTTCTTGTTCCTAAAGATTAGACCAAGGGCTACCAAGTTTGGCATGAAGCTTCATTGAGTGGACCTCTACCAAGTTTCTTCAAATTACAGCCCCGGGGTCAAAATTTGCCCTGCCCCTGGTGTCATAAGTTTCACATGGGCTAATAGAGTGAAAACTTTAAAAATCTTCTCGCTCCTAACCATAAGGCCTAGGGCCCCAAATATTGCATATAAGATAATCTAGTAGGACTCTACCAAGATTGTCCAAATTATAACCTTGGGGGTCAAATTTAGCACTGTCCTGGCAGTCAGAATTTTTACATTGGCTTATACAGTAAAAAAATTAAAAATCTTCTGGTTCTAAATTGTAAGACCTAGGTCTCCCAAGTTTTCCATGTATATTTATCTAATGGACCTATCCCAAGATATGACTTTTAAAGGCCCCACAAAACTTTTCACTTGTCATAATTTGAAAGCATTTGCAGATGACAAATTTGATATGGCACACATAGTGAGATTTGTCTGTAAAATGGATCATTTTAGTCACATGCTTGTTTATTTTCTTACCATATATGCGGAAGAGTGTTGAAAGAGAGATAAACTCAATCAAACTGGCAATAATGAGTAAAATTTTGTCGTTTGGTAACGTGTTAATAAGTCATTACAACGTAGTGCAAATCAAAAGAAAACTTTTTATACCCCCGCAAAACGAATGTTTTCGGGGGTATACTGGAATCAGCCTGTCTGTCTGTCCGTCCGTCCGTGTCTGTCTGTGTACAAAATACTAGCAATTTTGTGTCTCGAACTCCTAGAGTTTTCCTTCAATTGCATTGAAACTTTGCACATATATTGATCATATATTGAAGATTTGTAAGACGTAATTTTCAAGTGTCAACTCGCCCTGGTTGAGGAATTATTTCCCCTTGAACTTGACACTTTTTTTCTGTGAAAGCGCTGGCGGGGGTATTAAGTCACATTCAGTGACAGCTCTAGTTTATTCCGTGATTCGCCTTTATCTTAACCCTTTACCACACAGTTCCTAGTTTGTAATGACCCTGACAAAGAAAGCTTTGGAAAACTGCGGGAAAAGGGAAATGTGAAATTGTCACATATTTTTTACGTTCTGTTGCTGTCGGCTGGCAAATAGCCTATATTTTAACCATTCCGCTAAACCACTACTTTGTAAAAGACAGTTAAAAAAGAGGGATCCTACATGGTTCATTTATAAGGTGTATGAGTTTTTATCCCATACATAGTTCAAACATGTACCATTTGATTTGTGATTTCAAAGCACTGTATTTATTGAGTGTCAACCAATTACAGTGCTTACAGCACTTTGATTTTTTACTGTTGTGCCAATGGCCAAACTGACTGTTTAGATACACCAAGGATGTAACTTTCGATCCAAAATAGACAATTGTTGAAAAACCATTTGATTGCTTGACCTATATATACACTACAGTGTATGATAATTGAAAATCAAGTATAGTTTAAAATCATAAGGGTGAATATTTTTGTTAAGTTTGAGATGTGTGACATGTGTAGGTGTTCGAGATACTTCATTAGCTGAGAGGAAGAGAATGGTAAAAAATACCAATACTAGTCAGTTGAATCTTTTAGAATGGCACCATGTCTACAAAATTGATAGGTATGATTCTCATTGATATATCTAAACATGACTGTTTTATACAAACTTGTGTGCTTTTACATGTTTGAGGGCTTGTAAATCCAAGAGATTTGTAATAGTGAGATCACATGATAGAGTTAGGTTTGTCTTTTACTCCATTTTACTCCATTTAAGTTTTCATATCGGTCCATTAACTCTTTACCATACAACGACTGTGTGGTAAAGTGTTTGCTGTTGCTTATCCCCAATAAGTAAGCTTCCTTGTCTTTTATAACTCTGGCATCCTTTTTGAAGTACTAGTGTTTACTAGGAAACAAATAGGTGCTAGGGAAAGGTAGGGATTGACACTGACAGCAGACAGATCAAGCTGCATGCAGGTTTTTGAAATGCCTTTATTAGGTTTAAGTGTAGTTGTAAGGCGTAAGGGAAAGGCATGGATGGAATCTGTCTGCAGCTAGACCAGGAGCATCACTCACTTTTTGACAATTTGTACAGTTTTTGATGAGACAGGGTCACTTGTTCTTAGTTTTTGACCAGAAAGACTGCTTTTTTTGTCCCAAACATTTGAAATGTAAATATCCCTTTGCTTTACAAACTTCTCAAAGATGTTTCCCATGGCAAGGTGTTCTATGTTGAATAAATTTGATTCCATTAAAAACTTGTTGCCACGGCAACAAAACTGAAAAATATTGAAAATCTTTGAAAATCTCTCTTGTCCAAAACCATAGGGCCTAGGGCTACCCAATTTGGCATGTAGCTTCATCTAATAGATCTCTACCAATTGATAGCCCCGGGGTAAAATTGGTCCTGTTTTGGGGGCGTCACAAGTTTTATATGGGCTTATATAAAGAAAACTTTAAAAATCTTCTTGTTCCTAAAGATTAGACCAAGGGCTACCAAGTTTGGCATGAAGCTTCACTGAGTGGACCTCTACCAAGTTTCTTCAATTGATAGCCCTGGGGTCAAAATTGGCCCTGCCACTGGGGCACAAGTTTTACATAGGCTTATAGAATGGAAGCTGTAAAAATCTTCTTGTTCCTAAAGATTAGACCAAGGGCTACCAAGTTTGGCATGAAGCTTCATTGAGTGGACCTCTACCAAGTTTCTTCAAATTACAGCCCCGGGGTCAAAATTTGCCCTGCCTCTGGCGTCAGAAGTTTCACATGGGCTAATAGAGTGAAAAATTTAAAAGTCTTCTCGCTCCTAACCATAAGGCCTAGGGCCCCAAATTTTGCATATAAGATAATCTAGTAGGACTCTACCAAGATTGTCCAAATTATAACCTTGGGGGTCAAATTTAGCCCTGTCCTGGCAGTCAGAATTTTTACATTGGCTTATACAGTAAAAAATTTAAAAATCTTCTGGTTCTAAATTGTAAGACCTACGTCTCCCAAGTTTTCCATGTATATTTATCTAATGGACCTATCCCAAGATATGACTTTTAAAGGCCCCACAAAACTTTTCACTTGTCATAATTTGAAAGCATTTGCAGATGACAAATTTGATATGGCACACATAGTGAGATTTGTCTGTAAAATGGATCATTTTAGTCACATGCTTGTTTATTTTCTTACCATATATGCGGAAGAGTGTTGAAAGAGAGATAAACTCAATGAAACTGGCAATAATGAGTATTCATATTTAACAAGGATTTTTAAAAGTCGTCAACCTCAAGTAAAGTATTACCGACAAACATGGAATTGGAGAGGGCATCACAGATAGTATCAAATCGCAATTTGACGGTTTTATCTGGAATTTGTCTTTAAAACAGAAGACTCGCAAACCTTTATGTTAAAACATATTTTATGACCGATACCGTTGCGTCGTCCTAAAAGAAATTGTCAAACCTTTTCCAGTTGATCATTCCGACCCCGGTAGCGCAGTTGGTAGCGAACAGGACTGGAGACCAGGGGGTTGCTGATTAGGGACTCCAGCTCGGTCAATTTGTTTCCGAGGATTAATGATAGTCATTCCTTTGGGATCCATTGCCATCTCACCGCTGGTAATTATTTCGATGATATTTACGTTGGAAAGCAGTCAGTTGTTTGGACAGAATATTGTGCAAAGTACTGGTAAAAGAAAAGAAAAACTCCAGGAAAGCGTGGATAGGTGCACTGGCTGCTGCGAAATAACTGAAATAATGTTGAAAATTATGTTCAACACAAACGAACAAACAATCGTATTGATGATCTTTTACTTTTTTCAAATATAGCTACCTAATTTTCTGTTGAAAGTCACTACAAGTGATTGCCTGGTGGTTTTATAGATTTGAAGCAAAAATTTACATAACAGTTTTAGTGTAGTCCAAATTAAAAGCAATAAATCGCACATGACGAATTCAATGTACATGTACATGTAGCACAAAAGATGAGTCTGTCTTTGAAATGGTAGAAAATACCACGGGAAAAGGAGAAAATACTGGTTACCAGTAATTCCCAAAGGATTAATCTCTATACCTAATGTTTGCACATTAATTCCAGTTTTAAAAATTCTGCCAGTAACTGGAACTTTGATCAATCGTTCTTCAAGTCTTTACCACACGATCCCGAGTTTTAACGGACCCTGGGTGAAAAGCCTGTAGAAAACATTTTGGAAAAGAAGAAAATGCTGGTAATCAGCATTTTCGTCTTTTCCCACAATGTTTTCTAACCTTTCATAGAAAAATCCAGTCAGTTGAGAAACATTTTGTTTGTCGTATGCAAGCGCTTTCAATTTGCATGAGTTTTAAATGTTGTCGTTTTGCAAAGAGTTAAAAGATGATGCTCGCCATACTTTTAATTAACAGGCTACGAATTAAATTTACCTGTATTTTAAGATATACAAGGAGTGTTCAAATATGAAAGCATCTGAAACTTTTGTTCTTTCAAAGTATTCCACTCCAACAGATATACGAAGTTTCAGTCTCCAGATCCAATCTTTGAAGGCACTTTCATAGTCTTTTTTTATGTCACAAGGGGCAATGTCAGGTGAATACGGAGGGTCGGGGAGCACAACGACTTTCACCTGCTTCAGAAAGTCTTGCACCTCGTATAGAAGACAATAAATGAAACTGTTGGTTTACACACGTTGAAACAGAGTTGACAGAACATGAATTCCAGAGTCTTCATAGTATACCTAAAAAGGACTATGAAAATGATTGGATCTGGAGACTGAAACTTTGTATATCTGTTGAAGGTGAATACTTTGAGGGAACAAAAGTAAATTTTTAGTGAAACCTATGAAGAATCAAAGTTTAGGTGCTTAGATGCATTCATATTTGAACACTCTTCGTATTACAAGATTGTTGACGTTTTGGCCGTTATTCGGCCTTCAGACACTGCCAGACAGACTGAAATTGGGTATTTTCGAACTTACGGTGTTTAACCCTAAACCTGCTAAGCGCGACTCAGGGTGCTTTTCTGGACAGTGTAGATCAAGATCAGACTGCTTAAAACGTGCAGTCTGATCCTTGATCCACACTGTCCGATACAGTATTTTCTTTCCGGTGAAATCAACTTTGAGGACGAAATATTTTGAATTTTAATAGTGAGTGGAAATTTTCGTTTCATTTTATTTAGCCGTTTATGGATAAATTCTTTACAACATAATTCCGAGTGTTAAGGACCCTGAGGAAAGAGCCTTGCTAAAACCTTGCGGGAAAAGAAGCAAAATGCTGGTAACCAGCATTGTCTCCTTTTCCCACAAGATTATCTGCACTTTCACAATTACCGTCATTTTAGTTAAATTTAATATGTCGTCTTTAAATGCTTTCAATTGGGACCAGTGTAAAATTTTGTCGTTTGGTAACGTGTTAATAAGTCATTACAACGTAGTGCAAATCAAAAGAAAACTTTTTATACCCCCGCAAAACGAATGTTTTCGGGGGTATACTGGAATCAGTCTGTCTGTCTGTCCGTCTGTCCGTGTGTCCGTCTGTGTACAAAATACTAGCAATTTTGTGTCACGAACTCCTAGAGTTTTCCTTCAATTGCATTGAAACTTTGCACATATATTGATCATATATTGAAGATTTGTAAGACTTAATTTTCAAGTGTCAACTCCCCCTGGTTGAGGAATTATTTCCCCTTGAACTTGACACTTTTTTTCTGTGAAAGCGCTGGCGGTGGTATTAAGTCACATTCAGTGACAGCTCTAGTTTATTCCGTGTTTCGCCTTTATCTTAACCCTTTACCACACAGTTCCTAGTTTGTAATGACCCTGACAAAGAAAGCTTTGGAAAACTGCGGGAAAAGGGAAATGTGAAATTGTCACATATTTTTTACGTTCTGTTGCTGTCGGCTGGCAAATAGCCTATATTTTAACCATTCCGTTAAACCACTACTTTGTAAAAGACAGTTAAAAAAGAGGGATCCTACATGGTTCATTTATAAGGTGTATGAGTTTTTATCCCATACATAGTTCAAACATGTACCATTTGATTTGTGATTTCAAAGCACTGTATTTATTGAGTGTCAACCAATTACAGTGCTTACAGCACTTTGATTTTTTACTGTTGTGCCAATGGCCAAACTGACTGTTTAGATACACCAAGGATGTAACTTTCGATCCAAAATAGACAATTGTTGAAAAACCATTTGATTGCTTGACCTATATATACACTACAGTGTATAATAATTGAAAATCAAGTATAGTTTCAAATCATAAGGGTGAATATTTTCTTAAGTTTGAGATGTGTGACATGTGTAGGCGTTCGAGATACTTCATTAGCTGAGAGGAAGAGAATGGTAAAAAATACCAATACTAGTCAGTTGAATCTTTTAGAATGGCACCATGTCTACAAAATTGATAGGTATGATTCTCATTGATATATCTAAACATGACTGTTTTATACAAACTTGTGTGCTTTTACATGTTTGAGGGCTTGTAAATCCAAGAGATGTGTAATAGTGAGATCACATGATAGAGTTAGGTTTGTCTTTTACTCCATTTTACTCCATTTAAGTTTTCATATCGGTCCATTAACTCTTTACCATACAACGACTGTGTGGTAAAGTGTTTGCTGTTGCTTATCCCCAATAAGTAAGCTTCCTTGTCTTTTATAACTCTGGCATCCTTTTTGAAGTACTAGTGTTTACTAGGAAACAAATAGGTGCTAGGGAAAGGTAGGGATTGACACTGACAGCAGACAGATCAGAAGCTGCATGCAGGTTTTTGAAATGCCTTTATTAGGTTTAAGTGTAGTTGTAAGGCGTAAGGGACAGGCATGGATGGAATCTGTCTGCAGCTAGACCAGGAGCATCACGCACTTTTTGACAATTTGTACAGTTTTTGATGAGACAGGGTCACTTGTTCTTAGTTTTTGACCAGAAAGACTGCTTTTTTTGTCCCAAACATTTGAAATGTAAATATCCCTTTGCTTTACAAACTTCTCAAAGATGTTTTCCATGGCAAGGTGTTCTATGTTGAATAAATTTGATTCCATTAAAAACTTGTTGCCACGGCAACAAAACTGAAAAATATTGAAAATCTTTGAAAATCTTCTTGTCCAAAAGCATAAGGCCTAGGGCTACCCAATTTGGCATGTAGCTTCATCTAATAGATCTCTACCAATTGATAGCCCCGGGGTAAAATTGGCCCTGTTTTGGGGGCGTCACAAGTTTTATATGGGCTTATATAAAGAAAACTTTAAAAATCTTCTTGTTCCTAAAGATTAGACCAAGGGCTACCAAGTTTGGCATGAAGCTTCACTGAGTGGACCTCTACCAAGTTTCTTCAATTGATAGCCCTGGGGTCAAAATTGGCCCTGCCACTGGGGCACAAGTTTTACATAGGCTTATAGAATGGAAGCTGTAAAAATCTTCTTGTTCCTAAAGATTAGACCAAGGGCTACCAAGTTTGGCATGAAGCTTCATTGAGTGGACCTCTACCAAGTTTCTTCAAATTACAGCCCCGGGGTCAAAATTTGCCCTGCCCCTGGTGTCATAAGTTTCACATGGGCTAATAGAGTGAAAACTTTAAAAATCTTCTCGCTCCTAACCATAAGGCCTAGGGCCCCAAATATTGCATATAAGATAATCTAGTAGGACTCTACCAAGATTGTCCAAATTATAACCTTGGGGGTCAAATTTAGCCCTGTCCTGGCAGTCAGAATTTTTACATTGGCTTATACAGTAAAAAATTTAAAAATCTTCTGGTTCTAAATTGTAAGACCTAGGTCTCCCAAGTTTTCCATGTATATTTATCTAATGGACCTATCCCAAGATATGACTTTTAAAGGCCCCACAAAACTTTTCACTTGTCAAAATTTGAAAGCATTTGCAGATGACAAATTTGATATGGCACACATAGTGAGATTTGTCTGTAAAATGGATCATTTTAGTCACATGCTTGTTTATTTTCTTACCATATATACGGAAGAGTGTTGAAAGAGAGATAAACTCAATCAAACTGGCAATAATGAGTAAAATTTTGTCGTTTGGTAACGTGTTAATAAGTCATTACAACGTAGTGCAAATCAAAAGAAAACTTTTTATACCCCCGCAAAACGAATGTTTTCGGGGGTATACTGGAATCAGCCTGTCTGTCTGTCCGTCCGTCCGTGTGTCCGTCTGTGTACAAAATACTAGCAATTTTGTGTCGCGAACTCCTAGAGTTTTCCTTCAATTGCATTGAAACTTTGCACATATATTGATCATATATTGAAGATTTGTAAGACGTAATTTTCAAGTGTCAACTCGCCCTGGTTGAGGAATTATTTCCCCTTGAACTTGACACTTTTTTTCTGTGAAAGTGCTGGCGGTGGTATTAAGTCACATTCAGTGACAGCTCTAGTTTATTCCGTGATTCGCCTTTATCTTAACCCTTTACCACACAGTTCCTAGTTTGTAATGACCCTGACAAAGAAAGCTTTGGAAAACTGCGGGAAAAGGGAAATGTGAAATTGTCACATATTTTTTACGTTCTGTTGCTGTCGGCTGGCAAATAGCCTATATTTTAACCATTCCGTTAAACCACTACTTTGTAAAAGACAGTTAAAAAAGAGGGATCCTACATGGTTCATTTATAAGGTGTATGAGTTTTTATCCCATACATAGTTCAAACATGTACCATTTGATTTGTGATTTCAAAGCACTGTATTTATTGAGTGTCAACCAATTACAGTGCTTACAGCACTTTGATTTTTTACTGTTGTGCCAATGGCCAAACTGACTGTTTAGATACACCAAGGATGTAACTTTCGATCCAAAATAGACAATTGTTGAAAAACCATTTGATTGCTTGACCTATACATACACTACAGTGTATGATAATTGAAAATCAAGTATAGTTTCAAATCATAAGGGTGAATATTTTCTTAAGTTTGAGATGTGTGACATGTGTAGGTGTTCGAGATACTTCATTAGCTGAGAGGAAGAGAATGGTAAAAAATACCAATACTAGTCAGTTGAATCTTTTAGAATGGCACCATGTCTACAAAATTGATAGGTATGATTCTCATTGATATATCTAAACATGACTGTTTTATACAAACTTGTGTGCTTTTACATGTTTGAGGGCTTGTAAATCCAAGAGATTTGTAATAGTGAGATCACATGATAGAGTTAGGTTTGTCTTTTACTCCATTTTACTCCATTTAAGTTTTCATATCGGTCCATTAACTCTTTACCATACAACGACTGTGTGGTAAAGTGTTTGCTGTTGCTTATCCCCAATAAGTAAGCTTCCTTGTCTTTTATAACTCTGGCATCCTTTTTGAAGTACTAGTGTTTACTAGGAAACAAATAGGTGCTAGGGAAAGGTAGGGATTGACACTGACAGCAGACAGATCAGAAGCTGCATGCAGGTTTTTGAAATGCCTTTATTAGGTTTAAGTGTAGTTGTAAGGCGTAAGGGAAAGGCATGGATGGAATCTGTCTGCAGCTAGACCAGGAGCATCACGCACTTTTTGACAATTTGTACAGTTTTTGATGAGACAGGGTCACTTGTTCTTAGTTTTTGACCAGAAAGACTGCTTTTTTTGTCCCAAACATTTGAAATGTAAATATCCCTTTGCTTTACAAACTTCTCAAAGATGTTTCCCATGGCAAGGTGTTCTATGTTGAATAAATTTGATTCCATTAAAAACTTGTTGCCACGGCAACAAAACTGAAAAATATTGAAAATCTTTGAAAATCTTCTTGTCCAAAACCATAAGGCCTAGGGCTACCCAATTTGGCATGTAGCTTCATCTAATAGATCTCTACCAATTGATAGCCCCGGGGTAAAATTGGCCCTGTTTTGGGGGCGTCACAAGTTTTATATGGGCTTATATAAAGAAAACTTTAAAAATCTTCTTGTTCCTAAAGATTAGACCAAGGGCTACCAAGTTTGGCATGAAGCTTCACTGAGTGGACCTCTACCAAGTTTCTTCAATTTATAGCCCTGGGGTCAAAATTGGCCCTGCCACTGGGGCACAAGTTTTACATAGGCTTATATAATTGAAGCTGTAAAAATCTTCTTGTTCCTAAAGATTAGACCAAGGGCTACCAAGTTTGGCATGAAGCTTCATTGAGTGGACCTCTACCAAGTTTCTTCAAATTACAGCCCCGGGGTCAAAATTTGCCCTGCCCCTGGTGTCATAAGTTTCACATGGGCTAATAGAGTGAAAACTTTAAAAATCTTCTCGCTCCTAACCATAAGGCCTAGGGCCCCAAATATTGCATATAAGATAATCTAGTAGGACTCTACCAAGATTGTCCAAATTATAACCTTGGGGGTCAAATTTAGCCCTGTCCTGGCAGTCAGAATTTTTACATTGGCTTATACAGTAAAAAATTTAAAAATCTTCTGGTTCTAAATTGTAAGACCTAGGTCTCCCAAGTTTTCCATGTATATTTATCTAATGGACCTATCCCAAGATATGACTTTTAAAGGCCCCACAAAACTTTTCACTTGTCAAAATTTGAAAGCATTCGCAGATGACAAATTTGATATGGCACACATAGTGAGATTTGTCTGTAAAATGGATCATTTTAGTCACATGCTTGTTTATTTTCTTACCATATATGCGGAAGAGTGTTGAAAGAGAGATAAACTCAATCAAACTGGCAATAATGAGTAAAATTTTGTCGTTTGGTAACGTGTTAATAAGTCATTACAACGTAGTGCAAATCAAAAGAAAACTTTTTATACCCCCGCAAAACGAATGTTTTCGGGGGTATACTGGAATCAGCCTGTCTGTCTGTCCGTCCGTCCGTGTGTCCGTCTGTGTACAAAATACTAGCAATTTTGTGTCACGAACTCCTAGAGTTTTCCTTCAATTGCATTGAAACTTTGCACATATATTGATCATATATTGAAGATTTGTAAGACGTAATTTTCAAGTGTCAACTCGCCCTGGTTGAGGAATTATTTCCCCTTGAACTTGACACTTTTTTTCTGTGAAAGCGCTGGCGGGGGTATTAAGTCACATTCAGTGACAGCTCTAGTTTATTCCGTGATTCGCCTTTATCTTAACCCTTTACCACACAGTTCCTAGTTTGTAATGACCCTGACAAAGAAAGCTTTGGAAAACTGCGGGAAAAGGGAAATGTGAAATTGTCACATATTTTTTACGTTCTGTTGCTGTCGGCTGGCAAATAGCCTATATTTTAACCATTCCGTTAAACCACTACTTTGTAAAAGACAGTTAAAAAAGAGGGATCCTACATGGTTCATTTATAAGGTGTATGAGTTTTTATCCCATACATAGTTCAAACATGTACCATTTGATTTGTGATTTCAAAGCACTGTATTTATTGAGTGTCAACCAATTACAGTGCTTACAGCACTTTGATTTTTTACTGTTGTGCCAATGGCCAAACTGACTGTTTAGATACACCAAGGATGTAACTTGCGATCCAAAATAGACAATTGTTGAAAAACCATTTGATTGCTTGACCTATATATACACTACAGTGTATGATAATTGAAAATCAAGTATAGTTTCAAATCATAAGGGTGAATATTTTCTTAAGTTTGAGATGTGTGACATGTGTAGGTGTTCGAGATACTTCATTAGCTGAGAGGAAGAGAATGGTAAAAAATACCAATACTAGTCAGTTGAATCTTTTAGAATGGCACCATCTCTACAAATTTGATAGGTATGATTCTCATTGATATATCTAAACATGACTGTTTTATACAAACTTGTGTGCTTTTACATGTTTGAGGGCTTGTAAATCCAAGAGATTTGTAATAGTGAGATCACATGATAGAGTTAGGTTTGTCTTTTACTCCATTTTACTCCATTTAAGTTTTCATATCGGTCCATTAACTCTTTACCATACAACGACTGTGTGGTAAAGTGTTTGCTGTTGCTTATCCCCAATAAGTAAGCTTCCTTGTCTTTTATAACTCTGGCATCCTTTTTGAAGTACTAGTGTTTACTAGGAAACAAATAGGTGCTAGGGAAAGGTAGGGATTGACACTGACAGCAGACAGATCAAGCTGCATGCAGGTTTTTGAAATGCCTTTATTAGGTTTAAGTGTAGTTGTAAGGCGTAAGGGAAAGGCATGGATGGAATCTGTCTGCAGCTAGACCAGGAGCATCACTCACTTTTTGACAATTTGTACAGTTTTTGATGAGACAGGGTCACTTGTTCTTAGTTTTTGACCAGAAAGACTGCTTTTTTTGTCCCAAACATTTGAAATGTAAATATCCCTTTGCTTTACAAACTTCTCAAAGATGTTTCCCATGGTAAGATGTTCTATGTTGAATAAATTTGATTCCATTAAAAACTTGTTGCCACGGCAACAAAACTGAAAAATATTGAAAATCTTTGAAAATCTTCTTGTCCAAAACCATAAGGCCTAGGGCTACCCAATTTGGCATGTAGCTTCATCTAATAGATCTCTACCAATTGATAGCCCCGGGGTAAAATTGGCCCTGTTTTGGGGGCGTCACAAGTTTTATATGGGCTTATATAAAGAAAACTTTAAAAATCTTCTTGTTCCTAAAGATTAGACCAAGGGCTACCAAGTTTGGCATGAAGCTTCACTGAGTGGACCTCTACCAAGTTTCTTCAATTTATAGCCCTGGGGTCAAAATTGGCCCTGCCACTGGGGCACAAGTTTTACATAGGCTTATATAATTGAAGCTGTAAAAATCTTCTTGTTCCTAAAGATTAGACCAAGGGCTACCAAGTTTGGCATGAAGCTTCATTGAGTGGACCTCTACCAAGTTTCTTCAAATTACAGCCCCGGGGTCAAAATTTGCCCTGCCCCTGGTGTCATAAGTTTCACATGGGCTAATAGAGTGAAAACTTTAAAAATCTTCTCGCTCCTAACCATAAGGCCTAGGGCCCCAAATATTGCATATAAGATAATCTAGTAGGACTCTACCAAGATTGTCCAAATTATAACCTTGGGGGTCAAATTTAGCCCTGTCCTGGCAGTCAGAATTTTTACATTGGCTTATACAGTAAAAAATTTAAAAATCTTCTGGTTCTAAATTGTAAGACCTAGGTCTCCCAAGTTTTCCATGTATATTTATCTAATGGACCTATCCCAAGATATGACTTTTAAAGGCCCCACAAAACTTTTCACTTGTCAAAATTTGAAAGCATTTGCAGATGACATTTGATATGGCACACATAGTGAGATTTGTCTGTAAAATGGATCATTTTAGTCACATGCTTGTTTATTTTCTTACCATATATGCGGAAGAGTGTTGAAAGAGAGATAAACTCAATCAAACTGGCAATAATGAGTAAAATTTTGTCGTTTGGTAACGTGTTAATAAGTCATTACAACGTAGTGCAAATCAAAAGAAAACTTTTTATACCCCCGCAAAACGAATGTTTTCGGGGGTATACTGGAATCAGCCTGTCTGTCTGTCCGTCCGTCCGTGTGTCCGTCTGTGTACAAAATACTAGCAATTTTGTGTCGCGAACTCCTAGAGTTTTCCTTCAATTGCATTGAAACTTTGCACATATATTGATCATATATTGAAGATTTGTAGGACTTAATTTTCAAGTGTCAACTCGCCCTGGTTGAGGAATTATTTCCCCTTGAACTTGACACTTTTTTTCTGTGAAAGTGCTGGCGGGGGTATTAAGTCACATTCAGTGACAGCTCTAGTTTATTCCGTGATTCGCCTTTATCTTAACCCTTTACCACACAGTTCCTAGTTTGTAATGACCCTGACAAAGAAAGCTTTGGAAAACTGCGGGAAAAGGGAAATGTGAAATTGTCACATATTTTTTACGTTCTGTTGCTGTCGGCTGGCAAATAGCCTATATTTTAACCATTCCGTTAAACCACTACTTTGTAAAAGACAGTTAAAAAAGAGGGATCCTACATGGTTCATTTATAAGGTGTATGAGTTTTTATCCCATACATAGTTCAAACATGTACCATTTGATTTGTGATTTCAAAGCACTGTATTTATTGAGTGTCAACCAATTACAGTGCTTACAGCACTTTGATTTTTTACTGTTGTGCCAATGGCCAAACTGACTGTTTAGATACACCAAGGATGTAACTTTCGATCCAAAATAGACAATTGTTGAAAAACCATTTGATTGCTTGACCTATACATACACTACAGTGTATGATAATTGAAAATCAAGTATAGTTTCAAATCATAAGGGTGAATATTTTCTTAAGTTTGAGATGTGTGACATGTGTAGGTGTTCGAGATACTTCATTAGCTGAGAGGAAGAGAATGGTAAAAAATACCAATACTAGTCAGTTGAATCTTTTAGAATGGCACCATGTCTATAAAATTGATAGGTATGATTCTCATTGATATATCTAAACATGACTGTTTTATACAAACTTGTGTGCTTTTACATGTTTGAGGGCTTGTAAATCCAAGAGATTTGTAATAGTGAGATCACATGATAGAGTTAGGTTTGTCTTTTACTCCATTTTACTCCATTTAAGTTTTCATATCGGTCCATTAACTCTTTACCATACAACGACTGTGTGGTAAAGTGTTTGCTGTTGCTTATCCCCAATAAGTAAGCTTCCTTGTCTTTTATAACTCTGGCATCCTTTTTGAAGTACTAGTGTTTACTAGGAAACAAATAGGTGCTAGGGAAAGGTAGGGATTGACACTGACAGCAGACAGATCAAGCTGCATGCAGGTTTTTGAAATGCCTTTATTAGGTTTAAGTGTAGTTGTAAGGCGTAAGGGAAAGGCATGGATGGAATCTGTCTGCAGCTAGACCAGGAGCATCACTCACTTTTTGACAATTTGTACAGTTTTTGATGAGACAGGGTCACTTGTTCTTAGTTTTTGACCAGAAAGACTGCTTTTTTTGTCCCAAACATTTGAAATGTAAATATCCCTTTGCTTTACAAACTTCTCAAAGATGTTTCCCATGGTAAGATGTTCTATGTTGAATAAATTTGATTCCATTAAAAACTTGTTGCCACGGCAACAAAACTGAAAAATATTGAAAATCTTTGAAAATCTTCTTGTCCAAAACCATAAGGCCTAGGGCTACCCAATTTGGCATGTAGCTTCATCTAATAGATCTCTACCAATTGATAGCCCCGGGGTAAAATTGGCCCTGTTTTGGGGGCGTCACAAGTTTTACATGGGCTTATATAAAGAAAATTTTAAAAATCTTCTTGTTCCTAAAGATTAGACCAAGGGCTACCAAGTTTGGCATGAAGCTTCACTGAGTGGACCTCTACTAAGTTTCTTCAATTGATAGCCCTGGGGTCAAAATTGGCCCTGCCACTGGGGCACAAGTTTTACATAGGCTTATAGAATGGAAGCTGTAAAAATCTTCTTGTTCCTAAAGATTAGACCAAGGGCTACCAAGTTTGGCATGAAGCTTCATTGAGTGGACCTCTACCAAGTTTCTTCAAATTACAGCCCCGGGGTCAAAATTTGCCCTGCCCCTGGCGTCAGAAGTTTCACATGGGCTAATAGAGTGAAAAATTTAAAAGTCTTCTCGCTCCTAACCATAAGGCCTAGGGCCCCAAATATTGCATATAAGATAATCTAGTAGGACTCTACCAAGATTGTCCAAATTATAACCTTGGGGGTCAAATTTAGCCCTGTCCTGGCAGTCAGAATTTTTACATTGGCTTATACAGTAAAAAATTTAAAAATCTTCTGGTTCTAAATTGTAAGACCTAGGTCTCCCTAGTTTTCCATGTATATTTATCTAATGGACCTATCCCAAGATATGACTTTTAAAGGCCCCACAAAACTTTTCACTTGTCATAATTTGAAAGCATTTGCAGATGACAAATTTGATATGGCACACATAGTGAGATTTGTCTGTAAAATGGATCATTTTAGTCACATGCTTGTTTATTTTCTTACCATATATGCGGAAGAGTGTTGAAAGAGGGATAAACTCAATGAAACTGGCAATAATGAGTATTCATATTTAACAAGGATTTTTAAAAGTCGTCAACCTCAAGTAAAGTATTACCGACAAACATGGAATTGGAGAGGGCATCACAGATAGTATCAAATCGCAATTTGACGGTTTTATCTGGAATTTGTCTTTAAAACAGAAGACTCGCAAACCTTTATGTTAAAACATATTTTATGACCGATACCGTTGCGTCGTCCTAAAAGAAATTGTCAAACCTTTTCCAATTGATAATTCCGACCCCGGTAGCGCAGTTGGTAGCGAACAGGACTGGAGACCAGGGGGTTGCTGATTAGGGACTCCAGCTCGGTCAATTTGTTTCCGAGGATTAATGATAGTCATTCCTTTGGGATCCATTGCCATCTCACCGCTGGTAATTATTTCGATGATATTTACGTTGGAAAGCAGTCAGTTGTTTGGACAGAATATTGTGCAAAGTACTGGTAAAAGAAAAGAAAAACTCCAGGAAAGCGTGGATAGGTGCACTGGCTGCTGCGAAATAACTGAAATAATGTTGAAAATTATGTTCAACACAAACGAACAAACAATCGTATTGATGATCTTTTACTTTTTTCAAATATAGCTACCTAATTTTCTGTTGAAAGTCACTACAAGTGATTGCCTGGTGGTTTTATAGATTTGAAGCAGAAATTTACATAACAGTTTTAGTGTAGTCCAAATTAAAAGCAATAAATCGCACATGACGAATTCAATGTACATGTACATGTAGCTCAAAAGATGAGTCTGTCTTTGAAATGGTAGAAAATACCACGGGAAAAGGAGAAAATACTGGTTACCAGTAATTCCCAAAGGATTAATCTCTATACCTAATGTTTGCACATTAATTCCAGTTTTAAAAATTCTGCCAGTAACTGGAACTTTGATCAATCGTTCTTCAAGTCTTTACCACACGATCCCGAGTTTTAACGGACCCTGGGTGAAAAGCCTGTAGAAAACATTTTGGAAAAGAAGAAAATGCTGGTAATCAGCATTTTCGTCTTTTCCCACAATGTTTTCTAACCTTTCATAGAAAAATCCAGTCAGTTGAGAAACATTTTGTTTGTCGTATGCAAGCGCTTTCAATTTGCATGAGTTTTAAATGTTGTCGTTTTGCAAAGAGTTAAAAGATGATGCTCGCCATACTTTTAATTAACAGGCTACGAATTAAATTTACCTGTATTTTAAGATATACAAGGAGTGTTCAAATATGAAAGCATCTGAAACTTTTGTTCTTTCAAAGTATTCCACTCCAACAGATATACGAAGTTTCAGTCTCCAGATCCAATCTTTGAAGGCACTTTCATAGTCTTTTTTTATGTCACAAGGGGCAATGTCAGGTGAATACGGAGGGTCGGGGAGCACAACGACTTTCACCTGCTTCAGAAAGTCTTGCACCTCGTATAGAAGACAATAAATGAAACTGTTGGTTTACACACGTTGAAACAGAGTTGACAGAACATGAATTCCAGAGTCTTCATAGTATACCTAAAAAGGACTATGAAAATGATTGGATCTGGAGACTGAAACTTTGTATATCTGTTGAAGGTGAATACTTTGAGGGAACAAAAGTAAATTTTTAGTGAAACCTATGAAGAATCAAAGTTTAGGTGCTTAGATGCATTCATATTTGAACACTCTTCGTATTACAAGATTGTTGACGTTTTGGCCGTTATTCGGCCTTCAGACACTGCCAGACAGACTGAAATTGGGTATTTTCGAACTTACGGTGTTTAACCCTAAAGCTGCTAAGCGCGACTCAGGGCGCTTTTCTGGACAGTGTAGATCAAGATCAGACTGCTTAAAACGTGCAGTCTGATCCTTGATCCACACTGTCCGATACAGTATTTTCTTTCCGGTGAAATCAACTTTGAGGACGAAATATTTTGAATTTTAATAGTGAGTGGAAATTTTCGTTTCATTTTATTTAGCAGTTTATGGATAAATTCTTTACAACATAATTCCGAGTGTTAACGACCCTGAGGAAAGAGCCTTGCTAAAACCTTGCGGGAAAAGAAGCAAAATGCTGGTAACCAGCATTGTCTCCTTTTCCCACAAGATTATCTGCACTTTCACAATTACCGTCATTTTAGTTAAATTTAATATGTCGTCTTTAAATGCTTTCAATTGGGACCAGTGTAAAATTTTGTCGTTTGGTAACGTGTTAATAAGTCATAACAACGTAGTGCAAATCAAAAGAAAACTTTTTATACCCCCGCAAAACGAATGTTTTCGGGGTTATACTGGAATCAGTCTGTCTGTCTGTCCGTCCGTCCGTGTGTCTGTCTGTGTACAAAATACTAGCAATTTTGTGTCGCGAACTCCTAGAGTTTTCCTTCAATTGCATTGAAACTTTGCACATATATTGATCATATATTGAAGATTTGTAAGACGTAATTTTCAAGTGTCAACTCGCCCTGGTTGAGGAATTATTTCCCCTTGAACTTGACACTTTTTTTCTGTGAAAGCGCTGGCGGGGGTATTAAGTCACATTCAGTGACAGCTCTAGTTTATTCCGTGATTCGCCTTTATCTTAACCCTTTACCACACAGTTCCTAGTTTGTAATGACCCTGACAAAGAAAGCTTTGGAAAACTGCGGGAAAAGGGAAATGTGAAATTGTCACATATTTTTTACGTTCTGTTGCTGTCGGCTGGCAAATAGCCTATATTTTAACCATTCCGTTAAACCACTACTTTGTAAAAGACAGTTAAAAAAGAGGGATCCTACATGGTTCATTTATAAGGTGTATGAGTTTTTATCCCATACATAGTTCAAACATGTACCATTTGATTTGTGATTTCAAAGCACTGTATTTATTGAGTGTCAACCAATTACAGTGCTTACAGCACTTTGATTTTTTACTGTTGTGCCAATGGCCAAACTGACTGTTTAGATACACCAAGGATGTAACTTGCGATCCAAAATAGACAATTGTTGAAAAACCATTTGATTGCTTGACCTATATATACACTACAGTGTATGATAATTGAAAATCAAGTATACCGGTAGTTTCAAATCATAAGGGTGAATATTTTCTTAAGTTTGAGATGTGTGACATGTGTAGGTGTTCGAGATACTTCATTAGCTGAGAGGAAGAGAATGGTAAAAAATACCAATACTAGTCAGTTGAATCTTTTAGAATGGCACCATGTCTACAAAATTGATAGGTATGATTCTCATTGATATATCTAAACATGACTGTTTTATACAAACTTGTGTGCTTTTACATGTTTGAGGGCTTGTAAATCCAAGAGATTTGTAATAGTGAGATCACATGATAGAGTTAGGTTTGTCTTTTACTCCATTTTACTCCATTTAAGTTTTCATATCGGTCCATTAACTCTTTACCATACAACGACTGTGTGGTAAAGTGTTTGCTGTTGCTTATCCCCAATAAGTAAGCTTCCTTGTCTTTTATAACTCTGGCATCCTTTTTGAAGTACTAGTGTTTACTAGAAAACAAATAGGTGCTAGGGAAAGGTAGGGATTGACACTGACAGCAGACAGATCAGAAGCTGCATGCAGGTTTTTCAAATGCCTTTATTAGGTTTAAGTGTAGTTGTAAGGCGTAAGGGACAGGCATGGATGGAATCTGTCTGCAGCTAGACTAGGAGCATCACGCACTTTTTGACAATTTGTACAGTTTTTGATGAGACAGGGTCACTTGTTCTTAGTTTTTGACCAGAAAGACTGCTTTTTTTGTCCCAAACATTTGAAATGTAAATATCCCTTTGCTTTACAAACTTCTCAAAGATGTTTCCCATGGCAAGGTGTTCTATGTTGAATAAATTTGATTCCATTAAAAACTTGTTGCCACGGCAACAAAACTGAAAAATATTGAAAATCTTTGAAAATCTTCTTGTCCAAAACCATAAGGCCTAGGGCTACCAAATTTGGCATGTAGCTTCATCTAATAGATCTCTACCAATTGATAGCCCCGGGGTAAAATTGGCCCTGTTTTGGGGGCGTCACAAGTTTTATATGGGCTTATATAAAGAAAACTTTAAAAATCTTCTTGTTCCTAAAGATTAGACCAAGGGCTACCAAGTTTGGCATGAAGCTTCACTGAGTGGACCTCTACCAAGTTTCTTCAATTGATAGCCCTGGGGTCAAAATTGGCCCTGCCACTGGGGCACAAGTTTTACATAGGCTTATAGAATGGAAGCTGTAAAAATCTTCTTGTTCCTAAAGATTAGACCAAGGGCTACCAAGTTTGGCATGAAGCTTCATTGAGTGGACCTCTACCAAGTTTCTTCAAATTACAGCCCGGGGGTCAAAATTTGCCCTGCCCCTGGTGTCATAAGTTTCACATGGGCTAATAGAGTGAAAACTTTAAAAATCTTCTCGCTCCTAACCATAAGGCTTAGGGCCCCAAATATTGCATATAAGATAATCTAGTAGGACTCTACCAAGATTGTCCAAATTATAACCTTGGGGGTCAAATTTAGCCCTGTCCTGGCAGTCAGAATTTTTACATTGGCTTATACAGTAAAAAAATTAAAAATCTTCTGGTTCTAAATTGTAAGACCTAGGTCTCCCAAGTTTTCCATGTATATTTATCTAATGGACCTATCCCAAGATATGACTTTTAAAGGCCCCACAAAACTTTTCACTTGTCAAAATTTGAAAGCATTTGCAGATGACAAATTTGATATGGCACACATAGTGAGATTTGTCTGTAAAATGGATCATTTTAGTCACATGCTTGTTTATTTTCTTACCATATATGCGGAAGAGTGTTCAAAGAGAGATAAACTCAACGAAACTGGCAATAATGAGTATTCATATTTAACAAGGATTTTTAAAAGTCGTCAACCTCAAGTAAAGTATTACCGACAAACATGGACTTGGAGAGGGCATCACAGTTAGTATCAAATCGCAATTTGACGGTTTTATCTGGAATTTATCTTTAAAACAGAAGATTCGCAAACCTTTATGTTAAAACATATTTTATGACCGATACCGTTGCGTCGTCCTAAAAGAAATTGTCAAACCTTTTCCAATTGATAGTTCCGACCCCGATAGCGCAGTTGGTAGCGTACAGGACTGGAGACCAGGGGGTTGCTGATTAGGGACTCCATCTCGGTCAATTTATTTCCGAGGATTAATGATAGTCATTCCTTTGGGATCCATTGCCATCTCACCGCTGGTAATTATTTCGATGATATTTACGTTGGAAAGCAGTCAGTTGTTTGGACAGAATATTGTGCAAAGTACTGGTAAAAGAAAAGAAAAACTCCAGGAAAGCGTGGATAGGTGCACTGGCTGCTGCGAAATAACTGAAATAATGTTGAAAATTATGTTCAACACAAACGAACAAACAATCGTATTGATGATCTTTTACTTTTTTCAAATATAGCTACCTAATTTTCTGTTGAAAGTCACTGCAAGTGATTGCCTGGTGGTTTTATAGATTTGAAGCAGAAATTTACATAACAGTTTTAGTGTAGTCCAAATTAAAAGCAATAAATTGCACATGACGAATTCAATGTACATGTACATGTAGCTCAAAAGATGAGTCTGTCTTTGAAATGGTAGAAAATACCACGGGAAAAGGAGAAAATAGTGGTTACTAGTAATTCCCAAAGGATTAATCTCTATACCTAATGTTTGCACATTAATTCCAGTTTTAAAAGTTCTGCCAGTAACTGGAACTTTGATCAATCGTTCTTCAAGTATTTACCACACGATCCCGAGTTTTAACGGACTCTGGGTGAAAACCTGTAGAAAACATTTTGGAAAAGAAGAAAATGCTGGTAATCAGCATTTTCGTCTTTTCCCACAATGTTTTCTAACCTTTCATAGAAAAATCCAGTCAGTTGAGAAACATTTTGTTTATCGTATGCAAGCGCTTTCAATTTGCATGAGTTTTAAATGTTGTCGTTTTGCAAAGAGTTAAAAGATGATGCTCGCCATACTTTTAATTAACAGACTACGAATTAAATTTACCTGTATTTTAAGATATACAAGGAGTGTTCAAATATGAAAGCATCTGAAACTTTTGTTCTTTCAAAGTATTCCACTCCAACAGATATACGAAGTTTCAGTCTCCAGATCCAATCTTTGAAGGCACTTTCATAGTCTTTTTTTATGTCACAAGGGGCAATGTCAGGTGAATACGGAGGGTCGGGGAGCACAACGACTTTCACCTGCTTCAGAAAGTCTTGCACCTCGTACAGAAGACAATAATTGAAACTGTTGGTTTCCACACGTTGAAACAAGAGTTGACAGAACATGAATTCCAGTGTCTTCATAGTATACCTAAAAAAGACTATGAAAATGATTGGATCTGGAGACTGAAACTTTGTATATCTGTTGAAGGTGAATACTTTGAGGGAACAAAAATAAATTTTTAGTGAAACCTATGAAGAATCAAAGTTTAGGTGCTTAGATGCATTCATATTTGAACACTCTTCGTATTACAAGATTGTTGACGTTTTGGCCGTTATTCGGCCTTCAGACACTGCCAGACAGACTGAAATTGGGTATTTTCGAACTTACGGTGTTTAACCCTAAAGCTGCTAAGCGCGACTCAGGGCGCTTTTCTGGACAGTGTAGATCAAGATCAGACTGCTTAAAACGTGCAGTCTGATCCTTGATCCACACTGTCCGATACAGTATTTTCTTTCCGGTGAAATCAACTTTGAGGACGAAATATTTCGAATTTTAATAGTGAGTGGAAATTTTCGTTTCATTTTATTTAGCAGTTTATGGATAAATTCTTTACAACATAATTCCGAGTGTTAACGACCCTGAGGAAAGAGCCTTTCTAAAACATTGCGGGAAAAGAAGCAAAATGCTGGTAACCAGCATTTTCTCCTTTTCCCACAAGATTTTCTGCACTTTCACAGACAATTACCATCATTTTAGCTAAATTTAATATGTCGTCTTTAAATGCTTTCAATTGGGACCAGTGTAAAATTTTGGCGTTTGGTAACGTGTTAATAAGTCATTACAACGTAGTGCAAATCAAAAGAAAACTTTATATACCCCCGCAAAACGAATGTTTTCGGGGGTATACTGGAATCAGCCTGTCTGTCTGTCCGTCCGTCCGTGTGTCCGTCTGTGTACAAAATACTAGCAATTTTGTGTCACGAACTCCTAGAGTTTTCCTTCAATTGCATTGAAACTTTGCACATATATTGATCATATATTGAAGATTTGTAAGACGTAATTTTCAAGTGTCAACTCCCCCTGGTTGAGGAATTATTTCCCCTTGAACTTGACACTTTTTTTCTGTGAAAGCGCTGGCGGGGGTATTAAGTCACATTCAGTGACAGCTCTAGTTTATTCCGTGATTCGCCTGTATCTTAACCCTTTACCACACAGTTCCTAGTTTGTAATGACCCTGACAAAGAAAGCTTTGGAAAACTGCGGGAAAAGGGAAATGTGGAATTGTCACATATTTTTTACGTTCTGTTGCTGTCGGCTGGCAAATAGCCTATATTTTAACCATTCCGTTAAACCACTACTTTGTAAAAGACAGTTAAAAAAGAGGGATCCTACATGGTTCATTTATAAGGTGTATGAGTTTTTATCCCATACATAGTTCAAACATGTACCATTTGATTTGTGATTTCAAAGCACTGTATTTATTGAGTGTCAACCAATTACAGTGCTTACAGCACTTTGATTTTTAGCTCCACTGGCCGAAGGCCAGCGGGCTTATGCCATGGCCCGGTGTCCGTCGTGCGTCCGTCCGTCCGTCCGGTCGTCCGTCCGTCCGTCCGTCCGTGCGTTAACTTTTATTTCAAACATCTTCTTCTCTGAAACTACCCATCCGATTTTCACGAAACTTCACAGAAATGATCCTGACATGGTCCTCTTCAGAATTTCTTGAAAGAATTTGATTCCTTCAAAAACTCTGGTTGCCATGGCAACAAAACTGAAAAATATTGGAAATCTTTAAAAATCTTCTTGTCTGAAACCATAAGGCATAGGGCTACCAAATTTGGCATGTAGCTTTATGTAGTAGACCTCTATCAAGTTTCTTCAAATTATAGCCCTGGGGTCAAAATTGGCTCTGCCCCAGGGGTCACAAGTTTTACATAGGCTTATATAGAGAAAACTTTAAAAATCTTCTTGTCTGAAACCATAAGGCATAGGGCTACCAAATTTGGCATGTAGCTTTATGTAGTAGACCTCTATCATGTTTCTTCAAATTATAGCCCTGGGGTCAAAATTGGCTCTGCCCCAGGGGCACAAGTTTTACATAGACTTATATAGAGAAAACTTTAAAAATCTTCTTGTCTGAAACCATAAGGCATAGGGCTACCAAATTTGGCATGTAGCTTTATGTAGTAGACCTCTATCATGTTTCTTGAAATTATAGCCCTGGGGTCAAAATTGGCTCTTCCCCAGGGGTCACTAGTTTTATACATAGGCTTATATAGAGAAAACTTTAAATATCTTCTTGTCTGAAACCATAAGGCCTAGAGCTACCAAATTTGGCATTTAGCTTGATCTAGTTGGAGTCTACCAAAAGTGTCCAAAGTATAGTCCTGGGGTCAATTTGGCCTCATACTTGGAGGGGGGGTTCACAAGATTTACATAGGCTTACATAGGGAAAACTTTTAAATCTTGGTGTACATAGCCATAAGGCTTAGGCTACCAAATTTTGCATATAATTATAGCATTATTTAGTGGACAGTTACAAAGAGGGCCCAAGTTACAGCTCTAGGATCAAGTTTGGCCCTGCACCAGGGATCACAAGTTTTACATGGGTTTATGGAGTGAAAAGTTCAGAAACCATCTTGTTACCAGCCATAAGGCCAAGAACTCCCACATTTGGCATGTTATTCTTCTAATACAATATTCCCCATTTAGTCAGACTGTAGCCATCAGGTCAAAGTTTTATAAGGGCTTATATAGTGAAGACTTTTCTTCGTGGTTTATAAGCCAGTGGAGCGATACAGGGCCATCATGGCCCTCTTGTTTACTGTTGTGCCAATGGCCAAACTGACTGTTTAGATACACCAAGTATGTAACTTGCAATCCAAAATAGACAATTGTTGAAAAACCATTTGATTGCTTGACCTATATATACACTACAGTGTATGATAATTGAAAATCAAGTATAGTTTCAAATCATAAGGGTGAATATTTTCTTAAGTTTGAGATGTGTGACATGTGTAGGTGTTCGAGATACTTCATTAGCTGAGAGGAAGAGAATGGTAAAAAATACCAATACTAGTCAGTTGAATCTTTTAGAATGGCACCATGTCTACAAAATTTATAGGTATGATTCTCATTGATATATCTAAACATGACTGTTTTATACAAACTTGTGTGCTTTTACATGTTTGAGGGCTTGTAAATCCAAGAGATTTGTAATAGTGAGATCACATGATAGAGGTAGGTTTGTCTTTTACTCCATTTTACTCCATTTAAGTTTTCATATCGGTCCATTAACTCTTTACCATACAACGACTGTGTGGTAAAGTGTTTGCTGTTGCTTATCCCCAATAAGTAAGCTTCCTTGTCTTTTATAACTCTGGCATCCTTTTTGAAGTACTAGTGTTTACTAGGAAACAAATAGGTGCTAGGGAAAGGTAGGGATTGACACTGACAGCAGACAGATCAGAAGCTGCATGCAGGTTTTTGAAATGCCTTTATTAGGTTTAAGTGTAGTTGTAAGGCGTAAGGGACAGGCATGGATGGAATCTGTCTGCAGCTAGACCAGGAGCATCACTCACTTTTTGACAATTTGTACAGTTTTTGATGAGACAGGGTCACTTGTTCTTAGTGTTTGACCAGAAAGACTGCTTTTTTTGTCCCAAACATTTGAAATGTAAATATCCCTTTGCTTTACAAACTTCTCAAAGATGTTTCCCATGGCAAGGTGTTCTATGTTGAATAAATTTGATTCCATTAAAAACTTGTTGCCATGGCAACAAAACTGAAAAACATTGAAAATCTTTGAAAATCTTCTTGTCCAAAGCCATAAGGCCTAGGGCTACCAAATTTGGCATGTAGCTTCATCTAATAGATCTCTACCAATTGATAGCCCCGGGGTAAAATTGGCCCTGTTTTGGGGGCGTCACAAGTTTTACATGGGCTTATATAAAGAAAACTTTAAAAATCTTCTTGTTCCTAAAGATTAGACCAAGGGCTACCAAGTTTGGCATGAAGCTTCACTGAGTGGACCTCTACCAAGTTTCTTCAATTGATAGCCCTGGGGTCAAAATTGGCCCTGCCACTGGGGCACAAGTTTTACATAGGCTTATAGAATGGAAGCTGTAAAAATCTTCTTGTTCCTAAAGATCAGACCAAGGGCTACCAAGTTTGGCATGAAGCTTCATTGAGTGGACCTCTACCAAGTTTCTTCAAATTACAGCCCCGGGGTCAAAATTTGCCCTGCCCCTGGCGTCATAAGTTTCACATGGGCTAATAGAGTGAAAACTTTAAAAATCTTCTCGCTCCTAACCATAAGGCCTAGGGCCCCAAATTTTGCATATAAGATAATCTAGTAAGACTCTACCAAGATTGTCCAAATTATAACCTTAGGGGTCAAATTTAGCCCTGTCCTGGCAGTCAGAATTTTTACATTGGCTTATACAGTAAAAAATTTAAAAATCTTCTGGTTCTAAATTGTAAGACCTAGGTCTCCCAAGTTTTCCATGTATATTTATCTAATGGACCTATCCCAAGATATGACTTTTAAAGGCCCCACAAAACTTTTCACTTGTCAAAATTTGAAAGCATTTGCAGATGACAAATTTGATATGGCACACATAGTGAGATTTGTCTGTAAAATGGATCATTTTAGTCACATGCTTGTTTATTTTCTTACCATATATGCGGAAGAGTGTTCAAAGAGAGATAAACTCAACGAGACTGGCAATAATGAGTATTCATATTTAACAAGGATTTTTAAAAGTCGTCAACCTCAAGTAAAGTATTACCGACAAACATGGACTTGGAGAGGGCATCACAGATAGTATCAAATCGCAATTTGACGGTTTTATCTGGAATTTATCTTTAAAACAGAAGACTCGCAAACCTTTATGTTAAAACATATTTTATGACCGATACCGTTGCGTCGTCCTAAAAGAAATTGTCAAACCTTTTCCAATTGATAATTCCGACCCCGATAGCGCAGTTGGTAGCGTACAGGACTGGAGACCAGGGGATTGCTGATTAGGGACTCCAGCTCGGTCAATTTATTTCCGAGGATTAATGATAGTCATTCCTTTGGGATCCATTGCCATCTCACCGCTGGTAATTATTTCGATGATATTTACGTTGGAAAGCAGTCAGTTGTTTGGACAGAATATTGTGCAAAGTACTGGTAAAAGAAAAGAAAAACTCCAGGAAAGCGTGGATAGGTGCACTGGCTGCTGCGAAATAACTGAAATAATGTTGAAAATTATGTTCAACACAAACGAACAAACAATCGTATTGATGGTCTTTTATTTTTTTCAAATATAGCTACCTAATTTTCTGTTGAAAGTCACTGCAAGTGATTGCCTGGTGGTTTTATAGATTTGAAGCAGAAATTTACATAACAGTTTTAGTGTAGTCCAAATTAAAAGCAATAAATTGCACATGACGAATTCAATGTACATGTACATGTAGCTCAAAAGATGAGTCTGTCTTTGAAATGGTAGAAAATACCACGGGAAAAGGAGAAAATAGTGGTTACTAGTAATTCCCAAAGGATTAATCTCTATACCTAATGTTTGCACATTAATTCCAGTTTTAAAAGTTCTGCCAGTAACTGGAACTTTGATCAATCGTTCTTCAAGTATTTACCACACGATCCCGAGTTTTAACGGACTCTGGGTGAAAAGCCTGTAGAAAACATTTTGGAAAAGAAGAAAATGCTGGTAATCAGCATTTTCGTCTTTTCCCACAATGTTTTCTAACCTTTCATAGAAAAATCCAGTCAGTTGAGAAACATTTTGTTTATCGTATGCAAGCGCTTTCAATTTGCATGAGTTTTAAATGTTGTCGTTTTGCAAAGAGTTAAAAGATGATGCTCGCCATACTTTTAATTAACAGGCTACGAATTAAATTTACCTGTATTTTAAGATATACAAGGAGTGTTCAAATATGAAAGCATCTGAAACTTTTGTTCTTTCAAAGTATTCCACTCCAACAGATATACGAAGTTTCAGTCTCCAGATCCAATCTTTGAAGGCACTTTCATAGTCTTTTTTTATGTCACAAGGGGCAATGTCAGGTGAATACGGAGGGTCGGGGAGCACAACGACTTTCACCTGCTTCAGAAAGTCTTGCACCTCGTACAGAAGACAATAATTGAAACTGTTGGTTTCCACACGTTGAAACAAGAGTTGACAGAACATGAATTCCAGTGTCTTCATAGTATACCTAAAAAAGACTATGAAAATGATTGGATCTGGAGACTGAAACTTTGTATATCTGTTGAAGGTGAATACTTTGAGGGAACAAAAGTAAATTTTTAGTGAAACCTATGAAGAATCAAAGTTTAGGTGCTTAGATGCATTCATATTTGAACACTCTTCGTATTACAAGATTGTTGACGTTTTGGCCGTTATTCGGCCTTCAGACACTGCCAGACAGACTGAAATTGGGTATTTTCGAACTTACGGTGTTTAACCCTAAAGCTGCTAAGCGCGACTCGGGGCGCTTTTCTGGACAGTGTAGATCAAGATCAGACTGCTTAAAACGTGCAGTCTGATCCTTGATCCACACTGTCCGATACAGTATTTTCTTTCCGGTGAAATCAACTTTGAGGACGAAATATTTCGAATTTTAATAGTGAGTGGAAATTTTCGTTTCATTTTATTTAGCAGTTTATGGATAAATTCTTTACAACATAATTCCGAGTGTTAACGACCCTGAGGAAAGAGCCTTTCTAAAACCTTGCGGGAAAAGAAGCAAAATTTTCTCCTTTTCCCACAAGATTTTCTGCACTTTCACAGACAATTACCATCATTTTAGCTAAATTTAATATGTCGTCTTTAAATGCTTTCAATTGGGACCAGTGTAAAATTTTGTCGTTTGGTAACGTGTTAATAAGTCATTACAACGTAGTGCAAATCAAAAGAAAACTTTTTATACCCCCGCAAAACGAATGTTTTCGGGGGTATACTGGAATCAGCCTGTCTGTCCGTCCGTCCGTCCGTGTGTCCGTCTGTGTACAAAATACTAGCAATTTTGTGTCACGAACTCCTAGAGTTTTCCTTCAATTGCATTGAAACTTTGCACATATATTGATCATATATTGAAGATTTGTAAGACGTAATTTTCAAGTGTCAACTCCCCCTGGTTGAGGAATTATTTCCCCTTGAACTTGACACTTTTTTTCTGTGAAAGCGCTGGCGGGGGTATTAAGTCACATTCAGTGACAGCTCTAGTTTATTCCGTGATTCGCCTGTATCTTAACCCTTTACCACACAGTTCCTAGTTTGGAATGACCCTGACAAAGAAAGCTTTGGAAAACTGCGGGAAAAGGGAAATGTGAAATTGTCACATATTTTTAGCTCACCTTAGCACAACGTGCTAAAGGTGAGCTATTGTGATCGCCCTATATCCGGCGTCCGTCGTCCGTCGTCCGTCAACAATTTCTTTAAACATCTTCTTCTCCTAAACCACTGGGCCAATCTTGATGAAACTTGGCAGGGATGTTCCTTGGGTGAAGCTCTACCAAAATTGTTCAAAGAATTAAATTCCACCCACAACTCTGGTTGCCATGGCGACAAAAAGGGAAAGAAAGCAAAATCTTTGAAAATCTTCTTTTCTGAAACTAGAAGGCACAGAGCTTTGATATTTGGTATGTAGCATCTCCTAGTAGACCTCTACCAAGTTTGTTCATTTGATGCCCCTGGGGTCAAAACCGGCCCCGCCCCAGGGGTCACAAGTTTGAGCATAGTAACAAAGAAGGAAAACTTTAAAAATCTTCTTCTCCGAAACTTGAAGGCATAGAGCTTTGATATTTGGCATGTAGCATCTCCTAGTGGACCTCTACCAAGTTTGTTCATATGATGCTCCTGAAGTCAAAACTGGCCCCGCCCCCGGGGGTCACAATTTCCAACATAAGAACAAAGAGGGGAAACTTTAAAAATCATCTTCTCTGAAAGTGGAAGGCTTAGAGCTTTGATATTTGGTCTGTAGCATTGCCTAGTGAACGTCTACCAAGTTTGTTCATATGATGCCCCTGGGGTCAAAACTGGCCCCACCCCGGGGGTCACAATTTTGAGCATAGTAACAAAGAAGAAAAATTTTAAAAATCTTCTTCTCTGCAACTTGAAGGCGTAGAGCTTTGATATTTGGCATGTAGCATCTCCTAGTGGACCTCTACCAAGTTTGTTCATATTATGCCCCTGGGGTCAAAACTGGCCCCGCCCCGGGGGTCACAATTTCCAACATAGGAACAAAGAAGGAAAACTTTAAAAATCTTCTTCTCTTAAACTAGAAGGCATAGAGCTTTGATATTTGGCATGAAGCATCTCCTAGTAGACCTCTACCAAGTTTGTTCATATGATGCCCTTGGGTTCAAAACTGGCCCTGCCCCGGGGGTCACAAGTTCGAACATAAGAACAAAGAGGGGAAACTTTAAAAATCATCTTCTCTGAAACTGGAAGGCGTAGAGCTTTGATATTTGGTATGTAGCATTGCCTAGTGGACCTCTACCAAGTTTGTTCTTATGATGCCCCTGGGATCAAAACTGGCCCCATCCCGGGGGTCACAAGTTTGAGCATAGTAACAAAAAAGGAAAACTTTAAAAATCTTCTTCTCTGAAACTTGAAGGCATAGAGCTTTGATATTTGGCATGTAGCATCTCCTAGTGGACCTCTACCAAGTTTGTTCATATGATGCCCCTGGGGTCAAAACTGGCCCCGCCCCGGGGGTCACAATTTCCAACATAGGAACAAAGAAGGAAAACTTTAAAAATCTTCTTCTGTAAAACTAGAAGGCATAGAGCTTTGATATTTGGTATGTAGCATCGCCTAGTAGACCTCTACTAAGTTTGTTCGTATGATTCCCTTGGGGTCAAAATTGGTCCTGCCCCAGCGGTCACAAGTTCAAACATAGGAACAAAGAAGGAAAACTTTAATTTTTTTTTCTCTTAAATGGGAAGGCGTAGAGCTTTGATATTTGGTATGTAGCATCTCCTAGTGGACTTCTACCAAGTTTGTTCCAAGGATGCTGCTTGGGTCGAAACTGGCCCAGCCCCTGGGGTCACTAGTTCGAACATAGGAACAAAGAAGGAAAACTTTAAAATTCTTCTTTTCTGAAACCGAAAGGTGTGGCGCTTTGATATTTGGTATGTTGCATCTCAGAGTGGACCTCTACCAAGTTTGTTTATATGATGCCCCTGGGTCAAAACTGGCCCCGCCCCGGGGGTCACAAGTTCGAACATAGGAACAAAGAAGGAAAACTTTAAATTTCTTTTTCTCTTAAACGGGAAGGTGTAGAGCTTTGATATTTGGTATGTAGCATTTCCTAGTGGACCTCTACCAAATTTGTTCATATGATGCCCCTGGGTCAAAACTGGCCCAGCCCCGGGGGTCACAAGTTCGAACATAGGAACATAGAAGGAAAACTTTAAAATTCTTCTTTCAAATTGGAAGGCGTGGAGCTTTGATATTTGGTATGTACTGATTCTCTTCTAAGTTTGTTTGCCCATCTAAGCGCAACAAGTTCATTGAGTTCAAAATTGGGTCATCTTGGGTTATAAACTAGGTCACTAGGTCAAATTAAAGAAATACCTTGTTGGCACTCTCGAGGCCACATTATTTGCTCAATTGCCTTGAAAATTAGTTAGAAAGTTTGTCTTTATAAAGTCTCACATAAGATTAATTTGGGTCAACTTGGGTCATAAACTAGTTCACTGGGTCAAATTAAAGAAATACCTTGTTTGCACTCTGGAGGCCACATTTATTGCTCAAATGACCTGAAATGTGGCCAGAATGTTTGTCTTGATGAAATACCAGATGAGTTTGGATTTGGGTTACCTGGAACCATAAACTAGGTCACTAGGTCAAAATAAAGAAATACCTTGTGGGCACTCTAGAGGCCACATTCTTTGCTTAATTGCCTTGAAAATTGGTCAGAATGTTTGTCTTTGTAAAATCTCACATGAGTTTGAATTTGGGTCAACTGGGGTCATAAACTAGGACACTTGGTCAAATTAAAGAAATAGCTAGTGGGCACTCTAGAGGCCACATTTATTATTCATATGATTTGAAAATTGGTTAAAATGTTTCTTTTGATATAGTCAAAGACCAGTTCAAATTTGGGTCACCTGGGGTCATAATCTAGGTCACTAGGTCAAATTAAAGAAATATCTTTAGGGCACTCGAGGCCAGATTTTTTGCTCAGTTGACTTGAAAATTGGTCAGAATGTTTGTCTTCATGAAATATGAGTTTGAAATTGGGTCACCTGCGGTCAAAAACTAGGTCACATGGTCAAATTAAAGAAAAACCTTAAAGGCCCTCTACTAAGGTGAGCGACCCAGGGCCATCATGGCCCTCTTGTTTACGTTCTGTTGCTGTCGGCTGGCAAATAGCCTATATTTTAACCATTCCGTTAAACCACTACTTTGTAAAACACAGTTAAAAAAGAGGGATCCTACATGGTTCATTTATAAGGTGTATGAGTTTTTATCCCATACATAGTTCAAACATGTACCATTTGATTTGTGATTTCAAAGCACTGTATTTATTCAGTGTCGACCAATTACAGTGCTTACAGCCCTTTGATTTTTTACTGTTGTGCCAATGGCCAAACTGACTGTTTAGATACACCAAGGATGTAACTTGCAATCCAGAATAGACAATTGTTGAAAAACCATTTGATTGCTTGACCTATATATACACTACAGTGTATGATAATTGAAAATCAAGTATAGTTTCAAATCATAAGGGTGAATATTTTCTTAAGTTTGAGATGTGTGACGTGTGTAGGTGTTCGAGATATTTCATTAGCTGAGAGGAAGAGAATGGTAAAAAATACCAATACTAGTCAGTTGAATCTTTTAGAATGGCACCATGTCTACAAAATTGATAGGTATGATTCTCATTGATATATCTAAACATGACTGTTTTATACAAACTTGTGTGCTTTTACATGTTTGAGGGCTTGTAAATCCAAGAGATTTATAATAGTGAGATCACATGATAGAGTTAGGTTTGTCTTTTACTCCATTTTACTCCATTTAAGTTTTCATATCGGTCCATTAACTCTTTACCATACAACGACTGTGTGGTAAAGTGTTTGCTGTTGCTTATCCCCAATAAGTAAGCTTCCTTGTCTTTTATAACTCTGGCATCCTTTTTGAAGTACTAGTGTTTACTAGGAAACAAATAGGTGCTAGGGAAAGGTAGGGATTGACACTGACAGCAGACAGATAGGAAGCTGCATGCAGGTTTTTGAAATGCCTTTATTAGGTTTAAGTGTAGTTGTAAGGCGTAAGGGACAGGCATGGATGGAATCTGTCTGCAGCAAGACCAGGAGCATCACTCACTTTTTGACAATTTGTACAGTTTTTGATGAGACAGGGTCACTTGTTCTTAGTGTTTGACCAGAAAGACTGCTTTTTATGTCCCAAACATTTGAAATGTAAATATCCCTTTGCTTTACAAACTTCTCAAAGATGTTTCCCATGGCAAGGTGTTCTATGTTGAATAAATTTGATTCCATTAAAAACTTGTTGCCACGGCAACAAAACTGAAAAATATTGAAAATCTTTGAAAATCTTCTTGTCCAAAACCATAAGGCCTAGGGCTACCAAATTTGGCATGTAGCTTCATCTAATAGATCTCTACCAATTGATAGCCCCGGGGTAAAATTGGCCCTGTTTTGGGGGCGTCACAAGTTTTACATGGGCTTATATAAAGGAAACTTTAAAAATCTTCTTGTTCCTAAAGATTAGACCAAGGGCTACAAAGTTTGGCATGAAGCTTCACTGAGTGGACCTCTACCAAGTTTCTTCAATTGATAGCCCTGGGGTCAAAATTGGCCCTGCCCCTGGGGCACAAGTTTTACATAGGCTTATAGAATGGAAGCTGTAAAAATCTTCTTGTTCCTAAAGATTAGACCAAGGGCTACCAAGTTTGGCATGAAGCTTCATTGAGTGGACCTCTACCAAGTTTCTTCAAATTACAGCCCCGGGGTCAAAATTTGCCCTGCCCCTGGTGTCATAAATTTCACATGGGCTAATAGAGTGAAAACTTTAAAAATCTTCTCGCTCCTAACCATAAGGCCTAGGGCCCCAAATATTGCATATAAGATAATCTAGTAGGACTCTACCAAGATTGTCCAAATAATAACCTTGGGGGTCAAATTTAGCCCTGTCCTGGCAGTCAGAATTTTTACATTGGCTTATACAGTAAAAAAATTAAAAATCTTCTGGTTCTAAATTGTAAGACCTAGGTCTCCCAAGTTTTCCATGTATATTTATCTAATGGACCTATCCCAAGATATGACTTTTAAAGGCCCCACAAAACTTTTCACTTGTCAAAATTTGAAAGCATTTGCAGATGACAAATTTGATATAGCACACATAGTGAGATTTGTCTGTAAAATGGATCATTTTAGTCACATGCTTGTTTATTTTCTTACCATATATGCGGAAGAGTGTTGAAAGAGAGATAAACTCAATCAAACTGGCAATAATGAGTAAAATTTTGTCGTTTGGTAACGTGTTAATAAGTCATTACAACGTAGTGCAAATCAAAAGAAAACTTTTTATACCCCCGCAAAACGAATGTTTCCGGGGGTATACTGGAATCAGCCTGTCTGTCTGTCCGTCCGTCCGTGTGTCCGTCTGTGTACAAAATACTAGCAATTTTGTGTCACGAACTCCTAGAGTTTTCCTTCAATTGCATTGAAACTTTGCACATATATTGATCATATATTGAAGATTTGTAAGACGTAATTTTCAAGTGTCAACTCCCCCTGGTTGAGGAATTATTTCCCCTTGAACTTGACACTTTTTTTCTGTGAAAGCGCTGGCGGGGGTATTAAGTCACATTCAGTGACAGCTCTAGTTTATTCCGTGATTCGCCTTTATCTTAACCCTTTACCACACAGTTCCTAGTTTGTAATGACCCTGACAAAGAAAGCTTTGGAAAACTGCGGGAAAAGGGAAATGTGAAATTGTCACATATTTTTTACATTCTGTTGCTGTCGGCTGGCAAATAGCCTATATTTTAACCATTCCGTTAAACCACTACTTTGTAAAAGACAGTTAAAAAAGAGGGATCCTACATGGTGTTCATTTATGTGTGAGTTTTTATCCCATACATAGTTCAAACATGTACCATTTGATTTGTGATTTCAAAGCACTGTATTTATTCAGTGTCAACCAATTACAGTGCTTACAGCACTTTGATTTTTACTGTTGTGCCAATGGCCAAACTGACTGTTTAGATACACCAAGGATGTAACTTGCGATCCAAAATAGACAATTGTTGAAAAACCATTTGATTGCTTGACCTATATATACACTACAGTGTATGATAATTGAAAATCAAGTATAGTTTCAAATCATAAGGGTTAATATTTTCTTAAGTTTGAGATGTGTGACATGTGTAGGTGTTCGAGATACTTCATTAGCTGAGAGGAAGAGAATGGTAAAAAATACCAATACTAGTCAGTTGAATCTTTTAGAATGGCACCATGTCTACAAAATTGATAGGTATGATTCTCATTGATATATCTAAACATGACTGTTGTATACAAACTTGTGTGCTTTTACATGTTTGAGGGCTTGTAAATCCAAGAGATTTGTAATAGTGAGATCACATGATAGAGTTAGGTTTGTCTTTTACTCCATTTTACTCCATTTAAGTTTTCATATCGGTCCATTAACTCTTTACCATACAACGACTGTGTGGTAAAGGGTCTACTTTTGGTTATCCCCAATAAGTAAGCTTCCTTGTCTTTTATAACTCTGGCATCCTTTTTTAGCTCACCTGAGCACGAAGTCCTAAGTTAGGTATTGTGATCGGTCGTTGTCCGGCGTCCATCTGTCCGTCTATCCTTCTGTCCGTCTGTCCTTCTGTCCGTCTGTCCACAATTCCTTTAAATATCTTTTCCTCCTAAACCGCTTGGCCAATCTTGATGAAACTTGGCAGCGATGTTCCTTGGGTGAAGTTCTACCAAAGTTGTTCAAGAGATTGAATTCCACCCAAAACTCTGGTTGCCATGGCAACAGAAAGGAAAAAAATAGGAAAAAATTTGAAAATCTTCCTCTCTGATTCTAGAAAGCTTACATATTTGGTATGTAGCATCTCCTAGTGGACCTCTACCAAGTTTGCTCATATGATACCCCTGGGGTCAAAACTGGCCCCGCCCCGGGGGGTCACAAGTTCAAACATAGGAACAAAGAAGGAAAACTTTAAAATTCTTCTTCTCTGAAACTGGAAGGCGTGGAGCTTCCATATTTGGCATCTAGCATCTCTAGTGGACCTCTACCAAGTTTGTTCATATGATACCCCTGGAGTCAAAACTGGCCCCGCCCTAGGGGTCACAAATTTTGAACATAGGAACAAAGAAGGAAAACTTTAAAAATCTTCTTCTCTGATTCTAGGAGGCGTAGAACTTTGATGTTTGGTATGTAGCATCTCCTAGTAGACCTCTACCAAGTTTCTTCATATGATGCCCCTGGGGTCAAAACTGGCCCCACCCCGGGGGTCACAAGTTCGAACATAGGAACAAAGAAGGAAAACTTTTAAATTCTTCTTCTCTGAAACTGGAAGGCGTGGAACTTTGATATTTGGCATCTAGCATCTCCTGGTGGACCTCTACCAAGTTTGTTCATACGATGCCCCTGGGGTCAAAACTGGCCCCGCCCAGGGGATCACAAGTTTTGAACATAGGAACAAAGAAGGGAAACTTTAAAAATCTTCTTCTCTGATTCTAGAAGGCATAGAGCTTTGATATTTGGCATGTAGCATTACCTAGTGGACCTCTACCCAAGTTTGTTCATATGATATCCTTGGGTTCAAAACTAGCCCCGCCCCGGGGGTCACAAGTTCGAACCTAGGAACAAAGAAGGAAAACTTTAAAATTCTTCTTCTCTGAAACTGGAAGGCATAGAGCTTTGATATTTGGTATGTAGCATCTCTTAGTGGACCTCTACTAAGTTTGTTCATACAATGCCCCTGGGGTCAAAACTGGCCCTGCCCCGGTAGTCACAATTTCTAACATAGAAACAAAGAAGAAAAACTTTAAAATTCTTCTTTTCTAAACCTTGAAGGCATAGAGCTTTGTTATTTGGTATGTAATGAACCTGTTCTAAGTTTGTTAGCCCACCTGAGCACAACATGTTCAGTCAGTTCGAAATCGGGTCACCTGGGGTCATAAACTAGGTCACTAGGTCAAATTAAAGAAATACCTTGTGGGCACTCTAGAGGCCACATTTATTGCTCAAATGACCTGAAATTTGGTCAGAATGTTTGTCTTGATAAAATCTCGGATGAGTTTGGAGTTGGGTCACCTGGGATCATAAACTTGGTCACTAGTTCAAATTAAAGTAATACCTTGTGGGCACTCTAGAGGCCACATTTTTGGCTCAAGTGACTTGAAAGTTGTTTAAAATGTTTGTCTTGATAAAATATCACATGAGTCCAAATTTGGGTCATGTGGGGTCTTAAATTAGGTCGCTAGGTCAAATTAAAGAAATACCTTGTGTGCACTCTAGAGGCCACATTTATAGTTCAATTGATTTGAAAATTGGTCAAAATATTTGTCTTGATGAAATCTAGGATGACTTCAAAATTGGGTCACCTGGGCTCATAATCTAGGTCACTAGGTCTAATTAAAGAAATAATTGTAGGGCACTCTAGAGGTCACATTTCTTGCTCAATTGACTTGAAAGTTGGTCAGAATGTGTGTCTTGATGAAATATTGGGCGAGTTTGAAATTGGGTCAGCTGGGGTCATAAACTAGGTTACTGGGTCAAATTTAAGAAACACTTTGTGGGCACTCTAGAGGCCACATTTATTGCTCAATTAACGTGAAAACTGTTCAGAATGTTTGTCTTGATCAATGTTTTGATGAGTTCTAAATTGGGTCACGTGGGGTGATAAATTAGGTCGCTAGGTCAACTTACGGAAATTCCTTGTGGATGCTCTAGTGACCACATTTTAAGCTCAATTGATCTGACAATTGGTCAGAAATTGAATTATGTACATTGTGCCATCATGGCCCTCTTGTTAAGTACTAGTGTTTATTAGGAAACAATTAGGTGCTAGGGAAAGGTAGGGATGGACACTGACAGCAGACAGATCAGAAGCTGCATGCAGGTTTTTGAAATGCCTTTATAGTATTAGGTGTAAGTGTAGTTGTAAGGCGTAAGGAACAGGCATGGATGGAATCTGTCTGCAGCTAGACCAGAAGCATCACACACTTTTTGACAAGACAGACTGATTTGTTCAGTTTTTGGAAATACAGGCTCCCTTGTTCATAGTTTTTGACCAGAAAGACTGCTTTTTTGTCCCAAACATTTGAAATGTAAAAATCCCCTGGCTTTACAAACTTCTCAAAGATGTTTCCTATGGCAAGGTGTTCTCTGTTGAATAAATCTGATTACTTTAAAAACGTATATTCCCACGGCAACAAAACTGAACATTTTTGAAAATCTTCTTGTCCAAAACCATAAGGCCTAAGGCTACCCAATTTGGCATGTAGCTTCATCTAATGGATCTCCACCAATTGATAGCCCTGGGGTAAAATTGGCCCTGCTCAGGGGGTCACAAGTTTTACATGGGCTTATATAAAGAAAACTTTAAAAATCTTCTTGTTCTTAAAAATTAAACCAAGGGCTATCAAATTTGGCATGAAGTTTCATTTAGTGGACCTCTAACAAGTTTCTTGAGTTGATAGCCCTGGGGTCAAAATTGGCCCTGCCACTGGGGCACAAGTTGTACATAGGCTTACAGAGTGAAAGCTGTGAAAATCTTCTCAAACCTACCCATAAGGCCTAGGGCTACCCAATTTGGCATTTAGCTTCATCTAATGGACCTGTACCAAGTTTCTTCAAATTATAGCCTTGGGGTCAAAATTTGCCCTGCCCCTGGCGTCATAAATTTCACATGGACTAATAGAGTGAAAACTTTAAAAATCTTCTCGTTCCTAACCACAAGGCCTAGGGCCCCAAATTTTGTATATAAGATAATCTAGTAGGACCTTACCAAGATTGTCCAAATTATAACCTTGGGGGTCAAATTTAGCCCTGTCCTGGCAGTCAGAATTTTTACATCGCCTTACACAGTGAAAACATTAAAAATGTTCTGGTTCTAAATTGTAAGACCTAGGTCTTCCAAGTTTTCCATATATATTTATCTAATGGACCTATCGCAAGATATGACCTTTAAAGACACGATAAAACTTCTCTTGTCAAAATTTGAAAGCATTTGTAGATGACATTTGATATGGCACACATGGTGAGATTAGTCTGTAAAATGGATCATTTTAGTCACATGCTTGTTTACTTTCTTATCATATATGCGCAAAAGTGCTCAAAGAGAGATAACTCTATCAAACTGGCAATAATGAGTATTCATATTTAACAAGGATTTTTAAAAGTCTTCAACCTCAAGTAAAGTACTATCTACAAACATGGACTTGGAGATTGCATCAAAGATAGTATCAAATCGCAATTTGAAAGTTTTATCTGGAACTTATCTTTAAAACAGAAAATACGCAAACCCTGATGTTAAAACATATTTTATGACCGATACGATTGTGTCGTCCTGAAGAAAAAATTTCAAACCTTTTCCAATTGATAATTCCGACCTCGGTGGCACAGTCGGTAACGTACAGGACTGGAGACTAGGGCATCGCTTGTAAGAAACTCCAGCTCGGTTTGGACAGAATATTGTGCAAAGTACTGGTAAAAGAAAAACTCCAGGAAAGCGTGGATAGGTGCACTGGCCGCCGCGAAATAACTGAAATAATGTTGAAAATGATGTTGAACACAAAGTAACAGTCAAATTGATAATCTTTTTTTTTCCCGAAATATAGCTACCTTATTTTCTGTTTAAAGTCACTACAAGTGATTGCCTGGTGGTTTTATAGATTTGAAGCATAAATTTACATAACAGTTTTAGTGTAGTCCAAATTAAAAGCAATAAATTGCACATGACAAATTCAATGTACATGTAGCTCAAAAGATGAGTCTGTCTTTGAAATGGTAGAAAATACTACAGGAAAAGGAGAAAACACTGGTCACCAGTAAGTCTCAAAGGATTAATCGATATACTTAATGTTTGCACATTAATTCCAGTTTTAATAATTCTGCCAGTAATTGGAACTTTGACCAATCGTTCTTTAAGTCTTAACCACACAGTCCCGAGTTTTAACGGACCCTGGGTGAAAAGCCTGTAGAAAACATTTTGGAAAAGAAGAAAATGCTGGTAATCAGCATTTTCGTCTTTTCCCACAATGTTTTCTAACCTTTCATAGAAAAATCCAGTCAATTGTGAAACATTTTGTTTGTCGTATGCAAGTGCTTTCAATTTGCAGGAGTTTTAAATATTGTCGTTTTGCAAAGAGTTAAAAGATGATGCTTGCCATACTTTTAATCAACAGGCTACGAATTAAATTTACCTGTATTTTAAGATATACAAGGAGTGTTCAAATATGAAAGCATCTGAAACTTTTATTTTGTTCTTTCAAAGTATTCCACTCCAACAGATATACGAAGTTTCAGTCTCCAGATCCAATCTTTGAAGGCACTTTCATAGTCTTTTTTTTATGTCACAAGGGGCAATGTCAGGTGAATACGGAGCATCGGGGAGCACAACGACTTTTTTCTGCTTCAGAAAGTCTTGCACCTCGTACAAAAGACTAACTGAAACTGATGGTTTACACACGTTGAAACAGAGTTGACAGAACATGAATTCCAGTGTCTTCATAGTATATCTAAAAACAACTATGAAAATGATTGGATCTGGAGACTGAAACTTTGTATATCTGTTGAAGGTGAATACTTTGAGGGAACAAAATAAATTTTTTCAGTGAAACCTATGAAGAATCAAAGTTTAGGTGCTTAGATGCATTCATATTTGAACACTCTTCGTATTACAAGATTGTTGACGTTTTGGCCGTTATTCGGCCTTCAGACACTGCCAGACAGACTGAAATTGGGTATTTTCGAACTTACGGTGTTTAACCCTAAAGCTGCTAAGCGCGACTCGGGGCGCTTTTCTGGACAGTGTAGATCAAGATCAGACTGCTTAAAACGTGCAGTCTGATCCTTGATCCACACTGTCCGATACAGTATTTTCTTTCCGGTGAAATCAACTTTGAGGACGAAATATTTTGAATTTTAATAGTGAGTGGAAATTTTCGTTTCATTTTATTTAGCAGTTTATAGATTAATTCTTTACAACACAATGCCGACCGTTAACGACCCTGAGGAAAGAGCCTTCTGAAAATCTTGCGAGAAAAGAAGCAAAATGTTGGTAACCAGCATTTTCTCCTTTTCTCACAAGATTTTCTACACTTTCACAGACAATTACCATCATTTTAGCTGAATTTAGTATGTCTTCTTTAACTGCTTTCAATTTGGACCAGTGTAAAATTTTGTCGTTTGGTAAAGTGTTAATAAGTCATTACAACGTACTGCAAATCAAAAGAAAACTTTTTTATTCCGTGGTTCGCCTTTATCTTAACCCTTTACCGCACAGTTACTAGTTTGTAACGACCCTGAAAAAGAAAGCTCTGGAAAACTGCGGGAAAAGAAAAATGTGAAGTTGTCACATATATTTTTTACGCTCTGTCGCTGTCGGCTGGCAAACCTAGCCTATATTTTAATCATTCAGTTTAACTACTAATTTGTAAAAGACATTTAAAACAGAGGGTTCCTACGTGGTTCATTTGTAAGGTGTATGAGTTTTTATCCCATACTTAGTTGAAACATGTACCATTTGATTTGTGGTTTCAAATCACTGTAATTATTCAGTGTCAACCAATTACATTGCTTACAGCACTTTGATTTTTTACTGTTATGCCAATGGCCAAACTTACTGTTTAGATGCAACAGGGATGTAAATTGCTATCCAAAATAGATAATCGTTGAAAACCCATTTGATTGCTTGACCTATACACTACAGTGTATGAGAATTGAAAATCAAGTATAGTTTCAAATCATAAGGGTGAATATTTTCTTAAGTTTGAGATATGTGACATGTGTAGGTGTTCGAGATACTTCATTAGCTGAGAGGAAGAGAATGGTAAAAAATACCAATACTAGTCAGTTGAATCTTTTAGAATGGCACCATGTCTACAAAATTGATAGGTATGATTCTCATTGATATATCTAAACATGACTGTTTTATACAAACTTGTGTGCTTTTACATGTTTGAGGGCTTGTAAATCCAAGAGATTTGTAATAGTGAGATCACATGATAGAGTTAGGTTTGTCTTTTACTCCATTTTACTCCATTTAAGTTTTCATATCGGTCCATTAACTCTTTACCATACAACGACTGTGTGGTAAAGTGTTTGCTGTTGCTTATCCCCAATAAGTAAGCTTCCTTGTCTTTTATAACTCTGGCATCCTTTGTAAGTACTAGTGTTTACTAGCAAACAAATAGGTGCTAGGGAAAGGTAGGGATGGACACTGACAGCAGACAGATAGGAAGCTGCATGTAGGTTTTTGAAATGCCTTTGTAGTATTAGGTGTAAGTGTAGTTGTAAGGTGTAAGGGACAGGCATGGATGGAATCTGTCTGCAGCTAGACCAGGAGCATCACACACTTTTTGACAAGACAGACTGATTTGTGCAGTTTTTGATGAGACAGGATGCCTTGTTCACAGTTTTTGACCAGAAAGACTGATTTTTTTCGTTCCAAACATTTGAAATGTAAAAATCCCATTGCTTTACAAACTTCTCGAAGATGTTTCCTATGGCAAGGTGTTCTCTGTTTAAATAAATGTGATTCCTTTAAGAACTTGATGCTACTGCAACAAAACTGAAAAATATTGAAAATCTTTGAAAATCTTCTTGTCCAAAACCATGAGGCCTAGGGCTACCAAATGTTTTGCATGTAGCCTCATCTAATGGATCTCTACCAATTGATAGCCCTGGGGTAAAATTGGCCCTGCTCCGGGGGTCACAAGTTTTACATGGGCTTATATAAAGAAAACCTTAAAAATGTTCTTGTTCTTAAACATTAGACCAAGGGCTACCAAATTTGGCATGAAGTTTCATTTAGTGGACCTTTAACAAGTTTCTTGAGTTGATAGCCCTGGGGTCAAAATTGGCCCTGCCACTGGGGCATAAGTTTTAAATAGGCTTATAGAATGAAAGCTGTAAGTCTTCTCGTTCCTAACCATAAGGCCTAGGGCTACCAGTTTTGGCATTTAGCTTCATCTAATGGACCTTTACCAAGTTTCTTCAAATTATAGCCTTGGGGTCAAAATTTGCCATGCCCCTGGGGTCATAAGTTTCACATGGGCTAATATAGTGAAAACTTTAAAAATCTTCTCGCTCCTAACCATAAGGCCTAGGGCTCCAAATTTTACATATAAAAATAATCTAATAGGACTTTACCAAGATTGTCCAAATTATAACCTTGGGGTCAAATTTAGCCCTGCCCTGGCAGTCAGAATTTTTACCTAGGCTTATACAGTGAAAACTTCAAAAATCTTCTGGTTCTAAAATGTAAGACCTAGGTCTCACAAGTTTTTTTCATGTATATATATCTAATGGATCTATCCCAAGATATGACCTTTGAAGACACGACAAAACTTTTCACTTGTCAAAATTTGAAAGCATTTGCAGATGACAAATTTGATCATTTTAGTCACATGCTTGTTTATTTTATTACCATATATGCGGAAGAGTGCTCAAAGAGAGATAACTCTATCAAACTGGCAATAATGAGTATTCATATTTAACAAGGTTTTTAAAAAGTCTTCAGCCTCAAGTAAAGTATTATCGACAAACATGGACTTGGAGAGTGCATCACAGATAGTATCAAATCGCAGTTTGGCGGTTTTATCTGGAAGTTATCTTTAAAATAGAAGACTCTCAAACCTTTTATGTTAAAACATATTTTATGGCCGATACCGTTGCGTCGTCTAAAAAAGAATTTTCCAATTGATAATTCCGACCCCGGTAGCGCAGTCGGAAGCGTACAGGACTGGAGACCAGGACGTTGCTGATTAGAGACTCCAGCTCGGTCAATTTTCTTTCCGAGGATTAATGATAGTCATTGCTTTGGGATTCATTGCAATCTCACCGCTGGTAATTATATCGATGACATTTACATTGGTAAGCAGTCAGTTGTTTGGACAGAATATTGTGCAAAGTATGGTAAAAGAAAAGAAAAACTCCCGGAAAGCGTGGATAGGTGCACTGGCTGCCGCAAAATAACTGAAATAATGTTGAAAATGATGTTAAACACAAACGAACAAACAGTCGTATTGATGATCTTTTATTTTTTTAGCTCACCTGAGTACGAAGTGCTCAGGATGAGCTATTGTGATCACTCGCCGTCCGTCGTCCGTCCGTCTGTCCGTCTGTTCACATTTTTTCTTTTTTTTTTTTTTTTTTTTTGTTTACACTCCAGCACCTACAAATGTTAACCAGTCAGCACCAAACTTGGTCAAAATGTATATGACCATAAGATCTCGGATGAGTTCGATTATGGGTCTAATCGGACCAGAATGACTGGAGTTATTTGCCCTTGAATTAGAAAAATTGCTATATTTGACTTAGTTTACACTCTAGTATCTACAAATATTAACCAATCGGCACTAAACTTGGTCTAAATATATATGACCATAAGATCTCGGATGAGTTCGATTATGTGTCTAATCGGACCAGAACGACTGGAGTTATTTGCTCTTGAATTAAAAAAATTGCTACATTTGACTTTGTTTACACTCTAGCATCTACAATTAAACCAATCAGCACCAAACTTGGTCAAAATATATATGACCGTAAGATCTCGAAAGAGTTTGATTGTAGGTCTAATAGGACCAGTTATTGCTGTATCATGGAAAAAGGGGGCTTGACGTATATTTTCATTGTGGACCAATATCTCTAACTATAGGACAAAATGTCATGAAACTTCATCTTTTTATTGTTTATTGCAAGCCACAGACAATAGTTATTTGTTTTTATTTCATGAAACGCCTTGTCATGAAAAAAGGGGGCTAAATGTGTAATTTCGTCATGGACCAATGACCATCTGTTTGTCCATCTTTCAGGAGAGATATCTTCTAAAATCCTTGACAAAAACTAATATGAATTCATACAGGTGTTCCTAATGATGTCCGCTGATATTCATTGTTTTTTTTTTTTTTTTTTTTTTATATCAAATACTGTCTCATAGGAAAAAGGGGCTTCATGTATATTTCTGTTAAGGATCAATATACAGTTATCTTCAACTCAAAATCCTGGACAAAAATTTGTGAAACTTCATACGTGTGTTCCCTATGATAGTCCGCCAATATCATTAGTTTAGCTTTTTTAGCTCACCTGAGCACGAAGTGCTCAGGATGAGCTATTGTGATCACTCACCGTCCGTCTGCGTCCGTCGTCCGTCCATCCACATTTTTTTGTTTACACTCTAGCATCTACAAATATCAACCAATCAGCACCAAACTTGGTCAAAATGTATATGACCATAAGACCTCGGATGAGTTCGATTATGGGTCTAATCGGACCAGAACGACTGATATTTGCCCTTGAATTAGAAAAATTGCTATATTTGACTTTGTTTACACTCTAGCATCTACAAATATTAACCAATCAGCACCAAACTTGGTCAAAATGTATATGATCATAAGATCTCGAATGAGTTCGATTATGGGTCTAATCGGACCAGAACGACTGGAGTTATTTGCCCTTGAATTAAAAAAAATTGCTACATTTGACTTTGTTTACACTCTAGCATCTACAAATTTAAACCAATCAGCACCAAACTTGGTCAAAATATATATGACCGTAAGATCTCGAATGAGTTTGATTGTAGGTCTAATAGGACCAGATATTGCTGTGTCATTGAAAAAGGGGGCTTGACGTATATTTTCATTGTGGACCAATATCTCTTTAACTACAGGACAAAATGTCATGAAACTTCATCTTTTTATTGTTTATTGCAAGCCACAGACAATAGTTATTTGTTTTTATTACATGAAATGCCATGTCATGAAAAAAGGGGGCTAAATGCTTAATTTCGTCATGGACCAATGACCATCTGTTTGTCCATCTTTCAGGAGAGATATCTTCTAAAATCCTTGACAAAAACTAATATAAATTCATACAGGTGTTCCTAATGATGTCCGCTGATATTTATTGGTTTCTTTTCCTTTTTGATATCAAATACTGTCTCATAGGAAAAAGGGGCTTCATGTATATTTCTGTTAAGGATCAATATACATGTATCTTCAACTCAAAATCCTGGACCAAAATTTGTGAAACTTCATACATGTGTTCCTTATGATAGTCCGCCAATATCATTAGTTTAGCTTTTTTGATTAAATGTCGTGTCATGGAAAAAGGGGGCTTCACATATATTTTCATTATGGATTAATATCTCTTTAACTACAGGACAAAATGTTATGAAACTTTATCTTTATGTTGTTTATCACAAGCCACAGACAATGGTTAGGTATTTGTTAGCTCACCTGAGCACGAAGTGCTGGGTGAGGTATTGTGATTCGTCGTTGTCCAGCGTCCGTCTTTCCACAATTCCTTTAAACATCTTCTCCTCCTAAACCAATCATGTTGAAACTTGACAGGCATATTCCTTGGGTGAAGTTCTACCAAAGTTGTTAAAAGAATTGAATTAACCCTTTAACTCTAGGGGTCACAATTTTGGGCAAAATGGTATATAGAGCAAACTTTAAAAATGTTTTTGTCTGAAACTAGAAGGCCTAGAGCTTTGATATTTGGTATGTGGCATTTCCTTGTGGACTTCTACCAATTTTGTTCAAATGATGCACCTGGGTCAAAACAGGACATAAAGGTATACAGAATGAACTTTAAAAGTCTTGTTCTATTTAACCCTTTACCACACAATCCCAAGTTTTAACGCCTGTGAGAAATAAGGCTCTTGAAAATATTGTTGGAAAAAGAGGAAATACTTGTAACCAGCATGTTTTCCTTTTTCCGCCATGTTTTCCACCCAACCAGAATCAAATTTAAATTTTTGAGTCACATTTATTTTGTTGTCAGCAAATGGTTTGAATTTGGACAAGTCTTAACCCTTTAAGCGCCTTTCACTACTATAGTTGCCTTTGTGTCTAGTGTAGATCAAGATCAGACTGCACGAAATGTGCAGTCCGATCATTGATCTATACTGTCTGCTTTGTTGAAACACTGCAGACAAAAGGCACCCACTCAGTTGTTATCATCTTGGACTCATTCTGGAATGAAAATGGCCTTTGGGTTTAAGGATTAAATTTTGTTGTTTGTTAATGATTTGAGCCAAGCCTGTTAGCTCATTACCTACAGGGCTAGCTATGCAGGAATGTCAAGTTTAAATCTCAGTTGGGCCAAGCACTCAGGTAACCAGCATTTTTTTAAACATTTTCCACAATGTTCTCTACCCATCCCAAATCTAAGTTCATTTTTTGAGACAAATTTATTTTGTTGCTTGCAAATGCTTTGAATTATAGACCAGCCTAAAATTTAATTCAAGTGTTGAATCGGCAAACATTCTCTACTAAGTTTGTTCAAATCAGGCAACTTTTTGCCACACACCAAAAGGCCTAGGGCTTTGTTATTATTCCTTCAAAACTCTGTTCTGGAGGTATATAGGAGTCAGCTTGTCAGTCCATCCATCCATCCATCAGTCTTTCTGTAGCATTTTCTTGTCAGAGCTAGTTGTCAACAACTACAGGACAGATTTCATTCAAACTTTAGAGAGCCTCGGTGCCAAGCAAGAATGTGCATATTATATTTTGGTGACGGTTCATTGAATTTTTACAAAGTTATTTTCCTTTGATGAAATTTCTTGTTCTCCCTATTTTTCAACAACTTTTGGACAAATATCATTCAAACTTCTCACAAATATTTATATAACCGGGTTTGGTTAAGAAAGATTATCTTCTTGTCTAAACCAAGAAGACCTAGAGCTTTGGCCTTGCACTTCGATATTTGGTATTTATCTTCATTGTAGACCTTTACTGCTTGGTACTCAGGTGAGCGATATAGGACCATCATGGTCCTCTTGTTAAATATAGCTACCTGATTTTCTATTGAAAGTCACTACAAGTGATTGCCTGATGGTTTTATAGATTTGAAGCATAAATTTACATAACAGTTTTAGTGTAGTCCAAATTAAAAGCAATAAATTGCACATGACAAATTCAATGTACATGTAGCTCAAAAGATGAGTCTGTCTTTGAAATGGTAGAAAATACCATGGGAAAAGGAGAAAATACTGGTCGCCAGTAATTCCCAAAGGATTAATCTATACACTTAATGTTTGCACATTAATTCCAGTTTTAAAAATTCTGCCAGTAACTGGAACATTGGTCAATCGTTCTTTACCACACAATCCCGAGTTTTAACGGACCCTGGGTGAAAAGCCTGTAGAAAGCATTTTCTGGTAATCAGCATTTTCTTCTTTTCCCACAATGTTTTCTAACCTTTCATAGAAAAATCCAGTCAATTGAGAAACATTTTATTTGTCGTCTGCAAATGCTTTCAATTTGCAGGTGTTTTAAATTATGTCGTTTTGCAAAGAGTTAAAAGATGATGCTCGCAATCTTTGAACGCACTTTCATAGTCTGTTTTTATGTCACAAAGGCAATGTCAGGTGAATATGGAGGATGAGGGAGCACAACGACTTTTTCTTGATTCAGAAAGTCTTGCACCTCGTACAAAAGAGAATAACTGAAACTGATGGTTTACACACGTTGAAATAGAGTTGACAGAACATGAATTCCTGTGTCTTCATAGTATATCTAAAAAAGACTATGAAAATGCCTTCAAAGATTGGATCCGGAGACTGAAACTTTGTATATCTGGTGGAGGTGAATACTTTGAGGGAAGAAAATAGAAATTTAGTGAAACCTATGAAGAATCAAAGTTTAGGTGCTTAGATGCATTCATATTTGAACGCTCTTCATATTACAAAATTGTTGACGTTTTAGCCGTTATTCGGCCTTCAGACACTGTCAGGCAGACTAACTTGGGTATTATCGAGGTTACGGTGTTTAACCCTTAAGATGCTAAGCGCGACTCAGGGCGCTTTTTCTGGACAGTTTAGATCAAGATCAGACTGCTTAAAACGTGCAGTCTGATCCTTGATCCACACTGTCCGATACGGTATTTTCTTTCGGTGAAATCAACTTTGGGGACGAAATATTTTAAATTTTTAGCTCACCTGAGCACAAAGTGCTCATGGTGAGCTATTGTGATCGTTCTGTGTCCGGCGTGCGTCGTGCGTCGTCCGTCACCTTTTTACCTTGTGTACGCTCTAAAGGCCACATTTTCAGTCCGATCCTCATGAAACTTGATCAGAATGTTTGTCTTGATAAAATCTCGGACGAGTTCGACATTGGGTCATGTGGTATCAAAAACTAGGTCACTAGGTCAAATCTCAAAAAAACCTTGTGTGCGCTCTAGAGGCCACATTTTCAGTCTGATCCTCATGCAACTTTGCCAGAATATTTGTCTTGATAAAATCTTGGAGGAGTTTGAAAGTGGGTTATGTGGGGTTAAAAACTAGGTCAGTAGGTCAAATCTTAGAAAAACCTTGTGTGCGCTTTAGACGCCACATTTTCAGTCAGATACTTGTGAAACTTGGTCAGAATGTTTGTCTTGATAAAATCTCGGACGAGTTTGAAATTGCCTCATGTGGGGTCAAAAACTAGGTCACTTGGTCAAATCTTAGATAAACCTTTTGTGCGCTCCAGGGGCCACATTTTCAGTCCCATACTAATGAAACTTGGTCAGAATCTTTGTCATGATGATATCTTGGAAAGTTTGAAACCGGGTGACGTCAGTTCAAAAAGTAGGTCACCGGGTCAAATCTTAGAAAAACCTTGTGTGCGCTCTAGAGGACACATTTTCACTCAGATACTCATGAAACTTAGTTAGAATGTTTGTCTTGATAAAATCTTGGATGAATTTGAATTTGGGTCAGCTGGGGTCATAAACTAGGTCACTAGGTAAAATTAAAGAAATACATTGTGGACACTATAGAGGCCACATTTTATGCTCAATTGACTTGAAAATTTGTCAGAATGTTTGACTTAATTAAATCTCGGATGATTTTGAAATTGGGACACCAGGGACCATAAACTAGGTCACTAGGTCAAATTAAATAAATACCTTGTGGACACTCTAGAGGCCACATTTCTTACTCAATTGACATGAAAATTGGTCAGAATGTTTGTCTTGATGAAATCTCAGATTAGTTTAAAATTAGATCACCTGGGGTCATAAAGTAGGTCACTAGGTCAAATTAAAGAAATGCCTTATGGACACTCAAGAGGCCACATTTCTTACCCAGCTGTCCTGAAACTTGGTCAGAATCTTTGCCTTGATAAAATTTCGAATGAAATCGAATTTGGGTCTTCTAAGGTGATAAACTAGGTCACTAAGTAATACCATGTGGGCACCCTAGAGGCCACATTTTCTGCTCAGTTGACTTGAAAATTGGTCAGAATGTTTGTCTTGATGAAATCTCATATGAGTTGGAAATTGGGTCACCTGGGGTCATAAACTATGTCACTAGGTCAGATCATAGAAATACATTGTGGACACTCTAGAGGCTACATTTCTTACTCAAATGACCTGAAAATAGGTCAGAATGTTTGTCTCGATGAAATCGTGGATAAGTTCGAATTTTGGTCACCTAGGGTTGTAAACTAGATCAATAGGTAAAATTAAAGAAATACTTTGTGGGCATTCTAGAGGCCACATTTTTTGCTCAATTGACTTGGAAATTGGTCAGAATGTTTGTCTTCATTAAGTCTTGGATGAGCTTCAAATTGGCTCACCTAGGGTCATAAACTAGGTCACTAGGTCAAATTAAAGAAATACCTTGTGGACACCGTAGAGGCCACATTTGACCTGAAAATTGGTCAGAATGTTTGTCTTGATAAGATTTCGGATGAGCTTGAAATTGGATCACCTAGGGTCATAAACTAGGTCACTAGATCAAATTAAAGAAATACCTTGTGGACACTCTAGAGGCCACATTTCTTACTCAATTGACCTGAAAATTAGTCAGAATGTTTGTTTTGATGAAATCTCGGATGAGTTCGAATTTGGGTCACCTAGGGTCATAAACTAGGTCACTAGGTCAAAGTGATACATTGTGGGCACTCTAGAGGCCACATTGTTTGCTCAATTGACTTGAAAATTGGTCAGAATGTTTGTCTTAATTAAATCTCGGATGAGTTGGGGTCATAAACTAGGTCGCTAGGTCAAATTAAAGTAATACCTTGTGGGCACTCTAGAGGCCACATTTATTGCTCAATTGACACGGAAATCGGTCAGAATGTTTGTCTTGATGAAATCTAGGATAACTTCAGAAATGGGTCATCTGAGGATATAATCTAAGTCACTAGGTCAAATTAAAGAAATATCTTTTTGGCAGTCTAGAGGCCACATTTATTGCTGAAATGACTTAAAAATTGATCAGAATGTTTTTCTTGATGAAATTTCAGATGAGTTTGAATTTTGGTCTTCTTTGGTTATTAACTAGGTCACTAGGTCAACTTCCAGAAATTCCTTGTGGGTGCTCTAGACGCTACAATTCTTACTCAATTGACCTGAAAATTGATCAGCATGTTTGTCTTGATAAAATCTTGGATAAGTTCAAATTGGGTCACATAAGGTCATAAACTAGGTCACTTGGTCAAATTTAAAGAAATATATTGTGGGCGCTCTAGTGGCCACAATTCGTGCTCAGTTGACCTGAAAATTGGTCAGTGTGTTTGTCTTGATGATATATCGGATGAGTTAAACATGGGTCACATAGGGTCATAAACAATGTCACTGGGTAACTTTGAAGAAATACCTTGTGAGCACTCTAGAGGCCACAGTTCTTGCTAGATTGACCTGAAAAGTAGTCTACATATTTGAGTTGATAATATCTCGGATCATTTAGAAATTAACCAAACGACAGACGATAGATCGCTCCTCCTACTGATGTCACGTGACCCGCGGATCTAAAAACCTAGACAAACATTACCCAGACACGAGGGTTTAGCTAGGAGACATATGCAAGTTACCAGAAGATATTTTAAGACGAAATAATTGTTCAAGATAAAATAAGCATGGGAAAAAATGAGAAAAGGTAGTTACATCTTTTGGATTTAGGTTTTTCGAAGTTTCATAGGTGAAAATTGAAATAGAGGCTGTTTTTTTCGAAGTCAGTTGACTTACACCTCTTAAGCCATTTACATTTGATAATGTAGGTGTAACACGTGTACATGTAACTCGTGCTTCCTAAATATTTCTTAAAGTCATTGGTCTTCAAATGCAATTCATCTTTTACCTGTACAAAAATAAGCTTTTTCAAAGTTCAGACTTCAATTACAGAGATTTTTACATTACTTAGTCCGAGATATATGCTTCAATAATTTCACCACAAATTGCAAGACTATTACATTACCAAATGAAATACACATGTTTTTAATAGGGTAATATGATTACCAGATGTTTGAATTGAAATTAGAAAAAAAAAAAAAAACGTTAACAAACGATAGTTTTACCAAATTGATTTTTTCAAGTTCGAGGGAAAAACCCGAGGTGAAGAATAAAAAGAATAAAAACATGAATGCATTTCTAAGCATTCGCCGCTAAATACTATGCTGTAAGAGTAATAGAAAAATAAATTGACTTACACATTGAACATGTATAATCCAAATTTCAAACACTAATAATCGTTGAAAGGGGTTATAAAAGGTCACAAAGAGTCAGACTGATATGACACGTGCATGTAATTTTACGAGCAGGACTGTACCAGACGCTTTTGGGGTGGTATACCGATATCAAAGGAATACCGCATAAACCCTTGCTCTACGTTTTGCGCAAAAAGTGGCAACATGTACAACAAATCAAACGAAAACGGCTTGATTGGTTTCTTTTTTATTTTAGATAAATAGATAATAGTTTAAAGGAGATTAAGAGATTGAAAATAAAGGGAGGGGAAAGATGGTAATATATATAGGGTGGCATATCGTCTTTAATTTAACAGGCTTTAAGTTTGCAATCATAGATATGATAAAATACAATCACTAATGTGAACAACGTCTTTAATGGTTTACTGATGGAGGAAGATGGCATTTGTTTTTAATTTAAGCAAATGTCTAAACTGTGCCTACACTGCATTTTATTTTAAAAGCGCGGGGGGTGCTGTTTAGGTTTGACTTCTATGAAGACTATATGAAAACCATTTTTACGCGAATTTCGTCGATTCAAATTTTATCTAAGGATAATTTGCGAGGGGAAAAAATCGACAAAAGACATATTACCGGCATTCAAAATAACAAGTCAACTCGGTTTGGTAAGAAAATGAATTATCGAGTATATATTTAAATGAAAAATAAGGTAAAGGAAATAAATAACTGAACATGATAAAATCCAATCAATTGTCTAAAATATTATCTATACATTTCTTTTAGTAAAGAAACGGGTATCTGTTGCCAAGATTGAAATTCTTGAAAATTTATGACGATAAAAAAGCGTGTTAACAAGAAGTATTCATCTATTTTTCTCCGTTTAAATCTGAATTTGTCTTCTGCAACAATAGTTTTACCCGGTGTAAATCTGCATCTTGGAATTGCAGTCCTAATAATGGATATCAAGTTTAAAGTTATTCATCAGTTTTTTCTCATAAATATACTATACATTTGTATATAGTTATAACTCCTAATGATTCAGAATATCTAGGTTTTATAACGACAAGACGGCTTCCGCTCTGAATGGAAAAATGCTGATCGCTGATTGGCTTATTGGTTTTTTTTGATTGACAGCTGTCGTTTGGTTAATTGGGTCTCATAGGGTCATAAACTAGGTCACTAGGTCAAATTAAAGAATTGTATTTTGGGCTCTGTAGAAGCCACAATTTTTGCTCAATTGACCTGAAAATTTGTCAGCATGTTTGACTTGATAATATCTTGAATGGATTTGAAATTGGTTCACATAGGGTCATAATCTAGGTCACTAGGTCAAATTATAGAAATACCTTGTGGGCACTCTAGAGGCGGCAATTCTTGCCCAATTTACCCGAACCTTGGTCAACAAATTTGTTTTGATATCTCGGATGAGTTGGAAATATAGTCACATAGGGTCATAAAATAGGTCACTAGCTCAAATTGAAGCAATACATTTTGGACACTCAAGAGGCCACATTTTCAGCTCTGTTGACCTGACAATTGGTCAGAATGTTTGTCTGAATAATGTCTCAGATGAGTTTTAAATTGGGTAATTATGACCCTGGAGTGAAAATGCGCCTATTGACTCAGGTGAGTGATCCAGGGCCATCATGGCCCTCTTGTTTAAATAATTTGATTCCAATAAAAACTCAGGTTGCCATGGCAACAAAATGGAAAAATAATTAATAACTTTAAAAATGTGCTTGTCCAAAACCATAAGGCCTAGGGCTACCAAATTTGCCATGTAATTTCATATAACGGACCTCTACCAAAATTCTACAAATGATAGCTCTGAGGTCAAAATTTCCCTCGCCCAAGGGGTTCAAGTTTTACATAGTCTTATATAGTAAAAACTTAAAAAACATCTTGTTACTATTCAATAAGCTTAGGACTACCAAATTTTGCATGTAGCTTCATCTAGTGGACCTGTATCAAGATTTTTAAAACTATAACCCTGGAGTTAACACATTTCCACAAAGGCTTAAACTAATAGTGAAACTTCAATAATCTTCGTGTACTACAAGCATAAAAAAACTGATCAAGGGAAATAATTCATGTTATTACAGATATAAAATTTGATATATTTACCTTCTTTGGTTTTCAAAAACGTGCACTATTACATGGTTGGTGTTGGGCATTCATTTTTTTATGGAAAAGAAATGTTCAGCATACAACGATTGTGTTTTATTTTGATGCTAATAGTTTTGGTCAGATAAGTTGAATATTTAGTATGAAGTAGGGTTTCTCTGGCTTCTCATTTGACCCGGGAGGGTTTTGACACTTGGTTTCTATCATTCAGTTTTTAATTCCAGAACTTTACAATCCATGCTATTGAAAACATGTTTTCTGCTTCTAAGATTAGGAAATCTTTTTGTCAAAACTTTCTTTGTTACAGTTCATTGATATTTGGTATGAATTAAACCTGCTGTTATTTATTGATATAATCTTTGCATTTTGAATGTGAAAAAGATAAACTTTTTCTGGGATGGTGGGGAGGTGCTTGGTTATTTTTTTCTATGAAAGTCTTTTGCCATACAGATATTTGTATCACTAATGTCTAAGTAAATGCTAGTTTAGTACATAAAATGTTTATTTAAAAGGCAGTGGAGTGATACCGGGCCATCATCGCCTGCTTGTTTACCACACAATCCAGAGTTTTAATGACCTTTTGAAAACATGGAAAAAGGAGAAAATGCTGGTAATCAGCATTTTCTCCTTTTTCAACAATGTTTTCTACCTTTTCAAAGAAAAAATGGATCCTTTTAGTCACATGAAAATTGTCGTCTGCAAATACTTTAAATTTGGACATGTCTACATTTCTGTCGTGTGGTAAAGAGTTAATAAAACATCTGGTCCATTTAAAACCATGGCTAGTGCAGTTAGGCTTGTTTTCTTACTGTGTTACCAAACAATCCCGTGTTTGGCTGACCTCAAGGAATAAGCCATTGTAAAAATTGGTTGAAAAGCAGAAAATGTTGGAAAACAGAACTTCCTGCTTTTCCCACATTTTTTTACAACCCTTGCAAAGATATGTTCCATCATTTGAGTTGCATTGTACTTGTTGCTTGAAAATGCTTCAAGTTGCAAGAGTCTCAAATTTTGTTGTTTGGGAAAGACTTTAGGCCTGCCTTGGTAGCTCATTGGTTAGTGTACCTGACCCGTGACCTGGTGGATGCGAGTTTGATACCCAGTTGAGAAACTTTCTTTTTGGTGATTTTCTTCTCTCACCTCCGATGCATGTGAGAAAAGTAGTCAGTGACTCGGAAAGAACGCTGTGTCAGTATTAGTGTGAGAAAGCCAGGAAACATGTGTAAGTGCACTGACCGCCGTGAAATGACCTGAGCTGTTAAAACAATGCTAAACTCTCAATACAATCAATCAAAGATTTTAACCCTTTACCACACAAGTTTTAATGACCCTAAGGAAAAAACCCTTTAAAAACATTGTGGGAAAAGGAGAAAATGATGGTAACCAGCATTTTCTCTTTTTTCCACAATGTTTTCTACATCTCCAAGAACAAAATGAAATTTTTAGTCACATTTATTGAATTGCTGCAAAAGCTGTCAATTTGGGCCATGTAAATTTTGCCGTGTGGTAGAGAGTTAAAACATGCCTGCTTGTATTTTCTTAACCCTTAACTGCTTAAAACTTTACCAGACGACAAAATTTTAGCTAAGTCCAAATTGAAAGCATTTGCAGACGACAATTTCAATGTGGCTCAAACGGTGGAATTATTCTTTGATAGGGTAGAAAACACTGTGGGAAAAGGGGAAAATGCTGGTTACCAGCATTTTCTCCTTTTCCCACAGCGTTTTCAAAAGGCTCTTTCCAAGGATCGTTAAAAGGCAGCATTGAACGGTAAAGGGTTAACCCTTTACCACACCATTCTGAGTTGTAATGACCCCTTGGACACAAGCCCTTTCGAAAAGTGCTTTTGAAAACTTCGTGGGAAAAGGAGAAAATCTTAACCATCATTTTCTCCTTTTCCAACAATGTTTCCTTGCCACTCAAAGGCAAATATCAATTTTTGAGTGACATTAAATTTGTCGTCTGCAGGTGCTTTTAATTTAAACGTGTTTAAAATTTTATTGTTTATGGAAAGATAACCCTATACAAAAGAAAATTTCAGACTGGTCTAACTTGAAAGCATTTGCAAGCGACAAATGTGGCTCAAATGATTTAAGTTGTAAGTGAAAAGACAGAAACATTGAGGAAAAAGGAGAAATAGTGTTTAGCAGCATTATTTCCTTTTTAGCTCCACTGGCCAAAGGCCAGCAAACTGATGTCATGGCCCTGTGTCTGTCGTGCGTCCGTGCTTGCGTCAATCTGTGCGTTAACTTTCATTTCAAACATCATCTTCTCTGAAACTACTGATCTAATTTTGACCAAACTTCACAGAAATGATCCTGCCATGTTTTTCTTTAGAATTTCTCGAAAGATTTTGATATCTTTAAAAACTTTTGTTGCCATGGCAACAAAACTGAAAAAATAATGAAAGTCTTTAAAAATCTTCTTGTCCAAAACCATAAGGCCCAGGGCTATCAAATTTGGCATGTAGCTTCATCTAATGGATCTCTACCAGGTTTCTTCAATTGATAGGCCTGGGGTCAAATTGGCCCTGCTCCGGGGGGTCACAAGTTTTACATGGGCTTTATAAAGAAAACTTTAAAAATCTTCTTGTTCCTAAACATTAGACCAAGGGCTACGAAATTTGGCATGAAGCTTCACTGAATGGACCTATACCAAGTTTCTTCAATTGATAGCCCTGGGGTCAAAATTGGCCCTGTCACTGGGGCACACGTTTTTCTTAGGCTTATAGAGTGAAAGCTGTAAAAATCTTCTCGTTTCTAACCATAAGGCCTAGGGCTACCAAGTTTGGCATGAAGCTTCATCAAATAGACCTTTACCAAGTTTCTTCAAATTACAGCCCTGGGGTCAAAATTTGCCCTGCCCCTGGGGTCATAAGTTCCACATGGGCTTATATAGTGAAAACTTTAAAAATCTTCTCGCTCCTAACCATGAGGCCTAGGGCCCCAAATTTTGCATATAAAATAATCTAGTAGGACTCTACCAAGATCGTCCCAATTAAAGCCTTTGCGGTCAAATTTAGCCCTGTCCTGGCAGTCAGAATTTTTACATTGGCTTATACAGTAAAAAATTTAAAAATCTTCTGGTTCTAAATTGTAAGACCTAGGTCTCCCAAGTTTTCCATGCATATTTATTTAATGGACCTATCCCAAGATATGACCTTTAAAGACACGACAAAACTTTTCACTTGTCCAAATTTGAAAGCATGATGACAAATTTGATATAGTACATATGGTGAGATTTGCCTGTAAAAGCCAGAAAACATTGTGGCAAAAGGTGGGAATTCTGGTTACCAGCAGCAGGAACAACAACAAAATCATCATCAACATTAACAAGAAGAGCAACAAAACTTATGTGTACAACCACTATCAATTAATTTTGTTTTCACGTTGGCGCAACTGCGACGTATTAGTGCGCAGTCAATGAAACTGATTTCACCCTCTATGGCACTACAGAATTTTGTACTTGTTCAAATTGAAAGCATTTGCAGACAATAAATTAGGCTTGGCTCATATTGTGAAATTTGCTTGTAAAAGAAAGCCTTAATTTCTGTTTAAATTCTGTTTTAAAATAATCTACCTTCGGCTAAGATTTTCATGCCAAACGAAGATTTTTCTGACCATGATCAATTCATCAAACTCGCTAAAGAATTTGATCTTATCAATAAGGTTTATCTTTGTGCATAAATATTATTGCAATTTAGATTTTAAAGTTTCGCGTTATCTCTCGAAATCTCGAACCGGGCAGAAACCTGACTTGTAAGAATTAGGTGTTTACCTGTTGTTGATACGAAGATCGACAATAGGTTGCCAGTTTAGGGTGATCCGGTGATCAAATCCAGATGTTGGTACGGAATCGGCCGAGTTTTTTAGCTCCGCTGGCCTTCGGCCAGTGGGCTTATGTCATGACCCGGTGTCCGTCGTGCGTCCGTCCGTCCGTCCGTGCGTCCGTCCGTCCGTGCGTTAACTTTTATTTCAAACATCTTCTTTTCTGAAACTACCCATCCAATTTTCATGAAACTTTACAGAAATGATCCTGCCATGGTCCTCTTCAGAATTTCTTGAAAGAATTTAATTCCTTCAAAAACTCTGGTTGCCATGGCAACAAAACTGAAAAATATTGGAAATCTTTAAAAATCTTCTTGTCTGAAACCATAAGGCGTAGGGCTACCAAATTTGGCATGTAGCTTTATGTAGTAGACCTCTATCATGTTTCTTCAAATTATAACCCTGGGGTCAAAATTGGCTCTGCCCCAGGGGTCACAAGTTTTACATAGGCTTACATAGAGAAAACTTTAAAAATCTTCCTGTACCTAGCCATAAGGCCTAGAGCTACCAAATTTTGCATGTAGCTATATCTTGTGGGCCTCTACTAAGCGGGCCAAAATTACAGCCCTGGGGTCAAAATTGGCCCCGCTGCAGGGGTCACAAGTTTTACATGGGCTTACATAGTGACAACTTAAGAAATCTTCCAGTACCTAGCCATAAGGCCTAGAGCTACCAAATTTTGCATTTAGCTTGATCTAGTGGGGGTCTACCAAAAGTGCCCAAATTACAGTCCTGGGGTCAATTTGGCCTCATGCTGGGGGTGGGGGGAGGATCACAAGATTTACATGGGCTTATATAGGGAAAACTTTGAAATCTTGGTGTACCTAGCCATAAGGCTTAGGGCTACCAAATTTTGCATAATTATAGCACTATCTAGTGGACAACTACAAAGAGGGCCCAAGTTACAACCCTAGGATCAAGTTTGGCCCTGCACCAGGGGTCACAAGTTTTACATGGGTTTATGGAGTGAAAACTTCAGAAACCGTCTTGTTACTAGCCAAAAGGCCAAGAACTCCCAAATTTGGTCATAAACATGTGCTTATAGGGTGAAAATTCAAACAATCCTTTTGCTCCTAACTGCAAACCCAAGGGCTACCAAATCTGGATCACTTTTGATTTTTTTAGCTCCACTGGCCGAAGGCCAGCGGGCTTATGTCATGGCCCGGTGTCCGTCGTGCGTCCGTGCGTCCGTCCGTCCGTGCATTAACTTTTATTTCAAACATCTTCTTCTCTGAAACTACCCATCCAATTTTCATGAAACTTTACAGAAATGATCCTGCCATGGTCCTCTTCAGAATTTCTTGAAAGAATTTGATTCCTTCAAAAACTCTGGTTGCCATGGCAACAAAACTGAAAAATATTGGAAATCTTTAAAAATCTTCTTGTCTGAAACCATAAGGCATAGGGCTACCAAATTTGGCATGTAGCTTTATGTAGTAGACCTCTATCAAGTTTCTTCAAATTATAGCCCTGGGGTCAAAATTGGCTCTGCCCCAGGGGTCACAAGTTTTACATAGGCTTATATAGAGAAAACTTTAAAAATCTTCCTGTACCTAGCCATAAAGTCTAGAGCTACCAAATTTTGCATGTAGCTGTATCTTGTGGGCCTCTACCAAGCAGGCCAAAATTTTAGCCCTGGGATCAAAATTGGTCCCGCCACAGAGGTCACAAGTTTTACATGGGCTTACATAGTGACAACTTAAGAAATCTTCCTGTTTTGATCTTCTTTTTTAAATTAGCCTTGCATCAGGGGTCTTATGTCTTTTGTAGACGGCATAGACCAAGATAAGACTATACCGCAGGTGCATTCTGATCTTGATCCATTATAATGCTTAGTCTTTGTATCAGTGGTTTGCATTTCAGCCGTCGAAAAAGTACAAATTCGTTCATTTTGCGCAGAAAGAATAATTCAGAATGTCTATCTACTTACTGGATAGTGTAGAACTTTCTTGTATCTACACCGTGAGGTAAAATGTCGAAAACTGCCGAAGCTTAGTTGAAAAGAATGTCGAATTTCAATAAAAGTCTTCTGATTGGTTAAAAAAGTCTCAACCAATCAGAACGGTAGACATGCTTAGTTTCCAAATAAAAACCTTAGACTTATATCTTTTTTTCAGTTCCCCAATAGCTCAGGTTGTAGAGTATGAAACTTGCGACCGCCAAATCCCGGGCCACTTGAGGGTGTGGGTTCGATCGCCACAGCTGGCCACCTAACATTATCAATAAGTCTTTCGGATGAGACTTTGAAGCCGGCGTGACGATGCTACACTCTGCGCTCGTTAAAGAACCAGGCGTAACTTAGGATAGGTTTTGTCTTGCATCATGCGTCGTCCCCCTTTACAAAGCTGAAGTCTTCTGGGAATGTTGCCACGAAAATCTACCAACCTTTTTCTGTAGATTCTCATGATGTATGAAGAGAACTGAATATACTATGAAATGAAGCAAATGCTGAAAACTAGATAAGTGCTCATTTTGACATAATAATTGTCTCAATTATCAGCGCTATCATTTTTTATCGTGCTGTTCTTCTGCTTTCAAGCGTATTTACGGAAAGATTATTAAATTTGACAATACTTCTTATTAGCTCACGTCCGTCCATCCGTCCACATTTTGTTGTTTACACTCTAGCATCTACAAATATTAACCAATCAGCACCAAACTTGGTCAAAATGTATATGACCATAAGATCTCGGATGAGATCGATTATGGGTGTAATCGGACCAGAACGACTGGGGTTATTTGCCCTTGAATTAGAAAAATTGCTATATTTGACTTTGTTTACACTCTAGCATCAACAAATATTAACCAATCAGCACCAAACTTGGTCAAAATGTATATGACCATAAGATCTCGGATGAATTCGATTATGGGTGTAATCGGACCAGAACGACTGGAGTTACTTGCCCTTGAATTAGAAAAATTGCTATATTTTGACTTTGTTTACACTCTAGCATCTACAAATATTAACCAATCAGCACTAAACTTGGTCTAAATATATATGACCATAAGATCTCGGATGAGTTTGATTATGTGCCTAATCGGACCAGAACGACTGGAGTTATTTGCCCTTGAATAAAAAAAATTGCTACATTTGACTTTGTTTACACTCTAGCATCTACAAATTTAAACCAATCAGCACCAAACTTGGTCAAAATATATATGACCATAAGATTTCGAATGAGTTTGATCGTGGGTCTAATAGGACCAGTTATTGCTGTGCCATGGAAAAAGGGGGCTTGACGTATATTTTCATTGTGGACCCAATATCTCTTTAACTACAGGACGAAATGTCATGAAACTTCATCTTTTTATTGTTTATTGCAAACCACAGACAATACATAGTTATTTGTTATTATTTCATTAAACGCCATGTCATGAAAAAAGGGGGCTAAATGTTAAATTTCGTCATGGACCAATGACCATCTGTTTTTCCATCTTTCAGGACAGAAATCTTCTTAAATCCTTGACAAAAAATTCATACAGGTGTTCCTAATGATGTCCGCTGATATTTATGGGTTTTTTTTCCTTTTTGATATCAAATACTGTCTCATAGGAAAAAGGGGCTTCATGTATATTTCTGTTAAGGATCAATATACATGTATCTTCAACTCAAAATCCTAGACAAAAATTTGTGAAACTTCATACATGTGTTCCTTATGATAGTTCGCCAATATCAGTAGGTTAGCTTTTTTGATTAAATGTCATGTCATGGAAAAAGGGGGCTTCACATATATTTTCATTATGGATTAATATCTCTTTAACTACAGGACAAAATGTTATGAAACTTCATCTTTGTGTTGTTTATCACAAGCCACAGACAATGGTTAGGCCTATTTGTTAGCTCACCTGAGCACGAAGTGCTGGGTGAGGTATTGTGATTCGTCGTTGTCCTGCGTCCGTCTTTCCACAATTCCTTTAAACATCTTCTCCTAAACCAATCATGTTGAAACTTGACAGGCATATTCCTTGGGTGAAGTTCTACCAAAGTTGTTAAAAGAATTGAATTAACCCTTTAACTCCAGGGGTCACAATTTTGGGCAAAACTGTATATAGAGCAAACTTTAAAAATGTTTTTGTCTGAAACTAGAAGGCCTAGAGCTTTGATATTTGGTTTGTGGCATTTCCTTGTGGACAATTTTGATCAAGTGATGCCCCTGGGTCAAAACAGGACATAAAGGTATACAGAATGAACTTTAAAAGTCTTGTTCTATTTAACCCTTTACCACACAATCCCAAGTTTTAACGCCTGTGAGAAATAAGGCTCTTGAAAATATTGTTGGAAAAAGAGGAAATACTTGTAACCAGCATGTTTTCCTTTTTCCGCCATGTTTTCCACCCAACCAGAATCAAATTTAAATTTTTGAGTCACATTTATTTTGTTGTCAGCAAATGGTTTGAATTTGGACAAGTCTTAACCCTTTAAGCGCCTTTCACTACTATAGTTGCCTTTGTGTCTAGTGTAGATCAAGATCAGACTGCACGAAATGTGCAGTCCGATCATTGATCTATACTGTCTGCTTTGTTGAAACACTGCAGACAAAAGGCACCCACGCAGTTGTTATCATCTTGGACTCATTCTGGAATGAAAATGGCCTTTGGGTTTAAGGATTGAATTTTGTTGTTTGTTAATGATTTGAGCCAAGCCTGTTAGCTCATTACCTACAGGGCTAGCTATGCAGGGATGTCAAGTTTAAATCTCAGTTGGGCCAAGCACTCAGGTAACCAGCATTTTTTTAAACTTTTTCCACAATGTTCTCTACCCATCCCAAATCTAAGTTCATTTTTTGAGACAAATTTATTTGTTGTCTGCAAATGCTTTGAATTATAGACCAGTCTAAAATTTTTGTTTGGTAAAGAGATAAAGATAGACCAAGTAATATGCATTTCAAGACTGTGTTGTAGGCAGTACTATCTTGCAGAATATAAGGTATATATATCCAAGATCCACCTGCAGTCTGATCTTTATCTACAGTGTCTGATAAAACATCCTGTCTTGCGTACCCCTAGCCTTGGTTCCCACCTGATTATTTTTTCCTTTTATCTATTCAGGACGGACGGATGCAGTTTAAATTTGACATGAAGCCCCCTTTTTCCATGACACAGCAATAAATTCCAAAACCCTGACAATATGCGCTAGGTCACTTGATGTGTGAAATTTTCATCCAAATCTGTTGAGATATGTCCAGTAATTAAAGAGATACTGGTGAAAAATGAAATATAGCCTGAAGACACCTTTTTCCATGATGCAGCTATAAATTGCAGAACCTTGACAATATGCGCTAGGTCACATGGTGAGAAACATTCTGTGAAAACTTTTGAAAACATTGTTGGAAAAGGAAAAAATGTTGGTAACCAGCATTTTCTCCTTTTTCCCACAAAATTTTCTACCCTAACAAAGAAATATTGTGTCACTTGAGCCAATATGAAAATGTTGTCTGCAAATGCTTTCAATTAGGACAGATCTAAATTTTGCCATGTGGTAAAGGGTTAAAGGCTTTGACAGCATTTTTCTCTGTGGCTGTTAGGATGTATCTTTGAACATTGTGTTCATTGTATTTTGAGTTCACTTTTGTTCATTCATTTAACTCTGTAGTACAGATTTTATCTTGTAAATCTTAGAAGTCATTATAATTTTTGTTCTTCAGTTTGTGGTGTTTGTCTTAATTTATAAATAAGTTTATGACCCCCCCCCCCCTTCTCTACTAAGTTTGTTCAAATCAGGCAACTTTTTGCCACACACCAAAAGGCCTAGAGCTTTGTTATTATTCCTTCAAAACTCTGTTCTGGAGGTATATAGGAGTCAGCTTGTCGGTCAATCCATCCATCCATCCATCCAAAAAGGGGACTTCTTCAGTTTGTGGTGTTGTGGTGTTTGTCTTAATTTATAAATAAGTTTATGACCCCTGACCACCACCACCCCCCCCGTTAGATTTTGGGCATATACTCCACCATGAATTGAAGTACCATTTGAAAGATCTGTTCAGGTAGGGCCAAGGTCAATGTCACACTTGAAGGTCAAATTTTTGTAAGCTGGACACATTGAAAGGTTGGTGCAAGACTATTGCAAGTGTAAATACATTGTTTATGTGTTTACAATAGCAATTACTCATGAACATGTCCCTGGACAAACACTGTAGTTGTTGGTGTATTTAACAACATTATAATACTAACTTGTATAGAAAGTCTTGAATCGGCAAACATTCTCTACTAAGTTTGTTCAAATCAGGCAACTTTTTGCCACACACCAAAAGGCCTAGAGCTTTGTTATTATTCCTTCAAAACTCTGTTCTGGAGGTATATAGGAGTCAGCTTGTCGGTCCATCCATCCATCCATCCATACATCCATCCATCAGTCTTTCTGTAGCATTTTCTTGTCAGAGCTAGTTCTCAACAACTACAGGACAGATTTCATTCAAACTTTAGAGAGACTCGGTGCCAAGCAAGAATGTGCATATTGTATTTTGGTGACGGTTCATTGAATTTTTACAAAGTTATTTTTCTTTGATGAAATTTCTTGTTCTCCCTATTTTGTAACAACTATTGGACAAATATCATTCAAACTTCTCACAAATATTTATATAACCGGGTTTGGTTAAGAAAGATTATCTTCTTGTCTAAACAAAGAAGACCTAGAGCTTTGGCCTTGCACTTCGATATTTGGTATTTATCTTCATTGTAGACCTTTGCTGCTTGGTACTCAGGTGAGCGATATAGGACCATCATGGTCCTCTTGTTTTCATTAGTGTAACTCTTCAGCTTAAAGGTGCGTTTAGATCTAATACAGGGACCGCGCGTAAATAAACGCCAATGGCATCAAATATGAAGTACAATTAAACACAGATATCCGTACTAAAGGAGGCGTTTCGTTGCGATGAAGTGTCTAATAAGTATATGAAATTTTAGACTGGTCCAAATTGAAAGTATTTGCAGACAACACATCAAATGTTGTTCAAAAATTGAAAATTTGGGGCGGAAGATTAAATGTGGTAACCTTCGTGTTCTTCTTTCCAGAGTATTTTCTTCACTTTCAAGGACGTAACTTACCATTAGAACTACGTTTGAGTTGTCGTCTGTAAATACCTTCAGTATGGACAAGTCTAAAATACAATAGTCTTTTTACCCTTTACCACAGAATTCAGAGTTTTAACGAAGAGGAAGCCTTTAGAACAAATTCTATCATTTAAACATTGTGTGGTAAAGAGTTAAAAGTTGTGTGTATGGTTGTATTTATAGGCCCTTCCTGATAACATTTCTTTAGCATTGCATCCATATACATGTAGTTAGGCCCTTCCAGATAATATTTTGTGAGTATTGTGTCCACATATTCAGGCCCTTCCTAATAACATGTTGTAAGCATTGTGTGCATATAGTTAGGCCCCTCCTGAAAACATTTTGTAAGCACTGTGTGCACGTAGGTCCTTCCTGATAACATTTTGTTAGCATTGTGTGCACATAGTTAGGCCCTTCCTGGTAATATTTTTAGCTCACCTTAGCACAACGTGCTAAAGGTGAGCTATTGTGATCGCCCTATGTCCGTCGTCCGTCGTCTGTCGTCCGTCGTCCGTCAACAATTTCTTTAAACATTTTCTTCTCCTAAACCACTGGGCCAATCTTGATGAAACTTGGCAGGGATGTTCCTTGGGTGAAGCTCTACCAAATTTGTTCAAAGAATTAAATTCCAACCACAACTCTGGTTGCCATGGCAACAAAAAGGGAAAAAAAAGCAAAATCTTTGAAAATCTTCTTCTCTGAAACTAGAAGGCGCAGAGCTTTGATATTTGGTATGTAGCATCTCCTAGTGGACTTCTACCAAGTTTGTTCATTTGATGCCCCTGGGGTCAAAACTGGCCCCGCCCCAGGGGTCACAAGTTTGAGCATAGTAACAAAGAAGGAAAACTTTAAAAATCTTCTTCTCTGAAACTTGAAGGCATAGAGCTTTGATATTTGGCATGTAGCATCTCCTAGTGGACCTCTACCAAGTTTGTTCATATGATGCCCCTGGGGTCAAAACTGGCCCCGCCCCGAGGGTCACAATTTCCAACATAGGAACAAAGAAGGAAAACTTTAAAAATCTTCTTCTGTAAAACTGGAAGGCATAGAGCTTTGATATTTGGCATGAAGCATCTCCTAGTGGACCTCTACCAAGTTTGTTCATATGATGTCCTTGGGGTCAAAATGGCCGTGCCCCGGGGGTCACAAGTTTGAACATAGGAACAAAGAGGAGAAACTTTAAAAAGCATCTTCTCTGAAACTGGAAGGCGTAGAGCTTTGATATTTGGTATGTAGCATTGCCTAGTGGACCTCTACCAAGTTTGTTCATTTGATGCCCTTGGGGTCAAAACTGGCCCCACCCCGGGGGTCACAAGTTTGAGCATAGTAACAAAAAAGGAAAACTTTAAAAATCTTCTTCTCTGAAACTTGAAGGTGTAGAGCTTTGATATTTGGCATGTAGCATCTCCTAGTGGACCTCTACCAAGTCTGTTCATATGATGCCCCTGGGGTCAAAACTGGCCCCGCCCCAGGTGTCACAATTTCCAACAAAGGAACAAAGAAGGAAAACTTTAAAAATCTTCTTCTGTAAAACTGGAAGGCATAGAGCTTTGATATTTGGTATGTAGCATCGCCTAGTAGACTTCTACTAAGTTTGTTCATATGATGCCCTTGGGGTCAAAATTGGCCCTGCCCCGGGGGTCACAAGTTCAAACATAGGAACAAAGAAGGAAAACTTTAATTTTTTTTTCTCTTAAATGGGAAGGCATAGAGCTTTGGTATTTGGTATGTAGCATCTCCTAGTGGACTTCTACCAAGTATGTTCCAAGGATGCTGCTTGGGTCAAAACTGGCCCAGCCCCTGGGGTCACAAGTTCGAACATAGGAACAAAGAAGGAAAACTTTAAAATTCTTCTTTTCTGAAACCGAAAGGTGTGGCGCTTTGATATTTGGTATGTTGCATCTCAGAGTGGACCTCTACCAAGTTTGTTCATATGATACCCCTGGGTCAAAACTGGCCCCGCCCCGGGGGTCACAAGTTGGAAGATAGGAACAAAGAAGGAAAACTTTAAATTTCTTTTTCTCTTAAACGGGAAGGTGTAGAGCTTTGATATTTGGTATGTAGCATTTCCTCGTGGACCTCTACCAAGTTTGTTCATATGATGCCCCTGGGTCAAAACTGGCCAAGCCCCGGGGGTCACAAGTTCGAACATAGGAACAAAGAAGGAAAACTTTAAAATTCTTCTTTAAAACTGGAAGGCGTAGAGCTTTGATATTTGGTATGTAGTGATTCTTTTCTAAGTTTGTTTGCCCATCTAAGCGCAACAAGTTCATTGAGTTCAAAATTGGGTCATCTTGGTCATAAACTAGGTCACTAGGTCAAATTAAAGAAATACCTTGTTGGCACTCTCGAGGCCACATTATTTGCTCAATTGCCTTGAAAATTAGTTAGAAAGTTTGTCTTTATAAAGTCTCACATAAGATTAATTTGGGTCAACTTGGGTCATAAACTAGTTCACTGGATCAAATTAAAGAAATACCTTGTTTGCACTCTGGAGGCCACATTTATTGCTCAAATGACCTGAAATTTGGCCAGAATGTTTGTCTTGATGAAATACCAGATGAGTTTGGATTTGGGGCACCTGGAACCATAAACTAGGTCACTAGGTCAAAATAAAGAAATACCTTGTGGGCACTCTAGAGGCCACATTCTTTGCTTAATTGCCTTGAAAATTGGTCAGAATGTTTGTCTTTGTAAAATCTCACATGAGTCTGAATTTGGGTCAACTGGGGTCATAAAATAGGTCACTTGGTCAAATTAAAGAAATAGCTAGTGGGCACTCCAGAGGCCACATTTATTATTCATATGATTTGAAAATTGGTTAAAATGTTTCTTTTGATATAGTCAAAGACCAGTTCAAATTTGGGTCACCTGGGGTCATAATCTAGGTCACTAGGTCAAATTAAAGAAATATCTTTAGGGCACTTGAGGCTACATTTTTTGCTCAATTGACTTGAAAATTGGTCGGAATGTTTGTCTTCATGAAATATGAGTTCGAAATTGGGTCACCTGCGGTCAAAAACTAGGTCACATGGTCAAATTAAAGAAAAACCTTAAAGGCACTCTACTAAGGTGAGCGACCCAGGGCCATCATGGCCCTCTTGTTAAGTATTGTGTGCACATAGTTAGGCCCATCCTGATAACATTTTGTTAGCATTGTGTCTAAATAGTTACGCATTCCTGATAACATATTGTAAGCATTGCATCCCTGTCGTTAGGCCTTAGTTTGTTTTACTCTCATTACTCTTGTTTTACTCTCATTATTACCCTAGTTGTTAGCGGACCTTAGAATCTCTGTCATTCAATTCTTCATCATAGTTGTTCCAAACTCTCTGAAAAATATGATATAAAAAGTGTCAAATTATTGATCTTGGTCAAGAAAAGTTATTTACTGTTATGCCAATGGCCAAAATTACTGTTAGATACAACAGGGATGAAACTTGCTGTCCATAATAGATAATTGTTGAAAAGCCATTTGATTGCTTGATCTATACACTAGAGCGTATGATAATTGAAAATCAAGTATAATTTCAAATCATAAGGGTAAATATTTTCTTAAGTTTGAGATGTGTAACATGTGTAGGTGTTCGAGATATTTCATTAGCTGAGAAGAAGAGAATGGTAAAAAATGCCAATACTACTCAGTTGAATCTTTTAAAATGGCTCCATATCTACTAAATTGATAGGTATGATACTTATTGATGTATCTAAACATGAGTGTTTTATACACACTCGTGTGCTTTTACATGTTTGAGGGCTTGTAAATCCAAGGGATTTGTAATAGTCAGATCGCATGATAGAGTTAGGTTTGTCTTTTAATCCATTTAAGTTTTTATATCGGTCCATCAACTCTTTACCACACAACGATTGTGTGATAAAGGGTTTACTGTTGCTCATTCCGAACATGTAAGCTTCCTTGTCTTTTATAACTCTAGCATCCTTTTTTGAACTACTAGTGTTTTACTAGGAAATAAATATGTGCTAGGGAAAGGTAGGGATGGGCACTGAGAGCAGACAGACTAGAAGCTGCATGCAGTTTTTTGAAATGCCTTTGTAGCGTCAAGTGTAATTGTAAGTGTAGTTGTAAGGCGTAAGGGACAGGCATGGATGGAATCTGTCTGCAGCTAGACCAGGAGTATCGCACATTTTTGGCCAAGACAGAGTGCTTTGTTCAGTTTTTGAAAAGACGGACTTCTTTGGTCAGTATTTGATGAGACAGACTGCTTTGTTCACAGTTTTTGACCAGAAAGACTGCTTTTTTCCCAAACATTTGAAATGAAAATAATCTCTTTGCTTTACAAACTTCTCACAGATGTTTCCTATGGCAAGGTGTTCGCTGGTGTATACATTTGATTCAGTATCAAACGGCTAGGGTAATTAGGTGCCTTTAAAAGATTCATTGGTATGGTCTATGTACATTGCTTGTATCTGATATGACCTTGACACTACCTCAGTCAGCTTTTGAAATAATTTTGAATGCCAACCCGATCCATTTCTCTTAAACCCTAGGAAAGATTTGCCTTAAACTCATAACAAATGTTCTCCTCACAGACAGCGAACACAAATTAAATTAGGACTCCACTTTGTTTACCGCAACATTGTTGGTATTGTACACTTCGATTTTTCGATTCTTGCATATCCAAAATTTAGGTTTTTTTTTTTTGTGGAGCTGTACAGTAGGCCTTGTAATAAGTAAATTGGGATTGGATCCTCTCCGGCAGGGCATGTCATGGAGTTATGTCCTTTGGAAGAGATGGTAAACCCTGGGAAGGGATGAAAAAGTAAGCTATGGAAATGGTTTGACCGAAAGTTCTGTTGAGAGTGATGCCATTTGATTGAAACATTAATTTGATAATGTCCTCAATCCTAGTGTTATGTTGTGGCCCTGTGTCTGTAGTGTGTTGGTGCGTTAGTGTACTATTATTAAAAAAAAACTCTAAAACTGCCAAACTAATGAAATGGTCCCACCATGGTACTATTGGGAATTCCTTTCAATAGTTTAATTCCAGCTAAAGATACAGTCTCACAGCCAGAGAGAAAAAGCAGTGATAAAATTTGATGAATTACAGAATAGTTCAGAATTTAGGTAGCTGTGTAAACATAGATAAATGACTGATTTATATGGTCGAAGGGATTGATACATCGGAAATCTTTGATTTGAAACCAAAAACGTCAAAACAGTGTTTTCTTTGATGGCTTCCAGAAAATGAAATGCATTTTCTATAGGTTGTTATCTATGTAACCTTGCAATCTTCAGGGGCAACATTTGGCATAAGGGTGCAAGAATGATTATAGTTTGATGAAATAAAGATGAAATGGGTTAAAAACTGGCTGAAAACGAGTATAGATGTATCTTTAACGCTAGTTGTTATGGTAAATAAATGTGCCATGTGTTGGAATTCGCTGGAATTCAGATTTTTTACTCCACTGGCTGAAGGCCAGCAAGCTTATGTTATGGCCTGGTGTCTGTCATGCATTCGTCTGTCTGTCCTTCCGTCTGTGCGTCCGTTAATTTTTATTTCAAACATCTCTGAAACTACTGATTCAATTTCGATGAAACTTCAAAAAAAAATGATCCTGCAATGGCCCTCTACAGAATTTTTTTTCAAGAATTTGCTTCCAATAAAAACTTAAACTGAAATATATTGAAAATCTTTAAAAATCTGCTCGTCCGAAACCATAAGGCCTAGGGCTACCAAATTTGGCGTGTAGCTTCATCTAATAGACGTCTACCAAAATTCTACAAATGATAGCCCTGGAGCCAAAATTGGCCCCGCACGAGAGATCACAAGGTTTTCATAGGCTTATATATTGAAAATTTAAAAAATCTTGTTCCTATTCAAAAAGCATAGGGCTACCAAGTTTTGCATGTAGCTTTAACTAGTGGACTTGTATCAAGATTTTGGAAACCATAACCCTAGAGTTAACACACTCCACAAAGGCTTAAATTAATAGTGACACTTCAAAAATCTTCTTGTAGTACAACCTTATATAAAGACTGATCAAGGGGAATAACTCCTGTTATTAAAGATGTAAAGTTTATTATGATTTACCTCCCTTGTTTTCAAAGACCTGCACTATTGCCGTACATGGTTGGTGTTGGGCATTCAAATTTTTTGAAAAAAAAAAATGTTCAGCATTCAGTGAGTGTGCGTTATTTGGTTATAGTTTTAGTCAGATAAGCTAAATATGTAATATGTAGTAGGATTTCTCTGGCTTCTCATTTGACCCCGGACCGCGGGTTTTGACGCTTGGTTTCTATCATTCAGTTTTTTATTAGCTCCACTGGCCGAAGGCCAGCGGGCTTATGTCATGGCCCGGTGTCCGTCGTGCGTCCGTCCGTCCGTCCGGTCGTCCGTCCGTCCGTCCGTCCGTCCGTCAGTCCGTCCGTCCGTGCGTTAACTTTTATTTCAAACATCTTCTTCTCTGAAACTACCCATCCGATTTTCACGAAACTTCACAGAAATGATCCTGACATGGTCCTCTTCAGAATTTCTTGAAAGAATTTGATTCCTTCAAAAACTCTGGTTGCCATGGCAACAAAACTGAAAAATATTGGAAATCTTTAAAAATCTTCTTGTCTGAAACCATAAGGCATAGGGCTACCAAATTTGGCATGTAGCTTTATGTAGTAGACCTTTATCAAGTTTCTTCAAATTATAGCCCTGGGGTCAAAATTGGCTCTGCCCCAGGGGTCACAAGTTTTACATAGGCTTATATAGAGAAAACTTTAAAAATCTTCTTGTCTGAAACCATAAGGCATAGGGCTACCAAATTTGGCATGTAGCTTTATGTAGTAGACCTCTATCAAGTTTCTTCAAATTATAGCCCTGGGGTCAAAATTGGCTCTTCCCCAGGGGTCACAAGTTTTACATAGGCTTATATAGAGAAAACTTTAAAAATCTTCTTGTCTGAAACCATAAGGCATAGGGCTACCAAATTTGGCATGTAGCTTTATGTAGTAGACCTCTATCATGTTTCTTGAAATTATAGCCCTGGGGTCAAAATTGGCTCTTCCCCAGGGGTCACAAGTTTTATACATAGGCTTATATAGAGAAAACTTTAAATATCTTCTTGTCTGAAACCATAAGGCCTAGAGCTACCAAATTTGGCATTTAGCTTGATCTAGTTGGAGTCTACCAAAAGTGTCCAAAGTATAGTCCTGGGGTCAATTTGGCCTCATACTTGGAGGGGGGGGGTTCACAAGATTTACATAGGCTTACATAGGGAAAACTTTTAAATCTTGGTGTACACAGCCATAAGGCTTAGGCTACCAAATTTTGCATATAATTATAGCATTATTTAGTGGACAGTTACAAAGAGGGCCCAAGTTACAGCTCTAGGATCAAGTTTGGCCCTGCACCAGGGATCACAAGTTTTACATGGGTTTATGGAGTGAAAAGTTCTTGTTACCAGCCATAAGGCCAAGAACTCCCACATTTGGCATGTTATTCTTCTAATACAATATTCCCCATTTAGTCAGACTGTAGCCATGAGGTCAAAGTTTTATAAGGGCTTATATAGTGAAGACTTTTCTTCGTGGTTTATATTTATAAGCCAGTGGAGCGATACAGGGCCATCATGGCCCTCTTGTTCCAGAACTTTACAATCCATGCTACTGAAAACATGTTTTCTGCTCCTAAGATTTGGAAATCTTCTTGTCAACGCTTTCTTTGTTAGAGTTCATTGACATTTGGTAGGAATTAAACCTGTTGTTATTTATTGATATAATCTTTGCATTTTGAATGAGAAAAAGATACAACTTTTTTATGGGATGGTGGGAAGGTGCTAGGTTATTTTTTCTATGAAAGTATTTTGCCATACAGACATTTTCATGACTAATGTCGGAGTAAATGCCTGTTTAGTACAAAAAAGGCAGTGGAGTGATACTGGGCTATCATGGCCCGCTTGTTTTTAAGCCTTTACCACACAAATCCCGAGTTTTAACGACCTTTTGAAAATGTGGAAAAAGGAGAAAATGCTGGTAACCAGCATTTTCTCCTTTTCCAGCCATGTTTTTACTCTTTCAAAGACAAAATGGATCCTTTTAGTCACATGAAAATTGTCGTCTGCAAATACTTTAAATTTGGACATGTCTACATTTTTGTCGTGTGGTAAAGAGTTAATAAAACATCTGATCCATTTAGAAACATGGCTAGTGCAGTAAGGCTTGTTTTCTTACTCTGTTAACAAACAAGCCCGTGTTTGGATGACCTCAAGGAATAAGCCATTGTAAAAATTGTTTGAAAAGCAGAAAATGTTGAAAAACAGAACTTCCTGCTTTTCCCACATTTTTTACAACCCTTTCAAAGATATGTCCCATCATTTGAGTTGCATTGTACTTGTTGCTTGAAAATGCTTCAGGTTTTAAGAGTCTCAAATTTTGTTGTTTGGGAAAGACTTTAGGCCTGCCTTGGTAGCTCATTGGTTAGTGTACCTGACCCGTGATCTGGTGGTTGCGAGTTCGATACCCGGTTGAATCAAACTTTCTTCCGATGATTTTTCCCCTCTTACCTCTGATATATGTGAGAAAAGTAGTCAGTGACTCGGAAAGAACGCTGTGTCAGTATTAGTGTGAGAAAGCCAGGAAACACATGTGTAGGTGCACTGACCGCCGTCAAATGACCGAAGCTGTTAAAACAATGCTAAACTCCCAATACAATCAATCAAAGATTTTAACCTTTTACCACACAAGTTTTCATGACCCTAAGGAAAAAAAACTTTAAAAACATTGTGGGAAAAGGAGAAAATTATGGTAACCAGCATTTTCTCCTTTTTCCATAATGTTTTCTACACCTCCAAGGACAAAAAAAAATTAGTCACATTTATTGTATTGTCTGCAAAAGCTGTCAATTTGGGCCCTGTAAATTTTGCCGTGTGGTAAAGAGTTTAAACATGCCTGCTTGTATTTTCTTAACTCTTAACTGCTTAAAACTTTACCAGACAACACAACTTTAGCCTAGTCCATTTTGAAAGCATTTGCAGACGACAATTTCAATGTGGCTCAAATGGCGGAATTTTTCTTTGATAGGGTAGAAAACATTGTGGGAAAAGGAGAAAAATGGTCACCCGCATTTTCTCCTTTTCCCCACAATGTTTTCAAAAGGCCTCTTTCCAAGGGTCGTTAAAAGGCAGCATTGAACGGTAAAGGGTTAACCCTTTACCACACCATTCTGAGTTGTAATGACCCCGTGGACACAAGCCCTTTTGAAAAGTACTTTTCAAAACTGCGTCGGAAAAGGAGAAATGTTGGTAACCATTATTTTTCTTCCTATTCCAACAGTGTTTTTTTGCCACTCAAAGGCAAATATCAATTTATGAGTGACGTTCAATTTGTCGTCTGCAAGTGCTTTCAATTAGGAAGTGTTGAAAGTGTTGTTGTTTATGAAAAGTTAACCTTTTACAAAATACAAAATTTCAGACTGGTCTAACTTCAGAGCATTTGCAAGCGACATATGTGGCTGAAATGATTTAAGTAGTAAGTGAAAAGACAGAAACATTGAGGACAAAGGAGAAATAGTGTTTACCAGCATTATTTCCTTTTTAGCTTCACTGGCCAAAGGCCAGCAAACTGATGTCATGGCCCTATGTCTGTCGTGCGTCCGTGCTTGCGTCAATCTGTGCGTTAACTTTTATTTCAGACGTCATCTTCTCTGAAACTACTGATATATTTTGTCCAAACTTCACAGAAATGATCCTGCTATGATCCTCTTCAGAATTTCCTGAAAGAATTTGATATCTTTAAAAACTTTTGTTGCCATGGCAATAAAAGTGAAAAATAATTGAAAACCTTCTTGTCCAAAACCATAAGGCATGTAGCTTCATCTAATGTATCTCTACCAAGTTTCTTCAATTGATAGCCCTGGGGTCAAATTGGCCCTGCTCCGGGGGTCACAAGTTTTACATGGGCATGTATAAAGAAAACTTCAAAAATCTTCTTGTTTCTAAACATTAGTCCAAGGGCTGCCAAATTTGGCATGAGGTTTCATTGAATGGACTTCTACCAAGTTCCTTCAATTGATAGCCCTGGGGTCAAAATTGGCCCTGTCACTGGGGCACAAGTTTTACATAGGCTTGTAGAGTGAAAGCTGTAAGAATCTTCTCGTTCCTAACCATAAGGCCTAGGGCTACCAAATTTAGCATTTAGCTTCATCTAATGGACCTTTACCAAGTTTCTTCAAATTATAGCCCTGGGGTCAAAATTTGCCCTGCCCCTGGGATCATAAGTTCCACATGGGCTAATATAGTGAAAACTTTAAAAATCTTCTCGCTCCTAACCATGAGGCCTAGGGCCTCAAATTTTGCATATAAAATAATCTAGTAGGACTCTACCAAGATTGTCCCAATTATAGCCTTGGGGTCAAATTTAGCCTTGCCCTGGCAGTCAGAATTTTTACATTGGCTTATACAGTAAAAAATTTAAAAATCTTCTGGTTCTAAATTGTAAGACCTAGGTCTTCCAAGTTTTCCATGTATATTTATCTAATGGACCTATCCCAAGATATGACCTTTAAAGACACGACAAAACTTTTCACTTGTCCAAATTTGAAAGCATGATGACAAATTTGATATAGTACATATGGTGAGATGTGTCTGTCAAAGTCAGAAAACATTGTGACAAAAGGTGGGAATGCTGGTTAGAAGCAGCAGAAACAACAAGAACAACAAAATCATCATCAACATTAACAAGAACAGCAACAAAACTTATGTGTACAACCAGTATCAATTAATTTTGTTTTCACGTTAGCGCAACTGCGACGTATTAGTGCGCAGTCAATGAAACTGATTTCACCCTCTATGACACTACAGAATTTTGTACTTGTTCAAATTGAAAGCATTTGCAGCCAATAAATTAGATTTGGCTCATATTGTGAATTTTGCTTGTAAAAGAAAGCCTTAATTTCTGTTTTAAAATAACCGAGCAATAATCTACCTTCGGCTAAGATTTTCACGCCAAACAAAGATTTTTCTGACCATGATCAATTTATCAAACTCGCTAAAGAATTTAATCTTATCAATAAGGTCTATCTTTGTGCATAAATATTATTACGATTTAGATTTCCAAGTCTCGCATTATCTCTCGAAATCTCGAACCGGGCAGCAACCTGACTTGTAAGCATTAGGTGTTACCTGTTGTTGATACGAAGATCGACAACAGGTTGCCATTTTAGGGTGATCCGGTGATCAAATCCAGATGTAGGCACGGAATCGGCCGAGTTGTGACGAGTGACCAAATGGGTTATGTTATGTGATATCTGATTGTATTTTAATGAAATTCTAGGAGCGATAAATTCTATCAAAATCTCGTAGGCAGCGTATCGCGGTGATTACCAATTTCGTAGTGGTCGTCATCCTTCGCTAGTGAAGATGGCGTTGAAATCTACACTGTGATAATATGGTGATATGGCAGAGAGCAATAACACAGATATTTTTGCCTTTTACTTACTTTCGAAAGAGGAATTGCTTCTGTATAACTACAGAATACTCCTCCGAGTCTTTGATTTCTACTCTATTATTATGCGATTACATCATAAAGGGTGAAAACTGTTCTATAACAATAAACATGTGACAATTTAGTGATCGCCCCTCGGCTTTAAGCCTTTTCAGCGCTATCCGAAAACAGGGGCTTTTGTAGACGGCATAGACCAAGATAAGACTATACAGAAGGTGCATTCTGATCTTGATCCATTATAATGCTTAGTCTTTGTATCAGCGGTTTGCATTTCAGCCGTCGAAAAAGTACAAATTTGTTCATTTTGAGCAGAAAGAATAATTCAGAATGCCTATTTACTTACTAGAAAGTGCAGAACTGTCTTGTATCTACACCGTGAGGTCACAAGTTTTACATAGGCTTATATAGAGAAAACTTTAAAAATCTTCCTTTAAAAATCTTCCTGTACCTAGCCATAAGGCCTAGAGCTACCAAATTTTGCATGTAGCTATATCTAGTGGGCTTCTACCAAGCGGGCCAAAATTTTAGCCCTGGGGTCAAAATTGGCCCCGCCGCAGGGGTCACAAGTTTTACATGGGCTTACATAGTGACAACTTAAGAAATCTTCCTGTACCTAGCCGTAGGGCCTAGAGCTACCAAATTTTGCATTTAGCTTGATCTATTGGGGGTCCACCAAAAGTGCCCAAATTACAGTCCTGGGGTCAATTTGGCCTCATACTGGGGGGTTGGGGGGGAAGGTTCACAAGATTTACATGGGCTCATATAGGGAAAACTTTTAAATCTTTGTGTACATAGCCATAAGGCTTAGGGCTACCAAATTTTGCATAACTATAGCATTATCTAGTGGACATCTACAAAGAGGGCCCAAGTTACAGCACTAGGATCAAGTTTGGCCCTGCACAAGGGGTCACAAGTTTTGCATGGGTTTATGGAGTAAAAACTTCAGAAACAGTCTTGTTACTAGCCATAAGGCCAAGAACTCCCAAATTTGGCATGTTATTCTTCTAATACACATATTCCCCATTTAGTCCGACCGTAAACCTGGGGTCAAAGTTTTATAAGGGCTTATATAGTGAAGGCTTCTCGACAGTCTTCTTGTTTCTAACCATAAAGCATAGGACTAATAAATTTGGCATGTTTTGAGCCTTGGGATCAAAATTTGTCCCACTCCAGGGTTCACAAATTTTAGATAGGCTTACATGGTGAAAACTTAAGATATCTTTTTTTATCCTTACTGTAAGGCCTAGGGCTATAAAAATTTGGCATGCCGATTCATATTTTAGACTTCTACCAAGATTGTTCCATCTTTTTCATTGAAACCACTCTTCAAATTTTGACCAAACTTTACAGATATCATCTTGCCATGATGTTCTTCAGAATGTCTTGAAAGAATTAAGTTCTGTTAAAAGCTATGGTTGCCATGGCTACAAAACTGAAAACTATTGAAAAACCTTTAAAAATCTTTTCCAAAAGCTTGTATTTACTAACGTCATTGTAGCACATGAAAAAGATACTGCTTTTTAGCTCCACAGGCCTAAGGCCATCAAGCTCATCGTCTCTGAAACTGCTTCACCCAATAAGTCACAAGCTTTACATAGGCTTATACAGTGAGAACTTAAAAGGTCTTCTTGTTCCTTACCTTGAGTTACAGCTGTAATATTGTATGAGTGTAATCTAAATAACCTCTTCCAAAGTTATTCAAGTTATGTCAGAATTAGTCCTGTCTCATGGGTCATAAACATGTGCTTATAGCGTGAAAATTCAAAAATCTTTTTGCTCCTAACCGCAAACCCAAGGGCTACCAAATCTGGATCACTTTTGATTTTTTTTTTTTAAATTAGCCTTGCATCAGGGGTCTTATGTTTTACAGAGGCTTCATATGGACGAAACTTGAAAGTCACCTTATTTATAATCGTACAGCATAGACTTGTATTATTTTGGCATGTGACTTTATCTTGTGGACCTCTACCGGGGTTCAAGTAATTATAGCTCTGGGATCAAAAATGGCTTTGCCTGCGGGTCTCAACTTTCACATGGGCTTTTACAGAGAAAACTTTGTAAGTCTTCATTTTAAAACCATTTGGCTCAGAATTGAAATGTTTAGTATTTATGGTTTATATTTATAAGCCAGTGGAGCGATACATGGCCATCATGGCCCTCTTGTTTCTGTTTGTTTGAATTTGTTTTAAACCAGTCATAAAATATACATGTTCATAAAATATGTCAGTAGACTTTTCTAAGACATCTTAAACACAATACATATGAATTTTGGATATGGGAACGATTTCTCCGAAATTCAGTGTGTGAGAATCTCTCTATAGAATCGTCTCTAAGCAGTAGAATCCATGGTGACTAAACCTATATCCTAATTCTTGCTATTATTGACAAAACTAACATTCTGAATAATTTCAGTAGAATGGGACAAACATTTTCTCTGTAGATTTAAAACAAGTTACTTCTGTATGACACATTTTATCTAAAATTAGACATTATACATGTAGTTAAATGTATGTATTAACCTAAGAATTGTCCGGCTAATTTCATGAAAATTGGACTGAAATGAAGCCGCCGGAGCGCACACGAATATTTGACTAGAAATGTTGCTTCTACAGCACAAGTCAAACAATATGACTTAATAACATGATCATCTGCCTCTGAAGCCCACACAACCTTTCTCTTAGGTCTTGCGTAGTGAGCCACATTTTTACCCGGGGCAACCAAGCTCCACCATATGCAATATTTCATCAAAATAAACATTTCCACCAAGTTTGATGTCCGTTGGACTGAAGATACTCCTATACAGTGCCCAAAACTTTCTTCGGCGTAGCTGTCTACGTAGGCTCTTGACCTACATCATGGTTTTGACATACTGGAATGAATAAATACAAATTTAAGAATGATAAAAAAAAACAGGTTGGCATATTTATTCTGCACCCCCCTTAGAAACAATATTAGAAGTAACAAACTGATGTCAGTTTAAGGAAAAAATACGATATTTCAAAATGTATCATTTTTTAATTCTAATAATGCACGTAAGTCAATCCAATTACTTAATTCATTACCACACAATACCTCATTTTGACGCAATAAAGATATATAGCTGTGGAAAACATTGTGAGAAAAGGAGAAATTGCTTGTAACAAGCAATTTCTCCTTTTCTCACAATGTTTTCTACCTTATATGGTACTCATTTTCCATTTTAAATGCACTTGAAAATGTCTGCAATTTGTTTCAATTTGGACCAGTCCAAATTTTGTCGTATGGTAATGGGTTAATACAGGTAGTGTTGTTGTAAACAACTACCACATAATTTCATTTTAAACAAAACATTCATATTAATCCTTTACAACACAATCACTTGTTTTAACACCCCTTTAAGAATGATGTATAGGAAAACATGGTGGAAAAATGAAAAAATAACTGTTATAAGATTTTTTTTTTTTTTCATTTTTCCACTATTTTTTCAAACCTAGATGATACTTATTATTCAATTCACATGCACTTTTAAACGCCGTCTGCAACATTTTTTAATATCGATTGGTCTAAAATATTGTCAAATTTCAATATTGGTTAAAATGGGAAACATCATAGAAAAAGAACAAAATATCTATAAACAATATCCCTGGCAGTATAAGTCCATATGTTTGTTTCTGAAATTTTTTGAAGCACAATTGATTTTAACAGCATATGTACATTTTGCAAGTTTTTTGAGTTCATTTATTCTTACAAGTGAGACTGTTATGGCATCTACTGTTACACATTTTACCAGCCTTGAAGCACTTACACCGATTGGTTTGGCACTGTTTTTTACCATGTCCACAATCACATCGGAAATAACCCTGTCCACCTAAAGTTGTTGCTTTCACTGCTTGGCGAAGTGTCACTTTACATTCCGTATTTACATCACAGTCAGTTAGGAGTTTTTGCGGACAGATCAAACTGATTTCTTGAATACTTATAATTCCAGACTTAACAGCAATAGTGTACATGTTTAGTTCATCACGATCAAGAATCACACCTAGGATGTTTCTTGGGTCACCCCTTCCCCTGTCAACTATAGGTATAGGGATGGCAACATTGTCTCCAACTTCTCCGGACTTGAGCTCTACACGGGATCTTTTAACCATTCTCTCTGCTTGTGTTAACTGTGAAATTCGAGCTCTTTTTCTTTGTTCTACAATTTGCTGACGCCGTTGATCAAGGATCGAAGATGGCTCGTCAGTAGTGGTAGCTGGTAGAGTGTTGGTATTTGTCGATTGTAAACTGTCGGTAGTGGTAGCTGGTAGAGTGCTAGTAGTGGTAGCTAGTAAAGTACTGGTAGTGGTAGCTGGTAGAGTGTTGATAGTTGTGGGTTGTAGAATGTCGGTAGTGGTAGCTGGTAGAGTAGTGGTAGTTGGTAGAGTACTGGTATCGGTAGCTGCTAGAGTGTTGGCAGTTGTGGGTTGTAGAATGTCGGTAGTGGTAGCTGGTAGAGTCCTGTTAGTGGTAGCTGGTAGAGTGTTGGTAGTTGTTGACTGTAGAATGTCGGTAGTGGTAGCTGGTAGATTAATGGTAGTGGTAGCTGGTAGAGTGTTGGTAGTTCTTGACTGTAGAATGTCGGTAGTGGTAGCTGGTAGAGTGTTGGTATTTGTCGATTGTAAACTGTCGGTAGTGGTAGCTGGTAGAGTACTGGTAGTGGTAGTTGGTAGAGTACTGGTATCGGTAGCTGCTAGAGTGTTGGTAGTTGTGGGTTGTAGAATGTCGGTAGTGGTAGCTGGTAGAGTCCTGTTGGTAGCTGGTAGAGTGTTGGTAGTTGTTGACTGTAGAATGTCGGTAGTGGTAGCTGGTAGATTAATGGTAGTGGTAGCTGGTAGAGTGTTGGTAGTTGTTAACTGTAGAATGTCGGTAGTGGTAGCTGGTAGATTAATGGTAGTGGTAGCTGGTAGAGTGTTGGTAGTTGTTGACTGTAGAATGTCGGTAGTGGTAGCTGGTAGATTAATGGTAGTGGTAGCTGGTAGAGTGTTGGTAGTTGTTGACTGTAGAATGTCGGTAGTGGTAGCTGGTAGAGTACTGGTAGTGGTAATTGGAAGAGTACCGGTATCGGTAGCTGCTAGAGTGTTGGTAGTGGTAGCTGGTAGAGTACTGGTAGTGGTAGTTGGTAGAGTACTGGTAGTGGTAGCTGGTAGACTGTTGGTAATTGTAGACTGTAGACCGTCGGTAGTGATAGCTGGCAGAGTGTTGGTAATTGTAGACTGTAGACCGTCGGTAGTGGTAGCTGTAGACTGTAGACCGTCGGTAGTGGTAGCTGGTAGAGTGTTTGTAGTTGTAAACTGTAGACCGTCGGTAGTGGTAGCTGGTAGAATGTTGGTAGCTGTAGATTGTAACAATGGTGTAGGTAATTGTGGTTGATGGCAGAGTGCTAGTAGATCGTCTTCAGACTGTAGTCTTTCCAGGATCTCAGCTGGCAGACTGGAAGATGTAAGTCCGACTTTTGGATTTTCGCCAAACAGTGCTTTGTAGGGTGTCTGGTTTATTCCGGAGTGGTGAGAACAGTTTTTCTGCTGTTGGGTAAATTTCAGGCCAATTGTCCAATCATTCGTATTGTTGTCTCTCATCCAGGATACTAGGATATCTTTTATGTCGCTGTTTGCTCTCTCCACAGAGCCTTGGCTTTGGGGATGTCTTGGTTTTCCGTGAACCATAACAAGTTGTGGCCATAAACTCTTCAGTTCTGTAATGACCTGGGCTGTGAATTCTGATCCGTTGTCGCTCTGTAGGATCGCTGGGGCACCGAAGAGAAGAAAGATATCAAGGAGTTGGAAAGCGAATTCTGTGGCTCTTTTCGAAGTAAGTGGTCGTAGAATCACGAATTTCGTTAGGTGGCATTGGTACACCATAATCCACCTGAATTGTCCTTTGGGTAGAGACTGCATGTCGATGAGATCAACCTGGGCGCGGGAGTTGAACTCACTGGATAGGATTGGCTTAACGACGACACCTTGAGTCTTTGGGCGTTTTCTTTTCTCTTGACAGACGAGACAGTAGACTTGAACAATTCCACTGAGTCTTTCGTTATGTTGGCGTACTTGTCTTTCAGGTGTTTCACCATTCTGTCTCGGCCACCGTGACCTGTAGTAATGTGAGCGTTGTGGATAATGTGGAAAGTGTCTTCGAAAGTAGTAAAATACAGTGGACGTTCTTCAGGGGATTGTCTTTTCTTGATCAGCTTCTCTACATCGCCGCACTGGAGTAGTTCGTATTTGGACAGCAAGTAGTACTGGTGTCTGGATTTCTTCGTTTGTGGGTCGATGGCTAATTTCAGGTCTGTAATTGTCTGGTTGTAGATACTTCTTGGTAAGAGATGCTTCTCACATTGGGAGTACTTCTGAAAGAAAGCTTCTCTGAATTTGAGTTCAGCTGTTGTCTGATCCATCTTGATAGCAAGGATGTAACAAACTAAACAAGGAATTTCTGAATGTGCTCTTTTTATATCAGAGAAATTAATTACATTGCTAAAATCAATCAGTTTGGAAACAATGATTAAAGCATAATCAGAAATTGTTAAAAATTAGTCTTTAAGTTGATAATGGCCAAGGTAATTAATAACACAAAGATAGTTTCCATAACATCACCCGTGATCAAAGTAACCAATAATTGGATAAGTAACTACATGTACTTACATTAGGATGTTTTCACACATTTATAGTTCATACTACAGATAATCTTTTGATCTGTTACATTAAAGTTATCCTTTAAGTAGAGAATTCTTGATAAGAAAATCATTCAATCAAACAAACAAACTTATTTTTAAAAAAATAAACAAGCAAACAACTTATCAATGTATGTTTCCTCAACAAACCAATGAATCAAATATTCAATAATTCAATCGAAAATGTAATGACATTTTTCTAAATAAATAAAGAAATAGATAAAACTAAAAGGAATCGATTACAAGAACAACAAAATCATCAGTTTTCTAATCAAATAATGAATCAATTCATTAATATACTCATTTACCAATTTAAATAAACTCGAGATTTTTTTGCACAGATTGGCTGAAAATCCATCAGACAGTCTGTGTAATATTGACATCAGAATTTCATCCATTTCATGAAATGGCTAAAAAATTCAGCCATTTCATGAAATGGCTGACTGGTTTAGGCATTTCATGAAATGGCTAAAATGTTTCAGCCATTTCATGAAATGGCTGATTTCACAGATTGGCTGTAACATATATAAGATCCCCGACTGAATGTAGAAGTGATATAATGATTTATAACAGAGTAAGTGTACATGTACATCTAATGGGTAATTATCAAACAACTTGAACTTAGAATTCTTGCACAAATGTAAGCGTGCCGTAGTCGTAGAATATTTCATTCTAGGCGTATTCGCAAACTGGTTCACGTTCCCCGAATGTAGATACGTGTATATGCAATGAATATTTGAAGCTTGCGTGAACGTTTGGTTATCGTGCATCGAAGTGGACGAAATAATTGTTTCCAAGTTTCGAACCGTTGAATAGTTCAGACTTTATATACATATGCAGGATCGCAAAATGCACCATTATTAGAATATTTTAAACGGAAAAAAAAAACTTGCTTATTCACCGAATAATTACAAAACTACGTTACGTCTCGCAAACCGAAAGTGGGACAGGAAGCAGTAGGTATACAACACCGGAGGTATGCTTACGCCACCACATGGATCAAGGTGATAACAATGAGAGCCTGGTTGCTACGCAACTCGGCGACTCAGTAACGGCAGAGAGAGAAGTCCCTCTTTCACGGTGTAATGCAATGATCTAACAGCTGAATGACAGAGATCTAATCTTACCATAACATTGGCGTAAACCACAGCGAGAGCTTGTGGCAAATGGTCTCTATGAGTGGTTATATAGCATTCTGAGCAAATAATTTTGTCACAGTCCTTGCAATACAAACTGGCTTCTCGTAAATGCTTGTTGCATTCAGGTTTTCCTTCTTGGTTAGACAACGCCCTCCTCTCAGCTGTCAGTCGAAGTGTATGGCCACTGTGGTTTTGCATACTTAGATAAGAGACACATATTGATTGCATGCAAGTATCGCACAAAACTTCACAATCGGTCTTGTGCGCTCACAAAATGGCAAAGACGGTAGTGCAACTCGATGTTCGTTTTTGTAGCTATCAACGATAGAACCTAGCTGAACGTTTCTAGGTAAATTATCGATTCCACCTTTTCCAATCTTAATGTCTTTGCGACATTCTGGACATTTAAGAATCATTGTGGATGTGTAAATTCCGAACAAGCACCGTCTACACGGCAATGCCATCGGGTCTTTATACAGATCCATGCATATTGAACGTGTCACGTGATCTTCAATGGCGCTTCTTTGGTCGGCCATCTTTCTTTTCCTAGATAAAAGATTGGAAAAATAGCTTAACTTTATGTATCAACTGATTGCTATATATTACGGTGACGTTACTCTATGGTTGCAAAGCAATAGTCACAAAATTTGATATGGACATCCAGTAATCCTATTTAGTCCTATACTAGACAACAAAACCATAGACTGGTGCATGACTACAAGCACGTGTAGACGGCAAACTACAAGTAATTGTGGAAGGGGGGGGATGCTGGTTACCAGCAATGAATTTATGTACCCCTTTCGTCAGGATCGTTCAAACACGGGACTGTGGGGTAAAGAGTCAAAGTGACACATTTATATATCGCTTATGCCACATATTTCACCAGCTGTGTATTCTCAGATCTGTAGTTTCTTACGCGTTAGCATGCCATAAGTCAAAATCGAGCAACTAACCTATTGATAGATTGTGCACCGTGACTTTTTGAAAGATCAAAACCAATCGATAGATCAATTAGTTTACGGAACACATCAAATATGATTCGATACAAAGACTACAAAAATATAATAAAAGTATAAACTTGTATAAGTGAAAGAAACAATGAACCATTACCTGAAAAATACGTGTAACGTCTTCAAATTGAGCAAAGTTCCATTGTGAACTTTGGATACTTCCTACTTTCTCGTAATCTTTTAACCCTTCTCTAGTGCGCTAAATACAACTTTTCGTTGCTTTTCATGTGGTCAGTGTAGATTAGACTTCATAGAACGTGAGGCTGATCTTGATCTACATTGTCAGATATGTTATTGCATGTTCGACTTGAACAGGCCTGGAATTCAATGTTCAAGTTATATTTCCTCACTGTAAATGTGTATCCCATTTACGTGTATAGCTCGCTAATGGGTAACTCTAAAGCTCCAAATCATTTCATTTTGTCTAGAAATGGAATTCAATGCAAACGAAAAGAACGTGTGGTTATAGTTTGAAATGAAATAACCGGGACAGCGTAGATCTAAGATCAGACTGCACGTTCTGTTCAGCCTGATCTTGAACTGCGCTGTCCTCAGAAGCTTCCGAATGTCACTAGTGGCGGTAAAAGGATGAAAGCAGGCAGAATTTATTGATATTTAACCCTTCACAAGACGACAAAATTTTAGCCTTGACCAAATTGAAAACATTTGCAGACGACAATTTCATTGTGGCTCAAATGGTGCAACTTTTCTTTGACAGAGTAGAAAACATTGTGGGAAAAGGAGAAAATGCTGGTTACCAGCATTTTCTCCTTCTTCCACAATGTTTTTCAACAGGCTTCTTTCGCAGGATCGTTAAAAGGGGGCGGTACTGTGCGGTAAATGTTTCAGTAGTCTAACCTTTGACCTGTACTGCTGGTTGTCGGACCCCTCAGATCAGAAACATCGTGTAGAACGGGGAAGGATACATATAGTATCATATGCAGATTATAACTTTTTGCTTTTTAGACAAACAAGAAAACAATGTATCAGATGGAGAACCCGGTAACGAATTAATTAAGAACTTGAGTTTAGGAAATGTTAATTTCTTTCCTCGTGGTTTTAAACCGCACCTTAGTAGTCGACTGCATAACCTAACTTACCCTGTGAGTGCATTTACTTCTAGCGGGGAAAAATAAAACTTAGATAACAAGCATTTACATGATGGGAAAAGAAGCTTAAATATGAATACAGACTTTTTGGAATTTTATATATTGAGTGATTTGACAGACACCCCCCCCCCCCCCTTTTTGGGAGGGGGGAGGGTAAAGAATATCGTTGACTGGGCGAGAAATTTCCGTTTTGAGAAAGGGTAACATTACAGGTCAGACTGTTGCACTTTCGGAGAAGGATTGCAATATCATAAATAAAATTGAACAGTTAAAGCTAAAATGAAGTAAATCTGTTGGAAAATAAGATTACGATACTTCAGTATTACAACGATTGAAACATGTGTATTGAATTTATGGATCTTTCACTAATTCCGCCTTGAAACAAACTGCAGCAGACAACGTTTATGAAACAAACTTCCCAAATATGGCGAAAGCAGCAAGAACCAAAGATAAATACATGTAAATGTAGTCTAAATGAATAAAAGTAAAAACATTGTAGCAAAAGGAGAAATTGGTCGTAACGAGCAATTTTCCTTTTTGCCACAGTGTTTTCAAAAGCAGTCTGCTGCAAGAAGCGAAATGTCTGTCAGTGTAAATGTGTAAAGCAGTCTGATAAACGAAAGAGGTATTTTAAGGCCGTTAAGCAGATAGATACATACGGTTAGATTATTTACCTTGGATTAGTTCGGTCTATAACCAGGTATAAAAGTATGCGTTTGCGTATGTTTGAACCTACTACAGTACAAACAAGAAAGATCTTTTTTATAGGGGTCATGCTCTGTGAAAAGGAGGCTTAATGCATCTGCGAAAAGTATCGACCCAGGTCAGCCTGTGCAGTCCGCGCAGGTTGACCTGGGCCGAAACTTTTCGCTTTTGGTTAACATTCTGCATGCCCAAGGACCAGTCTACATCATGATTAAGTCGGTTGTTAAAAATGTGGCTTTTATAGATCCATTATTATGGGATGGTTTGATTGGTATCATGGATCACGGGGATGTATTATACCCTCTTTTGCCAGAGCGTGGCTCATATATAATACATAAGAAGACAACGTAGGAGGAACCTGAATATGAATATTGAAGCTTTTTTGTTCAGACAAACAATGAAAAGTTACCACGTTTTTTTATTTTTTGTTTTTGTGATGATTGCTTTGCATATCATTGAGAGCTAAATTTTCAATCAAAGTAAGACTTGCGTCATACAATTTGAGTCAACTCGTTTGATGGAAATGATAATACAGAAATAATCATGTAAGATCATCTATTTATCCGCTGCCGTATCCATTTGCTAAGGTATGAATAAGTGTCGCGGGATATCGAGTAACGGTAGCATCCCTCGAACATTGGTGTCTAAGTTGGCCCTCGAATAGACCCGCAATACATGTTCTCATTTTTGACCAATCGCAAAATTACTTATTAATCAATCGAGAATAGTACCAAGAAGTACAAGTCAAAGGCCAGCTGATACAGCTATGCCGACAAGAAATGTCAAGGAATGTATACCACGGAAGACAACAGTCTTTGAAGACATTGTGGGAAAGAAAAAACACTTATGTGCAAAGCAGTTGCCTTTCTCACACAACGATTTCCATATTACATAAAAATAACCTCAGTTGCCTTTGCTTGATATAGTTCTTCTTTGTGGCAGATGCGACAAGATGATTAGTTAATCTTTATAAAGTCTCTATATAGTAATGGGCTGATTAAGGCTTTACCACACAGCCCTATGTTTTTGCCATTCCGAGACAGCTCTTAGAAACATTGTGGGAAAAGGAGAAAATGTTGAAAATACGGCTCAAAAGGGTATAAAAACATTGTGGAAAAGAAGAAAGTGCTGCTTACCAGCATTTTCTCCTTTTTTTTTTTTTCCACAGTCTTTTTTTTTTTTTCCGGGGTCGTTAAAACTCGGGATTGTTTGGTAAGGGCTCAGTGAAAACAAAACGCAATCTGAGTTTTTTTGAGTCAATACTATAACATTGACAGGGTATGGGTTGGTATTTCTGCTTTAATCCCTTTAACAAACAATCCCGAGTTTTAACGAGTCTAAAGGTAATGCCTATTGAAAATATTGTAGGAACAGGAGAAAATGCTAATAAACAGTATTTTCTCCTTTTCCTGCAATGTTTCCTACCCTTCCAAAAACAAATGTTGATATTTGTGTCGCACTGAATTTACCTAGTTCTAGTTGTCTGCATATGCTTACAATTTGTACAAGTCTGAGATTTTTGCCGTCTGGTAAAGACTTTATCCATCATCAAACAGTCATGTTTCGACGTACTCTTGGAAGAAGCTATTTGAAAATGTTGGATCAATATCCATAAAGTTTTCTACCCTTTTGAAAACAGATTCCATCATTTTTGTAGCATTTCATGTGTCAGCGAATGCTTTCAATATGGACAAGTCTTAATTTTGTCGTCTGATAAAAAAAAACAATAATCAGACACAGCTGAAAAATTGTGTAATATTATGGACAGTTCGATCAGATATCTGTGGAATTAACTGAGTTGATATCGATCCAAAACATATCAGCCATTCTCTGGCAAAAAGGAGTTTTATTGCATTACACCAGTATAGTCATTACATAATTATGAATCTATAAAATCCATTTAGTCTTCACAACCCACAGAATCCTGAGGTAGAATGGTCCTGGGACATCTAGAAAATTTACCATAAACAAAAAGTTTCGATCCAGGTCAGCCTGCGCAGGCTGACCTAGGTCGATACTTTTTTAGCAGATGCATTAAACACCCTTTCCATAGAGCATGGGTAATATCTATTCAGCAAAATAACAAGGAAAGGATTAGGAACAGCATAAGTAGCTCTTGTGTTTTCCTTTCATTCGGACAATATTTAGTGACATAAGTGACTTAATCGGCTTTTAGCTACGTGAAATATAGCTGAACAGCTCGGTCGATATGAAAAACGTCTTTCTCTCTGGTTTTAAACACAGTTCTGTCAATAGGTTGGAAAAACGTGTGTTGCGGAATTTACAGCCCTTTTTACCTAACGACGATTTTTTTTCCGGGCGTGGGTGAAAGCGCTGGCTTTTGACCTACTTCTTGGTATCGATATATTCGAATGAATAAATAGTAATTTGCGGTTGGTCGAAAATGTGAACATGTTCATTCCGCAGGGCCCCTGCAGACCTATTTACAATCACATTAATGACACCAATATACAACCGTTGCTACCGCTAATCGATACCCCCCGGGGGCGGGGGGGGGGCTTGTTAACACCATCTTAAATTTATAATCTTGAAAAACATATGAGCCACACTCTGTGAAAAGGGAGCCTAATGCATCTGCGAAAAGTATCGACCCAGGTCAACCTGCGCAGTCCGCGCAGGCTGACCTGGGCCGAAACTTTTCACTATTTGTCATTTTTCTGCTTGGAGAAGGACCAGTGCACCTCATGATTCAGTCCGTTGTTTGACAAAATGGATTTTATGGATCGATCATAATGTGATGACTATAATAATAATAATAATAATAACTTTATTTAAAGAAGGTAACATGTTAAGATATATATGTACAAATCTTATTTTCAACATGGCCTTCTTAAAAAACAACTACAATAACACTCTCTCTCTCTCTCTCTCTCACACACACACACACACACACACACACACACACACACATGTATATCACTTTACATCCAGAGCACACAGCCATAAATTTGCAATATAACTCATACAACAATATAACATCATTTCAAAGACATACACAGACAAAGACATACATGACTAGCTTGCTATAATGCATAACCGAGATGCATTAAGCCCCCTTTTGCCAGAGCATGGCTCATATCTAACTGAACTTTTCACTTTTCAACAATATGCAAAACAATGAGGAAAAAGAGGTTAGTTTTCAATATTTCTCTTCATATCGAACCACAAAAGAGTTTCAATGACGCAGACGGTCTTTTTTAAAGACATTTCTTGTTTAGACCGGTCTATGCTGAAAGCATTTGCTGGCGACATATCAAATTAGCCTCAAGTGACGGTATTCGTGTCTGAAGGGGTAGAATACATTGTTGGAAGATGAGAATATGCTGGTAGCCAGCATTTTCTCCTTTTCCCGTAAAGTTTCCAAAATCCTTCTTCCGTCTGACCATAGATGTCCGGGGTTGCTTGGTAAATCTTTCATTAAAGTTATGTTTATTGTAATATTTTCACATTCCCTCCCTCTCTCTCTCTCTCCAAAATTAAGTATATACAAAAGTAATACCGAAGATATAATCCGAGGCGCGAAGTGCTGAGAGGGGACAAGGGGTTTCCCAGGAGGGTCATGAGGGCTTCCTCCGGAACATTTTTGAATAATCGAAGCTATTTGGTAGCCTCTGGTGATGTCTTTTGCAAAATTGTCTTTCTTTTCTCGCTTTTTTCTATTGTAAAGTGTACACAACTGCGTTTTTGCGTACAGGCAGCTACGCCCCTGCTCATAGATCAGTGAACAGACGCGTCTGTGCCATTTGATAAATAACGTGCGGATTGAAAAACTATGCAAGCCAATTACATAAACAATGAACTTTATAGTTAAATGTCATAGAATTAGCTATAGATTTGAAATCGGTCCCGTTTCGCAGCTTTAACATGGCCTAGTTTATAAAGTGTACATCGTTGATGAGTAAGTCAGGGCAACAGAAAAACCCACCCACGCCCAAGCTACTGGCATTACACCTTCCCAGCACTTAAAACCGCATGCAAAAAGCTTACTTAGATACACGATTTTATGGAAAATAGCCATAGAATAATGCTATCAATCTTAGCAAAAGTATTTTCCAATTTTCCACTGTAAGATGAATGAATTTCTAATGAAATGGTCCACTGTTAAAACCATTTGCTAGCAAATTCCTACCATCAACTTCTGTTTGTACTTTCAGCACTTTGATTTAGACTCGCGATCGCTAGTCTACACTCGTCACAACTCGACCGGTTCCGTACCTACATCTAACCTCGTCCGTATAAAGGAGGCTTCCATTTTGAACTACCAATCACATGATCTTAAACATGGCGGCGCCCCTGTAAATCGTCCAGCAACGACATGAACAACCACGGTGAAGTTATTCACATCTATCGATCATTCGATGAAAGCCCCCAACGGAACTGATAAACCACGCTAAAAAATGAATGTACGAACTGTTTACCGACTGATACTTATTTAGCCGTATTTCACCAGTGTTTTCAGTTTGAATTTTATCATACCCAATATTGATTCCACTGAACGCAGGAGATCTACAACAGTTAAGTACTTTGGGCAGATCTGTGTCTTTCGTTCCTGCTTTCGAAACATTCTTTGAGAAGAAAAGTACATATCTTGACCAATGTACAACAAAGAAAAGTTTTACAAATCATTTGTAATTTAAAAATGGTTAATTTGATGTTTTCTGCTTCATTAGAATTGCTTTTTATACGCTTGGTTGATATTTGAAAGTGCATGAGGCAAAGTGTTACTCTATAACACTTTGCCCCATATACTGTGTAACACATTGCCCCGATCGCAGTACCATGAAAAAAACAAGGTCTATATAAAAATTCGAAGTAGACCGAATAGTGATTCACATTGCATTGTCATCATCAGGATGCACTCTAACCATAAGCTAGACGATCCTACACGCCTTGATTACAAAACGACACTAAGGAAAATAAAGAAAATTTACTTTCATCTTCCAAAAGGCGTCGGCTCCTCTTCACAAATTTACGATAGAAGGGATCTGCCCTCGACATAGCTCATAAGATGGGGGTTTGAAAGCTCTCTTACTGTGTAGGGTTCATGGTGAAATAAGTGACGAAATTACTTTGTTATTTCAAATGTATCACTTTGCCCCGTAAATCATTTTGCCCGGGTCTCCCCTTTTCTTAGAACGATATCAATAGAAAATTGACTCGTGTGTTCTTTTTTAAGAGAAGCCTTACAATTTCAATAAAGGTAAAACGGTGTGCCTTACGACGACGTACGAAATGTACCGTGTAGGTGCATATCAAGCTACGAGGGATTTGATCACCGGATCACCGGAGGTATGCCGAATGCTAGTCTACTGCCATCGAGAGTGACCCAGATTCAAATGTGAACAAAAAACCCGCAGTCGCTAAATACTGTCTCACAGAAATAATTCTTCGTGTTAGAAATCGTAATTCTGTTAAATATGACAATGTTGACATGAGCTACAAACTCTCTACCACTGCAATTTGAACGATAAGTCATAGACTGAACAAGATGCCATTGATAAGGTATAAGATGTTTTCTTATATGGAATTAGTCAGTGACCTCTCATAGGCCACTGAAATTTCATTGGTCTATTACGGGATAACGAAATTTTCCTTATCGGGCACCGTTACTATAAATAGCACATTGGCGACTACCTCTATATCGTATATAGAAGAACAAGGTGTGCAACGAAATCGAAGAATTTTTTTTACCCCTGTCCCCTTTTGAAGAAAAAAAAAACTGATTATAAGTATTTTCAGCGTTAAACAAAATTAATTGGAATAAAAATACAAGAAATATCTTTAAAAACGATAGACGGCGTAAATCTGCCGGCAAATAGGAGGGCCCTTAAAATAAACTTGTGTACATTTCTGACCAATCATAAATTTCTATTTATTCATTTTGTATCAGTACCAAAAAGTAGGTCAAAAGGCAGCACATTTAGCTACACCCACTATAAAGATAACTTTGAACATTGTGGGAAAAGGAGAAAATGCTGGTTACCAGCATTTTCTCCTTTTCCCACAATGCTTTCTACCCTATCAAAGACAGAAATCATCATTTGCACTACATTTAATATGTCGTCTGCAATAATGCTTTCAATTTGGTCGAGTCCAAAATTTTGTCCTTTTTGTAAAGAGTTAAACCAGTTCCTTTTGCAGACGAATCTTTGCAACAGAACACTATTGAATGTATCACATTCAAGGGTTTTTTTAAAGTATTTTTAACCCTTTACCACACGGGGATGAAGTGGACTTGTCCAAAATGAAAGTATTTGCAGACGACAATTTAAATGTGACTAAAATGCAGGAATTTGCCTTCGATAGGGTAGAGAACATTGTGGGAAAAGGAGAAGATGCTGGTAACCAGCATTTTCTCCTTTTCCCACAATGTTCTCTAAAGACTTCTTCTCCAGAGTCGTTAAAAGTCGGCATTGTGTGGTATAGGGTTGAAGTCTTACTGCAAATTACTTTCAGGAATCAGGGTCCATGTTCACCAACAACTCTTAAGAATATTTTAGTCATATCACAGCGACAGCTCGCTTGTTTCTATAGGTGCCCTAGGTTTCTCTAGTGCTCTGAAGTGTCTTGCCCAAGAACACTTCCACGGAAAACCCAGTGAATGCAGTGAGGCTCGAGCCCGGGGCCTCCTCGTTAAGAGTCCTACACTTTACCACCGAGACACGCAAGACACGTGCCATAAGGTAGACATTTTTTTTTTTTTTGAGATTTTAGAATTACAAAAATAACAAGTCAAGCCACTATGCAACATAAGGGCAGATGTTCAGGTGGGATATCCATTGGAGCCATGCTCTGGCAAAAGGGGGCTTAATGCATCCCCGTGATGCATGATACCAAACAAGTCAACACATAATTATGAATCCATAATAGCCACCTTTTCTTATCAATCGACTTAATGATGAGGTAGAATGGTCTATGGACATACAGAAAACGGACCAATAGCGAAAAGTTTCGGCTCATGTCAGCCTGCGCAGGCTGACCTGAATCGATACTTTTCGCAGTTGCATTAAGCCCCCTTTTCACAGACCATGACTCATTTATAAATTATACGACAGTTATTTCATTGACCTGTAAAGAAAACTCTAAATATACAGCCTACATAAATTCTGAAGTTTGGGGGTGTATAGTCTAGTGACATTAAAATTTGTCCTTCTTTAACCCTTATTACTTGGAAGGAGATGAATTTTCAAAACTTAGGCCGGAAAAAGGAGAAATTGCTCGTAATTTTGAATTTGTCGTCTGCAAAAGCTCTCAGTTTAGAAGAGTTTAAAATTTTGTCGTTTGGTTAAAGAGTTAAACTAAAACAGGTTGTGCAAATTTTATTTCATCGTCCACACCCTGCGCATCACAAAATCCGAAGTCCCATCCAAAGAGAAAAGATCAAGATCAGTTTGCACGTGTAGCCTGATTCTGCTTTCTTATTTATTTATTTATTTGACTCGCAGTACCCATTCAAAAGCAGTAAGCGTGGGTCCGAAAGTTAGGTTCAGTTAACACTTTTCCTGCTAAATAAAAGAAACGAAACTTTCAAGCCGATAGTATAAACCTAAATTTTCCTATTTCAAAGGTATTTTTGGAGGAAAGAGATCATCTTATTGGACAAAGTAGATCCAAAATCAAACTGCACATTCTGTGCAATCTGATCTTGATCTACGCTGTCCGCAAAGGTCAGTGAGTCGCGCTTAGCAGCTTGAGGGTTAATTATTGCAACTCTATGGAATAAAGGTTAAATAGAATAACTGACAGACGTTTCATTCATATAAAACAAAGATGGACGGATTGAAAGAGTACACAATTAAAATATCTATCTTGCGGAGAGACACAATACTTGGATTGTAAAAAGTATGACGTATTCATACGCAACACTACTATGTACGAGCCTTAACCAAACAATCCCGTGTTTAACTACTCTTTGGGAAAGGAACTTTTGAAAAACATTGTGGGAAAAGGAGAAAATGCTGGTAATAGCATTTTTCCCCCTTTTCCCACACAATGTTTTCTACCTTTTCAAAGACAAATTCAAATAAATGTGTCGTCTGCCAATGCTTTCCCATTTAGACAAGTCTTACAATATTTCGTTTGATAAAGTGTTAACCCTTTATCACACAATCCCGAATTTTAACGACCCTGAGGAAGAAGCCTTTTGAAAACATTGTGGGAAAAGGAGAAAATGCTGGTAGCCAGCATTTCCTCCTTTCCCCACAATGTTTTCTACCCTGTCAGGAACAAATTTCACCATTTGGGTAATGTTTAATTTGTCGTTTGCAAATGCTATCAATTTGGACCAGTCTAAAATGTTGTCGTGTGGTAAAGAGTTAAGTGATCACCAACCTTTGAAACGATTTTGCAGCAGACAACTTTGAAAACGTTCTTGTAAAATAAGGATAATCAGCATGCATTAGTGAACACGCTGTGCCGAAGAGCGAAAAGCAGTCGTTCACGTTCACCAGACGACAAAATATTGAATTTCAACAAATTGAAATAATTCCAAACGACAAAATAAAATGTGTGCTGAGTATTTGAATTTCTGTTTGAGAAAGGACAGAAACCATTCTGGTAAAAAGGAGGAAATGCTGGTTACCAGCATTTTCTCCTTTCCCCATAATGTGTTCAAAAGCCTTCTTCGTAAATACACTGGGCTTTTTGGTAAAGGGTTTACAGCGTTTTCTCATTTTGTTATAGTGTTTTCAGATTTCTGCTGGAAAGGCGAAAAAAGAAAATGTTGTGTGTGGGGAGAAAGCTAGAGTGTTAACGCAATCCATACAATGCAATGAAGCGATAAAGTACATCTAATATAATGTATAGGGGGGTTATATATTGATCCTTCACATATGGTGGCATATTTCTGCCACGAGATACGATATCATGATAATCTTAGAGAACTATCGCGATAAAACAAACTTTCCTGGAAATATTATCTAGACAACAAAAAGTTTCACGATAAAAATATCGCGATATTTCTAACTGTTATCACGTCTTTTTTTACTCTCGTGCCCACAACTGACATTCACGGTATCTATAATTAGATACAGTTTCGGATCACCTTTGTCTCCTGTACAGTGAAAAACTTCCGAGTTCATCCAAATGGTGATTTTTCTATTTATAGATATCGAGAAACGGGTAGAACTATTGCGATAATTTTACCTCGATGTCAGTTTCGTGCACAAATGAGAAATAATCAACATAAAATTTTCTAGATAACAAAGTTTATCGTGATATTTTTTTCAGAAAACTTTTCACTATCTAGGTAAAATTTCCAGGAAACTTAGAATTATCGTGAAAGTTTTCTAAAATGATCACGATAGCTATCTCGTATCTCGCGGCAGAAATATGCCACCATATTCACACGCCCTTCTTTAACTGGAGCGGCGCTGGTTTTCGAGGGAGTAACCTTTGGCAAGGCACTGCACAGACCCAGCCTAATACTGTTGAAACTGAATAAGTGAACTGTCGACCTGACATAGCTGAAATATCGTTGAAAGCGACGTAATGCATCTTCAAACAAACACATTCTGAAATAATTTGTTGATGAAGTAAAACGGGATATTTTCTCTTTAGAATTACCTAGAATTTTCAAAACTTGATTTCCCTGACAGAAAACTACAGATTTGAACCACTGGTATTGTTTACCCATTACATTACAGGTTGTAGGCCTATGTGAACCTATCAAAAGCAGTTAGGTATACAAATTACACAAAGTATTCATATTTTAAAAGAACAAAAAAATGTCTGCTTTTTTTTTCCAACAGTATGAATAATATTGTTGGGGAAGAAGGAGCAATTGCTTGTTACAAGCAATGGCTCCTTTTTCTATAATGTTTTCAGAACTCTGAAAGCATGAAGCTTTCGTGTTTCTGAAAGGATGCGTTAAATATAACACAAGCTCTCCTCTTTACTGAAGAGTATCAAAATAACCAAAATCAAAGGAACAGAAGGGTTGGAAATTGCACGCTCAACGAAGCGAGGATTTTAACAATCAATAGATGCAAGAATGTTAATAACCTTCAAGGTAGTGTTGTTGTGTAAAAATCTTCGTCTTGTTCAAAAATATCTTTTAAATTGTGTCTGTGTGTCCGAGAGTGTCCGTGTTTGGCTGGGTCAGTGTTAGGGGGTGAAATTTCGGACATTATTCGAGAGGACATTTTAATTTCACAGCGGATTTTAACCATTCGTAAACTTGTTGTGCAAAGAAATGGATTTTTTGATCGGGTTTGTGAATATTATATCGTCACAGGCGTAGTTTGAAGGTTCGCAATATTGGGATGAGGAGAGACAACCTCTTATTTTTTTAACCATTTAACGAACAAGTCTATATGAATTTTTTTTTTACATGTCTATCAAAAAAAAAAAAAAAAAATGTTGGAAAAAGGCATATTGCTTGTAAGAAGCAATTTCATGTTTGCTCCCCACGATGTTTTCTGACATATCAGAAAAATGTAACTCATTAGATCTGGGACGAATTTCGAATTTTGTCTGCAGATGCTTTCAATTTGGAACAGTCTAAAATACATGCATGTCGTTTGGGAAAATGATAAGACTTGTTTCCGCGTGCGCAAAAGGATGTTTTAAATAGTATGGCAGAACATTAAAAAAATCGCTCAATATAAGACGCCCCAAAATGGCCTTTGACCCCCACTCCCACCAAAAATTCAAGGGGCCTGCCCCTATTTCTAGCCATATCTATAAGCCGGTAACCATTGTTTAGCGCATTTGGTGCAGTCTGATAATTATCGACACCATCTGCAATGCTGTTCACGTTACCCATGTCAGCGAATAGGTAAACTCAATTCCAAGGCTTACTTGGTCAGAAAGGGTAATTGGAGATTTAAGATCAGACTACAGGTTCCCTCAGCCTGATCTTGATCCGTACTGTCTCCAAAGTAGCTAGATTTATGGTCTGCACTCAGGGTTACGGAAACAGTATTTGCATATCTTATGACGAGTATATTTGCATAGAAAATATTCACGCCCTATGATCCTTATGCAATGCATACCTAGGTCTCCTACACTGACAAGACCCTTACCTCATTTCTAATGACCAAATTTTAGACTGTCGAAGTCGAAAGTATTCGCAGACGTGCCGAACCCAGTAGCGCAGTAGGTAGTGTACAGGACTTCAGACCAAGGGGTCGCTGGTTTGAACCCCCAGCTCGTTCAATTTCCTCTCGAGGATTGATGATAGTCATTGCGACAGGATTCATTCCTCTCTCACAGCTGATCATTTTTTCGACATCGATTATGTAGGAAAGCAGTTAATGACTTGGGAAGAATACTGTGCGAATTAAGTCTAGGAAAATCTTGGATAGGTGCACTGGCTACAAGGATAGAACTGAAATAATGTTGAAAACGACGTTAGACACGATACACACAAACTTGCGGACGACAAGTAAAAGGTAGTTAAAATTATGGGATGTCTTTGACATGGTAGAAAACACCTTTTCCCACAATTTTTTCATAAGTTCACTTGTTCTGCACTTTCTCGTCTTTCCACGAGGTTTTCAAACGTCTTCTTCTTTAGCGTTAAAACAAGGAAATTTCTGGTAGGCCTACAGCAGAGCGTCTGGGCTAATTCTAGTTTCTTTCTCCGACAATATAGATCAAAGTGTAAATGCAAAATAGGCGCGGTCTGATCGAGGATAGGCCTATACGCCATTCAGTGGTTTGCTACATATTCTGAAAGAGGACAATCGGCGTTAATGTACTCACTGAATACTCCCAGTTCACTGTCGTTTTTCCCCCTCTCTTCCTTCTAGAAATTTGATCTGAATTAAACGTTGAAGTACGAATGATCAACCCTTTACAACACAATGCCGAGTTTTAACGACCTTCAGGAAATGATCTTTGAAAACGTTGTGGAAAAAGGAGAAAATGCTGGTAACCAGCATTTTCTCCTTTTCCCGCAATGTTTTCTGTTTTCAATGACCATCCCTATCATTTAGACCACATTTGGTTTGTCGTCTGCAAATGCTTTCAATTTGGACACGTGTATAATTTAGTCGTTTGGGAGAGTTGAATTGATGGTTGAGTCGAAGAGCAGTATTCGATACCTACTGTATACCATATCACCTTTCAGTAGATTTGGGCGAGTCCAAATTCGAAATAGCTCTACATGCATTTACAAACTGAAATTTTTGATAGCAGATTAATTAGTTGCATGGTGTTTACGCCGCCTTTAACATTATTTCAGTCATATCACGGCGATCTTAATGTTTGTCCTGGGTTACACTAGTACTAGGCTGGGGCTCTGAGGTGTCTTGCCCTAGGACACTCAGCCAAAGAAAAAACCCAGTACTTCATGTGAGGCTCGAGCCCGGGCCCTCCAGGTTACGAGTCCTACATTTTTTCCACAGAGCCAGGCTATATCCGATACTGATATCTGGTTTTCATATAAAGTAGATTATACGAAAACAATCATTAATTCCTATGCTGCTGAGCGCGATCTTGGTCTACACTGTCCGACGGGGAGACATTTTCCCCCTAAAATACCTTTAAAATACCAAAATTTGAGTTATTACTATCAGCTTGAAAGTTTCATTTCGCTTATTTAGCTGGTTAAGGGTGCATAGAAATTTAATACAGATTATCATGGTTTCAGACGGTGTGCATAGGTGGTGGGTGGTTGTGTGTAATTAAATAAAAAAAAAGGAAATTCTGAAAGACAAAAGGCCTTTAATTTTCGTAGGTGTGTTAAAAAATATACATATTTTTTTTATGAATATTTACTTTACCAGATGACAAATTTTCAGTCTTGAACAAATTATTGAAAAAAATTGCAGGCAACAAATAAAAGATATGGCTCAGATTTCTCTGATAAAGGATTGAAAAATTGTGGGAAAAGGGCTCTCCTTTTCACACAATCAAAAGTTTTCAAAAGCCTTCTTGCTCAAGATCGTTAAAACATGGGATATTGTGATTGATTGATTGATTGGCTGACTGACTGACTGATATTCCGTTTATTTGTGGTCTCTACTGGTTGCCCATATGAGCGAGTCGCCACTGGTTGCCCATATGAGTGACGCCCCCAAAAGGCTGTTAGTTTTGTTACGGGGGAACATGCAAGATGCAGGATATCCTTAGTTATGCCTAGTTCTTTAACGTGCTCAGCACCGTCACACAGACCCCACCTTTAACGTTTCACCCGAAAGACTAGTAGTAATTCTAGACTGACAGCTGTGGGGCTCGAACCCACACCCTCAAGTGGCTCGAGACTTGAGCTGTTCGGGCTGAGCAAAGCACGAGATTATTTTGTAATTCGTTAACATGCCTTTGCGGGTATTTAGGTTAGCATAGTAACACTGGGTTTGTGAGGGTGGCTGTGTGTATTTTGTTGTAAAGTTGAGGAAGTTTGAATGAAGAAATTCCCTAGCAGAAGGATTAAATTAATTGTGAAACAATGCATAAAGGAGTGTCTAAATTAGATCGTTTATTTTCTTTCATCAGCTATTCATCATCAAATTATGTAAAATTGATCATTCAATGAACCTCTATCTGACACTGCAAATGCTTAGTCTTAACTCTTCATCCAAGGAGAACCTGTAGACAAGTTCGTTTTCTCAAAACATGTTCTGGCAAAAGGAGGCTTAATGCATCTCCGAAATGCATTGTATCTATCAAGCCATCAACTAACCACCTTTTTAACAACCGACTGAATCATAAGGTAGACTGGTCCTTTGACATGCAGAAAATCGACCAACAGCGAAAAGTTTCGGCCCAGGTCAGCCTGCGCAGACCGCGCAGGCTGACCTGGGTCGATACCTTTCGCAGATGCATTAAGCTCCCTTTTCACAGAGCAAGGCTCATTTGTTGACCACATAATAAAGGTGGCGGAATGGATGGAATATGCCAGTTCAGTAGCATTTTCTCCTGTTCCCACAATGTTTGCAAAACCTCTTTCCTCAGGGCCGTTTGAAATATGGGAGTTATTGGTTAAGAGAAAGGAACACTACTGCAAAAATACGGCAATTGATGTTCCTTCACTTGTGGGAAAAGCAGTAACTGCCTGTCACAGATTATTTCTGCGTTTCCCCCAGTGTTTGTGAAAAGCTGTGACCTACAGGGGACTTAACAGGAAGGCGTATTGTTTCAGGGTTGAAGGATGTGCTACCATTTATTGGAAATAAATTAAAAGGCATTAAAAAAAAAAGAATAAGAAAATGTGCTCACAATGCGAAACCAACAGATGTATTTCATATGCCGTGCTCCATTGATCGGCCGATAAATAACCATTAATCCGTCTTATCCAATACCTGGAATGACCGACTTAAAATTCTTTCCTTCTGAAATTCTTTTTAATTGACACAAATATGTCTGTCGTTCATTATAATTGAACTATGGACGGCCAAACTCTCTATGTTTGTTTGTTTTTCAATGGTGTTTAACGCCGTTTTCAACACTATTTCAGTTATATCTCGGAGACCAGTGCACCTATCCGTGGTTTCTTGAGTGACTTCGCACACTATTCCTCCTTAGCCAGTGGCTGCTTTGAGGAATGAATTCTGTCGCATTGACCATCATTAATCCTCTAAAGAAATTTGCTGAGATTGGATTTCAAACCAGCGACCCCTCAGTCTCAAGCCCTGTATGCTACCGACTGCGCTATTGAGCTCGACAACTTTTCCACAAAGAAACAAAATTGCACCTCACGAGTGATAAATGACTATTTATCTGGCGTGTCCAACAGCCGGAACGTCCGACCGATTTTAAATTCATTTTAATTTTCGGGTTTTCAACATGTTTAACATTTCTGACCCATACTTAGTGGCTTTAGGGTTGAATTAGAGTTATTTATCATTTACCACAATCCCGTGCTCTAGCGACCTATAGAAATACGTTTTTGAAAACACTGTGAGAAAAGGAGAAAATGCTGGTGACCGGCATTTTCTCCTTTTCCCACAATGTTTTTTTTTTTTTTTTTTTAGCTCACCTGAGCACGAAGTGCTAAGGTGAGGTATTGTGATAGGTCATTGTCCGGCGTCCGTCTGTCCGTCTGTCCACAATTCCTTTAAACATCTTCTCCTCCTAAACCGCTGGGCCAATCTTGATGAAACTTGGTAGGGATGTTCCTTGGGTGAAGCTCTACCAAAGTTGTTCAAGAGATTGAATTCCACCCAAAACCCTGGTTGCCATGGAAACAGAAAGGAAAAAAATAGGAAAAATTTTGAAAATCTTCTTCTCTGATTCTAGAAGGCGTAGAGCTTTGATATTTGGTATGTAGCATCTCCTAGTGGACCTCTATCAAGTTTGTTCATGATGCCCCTGGGGTCAAAACTAGCCCCGCCCCGGGGGTCACAAGTTCGAACATAGAAACAAAGAAGGAAAACTTTAAAATTCTTCTTCTCTGAAACTGGAAGGCGTGGAGCTTTGATATTTGGCATCTAGCATCTCCTAGTGGACCTCTACAAAGTTTGTTCATATGGTGCCCCTGGGGTCAAAATTGGCCCCGCCCCGGGGGTCACAAGTTTCGAACATAGGAACGAAGAAGCAAAACTTTAAAAATCTTCTTCTCTGATTCTAGAAGGCGTAGAGCTTTGATATTTGGTATGTAGCATCTCCTAGTGGACCTCTACCCAAGTTTGTTCATATGATGCCCCTGGGGTCAAAACTGGCTCCGCCCCGGGGGGTCACAAGTTCGAACATAGGAACAAAGAAGGAAAACTTTAAAAATCTTCTTCTCTGAAAGTGGAAGGCTTTGATATTTGGCATCTAGCATCTCCTAGTGGACCTCGACCAAGTTTGCTCATATGACCCCCCTCGGGGCAAAACTGGCCCCGTACCGAGGGTCACCAGTTCGAACATAGGAACAAAGAAGGAAAACTTTAAAATTCTTTTTCTCTGAAACTGGAAGGCGTGGAGCTTTGATATTTGGCATCTAGCATCTCCTAGTGGACCTCTACAAAGTTTGTTCATATGGTGCCCCTGGGGTCAAAACTGGCCCCGCTCCGGGGGTCACAAGTTCGAACATAGAAACAAAGAAGGAAAACTTTAAAATTCTTCTTCTCTGAAACTGGAAGGCGTGGAGCTCTGATATTTGGCATCTAGCATCTCCTAGTTGACCTCTACCAAGTTTATTCATATGATACCCCTGGGGTCAAAACTGACCCTGCCCGGGGACTCACAAGTTTCGAACATAGAAACAAAAAAGGAAAACTTTAAAAATCTTCTTCTCTGAAACTGGAAGGCGTAGAGCTTTGATATTTGGCATCTAGCATCTCCTAGTGGACCTCTAACAAATTTTTTATATGATCCCCCTCGGGTCAAAACTGGCTCCGCCCCGGTGGTCACAAGTTTCGAACATAGGAACAAAGAAGGAAAACTTTAAAAATCTTCTTCTCTGATTCTAGAAGGCGCAGAGCTTTGATATTTGCATGTAGCATCTCCTAGTGGACCTCTATCAAGTTTGTTCATACGATGCCCTGGGGTCAAAACTGGCCCCGCCCAGGGGGTCACAAGTTTCAAAGAAAGGAACAAAGAAGGAAAACTTTAAAATTCTTCTCTGAAACTGGAAGGCGTACAGCTTGATATTTGGTATGTAGCATCTCCTAGCGGACCTCTATGAAGTTTGTTCATACGATGCCCCTGGGGTCAAAACTGGCCCCGCCAGGGATATCACAAGTTTCCAACATAGCAACAAAGAAGGAAAACTTTAAAATTCTTCTTCTCTGAAACTGGAAGGCGTAGAGCTTTGATATTTGGCATCTAGCATCTCCTAGTGGACCTCTAACAAATTTTTCATATGATCCCACTAGGGTCAAAACTGGCCCCGCCCTGGGGGTCACAAGTTCGAACATAGGAACAAAGAAGGAAAACTTTAAAATTCTTCTTCTCTGAAACTGGAAGGCTTAGAGCTTTGATATTTTGTATGTAGCATCTCCTAATGGACCTCTATCAAGTTTGTTCATACGATGCCCCTGGGGTCAAAACTGGCCCTGCCCCGGGGGTCACAAATTCTAACATAGGAACAAAGAAGGAAAACTTTAAAATTCTTCTTTTCTAAACCTTAAAGGCATAGAGCTTTGTATTTTGGTATGTAGTGAACCTGTTCCAAGTTTGTTAGCCCACCTGAGTACAACAACTTCAGTCAGTTGGAAATTGGGTCAACTGGGGTCATAAACTAGGTCACTAGGTCAAATTAAGGAAATACCTTCTGGGCACTTTAGAGGCCATATTTGTTGCTCAAATGACCTGAAATTTGGTCAGAATGTTTGTCTTGATAAAATCTCGCATGAGTTTGGATTTGGGTCACCTGGGATCATAAACTAGGTCACTAGTCCAAATTAAGGTAATACCTTGTGGGCACTCTAGAGGCCACATTTTTGGCTCAATTGACTTGAAAATTGGTCAGAATGTTTGTCTTGATAAAATCTCACATGAGTCCGAATTTGGGTCATGTGGGGGTCTTAAATTAGGTCACTAGGTCAAATTAAAGAAATGCCTTGTGTGCACTCTAGAGGCCACATTTATTGTTCAATTGATTTGAAAATTGGTCAAAATGTTTGTCTTGATGAAATCTAGGATGACTTCAAAATTTGGTCACCTGGGCTCATAATCTAGGTCACTAGGTCTAATTAAAGAAATACCTTTAGGGCACTCTAGAGGTCATATTTCTTGCTCAGTTGACTTGAAAGTTGGTCAGAATGTTTGTCTTGACGAAATATTGGGTGAGTTTGAAATTGGATCAGCTGGGGTCATACAGTTTACACTAGGTTACTGGGTCAAATTTAAGAAACACTTTGTGGGCACTCTAGAGGCCACATTTATTGCTAAATTAACTTGAAAACTGTTCAGAATGTTTGTCTTGATAAATTTTTTGATGAGTTCTAAATTGGGTCACGTGGGGTAATAAATTAGGTCACTAGGTCAACTTACGGAAATTCCTTGTGGACGCTCTAGAGGCCACATTTTAAGCTCAATTGACCTGACAATTGGTTAGAAATTGAATTATGCACGTTGAGTGAATTTCGCCTATTGACTCGGGTGAGCGATCCAGGGCCATCATGGCCCTCTTGTTTTCTCTTTACAAAGACAAATTATATCCTTTGAGACACATGTAATTTGTCTGCAAATGCTTTTTACTTAGACAAATCTAAAATTTTGTCATCTAGTAAAGAGGAAAAGAAAATCATAGGCCTAAGAAGCTCACATACATAACTGAAAAAATAATAATTATACTATGCTTCTTTGCCTTTTGTATGTTGAATTGTATAGTTTTTAACACTGTTCCAACATTATTTCAGTCATATCGCGGCGGCTAATGCGCCTATTCATGCTTTCCTGGAGTTTTCTTTCACCAGTAGTTTGCGCAATATTTTCCCCATGCCACTGGCTGCTTTTCCACATAACCATCTTAGAAACAGGGATCAGCCGTGAGAAGGGAATGAATCCTGTCGCAGTGACTATCATCAATCCTCGGAAAGATATTCGCCTAGCTAGGGATTCGAGCCAGCCAACCCCTGATAATGAGCCCTGTACGCTACTGACTGCGTCACCGGGCTCGGCTCTCCCCCCTGTGATTATGCATGTATCATTTGACTGCATATATGATTATGATTTAGCTGTTTTAGGTAACAGGTTAACCACATATTTTGTCAACTTAAATTATCAGATTTTCAAGATCCTTAATAAAACCTGTATAAAAAAGTATTTACCCTTTACCAAGTAATCCGGTATTTTGACGACCTAGAGTAAGAAAGCATTTTAAAACATTGTCGGAAAACTGGTAACCAGCATTTTCCCACACTGTTTTCTTACCCTTTCAAAGAGAAATCCTTTCAATTTAGCCAAACTTTATTTGTCGTCTGCAAATGCCTTCAAAATGGACCTGTCCAAAATTTTGGTGAAGAGTTAAATAAATAAAATGGAAACTCGCTTCAAGAGACAAGACATATTGAAATTTTTATGTTAATTTGACAATAATGTCTTTCATGATAAAATAGTGTCGATCAACCAGGCTAGATTGCATGTTGTGTATAGTTAGACAGGACTTCTTTCTTAACAAAATTTCAGACATGTCCATATTGAAAGCTTCTGCAGAGGACAAATTAAATGTAGTTCAAATACTTGTAATGATATCTTTGAAAGGATAGAAAACGCTGTGGGGAAATGGAGAAAATGCTGGTCAGCAGAATTTTCTGCTCTTTCATTAGCGTTTTTATAGGTCCTCTTTTCAAAAGTCGTTAAAAAACGAGCTGGTTTGGTAAAGAATTATCAATGTGAATGGCATTACACCCTCCAAAAGCCTCATGTTCAAACCCCCCCCCCCCTTTTTTTTTTTATGTTACACACTTCGGTTGCGCTTATTGTGCGTTATGGTCGCTACGCCGTTGCTAGATCTTGATCTGCACAATCCGCGAAAGCGCATGTGTCATACAAAGTGGTTCAGCTTGACCAAAATGTTTAAAATTCAGCAATCCTTTCTCTTCATATCGCAGTTCGTCGCTTTGGATTTCGGAAATTCCAATGTAGCTCTCGTCTGCGTTCAGTTTTTTTTTTTTTCCCACAACGTGAAAATGCTTTTAAAATATTTCCAAAACTTACTCAAATATTTTTTGTCTGCTCTCTGTCTCTCCTTTTGAACCATCATACAATTTGAAATTACATTAACACGGTTATAACGAAAGGGTTCAAGCGAAATTGTTTTGCCATGGTACAGTGCACAGTTTCATTTCTTTGCTCATATCCTACTGGTTTTGGCCCGAATACATTTAACGAATGAAATACAGTACTTTTGTGCCATGTATTAAATATTATCAGTTAGTTTCATCAACGATTTATTAAAGTTTAACCCAAATAGATGCAGTCGTAATTTCGTGTTACAGGCTTTTTGTTGCAGCCTGTTTTCGATTTCGGATTTAAATTGTGTAACAACGGGGAATTAAAGGTTAAAGCTACATGTTCTGAATGCGTTGAGAAAGGTGTTTATACAAATATGGGTTCGATATGTTCCAACAGATGACAGTGTTACAGAAATCACTGTGTTTAATCTTAGTGTGAGGTACACAAAAATTGTTTTTGTAGACAGTGAGGATCCAAGATCAGACTGCACAGAATGTCTCCATAGCTCCAGTAGCAGATACCCATTACCCATATATATGTATAAGTTAATTTTTTTTTTTGGGGGGGGGGGCGAGGGTGGTGAAGAAATGGCCATTTCAAATTAACCATTGTAGCACAGAACCCGTATTTGATGGCTAATACGGACAGTGTAGATCAAGATCAGACTGCACAGAACGTGCAGTCTGATCTTGAATCTACACTTTCCGCTTCTTTGCCAGATATTCTGTCAAAAAAAACCTTTGAAATTACCATTTCTGCACCTTTTACTAGCACGGAAAGAGACTGTCCATTTCATTAATTTAGCGCCGAGAACGTAAAGAATACCTGTATCTGCTACTGGGGTTAGCTTTAATGCTATTTTTTGCGATTGTCTCTCCGTTACGACCATAGCAACAAATATCTGTTGCACACCCTATGTCAATATAGTTGGTAGAATACCTTGTTTTATCGACACCTCGTGGTCAGTTTGTTTTCCCATAGAGAGATGGTGCATTGTTTTAAATGACTGTGGAACTCTTTGACAGGCACATTTGACCTTTGAACATGTCTTGATGAAAAAAGTCTATCAGTATCTTATTATTGAAGTTTCAATTCAACTTGAGGGCAAGTAAGTGAAATTCTTGGTGTTACAATTGTGAAAACTGCTTTGGACAGTGATTACTGGTGAATTAGTGAAACCAAAAATCGTAGGGACAATGTCCTCTGGCATGCAAAATGGGGAGTTACCCCATCTCACCATGGCAGACAATTCCAGATGGGTTGAAATCCAGAAAAATACGTTCAAGAACTGGGTGAATGAACAGCTTAAGAGCAAAGGGCTTTCCATTTTCGATATTCGGACCGATTTTGTTGATGGGACACTTTTGCTAGCCCTGGCAGAAATATTACAGAGGAAGAAGATCAATGGGGTTGTTCAGAGACCGACTCACAACCATGAGAAGCTACACAACATTACCATTGCTCTGGACGCCATTGCCAAGGATAATGTTACCCTCATAAGCATAGGTGAGTAGACCATTCTCATTCTAGTAGAATTTAGGACCTACGAAAAAATTGTTACAAATCACAGAGGTAAATTGTTTGAACTCTATACCAGACAACAAAATTTTAGACTCGTCCATTTTAGAGGCATTTGCAGAAGATAAATGTGTCTCAAATGTTGGACACTTTCCTTGAACGGTTAGAAAAGATTGTAGGAAAAGGAGAAAATGCTGGTTAAAAGTTGGGGTATAGAAATGAGTAATTTTGAATGACACTTTTGGAAGACACTATGAAAGAGAAAAAAGAGCAATCATTCAATATATATAAGATCTCACATAAGTTGGCGTTTGAGATAAAATTTTAAAAACGAGTCTAGGGAAGTTGTTATTAAGCGAGCCTCAGTGTACTCTGGGTCTACAGCACTTGCCATTATCCACTCTTATAGACCACAGCCATTAAAGAGTAAAGTTGCATTCAACATGTTAAGGGTGAAGGTTTGACATTGTAAACCATGTACAATATGAAAAAAGGCCTAGGTTTCACTTTGTTTAAACATAAAAGTAAATGTTTTTAATATGTATTTGGGTTTCTTTATTCTTACTCCATCATCGTATCAGTTTATTTTTCAGACAAAACAAATAAAGGGCAAAAATTAATTAAAAATGGAGAAGGTGACTTTAAACAAATATTAAGTGCAAGAAACTGTATGGCAAAATAGGGGAGTAGGAACGCACATTTAGGATGTTTTGCAAGTCCTGAAATTGTTCTAGAAAGCTTACGAATGAGGCATTTCAACCAGACGGTCTATAGGGAGATTAAAAAAAACATTACTGTTTTTGCTTTGATCTCGTACTCAATTTGGGAGAAAACTGTAGTAAAAAACACCAAATAAATCAAGAAGAGTGAGCGATAGATCTAATGACAGTGCCATGGCGCCACATTGTTGAAATATTTATGACAATGAAAATCATAGGAGTATTCTTGTCAAAGACAAGATCAGAATTGGTAAATCTTTTAAGCTCTGATAGGACTGGTCAAAAAGCATTTAATACTATATTCAGTTTGTATAAAACCAATCTTGTTTGTATTGATACTCTCCACAGATCCCGTAGGGATGGTGCGACAAATATAATTTGATTTATGATATCATATATGTAAGAACTCCATTATTTTAAAGCATATTCTGTTCTTAATCATCATTGAAAAGTGCACAATCGATTTGTAAACAATCTGACCAGATTTACTTAAGATATTATCTCCAGAACATTACTGTGTAGTGCAAGAAAATCAAGGATAAAAACCAAGTAATGTCCCTTTTAGGACCAATGTAGTACTGGGGAGGAATCACATGAAATAACTGAAGAATGGTCCCCATTGTTACAGTGTGTTTTGTCAATTTACAGAAAATATGTGTAACACACAATCCCAAGTTTTTCACAACCTTGCAAGAGAGGTCTGTTGAAAACATTGTGGGAAAAGGAGAAAATGCTGGAAGCCAGCATTTTCTCCTTTCCCCACAATGTTTTCTAACTTTTCACAGAAAACCTCAGTCATTTTACCCATATATAATTCTTCATCTGCAGTGCTTTCAATTTGGATTAGTTTAAGATGTTGTCGTTTAGTAAAAAGTTAATTAGAAGTCAAAGAGTTCAATTATGATAGCCAAATATCATTCTCTACTAGTGCTGCCAATAATAAGACTAATTTTGCGCTCATATGTGTACAACCTACTGATGTTGCCTTCATCTGTGTACAACTTACTAATGTTGCCCTCAGCTGAGTACAACCTACTGCTGTTGCCCGCATCTGTGTACAACTAAGTTGCCCTCAGATGAGTACAACCTACTGATGTTGCCCTCAGCTGTGTACAACCTAACGATTTTGCCCTAATCTGTGTACAGATTACTAATGTTGCCCTCAGCTGAGTACAACCTACTGATGTTGCCCTCAGCTGTGTACAACCTACTGATGTTGCCCTCAGCTGTGTACACCCTATTGATAATTCCTTCAGCTGTGTACAAACTTCTGATGTTGCCCACAGCTGTGTACAACCTAATGGTGTTGCCCTCAGCTATGTACAACCTACTGCTATTGCCCTCAGCTATGTACAACCTACTGATAATTCCTTAGCTGTGTACAATCTTCTGATGTTGCCCCCAACTGTGTACAAACTAATGATAATGCTTTTAGATATGTACAACCTACTGATGTTGCCCTCAGCTGTGTACACCATAGTGATAATTCCTTCAGCTGTGTACAACCTTCTGTTGTTGCCCTCAGCTGTGTACAACCTGATGATGTTGCCCTCAGCTGTGTGCAACCTACTGCTATTGCCCTCAGCTGTGTACAACCTTCTGATGTTGCCCATAGCTGTGTACAACCTAATGGTGTTGCCCTCAGCTATGTACAACATACTGCTATTGCCCTCAGCTATGTACAACCTACTGATAATTCCTTAGCTGTGTACAATCTTCTGATGTTGCCCTCAACTGTGTACAAACTAATGATAATGCTCTTAGATATGTACAACCTACTGATGTTGCCCTCAGCTGTGTACACCCTACTGATAATTCCTTCAGCTGTGTACAACCTTCTGATGTTTCCCTCAGCTGTGTACAACCAAATGATGTTGCCCTCAGCTGTGTGCAACCTACTGCTATTGCCCTCAGCCGTGTACAATCTTCTGATGTTGCCCTCAACTGTGTACAAACTAATGATAATGCTCTTAGATATGTACAACCTACTGATGTTGCCCCCTTCTGTGTTCAACCTACTGATGTTGTCCTTATCTGGGTATAATTTCCTGATGTTGCCCTCATCTGAATACAATCTACTGATGCTGTCCTCATCTGTGTACAACCTACTGATGTTGCCCTCATTTGAGGGCAATCTACCTATGTTGCCCTCATCTGAGTACAATCTACTGATGTTGTCTTCATCTGTGTACAATCTACTCATGTTGCCCTAAGCAGTGTATAACCTTCTGATGTTGTCCTCATCCATGTACAATCTACTGATGTTGCCCTCAGCATTGTACAAGCTACTGGTGTTGTCCTCATCTGTGTACAACCTACTGATGTTGCCCTCATTTGTGTACAACCTACTAATATTGCCCTCATTTTTGTACAACCTACCTTAGCTTTGTACAACGATGTTGTCCTCATCTGTGTACATCTACAGATATTGCACTCAGCTGTGTACAACCTCCTGATGTTGCCCTCAGCTGTGTACAACCTCCTGATGTTGCCCTCAGATGTGTGCAGCCTAGTGATGTTGCCCTCAGCGGTGTACAACCTACTGATGTTGCCCTCAGCTGTGTACAACCTACTGATATTGCCCTCAGCTATTAAAAGTTGGGATTGTTTGGTAGAAGGTAAAAGGGCAACCTACTCATGTTGCCCTCAGCTGTGTACAACCTACTGATGTTGCCTTCATCTGTGTACAACCTACTGATGTTGCCTTCATTTGTGTACAACCTACTGTTGTCCTCAGCTGACTGCATAAGTTGTGCACAACCTACAGATGTTGCCCTTAGCTGTGTACAACATACTGATGTTGCTCCAAATAGTGGACAACCTACTGATGCTACCCTCATCTGTGTACATCCTACTACTATGGCTCTTAGCTGTGTACAACCTACTAGTGTTGCCCTCACCTGTGTACAGCCTACTGATGTTGCCGCCATCTGTGGTACAATCTACTGATGTTGCCCTCATCTGTGTACAACATACTGCTATTGCCCTCAGCTGTGTACAACCTACTGATGTTGCTCTCATCTGTGTTACAATCTGCTGATGTTGCCCTCAGCTGTGTACAACCTACTGCTATTGCCCTCAGCTATTTACAACCTACTGCTTTTGCCCTCAGGTATGTACAACCTACTGCTATTGCCCTATGCTATGTACAACCTACTGCTATTGCCCTCAGCTATGTATAACCTACTGCTATTGCCCTCAGCTATGTACAACTTGTTGATGTTGCCCTCATCTTGTACAACCTTCTGATGTTTCCCTCATCTGTGTACGACCTACTGATGTTGTCCCCAGATGTGTACAACCTACTGATGTTGCTCTCAGCTGTGTACAACCTACCGGTGTTGCCCTCAGCTGTGTACAACCTACTGATGCAACCTACCGGTGTTGCCCTCAGCTGTGTACAACCTACTGATGTTGCCCTCAGCTGTGTACAACCTACTAATATTGCCCTCAGCTGTGTACAACCTACTGATAATACCCTTATCTGTGTACAACCTTCTGATGTTGCCCCCATCTGTGTACAACGTACTGATATTGTCCCCAGACGTGCACAACCTACTGATGTTGCTCTCAGCTGTGTACAACCTACTGATATGGCCCTCAGATGTATACAACCTAGTGATGTTGCCCATAGATGTGCACAACCTAATAATATTGCCCTTAGATATGCACAACCTTATGATATTGCCCTCAGGTGTGTACAGCCTACTGATGTTGCCCTTAGATGTGCACAACCTAACAATGGAAGATGTTTAGTCATGTTTCAAACCAATTAGTTTGATCAGTTTTAATAACAGATGAAATATCTGAATTCAACATTGTCATATATGGTGAAATCTTTTAAATATCATTTGGATTATATTGTCTTAATTTTAGAGGCTCATTAGAGTTTAACAGCTTAATAAACATTTACATCAATGTTCATTTGTACCTGGCATTTGACATTACATCTGAAAAGAGGCCAGAAATATACAGATTGATTGATTGAATGGTGTTTTACGCAGCTTTCAACATTATTTCAGTCATATCATGGCAACAGGTCACATATTTATGTATTTCCTGGGTTTCACCAGTACTAGGCTAGGGCTCTGAAGTGTTGTGCCCAAGGACACTCCCACGAAAAATGCAATGAATCCTATGAGGCTTGAACCCAGGGCCTCCAGGTCGCAAGATACACTGTACCACTGAGCCACACGGGACCCAGGGGCATACAGGTATCCCTGTATGTGTGCACAAGGTTGAATCCGTATGATTCTGAGTAATGTGTTTATTTGTTGATTTATGCTTCTTTAAGATTTGAAGACTGCAGCAGTCAGTAAGGCTATTTGCTGATATTTCTAAAAAGAACAATACTAAACATTGTAGAAACTGGATTATGCTGTTTCATGCCAGTACTTTCCTACACTATAAGTAAATGCAAAAGCTTTCAACATTTTCCTTGACATTCAGAAGGGTTAACATTTCACATAACTGACAATATTGGACAAAAATACAGGTAGATATTTCATTGAGAATTTTTTTATTACCTCAGATCTTTATAATGAGAGCCAATAGGTTCAAAGTTTATTGTCAACTTAGGCCTGTCCATCATGTTTCTACCCTTTTTTATAACAGCTAAAATAGTGGATAACTGTTGAAAACTTTACCATGAATTTAGAAATTTCAATAAGAAATTTAACGGTGCCAAAATGTTTCCTACAGTATTTTAATGCCCAAAGCGTATTCATCTATGGACAGTATGTGTCTTGAAAGCTTTTAAATCTTTACCACACGGCAAAGTTTTAGACTCATTCCAATTGAACATTTACATGTACATACAACCACTCAAATCTGGGAAATTATGGGATTTGTCTATGGGTAGAATGTGTTGTGAGAAAAGGAGAAAATGCTGATTACAAGCATTTTCTCCTTTACCTACAATGTTTTCAAAAGCCTTTATCCTTAGGGTTGTTAAAGCTCTGGATCAAGGGGTGAATGACAATCAATCTGTTATTGCCTGCCCTCTGTGTGAAAGTTATCGCACTGTTCATCTTTTCCTTTCATCATATACCTACTTTTTCACATCCCTACTGTGATGTCAATTGAAAACACACCAAGCAATATTATTTCTTTTGAATAAAGATGAGAATGTCTTCATGAATGATATACTTAAATATTGTACACGTTTATATAAATATGTGAATCCCTTCTACAATTTTTTTTTTCTTTCACAAATTTTGAGAGGTGATTAGAAAAAAAAAATGTTCTGAAGAAACAATCTACAATGTACCGTAACTCTGTATCTATATATGAGCTGCACTGTTACCATCCTTTTTGTATTTAATCAAAGGAATTACAATACTACATGTACACCATAGTTAGGGATAGCCTTGCTCCAAATGTATTTTTTTCTTTTCTTTTAGATAGTAGTCACATAACAGAAGGGAACACAAAGATGATTCTAGCATTGCTTTGGCAGTTGGTACTCCGCTATCAGATAGGTTTGTCCAATTTCAATAACAGAAGCTGGTTACTGGCATGGATCCAGGCTGTTATCCCAGAATGCAAGATTTCCAACTTGACAACAGACTGGAATTCTGGGGTTGCATTACAGTAAGTATAAAAGCATAAATGCATAACTTTTTACCTACAGAAGTAAACCTAAAGTAACCTCCTTCTAAATATGGGTAATCAACATGGATTAACTCTTTACCAAACTACTAAATTTTAGACTGTTTGAAATAGAAAGTATTTGCAGATGACAAGTTTAATGTTGCTAAAATGATGATTTTTGTGTTTGACAAGGTAGAAAACATTGTTGGAAAAGGATAAAATTCTGGTTATCATATAGCAGTAACAACTTGCTTATTCCTATCTTGCCTCATTTTCACTATCACTGGACCAAGGCTGCAGGCTCAATGCCTTGACGATTTGAACACATATTGCATTGGAATACATTGTCAGTTTATTCTTATTACCCGGTAGTTTCAAAATGGACTTTAAGAATCCATTATGTGATGACTTGCTGGTATAATGCTTTAGAGGTGCATTAAACCCCCTTTTGCCAGAGCATGGCTTTACACATATGAGCCATGCTCTGTGAAAAGGGGGCTTAATGCATCTGAGAAAATTATCGATCCAGGTCAGCCTGTGCAGTCAGCGCAGGCTGACCTGGGCCGAAACTTTTTGCTATCGGTCAATTTCGTGTATATCAAGGGACCAGTCTGCCTCATGGTTCAGTCAGTTGCTTGATAAAATGGACTCTATGGATCCACAATCATGGGATATCTTGCTTGTTATCACGCATCAGGGAGATGCATTAAGCCCCCTTTTGCCAGAACTTGGCTCATATTTATTTTACATCAATTGTGAAATGAGGTCTTCCAACTTATACTAACCACTCTCAATGATTGCTTCCTTTAAACATTAACCAGTACTTGTGCTATAATGTGGCTAGTTCCTGTGAACATTAACCAGTACTTGCGCTATAATGTGGCTAGTTCCTATAAACATTAACCAGTACTTGTGCCATAATGTGGCTAGTTCCTATAAACATTAACCAGTACTTGTGCCATAATGTGGCTAGTTCCTGTGAACATTAACCAGTACTTGTGCCATAATGTGGCTAGTTCCTATAAACATTAACCAGTACTTGTGCCATAATGTGGCTAGTTCCTATAAACATTAACCAGTACTTGTGCCATAATGTGGCTAGTTCCTGTGAACATTAACCAGTACTTGTACCATAATGTGGCTAGTTCCTATAAACATTAACCAGTACTTGTGCCATAATGTGGCTAGTTCCTGTGAACATTAACCAGTACTTGTGCCATAATGCAGCTAGTTCCTATAAACATTAACCAGTACTTGCGCTATAATGTGGCTAGTTCCTATAAACATTAACCAGTACTTGTGCTATAATGTGGCTAGTTCCTGCGAACATTAACCAGTACTTGTGCTGCTAGTTCCTATAAACATTAACCAGTACTTGTGCCATAATGTGGCTAGTTCCTATAAACATTAACCAGTACTTGTGCCATAATGTGGCTAGTTCCTATAAACATTAACCAGTACTTGTGCCATAATGTGGCTAGTTCCTATAAACATTAACCAGTACTTGTGCCGTAATGTGGCTAGTTCCTAAAAACATTAACCAGTACTTGTGCCATAATGTGACTAATTCCAAAGGTTGGCCCTGCTTGTCACATGATTCGAACCCTGAACCGTTGATGTGAGAGGGAGACACTGTACCCCTACACAGTCTGTCATACTGAACACAGATCTTAACACTTGAACATCCTGCAGAACAAGGGCCATGGCAGAAAAAGTAATCACTGCATAACCAAACAAATTGCTAGATTTACCATTGCATTTAACTTTTGGTTGGATGTTTCTTTTCTCGTTCTCAGCAACATGAAATTTGAAAACACTTAAAATGTAATTCTAAACCTTTATATAAGCCATGCTCTGGCAAAAATGGGTTTAATGCATCTCTAAGATACCAAGCAAGTCATCATGTAATTATGGATCTAATGAAATCAATTTTGTCACACAACTGACTGAATCATGAGATAGTATGGTCCTTTGACATGCAGAAAATTTATCATTAACAGAAAGTTTCGCCCATGTCAGCCTTCACAGGCAGATGTGGGTCTATGCTATTCGCAAATGCATTAAACAGAGCAAGGCCCATAATTTTTTTGTAAAACCTTTTTTTTCAGTGCTTTGCTAGAATTCTGCAAACCTGGACTGTGTCCAGATTGGAAAGACCTGAACCCACATGATAAGTAAGTACTCATACTTAACTCCTTACCAAACAACAAAATTTAAGACTTGTCCAAATTGAAAGTATTTGCAGACGACAAAATAAATGTGACTCAAAAATTGAAATTTGTTTTAGGAAGGGTAGAAACATTATGGGAAAAGGAGAAATTGGTGGTTACCAGCAATTTCTTTTTTTCCCACAATGTTTTGAAAAGGCTTCTTTCTAAGGGTTGTTAAAAGTCAGGATTGTGTGGTAAAAGGGTTGACTATTTCATTTTATTTTGAAAACTGTTCACTGAAAATGTACTGGAAATAATATTGCCAACGCTAATTCTAGATTTGATATTTACACTCAGCAAAAATTCTAACCAGCCACTTTTGTATCTCCTGTAAATTTGACCAAGTAATAGATATGTAAATACGAAAAAATTGTAACATATATCTGGACGTTAGCCATGGTATTGTAATGAAAAGATTCTTGATTTTGCCAACAGAAGGCATCTCTTTTTCGAAATAAGGAAAACACATGTTTTGCGCATGTGTAGTGTCTATCAGCCAAAATAGGTTAAAAAGAGAATCACAAATTTCTGAAATTTTGTCAGTGACAAGAAAAAACATGAAAATCATTTTCTGTACAAAAATATAAACCGAGGGAAGCAGCATGAAGTTTTCAAAAAAATGATTTTTCAATTTTCAATGTTCAGTGAATGAATGTAAAGTAAGATCTTTTCAAAAGTACAAGTCAAATACTTCTTGACTGATGGATTGAATGGTGTTTTACGCTGCTTTCAACATTATTTCAGTCATATCATGGCAACAGCTCACTATCATATTTATTCATGTATTTCCTGGGTTTCACCCATACTAGGCTAGGGCTCTGAAGTGTCTTGTCCAAGGACACACCCACGAAAATCCCAGCAGATCAGGCGGGCTCAAATTCAAAAAGTTCTTTTCAGACTTAGGTATCAATTTACACTGGTCAATGATTCTCAAAAAAATCAAACCAAATGAACTGTCATTTTCATGGACAGTCGATGCCAAAAAAAGGTCTACTGGGAATTCAACCTTAAAAGGGGCCATTTAGAAGTTTTGTTTAGTGTATTGTTCTGCCAGTGACTGCAACCTTGACCAGCCGCAATTTAACCCTTTTCCACACAATCTCAAGTTTTAACAACGCTGGGGAAGAAGCCCTTTAAAGATGTTGTGAGAAAATGCTGGCAGAAAATGGTGGTAACCAGCATTTTCTCACTTTCCCACAATGTTTTCTACTCTTCAAGATTCAGGTTTTATAAATTGAACAACATTCAATTTGTCGTCTACAAAAGCTTTGAATTTGGATGAGTGTAAAATTTTGTTGTTTGGTAAACAGTTAACAGATTGTCACTCTTACAAAATTTGCCATACCTTTAATTCTATACCAAACAACAAAATTTTAATGTCCAATTTAAAGGCAATTACACATGAAAAATCTCTTTGGATTTGACTGTGAAAGGACAAAAACATTGTTAGAAGAGGGGAAAATTTTCTCCTTTTCCCACATTGTGTTTTACCCTTTCAAAGACAAATCCCATCATTTGAGCCACATTTACTTTATCATCTGCAAGTTTTTCAGTTTTTGCTAGTCTGTAATTTTGTGGTTAAGAGTTAAACAAGAAGAAAATATTGAAAAAGGTAGAAACATATCAACATTGTTTTTTCAAGTAATCACAAATGAGTTTGATTGATTGTTCATTAACAATAAGTGACCAAGATATATGGTTTACTCTTTACCAAACAACAAAATTTTAGACTAGTCCAAATTAAAGCATTTGCAGATGACAAAAAAATGTGACACAAAATTGAATTTTTTTTCTGGAATGGTAAAAAACATTGTTGGAAAAGGAGAAAATGCTGGTTACCAGCATTTTCTCCTTTTCCCACAATGTTTTCAATAGGCTTTTACCAGAGGGTCATTAAAAGTTGGGATTGTGTGGTTAAGGGTTAAGGCAAAAGGTGGCACATGTACCTTTTTTAGCCTTATGTAGGGATATAACAACTCTGTTTAAGGGTACCCCTTCAAACCTAGTGTTCCCCTCCATGCATAATCTCCTTTTCCCATGATGTTACCAATTATCAAAGCAAGGATCTCTGTCACTATGGAAACCACAAAGGGTTTAATTTTCCTATGTAAACAGGTCAGAATTATTTTTATTCTTTAAAAGTTAAAAGATTCATATCAAAATTGAGGCTGGACTTCAGGTCTCCAAAGAGCTTTACAAAGGTGGTAGTCATGTGGGGCCTGTTTTCTATAAATGTACCTTTACTGAAATGACAAGATTTAAACTTGCACATAGTGAAAGCATTTTGCAGATGACAGACTTAGTGTGGCCCAGATGATTCAATTAGTGTTTGAAGGTTAGCAAACATTGTGGGAAAAGGAGAAAATGCTGGTAACCACCATTTTTATCCTTTTCCCACAATGATTTCGAAAGCCATCTTTCTCAAGGTTGTGAAAACACAAGATCAATGGGAAAGGGCTATTTTCTGTGCTTGTACACCATCACCAGCCATTTTGAAGAATTATGGTCATAATGATAAGCAAAATCAACAGTTTGTTATGTGATAGGTTGCCCCAATGTATTTCATGTAAATTTCAGAATGGTATGAATTTTCGATGTTGAATGATTTAGCAAATGCCAAGAAATCATGTTTCACAAAGTGGTTGTTTAACTATTTACCACACAACAAAATTTCAGACAGATCCAAATTGAAAGCAGTTGCAGACGACAATTTACATGTGGCTCAAAATGGTGATTTCTGTCCTTGGTAGGGTAGAAAACATTGTGGGAAAAGGAGAAAATGCTGGTTACCAGCATTTTCTCCTTTTCCCACAATGTTTTCAAAAGGCCTCTTTCTCAGGGTTGTTGAAACTTGTGATTGTGTGGTAAAGAGTTGTTTTGTTAGCCCAGCCCCGATAGGGCAGAATGTTAGGGTCTGGGATTTGAAAGCAGGGAATCACTGGTTGGAATCCCCAGCTGGGCCAATGTCTTTCTAAGGATTGATGATAGTCGTTGCAACAGGATTCATTCCTCTCCTACTATTAATCTTTTTCTGAAAAAGGTTGCGGGGGAAAGCAGCCAGTGGCTTGGAAAAAAATATGGTACAAAGTACTGGTAACAGAAACTCCAGGTAAGCATGGATAGGTTGCACTGGCTACCATAATATATCTGGAATGATGTTGAAAATGGCATTAAACACCATACAAATTAACACCTTTTCCCAGTGTGTCATCCCTTGCCACAACCAAATTTATAAAGGGAGGGAGGGTTGTCTGACCACTGCCACCTCCTGTGCTATACAATATTACCTGGTCCAAACTGAAAGAATTTGCAGACCACTAATTAAATTTGGCTTAAATGATAGGATTTGTTTTTGAGAGGGTAGAAAATATTGTAGAGAATGGAGATCATGCTGGTTACCTGCGACATGTATACACTATTACCCCCTAAACACTTTCAGTGAGGTGATGGTAAAGAGAGCAGGGTTTGATGCAATGACTTTAACTCTTTACCAAAAGACAAAATTTTTTACCAGTCCAGATTGAAAACTTTTGCAGATGACAAAATAAATGTGGCTCAAAAATTGGAATTTGTTTTTGGAAGAGTAGAAAACATTGTGGGAAAAGGAGAAAATGCTGGTTACCAGCATTTTCTCCTTTTCCCACAATGTTTTCAAAAGATCATTTCCTGAGGGTCGTTAAAACTCGGGTTTGTGTGGTAAAGAGTTAATCAACTTTAACTCTTTACCACATGACAGAATTTTAGACTGGTCCAAATTGAAAGCATTTGCAGACGACAAATAAAAATGACCAAAATGACAAAAATTGTCCATGATAGGTAGAAAACATTGTGGGAAAAGGAGAAAATGAAATGCTGGTTACCTTTTCTCACATTGTCTTCAAAAGGATTTTTCCTCAGGGTTGTTAAAACTCGGGATTGTGTGTTAAAGAGTTAAAGTCAAAGCAACTTGTCAAGCTATATTTTTGTGCTAAGAGAGGAAATTGCTTTTATTGAACAATTGCTTCATTTTGTGTGATTATTTTTCAACCCTGTAGCACACAACCCTGACTTTGGGAAAAAAGGTTTTTAAAACACTGTGGAAAAAGTAAGAAAATTTAATGGTGGTAACCAAAATTTTCTCCATTTCCCACATTGTTTTCTACCCAATTAAATTCTATGATTTTGACAGTATTTGATTTGTTGTATGCAAAGCTTTTAATTTGGGCCAGTCTGAATTTTTGCAGTGTGGTAAAGAGTTAAAGATATATCCTTACACCCAGAGAGAAAAAATGCTGTGAAAATTTGAGAGACTGTAGGATGGTTTAGAATTTAGTCAGCTGCGTAAACATAGATAAATACTGATATATATGCTGTAAAGAATAAATGAATATATCGGAAATCTTTTATTTAAAACTGGGAATGTCAAAACAGTGATTTCTTTGATGGCCTCCAGAAAATGAGATGCATTTTCTATTGGTCATAATCTATGCAACTTTGCAACCATCAGGGGCAACATTTTGCATAAAGGTACTGGAATGATTATGTTTTGATGAAATAAAGATGAAATGGGTTAAAAACTGGCTGAAAACGAGTTTAGGTGTATCTTTAAGCTGGATCTGTGTTAGCAAGTTACCCCTAGTAGACTCGTTCTATGAGTGTATGTCTCCCTACAACCAAGTCCCGGTAGACAGTTGGTAGCGTATAGGACGTGAGAAGTGAGGGTTGCTGGTTCAAATCCCCAGATCAGCCAATTTCTTTTGGAGGATTGATGTTAGTTATTGCCACAGGACTCATTTCTCTCTCACTGCTGATTATTGTTTTGATGATGGCTGCCGGTATGTGGGAAAGCAGCCAGTGGCTTGGGGAGAATGTTGTGTGAAGTACTGGTAAACTCCAGGAAAGCATGTATAGGTCCACTTACTTACTGCCATGATATTAGTGAAATAATTAAAACACCATACAATCAATCAATCTTCGAGTTTGGACCCATCCAAAGTTTTTTTGTCTGGTCAAGGGTTGATACAGGTATCAGCTTTCTGTCTGCCCATCCATCAGTAGATGCAGCATTGTGTCCCCTTCCTCTACTGCAGTTTTCAACCAATATGGCTGACAGTTGAATGGAAGTTTTCCTACCATGGGAGTGTAACCTCTTACCACACAATCTTGACTGTTATCAACCCTGAGGATGAAGGCCCTTGAAAATATTGTGAGAAAAGGAGAAAATGCTGGTAACCAGCATATTTCCTTTTCCCACAATGTTTTCTACCCTATCAAGCACAAATTTTGTCATCTGGTGCACAATTGATTTGTCGTCTTTAAAATGCTTTCAATTTGGACCAGTCTAAAATTTTGTCATTTGTAAAGAAGTAAGCCCATGTAATTATTATCCCCCGCTGAAGGCAAGGGGATATAGTTTCTGTGTTGTCCATTCTGTCTGTCCATCTGTTTATCAGTTAGCCCATCTGTTCCTTCGTTCATCCGTCCATCCAGACAGATATCTTCTACAGTTCTTGACGAAATTTGATGAAACTTCATACATATGTTCCTTATGATAATCCTCCATTTTTTTTTTTTTTAGTTATGCTGTGTCGTTGAAAAAAGGGGGCTTAATGTATATTTCCATTATGGACCAATATCTCTTTCACTACAGTACAAAATTCTATGAAACTTCATATTTTCTATCATAAGCCACAGACAATCATTATTTGTTTTTATTTAATGAAATGCCATGTCATGGAAAAAGGGGACTTAAAGTATAATTTCATTATGGACCAATAACAAAAAGTCCACATGTACATGCAAAACACAATACCTTTAAACATTTCTGTCAAAAAAGGTCATTTTCAGTAAGGGATATCATTTCAATGAAATAACTTGTTTTCATTATGAATGGTCAACTGTTACAGGAGTAACTGCCCTTTGAATTTTTTCCTGATGTCGTGACATGGAAACCATAGGGGGCTGGCCATTGATCAGCCTGTAACAATTTTCTGGTTTGTTCTTGCGACATACTGCTTTTTAAAATACTATGGTATAAACAGAAATTGCTTAACCTTAACTACACAGTCCCGAGTTTTAATGACCTTGAGGTAGAAGGCTTTTGAAAACATGGGAGGGAAATGGAGAAAATGCTGGTAACCACAATTTCCCACAATGTTTTCTTTCCTTCTAAAAGCAAATTTCAGTTTTGAGTCATGTTTACTATGTCACTTGCAAATGCTTTCAAGCTGGAGAAGTCCATAATTTTGTAGTTTGGTAAATGATTAAATGACAAGCAACTTTTTCTTCTTCCACAATACTTTTACATGTATTGATGTATGAGAGTTTGTTTAACTCTTTCACTGCCAATGTCGCCTTGGGTAGCTTTTGTGGATGGTGTAGATCAAGATCAGACTGCATGTTTGGTGCAGTCTGATCGTGGATCTACACCGTCCGCTATCTGATGCTAATCTTTTACCATAGAAAAGTTTGATTGAAGTGAAAAAGATACTTATTGACCTTGAGAAAAGTTGGCTCCATGTAGTTGGCAGTGAAAGAGTTAATGGTGATTACTTAAAACCCTCTAACACACGACAAAAATTTAAACCAGTCCAAAGCATTTGCAGACGACAATTTAAATGTGGTTCAAATGATGTGATTTTTGTTTGATAGGGTACAAAACATTGTGGTAACCAGCATTTTCTCCTTTTCCCACAATGTTTTCAAAAGGCTTCTTTCTCAAGGGTGTTAAAAGTCGGGATTGTGTGGTAAAGACTTAAATTTTACATGAAATTTTTCATGGGAATGCTCTTGGACAAAGGCATTGGTTTCTGGTGATACCCAGGAAACATGTGAATAAGTCAAGTCTCTCCCTGACCTGACTCTAACGTCATGAGCGATGCAATCAATCAATCAATCAGTCAACCAACCAACCAACCATTTAGTCAGTCAGTCAGTCAGCCAGCCAGCCAGCCAACCAACCAATCAGCCAACCAATCAATCAACCAAAGATACAACTTTAGTTCAGGACATAATAAGTGAAGCTGTCACAAGATGCAGTGTTTTTTTTTTCTAATTAATTAAAAAAGAATTTGCCTTGTAAGGTAATGGGTAAAAACAAGCGTTATAGGGCAGAAAAATTTTCAATATATTTCTGCCTCAAACTCTGGAATTTCATACACAGCAAGTTTTTATCGTAAATGCGTCACATAAAGTTGACGGTATAAAACTTGTAAAACCGGTTTTCAGCCCACTAGGGCTATGTGATGAAGTATGTATATAGACTCTCTTGTTTACCCCTAGCCACCGACGATCCCAATCTTTTTGCTACTTTGAAGAAGAAGACCTTTGAAAATATCATTGGAAAAGAAGAAAATTCTGGAAACCAGCATTATCTTCTTTTCCTATGATGTTTCCCAACTTTCCAAAGACAAACCCTACTATATAAGCCACATTCAATTTGTTGTCTGCAAATGCTTTCAATTTAGAAGAGTCTTAAACTTGGTTGTGTTGTAAAGAGTTAACTCTTTACTACACGATCCCAAGTTTTAATGACCCAGAGAAATTGGACATATGAAAACATTGTGGGAAATGGAGAAAGTGCTGTTAACCAGCATTTTCTCCTTTTCCCTCAATGTTTTCTTGCCTTTCAGAAACAAATCCACTCATTTGAGTCACATTTAAATTGTCGTCTGCAAATGCCTTTCAATTTGGACCAGTCTAAAATATTGTCATTTGGTAAAGAGTATACTGAACTCCACATAAACTTTTTGCAGATCTACCAAAGACAGGTGCAAGTAACATTGTGGAAAATAGTTCAAAGTCAGGAAAACAACTTTTGTAGACTATCATACTGACATACAATGTAAGAAAGGGAGCAAGTGCTTGTATCAAGGAATTGCTCCTGCACCCTCAATGTTTATAAAAGTTGTTTTACTTAGAGATGAAAAAAGATGTTTTCATTTGGAAATGGCTTATCCTTTTTTAATGGAGACTTACTTGAACACATCTGTAGCAAAATAAAAAGATCCGTCGACTTCAGTTAATGATTTCACTGCCAATCCCGACTTAAATGGCTTTTTCAGAGGGCATAAATCAAGATCAGACTGTATAGAATGTGCAGGTTGATCTTGGATCTACACCAGATGCTACCATGATGCTAACTTATGACCAAAATTATCTGTTAGTTATGCAGGAAATCTACTATTAGACATTTTTGAAAAGTCAAATATAGTTATATATGTTTGGCAGTGGAAGATTTTAAATGGTGAACAAACGTGATGGTTTTTTTTTTTAGAATCTGTAACTTTAATCCAGAAATCGGCTATCTTTCCTTTTTTCTGAAATAATTCCAAGTTTTAACAACTGTTTTAAAGAAGTAAAGGGTCAAAGTAATATCTACCGTCAGCCAACCATGTTCAAATATGGGCAAACCATAACTCAACTTATTTTGCATTTCCACAACCCATCTCTCTGCAGTCTGTTGTTTAATAAACTCTTTCCCACACAATCACAGGTTTTAACGACCCTGAGAAAGAAGCCTTTTGAAAACATTTTCTACCCCTCCCAAAGCGAATTTTGATTTTTGAAACACATTTATTTTGTCGTCTGCAAATGCTTTCAATCTGGACTGGTCTAAAATTTTGTCGTTTGGTAAAGAGTTAATTAACTCTTTACCCAACAGCTTAACCCTTTCCCAAATGACAAATTTTGGACTGGTCCAAATTGAAAGAGTTTGCAGATGACAATTTTAAATTTGATGAAAATGGCAGAAAGTTATCAAAAAGGGTAGAAAACACTGTGGGAAAAGGAGAAATTGCTCGTTATGAGCAATTTCTCCTTTTCCCACAGTGTTTTCAAAAGAGTTGTTACCCTATAATGGACAAATTTTGTCATTTGGGCCACCTTTTATTTGTTGTCTGCAAATGCTTTCAATTTGGACCAGTCTAAAATTTTGTCATTTGGTAAAGGGTTAACCAGCATTTTCTCCTTTTCCCATTTTCTCCTTTTCCCACCCTGTTTTCTACCCTTTCAAAGACAAATCCAATCATTAGAATGACATTAGATTTGTCGTCGGCAACTTCTTTGAATTTGGACCAATCTTAAATTCTTAATGGTAATTTTAATGAATTTGGGCAAAAAACCTAAAATTTTCATTACCGTTACTCCTTACCACACGCCAAGGCCCCAAGCTCAGTCAGCAGCGCACAGGACTTGAGAACAGGAGGTCACTGGTCACTGGTTAATTCACAATGTTTTCAAACATCTTCTTTCTCAGGGTCATAAAGATTTGGAATCGTTTGGTATAGGGTTGAATGTTGTTTATTTTATAAATTCTAAACTTATATCCCTTTATTGAACTGAACGCTTGAAAAAAGCAGCTTTTGATTTTGGAGTCATTTAAACTCCAAAACTGTCCTTTAATTTGTCAGAGTTTACCACAAAAATGTCAGGTGTGAACTTTTTTATTTCTACCTGTACGTGTACTAGGAAGTTGTCAAATCTTCACTCCTTACTACACTATCCTGATTTGTAATGACCTTGAGAAAAAAGGCCTTTTAAAATAATGTTTGAAAAATAGAGCATGCTGGTAGCCAGCATTTTCTCCTTTCCCTGCAATGGTTTCTGTCCTTCCAAATGCAAATTTCTATCCTTCCAAATGCAAATTTCAGTTTTTGAGTCTCATTTAATTTGTCGTCTGCAAATGGTTTCAATTTGGATCGCTCTAAAAGCTTGTTGTTTGCTAAAGAGTTCAGTTACCAAACAACAAATTTTTGACTTGTTCATTTCCAAAGCATTGGCAGATGATAATTTGGCCCTGTACCAAACAATATTATTGACCCTGAAGGAAATAGTTTTTGCACACACTTTCGGAAAGGGGAAAATGCCAGTTACCAGCATTTTATCCTGTTCTAATTGTGATTTTTGTCATGTGCTTTCAATTTGAATGAGTTTAAAAGTTTGTTGTTTGGGAAATAGTAAATTGTAGCTCATAATGTGGGATTTGTCTTTGAAAGGGTAGAAAACATTGTTAGAAAAGGAAAAAAATGCTGGTTACCAGCATTTTCCGCTTTTCCCACAAGGTTTTCTACCCTTTCAAAGACACATATTCTAATGTTTGAACACTTTTGATTTATTTCATTTATTCAGTATATAAGAGTCTAAAGTTCCATTAGCATTGGCACACATAAGTTCATGGTACATCTACTAAAGGTTTGATCAAGAAAAAAGCCAAAATTTTTACAGAGTATAATATCAATTAAAAATCATTTTTTAGTTTCATCTTTTAGCCAGCATCATAGAAAATATCATTATCATCTAAACGTGTGAAGGAAAACAGACATTAATCTACATCAGAGTGATTTTCGACAGAAAATAAAGATTAGACAAGCCGCTAGATTATGCCAATGTTTGTAAAGACTGAAAACGTACTGATTACCGTAAAACAAAATGTACCGTGAACTTACATGCCGTGACTATATAATGGTGAAAGGTTAAAGATTACATATTACTCCGGCCCTCTTTTTCATAGGGATAGCAGACCCTTCTTTTGATTTTGGGTTGAATTTTATGTTTTCATGTATTTGCTTGTATGGTTTGTAAGTCGTCAAAATTCATTTATATTGCGACTGCCAGTGCACCTATCCATGCTTTCCTGGACTTTACAAGTACTTCATACAATATTCTTCCCAAGCAACCGGCTGCTTTCCCACATAACTATCTTCGAAGTAGTCATTAGAGGAATGAGTCCTGTCCCAATGACTGTGTTGAATCTGCCAGAAATTAGACAAAGTGGGGATTCATACTAGTGACCCCTGGTTTCAAGCCCGGTATGTAACCAAATGAGCTAAATGGGCCGGACGTTTTCATCTGTATATAGAAAGAAAAGGTTGATGATGAATGGCAAGTTAAAAATATATCTGTCTACAATTATGGGCTTAATGGGGTGTAAAAATGAAACTTTATTGCCATTTTGTGCATAATCTGTTCCGCAGATGGTATATTTGCTACATTAATAGTGTAACATGTATTCTTGTAAACATTGATGTACCTGGTTAACAGCATTTCTGCTTTTTTTTGGCAATGTTTTCAAAAGTCTTCTCCGCTACGGTCATTAAAACTCAGGCTTGTTTGACAAAGGATAAAAGCCTGGATTGAACCAATTCACATCCATAATAAATTAGCAATGCACTATTGGAGAAAAGATAGGTTTATTCTGTTTTTGTATGCTTCAAATGTCATACAAAGGATGTTGACAGTTGAAGAATACATCTATCTGTATTAGTTAACAAACGATCTTCTTCAGTTCACAGTTGTCATTGTGTTAGGAATGGGACACCCCAGGCAATTAACCCTTTATCACACAATCCAGAAATTGAATGACCCTGAAGAAGAAGAATTTTGAAAACATGGTGGTTAAAGAAGACATAATGATTTTTCCAACCATAGAACTTTTATGCCATTTCTACCAATTTTGGATTTGTTATATTATGCAGATGTATTAAATGTCGAAGAATCTGAAACTGGTCATTTTTGAAAGGGTTAACTCTTTACCAAACGACAAAATTTTGGACTTTGCCAAATTGAAAGCATTTGCAGATGAAGAAATAAACATGACTCAGAAACTGAAATTTGTTTCGGCAAGGGTAGAAAACATGGTAAGAAAAGGAAAAAATGCTCGTTACCAGCATTTTCTCCTTTTCCCACAATGTTTTCAAAAGACTTCTTCCCCAGGGTCGTTAAAAGATGGGATTGTGTGGTAAAGGGTTAAACTTATTATCAGACAACAAATTTCTAGACTTGTCCAAATTGACATCACTTGAAGACGAGATATTTGATTTTATTTAAATGATGTGATTTGGCTTTCAAAGGGTATAAAACATTGTGGGAAAAGGAGAAAGCCAGCAGCTGGTTACCAGTATTTTCTACTTTTCCCACAATGTTATCAGTAGGTTTCTTTCTCAGGGTTGTAAAAACTCGGGATTGTTTGGTTAAGAGTTAACCCATTACCAAATAATTAAGTGTTAAAACAGCCTAAAGTGTTTAAAAGTATTATGGCCCAAACGGCAAATTTTGGACTGGTCCAAATTGAAAGAGTTTGCAGACGACAATTTTAAATTTGATGAAAACCGCAGAAAATTATCAAAAAGGGTAGAAAACAATGTGGGAAAAGGAGAAATTGCTCGTTACGAGCAATTTCTCCTTTTCCCACAGTGTTTTCAAAAGACTTGTACTGCAGACACGTGAAAACCAGGGCTTGTTTGGGAAAGGGTTAACTCAGTTGGGCTGATTGTAAGGATCATGACAAAATTTTTGACAATCAAAAAGTATGCCATGATTACCTCAAGTGATTGTTAATGTTGAGAAAACATACTCGTAATAGAACAGGTAAAATGTAGTAGTTCTAAGTATTACATTAAAATGACACATCAGACCTCAATGGTCCATTGTGGGTGATCTTGGTGAACTCTGAAATCCACATTTATAGTTTTCCATACTTGCGCCTAGTGCCCTTTACCAGACGACAAAATTCTAGCCATGTCCAAATTGAAAGCATTTGCAGACGTCAATTTCAGTGTGGCTCAAATGGTGCAACTTTTCTTTGATAGGGTAGAAAACATTGTGCGAAAAGGAGAAAATGCTGGTTACCAGCATTTTCTCCTTTTCCCACAATGTTTTCAAAAGGCTTCTTTCCCAGGGCCGTCAAAAGGCGGCATTGTACGGTAAAGGGTTAACTCTTTACCACACAATCCCAAGTTTTAACGTCCCAGATAGAAAGGGCTTATGAAAACATTGTGGGAAAAGGAGAAAATGCTGATAACCATCATTTTCTCCTTATCCCACAATGTTTTCTACATTTTCTAAATCAAATTCCAATTTTTTAGCCACATTTGTCTTCTGCAAATGCTTTCAATTTGGACAAGTATAAAATTTTATTGTTTGGCAAAGACTTAACCCTTAAAGTGCTGGAACCAACTTTACTTGTTTTTGCTGACAGTGTAGATCAAGATCAGACTGCACAGAACATGCAGTCTGATCTTTGATCTACACTGTCAGCTACTTCATTACATTTTCTGGCTAAAACAACCATGAAATGACAATAGTTTGGATGTTTTTCTTCATTGAAAAGGCCCATTTCATAAATTCAGCACTGTAAGGGTTAAGCTGAGAGTATTGCTCCAATATTTTCCTTGGATTAACAATTCACCGTGGTCTCACAAAGCAGGTCCAGTGCTTTCTATTTCTCATTCTTCTCTCTTCCATCCAGCCCTAATCTGTACCGTGTTGCTGCTGACAATGAGTAACTATAAAGGTATACATAAAAACTGCCAGTTCAGCGTCTTCTTTATCTCTTGTACATGTTTACAGCATTTTTAATTGTTTTCCAGGTATTTCAGTTGACTGTATACCAGAAATGATAAAAAGTATTGCACATGTACTTTGTCATTGTGAATCACTAGCAAAACTTTGATTTAAACCTCAAACCCCATGAATGAATGATTACAAGTTGATTATACTGGAGCTTGTGTGCACTGCATAGGGACGCTAAAAGTTGTGTTCAGTATATTTATATCCAATTCGTGCGCAAAAATGTGACAATCTTGATCAAATTATTGATATGAGTCACAGTAGAGCTTAACGGAACTTGATAACATGAGGGTTCTGAACGGAATGTGACAAAATGTTATAGCAGACCGTAGTGGTCATAAGAAAACTGGATAGAACTTGAAAGATCATAATGAAAATCGTTACAGATCTTACCATCGTGGCTTACTGTAACCATCAACATCCCCAGAATTTCTCCTCATAGCAGTGAATATGGATCAAGATTAGGCTGCATTTTGTCATCTACATTGTCCACAAAAGTCATTGTAGGTTGGCTTTGCAGTACATGTAAGGTTAAAATTTAGCAATCTAAAAACAACTTTATTATGGTGCACTCACAGAAAGCATTATCAACATTAGACAGCACAGAATGTGCACTCTGATCTTGGATTGGCAGTTTCTGATCTTGGATTGGCAGTTTTTGCTTCTTTGTTAAATATTGTTCCCAAAACAACATCACAATTGCAATAATTATATTGGCAATATTTCCTTAATAACTCTGTACCAAACAACAAAATTTTATACTTGTCCGAATTGAAAGCATTTAGTCAGACGACAAATGAAATGTTGCTCAAATGATTTGACTTCCTTCTGAAAGGTTAGAAAACATTGTGGGAAAAGGAGAAAATGCTGGTCACCAGCATTTTGTCCTTTTCCTACAATGTTTTCAAAAGTCTTATTTATCAGAGTTGTTAAATTATAGACTTCTGACAATTCAGACCTCTAACAAACAATCCTGTGTTTTCACAACCCCAAAGAGAAGGCTTTTGAAAGCATTGTGGAATATAGAAAAATGCTGGTTATCAGCATTTTCTCTTTTCCCACATTTTCTAGCCTGTCTGACACATGTCCTATCATTTGTGCCTTATTCAGTTTGTCGTCTGGAGATGCTTTTAATATGGATCATTCTAAAATTTTGTTGGTCGGGAAAGGGTTATTTTAAAACTCTTGCAGACAAAAAATTAAATGCTGCTGAAATTGTGGAGTTTGGCTTTGAAAAGGGTACAAAAAATTGTGACGAAAAAAGGGAAAATGCTGGTAACCAGCATTTTTGCCTTTTCCCACAATGATTGTAAAAGTCTTCATCATCAAGATCACTAAATCTTAGAACTGTGTGGTAAAGGGTTAATGAATAGTCAAATTATTGTGAGGCCTTTGGATAAGATTGGTATGTTATTTCCAAGGTCACCTTATAACTTCTATAGCCAATAGGCAGGCAATTAACCTTTGTAATGCTAAAATATCAAAATCACCCTTTTCGAATTAGGAAGAAAGTAGAATTTGATGGATATAAAATACACTACCACAGTTTTATTGGTATTTTGGCTGAACACTAGTCTTACAAACCTATCTTAGACACCACTTCTGTTAACCCTTTACCACACAATTCCGAGTTTTAATGACCCTAAGAATATGGCTTTTGAAAACAATGTGGGAAAAAGAAGCCCTGGTAACCAGTATTTTCTCCTTTTCCCACAATGTTTTCTACCCTATCAAAGACGGAAATCATCACTTGAACCATATTTATTTTGTCATGTGCAAATACTTTCAATTTGGTCGAGACCAAAATTTTGTACTGTCATGAGAGGCCAATGTTTCAGTGTTCAAATATGAAAAAAGGGAATGAATATACCTGTATTTAGTAAGCTCCTTCCCTAAGCAAGCACTTTTCATTTATCCCCTAGTTGCTTGAGGTGAAAATCCAGATGGGATAATTATGTAGTCTGAAAGTGATTGTCCTTCTACAAAAATGATCCCGTATTTTGAAAACATGTTTGAAAAAGATGAAATTATGGTATCAACATGGGTACCAGCATTATCTCCTTTTACCACTTTGTTTTCTAATCATTCAGAATCAAATACTAGTACAAATATATCTGAGCCACATTTATTGTCTTTGCAAATCCTCTCAATATTGATAAGTTTTAATTCAGGCCTCTGGTATAAAGTTACGGCTGTAAAGCACCTAGCTTAACCCTTTCCCAAACAATAAATTTTGGACTGGTCCAAATTGAAAGATTTTGCAGACGACAATTTTACATTTGATGAAAATGGCAGAAAGGTCTCAAAAAGGGTAGAAAACACTGTGGGAAAAGGAGAAATTGCTCATTATGAGCAATTTCTCCTTTTCCCACAGTGTTATCAAAAGACTTGTACTGCAGACACGTGAAAACCAGGGCTTGTTTGGGAAAGGGTTAAGTGCTCTCCCACATCATAAAGTCTATTCAGCCTGACAACCGATCTATAAAAAAAGAAAGCACTTGTAGACCTCAAATTTTTTCCACTATATTAGTGCTGCAATGTCAAAATGCTTTGAACACTTCACAAAACAATCACTAGTTTCAAAGACCCTCAGCACAGGCCTATGAAGCTCCATTGGTCGATTATGGAACGCTAAAATTTTTCTTATCGAATACTTTGCAAAACTGGTGCATTGCCTGTATATAACGGAATACTCAAATTTTCATTTACACCGTTACTATATGCCCTGAGGAAGAAGGCTTTTTCAAACCATGTGATACATGTAGTAACCAACATTTTCTCCTGGCACCACAATGTTTTCTATCCTTGTAAAGACATATCCCATCATTTTAGCTACATAAAACCCTTAAAGCGCCTTTCTCAGCTAAATATAATATTATATAGCTGCTAGTAGGGTGAAAAACATTGTAGGAAAAGGAGAAAATGCTGGTTACCAGCACTTTCTCCGTTTCCCATAATGTTTTCAAAAGGCGTCTTTCTCAGGGTTGTTAAACGTTGGAATTGTGCGGTAAAGGATTAAACATTGTGGGTAAAGGAGAAAACGCTGGTAACCAGCATTTTCTCCTTTTTCCAAAAAGTTTTCTTCAAAGACAAATTTTATCATTTAATATGTTGTCTGAAAATACTTTTAGTTTGAACAAGCTTTAAATTTTGCTGTGTGATTAACCCTTTCCCAGACGACAAATTTTAGACTGGTCCAAATTGAAAGAGTTTGAAGACGACAATTTTGAATTTGATGAAAACGGCAGAAAGGTCTCAAAAAGGGTAGAAAACACTGTGGAAAAAGGAGAAATTGCTTGTTACGAGCGATTTCTCCTTTTCCCACAGTGTTTACAAAAGACTTGTACTGCAGACACGTGAAAACCAGGGCTTGTTTGGGAAAGGGTTAAGAGTAAAGATTCTTAGTAGGCTATTTGAATAACAGTGAGGGAAAGAGAAAAATTGCTGGTAACTAGAATTTCTCTCCTTTTCCTTTTGTCTCTACCTTTTTCAACCTTTACCACACAATCCCGACTTTCAACATCCCTGAACAGGAAAGCCTGTTGAAAACATTGTGGGAAAAGGAGAAAATGCTGGTAACCAGCATTTTCTCCTTTTTCCACAATGTTTTCTACCCTATTACCGACAGATTTCATTTGAATTGCCTTCTACAAATGCTTTCAATTTGGACAAGTCTACATTTTTGTCATTTGGTAAAGAGTTAAAGCAAATCGTATCAGTTTGGCCTAATTTAACTTTTGTATGCTAATCCTTTTGATTTAGACAAGTCTGAAATTTTGCTTTTCAGCAAAGATATAGTAGCAAATGTTTCTCATAGATAGTATTCAGTTCAACAACTTTGCAAAATAAGCAATTGTAAAAAGTTTTGTTTACTAGCATTTTCTCCATTTCCCACATTGTTTTCTAACCTTGCTGAACCATGTTCAAATAGCACCCCATAAAGTGCCCCATAAAGTGCCATACATTTTTTGTGTATTGCAACCAATCATTTCTTGAAAGCATTGTGGGTAAAGGAGAAAATTGCTTTTACACCATGTAATATATTTTGCAGGACAAACAACTGCCAAAATGCCATGAAACTTGCCAGGCAGCATTTTGGAATACCTCTAATTTTACGGCCAAAAGACTTGGCCAGTTACGAACTAGATGAGTTGTCCTCCATTACATACCTGTCTTACTTTACGAAGGTTGGCGCCCCGGGATACAATGGAACATTACAGAGAATTCAACCTTTAATCAGGAATTATCCCGTCTTTAATTTCACGGTGAGTGATCGGCGTGGCCAGCAATTTTATCTTCCTTTAGGGGGAAGATGGCTTTTTCACCCTTTGCATGTTTCCAAATGAAATGGAAATTTACCTGTAAAAAAATCCTAAATATTGTCATTTCAAAGCTGTTTTGGCCAGAATATGCTACAAGGGGTTGGTAGTGTAGATCTAAAATAGACTGCACATTCTGTGCTATCTGATCTTGATCTTCACAGTCCACATAAGTATGCTATGTTGCTCTCAGTATGTGAGGGGATGAATTCTGTCATTGACACTTGTAGTAATATGGTATGTGTCTGTAAGGTGTAAATAATTACACAGAGCTTGAAGATTTTTATCAGCTTCCTAAAATTAATGACAAAGTGACCGCCTATAATGCAAGACAGGGAAACTGAGAATCTGTCAGACGTTTATTTTGATGCGTGTGTCTGATGCTTTCATGCACTAAATAAATCAACTTTCTCTGTCAGGAAAACCAGCCAAATTATTGCAGTTTCAAAGTTGTTTTTGCCAGTGCACTTACATAACAGACAGTGTTGATCAGACTACATATTCTGTGGAATGTAAACTTGATCTGCACTTTCTACCCAATGCAGCTTGATCTTGATCTTCATTTTCTACAACAACAACAGAGGGTATGCTTGGTTTTCTAGTGGTAAAAGTTCTAGGGACAAGGACATGTTTAAAAATGGTCCTTGACAGTAATGTAGACATGCACAAATTGGGTGATCTTTGACTATAATACAGAGAAAAAGACATGTAGAAACTAGGTGATCCTTGATGATAAAGGGGGAAAAAGAACATGTATAAATTTGGCGGTTCTTGACTATGATATGCAGAAAAAGTCATGCAGAAATTGCTTGGTCCTTGATGATAATGCAGGAAAAAGGGACGTGCACAAATTGGATTGCCCTTGATAATAATGCAGGGAAAAGGACATGAACAAGTTTGGTGGTCTTTGATAATAATACATGGAACAGGACATGTACAAATTTGGTGGTCCTTGACAGTAATGGAAGGATATGTACAAATTGGGTAGTCCTGACAGTAATGCAGGGAAAAGTACAGGTACAAATTGGGTAGTCCTTGATGATAAGGCAGGGAAAAGGACATGTAGAAATTGGGTGTCCCTTGACAATAATGTAAGGAAGAGGACGTAGAAATTGGGTGGTCCTTGATGATAAGGCAGGGAAAAGAACATGTAAAAATTAGGTGGTCCTTGACAATAATGTACGAAGAAGGACATGTAGAAATCCTTGATTTAGAAATAAGGCAGGGAAAAGGACATACACAAATTGGGTGGTCCTTGACAATAATAAAGGGAAAAGGAAATCTAGAAAGTGGGGGCCATTGACTATAAGGCAGGGAAACATACATGTTGAAATTGGGCAGTCTTTGACAAAAGGCAAGGAAAAGGACATGTAGAATTCGATGGTCCTTGAAAATAATGCAGGGACAAGAACCATTTTCAAATTCAGTGGTATTTGACAATGATGCAGAAAAAAAACATTTTCAAATTGGACTGTTCTTGAGATTATTGCATAGACAAGAACTATTTACAAATTGGGCAGTCCTTGGCCAAAAGGTAGGATAAAAGGACCACATTTAAATTGAGCTGTTCTTGAAGATAATGCAGGGAAAATGTGAATTTTCAAATTGGGTATTCCTTCACAATAACACTGTGAAAGAATCATGCTTAAATTGGGCATTGCTTGACATTAATGCAGATAAAAAGAAACATGTGAAACTATGGATTGTTCATGAAAATAATACTCAGAGAGGGTGCAAATTTTGCTGTCCTTCAACTCTTTACCAGACGACAAAATTTTAGATTAGTCCAAATCCAAATCATTTGCAGATGACAAATTAAATGTAGCTCTAATGATTGGATTTGTTTCTGAAAGGTTAGACAACATTGTGGGAAAAGGAGAAAATGCTGGTTACCAGCATTTTCTCCTTTTCCCACGATGTTTTCAAAAGTCTAATTTCCAAGAGATGTTAGAACTCATCACTGTGTGGTACAGAGTTAAAATACGGATGGAATATGTCCTCAGTAAAGTATTGCAGGAAAAAGGTCTGACAGAAAACTGAAGTCTTCAAATATTGCTAGGAAAAAAGGGCTACATGATGACAGAGGGGTTGTTGAAAAATATCACAAGGAAGAAGGACCCTGTGAAAAGTGTAATAGTCCTGAAAATATTAGGCTATGTTTTGATGTAGCAATCCTTTTACTCTTTACCAAATAACAAAAAAATTGCAGCAGACAAATTAAAATGTGGCCCAAAAGATGATTTCCTTTTTTGAAATGATAGAAAACATTGTGGAAAAAGGAAAAAATGTTGGTTACCATCATTTTCTCTTTGTTCCACAATGTTTTCCAAAGACTTAATTCTTCTTTAGGGTCGTTAACTCTTTACCACACATTCCCGACTTGTAACGACCTTGTGAAAGAAGCCGTTTGAAAACATTGTGGAAAAAGGAGAAAATGCTGGTAACCGGCATTTTCTCCTTTTCCCACAATGTTTTCCACCCTTACCAAGAGAAATTTCAATTTTTCAGTCACATTTATTTTGTCATCTGCAAATGTTTTCAATTGGGACCAGTCTAAAATTTTGTCGTTTGGTAAAGAATTAAAACACAGGATTGTACAGTAATGTGTAAAATCTGTACCAGACCTCCAATTTTAAGACTTTGCAAATTGAAAGCATTGGCAGACAACAAATCAATCACTGTTTAACCCTTCGACACAAAATCCCGACTTTTAACAAACCTGAGAAAGAAGCCTTTTGAAAACATTGTGGGAAAAGGAGCAAATGCTGGTTACCTTTTTCCACAATGTTTCCTACCCTTATCCCCCAAAAATTCAATTTTTCAGTCACATTTATATTGTCGTCTGCAAATGCTTTCATTTTGGACTACCCTAAAAACTTGTTGTTTGTTAGGGTTAAATGCTGAGATCTGTTTGATGGTATTGAAAATATTGTGTGAAGAGGAGAAAAAGCTGCTTATCAAATTTTTGACCTATTTCAGACTGACTGGAATGATGGTAGAGTTTTATGTGAGCTTGTCTATGTATTTGGGGGTCCCATACCTTCATGGCCTGAACTGAATGGTACCAGCATTGAAAGACTGAAGGAAGGTAAGTCCATGTTTCCATATTTGCAAAACTATCTTTAGTTATGAAAAAATCACACTATTATTATAAGTATTACATATTATTTCATGCTTTTTGGTAGTACATGTATATTGAGAAATAATGGTGGATTATGGTTTGATATTTCATGGTCACGACAAGGGAAAATACTGATTTTTTATTTTCTAACTCTTCAATTGAAGGCAGAAACAGTAGTTCCTGCTCAGCAGTTACCTATGTAATCAGCATGTGCCATTCAAATGGAGGGAAGTATGACGTAATTTACGCTATATTACTCACGCATGACGTAGTGTTTCATTCATTTTCCTTCAGAATTTATAGAGTCATCAGCCTCCTTTATTTCGCATGCAAGGTTTAGATGGTTTTTATGAATGTCAACAGGTTAAAAAATGTATGAATTTGCGTAGGACAAAAATTGTATTGAAATATGATTTAGTTTGCAATTCTTTTGCAAAAGGTAATATTCATTTGATGTGAAAAAACAAGCAGCTTGATGCTTTACCCTTTACCATACATTTCTGAGTTTTAACCACCCTGAAGTAGAAGGCTTTTGAAAACATTATGGGAAAAGGAAAAAATGCCGGTAACCAGCATTTCTCCTTTTCCTACATTTTCTACTGTATCAAAGACAAACACCATCATTTGAATCAGATTTAGCCCTTTACCAAACGACAAAATTTTAGACCAGTCCAAATTGAAAAGAATTGCAGATGACAAAAAATAAATGCCACTGAAAAAGTGAAAACTGTTTTGGGAAGGGTAGAAAACATTGTGGGAAAAGGAGAAAATGCTGGTTACCAGCATTTTCTCCTTTTCCCACAATGTTTTCCAAAGGCTTCTTTCTCAGGGTCATTAAAAGTCGGGATTGTGTGGTAAAGGGTTAAAGTGGTTGATGTGGACAAGGCCAAAATTTTGTCTTGAGTGAAGCAGAGATAAACAGTACCATATCACTGTACCAAACAATCTTGTGTTTTGTCCATCCTGAAGGAGAAAGCTTTGGAAAACACTGTTACTGGCTGCAACTTGGACAAGTTCAAAGTTTCGTCTTTTGGTAAAGGGTTAAGAATTCAAATTTTTTGTGGATGAAAATACATGTAGCGAAAAAATATAATTTAAAATTAATATTACTTTCTCCTCTTTACTGAGAACAAAAAGAATGAATTTTAGACTTTTTCAATGTTTTATGATGTAGTTAAGTCCATCTTCCCCCCCCCCCCCACCACCCCATGATCTTTTTTTTTTCCATCTCTGTTGATTTTAAAGGAAAAAGGGTAAGTGTCATTATGTTCATTAAATTAGCATAACTTGTTCGGTAGTTTAATGATCGTAAATAACATAAAATATGTACCCTTTTCCACAATGGTTCTTTGTATCTTTCCCAGTTGAATATGTAGAACATCACCTGGTTTTAATCAGAAATAAGAATCTAGCTATGACATTTATTTTATGTAAAAAAAAAAATCAGCATGTTAGAAAGTAATATCCACCCTTTGATTTAGTTTACAGTACCTAAAATTTGGTCAGTGATTTAGATTTGCAGGAATGTTAAAGCTGTCTGATTCTTGAACTTTGCACATAAAAACTAAATTACCATCTAAAATAAACATAATAAATAAGACAATAAAGAATTTTTCTTTGTTCATCGATTGAATTACATATATTTATCATCACCATGGCTGCCCATATGGGCAACACCCCCAGAGGGCTGTTATGTTATGGGAAATAGTGCAAGATACAGGGAAAAACCCATCTTAAGTTACATTATGCTGCTTTAACTAGATCTTTACCACACAACAAAATTTTAGACTGGTCCAAATTGATAGCATTTGCAGACGACAAATTAAACATGACCCAAATGGTGAGATTTGTCCCTAATAGGGTAGAAAACATTGTGGGAAAAGGAGAAAATGCTGGTAACCAGCATTTTCTCCTTTTCCCACAATGTTTTCCAAAGGCTTCTTCCTCAGGGTCGTTAAAATTCGGGATTCTGTGATAAAGGGTGTAAAGGGTGCCATGAGACAGGACCTAGGTTTAATTCTTAGAATGCCAAATAAACCCAGCAAACTTTTTCAGTCTAGAAATGTGACGCAAATATAAGTGTCGCCATGTGGATCTTGGTCCAGAATATCTCAGTAAAGCGGACAGGGTAGATCAAAGATCAGACTGCATCTTTTGTGCAGTCCGATCTTGACTTACATCTTTTTCTAAAGGCAACTAAAGTTGTAAAAGGCACTTTAAGACTATTAATAATTTTAGATGGCCAGCCCTGGGAATTGAACCCACAGCCTCAAGTGGCCTGGGATTTATTGTTTACAAGTCTCATGCTCTATCACATGGGCTATTTGGGCTGGACTTTCTTTATTCTCAATCTTTAACTGTCAAACCCATGTTATATAGCCCTGAAAAAGGAGATCAGGGGAAAAATCAGTAATAAAAAGTCTAATCTTCTGCCAAAAACATGTATACATGTAATGAACCAGAAGTTATCCCTATTTTCAAATGAAGTTTCCAAAATTATCTGCTGCAAAGTTGCTGCAGGGAGAGAAAGCAATTTTCCTGTCTCTGTCTGTCTTGTAACTTTTATCTAGATCTGGGAACTCAATCAAACTATTCATCATTGAAAAGGATGAGACATCTTAATTAGGATAAATCCATTGTGTGTTCTGTATTGAAAGTTTTTTCACAACACTGCATTTTGGCTGTGTGGGTTTTTTTATTACAATAAATCTGAGCGACAGGGGAACATAAGTAAATACTTGCACATGGTTACACAATGGATAATCGAGTCGTGGTCTGTGAACATTGTGGTCTGTGAACATTTACATTCAGACTTGGTGAATGAGTGTGCTCAAATGGACCTAACGTAAATCTGCTTCTTCTTACCTTAATGACAGAAGAAATGCAAACTTGTAAAAATTTTAAAAGCGATGAAAAACAAAAGTGGCAAAATATACAAGAAATAATACTAAAACTTTCAATATCAACTATCCTTCACTTATAGTTTCTCTCTAATTATTATTAATATTCATGTACAAGACTCTTCATTCTCACACTTTTTACAATTTTTTTTTTGGCATACATAATATATTACACCAAATTGGTTTTCTAGAGGTGTTACTATCTGAAAATGACAGAATATTACGAGAAGAGTTGAAATTGTCTGAAGGGGGATTGTTTTTGATCGATTAATTGATATTACATCCATTATTCTCTTTTTTATGTCTTTTTATCTCAGGTAGGGTTTTAATGTAGTGATAAACAGAGACTTTAAATTTGAACATTCTAGGCCCATATTCACCAACCTTTTTAAGCTGCATTCTTTGTCTTATTATATATTTAGAAATTAACACTATTTCTGATTGGCTAAACCAAATGGTTTAGCCATTCAAAAATTGTGTTTCTTTTAAATTTAGAAAATTCTGGAGAATGAGACTTAAGAATGTTGTTAAGAATTGTTGGAATATAGAGGCCCTGGACTTGAGAAAAATTCAGTTGTCAGAAACAGTGCATTATTATTCTGATGGATTATGTGACAACTTCATTTTGTGTCATATACAAAATAACATGAGGCTTTTATAAACAAAGAAGAGCTTTGTCAGCAGTTTCTAAGTTTCTTTTGCTGTTTTGCAACTGTCATTGGAAATATAATTAACTTAGAGCTCTGGAAACAAATCTGCAGCAGAAGATTATATTTAAGCATGCTCGTAAAATATTGATAAACATTATGTGCGAAGCTTTGATTAAGTCTTTACCATACAACAAAATTTTGGACTCAACAAAATTGAAAGGAATAGCAGATGACAAATACTTACGGCTCAAATGACAATTTCTGTCTTTGATAGGGTAGAAAAAGTCATAGGAAAAGGAGAAAAAGCCAGTTACCAGTACTTTCACCTTTTCCCAAGGTGTTTTCAAAGGCCCTCTTCCTCATGGTTATTATAATTCAGGTTTGTGTGGTAAAGGGTTAATTACATGAAAATGTTGCAGTAAAGACAAGTTGCACATTATGAGCAAATTTTCATTTTGCTTCGATATTTTTATAAGTGGTGTGCTGCAGGACAAAACCAGCTATCAGCTTGAAATAACTTAATCCTTCAAATTACCAGATAAGAAAATCTTATAAAATTGAAAGAATTTGCAGATGACAAATTAACTGTAACTCAGATTATGGAATCTGTATTTTAAAGGGAAGAAAACATTGTGGGGATAGGAGAAATCTGGTTTCCAGTACTTTTCCTTTTTTCCACAATGTTTTTCAAAAGCCTTTTGTGTCAGGGTCATTAAGACTCAGGAAGAGTTAAAACTTCCTTCATAAGGGAACTGGATTGACATTTTATTATCCCCAAAAGTGTCTTTCACAACCATAGTTGCCTTTGTGGCCAGTGTAGATCAAGATCAGACTGCACAAAATGTGCAATCTGACCTTCGATCTACACTGTCCGCTTTCCTGGGACATTCTGCGCAATAACAATCATAAAAAAAAAAAAACAATCTTGGCATTGCCATTGTAAGGGTCTTGTTCGGAGAATGAAAGTGCTCCTTTGGTTTATTTGGCACTGTAAGGGTTGAGCTTTGAAACAGTGAAGGTGGACTGAAATTTGACAAAGTTCAATAATTTAAACTCATAGAGAGGAATGGTGTTCATAGAGGAAATTAAGAAAATAAGTGTATCAGATTTGGACCCTAGTGTACGTAGAATGGATTATAGAACTTATATCAACACACCATTACAAGTACTGGTACATGAAAATCAAAATATGAAGGGCTATATCCCGCAGCAGAGGAATTTTATACACGTTGAAAAGGTACTTAATTGTTTGTCTTTAATTAGACAGGGCGGACTACTTGAAATGCCATGGTTTTTACTTGCGTTTATTACAACAGTTTTATGATGAAATTTGAAATTAACACAATACATCATGCAGACAAATTTTTGTGTCCCACAGGAGACCACTTTTGAAAATGTTGTCGGAAAAGGAGAAATTGCACAATGCTTTCTCTTATATTTGTGCTACCGATAATTATCCAGTATTTAGAGGGATATCAGGTTCATGGTGGTCTTCAGCAATTATGGCTAAAAAGCCCTGACATTGCAACAGAGGACAGGTCTCCTCCATAAGGGCCTTTTTCTGGGCTAGAAAAGATTATGTCAAAATTTGGTGATTTATACTACATAGTGCAACGGCTGTCATTTGATGTATTAACCCTTTACCACTCAGGCCCAACTTTTAACAACCCTGAGAAAGAGAGCTTTTGAAAATATTATGGGAAAAGAAAAAAATGCTGGTAACCAGCATTTTTTCCTTTTCCCAAAATGTTTTTTATCTTTCTACAATCAAATTTTACTTTTTTTGAGTCACAGTTATTATGTCGCCTGCAAATATTTTCAGAGTGGACAAGTCTAATATTTTGTCATTTGGTAATGGGTTAAGCTGCACTGATGATGTTGTCTATGATATATGGTAGAGAAAAGTGGGCACACTGCAGCTTACTATGTCACTGGATGACAGCCAATGCATAGTAGCATTAGTAAATTTTGGCAATAATCTATCCAAGCCCCAATAAGGCTCGTATGGAGACCCATCTTTGTTTCTCTAAGATCTAGCACCTGAAATAAGGCAGGTTTCTTATTTAAGTAGTCTTTAAGAAAAAACAAAAGTTTTTGACAACAAATAATTGCAGTAAGATGGTTTATTCTTTCAGGAGAATGAACACGAAAATAAGTAGAGATCCAAAGATCAAGCGTAAACCTTGGCAATTCCTTGTTGTTCCGCCCACAGTTAAGACTAGATCTCCATTACCATGCATTTGTTTACAGGGATCGAGGGAGCCTCAAGCATTAAGGTTCCTAAACTTCTTTCGGCAGAAGAAATTGTTGATGAAGACACTGAGCATTTAGGCATCATGGCCTATGCAGCCAGGTTTTTAAAACTCACACCAGGTGTTATTGTCTATGAACATGCTTATAAAGAAACAAAGGTAAAACAACAATATGTACCCAGCTACAGATCCTACATGTTTGTTCCAAGATCTGAATACCTCCCTTTAACCCTTAACCCTTTACCACACAGTGCTGCCATTGAATGGCCCTGGGAAAGAAGCCTTTTGAAAATATTGTGGGAAAAGGAGAAAATGCTGGTAACCAGCATTTTCTCCTTTTCCCACAATGTTTTCTACCCTTTCAAAGAAAAATTGCACCATTTGAGCCACATTGAAATTGCCGTCTGCAAATGCTTTCAATTTGGACAGGGCTATAATTTTGTTGTCTGGTTAAGGGTTAAAGCACCAAATAAACATATGGGACATTTTCCTTGTAGAAATACAACCCAACTAAGTGCAATTTCAAGATTGCTTTCGTCTACAGTGTTTCAGCAAAACGGACTGTGTAGATCAAAGATCAGGCTGCATGTTTTGTGCAGCCTGATCTTGATCTACACTGGCTGCAAAGGCAACTATAGTCGTGAAAAGTGTTTTAAGGGTTAAAAAGAGTGGAAACAAACCAGATTATTGCATTTGAAAGATAATGCCTAAAATCTCTGCTGAGCGACATAGGTCAGGGGGAAACATACAGGGCTTGAAACAAGGGACAATGCAGAGTTTCAATGACCCCGACAAAGACCTTTGAAAACATTGTGGGAAACCTGCATTTTCTCCCTTTTTTTTTTACACAATGTTTTCTCTCATTTCGCTGCTTGAAATCCCTAGCTTTGCCAATTTCTTTCCGAGGCTTGTTGATAGTCATTGCGACACAATTTATTCCTCTATCATCATGATCGTTGTTGCAATGATGGTTATGTAGGAAAGCATCTATCAACTTGGAAGGAGTATTTTGCAAGACTTTTGTAACAAAGCTTCAGGAAAACATGGACAGGTGCACTGGCTATCACAATATAACTGTAATAATTTTGAAAGTGGCGTAAATACTAAACAAACCTATAAACTCTACACAATCATGTATCTCCTTTAACTCCTTTATGAAACAATTCTGAGTTTTTACAACCCTAAGGCTTTTGAAACATTGTGGGCAAAGGAGAAAATGCTGGTAACCAGCATTTTCCCTATTTTCTACAAGGTTTTCTACCCTTTCAAAGTCAGATTTTCGTCATTTGCACCACATTTAATTTGTCGTCTGCAAATGCTTTTAGTTGGGACAAGTCTAAAACTTTTTTGTTTGGGAGAGTTAAAAATGTCCTTTAACTGACTAGTCCCATGTTTTTATGACTATGAAGAGGAAAACTTTTGAAAAGATTGTTGGAAAAGGAGCAGTAGAGAGTGAATCAGTAGAATTTATAGTTTTCTGGTTTTGTTTACTTGATTATTGTTTTCCCTTCTGCAGATAATGACAATTGAGGAAAATGGCCCACGGGATTCTTCTTCTGTTAGAGTTAACAACAATTCGTTGAAGTTACTGAACAATAACTACAGTTACCATGTCAACAAGGATGATGATGACTCCTCCTCCTCATCTTCCACTATCAGGTAATTTATTGTAATCCCCCCCACCCTCCCCCAAGAAAAAAAGTCATGTTAGCAGATTATGCTGACCAAAAATATCAATTCTGTACCGGACACCAAAATTTTAGACTAGTCCAAACTGAAAGCATTTGCAACAGACAAATTAAACATGGCTCAAATGATTCAGTTTGTCTTTGAGAGGATAGAAAACATTGTTGGAAAAGGAGAAAATGGTGGTTAGCATTTTCTCCTTTTTGCATAATGTTTCCAAAGGCGGTCTTTTTCAGGTCAAAGGCCAGCATGCTTATGTCATGTCCTGGTTTCCAACATGCACCCATCCATACAGCTGCAGCTGCATAGGTCTGTCTGTCTACCAGTGCATTAACTTTTATGTCAATGTTTTTTTCTTCTCTGAAACAAACAATCGTTAGGTAGACCCTTTCACTTCATACCATATTATGCCTTATATCATAACCTCCCTTGTTTTTCACGTTACATACCCATTGCTAATTTTTTAATCTTACATGTACATTGTTTGAGATAAGCGCTGTGTGACTTCATTTTGTGATGTCATTTTAAACTTCTTTCAGAGAAGTGTATAAGGTTTTGTCCATGAACATTACCATGTGTGCATAATTATGGTAGATGGTTTTGAGTATTCTGACCTATAATTTGTGAAATATCATTATGTGACAAATAGATTCTGACATTTGTTGGCTTTTGAGATAAAGATTTGATTAAACTTATCTGCAAGAATGTAATCAAGCTCACCAGACACTCGCTTAATAACACTTTTTTTGACATATTTGATAAATTTTTTTATTGCAAATGCCAATTTATGTAAGATCCTGTGAAAAAACATGATTTTCGTGGGCTTAAAGTATTTTGACCATAAACTATTTTCATAGATTACAGAGTTTCAACAGATAAATGTCACACTAATTATGCAAAGAAAAGTTCACATATATGTTAGCCAATGGAGCAATGCAGGGCAAAGATGGCACTCTTGTTCAACCCTTTACCACACAATCCCAACTTTTAATGACACTGAGGATGAAGCCTTTCAAAAACATTGTGGGAAAAGGAGAAAATGCTGGTAACCAGCATTTTCTCCTTTTCCCAAAATGTTTTCTACCCTACAGAAGGCAAAATCCATCATTTAAGCCATATTTAAATTGTCTTCTGCAGATGGTTTCAGTTTGGACAAGTCTACATTTTTGTCGTTTGATAAAGAGTTAAATATTAGAAGCATTTTTTTACCCATTTGATACAGAAGCTGATAATGAAAATACTTTAAAGTTAGATGTGCAAATGAGACAACTAGGGATGAAACAAAGGCAAATACCCAAGGCTGCTGGAGAAGGAGATTTATTGTATGTCATTGAAGTGCCATTTTTAAAAAAAAAGTGGTTCGAATGGTTATACTTAAAATGGGATAATTTTTTAGAAATTATTGTTAAACACTGTCTGATACAGTCCCAAGTTTAAAAGACCCTGAAAAAGAAAGCTTTTGAAAACATTGTTGGAATAGGGAAAAAATGCTAGTAGCCAGCTTTTTCTCCTCTGGCCACATTGTTTCTACCTATTCAGGGACAAAAACTATCATTTGAAAAACATTTGAATCGTTGTCTATAAATTCATTGATTATGAATGAGTGAAATTTTGCCATGTGGTAAAGGTTTGATATTTAAAACATTTTATAAATGCAGGTTATATAATCGGTGTATTGTATTGACAATCATCAGGTTTAACTATATATGCCAGACAAAATTGTTATAGGTTTGTCCAAATTGAAAGCTTTTGCAAATACACAAATTAAATGTTGGTGAAATTATTGGATTTATCTTTAAAAGTTTAGAAAATATTGTAGGAAATGGAGAAATTGCTGAATACCATCTTTTTCACCTTTTCCCACAATGTTTTCAAAAGCTTTCACCTTAGGGTTCTTAAAACTCTGTGGTAAAGGGGTAAATATAAAGGACATTTCTATGATATTTCACACAGTGAAACCCCACAGCACCAGCAGTTGGAGTATACTTTGGTTCGTACACCATCACTACGCAGAAAACAGAGACAAGATGTCCATGCACCAGAGGGTGTCAAAAAAGATACCTATTCAGATGGAGTTATCATCTATGCTACCGTAAGTTTCAGGCTGTGACTTGATTAGCCTTAATTCTGATGCTAGAGTTTTCTATTTTAATACTTGCTGAAAAAATTCTTTGGAGAATACATTCCCTAAACATGTGCATGTTGACATATGACATGTGTATTTTGTCAGCATGTTCTGGTTTGATGATTTGAGTTATGGCCCTTTGAACTTCTTTTCCATTCTTTAATGAACAGTTGAATTGTAACCCATGTTAGTAGAGTACATTCTGATGGAATTTGTCATTGATAGGGTAGAAAGCATTGTGGGAAAAGGAGAAAATGCTGGTTACCAGCATTTTGTCTTTTTCCTACTATGTTTTCAAAAGGCTTCTTTCTCAGGGTCATTAAAACTCGGCATTGTGTGGTAAAGGGTTAACCTTATCCTGTGAATCACACTGAAGCCACTTTAACCCTTTACCACACAATCCCAAGCTTTAACGACCCTAAAGAAAAAGACCTCTGAAAACATTATGGGAAAAGGAGAAAATGCTGGTAACCAACATTTTCTCTCTTTCCCTCTGTTTTCCATCCTTTCAAGGTCATATTTCATAGTTTGTCAAACTTTGAGTAATGTTATATTTGTCATCTGTAATTCACGTGTTCCGGTGTTAATCATCTTATTAAAAAGATATAAGTGACAAATCAGCTGTTGACAATGTCAAGGCCATGTAACGAGGGACTTTCTCAAGAGTATTTTGCATCTTTAGTCCACCCTATGTAATATGGGTATGAGTAAAGATTTAAAATATTTTTGAAAATTAGTGTCTCTTAGAAGAACTTTATTCTATCTGCACATTCAAACTTCCCCTACTGTAGAAAAGAAATTTCTCGTTGTCACAAATGAAATATTAGAATTGTTAATTGCTCATATATCCTTTACCTGAAGATTTGAGCCAATAAAGTATTTTGAATTGAATTGAATTGTAAATGCTTTCAATTTGGACCAGTCTAAAATTTAGTCTTGTGGCAAATGGTTAAAAGAAAGTATGAAACACAGCACTGAGGGGAAATATCTAGATTTTCTGTCCAAACTTTTAAGTGCATTGCATTTTACACAGTTATGTAGGCTGATGTCAGACCTACCCAAACTTCACGAAGATTAGTTACATATATTGGAAGAAACTGAAAATATTGTTTTAAATGTTATGAAGAACTTTGTTAAAAAAAAAAAGCTTTTTCCCTCACTGTTTCCTAAAACTGTCAACAGTAGGGGCATGAAAAGATGTCATTGTCTGACTTTTGCTTTCCTGTTAAACATATTCATGATACTTACATGAAAGCAGTGTTTCACCTTCTCAAATTGTGCCCCCCCCCCCCATTCAGTTGCTGCTTATGCACCAAATTGCTTGATCAGAAAAACAAATTTAACTCTTATCTGCTAAATAAGTTAAATAAGAATTTCAAGACGATAGTAAAAACCCGAATGATGTTATTTCAAACTTACTTTTTTGGAGAACAATATCTCCTTAATGGACAGTGTAGATCCAAGATCAGACTTCAGTCTGATCTTGATCTACACTGTCCGCAAAAGGTCAGCGATTCGCACTTAGCAGCTTAAGGGTTAATACTCATAGACTAATTAAGTTTGTGATATTTTATATATAGTCACACACAGTGGTGTCTGTAGATGATGTGAGATTTGAAGCGGAATCACCGACAGGCCGGTTAATCAAGATGAATGGAGATGGAATGTACCATGCCCAGTTTGGGCCGGAAGAAATAGGTAATGCAAGAAGTTACTGATTTAGTCCAATCATCTTTGTATTTCATCATTGTTGTAAGGTGGAATTTATAAAAGTCTTATCCTCTTACACAGCTTCTTGACTAAATACCAGATAACAATATGCTAGAAGAATTTGCAGGTGACAGTATATGTCAAAGATGACAATATATTGTATGTGATCAAAATATATTGTCATCTTTGACATATATTGTATGTGACCAAAATACAAATTTCATTGATGACTTACCTTTGTCATGTGACTCCGTGGATGGTAGATGTACATGTACCTCTATGTGTATGAAGTGCTTAAGGTGAGGTTTTTGTATCGTGCTGTGTCCGTTGTCCGTTGTAAACTTTCACCTGGTATATGCCCAAGGGGCCACATTTTCGGTCTGATACTCATGAAACTTGGTAAGAATATTTGTCTTGATGATATCTTGGACATGTTGGAAAATGGGTCATGTTGGGTCAAAAACTACTTCACTTGGTCAAATCTTAGAAAAACATTGTGTACACTCTAGAGGCCACATTTTCAGTCTGATACTCATGAAACTTGGTCAGAATGTTGCCTTGATAATATTTTGGACAAGTTTGAAGGTGGGTCATGTCGGGTTAAAAACTAGTTCACAAGATCAGATCTTAGAAAAACATTGTGTACGTTCTAGAGGTCACATTTTCAGTCTGATACTCTTTCAAATTCGTCAGAATGTTTGTCTTGATGATATCTCAGATGGGTTGTAAAATTGGTCATGTCGGGTCAAAAACTAGGTCACTTGGTAATAGCTTTAAAAAATGTTGTGTATGCTCTAGAGGCCTCATTTTCTGTCTGATACTCATGAAACTTCTTCAGAATATTTGTCTTGATAATATCTCAGATGAATTGGAAAAAGGGTCATGTTGGGTCAAAAACTAGGTCACTTGGTAAAATCTTAGAAAAACCTTGAGTACGCTCTAGAGGCCACATTTTCAGTTTGATACTCATGAAACTTGCTCAAAATGCTTGTCTTGATGATATCTTGGACTAGTTTGAAAATGGGTCAAGTGAGGTCAAAAACTAGGTCATTAGGTCAAATCTTAGAAAAACCTTGTGTACACTCTAGAGACAACAGTTTCAGTCCAATACTCATGAAACTTCGTCAGAATGTTTGTCTTGATATTATCTCAGACAAGTTTTAAAATGGGTTATATCGGGTCAAAAACTACGTCAGTAAGTCAAATCTTCGAAAAACCACGTGTACGCTGTAGAGGCCACATTTTTAGTCCAATACTCTTGAAAGTTGGTCAGAATGTTTATCTTGATATTACGTCAGACGAGTTTTAAAATGGGTCATGTTTGGTCAAAAACTATGTCACTAGGTCAACTCTAAGGAAAACATTGTGTTTGCTCTAGAGGCCACATTTTCAGTCTAATACCCATGAAACTTTGTCAGAATGTTTGTCTTGATGATATCTCGTACAAGATTGAAAATGGTTCAAATCAGATAAAAAACAATGTCACTACTATATGTCAAATCATAAAAAACCTTGTGTACACTCTAGAGGCCACATAATCTGTCCAATATTCTTGAAATTAAGTCGGAACATTTTTCTTGATAATATCTCGGATGAGTTCGAAAGTGAGTCCAAAACTCTTGAAACTTGGTCAAAATTTTTGTCTTGATAATATCTCACACGAGTTTGAAACTGCTTAATGTCAGATCAAAAACTAGATCACTTATGTTAAATCTTTGAAAAACCTTGTGTATGCTCTATGCCACATTTTCTGTCCAGTACTCTTGAAACTTTATGAGAATGTTTGTCTTGATGATTTCTTTGATGAGGTAGAAAAAGGGTCATATCAGGTCACAAACTAGGTCACCAGATCAAATCTCTGAAAATTCTTCTGTACGCTCTAGAAGCTACATTTTCAGTCCAATATTCTTTAAAGTTTGTCAGAATATTTGTGTTGATGATATCTCAAATGACTTTGAAAATGGGTCATGGCAGGTCACAAACTAGGTCACTGGATCAAATCTCTTAAAAACCTTCTGTATGCTGTAGAGGCCACATTTTCAGTTCAGTACTCATAAAGGTCGGTCAGAATGTTTGTTTTGATAATATCTCAGATGTTAGTGAAAATGGAACTAAGTCAGCAGGTGCAATCTTGCAAAAACCTTGTGTACATTCTAGGGGCCTCAGTTTTAGTCCAGTAATCATGAAAGTTGGTAAGAATGTTTATCTGATAATGTTCAGGATGATGATTCATTTGATGAGTTTGAAAATGGTTCACATTTGGTCAAAAACTAGATCATGGAGACAAATCTTTGAAAAACCTTGTGTACCCTCTAGAGACTGCATTTTCAGTCCAGTGCTCATGAAATTATGTCAGAATGCTTGTTATGTTATCTAGGAAAAGATTGGAAATGGGCCATGTTTGGACAAAAGCTCAGGTGAGTGACTTCAGGGCCACCATGGCCCTCTTGTTCAAATACATAACCTATCTGATATAGGCATTCTGGGTACAGAATCAATCCTGATTTTCCCCATTTCTATATTAGAAACTGTCTACAGTGATTTGTAGTAAACAATGGTATTTTATAAAATTGTTTTCCCCATTTGAAATCATTATATTTTCAAGAAATTTGTAGCGAAAAGCTGGCTTGATTTTTCCATAGAGGTATTATTTATAGCCATTTTCTGCATGCTATTTCACATATTAATTTCTCCTGTACAGGGTATAGTGATGCGTCACAGCAGACAGGTCAAATCTTTGAAGAATATTGATACACACAGACAACGGCTAATGGCAGACTGTTTGATAGTCAAAATTATACATTTTCTTGTCGTGATGGTTCTAGTATTATTGATTATTTGATTGTTAATTTCAGTGATTTGTACATTTTAAGTGCTTTTAATTTACATCCTTTTAGTGAGTGGTCTGATCATGCCATGTTATCGTTTTGAATTCCATGTCAAGTAAACACTGGTATTGCAAATGAATTTCTCTTTGAGAAAACTGATATTAAATGGAACCCCGTGAATCTCAAAGCCGTTTGAAGCAGTTTCATTACTAAATTATCAGATTTTAACCATATAGGCGATGAACTGAATGTTATCTGTCTCGAATCTATTGATACATGTATAAACCAATTCGTAATAGCAATTTGCAATATTGCAAACCTGCTCTTTTCAATTCGCATTGTTTTATGTTTCGTAACAAGCTGTGTAAATCTGCTGAGTGGTCTGATAATGATTGTTACAGTGCTAGACAACAATACTTAAATGTGCTGAAAAATTTTAACTCTAGCAAGACTGTAAAGAAAAGGCTTGTAGTGAAAGGACAGGTAAATATAAGAAAGTTATTCAAAATAAAGAACAATCCATTTGACATTTTATGATATCGCTGGTATTACTTAACCCTTTACCACACAATCCCAACTTTTAATGACCCTGAGAAAGGAGCCTTTTGAAAACATTGTGGGAAAAGGAGAAAATGCTGGTTACCAGCATTTTCTCCTTTTTCCCACAATGTTTTCTACCCTTCCCAAAACAAATTTCAATTTTTAAGTCACATTCAATTTGTCATCTGCAAATGCTTTCAATTTGGACAAGTCTGAAATTTTATCATTTGGTAAAGGGTTAAGATATTTACTTCAAACTCAGACTATTTGTTAACTATCAAACAGGATACCCATACAACAAGGGCAGGTAACCCTCAAGATATTTTTGACACAGTTATGCCCTGTTTTCAACTATTTCTAAAAGCAACTGTAGCCTAGCACTGGCACCCATATGCACTGCCTTTGTTTTTTTTTTTTTTCTTTTTCAGGAACATGGACAGTGACCTTAATTATCAATGACAAGATAGTGGACAGTTGTGCAGTGAATGTGTGTGACCCCTCCCAGGTGGTTGTATCAGGGTTGAAGGCTGGCATGACAGGACACCCACATTCTTTCAACAGTAAGTTTGAAACATTTCTTTGATTATATTTATCCCTGTTTCAATATAACAAAACTCTTAATTTCCTTTTTGATGCTTTACCACACAATCCTTGGTTTTAACCTCCCTGAGAAAAAAGGCTACCGGTAATTATTTAGGGAAAGAAGAAAATGCTGGTAGCCAGCTTTTTCTTCTTTTCCTACAATATTTCCTACCTATACAGTGAAAAATCCTGAAATTTGAGCCACATTTAATTTGTCATCTGCAAATGCTTTCAGTTTGTACAATTCTAAACTTTTGTTGTCTGATACAATGTGAACAAGTACTTTCTTCACATAATTATATTATTAGCTCCACTGGCAGAAGGCCAGAGGGCTTATGTCATGGCCCAGTGTCCGTCTTGCATCTGTGTGTCCGTCCGTCCGTGCGTTAACTTTTATTTCAAACATCTTCTTCTCTGAAACTAACAATCCAATTTTCATGAAACTTCACAGAAATCATCCCACCGTGGTCCTCTTCAGAATTTCTTGAAAGAATTTTTATTCCTTCAAAAACTCTGGTTGCCATGGCAACAGAACTGAAAAATATTGGAAATCTTTAAAAATCTTCTTGTCTGAAACCATAAGGCATAGGGCTACCAAATTTGGCATGTAGCTTTATTGTAGTAGACCTCTATCATGTTTCTTCAAATTACAGCCCTGGGATCAAAATTGGCTTTGCCCCAGGGGTCACAAGTTTTACATAGGCTTATATAGAGAAAACTTTAAAAACCTTCCTGTACCTAGCCATAAGGCCTAGAGCTACCAAATTTTGCATGTAGCTATATCTAGTGGGCCTCTACCAAGCGGGCCAAAATTTTAGCCCTGGGGTCAAAATTGGAACCGCTGCAGGGGTCACAAGTTTTACATGGGCTTACATAGTGACGACTTATGAAATCTTCCTGTACCTAGCCATAAGGCCTAGAGCTACCAAATTTTGCATTTAGCTTGATCTAAGTGGGGGTCTACCAAAAGTGCCCAAAACAGTCCTGGGGTCAATTTGGCCTCATGCTGCGGGGGAGGGGGAGGTTCACAAGATTTTCATGGGCTTATATAGGGAAAACTTTAAATCTTGGTGTACATTGCCATAAGGCTCAGGGCTACCAGATTTTGCATAACTATAGCATTATCTAGTGGACAACTACAAAGAGGGTCCAAGTTACAGCCCTAGGATCAAGTTTGGCCCTGCACCAGAGGTCACAAGTTTTACATGGGTTTATGGAGTGAAAACTTCAGAAACTGTCTTGTTACTAGCCATAAGGCCAAGAACTCCCAAATTTGGCATGTTATTCTTCTAATACACATATTCCCCATTTAGTCCGACTGTAGCCCTGGGATCAAAGTTTTATAAGGGCTTATATAGTGAAGACTTCTCGACAATCTTCTTGTTACTAACCATAAAGCATAGAACTAACAAATTTGGCATATTTTTAGCCTTGGGATCAAAATTTGTCCCACTCCAGGGTTCATAAATTTTAGATAGGCTTACTAGTAAAAACTTTAGATATCTTTTTTTATCCTTACTGTAAGGCCTAGGGCTATAAAAATTTGTCATGCCGATTCATATTGTAGACTTCTACCAAGATTGTTCCATCTTTTTCATTGAAACTACTCTTCCAATTTTGACCAAACTTTACAGATATCATCTTGCCATGATGTTCTTCAGAATGTCTTCAAAGAATTAAGTTCTGTTAAAAGCTATGGTTGCTATGGCTACAGAACTGGAAAGTATTGAAAAACCTTTAAAAATCTTTTACAAAAGCTTGTATTTACTAGCGTCATTGTAGCTCATGAAAAAGATACTGCTTTTTAGCTCCACAGGCCTAAGGCCATCAAGCTTATCGTCTCTGAAACTGCTTCATCCAATAAGTCACAAGCTTTACATAGGCTAATATAGTGAGAACTTAAAAGGTCTTCTTGTTCCTTACCTTGAGTTACAGCTGTAACATTGTATGGGTGTAAGCTAAATAACCTCTTCCAAAGTTATTCAAGTTATGTCAAAATTAGTCCTATCTCATGGGTCATAAACATGTGCTTATAGCGTGAAAATTCAAAAAAATTTTTGCTCCTAACCGCAAACCCAAGGGCTACCAAATCTGGATCACTTTTGATTTTTTTTTTTAAATTAGCCTTGCATCAGGGGTCTTATGTTTTACAGAGGCTTCATATGGACGAAACTTGAAAATCACCTTATTTATAACCATACAGCATAGACTTGTATTTTGGCATGTAGCTTTATCTTGTGGACTCTACCAGGGTACAAGTAATTATAGCTCTGGGATCAAAAATGGCTTTGTCCTGCAGGTCTCAACTTTCACATTGGCTTTTACAGAGAAGACTTCGTAAGTCTTCATTTTGAAACCATTTGGCTCAGAATTGAAATGTTAAGTATTAATGGTTTATATTTATAAGCCAGTGGAGCGATACAGGGCCATTATGGCCCTCTTGTAGATATGTGTATTTTCTAATTGACAAAATTCTAGGCTCATCTATATTGAAAACACTTACCTATTTCCAATGTTGCTTGAATGCTGGGATTTGATATAGAAAGGTTAGAGGTTGTTTCATTCCTTGTTAAGTATTCAATTCATTCCTTACTGAGTGCATGTATATGTTTCATTTCCTGTTAAATATTTATTTCATTTTGCTGTTTTACAGTTGACTGTATTAATGCTGGCAATGGAAAGGTACAAGTTGGTGTGACTTGTGCGGGGCGGAATGTACCTTGTGGTTTGTCAGAGAAATCAAACAGAAAATATGTTGCAAGTTTTACACCATTGCAGTCGGGGCATTATCTTATAAATGTTTCCTTTAATAAAGCTGAAATCAGGGGTATGTATGACCATGTCATTCATTTCTGTACAGATGACTCAGACCCTCATTTGTTGTTTTACATTTGTAGAAATAGGTAACCTCTTGCCAAACAATCTTGTGTTTCCATTACCCTAGGAAGGAAGGAAGGTTTGTGAAAACATCATGGGAAAAGAAGAAAATGCTGGTTACCAGCATTTTCTCCTTTTCCTACTATGTTTTCTACCCTTTCAGAGATAAACCCTATTATTTTAGCCTCATTTAATTTGTTGTCTGCAAATGCTTTCAATTGGGACAAGTCTAAAATTTTGTTGTGTGGTCAAGTAGATAAGATCATTTTAGATGTGTGCCTTGTTTTACAGTATATACACCACTTGCAGTTTGCAAGGCTTAATGTAACTGAACGATGTTTCTTTGAGCATTTCTGTTAATTTAGGAAAAAAATTCCCTTAAAAAATGTGTCAGGCATTTATCAACTCTCTACTGGACCACATAATCTTACCAGGTGATTCATCAGGTATATTGAAAGCATTTACAGACAAAAAATTACATGTGGCTCAATAATGGAATTTGTCTTTGAAGGGGTAGAAAACATTGTGGGAAAAAGGAGGAAATACAGGTTATGGGCATTTTCTTCTTTTCCCTCATTGTTTTCAAATGCCATTCTGTTCAGTTGTGTAAAACACAGGGTTGTTTGGTCAAGGGTATTTCAAAAATGATATTACAAATTGCACAAATAAAACTTTTGAACTTTTGAAGGAAAGAAATATCTCTAGAGCCCCTGGGCCCAGTTTTGCAAAAAAAACTTAATTCTCTTATTTTACCCAGATCTACTAACAGTCCCAGGTTCTGACTTAACCCTTATCCTGCTAAATAACTTAAACTTTGAAGGATATAGTGAAAAACCTGAATTATGCAGTTTCAAACATTAAAATCATTGATACCTCCTTCTTTTCCCAGAATATTTTCTGCCCCATCATAGACAAATGTCACCATTTAAGCATTACTTTATTGTCATCTGCAGATGCTTTCAATATGGATAAGTGTATAAATTTGTTGTCTGGTACAAAGTTACTATAAGTGTTAACTTTTTCTAAATTTCCTTATATTTGAATATTTGATGAATCTTAAGTGAAACTCCTCTAAAATCTCTGGATTTCAGGATTTCCGCACGATGTTTCTTTGAGGCCTGGTAATTCAGTTGTTGGAGTTTACCTAATTACTAAACTGTTTTTCTGACATGTTCTAACAGCTTAACATTCATATAAAATAATTGTAAATAAGAGGCATTATCCAGCATGCTGCCTCCACTTGGGCCCTGATAATTGGTAGAGAGCAGGGCTAATAGCCAAGGGCTGGAATTCACCTACCTTTGTAACAAACAATTTTAGTCTAAGTTTAAATTTTGCAAGTTATACAATTTTTGATTGGCTAAACCATTTTGTTAGCTGATCAAGATTTGTTTTACTTTTAAAAAATTCTTGAGAGTTAGACTTAGAATACTCTATGGAGTGGTTGTTAAATATGGGCCCAGGGTTTTGGAGTTTAATTAGATGATGAATAATCTAAGCTAATTTAGCTCATCTAAATATCATCCAGGGGACCTATTAACTCATTGCCACAGGATTTCTGTCTCACAGCTAAACATAATTTTGACTTTGTTTGGGTATAAAGGCAGGTAGAGGCTTGGAAAGATAGTTTTGCTAAGTAGTGGTTAAAAAAGATCAAGGAACATATTGATAGGTGTACTGGCCACTTTGATATAGCTAAAACACAGTTGGAAACTGTCAAAATAAACAAAGATAATGATGATTCGCTTTGGAGTGTTGTCTTTGTGAAGGAAAGAATGATTATTCATCATCTAATATTTCAAGAGTTATTTCCTCTTTGCATATTTTGACCTGTGATTGTAATACCAGTCTAAATGCTTTACATTTTACGTGTACCTAAAAAGTTTACAGAATGGCGTACAACAGAGATGAGCGGAACTGCCAAGCATATGCACTAAATGTCACAGAATATTTTTCGGGACTTTTTTCAAACACCAAAGATTCAGTAACATTCTCTCTCCTACATCTGTATTACTGTTTGAATGCCAGATAAACTTGTTACTTTTTGTGTGCTGCAGCAAACATCACTTGAACACGTTATGCAGACAACTAATTTAGTGGGGATCAAATGATGAAATTTGTCTTTGAAATTGTGGAAAAGATTGTAGGAATAGGAGAAAATGCTGGTTAGCAGCATTTCCTCCTTTTCCCATAATGTTTTATACCTTTTCCTAAACAAATCTCATCTTTTGAGTCACATCTAAGTTGTCGTCTGAAAATTCTTTCAATTTGGAAAAGGCTAAGATTTTGTTGTTTTGTAAAGACTTAAGATAAATTTAACTATACATGTGACACTAGTCATTATTTTCATGTTTTGTTTTGTGGTAAGTACCCCAAAGACTTGTGAAGTTGGAAACCAACATTTACGCCTATTCTCTTAATGTTTTAAATCCTTCAAAAGAAAATTACAATTATTTGAGCCTCATTTTACGTCATCTTCAAATGCTTTCAAGTCTTGAACTTTGGCTTCAGGTAAAAAACTAAGTAAATGGTGAACAACCTAAATATTGCATACTACTATGCTAACAATAAGTGCATAAATGGCAAAAATCTGTAACAACATGTATGAGTTTCAACTTTTGCCTTTTTCAGGATGTTTACAAAATTTGAAATATGACAGCATGACTGACATAATAGATGAGTGTAACACACTAACATTAAATCTTTAACTCTGTACCAAACGACAAAATTTTAGACTAGTCCAGATTGAAAGCATTTGCAGACGACAGAATAAATGTGATTGAAAAATTGAAATTTGTTTTGGGAAGGGTAGAAAACATTGTGGGAAAAGGAGAAAATGCTGGTTACCAGCATTTTCTCCTTTTTCCCCACAATGTTTTCAAAAGCTTTCTTTCACAAGGTCATTAATAGTCAGGACTGTGTGGTAAACAGTTAAGCAATGGAAATAAATAGATTTTTTTTTTATGTGTGTTATCCATGGTATTGGAGGGCATAGCATGCTACGTTGGTTATATGTAAATCTAATTTCTCACAAGGTTTTTTACCATTTTGGAGACAAATTCCATTACTTGTTGTCTGCAAATTCTCTCAATTTGTGCAGGTATATTATTTTGTCCTTTTCGTACAAAGTTTTCTACAAGTTTTAGCTTGCTTGATTTCAAGGAAAATGTTCAGGTATTGTCATGGCCCTTTGGTGGTCTGGTGGTCATTGTCTTTTTGTGCAAAAACTTCAACATTTTGTGATATCTCTGTAATTACCAAAGCTATTTACTTCAAACTCGGAGTAATTGTTAACTATCAAAAGGGGAACCCATACCAGTATGGCAGGGAACCATCAAAATATTTTTCACACAGTTATGCTCCTTTTTTTACTTAAAATTTTCACTGAAAATCTATTTCTAAAAGTAACTGCAGCCATGTGTTGGCACCTACATGCTGTCCTCCTGTTAAGATAAATCCCATCATCATCATCAATCCATCATTGAGCCACATCAAAATTTTTATTTGTTCTCTGCAAGTTCTGTCAATTTGGACAAGTCTAAAATATTGTTGTCTGGTAAAGAAATGAACTCTTTACCAAACAACAAAATCTTAGACTAGTCCAAATTGAAACTATTTGCAGACGACGAAACAAATGTTACTCAAAAGTTGAAATATGTTTTTGGAAGGATAGAAAAACATTGTGGGAAATGGAGAAAATGCTGGTTACCAGCATTTTCTCCTTTTTGTACAATGTTATCAAAAGCCTTTTTTCTCAGGGTTGTCATAAGTCAGGATTGTGTAGTAAAGGGTTAAACATGACTCTATGACACATTATTTCAGATGATGCCACATCCGATCCCAAGTCAGAAGAGCTGCACAGACAAGCAGTGTTCTCAACAGACATAAGACAGCACCATGACCACTTTAAGATAACTGCGACATGTAAGACATTTTTAGACCTGGAAAAAAGTTGAATTTCTTTAGTTGCTAGTGAAAGAGTTTATGGTTAGTGATTAGGACACCCTGGATTGATCCTGTTGGTAAGGGTCATGTTTGGGTTTCCTTTGGGAAGGCACTGCAGAGCCCCAGTCTAGCACTGATAAAAGTTATATGTCAGAGCTTTCATATGACTGAAATAAAGTTGAAAGTAACTATGTGTTATACAGGAATGATGACAGTCACAGCAATGTTTTACATAGAATTGAATTAGTACACTAAATTAACCCATTAGGGGCCAAATAAAGCCAACAGAAAATTTCAGTCAAGAAATAAGACCCAAATAAACTGTCAAGGTCTTTTGTCCAGAATGTCCCAGCAAAGCAGACACTGTAGATCAAAGATCAGACTGCATGTTTTGTGCAGTCTTATCTTAATCTAAATTGGCTGCAAATGCAACAGTGATTGTGTAAAGCATTTTAACCCTTTACCACACAACAAAATTTTACACTTGTCCAAATTGAAAGCATTTGCAGATGACAAAATAGATATGGCTCCTGTGGTGATATTTGTCTGTAAAAGGACAGAAAACATTGTGGGAAAAGGAGAAAACGCTGGTTACCAGCATTTTCCCCTTTTCCCACAATGTTTTCAAAGGCCTCTTTCCTTGGGTCATTAAAACTCGGGATTGTGTGGTAAAGGGTTAATGATTGATACATTTTGTTATCATTATATTCATGTATGGATATTACTACCATTCCAGGTGACTGGCAGATTGACTATCTAACAGGAGGGCCCATGGATTTGTACATAGGAGACACAGCTGATATTAAAGTGTACAGTATGCAAGATGGAACCATTTGTAATGTCCCTCATCTTATAGGTAGGGCAATTGGTCAGACAAAGATCCACTCACAGTTAAGAACTAATTCTGGGACTTTGGCCAGACATTTTAGATCAAGATGAGTCCATGCAGTGCCAAAGGTGTAAAAAATGGACTTTTGTGGATGGTATAGATCCAAGATCAGACTGCACAGATTGTTAAGTTAAGCCTAGAAGATAAGTCTTTCTTAATTTTAATACTTATTACCGCAAGTCACTTAGAGTTATCCCTCTTTGAGAACTCTTCTGTATATTTGGTTCAGAAAAAGAACAAGTCTCGATAGACATGGTGATATTATTAGGTCAGATATGGTTCCCGAAATGTAGAGAAAACAGTAACCCTTTACCACACAATCCTGACTTGTAACAACCCTTGGGTAGAAGCCTTTTGAAAACATTGTGGGAAAGGGAGAAAATGCTGGGAAAAGGAGAAAATGCTGGTAACCAGCATTTTCTCCTTTTTCTCACAATGTTTTCTACCTTTCCCGAAACAAATTTCAGTTTTTGTGTTACATTTATTTTGTCGTCTGCAAATGCTTTCAATTTGGAAACGTTCAAAATGTTGTCATTTGGTAAAGAGTTAACTAAACCCATAACAAGAATAACAAATAAGAAATATAAGCCTGAATATACTTATTTGACACTTAACTGCAATAGAATGTGCCTTTGTTAGTGAGGATAGTTGCATTTGATTGTATTTCATATACTTTGCCTTTGTTTTTTTGTCTTGATAGTAGGTCTAAAGGCGCCTTTGTCATGTAGAGTTCCGCCAATGGAAATAAGAAGTATTAGATTGTATGTTCAGCCAGTGAAAGACTTCAAGTTTATATTTGGTGTTGAAAGAGTTCTGTCGTCACCATCAGCTTTGAATGTTGCCTTAATTCTCAATATCAAATGGCTAGTCTAGGAATTTAGAATTAGACTTGAATTCAGAGTTGTTTGTGAATACTGTGCCTAGACACTGAACAGCTAGAACCCTATACCAAACGACAAAATTTTGGACTAGACCAAATTGAAAGGATTTGCAGACGACAAACTGAAAGTTGCTAAACTGATGATTTTTCTCTTTGATAGGGTAGAACACATTGTGGGAAATGGAGAAAATGCTGGTTTTCTTGGGGGTTGTTAAAAGTCGGGATTGTGTGGTAAAGGGTTAAACAAATGGGGAAATGATAAATGGGGTTTCAACTGTAAGCCTAGCACACAAAGATTTTCATTCATTCGTGATCAATTCTTTCATTTAGAAAATACCAGTATGATATACTAAAATATTTGAGCCATGCTCTATCAGAAGGGGGCTTAATGCATCTCCCTGATGCATGCTACCAAACAAAGCATCACGTAATTATGGATCCATAATACCTACTTTTTTTCAACAATCAACTGAATCATGAGGTAGACTCGTCCTTTGACATACAGAAAATTTGCCAGCCTGCGCGGACTGCGCAGGCTGATCTGGGTCGATACTTTACACAGATGCATTAAGCCCCCTTTTCACAGAGCATGGCTTATTTATCTTTCTCAATGTTCTTTTCAGCTGACACGACGGGAGCACCAGGTGGTCATATTGATGCTGAAGTGTCGTATGGGCCTTACAGATTTCCCGCTCAGGTTTGCTCTCTTTCTGTCTATTGCTTTCTCATTTGTTAGCCCTCTACCAGACAGTAAAATTTTAGACTTGTCTGAACTCAAACACTTGCAGACAACATATCAAAATTTAATGTGGTTTATCTGTGAGGTTTATCTTTAAAACTGTGAAAAACATTGTGGGAAAAGAAGGAAATGCTGGTACCAAGCATTTTCTCCTTGTTAGTGTTATTAAAACTTAAGATTGTTTGGTAATGGGTTAACTTATTATGTTATAACATCCTTATGAAATAAAGATAATCATTTAAATATACTGTATTCTGAATTACCTTCCCTTCCATTGTAAAAATATTCTTTAGTACCATAATTCCTGTTGTATGGTACTATTAGGTTGTCTTGTGAAACTTTACTGGTGGATTGGTGCCAATGAAATGAAGGGTGTGAAAGTTTTTCTAAACAGTAACTCTTGCCCTCTTAGTTTTTAGCCAACAGCTGTCGTAGAACAGTTTGAGTTTTGTGGGTCTGACATTCATATGAGAATTTTCTCTTATTCTAGATTCAGGATGATGATCCTGGAGTGTACAAGATATTTTTCAACCCCCGAGGCCCGGGCACATACAAAGTTTGGGTGACATACGACGGTAGATTAGTCAAAGGTATGTTGATGGAGATTTTGCTTGGCCTCTGTTCTAGCATGAATACTGTTACCTTGTCTTTTGAAGCTTATAATGGCTTAACTTTCCTAAGGTATGCTGTTCTGCTCAGCATTTTTTCTATACTTCACCATTCGGTTGATGTTTCAACTTTACTCTGTACCAAACAACAACATTTTTGACCGGCCTAAATTGAAAGCACTGGCAAACAACAGATTCAGTGTGGCTAAGATAATTGAATTTGTCTCTGGAACAGTAGAAAACATTGTTTAAAAAAGAGAAATTGCTGCTTACCAGCATTTTCTCCTTTTCCCACAGTGGACTTCTTCCTATTTATTTAACCTTGAGATTTTAACATTTGGTAAAGTTTAAGGGAATGCTTCACTATTTTGCCACTTTAGTGATTCAGGGTGCTTGAGAGTCTCTCAGATTTTTCTTTTTTCTATTTATTTATATGATATACGAGGGACACTTTTTAAGTTCGTAGAGTAAGCCTATAACTTTTTAACGCGATTATGAAGTTGCACGATTTTTTACACAGAACTTGCGTAATCATTCCTCTCTCGAACAGTGTCACGGTATGCGGTGCATGAGGTCCATGTGCGCGCTGCGCTGGGTATTTTCAACACGTGGTTTTATACACTATAGTAAAATATAGCGTTCAATATGGATGGAAAAATCTCTGAACAGTGGGTATATTGTAAGATTCGAGCACAGCTCGGGTTTCCGCCAACAGAAATTCATGCTGATTTGCAAAAAGTTTATGGGAATGGTGCTTTAAAATATGCTACAGTTTGCAAGTTGGTACGTCGTTTTAATGATGGTCGGGAGTCAATTGAAAATGACCCTCGGGTGGGTAGGCCGGTTTCCGTTTTGACGGAAAAGAACGTTGCTACTGTGAAAACGTTAATTGAGGAAGACGCACGTTATACCGTGCAAGAGATAGAAGAATTAAGTGGCATTCATTCGTCAAGTGTTTTGAAGATCTTACGTGAACAACTTGGGCTACGTAAGATCTGCACGCGCTGGGTGCCCCATTTGCTCACTGACGAGCAGAAACAAAGTCGGGTTAGACTTGCATCGCAAGTTAAGAAAAATATGATAAATGTGACCCACGTCATTTGGAAGAGATAGTTACAGGTGATGAAACCTGGATCTATCATTTTCAACCCGATTCTAAGGCTAAAAATAAGGTTTGGGTTTCATCTGAGGGCGACAGACCTGTCCTTGCGCGCCGTTGCAAAACATCAAATCGCATGTTGTATGCGATATTCTTTGATTCGAAAGGTCCAGTCCTTCAAATTCCAGTCCCGAAAGGTAGTTCTGTCACTGGAAAGTTTTACAGAGAAAGTGTTCTTACTCAACTTGTTGATTTCTATCAGAAGCGCAGACCGCGCACCGGTGTCCGCGGCATCAAATTACTCCATGATAACGCACCGGCCCATAAATCCGCTACGGTACAGGAATATCTGAAAGAATCTGGGCTCGATGTCTTAGATCATCCCCCATACAGCCATGACCTGTCCCCCTGTGACTTTTTGTTGTTCCCAAGACTAAAGGAAATGCTGGCAGGGCACCGTTTTGAATCCCGTTGTGGTATTGGCAGTGCGGTCTACCAGTGTCTGCAACATATACCTAAAGAGGACTACCGAACTTAAAAAGTGTCCCTCGTAAGATGCTTTGTAAGCTAATATAGCTAAATGAGAATGGTCTTTCTCACTAGTAGCACAGTAAAATGGACAGTTAAATTAGAATTTATGACATGTCTTTTCAAAGGTTCACCATTTTTGCAAGAGATTGATGAGCTTACGTCACCCTCAGCTGAAGGTCCTGGGTTGAAGAAAGCTATGGTAGCTGAGCCAGCAAAGTTCAACATTGATGCTCGTGGCTTCCCTGATGAACTGGTTGTGGATGTTAAAGGTATAATAATACCAGTATACATATATGTTCTGCTTCTTTATTTAACCCATTACCATACAACAAAATTTCAGACTGGTCCAAATTGAATGGATTTGCAGACGACAATTTAAATGTGGCTCAACAATTGAAATTTGTTTTTGGCAGGGTAGAAAACATTGTGAAAAAAGGAGAAAATGCAGGTTACCAGAATTTTCTCCTTTTCCCACAATGTTTTCAAAAGACTTCTTTCTCAGAGTCAGGATTGTGTGGTAAAGAGTTAACCATTTACTACACAATCCAAAGTTTGAACAACCCTAAAGTAGACAGCTTTTGTAAACATTGTGGGAAAAGGAAAAAATGCTGACAGATTTTGTAAACATTTTGGGGAAAGGAGACAATGCTGATAACCAGCATTTTCTCTTTTTCCTACAATGTCTTACACTCTTTCACAAACAAATCTCATCATCTGAGATACATTTATTTTGTCATCTGCAAATCTTTCAGTTTGGACAAGTCTACATTTTTGTTGTGTGGTAAGAAGTTCTCTTTCTTTAAAAACATATTTTAGGCTCTTCCATTTTAAAAGCATTTGCAGATGACAGATTGGATGTGACTCGAAGGATGAAACTTCTCCTTTAATCCTTTTCCAAACGACAAAATTTTAGACTGGTTGAAATTTGCAGACGAAAGAATAAATTCTACTTTAACATTGAAATTTGTTTTGGGAAAGGTAGAAAACATTGTAGGAAAAGGAGAAAATGCTGGTTACCAGCATTTTCTCCTTTTCCTGCAATGTTTTCAAAAGGTTCCTTTCACTGGGTTGTTAAAAGCCGGGATCGTGTGGTAAAGAGTTAAAGGATAGCAAACATAATTGGAAGAGAAGAAATGCTTTTTACTGTCATTTTGTCTCTATTTTCTTAATCGTTTCTAGAGCCTTTTACTGTAGGATTTATATAACCACAGGGTTTTCTGGCATTTTGTTAACCTATTACACAAAACATGTCTTTATTGCTTGCCAATATACAATGCTTAAAAGTTTGAGATAGCTGTGTGTAAGACGTCAGCCATGCCTAAGCTGGCATTGTTAGAGACTTATACCAAGATCTAATGTTCAAACCTGAGCTTTGACAGCACTCCGTCCACTGGTATGTTTACCCTTGGAGTGCTGGATAAACCCTTTCAGTCTAGATATACGACCCAATTAAGTGAAATTTCAAGGTTGCTTTCATCTATATAGCTGTAGTTTCTGGAATGCAGACAGTGTAGATCATAGATCAGACTGCACGTTTTGTGTAGTCTGATCTTGATCTACATTGACCAAAAAGGCAACTATAGTTGTGAAAGGTTCTTTAAGGGTTAACAATTTGAATATTGTATTTATTAAATTTATGCCAGTAGTAGATAATCCTTTTAATGGACCTCTTTAGATGTGAAAGAAAACCCTTATGAGTAATTGTACGTAGAAAAATTATGGAATGTTCATGTAGATCTAGTTGTGTAATGTATTATTTGCATTCTTCGCTCATCAAATGTTTTTTTCATATTTAGTTATCGCATTTAGTTCATTTTTATCACATATGCATCAGTGTGTTTATATAAAGAGTGGATTTTTATCTTATATGATAATTGATTTTCTAAGAAAATATGTCCTAAAAATTTCAGTTAATGGATAAGTTGAAAATTTGTTCATACAATTGCAGAGGTCTCAATAATGCCAAGAAGCGACAAGATCTGTTTAACCTTTTTAAGGAAAAAGATACTGATATTTTATGTTTACAAGAAACACATTTTACAAACCAAATAGAAAAAACTGTTTATTCCGCGTGGGATGGAAATTGCTACTTTAGCCATGGTACTTCAAATTCAAAAGGTGTCGCTATCCTTTTTAAAAAGCATCTAGATATTAAAGTTCTAAGTTTCAAAAAAGATGGAAATGGAAATTACTTAATAATGGTATTAAGCTTTTGTGATATTAATTTTATGCTTACAACACTGTATGCACCTAACAATGACAACCCAAGTTTTTTCGTAAATATTTTCGATGAACTGGATTCCTTTGCGAACAATGAAAACTTGATTATATGTGGAGATTTTAACCTTGTCATTAATTCAGCTTTAGATTATGAAAATTATAGATACAGTGATCATAACAAAAAAGCAAGGAAAATTGTCCAAAAATACATTGATGATAGAAATCTTGTGGATCCCTTCAGGGAATTACATGGCAACACACGAAAGTATACCTGGAAACGTTTTAATCCTTTACAAAAAGGACGACTCGACTTTTATTTGCTTTCAAAAGAACTTCAACCATTTTTAAGGAATTGCGATATTGATGTTAGTTATAAATCTGACCATTCAATTATTTTGATTGAACTAAAATTTAATGAAATTAAACACGGAAAAGGCCTTTGGAAATTCAATAATTCCTTGCTGCATGATATTGATTACATTAATTGTATTAATAAAAATATTGACGAGATATTACTACAATATTGTTTACCTGTTTATGACCAGGATTATGTAACAAATATGGATAGATCACAAGTACAATTAGTTATCAATGATCAGCTGTTTTTAGAAACCCTATTAATGGAAATACGTGGAAAAACAATCTCCTTTGCTAGTCATAAAAGTAAAGTAAGATCAGATCGCGAGAAACTACTTTTGGCCGAAATTTTGCAATTAGAACAATCTCTAGATGAAAACAACAAAGAAAAATTAGTTAAACTTCAGGATGAATTAGAAAAAATAAGAAATGAAAAGCTTAAAGGGTATTTTGTAAGATCATGCTCAAAATGGATAGATGAAGGCGAAAAAGTCACCAGGTATTTTTGCAATCTTGAAAAACAACACAATTCAGCAAAATCAATAAGCTTTATCGAAAAACAAAATGGAGAAACAATCAGTAATCAAGAGGAAATCTTGAATGAGACAAAATTATTTTATGAAAACCTATATAAAGAACAAGATAACCGAGATGATTTTAGTATATCTGATTTTTTACTTAATTGTACAGTAAATAAGTTAGATTATGTCGAGTCAAAAAGTCTAGAAGGTCTTTTAAATTACCAAGAGGTATCACTGACTTTAAAACAAATGTCAAATGACAAAAGCCCAGGCCCTGATGGCTTCTCAGCAAACTTCTTTAAGGTCTTTTGGCCCAAGATCGGGCATTTTGTCGTTAGATCCCTAAATTACGCCCTATTAAACGGCTCTTTTTCTAGCTCTATAAAATCGGGAATCATAACATGCATCCCGAAAGACAATAAACTGAAAAAGTTCTTAAAAAATTGGAGACCGATAACCTTATTGAATGTTTTATATAAAATAGCGTCTGGAACAATAGCAAATAGATTAAAAACCGTATTAGACCAATTAATTTCAAGTGACCAAACAGGTTTCCTTAAGAATCGCTTTATAGGAGAAAATACCCGTTTAATCTATGACATCATGAAATATTGTGAAGACAATAACACACCTGGCCTATTAATGCTACTAGACTTTGAAAAAGCCTTTGACTCGTTATCGTTTGACTTTATTTTAAAAACATTTGACTTTTTTGGATTTGGTCCTACACTCAAAAAATGGATAAAATTATTTTTGTATAATACACAAGTAAGTGTGCAATTAAATGGTTTTCTATCAGATGCCTTTACGGTAAAGAGGGGCTGTCGTCAGGGAGACCCTATTTCTTCATATATATTCATTCTATGCTCTGAAATTTTAAGCATTAAAATTAGACAAAATAAAAATATTAAAGGTATAAGGGTGAAAGACACTGAATATCTCATAAGCCAATTCGCTGATGACACTACATTATTACTAGACGGCTCGAAAAAATCTTTAAATAGTGTTTTAGAAATACTTGACAAGTTCTATGCAATCTCTGGGTTAAAGTGCAATTTTGATAAAACAAAACTGATTTGGATAGGGTCACGTAAATATAGCGCATATTCGATAAAAACTAAATGGAAATTAAACTGGGGTGAAACTCAATTTGTGCTACTTGGATTAACTTTTGACATTAATCTTCATAAGATGATAGATTTAAATTATGAACCGAAACTTAAAACTATTTCAAAATGCATAGCCTACTGGAAAAGAAGAAAGCTTACACCTATTGGTAGAATAACTGTGGTAAAATCACTTCTTGTTCCACTTTTAACGCATTTATTTATAAGTCTCCCTTCTCCGACAACAGATTTCATAAAACGTTTAAATGATTTACTATACAACTTTGTATGGGATGGAAGGGCAAAAATTAAAAAAAATGTTTTTATAAAAAACTATGAAGAAGGTGGTATGAAAATGATAGATATCAAAAGCTTTAACGTTAGCATGAAATTAAAATGGTTTAAAAACCTAATAAATTGTAAACCTAATAAATGCTATCAGCTAGTATATGACACGATGGACGTAAGAAAAATAATAAATTTAGGAAAAGCCTATTCCGAACTCATCTCGAAAGTGACAAAAAACGATTTCTGGAGAGACGTACTTAAATCATACATAGAATATATAACAAAAATCAAAATTGATTCTTGGGACTTGATATTGAATATGCCCTTATTCTACAACGAAAATTTTACAATCGACTCAAAAGTCATCTACATCAAAGATTTATATGAAAGAGGATTTAGAAATGTCCGAGATTTAATGGATAACAATGGGAAATTCATTGGTTTAGAATCTATAGAGATGATTTTAGGTAAAAAGATTAATTATTTGAGGTATTATGGTCTGATAAACAGTATCCAAAATTTTTCAAGAAGGGTTGGTACTAATAAAGATGAAAAATTGATTCTAAACTATGCCAATCCTTGCATTAATTGCTACTTAAATGAAATTTTGATAAATAAGAAACCTAACAAAATAATATATAAAGCACTTATAGAAAACAATGAAATCCCTACTAGCCAAAAGAAATGGGAGTCTTTGTTCCCTACTCATATCTTTGATTGGAAATACATTTATAATAATATTTTTAAAAATACAAACGATTCGTATACTCAATGGATGCAAATAAAGATAGTTCATAGATTTTTCCCCACTAATGTCCTATTACACAAAATGAACGTTGCCCCAAATAACCTATGCTGTTTTTGCAATACTAGTGAAGAAAGTTTGCTCCATGTATTTTACGAATGTGAAAAGGTAAAAACCCTTATTCAATATTTAGAATCAAAAATAAGAGAAGTAGACCCATTAAAACACAGACTTATAAATAATTTCAACGTTCTAATAGGTACATTCAATAATGATGACAAATTATACACACTCTTTCTGTATGTCAAAAGATATATCGCTTCTTGTAAATCTAAATCTAGAATTCCAACAATTTATGGCCTTCAAAATAATTTATCTTTGGCTTGGACCATTTACAAAGACACAAAATCCTCTGATTCTAATTTAGAAAGATGGTCATTTGTAAGACATATTATTCAAAACCACTCTTAATATAAAATGTATTGATATACATTCCTTTTTTTTTGCTATTATGTGATAAGTTATTCCTGTTTTCCTCCTTTCTTATTTTTTTCACTTTTTGTTTTTTTCTCTCACTAGTTTTGTATAACTTTATTAGTCTATTCTAATTATTCGTTGATCCAGATTCGGTGAACTGAATAGGTCGTTGTTTGAAACTTTCCCATTCTACTCTATTTAACACAATGGAAAAAAAGGAGAAAATGATAAAATGTAAAAAGAAAAACATTGTGGTAAGGGATGAAAGAGCTCATAAAGATTAATTTCACACTTTTCTGCACTTTTTTTCCCATAAAACCAATAACTTACAATCATATTTCAGCTAGTTCAGAATTGTCGTCTGCAAGTTCTTTCAGTTTCAAACTGCTTCAAAATAGTATGTTAAAAATTATTGTCAACTTACGATTTAAGGCTGTATATAAAATTGAACCACAAAACCTTATCTGGATCTCTGAACAGTTCATGTATTTGATTAATTCTTATCTTGCAATGTAATTTTCATCATAGCGAACAGAGAAATCCAAAATCACTCTATACAGCAGTACACTCGAATCTCGATCTGCACTGTTCGCAAAGGCACTAATTTTGTTAAATTTGATAAATTAGTCTTTTATACATGTTGGAAAAAAAAAAAACTTCAAATTGGGAAAATAGACTGTTTTATACTCTTAGCTAGCAGGATAAGAATACTATGAGAGATGAATAATAATTGATTGTTGTAAGGATAGAGGAGGATGGCCACGACCTCCGTGGTTAATAAAGTTATTAAAAAAAAAAAAAAAAAAAAAAAAAAAAAAAAAAAAACTTATTATGGTTGTCTGGTAATCTTGAAAAGTGTCATGACCTACAAACATTCCGACAAACATTCAAATATAATAACTTCCATGATGTATTACATGCATTCCCTCTATACAGGTCCACACTTTCCTATTACAAGTACAGTTGCACAGAATCCAGATAACACACATACAGTGACCTATGTCCCTGAAGAAACTGGTATCCATAGAATTAATATTAAACTGGATGGTAAAGATATAAAAGGTAAGGCCAATGTCCCTTTGAACTCTGTAATAGTCAATCACATGTTGTTATAACTCCAAAGCCTTTTAGATCATTGTTAGGACAGAAGAAAATGGTGGTACAAACATTTGTCCCTATTTGATGTCTGCAAATGATTTCAACATGAAGTATTCGAAAAACTGCATGGCTGATTTTGTTGGAATCGGTGAAAGAGTGATGCATTGAAAGATTTCAAAACCCTGAACATATCTTACATTGGAAATATGTACCGGTAGAAAATCACAGTTCTACAGTGTGCTCTGGTCCTAAATATGCTAAGTGCAAAAACTCTTAACCAAATGAGATAAATTTACACTCATCCAAATTGAAAGCGTTTGCAGATAACAAATCAAGTATGACTCAGATGATGAGACTGTCTTTTGAAGGGGAGAAAACATTGCAGGTAAACCTGGAGAAAATGCTGGTTACCAGCATCTTCTTCTTACCCCACAATGTTTTCTAAAGCCCTCTACATCTGTGTTGTTAAATTTCATTATTGTATGGTAAAGGGTGAGGTTTCTTTTGCCACACTATAGATCAAGATCAGACTGTACAGACCTTCAGTCTGATCACATTTCTACACTGTTTGATATTATATGACATATTCTGTGGCTAGAGTGGTCTTGAAATTAGAATATTCAGATCTTTCATTCTAATTGAAATGTTGAGGCCTTAATATTATTTTGTTTATTTAGATCAGTATGCAAATATTTAGATCAGTATGCAAATATTTAGATCAGTGTGCAAATAAAATGGCATTGTTAAATTTCTCAGAGTTTTTCATGTTCTAACAGGAAGTCCTTACCACCCTAAAGTTGTGGACCCCACCAGGGTCCTTGTTTCTGGGGGCTGGGGTCCACTATTGGACAAACAAGACAGAATTCCTCTCAAAGTTGCAAAAGAGAAACACATTCCTTTCGATGCCTCTGCAGCAGGGCCAGGTAAATTTTACTTACTTGGTATACTTGATATGTGCAATTCTTGGTAGTCTAATAGAGTTATCTCTCTTTAAGCACTCTTGTATTGTAAGGAAATGAACATGTCCCATGAGACAGCACAATATTGTCAGAACATACATTGCCTGTGAGACATAGATAAATTGTTAACAAACCTATAATGGGAAATGAAAATGAAAAATGAAAGCTTTAATATACATACATGTATGAGACATTGCACTGCCTCTGTTAGTATAGCTGGCTTTGTTTCATTGTACCTCATAATATGATGCCCTTGACTTTTGTTAGGTGTGGTCCCGGTAGTAGATCTAAACCCACCTTTTACTTGAAGAGTTCCACTAATGGAAATAAGAAGTACAATATATTAGCTTTCTTTGGATATCCCAAGATCAGGATTTTCGCAAATAGAATTTTCTCCCTTATCACAATACTCTCAATCAGGATGGTGACACTTTGAGATGTGATTAACCCTTTATCACACGATGCTGACTTTTAACGACCTTGAGAAAGAAGGCTTTTGAAAACATTGTGAGAAAAGGAGAAAATGCTGGTAAGAAGCATTTGCTCCTTTTCTCACAATGTTTTCTACTCTTTGCTCCTTTTCTCACATTGTTTTCTACTCTATGAAAAACAACTTTCATGTATTGAGTTACATTTAATTTTTTGTCTGCAAATCCTGTGGAATTGAACACGTCTACAATTTTTGCATGTGGTAAAGAGTTAATTGGGGTAAAGCCTATGTTTGGAAATCAAATAGTGCACAGGTTGATAAAGTACTGCTCTTAAATATATCTATATAGGCAAAAAGAACTCATGTTTTCAGTCACCCTTTGAGCAGCTTCATGATTATGTAACCACCATTTTATGTTTTCAATTCTTAGTTTGAATATAAGAGTTTGCTTATGTTAAACAGCCACTTGCCTTGAGAGGTAAGCTGTGTTTGTTCCCAAAGACAGTTCTGTATAAATAATCAATATGAGAACAAGCTAAAATTGGGATGGCACTATGACTGGGGTTATCTATAAGTCTCTCTAGATGTACATTGTGTATATGAGTCTTGCTCTGTGAAAACGGGTTTAACCCTTTACCACACAATCCTGACTTTTAAAGACCCTGAGAAAGAAGCCTTTTAAAAACATTGTGGGAAAAGGAGAAAATGCTGTTAACCAGCATTTTCTCCTTTTCCCCCAACGTTTTCTAACCTTCCCATAACAAATTTCAATTACCCAGTCGCATTTATTTTATCATCTGCAAATACTGTCAATTTGGACAAGTCTAAAATTTTGTCGTGTGGTAAAGAGTTAACCCTTTACCACATACTCCGGACTTTTAATGACCCTGAGAAAGAAAGCTTTGAAGTACATTGTGGGAAAAGGAGAAAATGCTTAAAACAAGCATTTTCTCCTTTTCCAACCATGTTTTCTAACCTCCTGTGACAAATTTCAATTCTTGAGTGACAATATATTTTGTTGTCTGCAGATGCTTTCACTGTAGGCTTGTCTAAAATTTTGTCTTGTGGTAGAGTTAACTTTACCAAACTACAAAATTTCAGACCAGCACAAATTGAAAACATTTGCAGATGACAAAATTAAATGTAAATCAAAGCATGAAATTTGCCTTTTATGGATTACAAAACATTGTGGGAAAAGGAGAAAATGCTAGTTACCAGCATTTTATCCTTTTCGCACAATGTTTTCTCGAGCCTTCTTACTTAGGGTTGTTCAAAGTTGGAATTGTGTGGTAAAGGGTTATCCCGATTTTCCCAGAGCCGCTACTTATATTTATTAACTATTTATGTGTTTAAGCCTTTACTACACAATCCCGAGTTTTAATGACCCTGAGAAAGAAGCATTTTGAAAAAATCATGGGAAAAGGAGAAAATGCTGGTTACAGCATTTTCTTCTTTTCCCACAAGATTTGCTTTTCTTCCCAAAGCAAATTTCACGCTTTCAGTTGTATTGATTTTGTTGTCTGCAAATGGATTCTACTTGGACTAATCTAAAATATTGTTGTTTGCTAAAGGGTTCACTTGACAGAGAAACAATTGACCGAAATAACTTTTCCACCCTGTTTTTTTTTCAAGGTGAGTTAACAGGTACTGTGCATGGACCCAGTGACAAAGTGCCAGTGACTGTAGATTCTAGAGGAGATGGAAAACACACGCTTATATTCACACCAAAGGAAGAGGGTAATTTTAATTCATGATAAAATCAGTTCAGCCAAAAATGGTATTCATAGTTCATTAAGAGCAATTTAAGGTACTTTTCCAGACAGTGTAGATCAAGATGAGACTACACAAGATGGGTATGGTGTACTGGAACCAGTCTGTCAGTCTGTATATATGCACATAACTATCTTTTTATACAAATTCCTGTAACAGTTTTTATTTCATTGTTATGAAACGGTTTACAGCTATCAATCACAAGCTACAGAATATAGGGGACCCAATGTTTGGTTTTGTTGTAATCATTCAAGAATTATCTCTCTTGAACTTACGCAATTTTGTAAATTAACTATTTTATTTTTGAACATCCATCTTGCCTATCAAGGCACTTGCAGCTCTTGCTAACCCTTTAATACACAATTCAGAGTTTTCACTTACCAACATTCTCTAGAAAGAAAAAAACTAAAAATTTATGTTTTGCAGAATCTCTGTTTTGAGACTTATAGTCACAAAAAAAGGACAATTGTGTACTTTATTTATAAAGACTCAGGTTTACAATACACTGTTTTTTTAAAGTTCAATGTATTTGGTCAGGTGCAAATTGACTTTTGAGAACCTGAGTTAGTGTTCAATTTTTTGCAGGTATGACCCCATCTGTGCATGTATGAAAACCTACTTTTTCATAATTATGCTAAAATCATATTTTGTAGGAAAAGTTTAATGCTGTGAACTTAAAGCTTGTTTTAGGAATTTTTTGGTTTGAGTGCAATAATTTTTAATTTGAAAGACAATGGCTATTTTGGACAATGGCTATTGCCTGAAATACAATTGCCTATATGTAACACCTCAGTGCTGATCCAAAACTCAGCTTGCATATTGTGTGAAGCCTGATCTTCACCCTCCCATAAAATGCAGGATTGCAACTCTATTTTTACATTCCTGCAGGTGAAAGGTTTAGTAAACAGTGAGAACAAAAGAGTAAATGTTTTTTGCCATTTACCATACAATCCCGAGTTTTAATGACCTTGAGGTGGCAGGCTTTTAAAAACATTGAAGCAAAAGGAGAAAATGCTGGGAGCCAGCATTTTCTCCTTTTCCCAAAATGTTTTTCCGACCCGCTCAGAGATAAATTTCATCATTAACGCCACACTTACATGTAATATGTTGTCTGCAACAGATTTGAATATGGACATGTCTGAACTTTTGTTGGTTGTTAAAGAGTTAACCCTTTACCACACAATCCCAACTTTTAACAACCCCGAGAAAAAAATTTTTTGAAAACATTGTGGGAAAAGTAGAAAATACTGGTAACCAACATTTTTGAAAGCTTCCTTCTTTCAGGGTTGTAAAGCCTCGGGAAAGTTTGTTAAAGACTTAAGGTAGATATTGATTTCTTGATTGTTTTACAGGTAAACATTACATTGATGTAAACTGGAATGGATTTCCTCTACCCAAATCTCCCTACCTGGGGTATGCCATGCCCTATAGGGATGAACCAGAGCCTGTGGAGCTTGTCAGATCTGCTTCTCCAGTGCAATACAGGTGCATGTTTAATTTGTATCAAAAGAACCTGTTCCCTGCTAAACTGGTACACATTGTATCTCCCACAATCACCCTATAGACAGCAGGCAACTCCTGGTGATCTATCGATGGCAACTACTGGTTGTCAATCTTGTCATATGCACCAATCAGACAGCAGTTATCAGAATGCCTTTCTGTTTTAAAATAATGGAATTATTTCATATTTGGCCAAAATTTTCATGACGAAGTTTATTCTGACCAGAATCAGTTTATCAACCTCACTAGAGAATTCAATCTTTTGTTATAAGGACTGTTTTTGTGCATAAATCATATTACAGTTCAAATTTCTGAGTCTCATTTTATCTCATGAAGTCTTGAACAGGGCAGATTTCTGCCCAGTAGTGTTTGGTGTTACCTTTTTTTTTTTAATAAGAAGGTCTAACTACAGCCTGTCAGTTTAATTCACTGCTTATCCCTTTGTTTAAGTCTTGGTAATTAACCAGCATTTTCTCCTTGCCATACTATGTTTTCTGACCTTTCAAAAACATTTCCAGTAGTTTCAGTCTTGTTTAACCCTTTACCTAACAATCCCGGGTTTTCACGACCCTGGGAAAGAATGCTTTTGAAAACATTGTGCGAAAAAGGAGAAATGCTGGTAACCAGCATTTTTCCTTTTCCCACAATGTTTCCTTCTCTATCAGAGAGCTAAAGCTCATCTATACGAAAGTTGAATTTGTTGTCTGCAAATGCTTTGAAATTGGTCTAGTCTAAAATTTTGTCATGTGGTAAAGGGTTAATTTGTCGTCTACTACTGCTTTGAATTTAGACCAATCTAAAATTTTGCCGTCGGTTAAAGAAGTAAGTTGTATTTATTACTCTTGTTAACTCTGTACCAAACAACAAAATTTTTACTCTTGCCTAAATTTAAAGGATTTACATACAACAAATTTAAAGTTACTCAGAATCTGAATTTTTTATAGCAAAGGGTAGAAAACATTGTGGGAAAAGGAGAAAATGCTGGTTACCGGCATATTTTCCATTTTCAACAATGTTTTCATAAGTCTTCTTCTTTAGGATCATGTAAACTCCGGATTATGTGGTGAAGGGTTAAGGAAATACATGTTATATACTTTTGATGAATTGTATGTATTCCCTGTGGATAGTATCATGGTCCTGGTCATCTGTCCACCCAGCTGAAATTTTCTTATGCAGTTGTCTCCTCCTAGAGTTTTTATTGGAGTCCCTTGAAACTGACCACAGCCTATCTGTATGACATGGGGCTCCTGCATGGCTCAGTGGCAAAGTGTAGAACTGACTTGTAACCTGGAGGCCCCTGGTTTGAGCCTTATTTAAAGCACTGAGATTTTCAAGGGAGTGTCCTTAGGCAAGACTCTTCAGAGTCCCAGCCTTGCAATGGTGAAACCCTGTGTGAGCTGTGACTGTGATATGACTGAAATAATGCTGAAAGTGGCATAAAACACCATTCAATCAGCATGTATGACATGTAATGGTACACCTATGTACATCTATGTAATGCACGATATGCTCCGGCCAGTGAAAGCATTTTAGTATTTTCACATGCCCTTGAACATAGAATTTTGAACTTCTAACAAGCCCTTTTTGGCATAATACTGGTATGGGTTGCTTTGCACAGCCATTTTTTTGTATTAAGACACTAGTATTTTTCCTTCCCATTTTATGTATTTTTAGTTCAGATTCATTTTCTACAACCGTTTTGTACTTTTGTAGAGAACCTGCTGTGGTGAGGGTCCCCTCTGTTCGAAAGTCAGACCCTCCACCAGGATATTGGGTCAGAGCTGATAGACCTACATCCCCAGGGCCAAACAAAATCTACATTCTTGCCCCAACAAAAAGTGAGCCAAATGTACCACAGGTAATACTATAATGTTCTCAATCAAGTTAATTTTGTTTTGGTCAAGTTAACTCTTCACCAAACGACGAAATTTTGAACTAGTCCAAATTAAAACCATTTGCAGATGACAATTTTAATGTGGCTGAAATGATAGAATTTGTTTTTGATAGGGTAGAAAACATTGTGGGAAAAGGAGAAAATGCTGGTTACCAGCATTTTCTCCTTTTCCCACAATGTTTTCAAAAGGCTTTTTTTTTCAGGGTCGTTAAAATTCGTGATCGTGTGGTAAAGAGTTAAAGGTCTTAAGTCTGCAGTATTAGCCCAAGTGCTCGGGCTAATACCTCAGACAGAGGGAGTGTAATTCGGCCTAAAAATGAAATTACTTAATGATAATATTATTAATAAACAACAGGGATTTGTTGTCCATTTTGGATTTGATATTGATGGAGTCATATTGGTCTTGTTTTGTTTGATACTGGCCAAGGTTTTCTTGTTTTGGCCAAGTTTGCTGATATTGGCCAAGTTTGTCAGTTGGTATTGAACAGATACTAATAGTTCTCATAATCTAAATACAATCAAACAGTTTGTTAACCCTTTCCCAAACGACAAATTTTAGACTGGTCCAAACTGAAAAAGTTTGCAGACGACAATTTTAAATTTGATGAAAATGGCGGGAAGTTCTCCAAAAGGGTAGAAAACACTGTGGGAAAAGCAGAAATTGCTCGTTACGAGCAATTTCTCCTTTTCCCACAGTGTTTTCAAAGGACTTGTACTGCAGACAAGTGAAAACCAGGGCTTGTTTGGGAAAGGGTTAATTAATTGCCTTGTTTGCTGTCATGCTTCTGAAACATTTAGATTTGTGTAATCTGGAGTTTGATGGAGTTATCTTTCTTTGGGCACTTCTGTATCATGTGGGTAAGAAAATGAATATGTCTCCTGAGACAGCACAGGATGACTGGGACATCCATGGTTACATGTGAACAAATTTGTGAATAAACAAGAACACACAGGTGTGAAACGAATGTCAAAATATGGCAGATAGACGCTGCATTGCAGTGAAATGTACTTCTGACAGTAGAAAGGACAAAGATCCCCAATTTCAACAATATTACCCAAGTTAACAGTCTTTGTAGAAAATGGTTGATTTAGTAATGTGTAGGTGGCCAATGAACCAATCCATGCTTTCTCTAAGTTTCTTTTATCAGTACTTCACACAATGTTCTTCCCAAGCTGTTGCTTTCCCTCATGTCCGTCATCAAAACAATTATTATGGATGAGAGAGGAATGGATCCTGTCACAATGACTAACACAAGACGTCATAGAGAGTATAAATTAAGCATAGCCTACACATACATGCAGTCTGATCTTGATCTATACTCTCAACTCCTGTTTTAATAACTTTTAGTCATGTAAGCTGCAATCAAATGCTATTTAACTAAGTAAGTTTTTGCAACAAAAACAATGATATAGTCTAGCAGTGATATGGGTCTGCATAAACTTGAGACACACTCTGGCAAAAGGGGCTTTAATGCATCACCATGATGCAGAATACCAAGTAAGGCATCTCATAATTATGTATCTATGAAATCCATTTTGTCATACAACTGCCTGAATTCTGAGGTAGAATGGTCCTTGGACATGTAGAAAATTTACCAGAAGCAAAAAGTTTTGACACAGGTGCAGGATGACCTTGGTAGATACTTTTTGCAGATCCTTTAAACCCCCTTTTCACACAGCATGGCTCACTTTGTTGTTTTTGTCACCATGTAGATTGAGTCTTATCGGTATCCTCCCACGCGTATAAAGATACACAGGCATGGTTCAGACATCGGACCAAACAACAAGTACAGCAAGCCCAGACACTATGCCTCACCACGACGGACACCCAGCTTACACTCTAGCACTGGTATGGAGAATTTGTCTTTTATTTAGATATGTCTCATCAGATATTTTGTCGTCCAATCAGGCAGGCCACTGGCCCTTACACAATAATGTAAACATACAACAGTACAGTGTGCAATCTTTAAGAGACACCAAAAACATACCTTGAATCTTACCAAAAAACATCTTCTAGATTCTTCCAAATTGAAAGCATCAGCAGACGACAAATTAAAAAATGATAGCAATTAACCCTTTACCACACAATCCCAAGTTTGAACGACCCTGAGAAAGAGGCCTTTTGAAAACATTGTGGGAAAAGGAGAAAATTTTCTCCTTTTCCCACAATGTTTTCTACTCTATCCAAAACAAATTTCAATTTCTTGGTCACATTTATTTTGTTGTCTGCAAATGCTTTCAATTTGGACTGGTCTAAAACTTTGTTGTTTGGTAAAGAGTTAACCAAAGTTCTTTGATAGGGTAGAAAACATTGTGAGAAAAGGAGAAAATGCTAGTTACCAGCATTTTCTCGTTTTCCAACAGTGTTTTAAAGTCTTCTTTCTCGAGGTCATTAAAGCTGGGATTGTTTGAGAAAGGTTTAAATTTGGAACACTTTAATTGAACCCCCCACAACAAAGCTGGGTGTGTATTCTGGAATCAGGTTGTTGGTCCGCCCATCGGTCCACAGGCTCAGTTTTTATAACCTCTTTTTCTCCTACAGTTTTCAAGCAGTTTGGCTGAAATTTTTATTGAAGATTTCCTTTTATAAGGATATATGCACTTGCAATTTTCATTTTGATTGTTCAACTATTATAGGAGTAACAACACTGACCAAGAAGCTTTTGAAAACATTGTCAATAAAAGAAAAAAATACTGTTTACCAGCATCTTCTCCTTTACCCACAATGTTTTCTGCCTTTCTCACACAAATGTCCCTATTTGAAAATACATGTATTTAATTTGTGGTCTGCGGATGCTTTCAACTTGGACAAATCTAAAACAAATCTAAAATCTAAAATGTTGGACAAATGGACAAATCTAAAATGTTGTCATGTGGTAAAGAGTTAAAGGCAGTCAGTTGGTGGGGATGAGGGAAGGTTATTTGACAGTATGCAACAGTTGAAGTTTGTTAGAGGTTTTCAGCCTGTAAGTTATTCTGTAGCAGTTCAGTTATAGAGTTAACAGGTTCACATACTTGGATCGTTGTAGTGGTTTGACAATTCTATGAAAATACTTCTTATCATCCCCAGCCAAAGGCAGAGGGATATAGTTTTTGCATTGTCCATCTGCCCATCCATTTGTCTGTCCATTTGTCCACCCATCTGTCTGTTCGTCTTTCCATCCGGACAGATATCTTCTAAAATTTTTTATGAAAATTGATGAAACTTCAAACATGCATTTCTTATGATAGTCTGCCGATACAATTTTTTTTCTTATTCAATGCCATGTCATGGAAAAAGAGGGCTTTTTTCAGTGAGAGATATCATTTCAATGACATAGCTTGTTTCCATTAGTGCTCCTGTGGACAGTGTACCTCTTGTGACGCTTTTGTGGACAGTGTAGATCAAGATCAGCCTGCACAGAATGTGCAGTCTGATCTGTGATTTACGCTATTCACTTCTTTGTTCTAGACTAGAAAAGAAACATCTTTTTGTCTCGCAGTGGAACTGTATTTGTAGCCATTAACCCTTTACCACACAACCCCGAGTTTTAACGACCCTGGTGAAGAAGCCCTTTGAAAACATTGTGGGAAAAGGAGAAAATGCTGGTAACCAGCATTTTCTCCTTTTCTTACAATGTTTTCTACCCTATCAAAGGCAAATTCCATCATCTGAACTATATTTAAATTGTCTTCTGCAAATACTCTCAATTTGGACAAGTCTGCATTTTTCTTGTGTGGTAAAGCATTAAAAAAATGTGATTTATTTATTTGATAGTGAAGGAGTTAGAAACTAGCTTTACCATTTTGTTTGTTGTGGTTGCAGAAGATAGAATGATGATTAGCTGCCTTTACCACAAAATCCTGAGTTTAAACAACTCTGAGAAAGACAGTTTTTGAAAACATTGTGGGAAAATGAGAAGATGCTGATAGCCAGCATTTTCTCATTTTCCCACAATGTTTTGGTCCCTTTCAAAGAAAAATTTCATCATGTGCACCACATTTGATTTGTCATCTGTAAATGCTTTCAATCTGGACAAGTCTAAAATTTTGTCGTTTTGTAAAGAGTAAAGCTTTGTTACATGCTTTGTTTCAGTTTCGGTGAAATCTGAGCCCAAACGAAAAGAGCCCGATGTCACAATTACTCGACTACCCAGGACAGCCCCTGTCTACCATTATGACTATGTCCCTACATCAGAGCCCTACATCTACCAGACAAGCCCACAGAGTTCCTCACCCCCATCTTTGTCACCCTCCTACATTTACGCAAAACCAGAGAAAATACTGAAGAAAGATGATGGTATGTGAAAATACAGATGAACCTCGATAAGCCAGCACTTGTATTCAGAAGCCATTTGCATTTTACCAAACAATAAAAAAATTTAAACTGTACCTAAATAAATATACAAGACAGCAAATTTACTTGAAATAGTGATTTCTGTCTTTCAAAGGGTAAAAAATTGTGTGGAAAAGGAGAAAAATGCTAGCATTCCCATCATGCTTTCAAAAGCTCTCTTCCACATCATCTCAAAAACATAGACTTGTTAGGAAAAAGTTAGCAAGATGAACATTTATTGAACTTATTGAACATTTATTGATCAGCAGCTGTTGAAATTTCTTGGCAAATGGAATGTTTGAATTTTAGTGAAATGTTTTTGAAAATACTAGGATTTTGCTACACTGTTACTAACAATCCCTTGTTTACACAAAACTGAGAAAAATGGCTTTGAAAACATAGTGGAAAAAGGAGAAAAATGCTAGCATTCTCCTATACTCACAGTGATTTCTACCTTTTAAAGACAAGTACCATCATAATTATTATGTGCCACATTAACCCTTTACCAAAACAAACCTAAGTTTCAGACCCTGAGGTAGAGGCCATTTTAATGAAAACATTTTGGGAAAAGTAGAAAATTCTGGCAACCAGCATTTTCTACTTTTCCAACAATATTTTCTACCCTGTGAAAGAAATTCACTTCATTTGTATCACTTTCATATTTGACGTCTGCAGATGATTTCAGTTTATTAGGGTCCACAATTTCTCATTTGGTGAAAGGCTAAATTTGTTGCCTGCAAAAGCTCTCATATTGGGAAAGTCTAAAATTTTACAGAACAGCAAGGAGTGAAAATAGAAAGTCTTACAGCAATCTTATTGCAATAGATAACTACTTTATATGAATTTTGCAATACATGCAAAATAGATTATGTTTTTTTGTATGCAGTTTCACAATTTCAGTTAACTCTTTACCTCACAATCACAGGTTTCTTTTGAAAACATGTGGGAAAAGGAGAAACACGGGTAACCACATTTTCTTCTTTTCCCACAATTCATTCTACCCTATCACAGACAGAAAATGTCATTTTAGTAACATTTATTTTGTCATCTGCAAATGCTTTGAATATAGTCCATTCCAAAATTTTATCGTTTGGTAAAAAGTTAAGAGTTTTCTTGACATTTGTGTGTGTGTGTGTTTTTTTTTTCATTTTACAGGTCCAATTTCAAGTAAAGTTTTTCAAATAAAACAGTAATATATCATTGTATGTGTTCTTACATTTTACAGGTCAAGTATTTCAAATAAGGGCTTTTGCTGATGAAACGGTAACAGTTTTTGTTTAACATTCTACAGGTCCTTCACCCAAAGTGATTTTACGGGGTAAAGGTCTCAAACAGGCAGAACTGGACAAACCTGCTAACTTTAGTATAGATGGGACAGAGGCTGGACCAGGTATGATTTTACCTTTTACCATTCAATCCCAAGTTTTAACAACCCTCAAGACATAGGATTTTGGAAAACACTGTGGGAAAAGGAGAAAATACTGGTAACTGAAATTTAAATCTACCAGACAGCAAAATTTTAGTCAAGTCCATATTAAAAGCATTTGCAGGCGACAAAGTTAATGTTGCCAAAATAAAGAGATAGTCTCTGAAATGGTAGAAAAACTCATGGTTAAAGGAGAAAATGTGGATCTTCAGCTTTCTCTCCTTTTCCCACGATGTTTGCAAAAGCCCTCTTCCTCAGGGTCATTAAAACTCGGGATTGTGTGGTAAAAGGTCAACTCAAGAAGATAATACATCTCTACATACCAAAAAAGTTTAACTCTTTACCATACAAGAAAAATGTAGACTAGTCCAAATTGAAAGCATTTGCAGACGACATTTTAAATGTAGCTCAAAACATAACATTTGTCTCTTAAAGGGTAGAAAACATGGTGGGAAAAGAAGAAAATGCTGGTAACCAACATTTTCTTCTTTTCCCACAATGTTTTCAAAAGGCTTCTTTCTCGGGGTCATTAAAAGTCAGGATTGTGTGGTAAAGGGTTAAGTGCTCTTTGTTGACAGTGAAAAAACAAGATCAGACTGCACATAACTTCCAGTCTGATCATTGATCTGCATTGTCTAGTATTTTCAGTGATAATTAGATCTAAAAAGGCCTGGAAACATAATGTGTTTTTAGCTATGTTATCTATGAATGGTGGTGATAGTTCCCATTATAATAATATGGTGTCCCATGTAATTGCCTATAATAGCACATCTTGGTTTGGACTTCAGTAAAATGTATATCAATACTTATGACCTATACTCTGGCAATAGGGGGATCAATACATCTCCAGGATCCATTATACCAAGCAAGTCATCACATAATTATGGATCCATAAAATCCATTTTGTCTAAAAATTAACTGAATGTAGAGGTAGAATGGTTGTTGGACATGCAGACAATTTACAAATTGCAAAAAGTATAGATTCATGTCAGCCTGCATGGACTGCGCAGGCTGACATGGGTCAATACTTGTTGCAGATGCATTAAACCCCCTTTTCACAGAGCTTAACTCAAATGTTACAGGTTACATCCATATCTGATATTTGTCTGACATTGTTTTCTCATCTGTCCAATTGTCAATCACGGGGATACAGACTCCTCACAAACTGACGTCCCATCCATCTTGAAATTGTATCTCCATTCATTTTTCCATAATTGTTAAAAACAACCGTGTGTTCAGAGAAAGAGTTGGCCTATGTAGGGAGACCTATATGTATGTTGTCCATGACAATACCATATACATGTACTTCCAGTTTCTGCAGTGTCAGGGTTCATCTTCCAAAGTGGAGAGAAACATGTATCATTTGATGATTCTGAATTAAGTTTCTGTGGTGAGATAAGATATCATCTCCCATATTTAGACAACTTTGTGTAGTGTATTTTGCACTTCCATGTTCACAACCTGCCCCCACCCACACGATCACACACTGTCCTGTTGTGCTTGTGTTTCTTTGTCTGTATCTAGTACTGTCATGTTTACCAAACAATCGTGTATGTTCACGACGTTGAAGAAGAGCATCTTCTAGCCCTCCAAAGACAAATTCACTCAGATATGTCATATTTGAACTGTTTTAAATATGGAGGAGTCTACAATTTTTATAAGCTTGGCTATTTTCATAGAAAATATCAAGGTATTGTCATAGCTTGTCATCGTCTGCATCATCATAGCCTGCATCATTGTGCAAAAACTTTGACATTTTGTAATTGTCTGTCATTACTGACAGTATTTACTTCAAACTTGGACTAGTTGTTAACTATCAAAAGGGGAACCCATACAGCAGGGGCAGGTAACCATGAAAATATTTTTGACACAGTTATACCCCTTTTTCGACTTGAGAATTTTCACTAAAAGCAAGTGCAGCCAGTCATTGGCACCTGCATGCAGTGCTCTTGTTTTGGTATCTGATAGAGAGTTAGCTCTTTAAAACATGGCAGAATTTTATACTAGTTCAATTTGAATTTGTATATAGACAGCAAATTAGGTGTGGCTCAAAGAAAGGATTTTTTTCTTTGAGATGGCAGAAAACATTGTGAGAGAAGGAGAAATGCTGGTTACCTGCATTTTTTAGCTCACCTGAGCACATAGTGCTCAGGGTGAGCTATTGTGATCGATCGTTGTCCGGCGTCCGTCCGTCCGTCCGTGTGTCCGTCCGTCCGTCCGTCCGTCCGTGAACAATTACTTAAAAAATCTTCTCCTCTGAAACCGCCCAACAGATTTCAGTGAAACTTCACAGAAATGATCCTTAGGTGATGCACTTTCAAAATACTTCAAAGATTTGAATTCCATGAAGAACTCTGGTTGCCATGGCAACCGAGAGAAAAAACTTTAAAAATCTTCTTGTCCCAAACCGTAAGGGCTAGAGCTCTCATATTTGGCATGTAGCATCATCTAGTGGCCCTCTACCAAAATACTTCAAATTATGGCCCTAGTTTGAAAATGGCCCTATGTTGTGGGTTCTCGGATTTCACATAGAGATAAAGAAGGAAATCTGTAAAAATCTTCTTGTCCCAAACCATAAGGGCTAGAGCTCTCATATTTGGCATGTAGCATCATCTAGTGGCCCTCTACCAAAATACTTCAAATTATGGCCCTAGTGTTGAAAATGGCCCTATGTTGTGGGTTCTCGGATTTCACATAGAGATAAAGAAGGAAATCTTTAAAAATCTTCTTGTCCCAAACCATAAGGGCTAGAGCTCTCATATATGGCATGTAGTATCATCTAGTGGCCCTCTACCAAAATACTTCAAATAATGGCCCTAGTGTGGAAATTGGCCCTATGTTGTGGGTTCTCGGATTTCACATAGAGATAAAGAAGGAAATCTTCAAAAATCTTCTTGTCCCAAACCATAAGGGCCAGAGCTTTCATATTTGGCATGTAGCATCATCTAGTAGCCCTCTACCAAAATACTTCAAATTATGGCCCTAGTGTTGAAAATGGCCCTATGTTGTGGGTTCTCAGATTTCACATAGAGATAAAGAAGGAAATCTTTAAAAATCTTCTTGTCCCAAACCATAAGGGCTAGAGCTCTCATATATGGCATGTAGTATAATCTAGTGGCCCTCTACCAAAATACTTCAAATTATGGCCCTAGTGTTGAAAATGGCCCTATGTTGTGGGTTCTCGGATTTCACATAGAGATAAAGAAGGAAATCTGTAAAAATCTTCTTGTCCCAAACCTTAAGGGCTAGAGCGTTTATATTTGGCATGTAGCATCATCTAGTGACCCTCTACCAAAATACTTCAAATTATGGCCCTAGTGTTGAAAATGGCCCTATGTTGTGGGTTCTCGGATTTCACATAGAGATAAAGAAGGAAATCTTTAAAAATCTTCTTGTCCCAAACCATAAGGGCTAGAGCTCTCATATATGGCATGTAGTATCATCTAGTGGCCCTCTACCAAAATACTTCAAATAATGGCCCTAGTATGGAAATTGGCCCTATGTTGTGGGTTCTCGGATTTCACATAGAGATAAAGAAGGAAATCTTCAAAAATCTTCTTGTCCCGAACCATAAGGGCCAGAGCTTTCATATTTGGCATGTAGCATCATCTAGTAGCCCTCTACCAAAATACTTCAAATTACGGCCCTAGTGTTGAAAATGTCCCTATGTTGTGGGTTCTCGGATTTCACATAGAGATAAAGAAGGAAATCTTTAAAAATCTTCTTGTCCCAAACCATAAGGGCTAGAGCTCTCATATATGGCATGTAGTATTATCTAGTGGCCCTCTACCAAAATACTGCAAATTATGGCCCTAGTGTGGAAAATGGCCCTATGTTGTGGGTTCTCGGATTTCACATAGAGATAAAGAAGGAAATCTTTAAAAATCTTCTTGTCCCAAACCATAAGGACCAGAGCTTTCATATTTGGCATGTAGCATCATCTAGTGGCCCTCTACCAAAATACTTCAAATTACGGCCCTAGTGTTGAAAATGTCCCTATGTTGTGGGTTCTCAGATTTCACATAGAGATAAAGAAGGAAATCTTTAAAAATCTTCTTGTCCCAAACCATAAGGGCTAGAGCTCTCATATATGGCATGTAGTATCATCTAGTGGCCCTCTACCAAAATACTTCAAATTATGGCCCTAGTGTTGAAAATGGCCCTATGTTGTGGGTTCTCGGATTTCACATAGAGATAAAGAAGGAAATCTGTAAAAATCTTCTTGTCCCAAACCTTAAGGGCTAGAGCGTTTATATTTGGCATGTAGCATCATCTAGTGACTCTCTACCAAAATACTTCAAATTATGGCCCTAGTGTTGAAAATGGCCCTATGTTGTGGGTTCTCGGATTTCACATAGAGATAAAGAAGGAAATCTTTAAAAATCTTCTTGTCCCAAACCATAAGGGCTAGAGCTCTCATATATGGCATGTAGTATCATCTAGTGGCCCTCTACCAAAATACTTCAAATAATGGCCCTAGTTGGAAATTGGCCCTATGTTGTGGGTTCTCGGATTTCACATAGAGATAAAGAAGGAAATCTTTAAAAATCTTCTTGTCCCGAACCATAAGGGCCAGAGCTTTCATATTTGGCATGTAGCATCATCTAGTAGCCCTCTACCAAAATACTTCAAATTATGGCCCTAGTGTTGAAAATGGCCCTATGTTGTGGGTTCTCGGATTTCACATAGAGATAAAGAAGGAAATCTTTAAAAATCTTCTTGTCCCAAACCATAAGGGCTAGAGCTCTCATATATGGCATGTAGTATCATCTAGTGGCCCTCTACCAAAATACTTCAAATTATGGCCCTAGTGTTGAAAATGGCCCTATGTTGTGGGTTCTCGGATTTCACATAGAGATAAAGAAGGAAATCTGTAAAAATCTTCTTGTCCCAAACCATAAGGGCTAGAGCTCTCATATTTGGCATGTAGCATCATCTAGTGACTCTCTACCAAAATACTTCAAATTATGGCCCTAGTGTTGAAAATGGCCCTATGTCGTGGGTTCTCGGATTTCACATAGAGATAAAGAAGGAAATCTTTAAAAATCTTCTTGTCCCAAACCATAAGGGCTAGAGCTCTCATATATGGCATGTAGTATCATCTAGTGGCCCTCTACCAAAATACCTCAAATAATGGCCCTAGTGTTGAAATTGGCCCTATGTTGTGGGTTCTCGGATTTCACATAGAGATAAAGAAGGAAATCTGTAAAAATCTTCTTGTCCCAAACCGTAAGGACTAGAGCTTTCATATTTGGCATGTAGCATCATCTAGTGGCCCTCTACCAAAATACTTCAAATTATGGCCCTAGTGTTGAAAATGGCCCTATGTTGTGGGTTCTCGGATTTCACATAGAGATAAAGAAGGAAATCTTTAAAAATCTTTTTGTCCCAAACCATAAGGGCTAGAGCTCTCATATATGGCATGTAGTATGACCTAGTGGCCCTCTACCAAAATACTTCAAATAATGGCCCTAGTGTTGAAAATGGCCCTATGTTGTGGGTTCTCGGATTTCACATAGAGATAAAGAAGGAAATCTGTAAAAATCTTCTTGTCCCAAACCTTAAGTGCTAGAGCTTTCATATTTGGCATGTAGCATCATCTAGTGGCCCTCTACCAAAATACTTCCAATTATGGCCCTAGTTTGAAAATGGCCCTATGTTGTGGGTTCTCGGATTTCACATAGAGATAAAGAAGGAAATCTGTAAAAATCTTCTTGTCCCAAACCTTAAGGGCTAGAGCTTTCATATTTGGCATGTAGCATCATCTAGTGGCCCTCTACCAAAATACTTCAAATTATGGCCCTAGTGTTGAAAATGGCCCTATGTTGTGGGTTCTCAGATTTCACATAGAGATAAAGAAGGAAATCTTTAAAAATCTTCTTGTCCCAAACCATAAGGGCTAGAGCTCTCATATATGGCATGTAGTATCATCTAGTGGCCTTCTACCAAAATACTTCAAATAATGGCCCTAGTGTGGAAATTGGCCCTATGTTGTGGGTTCTCGGATTTCACATAGAGATAAAGAAGGAAATCTGTAAAAATCTTCTTGTCCCAAACCGTAAGGGCTAGAGCTTTCATATTTGGCATGTAGCATCATCTAGTGGCCCTCCACCAAAATACTTCAAATTATGGCCCTAGTGTTGAAAATGGCCCTATGTTGTGGGTTCTCGGATTTCACATAGAGATAAAGAAGGAAATCTTTAAAAATCTTCTTGTCCCAAACCATAAGGACTAGAGCTCTCATATATGGCATGTAGTATCATCTAGTGGCCCTCTACCAAAATTCTTCAAATAATGGCCCTAGTGTTGAAATTGGCCCTATGTTGTGGGTTCTCGGATTTCACATAGAGATAAAGAAGGAAATCTTCAAAAATCTTCTTGTCCCAAACCGTAAGGGCTAGAGCTTTCATATATGGCATGTAGCATCATCTAGTGACCCTCTACCAAAATACTTTAAATTATGGCCCTGGTATTAAAAGTTGACCCTATGTTGTGGGTTCTCAGATTTCACATAGAGATAAAGAAGGAAATCTTTAAAAATCTTCTTGTCCCAAACCATAAGGGCTAAAGCTTTCATATTTGGCATGTAGCATTATGGTGTTGAGCTGAGTTGCATCTCAGGTGAGCGATTTAGGACCATCATGGTCCTCTTGTTTCCTTTTCCCACAATACATTTATTTTCAAAAGCCAATCTCCCAAAGTCATTATTACTTGGGATTATGTGGAAAAGGGTTAAATGATAGAAGTTGTCTTTGAAAAGTGTAGAAAACATAAAAAAAAAAAAATTCAAAAAAAAAGACAAAATGGATTTTATGGATCCCTAATTGTAAGATGACTTGCTTGGTATAATGTATCACAGAGATGCACTAAACCCCATTTGTCCAGGCATGGCTTCATATATCCTACAGATGAGAAAGTAGAGAAGTACTCTGGAAGCCATTTCCCTCATCACTCTATCTCCTTACCATCAAATGTTTTCCACTGTGTATATGTTTTGTGATGATCTAAAATAGCTTGTAAAAACATGGTTTAATTGTTTAGTGAACAAACCAATGTTTTGTTGAACCCAGGCAAACATGCTTTTGAATACATCACAGGAAAAGAAAATTATTGTAACCAGCAACTTCTTCTCTTTCCATTCTATACTCTGCCCTTTCATTGACATGTCCCATCGTTTGAGTCAAGGTTGTCATCTACAAATGCTTTCAATATGAGCCATGCTCTGACAAAAGGGGGCTTAATGCATCACCATGATGCAGTGTACCAATCAAGCCATCACATAATTATGGATCCATAATACCCACTTTTTTAAACAACCAACTAAACAGTGAGGTAGACTGTTCTTGGACATACAGAAAGTTGACCTGTAGCGAAAAGTTTCGGTCCAGGTCAACCTTTGTGGACAGCAGAGGCTGACCTGGGTCAATACTTTTCGCAGATGCATGAAGCCCTCTTTTCACAGAGCAAGGCTCACATGAATGTGCCTAAAATGCTGTCATTTAGTAAAACAGGTAATTTGTTTTGTTACTGGACTTTTGATTCGCACTGAAGTACAGCAGCAAGGTAGATGTTCTTGTTTTGTCCTGCTCACAATATGAGCCTTGCTTTGTGAGAGGGCAGTTTTATGCATCTTTCAACAGTATCAACCTATGTCAGCCTGCGCACTCGGTGCAGGCTGATATCATGCAAAACTTACTGCTATTTGTAAATTTTCTGCATGTTTAAGGACCATTCTACCCCACCATTCAGTTGGTAGAACAACATTGATTTTATGGATCCATAATTATGGAATGACTTGCTTGGTATAACAATCATGGAGATGCTGTAAACCACCTTTTGCCAGACCATGACTCATATTTAACTCTTTACCAAATGACAAAATGTTAGACTAGTCCAAATTGAAAGCATTTCCAGACGACAGAATAGATTTGACTGAAAAATTGAAATTTGTTTTGGGAAGGGTAGAAAACATTGTGGGCAAAGGAGAAAATGCTGGTTACCAGCATTTTCTCCTTTTCTCATGTTTTCAAACGGCTTCTTTGTCAGGGTCGTTAAAAGTCGGGATTGTGTGGTGAAGTGTTAAGGGTACTATATTTAGATTTGACTTAAAAATGATCTACTGACTACTGCTGTTGTGGGAAAACATTCCATTTTAAGAGTTACATGGTTACAAGATTAAGGTCAGAGCACCTACGCATGTCTTGTAGAATTTCCTTCTTCAATTCCTTCTTCAGTACTTGTCATGCTACTGGCTAGTGCTTCATGCAGGCATGCCCCTAGAAATCTCAGGTAGCCCCCTCCCTTATTATTTTTTTTTCACAAATTCCAGGTGAACCAGAAGCTAAAGTCTCCAGTATCAGATCAGAGCCTCCGGTGGAAATTAGAGAGGTTGCGCCTAAAAAGTATGACTGCACTTATACACCAAGGTACAAAACTGTAATTGTCAGACTTGACTTAGCCCTTTACCACACAATCCCAAGTTTTAAAAATGCCGAAAAGAAGGCTTTTGAAAACATCATTGGAAAAGAAGAAGATGCTGGTAACCAGCATTTTGTCATATTCCCACAATGTTTTCTTCTCTGTCAAAACAAATCTAATTAAGTCTCGCTCTGTGAAGTGGGGGCTTAAAAGTTAACTTAATGCATCTGTGAAAAGTGTTGACCCAGGTCAGCCTATGCAATCCACACTGGCTGACCTGGCCTGAAACTTCTCGCTATTGGTCAATTTTCTCTATTTCAAAGGCCCAGTCTACCTCATGATTCAGTTGATTGTTAGACAAAATGTACTCCATGATCATGCGATGACTTGCTTGCTATCATACATCACAGAGATGCATTAAGCCCCCTTTTACCTGAGCATGGCAAAATTATATGAGCCACAAAAAATCGTCATCTACAAAATGCTTCCTATTTTGAACATGTCTAAAATTTTGCTGTGTGGTAAAGGGGTAACGTAACATTGGTGTGAATAGGGATAGACGTAGGTTTTTGATCCATTTAACTCTCTACCAGACGACAAAATTTTAGACTGGTCCAAATGGAAAGCATTTGCAAATGACAAATTTGATGTGGCTCAAATGATGGAATTTGTTTCCGAAAGAGTAGAAAACTGGTAGAAAATGCTGGTTACCAGCATTTTCTGCTTTTCCCACAATGTTTTCAAAAGGCCTCTTTCTTAGGGTCGTTAAAACTCGGGATTGTGTGGTAAAGGGTTAACTATCCAAAGGTTTTTTGTGTACAATTCTTGGGCTGTAACATTTGAGGTAATCCAGCTGAGTAAGGACTAGTTCGAACACAGGTTTTACGCACATCTAAGCCCAAAAATCACTCTGTAGCGCATTTGGATACAAAGAGCCACATAATTCATAAAGGGAGATAAGAGGGCAGACTGTGTGTGACATGTTGTATGAATACATTTTTCAGAGTTCCAGGTGCATACCTCCTAGATATCAAGTGGAATGGAAAGCCGTTGAAGTGTTGCCCTTTTAAGATTGATGTTTTAAAACCTGTATACCCAGAAAAAGTGGCCGTCACTGGAGATCCCCTGAAAAAAGGAGTGGTCCCTGGAAAGGATTTTGATCTGAAAATAGACCCAAGGCAAGCTGGGAAAGGTTAGTCAAGATACTGTTTACTGTTGGACAGACCACAAGATGTGCCCATGTTAACCCTTTACCCCACAATGCTGCTTTTTAACGACCCTGGAAAAGAAGCCTTTTGAAAACATTGTGGGAAAAGGAGAAAATTCTGGTAACCAGCATTTTCTCCTTTTTCCTCGATGTTTTCTACCCTATCAAAGAAAATTTGCACCATTTGAGCCACGTTGAAATTGTCATCTGCAAATGCTTTCAATTTGGACAAGGCTAAAATTTTGTTGTCTGGTAAAGGGTTAAAAGCATGTAGCTCAGATATTTGGACTTGTCTCTGGAAGGGTAGAAAAACAGTGAGGGAAAAAGAGAAAATGCTAGTAATGAACATTTTCTCTATCTGTCACAATGTTTTGAAAAGGCAACTTCTTCAGATCTGTATAAATACAGAATTGTTTGGTCAAATATTAACCCTTTACCACACAATCCCGAGTTTTAAGACCCTGAGAAAGAGGCCTTTTGAAAACTTTTGGGAAAAGGAGAAAATGCTGGTAACCAGCATTTTCTTCCTTTCCCACAATGTTTTCTATCCTTCCCAGAACAAATTTCAATTTTTGAGTCTAAAATTTTGTCATTTGGTAAAGAGTTAAGGCACATTCTTCTGTATATTGTTTGTTTTTGTAACTAACAAAAGCATAGTATTTCCTACAGCCATATGAATGCAACATTTCACGCCCCCCCCCCCCCCCACTGTAGTTCACAGCATCAGAAACATTTTGTAATAGGGAATAATTGCTTGTAACAGGCATTGTCTCCTTTTTCCACAGTTTTTAAGGACCTGCTTAAAACAGTACTACCCTTATTTCCTCAAGTATTTATGCTTTGTTTGTTTTACACAAAGGTGGATAGTTAACAGGACTTGAGACCAGGGGTTTGCTGGTTCAAATCCCCAGCTCAGCCAATTCCCTTTAGAGTATTGATGATAGTCATTGCAACAGGATTCATTCCTCACTCACACTTTATCATTGTTTTGACAGTGGATATATGGGAAAGCAGCCAGTGGCTTGGGAAGAATATTGTGCAAAGCACTGCTGAAGGGCAAATACCCCAGACCGAGGACCTGTAACTTGGCCAATATGAAGTTACTTGATTAATGACAATTTTATTTAGTAACCCTTTACCACACAACCCTGACTTTTAACGACCCTGAGAAAGAAAGCTTTTGAAAACATTGTGGGAAAAGGAGAAAATGCTGGAAACCAGCATTTTCTCCTTTTCCCACAATGTTTTCTTACCTTTTCACAGCCAAATCCCATTAATTTTTGCCACATTTATTATTTCATCTGAAAATGCTTTCAGTTTGGACCAGTATGAAATTTTGTTGTGTGGTTAAGAGTGAAAGACCTCATTTTAGAAATCATATTGCTTAAGTTTTTTTTGTATTGGCTGAGTATGTTGTTTGGAATTGAATTGACCATTCTCATCAATTAAATGCAATAACAAAATTTGTGAGTTAGTGATTTTAGCCAAAATATTACAGTTAGTCCTTATGTTAACCAACTCTTATTTCTAGAGGATCCTAGTGATTTGAGTAAGTAGTGTTTTTGTATCGGGAATGAACCATAAAAGTATGATATGTTGGAATGCATTATGATAGCTGTACAGAGTTCCAGATAGAGGGAGTGATTTTGATTTCAAAATTGAAAATATTAATAACTCTCCACTAAACCCTATGTTATGGGTACTCACAAAATAGGGTTTGGAAGAGAAATAATGGATTTAGAATACCATCACTCCCTCTTATCTGGAGCACTGGTTGTAGTTTACGGGTTATGGCAAATGACCTTGAGATGACCTCAATTGACAGAAAGGACTCACTTTCTCAAGTTTAATAATCATTGTACTCTCCATATGTCGGTGGTTGTTGTCTTGCAGCGGACCACTTTTGAAAAAATTGTGATAACAGGAGAAATTGCTTGTAACATGCATTTATTTCTTTTACCTCATTGTTTACAACTATTTTCTCCTGCTGATAGGTAAAAAGTCATCTTTGCGTGGTTATGGTTGTAATCCAGTACAAATATTGTGACATTTTGCAATATCTTAATCATTTGCCATATCTGAATTACAGGTAAAGTTCTAATCCCTAAACATGTATGATTTATACCAGAAATCAGTTTTTGTTTAAGAATTACTAAACTTGTTTAACGCTTTACCACACAATCCCAAGTTTTAACAACCCTAGGGAAAAGGACTTTTGAAAACATGGTGGGAAAAGTAGAAAATGATGGTAACCAGCATTTTCACCCTTTCCCACAATGTTTTCTACCCATCCAAAAACAAATTCAAACTTTTCAGTCACATTGATTGTGTTGTCTGCAAGTGCTTTTAATTTGGACAAGTTTAAAATTTTGTCATTTGGTAAAGGGTTAATGTGGAAAAGAGTGAAGCATGAACATTTATTTGTATATTTTGTATCTTTGAACTGGTTGATATCTTTGAGCCATGCTCTGGCAAAAAGGGGCTTAATGTATCTCAGCGATGCATTATACCAAGCAAGTCATCATATAACTACGGACCCATAAAATCCATTTTGTCTAAATTGAAACTCAGGGTAGAGTGGTCCTTTGACATCAGAAAATTGACCAATGGCAAAAGGTTTCGACCAATGTCAGCCTCCGTGGACTGCAAAGGCTGACGTCGGTTGATACTTTTTGCAAATGCATTAAATCCCCTTTTTACAGAGCATGGCTTTTTTTTTTTTTTTATTTTTCTTCCTAATATCTGCCCAGTGTTTTTATAGAACACACTGGACTTGCCTACCTTTTGGAGCTCCCCTCAGGTTTTCTTCTAATATTTTTGATGAACAGTTGTGGAAAGGGCTTATGTGTAGATAATTTTTTGGCTCCACTGGCGAAAATCCATCAACCCCATGCCACAGTCTGGGGTTGGTCATACCTCACATTTATATGTCCATATGACCCACAACATGTGAAATGAGACCTTTGAACATTTGCGTAAAGTGTCGTCCCGGATTAGCCTGCGCAGTCCGCGCAGGCCAATCTGAGATGGCACTTTACGACTACATAAAATTTTTTCATACAGTAGATTTTCGTGCAACAGAAAAATCGCACAAAAACCGGATGTGTCATCTCGGATTAGTCACAGACTGCACAGGCTGATCTGGGATGACACACTTTTACACATATGTCCGAAGGCCCCTTTTTCATGTGTTGCAAGCCATATTATTGTCTATCTGTCAGTGTCCATGCCCCACAGGCTCACTTGGTTTATTTGCAAGTGGAGTAATGCAGGGACATGATTGCCCTCTTGTTTTAATTTTTATGTAAGATCTTCAGTGATTGCTTCTACTCATGTACTTTAGGATTCCTGATTAATTAACAAAATTATACCAAGCAACAGTTTTTTACAAATGAAAAAAAGCTTACAAAGTGTTTTCTGTGACTTGACTTGTAACATAAAGAACTGTTTGCTAAGTTTGATATTAAATTTGCATGTGTACGAAGATTTAACTCCACATGAAAAAAATGTAAACTCCAAATTAAAAGCATTTGCAAACATCAATGTAAATGAGGTTCTAAATGATTGAAATTGTTATAGGGTAGAAAGCATTGTTAGAAAAGGAGAAAATGCTGGTTACAAGTGTTTTCTCCTCTCCCACAATGTTTTCAAAAGGCTTTCCTCTTCAGGGTCATTTAAACTTGGGACTGTGTGGTGTAGGTTTAAAGCTCAAGTAGGCAGTCATTATGTACAGGCTAAGTTTGTTGTTATGAATCATCAAACCATATGTTATCTTTGTTTTTTTTTTTGTTTTTTGAAGCAGTACAAAAGATATTTACATGTATTCCCAAAGTGTAATGGATGCTTTAGATCTGTAAAAGTAACAAATGCTAACTTTCAACTCAGTATCACCTAATAGAAATTGCCCTATAGCGTAAGGGCCATTTTTTATGTTTGTAGAATTTGTATATAACCTTTTAATGTGACTACAAAATAACATCAGAACAGAGGGTATACTGTGAAATTTGGGCACAGCTTGGATGTCCATTGGTAGCAATTCATGCTGATGGCAGAAAGTTTACAGACAGGATGTGTTTGTATATGGGTCTGGCATTTAAATGATGGTCCGGAGTCAGTTGAAAATGATCCCGAGCGAAGCTGACCTCATTCTGGTTTGGATTACTGACAGTGAAAGACCTAATATTGCTCGCCGAAATCAAGCCTCAAATCACATTTTATATATGATTTTCTTATTCAAAATGCCCTGTTCTTCAAATACCAGTTCATGAATGTAGTTCTGTTACTGAGAAGTTTTATACAGAAAACGTTATTACACAAGCCATTGATTTCAATCAGAAATGCCGACCTTGCACTGACTAACGCAGCATAAAATTGCTGCATAATAAGGCGCCGGCACATAAGTCCACTATAGTTTACGAGTTTTTGGAGGAATCTGTGCGGTATTTCCCTTTTTGTTAAACTCTTTACCAAACAGCAAAGTTTTGGACAGTTCGAAAATAAATGCATTCGCAAACGACCAATTATATATGACTGTAATGTAGATGACAGATCAAATTTACCAAACAACAAAATTTTGGACTGGACCAAATTGAAAGCATTTGCAGACGACAATTTAGGTGTTGCTAAATTGATGATGTCTGTCTGTGATAGGATAGAAAACGTGGGAAAAGGAGAAAATGCTGGTTGCCAGCATTTTCTCCATTTCCCACAATGTTTTCAAAAGACTTCTTCCTCAGAGTTGTTGAAAGTTGGGATTGTGTGGTAAAGGGTTAAAAGATGAGATTTGTCTTTGAAAGTGTAAAAAACATTGTGGTAAAAAGATTAAATGCTGGTTACAAGCATTTTCTTCTTTTCCCCCCAATGTTTTCAAAAGCGTTCTTCCTTATGGTTGTTAAAACTTGGGATTGTTTGGTAAAGGGTTAAGGATGTTTTTGTTGAAAAGTTTTATGCCATGTGTTTTTACCTCCATCTACAGATTGGCATATCCTGTTTGGTAATAGATGTACGAGGGGTGTTCAAAAAGTATCAGAAAAAGTGTCATAACTTTTTTAAAAATATTAATCTTAATTGTTTAACTTTAAAACTGAAACAGAAGGTACTTTGATGTGTTGTAGATACATGCATAATACAACAGACAAACTTAAGCTAAGTGTGCCAAAGCATATTACAAGTTACTATTGCATTGTGAAGTAGTTGGAGCGGGCAAACCCACTCATAACAGGTCCAAGGTGTTTTTAGAATCTTTCTTACATATTGAAATGTTCCAATATTTATGATATTCTCATTTACATGATGTATGCATCTCAAACCTTCAGACACATCTTCCAAACTACAGAAGAATGTTACAAGGCTTTGTCCTGGTGTAAAAGGTCTTTTTTAACTCTTTATGCATTACTAGATGACAAATTTTAGACTGGTCCAAATTGAAAGCGTTTGCAGACGACAAATTGAATGTTGCTCAAATCATGAAGTTTGTCTCTGAGAGGATAGAAAACATTGTGGAAAAAGGAGAAAATGCTGGTTACCAGCATTTTCTCCTTTTCCCATAATGTTTTCAGTAGTCCTTTTCTTGGGGGGGGGGGGGGGGGGGGGTTAAAACTCTGGATTGTCAGGTAAAGGGTTAATAAAGGGCCTATCTTTTGCTCTTACCAACCTTGCTTATAACAAGGTATCATATTAAAGTTGTCCACCAAATCATTTCAGGATTCTTTTTTGACAAGAAGGTCCACAATTAGGTAATATATGTATGAGTCATGTTCTGTGAAAAGGGTGTTTAATGCAACTGCACATAGTACTAACTTAGGTCAGCCTGCTCAGTCCTCGCAAGCTGACCATGTTGAAGGTTTTGGTAAACTTGCTCCATGTCCAGCGACCATTCCACCTCAAGATTCAGTCGGTTGTTAGACGAAATGGATTTTATGGATATAGAATTACTTAGTATGTGATGACTTGCTTAATATGGTGTATTAAGGAGATGCATTAAACCCTCTTTTTCCAGAGCATTATGCCAATCAAATAATACATTTTATTATTATGAAACAAAGATTCTGCAAACAGTTTTGTCCTTTAACCCTTTACAGTACAATGCCGCCTTTTAATGCCCCTGGGAAAGAAGCCTTTTTGAAAACATTGTGGGAAAAGGAGAAAATGCTGGTAACCAGCATTTTCTCCTTTTCCCACAATGTTTTCTACACGGCATTTGAGCAACACTGAAATTGTCATCTGCAAATGCTTTCAATTTGAACAAAGTTAAAATTTTGGCGTCTGGTAAAGGGCTAATGATCTGTATCAGTGTACTTAGGCTCAGCTTGTCTGTTGTAACGTATCCAAAACATGTGACAGTATTTTTGGTCGAAATTTGTATTTGTAAGAGAATTAATGACACTTTTCTGGATACTTTTTGAACACCCCATGTGAGATACAGAAGCCTTTTTCCACAGTCAACTTAATGCATCTCATTGAGTACAGATATACCCTTTTGAGAGTTTTCAAGACCCGGGGGAAAAAGCACATTCTTCTATTTCCACGATGTTTTCGGAATACTTCTTCCTCAGGGTTGTTAGAAGTTGGGATTGTTGGTAAAGGGTTAAATCAAATTGATTCTAATCTTGTTGAAAGCAGTTTGCTGAAAAATGGCTATGTTTGTCATTATAAGAGTGAATACTTTTTTGTAACTGTTTCAACAAAATTGTGGAAACAGGTTCTATTTTTTTTTTTTAGAAATAGTCTTTTTGCTTCTACTCAGACTGGTAAATAACCCTTTGAAGTACTGAGCACATTGGACAGTGTAGATCCACAATCAGACTGCATGTTTTAATGCAGCCACAATCATACTGCATGTTTTATGTAGTCTTGTTTTGATCTTCACTGTTTGCAAAATCAACAAAAGCTGTGCTCTGTCCTTTCAGGATTGACCCAATCTCTATAGAAAAATCCCCAAACCCTTTCAAGGCTGAAATTCACCCATCTTTCTTTTAACTGATCTATCCCTATGCCAAACAATCCCGTCTTTTAACCCTTTACTGCACAATGCCGCCTTTCAACAACCCTGGGATTGATGCCTCTTGAAAGCATTGTGGGAAAAAGAGAAAATCTTGGTTACCAGCATTTTCTCCTTTTCTCACAATGTTTTCTACCCTGTCAAAGAAAAATTGCACTATTTGAGCTACACTGAAAATCTTTACCAAATGACAAAATTTTAGATGTGTCCAAGTTGAAAGCAATTGCAGATGACAAATGTAACACAAAACATGAAAGGTTTTTTTTTTATAGAGTAGAAAACATTGTGGGGAAAGGAGAAAATTCTGGTAACCAGCATTTCTCCTTTTTCCGAAATGTTGTCAAAAGCACTCTTCCTCAGAATCATTACAAGTCAGGATTGTGTAGTCAAGGGTTAACTTTTTCCCATACAACAATATTTGAGACTGGTCCTCATTGAAAGTATAGACAAAATATGAAATGTGGCTCAAGTGATGATATTTGTCATTGAAAAGATAGAAAACGTTGTGGGACAAGGAGAACATGCTGGTTACCACAATATTTTCAAAAGCCTCTTTTTCAGGGTTGTTAAAACTCAAGATTGTGTGATGAAGAGTTAATGATATTTAGAAGAATTTTGAACAAATTCTGAAAAAATATGTGGGGAAAAAGAAAATTGTTGTAACCAGCATTATCTCCCACACTGTTTTTTTCAGCCTTTCAAGGACAAATCCCATCATTTGAATCATGTTTAATTTCTTGTCTTCAGATGCTTTCTGTTTTGACTGACAAGTCTTAAATTTTATTGTTCAATAAAGAATTAACCCTTTCCCAAACGACAAATTTTGGACTGGTCCAAATTGAAAGAGTTTGCAGATGACAATTTTAAATTTGATGAAAATGGCAGAAAGGTCTCAAAACGGGTAGAAAACACTGTGGGAAAAGGAGAAATTGCTCGTTACGAGCAATTTCTCCTTTTCCCATAGTGTTTTCAAAACACTTGTACTGCAGACACGTGAAAACCAGGGCTTGTTTGGGAAAGGGTTAAATGTTAGATTTCAAACTGAGGGAAATAGATGGTTAGATTTAGATAGCGGTTGGCCATGTGGCTCAGTGGTTAGAGTGGTGTGTTTTTATACTCGAGATTCGTGGTTTGATCCTCAACCAGAGCTGCTCGGGTTTTTTTGTTGGAGTGTCCTTGGGCAGAGCACTGAAGAGCCCCAGTCTAGCATTGGTGAAACACATCTGTGAGAGTGATTTATTCTAACCCTGTGACAAACAATATAATCTTAGACTTGTGCAAATTGAAAGCATTTGAAGACAACAAATTATATGTAGCTGAAATGATGGTAATTATCCTTGAAAAAGCAGAAAAGTGTGTGGGAAAAGGACAAAATGCTGGTTACTAGCATCTTCTCCCTTTCCCACAATCTTTTCAAAAGCCACAGGGGTCATTAAAACTCAGGATTGTGTGGTGAAGAGTTATAGAACTTAGGGCAGATTTTGATTCATATTCAATCCTGCTAATGCTTGCATATCCATGTATGGATAAGTTAAGATATTTTTTGTGCCTGGTAAAGTCTAATTGAGTAAGTTTAAAGTAACAATAGCTGCCAAAAGTAAACAAAGTGGATGTTAAAATGCATAAATTTAAATCATACTGTTTAAAAGTATGGAAATTATTGTGAAGATGACAATCTGTTATTTTACAGTCAGTCCAACTGTTAGTCGCTGGCAGAGAAGTTAATTTCGAAACTATGTGAAAAGTTGCCAGGTCAATCTCTTTTGTTTTACTTTTTGCCTGATTTTGAAATTCATTTTTTTCTGCCAGTGACTAACACTTGGACCAACCACACAATAACAGATATTCATCTTCACAATATTTTCCATACTTTTAAATGGTATATTTTAAATGCATTTTAACAGCTGCATCATGTTTTTGGCAGCTGTTGGGCCTTTAATTGAGTTATCAAACAATTATTTTGAATCCAACACAACTTTGTCTAACATAATTCTGTTTTGTCAATTTTATAAACTTGAACTGATGAGAGAATGTTTTTTTTTTTATATAATTATAATGATTATTATGCATTACAGTAACTTATAGCAGCATGGAGATTGTTGCATGAAGATGTATTTATTATTATATAAAGTAAATGCTGTTAATCAAATTGTAATAAATGCTGAATTGTTTGTGAAGCAAGGAGTTGTACTGCAGCACAATCTTTTTAATTCTTTAACAAAGGATCCTGTGTTTGAGGAACCCTGACAAAAAAGCCTTTTGAAAACACTGGGAAAGAAGAAAGTGCTAGTGACTAGGGTATTCCCCTCTTCCAACTTTGTTTTGTGCTATTTCAAAAACAAATTCTATCATTTGACCCATACTGTATTTGTTGTCTGCAAATGGTTTCATTTTGGACACGTCTAAATTTTCTTCATCTGGTATAGAGTTTATACAGAAGACTTCGAAGTTGATGTCATGGTTACCAATATTTTCATAGCATGATTTGAGTCTGTATCGTTAATAGCCCTGTTGTTAGTCATGTGTGGGTATGTTTTTCCTATAGTTATAGCCAAACTGACATAATATACTGATATGACTTTTAACCCTTTACCAAACGACAAAATTTCAGACTGGTCCAAATTGAAAGCATTTGCAGATGACAAAATAAATGTTAATGAAAATTGAAGTTTGTTTTTGGGAGGGCAGACTGTGGGGAAAGGAGAAAATGCTGGTTACCAGCATTTTCTCCTTTTCCCACATTGTTTTCAAAAGGCTTCTTTCTTAGGGTCGTTAAAAGTCGGGATTGTGTGGTAAAGAGTTAAACAGAGCTCCATGTAAGAGGGAGTGATGTTATTCAAAATCCACTATTTTTCTTCCAAACCCTACATTGTGGGTACTCATTAGAATTGTATCGATGAGACGATTCCAATGAGTACCCATAACATAGGGTTCAGTGGAGAATAAGTAATATTTTCAATTTTGAAATCAAAATCACTCCCTCTATCTGGAACTCTGACTTTATATTATTTATGTGGAGACATAGAGCTGAGCTATGCTCTGTGAAAAGAAGGTTCAATACATCTGCAAAAAGTATCGACCCAGGTCAGCCTGCCCAGTCTGCACTAGCTGACCTGTGTAGAAACTTTTTGTTTGGGGTAAATTTTCTGCATGCCAAAGGACCATTGTACCTCATGATTCAGCTGGTTGTTAAGGAAAATGGGTTTTATGGATCCATGATTATGTCATGACTTGTTTGGTATAATGCAGCATTAAGCCCCCTTTTGTCAGAGCATGGCTCATTTGTAGATGACTGAATATGGTTTTTTGCTGTGTGGGTTGGCAGATACAAATATATAGATCCATGTATTAACCCATTGCCAAAAATATTCCAACATTGGAGTAAACCGTCCTTGCATGAACCTCTGTCAGATTTCTTGATATAATTTTGATCTGTTAATGAAACTTGACAGCTGTAGGCCTGGCTTATTTTCTCTATATACTATAAGTTATAATTCAGCTTACAGGAATCAAAAGGAAATAACTGTGACATATTTGTTTTTATTTATCTCTCTTGAGTAGTGTGATTTACTGAAGAAAAGGTTACAATAAACATAGGACTAAGAGACTTTCAGATAACTTTGATGCATTTTCATTTGATAAATGCTTGATTTTAGACTTTATTTTGTTTGTTCAACCTTTCAGGCGAGCTGACTATTGATTGCAAAGACCCACAAGGTCAAGATGTCCCAGTACATCTGACAGATAACTATGATGGTACATACAGACTGAAAGTGAGGCCAGAAAAACCTGGGAAACATATCCTGAATATTAGACTGAACAAAGAGCATGTGTTTGGTAAGAAATTGTTTGTTTCTTTGGTCTTGGTCTTGATAATGTTTCTGTCATCTTGGCTTATGCACCTATCTGTCCTTCCCAAGAGTTCCTTAAAATCTTTACCACACGACAGAATTTTAGGCTAATCCAATTTCAAAGCATTTGCAGATGCCAAATTTTCTCCTTTTCCCACCATGTTTTCAAAAGCCTTCTTTCCCAGGGTCATGAAAACTCGGGATTGTTTTGTAAAGGGTTAAAGTCTTTATACCATACAACAACAATGTGGACTTGTCCAACTTGAAAGCATTTGCAGATGTCAATGTAAATGTTGCTCAAATGATAGCCTTTATCTTTGATATGGTAGAAAACATTGTGGAAAAATGAGAAAGTGCTGGTTAACATTTCCGAGTTTCAACAACACTTAGGAAGAAAGCTTTTGAAAACAGTGGGAAAAGGAGAAAATGCTGCCTTTGTGTGCTGGTATCCAGCATTTTCTCCCTTTCACAATTTTTTTTTCTACCCTATCAAGGAACATTTGTGCCAATTTTGATGCAAATGTCTTGAATTTGGAAGAGTCTAAAATTTGTCGTTCAGGCAGGGATTGAATGTAGGAGGATGTAAGAGCTGTGAATGATAGAAGCATTTGAGAAGACTTCTTGCAGAAGGAAGTTTGATACATCTGTGTGATGCATTACACCAATAAAGTCATTAAGTAATTATGGATCCATAGAAAGGTCGTTGGACATCAGAGCTCCAGATAGAGGGAGTGATTTTGATTTCAAAATTGAAAGTATTAATAACTCACCACTAAACCCTATGTTATGGGTACTCATTAGAATCGTCTCATCGCGACAATTCTAATGAGTACCCACAACATAGGGTTTTGAAGGGAAATAATGGATTTAGAATGCTATCACTCTTTATCTGGAGGTCTGGACATGCAGAAAATTTACAAACAGCAGAAATTTCGGGCTGATACGAATGGGTCTTTTTCGCAGAAGCATTAAGCCCCCTTTTCACAGAGTATGGCTCATGTAAATGTTTGTTGCTCTACCCTTACAGGAAGTCCCTTTGCCATAGAGGTACACAACCCTAGAAAGTCCGGGGTGCTCAAGGTTTGGGGTCCAGGGCTGGAGAATGGGGTGTTCCCAGAGTATCAAGGTTACTTCTTTGTTGATGCTACAGAGGCCGGTGGAGGTGAACTACATGTCAGTGTCATGGGCCTTAAAGGTGTGTATATTCATTTCATGTTTCAATATTTTATGTTATTTAACCCTGCACTACACATGTCCTTTGAAAACATTCGTCTCACCAGCATTTTTTCCTTTTCCCACAATGTTTTCAATCCTTTTGAAGACAAGCTGTTTAAATGTTTGTATCACCCGGTAGAGCCTGGAATCTTCATGATAAATGTACAGTAGTCCGGCAAACATGTGGAGCTAAATCTGTTTAAAGTGTTAGTTGAGTCATATTTGATATGTATCTGCAAATTGCTTTCAAAATGGAGTAGTCAAAAATTTTGTCGTCTTTTTAAAAGTTAAAGGGGCCTATTCAGATTTTTATAATTACACATAAACTGAAAAAAGAGCATAACTGTGTCAAACTTATTTTGAAGGTTACCTGCCCTATGGGTATGGGTTGCCCTTTGGATTGTTAACAAATAGGCCTAGTTTGAAGTGAATATCTTCAGTAACAGAGAGAGATTAGAAAATGTCACATGTTTTGCATAATGATGAAGATCCAGACAGCAGGGCTACCATATGACAATGCCTTGTTGTTTTATTTGAAAACAGTCAAGCTAGTAACATGTTATCTGATACACCTTATAAAGCAATTTTTTTCACTATTTACACTTATTAAAACCTTTCCTGATTTAAGAAATAATCTTCTTTCTATCGTGGTTTATCGTTCACTAAACTATGGTTGTGAGTTATGAGGCACAGTAAATAGTCCATGAAGGCGATAGCCCAAATTCAATTATTGAATGATAAACCATGGTGGAAAAAAGATTATTTCGATTTTAACAGGACCAACAATTGATCACAGGAAGATAGGTTCATACTTAGTATACAAAAGTGGATGTGAATTAATTCTTACTTTACATAGAATATAGAATGATGTTGATTTTACCATGTTTCCATTGCACTGTGGTTATAGAGCCGAATTCACGTGTCATGTTAGAATTCATCTTCATGACTCTTTGCCAGACCGCAAAATTTTACACTTATCTATAATACAAACACTCACACACAAGAAGCTCAGTGTGACTCTATGATGGAAGTTGTACATAAAAGATTAGAAAAAAGCCTTCTCTCTTAAGGTCATTAAAATCCAGGATTGTGTGATAAACAGTTAAACTGAGGTTTTGATTTGAATTTTCTTACTAAATGTGTCTAAAACAGTAATGATACTTACAGTTTAGGCACAAATTCAGCTGATCATGAACTTTGTGTTGTATATGCGCAGACCAAGAATGTGAAGGAAATCATCAAACAAAAGTGGAATACCTGACCTTTTTATTACAGATCTTTTGTATCATTAATTTCACTATTCAAGCATTGCCTATATCTAACATACAGTGTCGTCTGTTGATAGGTGCATTCCGTGTCGAGATGAAGAGAGACGCAATGAAAGACAAGCTATTTAACTGTTTGTATCACCCGTTAGAGCCTGGAATCTACACAATAAATGTACAGTGGTCCGGCAAACATGTGGAACGAAGTCCATTTAAAGTGTTAGTTGCAGGGAGTGAAATGGAACTGATAGATTACGAAAATAGGCTTGACAGGTTTGTGTTAAACTTGTGTAGGAATGATAAATTGGCCTATTTTTAGCTCACCTGAGCACAACATGCCCAAGGGGAGCTTTTAGGATCACCCGGTGTCCGTCATCTGTCGTTCGTCGTGCGTCGTGCGTCGTCAACAATTCTTTAAACATGATCTCCTCCTAAACCACTGAACCAATTTGGACCAAACTTGGCAGAAATGTTCCTTGGGAGGTCCTCTTTAAAAATTGTTCACAAAATTTGATTCCATTAAAAACTTTGGTTGCCATGGCGACGAAATGGAATTTTCTAAGAAATTCTTTAAGAATCTTCTCCTCTGAAACCGCTGGTCAGATTTTGAAATAATTTCACAGGAATGTCCCTTGGGTGACCCTTTTCAAAAATTGTTCACGAAATTTTGACATGGTGAAAAACATAGCTCTGGTGAATGGGGGCTACTTGCACTATATGGATATGAAGAAATTCTTAAAAATTCTTCTTCTCTGGAACCGCTGGTCAGATTTTAAAATAATTTTGCAGAGATATTTCTTGGGTGACCCTTTTCAAAAAGTGTTCGTGAAATTTTGATCCGTCAAGAAACATGGCTCTGGTGACTGGGGGCTACTTGCACTATACGGCCATGAAGAAATTCTTAAAAATTCTTCTTCTCTGGAACCGCTGGTCAGATTTTGAAATAATTTCACAGAGATGTTCCTTGGATGACCCTTTTCAAAAAGTGTTCGCGAAATTTTGATCCATCAAGAAACATGGCTCTGGTGACTGGGGGCTACTTGCACTATACGGCCATGAAGAAATTCTTAAAAATTCTTCTTCTCTGGAACCGCTGGTCAGATTTTGAAATAATTTCACAGAGATGTTCCTTTGGTGACCCTTTTCAAAAATTGTCCGTGAAATTTTGATCCATCAAGAAACATCTGGTGACTGGGGTCAAATTAAAGCATTACCTTGTGGACATTCTAGAGGCCACATTTTTTGCTCAATTGACTTGAAAATTTATCAGAATGTTTGCCTTAATTAAATCTTGGATGAGATTGAAATTGGGTCATCTGAAGTTATAAAGTAGGTCACTAGGTCAAATTAAAGAAATACCTTGTGGGCACTATAGAGGCCACATTTTTTGTCTTGATGATATCTCAGAGAAGTTCAAAATTGGGTCACATAGGGTCATAAACAATGTCACTGGGTCACATTGAAGAAATACCGTGTGGGCACTCTAGAGGCCACAATTCTAGCTAAATTGACCTGAAAATTGGTCTACATATTTGACTTGATGATATCTCAGATCAATTAGAAATTGGGTCTCATAGGGTCATAAACTAGGTCACTGGGTCAAATTAAAGAAAAGTATTGTGGGCACTGTAGAGGCCACAGTTTTTGCTCAACTCACCTGAAAATTTGTCAGCATGTTTGACTTAATGATATCTTAAATGGATTTGAAATTGGGTCACATACGGTCATAATCTAGGTCACTAGGTCAAATTACAGAAATACCTTGTGGGCACTCTAGAGGTGACAGTTCTTGCCCAATTCACCTGAACCTTGGTTAACAAGTTTGTTTTGATGTCTCGGATGAGTTTGAAATATGGTCACATAGGGTCATAAACTAGATCACTAGGTCAAATTGAAGAAAGACATTTTGGATACTCCGGAGGCCACATTTTCAGCTCAATTGACCTGACAATTGGTCAGAATGTTTGTGTTAATAATATCTCAGATGAGTTTTAAATTGGGTCATTATGACCCTGGAGTGGAATTTCGCATAATGACTCAGGTGAGCGATCTAGGGCCATCATGGCCCTCTTGTTTGCAGAGTGTGATTAATAGATATAATCAAAGCATTGAAAGCACTTGTGTGGCATTTGTCAAGGGAGCCATTGTGTGGAATTAATAATTTGAAAAATAAACAATGGAAATAGTTTCAAAATATTCGCTTGAAAGTCAACCTACTATATAGTCATGCACAATCCGAAAGAGTAGCATGCAAACTTGCGGGACGAATAAGTCCGGGCAACAAGCCCATGGACGAATAAGTGCATGAACGAACGTGTTGGGTGACGAACAAGCACAGCATGTGTGTATCATTGCGCTAATAGAAGGCCATAGCGGATCAAGCTATTTTCGATGAAAAAAGAAGTATTTCCACGATCAATGGCCTAATCCAATTTATTGTAATACGTCATTCTCAATTTCATATCTTAGTGCAATCAAAACACTTATTTGAGTTTAATTGGGTTTACTTCCTTTGGTTTTGCACAAACTACAATACATGATTTTCAAAATGCCATATTTAACTCATAGTGGCATTGTCCTCAACAGATGCCACAAAGTTTGCATGCTGAAGTTCACAACTGTAAATTTGTGTTTAATATTGACATTGCACAACTCAGCTTGTACACCTCATGTTACCTCCAGAAATAAATTCGCAACAGACCACTTAAAACATTGTGAAATAGGGACAGTCAATATATTTTGGAATTTAACAAATGAATACATTAACCCTTTACCAAACAAAACAAGTTTAAGCCACCCATAGGAAGTCTTTTGAAAAGATTGTAGGGAAAGGAGCAAATGCTGGTAATCAGCATTTTCTCCTTTTCCCACAATGTTTTCTACTCTTTCAGAGACAAATGCTATTATTAGAGCCATACTGAATCTATTGTCTGCAAATGCTTTCAATTTGGACCAGTCTAAAAGTTTGTCCTTTGGTAAAGAGTTTTTGTGTGATTGCACAATTTCAACAATTTCTTCTTTTTCCACATTTTAATTTCAAAAATTATCTAATACAATACAGAAAGAAATTATTTGCTTAAAATAGAGGGAGCTTTCAGATTTTTACAGTCTCACCAACCTTGAGTAATGATTCATCACTGAATTAAGTGAGGCAATAATTGGCAAACTGCCAGTGCAGAACAAACATTACAGTGCACACAAGGTTTTTGTAAGATTTTGCCCAGTGACCTACTTTTTGACCTGATGTAACCCAATTTCAAACTTGTCCAAGATATCATCAAGACAAACATTCTGACTAAGTTTCATGAGTATCAGGCTCAAAGTGTGGCCTGTATAATTATACAAACAACGTTTTTCTAAGATTTGGCCCAGTGACCTACTTTTTGACCTGACATAACCAATTTATCAATCCTGTCTAAGATATCATTAAGACAAACAGTCTAACCATGTTTCATAAGTAACCAACTGGAAATGTGGCCTCTACAGTACATACAGAGTTTTTCTAAGATTTGGCCCAGTGACCTACTTTTTGACCCGACATGACCCAATTTCAAACTTGTCTGAGATATCATCACACTCATGAGTATCAGGCTGAAAATGTGGCCTCTAGATTGAACACAACTTTTTTTGTAAGATTTGGCCCAGTGACCTACTTTATGACCTAATTTTGAACTTGTCCGAGATATTATTGAGACAAACATCTTGATCAAGTTCTAGAGTATCAGGCTGAAAACATGGCCCCTAGAGTGCACACAAGGTTTTTCTAAGATTTAGCTCAGTGACCTACTCTCTGACCCAATGTGACCCAATTTCAAACTTGTCCAAGATATTATCAAGACAAACATTCTGACCAAATTTCATGAGTATCTGACTGAAAATGTGGCCTCTAGAATGGACACAAATGAATGTTGACGACCTGGATGACACACGACGGACACAGCACAGTCACAAAAGCTTGCCTTGAGCACTTTGTACTCAGGTGAGCTAAAAAATAGTTGTTAATGGTATTTCATTTATGGCTGCACAGCCTCTCAAAGTAACAGTATCGGCCAAAAGTAAACAAAGCAGGTGTTATTCTATTTAAAAGTATGGAAATCATTGTGAGGATGACAATTTGATATTGTACAGTCGATCAAAGTGTTAATCGCTGGCAGAGAAATTAATTTCAAAACTAGGTTAAAAGTTGCCAGAGCACTCTATATCTTGTTTACTTTTTTTCCCTGGTATTAAAATTAATTTTTCTGCCAGCAGCCAACACTTTGACAAACCACAAAATAATGGACTGTCATCTTCAGAATATTTTAAATGGTATAATTTAAAGTTAAATGCATCTTAACACCTGCAGTGACTTTTTGGCTGCTTTAGGATATTTATAGATTATGTGCAAGAGTTTCACATAGACTTGTGGGACCAATAACATGTGTCAATAAAAGATTTGTGTTCAAATCAGTACAATGATATTATATTTGATCCTGAAATAAAAGATGGAGTTACCAATTGTAAACTGGCAGTATCTTATTTAAATGCCCTAAATTGCGTCTTTTATTATGGAATGTAACCATACTCTTTCTTTAAGAGTGCAAAGAAAATAAATCTATTTATTTGTGTTTCACAAGAAATTTCGATTTGTGGCAAAAAGTAAAAAAAAAACATCTGAATAGGCCCCTTTAACCCTTCACCGGCCAATCTGGAGTTTTAAGGACCCTGAAGAAGGCTTTTGAAAAGATTTTTGGAAAAGGAGAAAATGATGGTAACCAGTACTTTCTCCTTTTTTCCAAAATGTTTTCTTCTCTGTCAAAGGCAAATTCAATTAGTTGAGCCACATGTAATATGTCATTTACAAATGCTTTCAACTTAGATATGTCTAAAATTTGGTTGTGTGGTAAAGGGTTAAGAAGATGTATCAAGTCATGTGCCAATTGTTTTAATTTGTTTTTATTATTTACAGGTCCAATTCATCCTCTAGCAAACAGTCACCAAATACAACACAGAACAGTATAATGTACTGAGAGAAAGGAGTGAAAGACTGAAGTTCAAAGCAAATACTCAGCCCTTAGAGTGCCTCACATAAGTCAAGTCACTTTTGCAGACTGTAATTATCAGGATCAGAAAGCACAAAGCATGCAGTGCGATCTTGTATGATGTGTGATGTTTTGTGAGATACTCTGGCAAAAGCAGCCTTGAAAAATTGAAATTGTGAAATTTAACTCTTTACCAAACAACAAAATTTTACACTTGTCAAATTAAAAGCAGACCACAGAATCTGTCTCATACAATTGGGTTTGTCTTTGAAGGGATTAAAACATTGTGAAAACAGGAGAAGATGCCGTTTACTTTACCCACAAGGGTAAAGGTCCTAACTCTATACCAAAATGACAAAATTTCAAACTAGTCTAATTTCAAAGCATTTGCAGACAATTAATTAAATGTGGTTTAAATGCCAAGATATGTCTTTTAAAGGGCAGAAAACATTGTGGGAATAGGAGAAAATACTGGTTACCACAATGTTTTCAATAGCCTTCTCCTTCAGGGTTATTAAAACTTGGAATTGTTTGGTAAAGGGTTAAATCTTATACAGAAAATATGTTTTATTTACCTTGTACTCAAAGGGTTAACTTTTCAAATTAGTTTTGTTTAGACAACACTGTTTTAAAATCCTTAAACTCTTTATCAACGACAAAATTTTTTACGCTTCCAAGCTGAAAGGTTTTGCAGGTGACAAATTGAATGCAACTAAAATGCTGAGATTGTGTTTGGAAGGGGAGAAAACATTGTGAGAAAAGGAGAAAATGCTGGCAACCATCATTTTCTCCTTTCACACAATGTTTTCAAAAACTTTCTCGTTAGGGTTGTTAAAACTTGGGATCATTTGGTAAGGGTTATAGGGCTATATGCAAATGTAGCTGCTTTCTATGACATTGTATTCTGATCATGTATCAATGTAGATGTGTTGTACAATGATTATATAAACTTTATAAGGTGCTACTTTCACAAAACATTTAAACATTTGAATGAGCTGAAATTAAGCAGATTTTCTTACAACGTTCCAATGCCTTCCAAATAGGTCCCTTTTCTTTCTTTACCTTCCCCCTTTTTCTTCTCTTCCATTTTATGACCAGCTTTCCAGCTAGAGTTTGGAAATTGTGTATGTAGCAACAGCTGTATTCCTTGGACAAAATTGTTTAAATTTTGACTGTGTTTCAAAAACTGGCAAAATTTTCTCTATTTTTTATTATTCAAGTGAGCAATACAGAACCATCATGGTCCTCTTGTCTCATTTTCGCATGGATGAAAAGTCTATAAAATGTCATTTATAAACATAAGATTTAGATTCTGTGGATATTTGTAGTGCATGTACTTTTTCATGCTAGCAGTAAAAGCATGCATTTATCTTGCCAACTTTATCATTGCTTTACATACATATTTGTTATTGCATATTCAGCTTATTAATGTAAAACTCAGTTATAGCCTTGAAAAAATATGACTTTGATCTGTTTATGTGTTTATTGGCATTATACATTTACTTGCGTAGCCTGTAAACTTAAAGAATTATGTACATGCCATGCTTTGTGAAAATGGGGTTTAATGCATCTGCAAAGTATCTACCCATGTCAGCCAGTGCATTCCCTGCAGACTGACTTGGTCGAAACTTTTTGTTATTAGTTATTAGTTCTGCATGTCCAAGGATGAGTCTACCTCATGAGTCAGTCGGTTGTTTGACAAAATGGATTTTATAGATCCAAAATTGTGATGAATATTGCATCACAGAGATGCAATAAGCTCGCTTTTGCTTGAGCATGAAATCAATATAGTAGTTGTGTTCATAGTCAGATGGGTTCCTGACATTTGAATTCAGTGGAGGCATGGTCCACGAAGAATCTCAGATTTGCAATGGCTGTGGTACCAACATGGATGCTACTGGCTCCTGCTTCTTGTTGTGGTCAGTTGTAGGAATATTGTTTTGGTGAAGAATTTTAGATTTGCAAGTGCTCATAGTGGCTGTGGAATTGAAGTGGTTGCTATCATCAGCATGATAGCTACTAGGTATAGATCTATACTGCCATCCTGAGAATTCATTCGGAAGCTAAAGTTACTCTTTACCAGATTTGTCCAAATGGAAATCAGTTTCAGACAACAAATCAAATGACTCAAAAAAGTGTCTTTGGAAGGGTAGAAAACATTGAGAAAAGGTGAAGATGCTGGTTACCAGCATTTTCTCCTCTTCTCTCAATGTTTTCAAAAGCATTCTTTTTCAGGGTCATTAAACCAGGAATAGTTTTGTAAGTCGCTTAACTACCACCGTTTGGGTTGTAAGAATTCTGTACTTTTATACCATATCCTGCATCAAAGAAAGTAGGCAAGTTTTAGGGATTTAACCCTTAAGCTGCTCAGCGCCACTTGCTGACCTTTTGTGACAGCCTAGGTTAAGTTCAGACTGGACAGAAAGTGCAGTCTGGTCTTTGATGTACATTGTCTGATACGGTGTTTTCTTTCCAGTGAAATCAAGTTTGAAATAGCGGTATTTGGGTTTTTACTATAACATGGAGATTTTCACTTCATTTGTACAGCAGTTTAAGGGTTAACATTAAACAGTCTTGTGTTTTTATGATCCTGTAAAAAAATGCAATTGAAAGTATATAATAAAATGCTTTTAAGCACTGGTAACAACTCAATACTTCTTAATCCTTTGCCACAGTCCTGAGGTTTAATAACTGGGGGGTAGAAGGCTTTTGAAAACATGAGAGAAAATGAGAAAATGCTGGTTAACATCAGTCTCTCCTTTTCCCTTAACGTCTTCTACCATTTCAAAGACATTCCATCCATTAAGCTGCTTTTAACTTTTCGTGTGCAAAATCTTTTAATTTGGACCTTTCTTTTTTTTTTGTTTAATAAAGATTCAAGCTATGTTTTTGTCTTGCAGATGTTTTTTAAAAAAAAAATTGGGATTTTCAGCAGAAGTTAGGGCTTTGTACAAAAATAAATATGAGCCATGCTCTGTAACAAGGAGTTTAATACATCTGCAAAAAGTATATACTCAGGTCAGCCTGTGCAGTCCAAGCAGGCTGACCTTGGTCAAAACTTTTTTTCATGGGTCAATCATCTATTTGCCAAAGGACCAGTCTACCTCATGGTTCAGTTGGTTGTTGGGCAAACTTGTTTTATTAACCCATAATTATGTGATGACTTGCTTGGCATATAATGGATCTTGGAGGTGCATTGAATCCCCTTTTACCAGAGTGTGGCTCATGAAAGTGGCAGTGAAAAGACTTCTAATTTCACCTTTTGCCACAATGTTTTCATGTGTGGGCCGCTGCAACACAAAAAGTTCGCCTAAAGGAAGTGATGCCAAAATTCTATATTCTCCTTCTCGGACATAAATCTTTACCAAAAAAAACAAACAAAATTTTAGACTTGTCTAAAATGAAAGCAATTGCAGGACAACATATGAACTCTTTACCATACAAAAATCCCGGCTTTTAACAACCCTGAGAAAGAAGCCTTTTAAAAACATTGTGGGAAAAGGAGAAAATGCTTCCCACAATGTTTTCTATGCTTCCCAAAACAAATTTCAATTTTTCAGTCAGATTTATTTTGTTGTCTGCAACTGCTTTCAGTTTGGACTAGTCTAAAAGTTTGTCGTTTGGTAAAGAGTTAAATGTGGTTCAAATGATGCATTTTGTCTTTGAAAGAAAACATAGTGGGAAATGGAGAAAACGCTTGTTACCAGAATTGTCTCCATTTCCCATGATGTTTTCAGAAGGGTTTTTCTTCACGGTTGTTAATACATGGGATTATTTGGTAAATGGTTAATGTATGTTGTGTCAAACAGCTTCTTTCCCAAGTTGTCAAATGAGGTTAGGTTAGGTAGGTTTAGAATGGAAACAATTCAAAAATGGTTCTTTATATGTATGCCAGTTTATTCATATTATTTTACATTGTATCATAATTATTAAGCTTTGATATTATATATATAGATCTATTATGTTTACAAACCTAAAGCTGAATTAAATAGTTTTACTAGTTTTCACATTTTCTCTGTTATTACTGACCTTCAATCTTGATTTTCAATTACATTTCAAACATTTTTACTCCTTACTCCCTAGAAAAACTTAGCAATAAAAAACTTAAAAAAAATCTTTGTGAAATGTACATAATCAACATGAAATCTGGTTTTAGCCTTAAAAGTTTACCAAATGACAAAATTCTAGAGTCCATTTGAAAACAATTGCAGAAAACAAGTTAAATATAGCTAAAATGATGAGATTAGTGTTTGAAATGGCAAAACAAAAAATAATAATAAATAATAATAATGTTTTCAAAGGCTGTTTTACTCAGTGTTAACAAGTTACTTCATTGAAATGATATCCCGCACTGAAGAAGACCTAAAGTTTTTGATAGAAACATATGTGTATCTAACCCCTTACCAGGCTGAGGCTCAAAACTGAGGAAAAAAGGCTTTTAAAAACAATGTGTAAAAAGAAGAAAATTCTGATTACCAACATTTTCTCACACACCACATCAAAGACAAACTCTTTTATTTCAGCCAAATTCGATAAATCATATGCAAATCCTTTTCGGAGTCTGAAAATTTTGTCTTCTTTTTTCAAAGAACAAACAATCCTGTGTTTTACTGAGGCTTTTTGAAAAAATTGTAGGAAAAGGAGAAAATGCTGGTAACCAGCATTTTCTCCTTTTGCAAAAATGTTTTCTACCCTTCCCAATTCCCAAAACAAATTTCGATTTTCCAGTCAAATTTGTCTTCTGCAAATGTTATAAATATGGACAAGCCTTAAATTTTGCGCTTAACTCAATAGTTAACTCAGAAAAATGTAGACTTGTCCAAATTGAAAGCATTTGCAGACTGCAATTTAAATGTGACTCAAGGAAAATTGTCTTTGATGGGATAGAAAACATTGGGGAAAAAGGAGAAAATGCTGCTTACCAGTATTTTCTCCTCTTCCCACAATGGTTTTAAACGGCTTCTTCCTCGGATTGTTAAAAGTCGGGATTGTGAGGTAAAGGTTTTATCAACAAAAGAGGCATCTGAAAGCATTGTGGGAAAATGAGAAAATGCTGGTTATTAGCATATTTGGTTACCAGTTACTATTTTCTCCTTTTCCCACAACATTTTCTAACCTTTCAAAAAAAAAATATTATTTGAGCTACACTTACATTGTCATCTGGAAATGCTTTCACTTTGGGCACAATTTTGTGGGCAGTATATTACTTAACTCTTTACCACACAATCCCGAGTTTTAACAACCCTGAGGCAGAAGCCTTTTGAAAACATTGTGGGAAAAGGAGAAAATGCTGGTAACCAGCATTTTCTCCTTTTCCCACAATGTTTTCTACCCTTCCCAAACCAAATTTCAATTTTTCAATCACATTTATTTTGTCATCTGCAAAATGCTTTCAATTTGGACTGGTCTAAAATTTTGTTGTTTGGTAAAGAGTTTATAGAGGATGGACTGTACACGTGTGCATAATACTCGTTTATTCTTGAATACATGAAATGTCTGTCACTGCTTGAATATCTAGGGAGATATATATCACACCCACACTTTAATTTCTACACAAAGTTCCTGTATTAGATACATGTACAGACTTTTACTGCATTAGTTATATAGCAGTGGCCAGTGCACCTATTTATGCTGTCCTGAAGTTTCTTTTAAAAGTACTTAGCAGCCTACTGTTAGCAAAATATCCTTCCAAAGCCACTGGCTGCTTTCCCACATGACATGAAACAATGATCAGTGGTGAGAGAGGAATGAATCCTGTTGCATTGACTATCACCAATCCTTGAGAAGAAATTCATCGAGCTTGGGATTTGAACCAGGAACCCCCTGTTCTCAAGTCCTGTACACCGCCGGTGTTAAGCTGCATTTAACATATACAATAAGGTTTGCAAAATATTACAATAATGGACAATTTTATTAGAAATGGTAAGAAATTATATACAAATACCGATATACCTGTGGTTGGTAAAAACCTTACGTTTATGAATAGCCAATGAATATTATGGGGTAATACCCAATCAAATAAAAAAAACAGGCTAAAGTTCTCTATAAGTAGGTCACATCATACGCTATACTAGGAAATATAATATAACACAGTGTAGATACAGATTTCTTTTTTTTCATTTTGTGTAATATTATTTGAAAGCAATGCATGTGTAAAAGAGGTCAGCTCTGAACCACTAAATCAATGGACCAAAAAACAGCCATTATCCCTTTTAGTTCTAAAGAAATAATATAGACATACTCCGTCAGTACCTTAACATTTACCACACAATCCTGACTTTAACTCTTTACCAAACAACAAAATGTTACACTTTCCCAAATTCAAAGAATATGCGTATAATATAGGGCTTAACCCTTTCCCAAACAAGCCCTGATTTTTACGTGTCTGCAGTACAAGTCTTTTGAAAACACTGTGGGAAAAGGAGAAATTGTTCGTAACGAGCAATTTCTCCTTTTCCCACAGTGTTTTCTACCCTTTTGGAGAACTGTCTGTCATTTTCATCAAATTTAAAATTGTCTTCTGCAAACTCTTTCAATTTGGACCAGTCTAAAATTTATCATTTGGGAAAGGGTTAAATGACAGTATTTGACTTTGGATGAGTACAAAACATTGTGGAAAAAGGAGAAAATGCTGGTTTTTTTCACCCTTTCAAAGACAAATTCCACCCTATAAGCAATGTTTAATTTGTTATCTGTCAATGCTTTCAATTTGAGGCAGTCTAAAATTTAGTTGTATGGTAAAGAGTTAATGATAGAATTTATCTCAAATGCCATTTTTCGTCAAATCCTAAATACTAGTATTGTGAAACTATAAGAGTCAAAATTTGAATATCTACTACCTAATTAACCTATTAACTGCAGGACAATGACCCATATTGAACATCCAGGGTACACCCCATAAATGCATTATTCAATTTATATCACTTTCTGACCCGTGAATGTCCAACGTGATCAGCTGCTATGGTATCCAGGTTGGGCTCAGGTTACAGAACTATAAATACCGGCACCCACAGCTAAGAGGATGGATTTTTAGCATTTGAGTTGCTCTTTGAAAGATGTAAACCACTATACGATATTGATGTAAACTAATAAAATGTAGTTTTAAAGAAAAACACAACACATTTGCCTTCTACCCCAAGAAGCAATAAGATCACATAAGGGGTAGACATGTTTATTTTGGTGCCGTGCCGGCAGATATTTCCAAAATTTCCATAAATTTTGGAATAAGAACTGATAGAACCTGGTTTGTGGACAATGCTTTGGACTCTGTGAAAACAGGTGAAAACAGGCATTCAACTGTGTTTCAAGTGATTTTGGATTTGGAGCAGAAAACTGTAAGTTGCTTTCCTTTTCATTTCGTGACTCATTATGGCAGAACAGGTATTTCTCCAACTTTTCAAATCTGTGGATGAACAGATAAACCATTTGACAACCACTAAGGGGGCTCAAGGCATTGCTAAAGTTGTCCAAAATTTTGATGGTAGCAACCCCAAGGAATTTAAGGATTGGGTTAAGAGTATTGAAAAATTTGCAACTTTGACGAGGATTCAAGATGAAAAGATAAAATAGATAGCTTATCAAGCTAGTCGAGGCCCTGTTAGCAATTACATGAAATGTTACATGGATGAACACCCTACTTTTGATTGGAATCGAATTAAGGTCGATCTAAAGTCTAGTTTTGGGAAGGTTGTAGATTCTCAACATGCATTGTTGTTGCTCCGTAAAGTTGACCAAAAACCTCAGGAAACTGTCCATGTCTATGCGGAAAGACTTTTGGCTTTGGGAGAGGACGCTTTTGAGGGGCAGGCTAATGATGTCATTCAAAAACAATTGGTTGGGTATTTTATTGACGGCTTGTACCGGGATGGAATGAAATTGAAAGTAATGAGAGATAACCCAGACACCTTAAATGCAGCTGTGACAATTGCCTCAAGGGAACCAAATTTGCAAAAACGATTTCAACTACGGTTAAATCAATCCAAACATAAGCAGGCAGATTCTGGTAGTCAGAGTCAAATGCATATGGAAGTTGACCACGCCAGAAATAAAGGCGAATGCCACTATTGTAAAAAACTTGGGCATCATATTAAAGATTGTAGGAAAAGGCTGAAACAGTTACAGTCAGAGTTAATGAGGCTAAAACTAAACAGTCAAGACATCGTGATCAGATTACTTGTTTCAAATGTGGGAAATTGGGCCACTATGCAGACGAATGTGCCAAATACAATAAAGAGTCTTTAAACTCGGAGCCTTCTTGAATGTAGAAGCCGATTCGAGAAGTAAAAAAAAGCAACACAAACCCAAAATTTTTTATAAATTCTCTTTTAAATAGACCGAATTCTCTTTTGATTAAATTTGAAAAACAAAAGTATAGGGCTTTATTGGACTCTGGGGCTGAAGTATCACTTATAAGTGTTTATGACTCTTTTAAAATAAAACTAAAACTTTATAAACACAGTCTAAATTTGGCAACTGTTGGAAACACGCCGCTCTATGTTGATGGTTATGCAGATTTCAAGTTTATGTTAGGAGGACTAAAAATGAGTCACAGGTTCTATGTTGTTCAAAATCTCAACCGTAATGTTATAATTAGGTTAGATTGGTTGAAATCACATGGAGTACAAGTGTACCATGATCTCTCTTGTATCCGTGTTCATGAGACTTACATCCCTTTAGTTGATGATATACACATAGCGTCCACTGCTCGAGTTAAGACCAAGGTTAAAATTCCCCCACAAACAGCTCATATTTGCCAGTGTAAAGTTCGTAATCACCCTGCTTTCTTGACTGAGAAAGATTATGAAGTTTCACCTTTTGAAAGTAGGTCTCTTGGAAGTGAGCCAGGTTTGTTGATTACAAATACTGTAGCCAAACTCTCGAAAAATCGTAGAGTACCTCTCCTGTTGATAAACACCACCAACAAGACCTTATCAATGAAACCAGGCACCCCTATAGCTCATATCAGTCCAATTAGTGTCGCAGAAATTACTTCTGTCAATAAAACTGATAACATTCAAATTGGCTCAATTACTGACACTAATGAGTTTGATAAGGTTAATGTCCCATTAGAACATAGGTCACAGGTAATTATGTTGTTGGAAAGAAATCGTGACTTGTTTGTGAAAACAGATGCTGAACTTTGTCACACTGATACCGTTCGTATGAAAATTGATACCCAAGGTCATTCTCCTGTAAAGTTGAAGCCTTATCGGGCCCAATTAAATCATAGGAAGGTAATTGATAAAGCAGTTGATGAAATGCTAGAGGCGAAGATTATAAGCAGAAATAGGTCTGACTGGTCATTCCCTGTGGTAATTGTAGATAAGAAAGATGGAACAAAACACTTTTGTGTTGATTTTCGGAAATTGAATAACATTACAAAACTGAACTCTTATCCCCTTTCGGTAATTGATGACATTCTAGCCCTATTAGGCAAGGCTAAGTACTTTACTTCATTAGACTTGAAATCAGGTTACTGGCAAGTGTTAATGGACGACGCTGATAAAGAGAAAACGGCTTTCACATGTCATAAAGGGTTGTTCGAGTTCAATGTTATGCCGTTTGGACTCACAAATCCTCCAGCTCTCTTCCAAGAATTAATGAATCGCGTCCTTGAAGACCTGACCGAATTTTCAGTGGCATACTTAGATGACATCCTCATTTATTCCGAGTCATTGACTGATCATATGAAGCACATACAGATGGTCTTTGACCATTTACGTACAGACAATCTATGTCTCAAACCAAAGAAATGTAGCTTTCTGAAAAAGGAAACCAATTATTTAGGCTTTGTTATCAATGAGAATGGCGTTCAGCCAGAACAAAACAAGATAAATGTAATCAGGTCATTACCCCCACCTGCAAGTGTTAGGGAAGTCTGAAGCTTTATAGGCATGTGTAGTTATTACAGAAGATTTATTCCTCAGTTTTCCCAAATAGCTGAACCAATAAAGTACACTAAGTTCAAATAGGGAGCGGAGTGTCAATTAGCATTTGATAAGTTAAAGGATACCTTAGTTCAGTTACCTCTCTTGTCCTTCCCTTACACCCCTTAATTACCTTACACCCTTTACACTGATGCAAGTGATAAATGCATTGGAGCTTGCCTGACTCAGGTTTTTGAAGAATCCGGGTCTAAAATAGAACGCCCAGTGTATTACCTCTCCAACAGATTGAGTGATACTCAAACACGTTGGTCTACTATTGAAAAAGAGGCATATGCTATTTACTATAGTTTGCAGAAACTAGATCATTATCTGCATAATGCCGAGTTCACCATAAAGTGTGACCATCGACTTCTAAAGTACTTGTTGGAGTCACCAATTCGAAATAAGAAGATATCATTATGGGCGTTGTCAATCGCTGGCTATAACTGTAAGATAGAGTATCTTGCAGGCACGGATAATTCAGTCGCCGATCTCCTATCACGTGTGCCACATTTGACCACTGACCAAACTGAATTGTTAAACGACCCTGACATTAGTGAAAAAACCAATGAAACCTGTGCGTTGAACTCTAACCGATTTAATCCGAAGGAGTTTGCAAAATGTCGACCTGAGTTAAATGACAAAGTCAAGAAACCCGCATTAAAGTCAACCCTTAACATGGTTGAAGAGCAAGAAAAAGATGAAACATTGCTGAAGGTTAAAGATAGTCTTAAAAATGATACACTTTCTCCGTCCGTGGCTAAAAGGTTCATTGTCCTTGGTAATATCCTGTACTATATATCCAAAACTGATACTGATCCAATTTTGAGACTATACATACCAGAACACTTGAGAAATAAGATTATGGTTGAATATCATTCTACATTAGGGCACTCAGGTATAGACAAAACACATGATGCTATACACTCTAAATACTATTGGCCCAATCTTTTCAAAGATGTTTCTTCTTTTGTGAATAGTGCGTCACCTGTCAATTACGGAGCAGTCAAGAAAGTAAACCACCTGTTCAAGAAATGGACATACCTCCATTTGCCTGGGCTAAGTGCGCAATCGACACAAGTGGTCCTTATCCTACTTCTCTTTCAGGAAATAAGTACATTGTGTCCTTCATTGACTTATTCTCAGGTAACCCAGAGGCCTCTGCATGCCCAGACAAGTCAGCTCAAACCATAGTAAATCTAATTATAGATGAAATCTTTCCAAGATATTCTTGTCCACTTGAAATTCTATCTGATAATGGGTCAGAAAATGTAAATTCAGTTGTAAAGGAAACTTTGGATTTATGAACATTCATCATGTCACAACCTCCTTTTATTATCCACAAAGTAATGGGTTAACAGAGAGATATCACAGAACACTGGTTGACGTCATCTCTAAAAAGGTCAAAGCAAATGGCTCATTGTGGGATTTATACCTCAATCAAGTGCTTGCTGCAATAAGATTTGGAGTAAATGAAAGCACTAAAATGTCACCATTCTTCCTCTTATTTAACAGAGAAGTTGTGGTACAAATAGATAACTTGCTAAAACCAAGACGCAAATATCAAGGAGAAGAACCTCATAAAATAGCTTTGGAACAACAACATAAGGCATTTCTCCTTGTACACCAGAATAGGAGAAAAGCAATGAAAAAAGAAATCAGGTTATCAATAGCAAAGCTAAGGATGTGACCTTAAAAGTAGGTGACCCTGTTTATTATTGAAATCACGCGAGGAAGTCAAAACTTGATCCATAGTGGCAACCTTATTGCCGTATCCTTGAACAGACTTCACCAGTGACCTTTGTTATCAAAAACCAATTAGATGGGTCAACGGTGAAAGTTCACTCCCAACATCTTAGATATGCAGATATAAACAAATGGGAAATTCCTACAGATAGAACAGGAAAAAGGTTAAGACCCTCTAGTTACGTAGTACCACCAGGTACGAGTTCAAGTTCTGAATCAGATTCAGATCAAGGTCATTGCCCTAAAAGGCGAGGTTATGTTACTAGGAGATATCGGAGAGCACGCTCTGATAGCAGTTCGGAGGATGATATACCTTTGGCTGAATTCAGAGACAAAGTTCGGTCAAGACAAAACTGGCTTAATGAGGAAGAAAAACATATGCCCATAGATTCTGGAGATTCGACTGGAGATTTGACTGAGTCATACTTTACCGGTTCTGAAAATATGGAAGTAAATGATATTTCCTGTCCTATATCTAACATCTCAAGGTCAAAGTATGAGAAGAAAAACACACAAAGGTTTCAGAAAGTTCGGACATGGTCCCATCATTAATACTACTTGGTTTGTGGTGCTTCTAACAGGCTTCACGATAAGATAAAATGTAAATAACTGTATATACAATTATCGTTTCAGATAACCATGTGGCAATTAATGTTAATCATTCTGGCAGTGTGTTTTATCGGTCAGAATTATTTTTCATGTGCATTTCTTGTTAGGGATAATGTTGTTTTTGATAAAACTAATGAGGTTTCGATAGCTAGAGCAAAGTGGCTACTTTCTATTATAACTGACTTTGATGACTTTGAGCACTTTATGTCTTTGACGCGTGAGGACATGAAGCAGGCTGAGGCAGTCAAAAGCAAAGCCTTACCAAATAGAGAGACTGAAGATTTTGAGGCTCTTAACCCTTTCCCAGACAAGCCCAGGTTTTCACGTGTCTACCTTATCTGGACAAACCCGGGTTTTCACGTGTCTATCTTATCCGTACAGACCCGTGTTTTAACGTGTCTACCATATCTGAACAAACCCGGGTTTTCACGTGTGTCCTATTCAACGTAAAAAAAAAAATCGGCAATTTACATTACCAAAACTATCTACGATGTATGAAACAGTAAGTATAAGATATCGTCGTTATTTTGACAGAAAAAAACTGGTATGGTTGTTCTTCGAAAAAAAGAGTTATTTGAAGTCAAACAGGACTGGGGTCCAGAAATATAACCGTGTACATGTGTAAATGGCGTACATGATAAACAGCGTCGTCTGTTTCGATGGAAAGTACTGGAAAAATAACCGCGACGTCGTCACGTAGTCAAAATTACACCTTCAACAATGTTGCATATATACTAATCACATTTGAACAAAAGTTTAAATCACATATTTCTTACCAGTCGGAGGTGTTAATCCATCTCTTATTTACGCGTAAACTGACCCGAGAAAAATCACAAAATATTCAGTAGGTCTGATTTTCTGTTTACTTTACTCAGACGTGAATGAATAAAATGAGCCACAATGAAATAACTGTCACAACACGATTAAATTGTGACTTACGAAATATTAGGAAAATGGAAATTTCTTTTTCTGACGAATATTTCCTTTATCAGATAAACAAATAATGAGGGAAGAACAAGAGACCAGAACTTGTGTACTGTACAGCCCTAAATTCAACAAAAGTTGATTAGATTTTATTACCCTCCCGACTGAAGTTTTTTTTTTTTTTCGGAAGCGTTGTGATATACACTTTATGGCCTTTAATTATCGATTTTTACTGTTTCTGTCTCGTGGCCAGCTGCACCGTTACATAATATTACGTAATGACACAGCGGTCATCTACGGATTATGAATGGGCGGTATAGATCTACCATGCGATCACAAGGTTGGTGAAAAAAAAATGAACGGGTAAGCCAATTAAATTTCACATTCAAATTAATTCAATTAGCCAATGAAATTTGAGCGATTCAATCCCCAAACTATCTATTTTCTTGCAGTTGGTTTGAGAATATGAGCTAATAAGAACCAAAATTTCCTCCTTAGATTTTCGAAAATAACGGTAGCATTTGAAATCGTACACTATGGTTCAGAATTCAGGGTCTGAATTTAATTTTGACACTGATATTTTGGATTTCTCTGGGTTATCGGCTGAGGAATCTTGATGAGATAGATGAGGCACTGGAGGCCGATCTCGAATGGCAGTTTGCACATCCGACAGTGTGTTTTAATTACTTATTCTGGGGTTTTTCATATAGTTGAAAGCATCTACTTGAAAATTACATTACGCCATCGTTCAGTTTTTACACAAAGTTTAAGATACACGTGATTTGGCATTTATATTTCCAAACAGAAAATTAATATCGTTAGGCGTTCTTTTCTTCTTAGATGAATGCGTACATGAGTAATAACGAAAAATATCGCTACGAATCTTATCCTTAAAAGCCGCAACATCTCGGAGTATGGACTTTTGAATAAGATGGAGTATTCCAAACATGACGTTGTCAAGGGCGACTGAAAAACAGCAACTACATTTTAAGCTTGAATTATGATCTTTTAGGCCAAAAAAATGGCAATTTACATGTTTATCAACATTTGCATGATGTTTAATCGAAAATTACATCTTCTTAACCTTGTCCATGTTACCGATAATTTTAAACAGGGCTTTTTTTCCCCCTCGATCTGCTTCAATGAAATCTTATGTCGATCTACTAGCGACATGTTTTTCTGTTGCAGGTTGAAACAGAAGCCCTGTTTCTTTGGGTTGTAAAATCTCTGATTTCTTTGTTTAAGGGCTAACCCCTTATGAAACAACAGATTTTAGATTTTCCATATTTAAAGAGCCTGCAAGACAGCAAATCAAAACCTGTTCCTTCTGAATGTCAGCTCTCCAATTGGGTAGAAAACATTGCAGGAAGGAAAAAAAATCTTGTTTCCCACAAAAAGCTGACATCTGTCATGGATTTATTTATTAAAGGAGTCACTCACTAGTTCAGCATTTATTATGTTCTCTTTATTAAAAAAAAAAAGAAAAGATTTCATAGATTTTTGTATTGGTAACCTACAGGAAATATGATTACTGAAACATAAAAGCAATCTCTTTAGACTTTTAAACCCATTACAAAGTGAAATTTGCATTTTGACTGCATAAAAAGAGTATACAATGTGAAAGATAATCTAATTTTCCAAAGACCTTCCTATAATAAGATTTGTTCAATTATTTAACATAATTATAAATCACCATTTTCATGACCCTATTGCATGAAAATAAAGGAAAAAAATTGTTAAAGAAATGAGAAAAAAAAACAAACACTAACTTTATTCTCATTTTGCTGCATAATTTGCATTAAAACTTTTAAAAAAATTATACCATGAAAAAGAGCAGCCTTTTCTCTAAAAACTTTTTATATACCAAAATAGTGTGAAATAAGAAATAATAGCTCTATTTTAACATTTTTTAGGACATGTGTGAAAAATTGTCAAGAAATTAACAAAATCCAATATTCCCTGTTCAGATAGGACCATAAAATGTCTTATCTCCATATGTGGTATAGGTTATTGATTTTTCCAGGTCACTGTTCAATAGAGGTAACAGTTTTGGCTACCTCTCCATCTGGGAAAGGGTTAAAAATGCACTCCTGGGTTTACAAAAAGAAATTGATTTTCTTAAGAAATTAAAGGCCAGTATCAAAAACTGAGGTGGAGCAAATCATGCAAATGCATAAACTTCCCACATCGCGTGCAAAGAGATCACTCCTTCCTTTCATAGGCGAAGGTTTATCTTGGTTATTCGGAGTTGTTACAGATGCTCATTTAATTCAAATCAGGCATCAGGTATCAGTTCTCTCACGGAATCAGAAACAGGTCACACATGTAGTAGAACAAGCACTTTCTATAATGAGTGAGTGAAGGGTGTTTGTTAAAAAGAATCGACAATCAATAACCAGCATTACAAAAAGCATTCATGAAATGGACTCAAAATTTACTAAAATTAAACATGAACTTGAGCAGAAAATCACTGAAAATAGGCGTTTCATTGAAGTATTTGCGTGCTTAAATTTAGTTTTAGGCGAGATCAAAATGCTTGTTAAGGATGCAAAATATTATCTTTTCAATTTGCAAGCCAAGATAGACTCGTTAGCAGTTGGCAAAATTTCAGTAAGAACTATAAACCTTTTGCGACTGAGAAAATTATTATTGGATATCCAAGTAGCTGCACCTAAATCTCTCTCTCTCTGTTTTGTGATCCTAGGAAAGATTTATGGATGTACTATAGATATCTGAGGGGAACCACTTATTTTTGGAATGGCAAAATTATCGTTGTCTTGTCTATCCCTATGATAAGAAGAGACCAAATCTATGAAGTTTACATAGTTAAGTCTGTACCTGTACCACCACCTGTACCTATCAATGGTTCGCAGAAGCTGAGTTTATTGGCTAAGTACAAATTAGAGGCAAACGGTTTTCTCATAGATAAAGCTCGAAAAAATTATCTGTTACTCACAGATAACCAAATTGAAACTTGCAGTCAAGTGAGCTTTCAGTTTTGCAATGTACAAGGCGTGGTCTACCCTGTAGGGTTAAGTCATTTGTGCATCATTAACCTTTTTATGAATATAGGAAATGATGTTTCTTCATTTTGTACGAGCGAAGTTGTCAAGACCCTTTTGCCTACAACACAATCCTTATTTGGAACAAACTGGATGATTTTGGCTAAAACACGTCTGATCTTTTCCCTTGTGTGTGCTGCAGACATTCAAGAGCTTAGGTCAGATCCACCCTTTAGTATAATAGATATTCCACCTGGATGTGTCGCTTCAAATAAATATTTTACTATCAATACCCCTTTTGTCATGGGAAGATCTATTATCACTGAAAGAAGCAATTCGGACTTGATTAATACTAATTTCTCGGATACTGCGGTTTGGAAACCCTTTCCGGAAAAATTTCCCAATGATACCATCATTCACTTACCACCAACTCTTTCCGAAATTGACAACATGCCCCTTAACTCTTTACTCAGAGAACTTCAAATGGCCAAAGTTGTTGATTCTGATCCTAGCCAGTTATGGTCTGTATGGGACTATGTTAGCCTAAGCCTTGCTCTAGTGGTCGTCATCATTATCATTTTGTGTTGTTGTAAATATAAATATGCACGTGAACGTGCCTGGCTGCCAGAATGGTTGCATAATGTATGGAGGACTAAGCAACATGAGACGGTTCCAACTGAAGTTGAGCTCCAAAAGAGGGAGAAGGGTAGAAGCCTACTACCTGCCATTTCACAAACGAATGCAAACGAAAAGGACATTTTCTCACGTATCAGTGAGAACAGTGAGCAATTTCGCTCTCGATTATTTGTAAATTAAACAAGTAGATAAGAAGATAAGCTGGACAATTTTCACTTAGAGAGTAATTATATTGCTGGACAGTATCACAAGCAATTAGGGGTTATCAACAGTTATCTCAAAACCATTTTTGAACTTGGTATTTGCTTAGGTTCAGACCATTTGTCTTTGGACACTGAAAATCACAATTGTGCTGCGCTTACAACAATTACTTAAAATTATGGAACTAAACTGGGGACAATTAGTGAATGAAATATCCCGTGCAGCAGAAAGAACAATCGAGCGGTATCTACCAAATTTGCCACCAGAATTAAAAACAAGACTGACAACGGACATTGCCATTGACAGTGCGACCTGGCTCTGTCAAAGACAACTTTACTTCCATAACACACCAACGATGCCAACGATGCCAACTCCTCGGACCCAAGCTGCTTTGGAGACTCTTCACAGAGAAAATCAATCCTCACTAAGAAGAAGACGACCAGAGCGGAAAATTATCTAGATACTGTGTCCGGAACTGTATATAGAATTTCATGTGAACTCTATTTCGTTTTACATTTTTTTTGTATGTGTACTCTTAATTGTGTTTTATAGTGTGTGATAATAGAGTTGGTTTAATTCATTTCCTTTTCCTTTATGTCATTCGTTTTGCTTAACGATAGTTTGTCATATTTCATAATTTAAAGTTTATTAAATGTATATTCTCATAAGATTTAGTGCAGATCTTACTTCGGCGTAAGATCTTCTTATAAGAGTCAAAATTTGAATATCTACTACCTAATTAACCTATTAACTACTGGACAATGACCCATATTGAACATATAGGATACACTCCATAAATGCATGATTCAATTTATATCACGTTCCGACCCGTGAATGTCCAACGTGATCAGCTGCTATGGTATCCAGGTTGGGCTCAGGTTACAGAACTATAAATACCAGCGCCCGCAGCTAAGAGGAGGGATTTTTAGCATTTGAGCTGCTCTTTGAAAGATGTAAACCACTATACGATATTGATGTAGACTAATAAAATGTAGTTTTAAAGAAAAACACAACGCATTTTTCCTTCTACCCCAAAAAGCAATAAGATCACAGTATATGCCATTGCAATGACTCTATCACCAGTCTTTAACTCTTTACCACATAACCTCTAGTTTTAACAACCCCGAGAAAGAAGCCTTAAAAACATTGTGGAAAATGGGAAAAATGCTGGTTGCCAGCATTTTCTCCTTTTCCCACAATGTTTTCTACCCTATCAAAGACAAATTCTATCATTTATCATTTGAGCCACATATAAATTGTCATCTGCAAATGCTTTTAGTTTGGACAAGTCTACATTTTTGTCAACAAGTTAAAAAGTGTTCAGGTAACTGATCCAGAATTTACACCCACAACCTTAGATATCTTGACCAATGTAGAACAACAATGATTTTTTTTGCTACATTGAACATGAGTGGAAAATCACTACCTTTGACTCTCTGCTGTACCATAAATGGCAAACCCAGAGCTCTGGTGTTTGTTTCTATCAAATATACATGTACATGTATGTCCACTGGCTGACACAAGAAATAAAACAAGAGGGCCATTGGCCCTAAAGCACTCACCTGGGTAAAGTCATCTACAGATGATAAAGCTGGTTTTAATGATGCAAAACACATGACTCTGTAAGTGACCTACATTTGGACCTGACATGACAAAATTCTGAATTTGTCCAAGATATCATAAGGACAAACATTCTGACCAAGTTTCATGAGTATCAAAATGAAAAATGACCTCTACGGTGCACACAGAATTTGGCAAAGTGACCTACTTTTTCACCAAACGTAACCCATTTTCGAACTTGTCCAAGATATCATCGAGACAAACATTCTCACAAAGTTTTATGAGTATCAGACTGAAATTGTGGCCTCTAGAGTGTAGACAAGGTTTTTCTTAGATTTGGCTCAGTGACCTACTTTTTGACCCGACATACACCAATTTCAGTGATGTCAAAGCTATTATCAAGACAAATGTTCTCACCAAGTTTCATAAGTATCTGGCTCAAAATATGGCATCTAGAGTGCACACAACGTTTTTCTAAAATTTGGCCCTGTGACCTATTTTTTGACCCAACATGACACAATTTCAAACTCATTTAAAGATAACAACAAGACAAATAATCTGACTTAGTTTCATGAGTATCCTGCTAAATATGTGGCCCCTAGAGTGTACACAAGGTTTTCTAAGATTTGGCCCAGTGATCTACTTTTTGACCTGACATCACCCAATTTCAAACTCGTCCGAGATATCATTAAAGCAAATATCTGACCTAGTTTCATTAGTATCAGGCTCAAAATGTGGCCTCTAGAGCGCACACAATGTTTTTCTAAGATTTGGCCCAGTGATCTACTTTTTGACCCGACATCACCCAATTTCAAACTCGTGCAAGATATCATTAAAGCAAATATCTGACCTAGTTTCATTAGTATCAGGCTCAAAATATGGCCTCTAGAGTGCACACAATGTTTTTCTAAGATTTGGCCCAATGACCTACTTTTTGACCCAACATGACCCAATTTCAAACTTGTCCAAGATTTTATCAATACAAACATTCTTTTAAGTTTCAAGAGCATCAGGCTAAATATGTTGCCTCTACAGCGCAAACAAAGTTTTTGTAAAATTTAGGCCAGTGACCTACTTTTCCACCCAACTTGACCCAATTTCGAAGCTGTCCAAGATTCTGTCAAGACAAACATTCTGACTAAGTTTCAAGGCAATCTGACTGAAAATGTGGCTTCTAGAGTACACACAAGGGAAATGTTAATAACCCGGACTACACAAGACGGACGATGCGAGACAGACGACAGACGGTGGACACAGCATGATCATAAAAGCTCGACTTGAGCACTTTGTGCTCAGGTGAGCTACTAATGGCATGTTAATCAACAGCATTTTTACAATGCTACTATAAACACTTCTTGCCATGAAAAATAACGCTTAAAAAGGACCCTATACTATGTTCTTTTATGTGGTCAGAAGCACCAAATAGTCCCCCCACCCCACTCCTCAAAAAAAACAAACTTGCACTCAGTTTTCACACAAATTATCAATTCAGCAACAGAAACATATTTAAGACCTCTCCTTCCATTTTCTTGACAAAACAGTACAGCAGAAGTGCTTAGTTTCAATTTTCAAACGGGACTCCTGTTTACAGCCACAAGCCAGAGTACTTTGCTGTGGAGAGTCGCCTGATTAAGCTAACAGGGCTTGACTGTGTAGAAATGCATTTTGTTCACATAATGTAATTCCACAGGGAGTCAAATTACACAGCATAAATGTAACATCTAGACTTTTACATAGCCGAGATATATTTTCTCACACAACAAAGATAGTTTGTTTGAATCCCATTATGCTTTGTGTAATATCCACTGAAATTGGAAACAGCAACCATTGTCTTCAATTTTTCACACCTTCTTCCATCATCTGGATCTCTGTCATCAATGTGAAATATGTGTCCTCGTTAATCTCCACAAATTGTTTCTGTTTCCGACTCATGATGAAAACTTTTGCGGAGTGAATGTCGTACCACAAGGCATGGAGAAAGAGATTGTTGCTTGACAGTTTTTCAAACAGGAAAGGATAAGCAGCTATATTCTCTAACTGCTGTATACAGTTCACCTGGAATAATGGAGAAATGAATTGTTTAACCCATTCCCAAACAACAAAATTCTTGATATTCCCAAATGCAAAGCATTTGCAGACAACAAATTTACAACTGTGGCTCAAATGGTGGAAATTGTCTTTGAAAGAGTAAGAAAAGAGTGGGAAAAGAAGAAAATGCTGGTTATCAGAATTTATTTCATGCTTTTCGGTAGTTTATCAGGGAACAGTGGTGGATTATAAGGTTTGACAATTCATGGTTACAACCAGTGAAATTTACCGTAAATGTTTCCTAACTCTTCAATCGAAGGTGGAAACAGTAGTTCCACACACTAATTACCTAGGTAAACAGTGCGTGCCATTCAACCAGATGGATATGTGAGGTAATTTATGGGCATTTACCCAAGATTTCTCCTGCTTTACATACTATTGTAATGCACTGTTATGTAAGAGAGGTATGCCATAGGGAATTACCGAAAACAACTGTACTGGATTTTGATGAAAGTCCCAACAAAAAAGGGGTTAGAAGCATGAAATAAATAGACTATTTTTTTTTTGTAGTGAAAGATTGAAATTCATTTTATCTTGTAAACATCATCGATGATATTTTCACTCTTGGCTGTGCCACTCATGAAAATATTACTTAAGTGTTCACTCCATGAAATAAGTTCCGATCTTTCATCAAAAAAAACAAATATCCTCTGTTTATTCCTTCTCCTCGAATGTTTTCAAAAGCCTTCTTCCTCAGGGTCTTTACAAGTTGGAATTGAGTAGTAAACGGTTTACTCTTTACCTCCCCTCAAAAAAAAAAAAAAAACAGCCCATAGGAAGAAATTTGAAAACAACGTTTTCTACCTTTTTTAAGGCCTATGCCATCTTTTGAGCCACATTCAATCTGCACATACTTTTTAATTCAAATAAGTCTTATTGCCTAGTAAAGAATTAACTCTTTACAGTTGACAGATTTTCAGACTTGTCCACATTCAAAACATTTGCAAATAACAAATTAGATGATGCTCACGGGAAGGGTTTTATCGTTAAATGGATAGAAAACTTGGCTAGAAAAGGAGAAAATGCAATAGCACTTTGCCCCTAAACATTTTCAAATACCCTGTCCCTTGCTGTCATAAAACTGTGGGTGTGTTTTGTAGAGGGTAAAATGGTAGTTTTCTTTCTGAACAATATCCGAGTCTTATAACAACAATAGCTCACTTATTAAATTCATGTCTTACCTGGGTTTCACCAGTACAATGCTGGCGCTCTGTAATGCCTAGCCAAAAGACACTCCCACATGAGAACCACAGCAAGCAAGAACTGATCTCAGGGCATCCTCTTTACAAATCTCAAGCCTTTACAACCAAGCCATTCAGGGACACTTGCAGAAAGAACATAAAGCTTAGTTGACAGGTGTCAGGTAGAGAAACAAGGGTGTAAGTACAACAGCCTTTAACAGCTGTTGTTTTCTATCCTTCCAAACACAAATCTCATAATTAGAGCAACATCTAATTTGTCATCTGCAAGTCATGAAGTGCTTTCAATACAGACAAATCTAAACTTTTGTCAACTGGTAAAGGATTAACTCTTTACCACTTGATAAAATTTTAGACTTGTCCAAATTAGAAGCGCTTCCAGACAGGGGTTTTTGTCTTTGAAAGATTAGATTTAACATCATGGGAGACAACATTTTTTGATGGTAAAACCTGTATTGTTGCCATGTTATACTTCTTTGCTGAAAACACCTCACCTTATCTGTATCAAAGGGTAAATCAAAGATCAGGCTTCACATTCTGTGCAGTCTGCTCTTGGTCTACAATTACAAAAATGGTGCCCTAAGTAGGGCTAAGCCGCCTAAGTGTTAGTGAATCGATAACACTTTCCGGATAAAAACACTCCTTTCTACTCATGTCTCATCCCAACTTACCACATAAAAGAATACTTCAGGGGCACAAAGATTAACCCTTTCCCGAACAAGCCCTGGTTTTCATGTGTCTGCAGTACAAGTCTTTTGAAAACACTGTGGGAAAAGGAGAAATTGCTTGTAACGAGCAATTTCTCCTTTTCCCACAGTGTTTTCTACCCTTTTTGTGAACTTTCTGCCATTTTCATCAAATTTAAAATTGTCGTCTGCAGACTCTTTCAGTTAGGACCAGTCCAAAATTTGTTGTTTGGGAAAGGGTTAAAAAAAAAATGTGTGTGTGTGTGTGTGTGTGTGAGCCATGCTCAGTGAGGTGGGTTTAACTCTTTACCAGACAACAAAATTTTAGACTGGCTCAAATTCAAAGCATTTACAGATTTACAGACAACAATTTAAATGTGACTTAAATTATTGGATTTGTTTCTGAAAGGCTAGAAAACATTGCTGGAAAAGGAGAAAATGCTGGTTACCAGCATTTTCTCCTTTTCCTGCAATGTTTTCAAAAGCCAAAAGTCTAATTTCCAAGAGGCCTTAAAACTCGTCATTGTGTGATAAAGAGTTAATGCATTTGCAAAAAGTATCAACCCAGGTCAGCCTATACAGTCCACACAGGCTGACCTAGGTCGAAACTATTTGCTACAGGTCAATTTTCTGCATGTCCAAGGATCAGTCTACTACATGATTCAGTCAGTTGTTAGACAAAATGGATTTATGGATCCATAAATATCTGATGACTTGCTTGGTATAATCCATCACAGAGATGCATTAAATCTCCTTTTGCCAGAGTGCTCCTCATATCTTTACTTTATCACTAAAACCTGTGCTTAGGTACTCATCAGAATTGTCTCATAAACAAGACAGTTCTAATGAATACCCACAATATTGGTATTACAGAAGATAATAATACTTTCAGAACTTGATAACCACTAAATGGGGGATAAAATTTTAGATTATTCATATCTAAATCATTTGTTGATGACTCTTTACATAATTATGACTTGAACAGTGGGATTTGTCTTTGATAGGATTAAAAACATCGTAGATACAGGGTAAAATTCGGGTTACCAGCAATTTTTCCTTTTTCAACAATGTTTTCAAAAGTCTTCTTCCTCAGGGTCATTAAAACTAGAATTGTTTGTAAAGAGTTAAGCAAATGACAAAGTTTTAGATTATCCAAAAGTATTTTCAGATGGCAGTTTACACGTGACTTAAAAAATGAAATTTGTCTTTGCTAATAGGATTAAAAACGTAGAAAAAAAAGAAGAGAATCTGATTACCAGCATTTTCTTCTTTTTCCACAATGTTTTAAAAAGCCGATTCTCCCAGGGTTCTTAAAACATGGACTTGTCTAGTAAATGGTTATGGTTTCTGACTTACCATGGATAATTTGTCGGTTATGGAGTATTCTCCATCTGTGTCAATCTCAATGTGGAAAGTTTTGTTATCTGACTCCTCTTTAAACACAACTGGTCCACGAAATTTATTCTTCTCTGTTAAAGCACTGAACTTTTTAAGTGTATGAATACCATGCTCTTTTACCCAGAGTTCCAATGGGGTTCCTGTTTCACTGTTTATTTCATTTCTTATATTGTAAAGTAATTGCATAGCCTGGAAAAAAGGTGACAATTAGATAAAAGGGGGGTATCTAATTTTTATGCAGTTAATCAAAATTTCTTGTAAAACACAACTGATAAATGCAACTAAATATATTTTTCTTTTGCACTCATATAAATTTTACCCTTAAATTCAGTCAAAAAGAGATGCAATTTGGAGCATTTAAAAAACAAGATGGTTGTTTAACAATCTGTAACTGTGACATCATCATACTTAATTGCATGGTATTCCTCGTCGTTGACACTGGTTATTAATCATGTGACATTCCCACAAGTCTTTACAAAGCTCTGGTGTGAAATCTACAAATACTTCATGAAGCTAGATGCCCCATTAAGAAAATACCATTGAAAAAAAAAAAATTTCTTACATTTTGTCTTTCTTCTTTACTAATGATTAAAAAAAGCAAAAGTTTCAACCCAGGTCAGCCTGCACAGACTGCGCAGGCACAGCTGGGTCAATAGTTTTCACAGATACATTAAACCCCCTTTTCACAGAGCATGGCTCATAATCAAATGATAATTATAGACCGATAAAAGTAAAATTGTCATTACCTTACAATCTGATTGGCCCCTCACAATTTTATACTATCACAATGATAATTCTACAGACCAATAAAAGTCAAATTATCATTATCTTACAATCTGGTTGGCCTCTCACAATTCTATACTATCACATGATAATTCTATAGACCAATAAATGTCAAATTATCATTACCTTGCAATCTGGTTGGCCTGTCAGGATTTTATGCTATCACATGATAATCTGATAGGCCAATGTGATGACGTAGCACTTGATAACATGACCGACCAAAGTCAGCCTCGGTAGGACAAGTGATAGGCCATGAGACTTGTAGGTGACAAATCTCGAGACACATAAGGGTGTGGGTTCAAGTCTAACTGCTGAACCACTAAAAAATGACTAAAAGTCTTCAGATGAGAACTTAAACTGAGGTCCAAATATGGCACTGCTATACACAGAGCATATTAACTCTTTACCAAAAGACAAAATTTTAGACTGGTCCAAATTGAAAGCATTTGCAGAGGACAAAATAAATGTAATTGAAAAATAGAAATTTGTTTTGGGAATGGTGGAAAACATTGTGGGAAAAGGAGAAAATGCTGGTTACCAGCATTTTATCCTTTTCCCACAATGTTTCCAAAAGCCTTTTTCCAGAGGGTCTTTAAAAGTCGGGATTGTGTGGTAAAGGGTTAAAGAACCAGGTGTGACTTAGGATGGGTTTTGCCCTGTATCTTACACTATCTCCGTAACATACCTTCTGGGGAGTTTCTCCTATTGGCAACCGCTGACAACCTTGATAAATGGAAAATTAATCAATGATAGCCCAATCATAGTCATTTGATATTTACCTTACAATCTGAGTGGCCATTAATATTTAACTCTTTACCAAATGACACAATTTCAGACTTGTCTAAATCAAAAGCTATTGCACACAACAAATGAAATGTGGCTCAACTGATGAAATGTGTCTCTAACAGGGCTGAAAACATTGTGAGAAAATGCTGGTTATCAGGAATTTCTCCTTTTCCCACGATGTTTTCATGAGGTCATGTCTTCAAGGTACTTTGGAATTGTGTGGCAGACCGTTAAAGTCATGATATTACCTTACAAAATGGCCTTTCATAATAACAGTCAAGATATTTACCTTACAATCCGAGTGGCCTGTCACAATAACATGGCGCATGTTGTTCCTCATACATGTCAGCTCCAGGGCAGCCGCAGCAGCAGTTGAACTAGATTTTGATGTCAAATCACCCGGATACGGGACAAAATTGCCAGCATTTTTCACAACATAGTTTTCACCGATTTCAGACTTTGTATATCTGGAGGAAATCACTCGGCTATCCATGCAGGAGAACATCAATGCAATTGGCTGAAAAGAGTCAAGAAACAATTTTACACTTTACCACAAAATCCCCTTACCACGATCCTGAGCAGGAAACCTTTCGAAGACATTTCGTAGAAAACATCGTGGGAAAAGGAGAAAATGCTGGTTACCAGCATTTTCTCCTTTTCCCACAATGTTTCCATAAGCCTTCTTTCTCAGCGGCATTAAAAGTCAGCACTGTGCGGCAAAGAGTTAACCCATAAGTTCATAACTGTACAAATACAAATGTTCACACTTGAGCAAGAAGACTGGTTTTGAAAACATTTAAGGAATTGAAGCATTGACAAAATGCTGCTAATTAGCAGCAATTTTCTCCATCTCGCACTGGTTACAAGCATTTTCTCCTTTTCTCACAATGTCTTCTACCCTTTAAAAGACAAATCCAATCAATTAATTTCCGACAGCCAGACTCTTTCCCAAACAACAAATTTTAGACCTGTCCATTTTGAAAGAATTTGCAGACAACAAAATAAATTTGACTCAAATGATAGAATTTGTGTTTGAAAAGGCAGAAACAAGAATTTTCTCCTTTTCCCAAAATGTTTTCAGAATGCCTCTTCCCCAGGATGGTTAAAACCTAGGATTGTTGAAGGTAAAGGGTTACAGAGGCATAGATCTAATTAGATTTATTGTCATAAATTACAATTTCATGTAAAACACTGATAAATTTTACTAATTATATTTTTCACTGCAAATGTCAAGAAACTGGAGGGTGACATTCACTAAGAAATGTGCATGTTTGGCATTTAACGCTTTACAGCATAATAAAATTTAAGAGTCGTCCAAAGTCAAAGCATTTGTAGATCATTAATCAAAGGTGGCTCAAATGATGCAACTTTCCTTTAAAAGAGCAGGAAACATTGCGGGAAAAGGAAAAATACTGGTAACCAGCATTTTCTTTTCGCACAACGTGTCTGCAAGCTTTCGTCCTCTGGGTCATTAAAATTTGTGATTGTATGGTAAAGGGTTAAATATTGGAAGCAAGACAAAGAAGGGAAGAAGGTAATGTAGACTCAGGCAAGCTTTGATCTATCAAAGAACTCAGAATAACTGATAGATCTTAAGACCACTGTTCAGCACTCAGTATTTGGTCTGTACTTATCGCATTTACAGTGCTTTATCAATCCACATGGTCTAAGTCAGATAGACAAAGCTTGTGAGACCAAATTAATCCTTGTGGGATTGTCTTTGTGATATAGATACTCGATAACATGCTTTATGCTGGTATCTTTATTCCATAGACAACTCTAGCAGCTGTCTATCCTATATGTAGACAGAATCAATTTTAAACCTTATGAGCAGCACTCTACAGAGATTCAAAATGGGACAAAAAGACAAGCTTTTGAGAGCACTAATGTTTAGTTTGTTAAATTGGTCTACATATCACACCAAAAGAAACAGTTTGTCCTTAAAATTTGCTTTCAACCCCAATGTCCCCCCACCAGTTCACTCTGCTCAAATTGTGGTGACCATGAACAGAGATCATAAAACTTCTTTCCACAGTAATAATGCTGCCATAGCCTCAATGGCGTCAACCCCAAACCAAATTAGGTCAATGATAGCAATTAATACACAGAGACATAATTCACCTTACAAGCCAGTATATAACTGTTCCAAGGAATACAAGTTATGACAGCAGTGGGTCAAGGTATTCACTTTTTGAGAAATTTACGACCTTCACTGGAGAACAATACTGGACAGGAAGGCAACAAAAAAAATAATTTGTGCTTGTTTCTCCAAGGCAAAGCTATTGATTATTTTACCATTGTAATGGACATGGAACCAATTTTAGAACAGATCTAGATGTACAGTAAGTGGTCATAAATATTTCATCAAATTCCAAATTCCTGTCAGCTTTCACATATTTTTCAGTGTGAAAGAAAATTAATTACACTGCTTCTGATCATTCATTCATATAGTGAAAACTATACTGATAGAAAGCGAGGTTAGCTCTCCTGCAGCTATTGAAATATGTTATTTGTATTTGTTGCCTGACATCAAAGCTGTAGCTGTCTGAAACAGAGATCTAGTGGTGTTATTTTTCCTCTAAACTTTGGCAACATCCTCATTGACGTCAATGTAAAAAACATTTTCGAAAATATCGATCACTTTTGAAAGAGTTATTCTAGATCTATGATATTACATTGTATCAAGTTTGAAAATATATAGTCTATTTCGCTATAAAATTCATTTTGCTTTATTTTATTTCATGCAAGTTCAATAACTATAGCTTCGGTATTTAACTCTTTACCACACAATCCCGACTTTTAACAACCCTGAGAAAGAAGCCTGTTAAAAAAATTGTGGGAAAAGAAGAAAATGCTGGTAACCAGTTTTTTCCTACAATGTTTTCTACCCTTCCCAACACACATTTCAATTTTTAATTTACACTGAATTTGTTGTCTGCAAATGCTTTCAATTTGGATGACTCTTAAATTTTGTTGTTTGGTAAAGAGTTAACCAACAATAAATTAAGAAGTAAAGTTGAAAGTACATTTAATTTTATGAGAATGGTGATTATGACTTTGATGAAATATTTATGGCCATTTAGATCTTTGTCAACTGTATTTTGACATGTTCGGTTCAGACTAGAAAGAAGATTTTGAAATTAGATATAGCTGTTCCGATCTGCCGAGCAAATTCAGGATGCAATTTGTATAATATGCACCAGAAAAACGACGCAAAGCATTTATGAATGGGCACATAAATTTTGTAGTCTGCACATGCTTTGAATTTGAACCTACCTAAAATTTTGTCGTCTGGTTGAGTGTTGCGGGTCAAAGTACATGACCTTTTTACCAAATACACGATGATCAACAATGTCAGCGATTAGCAAATATAAACTTACGTTAGGATTGTTGCCTGCCATTTTCAGCTGAAACAACGCTTGTTTTTTATCATTTAGGGAGTACTTAACGATTCCTTCTAATACTTTTGCGAATCCCCGCATTTTTGTTCTCTATATTATTCTCGAGTTTGTCAGCTGAAATGAACAGTTACAGTTGCCTCCCTTGTGGTGATTTACGATCATTATTCGCCCACAGAAACATTCACCCGTTCCCCCCCCCCCTTTTTTTTTTTAGTTAAATATTACGTCTTTTAAAACACGTTATTTCGTGATTTGTTAGTGTGATTTTATTTTTTGCATTATTACATGTTTCAAATTCACGTTATAACGAGATTTTCGGCGTCAATACGATTTTTAAACACGTAAATATATTGTGTTCTAACAGGGAACAAGACGCTTCCCTGACAGTTCCCCAACACAAGTTTTCGAGACAGTTCTCGACAGATTTGAGGACGTTCCCCAACATTTTTGAAGACAGTTCTCCGACACTTTTGATCCATCTCAAATGGCAATTAACGTCGGTAAAACTTGTGAATGAAGAATTGTTTGGACAAATGATGTTTTGTGATTGATTGAAACGATTGTACCTGTGATTGACGAGTACACTTAGTCACTGCGAGACTGTCCGTAAATTTCTGTAAGGTTGACAGATGTTTCGGTAACAGACGAGCTCGGTAAATTGGATTTATAGAGTAAATCGATTGGATGTTTCGGTAACAATGTAATTATATAATGGTAGTGCACCGTGACGTTTTTCACACCAAATAAAGTCTTGGTTCTGATTCGTTCATTTTTTTTTTTCACACACTTTAAGACATAATATTTTTGTTATGTTGCTATTGTCGTGTGCAGTCTGATCTGCGAGTTTCTTCCTGAGGTTAATCTTTAAGATCTAATGGAAACTTCTTTATCTTGTTGGCAATGGGTGTGAAAACAGGCTGTAAACGCGTCTATATATACAATATACAGCACTCCCTTCGCTCTCACATAGTACGTAGATGATTTTATGCAGTGTTGTATTGATGAACGCACTTTAAAACCAGCGGACGATTTTTGTGCACCAGACCAGATTTGAAAACACTGTGGAAAAAGGAGAGGAACAATACAGAACAGATACTGACCTACCGAGCTCGGCGAGATCTCGACAAGATGTTCATCGAGTCGGTATTCATTACCGAAAAATAGGTTTAAATCAAAAGGAAATGGTGAATTTTCAATGATTAAACACTGATGAATACGGATAAAATCGAAACAACAACAACAAAAATAATAACACTCAGACATTATGAAAGTTGCAGTGTTTATTACATAATGTAGCCTAGGCCCAGGCGGTAATAATCGTTTAATCACTCCTTATCACGGTCTCCTTTCACGGTCACAGATCTGTGATAAAACGGATTATCGTTTCTGTAATTATTATTTCATTTTTGACAAAGTAAGGTCCGAATATGTATAAAAGGGAAAAGTGATCGGACTGAAACCAAGGTTATTCATAATGCAGCTTTCATTAGGAAATCTTCCCTGGCTTATTGGTCAGGATTACTTACTTATTTTCTTATATCGATTATCCCTAACGCCGGTGCATGACAGGCAACACAGGCCTGCAGTCTGATTTTCTCCCGTGTAAACGTCGCTCATGCTACGACCTTGGTCCGTATTCACCTACCATTCTTAAGAACACTCTTGGTCTTATTCTCAAGAATTTTCTAAATTTGAAAATAACACAAGTTCTGATTGGCTAAACCAAATCGATATGCCTATCATAAGTTATGTTTTGTTTAAACATATTTTATCCAATAAATGAGTGGGGTCGGGCCACAAGTTCTTCCGACTTAGATTCGGCCCTTCCCCGACAGTCAAATAAACAATACAAATAGACAGATTATGGCAACAAAGCGTATAAAATACAATGATTATGTAGATAACAAAATGAGAAAAAAAGAAAAAAACTCACGGTACAGCAAACAAATAGAGAACGAGAGAAAAAATGAAAAAACGAGAGGAGTAAAACTGAACAAGATATTGTGGAAACAGGACTTTAAAGAAATAAGAGGCTGTAAATTATTTTATTGAATTTGAAATTATTACTCATGGTGGCCCGACAATGTATAAGTGAACTGCTTCAAATAATGTTTTCATCATTGTTCAGGTTTTCGTCACCAAATAGTAACTTTTCAATGTTTAGAGGATGCGTTGCCCTTGTTGATAGAAAAAGCATGATTCTGATATCAGAATACCTTTTTTACCCCAAAAATACCACTAGTGTTCTGCATTTTCAACGCCGTATCTGCAGTCACACATTGGATCTAATTTCAAATGATTCAGAAAAAGCCCATTATTTAAATTACTGCAATTATTTATTTTCTAGCATGAATGACAGGCAAGTGTCTATTTCCAACAAGGTAGATATTAAGTATTCATTCTGATTTTGTCTTGCTACTTAATTTAGACCTAAAGGAACTAAATGTTGTATAATTTCTGATTTCTTGCTGTAGGTTATTCCAAAGAGAAATTGAAGAAGGAATACAAGACTTTTTTAACAATCGTGTTCTTGCATGTACATTTTCGTAATTTTGGCTGTTTCTTAATTGGTATTGAGACATATTGCCAACTACTATGTATTGGGGAACAAGATCCATTGATACTTTATACATGAAACATAGTTTCGCATTTTTCCTTCTGGAAGATAATGTTTCCCAACTACATACTTGATATAGATTTTCAAGAGATGCTCATCTTGTAAGACCTGTTACAATACGCGCTGCTTCATTTTGAATTTTTCGGCGTAGCTGAATGTGCTGGCTTTTGACCTACTTTTTGGTACTAATAACAAATGAATAAACAGAAATGTGTGATTGGTCAAAATCGTAGATTTGCTTATTTTGAGGGTCCCTGCCTCTTTGCTGGCAAATTAACGCCGTCTATCTTTATTTAAGATATTTCTTGTTTCTATTGAATCAGAAACACAAAACTGAACAGCCATCCCATACTATGGAAGAGTACTTTAGAATTAGTCTGACATAGGATAAGTAAATCTGATTCAGTGCTGCCCGTGTAAGAGTAAATTGGAGGCTTCACCTAAGTTGTAATTTTTTGTTGCTGCTTCTTACGGAATACAGTTAGGGCCGTCGCCTTTAAATGTCTTAATTTGAAACGCGATGCTCGATAGCACGATGATGATAACGCGAAATCACGAAACTACGATGATGAAAACACGATAGTACGATGACGATAACGCGATATTACGATGGTGAAAACGCAACAATACGATAGTACGTTGATGATAGTGCGATATAATATCGTGTTTTCACCATCGTATTGTCGTATTGTCGCGTTTTCATCATCGTAGTATCGCGTTATCACCATCGTACTGTCGCGTTATCATCATCGTACATCATCGTACTATCGAAATGTTTAAATTTCAAGTTAAGGGAAAATGGTTGCCTAATGATTTTAAAATGTCTAAAGTATGCTGTCAATTAACAAACTTGTTAATATCATTGGCGGTAGTTTGTTTTATCTTGTGATATACTGAAGACAACAGGTGGTCGAGTGGATTACAGCGGCAATCAAACACACATCCTATCAGTTAACAGTTTACCGACATACTCTTTGAAATGGCAGATGTGCTAATCCACCGAAATATGACTAAGTCAAAAGCCGATTTAATTAACATAAGTTGCCTTTTGAGCTGAACTTCATACTGTTTCATAATTGAAATCTACATGTACATGTACCTTCAGTAAAGAATACACGTAAATGTACTTAATTTAAGTAGCAGATGTCATACTTTCATACTTTCATACAGATGTCATACATCATACTTTCGCGTTTTCACCATCGTACTGTCGTGTTTTCATCATCGTACTGTCGCATTATCACCATCGTACTATCATGTTATTATCATCGTACTACCGCCTTCCGGTGCGCATGCGCATACACATTCAACGGCGATTGCCCCAACGGTATTCCGTACTCATCAACCATGTAATAACCTCTAAGAGTCAGACTGCATAAAATATGAAGTCTGATCTTTAATTAATACTGATTGCTTTGCAGAGACATTTTGTACAAAGTCAATCTTGAGGTTGCTTTCATTTATGTCTTATTCTTTTATTTCTAAAATAAAAATGTCCATTCGGTTTATTGGCAATCTTAAGGTTAGAAATCAATAATGTGTTTTTAACTCACAGAGCGCTAGACTGGACATTTACTCTCACGTTACCACTGGACAAAACTTTATACTTGTCTAAACTGAAAGCATTTGCAGACGACAAATTAATTGTAGTTCAAATGGACATATTTGTCTTAGAACGGGTAAAACTATTATGGGAAAAGGAAAAAATGCTGGTCACCAGCATTTTTTTTTTTTTTCCTTTTCCCACAATGTTTCCCAAAACCTTATTTCTTAGGGTCGTTTAAGCTCGGGATTTCGTAGTACTTAAAGAAGTGAAATCGACATTGTAGGTCAAGATCAGACTGCAACGGACATACATAGTGATCTTGAATCTTCATCGTCAGATATACTGTGAGACATTACGTGAGATGGGACAATTTGAGCCAAAATATCTCACAACACACCGGACGGTGTAGAATTAGATCACACTACACGTTTTGTTGAGTTCCATCTTAACTCTACCAAACGACAAAATTTTTGACTTGGTCAAATAGAAAGTATTGCGGACGACAACTAAAATGTAGCTCAAAATCTTACTTCTGTCCTATATAGGGTAGAAAAAAAATGGGAGAAATGGATGAAATGCTGGTTATCATCTTGGAAATGAAACTCCAAGAAATCATTGATAGGTACACTGGCCGACGCAATATAGTTGAAATACTGTTGAGAACGGCATGAAACACCATATAAACACACCGCACATTCTTTGGCTATAATAATTTTAAAAAAGACATTCCAAAGTTTGGTAAATGGAACACGTCAAATAACATTTATTTTCCCAGCGAAATTGATTAAAAAAGGTCTTCGTCTAAAATTTATATGTATTAACCCTTATCCTTCCGAATTTAAATTGTCGGCGATTACACTTATATCAATTGGTTAAATGGCAATGGATGGGTTTCGTCGACAGAAATTAATGATAGAGCAGTGGAGAGTGCAGAGCAAGATCAGACTGCACGTACATGCAGGCTGATCTTGCCCTACACTCTCCGCAAAATAAATCCATTATTGCAATTGGCAGGATAAGGACTAATGCGCTGATCTTCTCATATTTCTACAAACAAACAAGTTAACCTTTTCCCCCACAACAACCCACAGATTTAAGGATCTTAAGGAAGAAGGCTTTTGCAAACCTAGAGAGAAAAAAGGAAATGCTGGTAACCACAATTTTCTCATTTTCCCGTAAAGTTTTCTGCGTGGCCAAAACATTGCAGTCTAGTAGAGTTATACGGAATACATGGATCCGTGGCGATGAGATAAACCGACTTCCTTGGATACCGTCGTTAAGGGCTCTCAAACAACCGCAATAAATACATATACAGTGTAGCAGAAAGGCTACTTAAATCGTGCTGTCATGACTGTTTCTACCGATTAAATTCCGGAAAATATTCCTTTTCATATGTTTCTGCCGATGATGGATTCTCGGTAAGAAATATATGAATACTTGGACTTATTTACACAAGGATTTGTACAAAAAGTGTGAATTTCAGGGGCTATGTGAATTTCATACAGACAATGTCATACCTGTGCCAGCAAAGTTTTGAACTTCTACGAGAAAGAATGAAACACCTCATAATCCTCAGTTTTGCTTAAAAATAATACAATTGAAGATGATTAATATTTTTGTAAGGCTTGTTAGAATGTCTCAACACTGTATTCGATAATAAATTACTCTAAATTACAAGCATTTTGAAATATATTTGTCTCATTCAACAGAGAGGTGGAAGTCTAAGAAATGTTTAAATTTCAAGTTAAGGGAAAATGGTTGCCTAATGATTTTAAAATGTCTAAAGTATGCTGTCAATTAACAAACTTGTTAATATCATTGGCGGTAGTTTGTTTTATCCTGTGATATACTGAAGACAACAGGTGGTCGAGTGGATTACAGCGGCAATCAAACACACGTCCTATCAGTTAACAGTTTACCGACATACCCTTTGAAATGGCAGATGTGCTAATTCACCAAAATATGACTAAGTCAAAAGCTGATTTAATTAACATAAGTTGCCTTTTGAGCTGAACTTCCAAAACTGTACAGAACAGAACTTCATACTGTTTCATAATTGAAATCTACATGTACATGTACCTTCAGTAAAGAATACACGTAAATGTACTTAATTTAAGTAGCAGATGTCTTCAATCCAAGAATAAACTGCATTTTTTTTTTCCACTCTGATCTGTATCTACACATTCAGCATTCTTCACGCACCAAGGGTTAATGTTAACGTCAAACTGAAACATTGATGGCACGTGCCCCTTTTTGGATGTGCAGAGGTTATTAAACAAGATTAGCTATTTTAGTGAACGTACCCTCTTTTTATTAATATTTCATATATTTTACCTTTGTTTTCCACTGTAAAACAGTTTATGTTTTTTTTTTTCAAAGAGTTTCAGGGGGAACTAAACTAACATTAATTAATCCATTGCGTAATATAGCGTTGATCGAAACTCTTTGCTCATGTTCCATTGTCAATCAAAATCATAATCCAAATTTGTAATCTCTTCTTATATCTCATGTAAGCAGTACACGATCGCAAAGAACATCTTTTAAACTTTTTCCTAAAATTAAAGCGTTCTAAACACACATAATATCGCACTTCTCCATCATTAACAGTCGCTTGTTTGAGAGCCGAAATAGCAGACAGCAAGGCCTGCACATCGGGCCAAATAAATGCGATGACCTGATTGGTCAAATATCGATTTCCACGGATCCATGTATACCGTAAGGGTAATCGCCTTTAAATGTGTATGCGCATGCGCACCGGAAGGCGATAGTACGATGGTGAAAACGCAAAAGTACGATGGTGATAACGCGACAGTACGATGATGAAAATACGATAGTACGATGGTAAAAACGCGATAGTACGATGATGATAACACGACAGTACGATGATGAAATCACGATAGTGCGATGGTGAAAACGCGAAAGTACGACGACGAAAACACGATAGTACGATGATGAAAACGCGATAGTGCGATGATGATAACGCGACAGTACGATACTACGATGATGAAAACGCGACAGTACGATGGTGAAAACACGATATTATATCGCACTTTCATCAACGTACTATCGTATCGTCGGGTTTTCACAATCGTGGTATCGCGTTATCGTCATCGTACTGTCGCGTTTTCATTATCGTAATTTCGTGATTTTGCATTATCATCATCGTACTATCGAGTATCGTGTTTCAAAGGCGATGGCCCTAACGGTATTCCGTACGTTCGGGGATCTTTTTGACAATCGAAAAAAGAGATGAAGTCAGAATTCACTCTGTGTCACTTTGGAACACACAGTCCAACAAGTATCTAAGCAAGCACTTATGGGATACTAAACATGTGCTTGCTACAGACGGGTAATTGCTTAATACAGGTACATGTCAAAATATTTTTCTTTTCGTGGAACTGACAGGTTTTTGCCCAGTTGAAGGAGGGGGAATAAGATCGGATTTATTGTAGTTTGTGTGGAAAAGTAGCATATGGCCTCGGAAAACATTTCGTGCGAAGAACTGGTAAAAACCCTAGGGGTGTATGGATAGATGCACTGACTGCCAAAATAGTACTTAAAACTACTGAAAAACGCCATTGCACTCCAAAGAAGTATGCATATGGCTTACATAGTCGACAAACCTTGTCAAACTGAGCACCTCGGTTAACCCTGGAGATGCTGAGCAAAGCTTAACCCTTTCAGCACTTGTGCAATCATTTTGAAATAGAGTTACATGTAGCAAGAGCAGGATAAGTCAAAATTGTTCTGCGAGCCACGCAATAACTGTTATTCGATTACTGTTAAGGAGTGGTAATTTGATCCGTCAGTCTTACGCAGTTTTTTGCTGGTATTAGATTTCGGAATAAATATGTATACACGTGTAGGACAGTATATACAGTAGTGACAAAAGCAAGGTTGAGGTGTATTAGCTAAAACTGAAAGTAGAATGGGAACAAGCGTGAATGAGACAGTATATATATTTGATTCAGGTCAAACCGATATCATAGGACAGAGTGAGTGTGCATGCGTCGTTAAGCATGATGTATTTGGTTCCGGTCACTACGATCACAGTAAGCGATATTTGCTATACAAATCCGCTTAAAATGATTGAGGACCTATAATGGCAAACCCTAGAACAGAGACGTTACATCATCTCTCTAATATTCTTCTATAAACACTGCATAACCAATCTAGCCGCGGTCTAGTCAAACTACTAACTTATTATTTGAAAAAAATAATAATAATTACTAATCTTACCATTGCATAATTTTTCTTATTTATTTAACAAATGTTCCCAGATAACGCGCCTGCTAGTAATAATCGATAATGATTGTAAAGCAGTTTGAAGTAATAGTATTTGTTAACAAATATTTTCTCCTTTTCCCACAACGTTTGCTATTTTTTCGAAAACAAATCTGGTCGTTTTGGCCACATATATCGTCTGCAAATGCTCTCAGTTCGGACAAGTCTAACATTCTGTCGTTTGGTAAATAGTTAAAAGCCCAACACCAGCCAAAAGTGAACAAAGATTGGCGTTGATCATCCCATTTAAAAGTATGGAAATTATTGTGAAGATGACAATCTGTCATTGTACGTCCGTCCACCGTCCAAGGGTTAGACGCTGGCAGAGAAAAAGTCAAGTCGCTCCACCTTTTGTTCACCTTCTACCTATTTTTAAAATTCAGTTTCTGCTAGCAACTATACTTTTAAATGGTATGCTATAAACTTAAATGCATTTCAAAGCTCAATGCATTTCCCCAGCTACTTGGCCTTTAAACACGTCGTTCATACCATATTTTCCCGCGCTATATAACAGGCGCCTTTACACTGTGGTGCAGATTTGCATGTCGAACATAAAGTGACAAAAAGGGGGAAAATGTTCATAACGAGCAATTTCTTCCATTGTAATATATGATGGTTTTGCGGGTGTCTGTATATTTCACTGTATTTTATGGTAATTATCAATACGAACCATGCTCGGTGTAAAGGGGGCGTAATGCATCTGCAAAAAGTATCGACTCGAGTCAGCCTGCGCAGTCCGCACAGGCTGACATGATCGATACTTTTTTGCTTTAGGTAAATTTTCTGCCTGTCAAAGGACCACTGTACCTCTTGATTCAGTCAGGGGGTTTTTTATACACACACACACACACACACACTATACACACACACACTATACACACACACACACACACACACACACACAAAATATACAAAAATATACAAAATATACAAAACTTTTTACTGGGGTTACAGCATAATGTGGCATATAGGCTAAATTTAATATATTGTCTGATTCAGCTCCATCAACTGAATTGTTTGCGCCATCCAATTTTACGCAATGGAGTTTTAGACACATGTATGCACTTTATTATTTACATCATCTCTTTACTTTGTATGCAGACGGAACACAACGTTATATACGAGTGTTCAGTTCAATCTATATCTAGTCAAATTCACACACGTCGTAGCTCATATAACCAGTTACGATACGAAGCACTGTAGGGTCGATATTGACTTCTTCATGAATGATAAATGCATAGGTCGGATCTGATGTTAGGTTTATCAATGAGGTCATATTTACGTTCGCACTCGTCGAAATCGTAACCAGGGTGATCCCCGAATCTCGTAAGGATTTGGCCACATTGAAGACGGCGGCGTAATCGGCGAAAAATCCATTCGTGAAAAAGAGAAGAACCTTTCGATGTCCAGATCGCGCGCCTTTTGTTTCCGCAAACCCGTCTTGAAAAAAGTAATTGAGTGCATAACTTGCATTTGTGCTGCCAGTTAACTCGGGTGTAATAGCTTGTATGGCTGGAATAACTCCGTCCTTGCTTGTGTGTGTGTTGAAAGGAAATACTTCCTGAACACGTGAACCGTATGTTGTGTAACTAATTCGTGTGCCGTCTTGACTTACAGGGGTGGAGAAGAGAAGGTCACTGAGGGCAGATACACGGGCATAGAATTCCGATAGTTGTATGTCACCAGACATTTCCATGGCAATGGCGACATCAGAGTAGTTGCGATAGCAATCTGCAATGACAAACATCAGAACAATGGAGCACCGGTATTATTTACTTAATTCTACGACTCTTTAAATACTTGGTTATCATTATCAATATTTAAACGTTTACTACACAATCCTGAGTTTTAACAGCCCTGACAGAGAAACCTTTTGAAAAGTCAACCAGCATTTTCTCCTTTTCCCACGATGTATATTTACCCTATCAAAGACAAGCTTCACTATTTTAGTCACATTTAAATTGTCGTCTGCAAATGCTTTCAATTTCGACAATTCTAGTATTTTGTCGTCTGGTAAAAAATTTACATAGATACATGTAGCTTCGAGCTATCACCACGGTTACGAGGAACAAAAATATCTAACTATACCCCTGTGGTCACCAGGGTCACCAGGAGACCATGATGCCTTTTTCTCATTGGTCAATTTAATGAGCATAAATCGCAGTTCAGTTGGGCTGTGCTTCACAGTTTGACTAGCTTACGACGTTATAAGAAGCCTTTATTGTTTATACTTTATACACAATAACTTCCGTGCACCTATAGATGTAGTTCAATGCTTCACCATGGTTACCATTTACATATAGTTTAGTGCTAAACTATGGATACCATGAATACGTAGTTTTCGTGCAACAACATATCAATAAAGTACATGTAATTTCATGCTTCACTAATGCTAATGGTTGACTATCGATGTACAGTACCATGCCTCAGAATGGCTCGGTACCATTTACACGTCATATAATGTTTCACTGTCGATGTACTGTATATCGTGCCTCACTATGGCTACTATGCACTCACGATGATTCGTGGTACAATTGATGCGTTTTCCTGTTTTAGTTAAAACATTAACAGTTAAAAGTACTTACTGACCTTTCTTTCGCAAAAAAATATTAAGGACATATACCACAGTTTTTTTCTGCTCACCGGTCTGCGCATATTTCTCTTTTATAAAATGTAGGATATTCCACTGGGTAAGTATGACAGACAGACACTATATTTTTATCTGTAATATGTTGGCCGCCTTTCATAAATCTGGAAATCACAGACGCAGAATGAAAATGGAAGATTTACCAATGATCGGGGTGCCATATCACGCAAAAATAGACATGTCTATTATAAGGGGAGGTAATTCATTATGTCAATAACATTTAAAAATGCACCGTATCTTTTAAAAATGCTCCGCTTGATATACCTTTTTTTTTTTTTTAATTATTTTACAAGATATTAGAAAGCACTATTTCTGTGCAAAAATTTTAAAAAATCTGTCTAGTATTTTATTTTATTTTTTTTTTTTTTAGAAAATTGATCAGAACATGAGTCTTTGTTGACAAATAAGAACATTTATAATTACTACAGTGATCTGTTTAGTGCCTTAATTCTATCTATTAATCCTTTTTACCATTGGCGAATATCACATTTCTAGGAAAAGTCATTTATTTGAGCAGCATTTGGTACTTTAAGAACCTTTTTTGAGATTTGAAATTAAAGCCTATTTTCTGTAATTTTTACAAGAGTTATCCCCTTAGAAGAACTGTATTTTGCTCCGTAACATAAGATTTTCTTTGCACATTTCGACTTCGCATACACTATATATATCATCTGAGCGAAAATGAAAAAAAAAATCTGTCCATAGGAAAAAACTTAGGCATATGTCCTTAAAATAAATCTACTCAGTCAGTAAAAAATAAATAAATAAATGCTTCTTCAACTGTCTGCCTCAGAAAACTGTTTTATCATGCAAATCCCTCTCCTTTTTTTCTATGACTTGCAAAGAATCTTTTTCTGTATGCGGCAGCATTTTAACTGCTATCATATGAGAAGTTCCTTTCCTGTCAAATCAGAGATTTTATGTACGACCGCTGAGATCTAAGAGCTCACTAGAGGGGTGCAACTGTAATTGCTTTTGCAAACTTTACATACGTACGAAGACTTAACTTCAAGTAACGTAACACTTTACTATATAATCCCGAGTTTTAACGACTCTGAGAACGAAGCACTTTGAAAACATTGTGGAGAAAAGGAGAAAATGCTGGTATTTTCTCCTTTTCCCCACAATGTTTTATACCTTACAAAAACAAATTCCATCATCTGACTCACATATTAAACGTCGTCTGCAGATGCTTCAGAATTTGGACAAGTCTACATTTTTGTCATGTGTAAAAGAGTTAAAACCAGGGACCCCAATTAGTACACATTCTTCATAACATTCATAGTCTAATTTCAAGAATTTTGTACATTTAAATGTAACACACATTCTGAATCAAAGTTGTGTTACTTTGTAAATCTTGTATTAGACTTAGTATGCTTATATCGAATGGTTAGTGAATACGGACCAAGGGCCTGTATCTATCTAACAGCCGAATTCTCGAGAGTTTTCTAAAGTTTAAAGGAACGCAATTTCTGACTGGTTAAACCACATGGTTAGCCAATTAAAATTGTGTTTCTTACTAAATCTAGCATGCAATTTCGGATGTTTCGTAAAAATAAACACTGTTATTCTGACTCAAACCAAATTTAAAATTAAAAGGTATTGCTTTTTTGCAAGTAAGTCGTAATTTCATTCCAAATCCAATTCTAGATATGCGAAAGTAACGCAATTTCTGATTGGGTAAAACAATATGATTTAGCCGAGCAGAAGTTGTGTTACTTTTCAATTTTAGAAAATTCTTGACAAAACGAAGGTTGATGAATACATACTCTGGTCTTTTTACCATACTGAAAAATACCAGTTCATTTAGTTAGCGACCTAGAAAATAAAACAAAGTGACTCGGGCCTAAATTACGTACCTGGACAGGTAGCCATAACATTTCGCTTTAATATGGTGTTAACGCCATCTTTATTATTAGGAGAGAACACGCTAAATGCAGATCCAGTTAGTTGAACAAGTTCGTTGTGGTGAATGGAGTCGCCAAAGCAAACCGCAAAGACATTGACGTTGTTTGATCTCAGGTCCCTTGCACGAAGTCTAGCGTCTGACACATTTGAGGATAAACCGTCCGTCATGATTATCACATACTTTACAGACGAAGATCTCGCGCCATTCATTGGTGTTAACATGTCTTCATGTACCACTTGCAGAGCGTCTCCTGTAAATAAAATACAGTCGTCGAGATATTCATATGATTGTGTGTCCGTTCGTTGGTTCGCTCATTCGTTCGTTCATGTTTTCAACATTATTTTAGGTATATCGCGGCGGCCAGGGTAATTACCCATAATCTCCTGGAGATTCTTTTACCAGTATTTCGTACAATTGTACTATCCAGCCGCTGGCTGCTTTCATCCATAATGATCGTCGAAACAATGATCAGCGACGAGAAAGAATGAATTCTGTCGCAATGACTACCCTCAATCTACGGCATAAAAATGCCGAGCTCGAATTTTGAACCAGCGGTCACCTGGTTTCAAGCCCTGAACGTTATCGACTAAACCACAGGGCTCAGCTTGGTGTACCACACAGTTTAGGCAGATACATATGAGTCATGCTCTGGCAAAAGGGGGCCAAAGGCATCTCCATGGTTCATGATACCAAGCAAGTCATGACAGTATTATAGATCAATAAAATGCGTTTTGGTACTACGATCTATTGAATCATGAGGTACACTGGTCCTTGGACATAGAGAAACTTTACTGACCTGGGTCGATACTTTTTTGCAAATGCATTAAGCCCCTTTTCACAAAGCATGGTTCATATACTTTTTACCTCTGTAAGCGCCAAATGTATTCACTCGACTTCTTTCGACGGCTAAAATAAAACGATGTACAATTCGAAACTCAGCAAGGTTTCTATTGTATAGGCTTGATTAAACAAACGGGTGGATAGATGCAAGATCAGCCTGCAAGTTCGCAAAACCAATATTTTTTGTCTATAGGGCGGAGAGGGTTAAGTAGAAGATATCTTGGTAGACATGGCACTGTCTTAGATAAGAGAGTTGTAAGTTATTGGTCGAAACTCTTGGAAAATACAACATATCTTACTTCCATTAGTGGAACTTTCCACGTTAAAGGTGCGTTAAGACTTACTAGATCGACTGAAACCACGCGTAAACCGAAAAAGCAATGGCATCCCGTATATGAAGTACAAACTTGAATACAACTGTCTATACAAACGGAGGCGCATTTAATTGCGATGCAGTGTCTAATAAATGTAATTAGGCTTTCATTTCTCATTTGTTATATTCGTTCTGGGTTAGTTATATAACGTTTTTTTCTACGTTAGGAACAGCGTTTATGTCCAGTTCATATCACACTGTTGCGCAATACTTGTTCATTTCTTACTGAATACGCCGAGGAGTGATCAAAGAGATACTAGTCTAGTATAACTTTCGGACTGGCGATAGTTAGTAGGATTATTGGTTACTTTGGTTACTGGTACATATATCATCTCTCTCTCTCTCTCTCTCTCCCTCTCTCTCTCTCTCTCTCTCTCTTACCTAGTTGGCTTGTTCCTTCCTCAAACACCAAGTCATCCACAGCCGCTATCAAAGATGTATTATCACTGTAACTGGCAAGATGAAAGTGAGTTTTTGCTGCGAACGAGTAAGAAATACAGCCAATCTGTGTTGAGTTCGGTCCGATGGGAAACTGAGAAATAAAGTCCCGGATGTAGTCCTTTGCTTCGACAACGCTAGAGGACGTTTGGCTTAGTGACGTATCCACGACAAATATGACGTCAATACCGCCGCCATGGATTGGGCTGCACATATCTGAACAAGAAATGATTTATTGCACGTCTACAGATCTAAAGGAGTAGTCAGATTCTAAAGATGTAAGTACACATCGATGGAACTTGTATCTGTATAACTTTGGAAGTTAACTGGACAGTGTCTTCATACGACTTGGAAGACAAGAAAAAGCGAGATAGATCTAAAGAATAATAAGTAATATTAATACTGTTGGTATACAGTTAGTGACCATAAATATTTCATCAACGTCTGAATCCCCATTGACTTAAATGTATTTCCAACTTTACTTCTTAATTTATTGTGGGTTTAAAACTGAAGTTATAGTTATGAAACTTATATGAAAATAAAGCAAAATGAATTTTACAGTGAGATATATATTTCCAGACTCGACACGATATAATTATTATATAAAAAACCAACTGTTTTTTAACCCTTTACCGCACAATCCCGACTTTTAACGACCCTGAGGAAGAAGCCTTTTGAAAACATTGTGGGAAAAGGAGAAAATGCTGGTAACCAGCATTTTCTCCTTTTCCCACAATGTTTTTCTAGCCTATCAAAGACAGAAATCATCTATTTAGTAAAACCTAAATTGTCGTCTGCAAATGCTTTCAATTTGGTCCAGTCCAAAATTTTGTCGTCTGGTAAAGAGTTAAAAAGGGATCAATATTTAAACAAACGTTGGTTCTTTTTTTTACATAGATGTCTGTGGCGACGTCGGCTATAATTTAGCGGAAAAATAACACCACTACGTTTTAAACTCTACAACTTTGATGTCAGGCGACGAACACCAATAGCATATTAAAGTAGCTGCCGAAAGTAAACAAAGCGGGTGTTAGAATGCATTTGAATTCAAAAAACACCTTTTAAAAGGAAATATTGTGAGGATGATAATTTGTTAGTGCATTGTAGGTCCAATTGTTAGTTGCTGGCAGAGAAATTAATTTTCAAATCAGGTAAAAAGTAAACAAAAGACACAGAAAACCTGGCACATTTTGACCTACTTTTAAAATTCCAGTAACATGGATTTCTACCAGTATAGTTTTCCATTTGATCTAATGATCAGAAGCACCATAACTTACTTTCTTCCATACCGAAAAATACACGTAAGTCTATGAGAATTCGGAATTCGATGAAATATTTATGGCCACTTACTGACTTGCAGACAGAGATCTGTGCCGGTGTACTAACGAGTTTATTATACTTTAAAGAAATTTCTCGCGATATGAATTGATAAGTATAATAAGCTCGTTACAGCACGAATTATGTCATTCAAGGGATAGGAAAGATAGTGGGAAAAGGAAAAAAATCTGGCATTTTATCCTTTTTCCACAAAGTTTTCAAACGGCTTCTCTCTCAGGGTCGTTAAAAGACTGGATTGTTTGGTAAAGGGTTTACAAACTATTTTGAATCTATTCAGGATCCGACTAGAAAAAACGCGGGGGGGGGGGGGAATTTACTCAGAATTTTGGGTACTTTTTCTATGTTTAATTGCACTAGATCAAAATCAGAATCAAGAGGCGTGTGAAGCGAATCAAAGAGCTTTGCAGTCTAAGCACAGTCACTTGTTTTTTTTTTTTCGGCGAAGCTGAATGTTCTGGCTTTTGACCTACTTCTTGGTATTAATAAAGAATGAATAGATGGTAATTTGCGATAGGTGAAAAATGTGCAAATGTTTATTCGGCGGGCCCCTGCTGGCATATTTGCTCGCACATTTACGAAACCACTATTTACAAGCGTTGCCACGCAAATCGATACCCCAGGGCCTTGATTCATGTAGGAGACAATGATTCTTTTCTTGTGCTATATGAAAATTTGATATTTTCATAAGCCGGTTACCCAATAACCCAATACTACTTTTCAAAAAGAAACGGTCAGGAAAACGTGGCCTTGTTCGTTACTTTCCATTTTACTTCATATTGAGCCACAAAAGAGTTTTAATATTCATACTCCATTATCTCCTACGCCGTCTATCTTTTTTTTTGTAAAGATATTTCTTGTTAAAAATTCGCCCTCTATAACCTATATGAGCCATGTTCTCTGAAAAAAAGGGTTTCATGAATCTTTGCATTATACTAAGCAATTTGTCCCATAAGTTTGGCCACTTTTGCTAAAAACCGACTGAACCAAGAGTTAGAATAGGGCAGATTTAGTTTAGAATGGTCCTTTTACATGCAGAAAATTTAATCCTTTACCACACAATCCCGAATTTTAATGACTCCTGAGAGACAGGCTTTTAAAAACATTGTGGGAAAAGGAGAAAATGCTGATTACCAGCATTTTCTCCGTTTCCCCACAATGTTTTCTACTCTTTTTGATACAAACCCTATCATTTTTACCACATTCATTTTGTTGTTTGAAAATGATTTCAATATTGACTAGTCTAAGATTTTGTTGTGTGCTACAGAGTTAACAATAGAAAAAAGTTTTAATTCAGGTCAGCTTGCGTGGATGCATTAATCCCTGTTTCAAGGAGCATGAAATACATATGAGCCATGCTCTGTGAAAAGGGGGCTTAATGCATCTACGAAAAAGTATCGGCTCAGGTTATCCTACGCAGTCCGCACAGGCTGACATGAGCCGAAACTTTTCGCTGTTGGTCAATTTTCTGTACGTCAAAGGACTAGGCTACTTTATGATACAATCGGTTGTCAGACATATTGGATTTCATGGCTCCCTAATAATGTGATGTTTTGCTTGGTATGATGCCTCCCGGAGATGCAGTATGCCATCTTTTGCCAGAGCATGGCTCATATATCAGGGAGGTGTCCAACTGTATATGTTACCTGCCGAACACGCCTCCCCATTCATTTGTCAGTATTTTTCACATACTTCCAAACTGGAAAGAAAAAAGACGTTACCGTTATCTTTTCTACGATGATTTGTCTCCGAACTGGTAGATTTGCGTAAAAGGGAACAAATGGATAAAATTGTGAGTCGTGTCAGCAGGTAATACAATTGGGCACCCTGTCTTATACATCAGATTGCATCTTCGCTAGCCAAGGGTGACGATCGCTACGTTGCTCTGTTCACCCTTGGCTAATAAAGTCGACATATGTAATCCCCGCGATCAGCAGCCCACTGGATTTTGATATTTATCACCCCTAGAATTACATCATCAAAAACCAATCCAACGTCGCATGAAATAGCCCTTCGGGCAAAATCCACAAGCGTGATTTTTTTTTACAGTTCATCATGTCGTGTTGGAATGTATCCAAAACATTCATTTAACTATTTGTTGCAGTAATTAAGTAAATATTGTCCGTCTTTATGTTTTTGTATTTATTCCCAGCATATACGACAATTATCTTCTTCAGTCGCCATTTTTATTTACTTTTAATGATAGTGCTCAGCAAATGTAACGCGCTATTTGATTGGTGCTTTTATAACAGGCTGCAACCAGTGATAAGGGTAAGAGACCAGTATCTCAGGGATTATAATTTTGAGTCGATCAGCCAAGGGTGAACAGAGCAACGCAGTGATCGTCCGCCTTGAGTAGCGAATATAATTAGGTTGTAGAGGGCAAAGGTTGAACAAAAAAAAAGAATCGAGTGCCCGTCAGTCTAAGCTACTAGTACATTATTATGCTGAAACAGAAACGAAAATAATTTTGTTTGTTTAGTTCGAAAACTTTGGACTCGGATGAGCATCATAACACACCTGTCTCACAGTTTGTTCCAGTATAATCTAGCTCGCAGAAACACGTATACCCAGCTAGCTCATCTATACACGTGCCGCCATTTTGACATGGATTACTCGCACATTCATCGATCTCTGAAAATAAGGAAAATGTGAATCATTATAACACAAGCCGTGGTTTGAAACAGTTACGAAAACATTGCAAAAAAAAAGAGCAATTGCTATACACTGCCGTTTCTATGAAATTTAAATAGCAGAGTTTGGAATTGTAAGGTATATTTTTACAGACAAGAAATTAAGATCAATTTAGGCCCTAGGTCACAAAGAGCGTTTCGTGGATAATTTAGGTCATTGCCTAAAACAAATAGTCCTGCGTGGCTCAGTGCTTAAGTGTAAGACTCGTAACCTATCTGTCCTGGAAGTACTGGGTCTTTCGTGGGAGTGTCATTGGGCAAGACACCTCGAACCCCAACCTAGTGAAACTCAAGACATATTTATGAGTAAGCAAGCTGTTACCGTGATGTGACTGAAACAATCCCTAAAGCGGAGTAAAACACTGTTCTGTCAAACAATCAATAAAGTGGAACAAAGACCATAGACCGAGCCAAAAGCTGTTCGAAAGATGACATGATACACTGTATCATTTGACTGGAAAACTTTTCCCATCCTTCCTCATTCGAACTGGATCTGGTCTATTTCCTTATCAGATATGGCTATATTCAACGTAAAAAAGAGATCTCAATCAAACTAAGCACTGGATTAGAGATACCTTTCCTTCCAAGACACGAGAGCTACTGCTTCTACAGTAATAACTGCAGCTTTAGCTGCCTCTTGTAATTGGATTCAAACCCATAACGTCTGATCATAGGCCACTGACGCTCCATTGGTCTATCACGGAACACAAAAATTTTCATTGCTCGATCATTGGCGCAAATATACTATTTTAACTAACGGTTTCCGACGTTCGAGCAATGAAAATGTTGGTGTTGGTGAAAGACCAATGGAGCCTCAAAGGCATGTGATCTAATCTCCAATGCTATAATTCAGTTAAACCCTTTTCCAAACAATACCAAAACTTAAACGACCCTAGGGGAGAAGGCTGCTGAAAACATTGTGAGAAAAAGGAGAAAATGCTGCAAACCATTCAAATTTGGACCGTGCTAAACTTTGGTCGTTTGGTAGAGAGCTAACTCGACACCATATTCTCGAGTTATCGTATTTATTGATGTTGTTATTACTGTTGTTTTTGTCATTGTTCTTCTCGGTTGATTGGTAGTGTGGTTTGTTGTTGTTGTTGTCGTCTTCGTTGTTGTTGTAGTTTTTGCTGTTGTTGAAGAAGAGAACAAATCCTATACTTATTAATTCTATTTCGATTAACTGTATAAAATGTATTACCACTGTCGCATTGAGTTCCGGACCATCCTGAGTTACATGTACAATCGTAGGAACTTCCGGTGTTTGCACAGTTGCCATTGTGACAAGGACTGGAACTGCATGCTGTTTAATTTGAAAAAAAAAAAGTTGTAGTCTGCATTTTTTAAGATTTTATGATTTATTTTAGGACTCATTATAAAAGAAAAGAAAGCCACTCGTATCTTAACACTTTATCAAAGGGTATAAAAAACATTGTGCTAAAAGGAGAAAATACTGGTTTCCAGCATTTTCTCCTTTTCCCACAATGTTTTCAAAAGCTTTTTTTTTTTCGGGTCGCTAAAAGTCGGGGTTCTATGGAAAAGCGTTAACACTTTCAGCATCAAATATACAGGGAACCAAACACAAAAACTTTCATAAAGTACGTGCAAAAAGTTCAATTTTTTTATTTGTATTGGAGTTTAATGCCGTTTTAACAGCTCCTATAAGTCATATCACGGCGGTCAGTGCACCTACGCATGTTTCTCACAACAGTACTGACACGACTTATTTTCAAAGCCACGAACTACTTTTTTCTCATGCATCAGGGGTCAGAGGCAGAAAGAAAGTTTGCTTCAACCCGGTATGAACCCGCAACCACCAGTTCACGAGACAGATACGCTAACCACTGAGCTATCTGGCCGTACACAAAATTTTCAAGGATATCCTTGACTTGAGATGTACACACATAGACAAGTGTGGTAATTTGTTAAACCGTTACAGTTTGCAAAATTGGTCAGTTAATCTCTAGATCAAAGTCCGGTCAGCTTGTTTAGCGCAAAGTTCGAATTTCACGTGGACAGGACCAGCCAGCATAGCTCAAGTGGTAGAGCTGATCATTGTTTCGACGATGGTTATGTGGAAAAGCAGCCAGTGGCCTGGAAAGAATGTTTTGCAAAATACTGGTAAAAGAAACCCCAGGAAAGCATGGAGAGGTGCACTGGCCGCCGCGATATACCTGAAATAATGTTGAAAACGGCGTTAAACACCATACAATCATACAATCAATCAAGTGGTAGAGCGTAGGACTTGTAATCATCAAGTCTTGGGTCATTTGAGGGTGTGGGTTCGAGCCCCACGGCTGGCCATCTAAGAATACTAATTTCGTCTTTCAGATGAGACGTTAAACCAGGGTCCCGTGTGACAGTGCTATACACCGAGCACGTTAAAGAACCAGGCGTAACTTAGGATGGGTTTCGGGGGGGGGGGGGGGGGGGGGGGGGGGGGGGGGGGGGGGAGAGCGACAATAAATGAATGCAAAATCAATCAATCAGTAACCTAAACATATTCGGTCCACGTTTTGGATATATGTCTGTTCTACAGTATTGTTATTATACGGTCGTTTACCTACTGAAAAAAATCAAAAACGTTTTAAATTATTAAAATTTTTGGTTAGAAAGAAAATTTACCAGAGAGGGCCGTGGACGTGCTGAAGGCTAGGCTTCCTACTGGAGAGGTTGCAGCTTTTGTTAGTGAATCCGTGCAAACAGTCAGAATTTTCTAAATTTGAAAGTAACAAATCTTCTGATCGGCTAAACCATTTCGTTTAGCCAATCAGAAGTTGTGTTACTTTCAAATTTTGAAAAACTTGGAGAATAAGACTGGACCCAGTTGTTTTCTTCATTGTTTTGCATATTGCTGAAAAGTGAAAATTTTTACTATACATGTATACATTTTTCGAGATTAGATGTTACAGCACGTTTTTTTTTTTGTTCATTTATCCCAGTGACTTACTCTTATACTCGACATCAAGTTTTGGAACTCGTTCGACATATCATTAAGAAACACATTTTGACCGACTTTTATGAGTACTGGACCGAAAATATGGCCTGTAGAGTGTACAGAAGGTGCTTCTACGCACTTGTCGCGGTGACCCAACGTGACCTGTCCCCGAACTCTGGAATATCACCAAGACAAATATTTTGACCATCAGTTGATTGTATTGGACTGAAGTTGTAGCCTCTATAGTTTACACAAGGTTTTTCCAGGAATAGTAACTTTTTTTTTAAATAGACGTGTCCCAAATTGGAAGTGTTCTGAAATTTCATCAAGACAAACATTCTGACCAGCGTTCATGGATACTGGGCTGAAAAGTGGCTTCTATATCCCGTAATGTTTTCTACCCTTTTAAAAAACAAGTTCCCTCATTTCAAGCATATTCAATGCCCTTTCAACGACAAACCCCATCCTCTTAGGTATATTTAATTTTCAGTCTGCATTTTGCTTCTCAGTTGGACGAGTCGAAAGTTTTGTCGTCTTGTTAACCCTTTACCGGAAAATCCCAACTTTTGATTGTGTGATTGTATGATGTTTAACGCCGTTTTCAACATTATTTTAGTTATATCACGGCGGCCAGTGCACCTATCCATGCTTTCCTGGAGTTTCTTTTACAAGTACTCAGCACAATATTCTTTCCAAGTGACTGGCTGCTTTCGCACATAACCATCGTCGAAACAATGGTCAGCGGTGAGAGAGGAATGAATCCTGTCGCGATGACTATCATCAATCCTAGAAAAAAAAATGGCCAAGCCGGGGATCGAACCAGCGACCTCCTGTTCTCAAGTCCTGTACGCTACCGAATCCCAACTTTTAACAAGCCTTTTGAAAACATTGTGTCAAAGGAAGAAAATGCTAGAAACCAACATTTCCTCCTTTATCCACAATGTTTTCTATCCTTTCCAGAATAAATCCTACTATTTGATCAACATGAAATGTGTGGTCTGCAAATGCTTTCACACTTCTAAAGTTTTGTCGTCTGGTAAAGTGTTAACAAACTTACGTGGTGGAGGTGGGGCACTTCGGGTTCTGTAGAGACTTATCCGAAAGAATCCAGATTTCTTCTCCTTCTTCCTTGATCTAATGTTTGACTGAACTTCTCGGCGTGAATCCTCGTCGTCTGTTTCGATGTTCTTGTAATAAAGAAAGAAAAACAGGGTTCCTGATACCATCGAATGGTAGAAGGAAATGGAATGATTTTCAAAGGTTCACGTCGGCGGTCCGGCCATGGCCGAATTAATTTTTTTGAAACGAATTATGGGATCGGCCATTGGTACCACGCCACAGTGAAATACAATCTATTCTTATAACATTGACTGTGTCTCACCGGCAAAAGGGCTCTCAAAACAAATAATAATCACTTAAGGACACGTTCTGAACCCAGAAATTTCCTCGGTAAGGTTTTTTCCAAATACCCCATGTTTTCCACTCTTTTGTCCTTAGACTCCAGCTGCCAGCAAGATTCGCCGTCTCCACATGTAATTTCAAACTCACTTTTAGGGAATAAGCACGAGGATTACTCTTGTTTACTCATCAAAGCACCTGGTGTGGTATTTTGACACCATCTCTTTTCCTCAAAGCATCTGTTATGCGACATATTATTACTTCCACAAACAGAATCGATAACAGAAATCGTGACCTATATATCATCGAATCCTCCGCAAAAAAAAAAATGCCGAATGAACTCCCCAATGTAATTTCAATTTTTATCGAAATAAAGTGAAACAAAAACCGATCCTTTCAGCATTTTACCTTCAAAACTCACATCATTCTGTAGGCAAGACTGAGCGTAACCGTGAGATTGCACAAAAACATTCAAAAGTAGAATACAATGTACGACATGGCATTAAATTTGAACATTTAAACGATCTAAATAGAAATTTCTGTTCATAAATTTGTGAATTCATATCACAATGACGATTCAAATAGAACTGTTTCGTAACATATGTTTCGGGCCATATTTTGTGTGTGACTTACTGTTCTATGTATATCTTTGCGGTCACGGGTTACACTGTTCGATAACCTCTTAAATTGTTTTCGATAGGGGAAAGAATCAAAGGACTGATAGTCCTGAGAGTCGCCTGATGCTTAGTTGTTTGAAAGTTTAAGGGGCATTAAACCAGATTTTGACCCTCCCCCTTTTTTTGGCGGGGAGAGGGTTGATTTTTTAGTAAATAAAAATCAAAAGGACGTGACTGTTTACTTTTACTGGCGAAAAAAATGCGAAAATAAAATGCCTCCAGTGACCTTCAACCATAGTTAGCCACTCTACATACTGCTTAAGATCATGTGACTGGGAGTGTTTTAATATAGTAATCACCTTGATACAGATGAGGTTAGATGTAGGTATGGAATCGGCTGAGTTGTGACAAGTGCATGGAAAGTTAGAATAAAGATAGTTCCCCGACAAGCCAGTTCCTTTTTTAAGAGGCAGCTCCCCAACACTTTTGCTCTAAGTCAAACTACTTACAATCATTAACATTTATTGTTGGTAGTCATTGAAAATTAAGGATATTTACTGATAACACATGTTTTGTGATTGGGTCATTTGTACCTGTTATCCGATAGATCTTCTAAACATTGACAAGTGTTTTCCCTAACCATAACCGTCATGTTTTCACATCAATGTTACACTGAAGAAAATGAATTGTGCTTTGTAATTTGTTGGTATTTGGCAACGAAATAATCTGGTTAGCGTCCGCACTGTCCGTAGATGGCACTCTTATCCTACATTACACACACACACACACCTTTAAAATATAACGATTCGAGCTACTAGAAATACATGACATTTCGGAGAAATATATTAACATGTTAATCTATAATCGAAATATGAAATACTGCAAATTAGAGTTAACAGAATCAAGTGAAAAAGAAAAAGTGAAAGAAATAATTATCATAAAAGTACTAGCTAAGGTTCGTCAAAATATAATCAAAATCGAGGAGAGTGCAGATACAAGATCAGGCTGTACATTCCATACAGTGTGATCCCAGTTTACACTACCTGCAGTTCAAGAGAAATTGTATATATGCCTTGATATCGTTGTCTGAAATTGTCGGGATATTATCTTGTCGGGGAACTGTTTTGTTCTCGCCAACTGTGAAGGCTGTTGCTATAAATAGACACCAGCAATGAATCTCAGCACATCTTGAATGGCATGTAAAGAGGTTTTGGCTTGAAAATACTTTGATAAAAGACAACCTTATCTATTATATAATTAATGTTATGGGTAAAGTTTTGTCGGTTCTGTCTTCCTGAGAGAGCATTCTATCACAGTTGAACAACATTCGGAATACCTCGGGCGAACCGGTGATCAAATCCCTCGGCTGTATCACGTAGCTTGATATGCACCTACACGGTACATTTCGCACGTTTCCGGAAGCACACCGTTTTACCGTTATTGAAATTGTAAGGCTCCTCTTAAAAAAGAAAACATGAGTCAATTTTCTATCGTTATCTTTCTAAGAATATTTCAGTCGGCAAACAGTTTGTACATTCAATTTTTAAGTGTGGTTTATCGATTCCGTTGGGGGCTTTCATCGACAGATCGATAGATGTGAATAACTCCATCGTGGTTGTTCATGTCGTTGCCTAGCGATTTACAGGAGCGCCGCCATGTTTAAGATCATGTGATTGGAAATTCAAAATGGAATCCGCCTTTATACGGACGAGGTTAGATGTAGGTACGGAATCGGCCGAGTTGTGACGAGTGAGTTGATCAGCTTAGGCTACGACGCAATTTCCCTCTATGACTGAGACCCATGGATGCCGTTCGATTTTGCCTTTCCCTTCCGTCATTGATCGAATTTAAACGAGAAAAGGGTATGAGGGCTGTAATCAGATAAATGCATTGTAAGCGAGTAATTTGGCCAATGAAAAAAGAATCGTCTTTAGTTTAATCAATAACTGTTGCCGTATATGTAGCGGGGCTTCGTAAGCTTACACGCCAGGCGACATCCAGATATGCAAATTATTCTCGGGTGCATGGAAAAACCGAATTTCACTTCGAACCGCATTCCTCCCAATTACATCTCTTGATAACCGTATTTCACCTCTAATGACCATATTTCGCATCAAATACTGAATTCTTCGCTATGGCGATTCTCATTTATCTAACTTATTTTGTAAATATAGCTTACATGTCAAAAAAATCTGTTCAAAAAGAATTAGAAGAAACCCTAACAAATTATTGTTAGAAAAAGATATTTTCCAGAAAATTAGCATAAAATTGTGCTATTCATAAATTTATTTTACTTCAGGTCAAAATTTATCACTACGGCAATAAGATTTGTCATTTTTGGGTAAAATACGGTCATCAAGAGGTGAAATTCGGTGAAATCCGGTTCGAAGTGAAATTCGGGTTTTTTTTTTTTGTTTTGTTTTCCATGGACCGATAGTTCTCGATGTCAATAAGAACGTCCAGTGTCCGTGTATCCCAGAGCAGTACACAATTATTTCAAATATTTACGAATTAGAATACTTGAGCAGTAAGGGACGTCTTCGATATAGCAGAAAATTTTTGCAACTGAAAATTATGTACAATAGAAGCATTGAGGTTAATGCAACATTACAAATGAACTAGATCTACGCAACGTCTCGCAAACCGGAAGTCTGGACAGGAAGCAGTACAAGGCCGGAGGCATGCTTACGTCACCCCATGAATCAGGATGATAACAATGACTCAAAAATCAGTTCGTCTTGTGTGTATGTAGCACACTCCTGCTGGAGCGAGCGAACCTGGGACATTTTTGTTTCCTTTGATATACGTATTGGGACTCCTGAAGTTTGTTGTTTTGCTACAGTACCCGTAACGTAGCCAAATCGTTAACCAAACCATAATTGGAAAATCAAATGAGAAATGAAAGCCTTTTTAGACACTGGATCGCGATGAATTGTGCCTCCGTTAGTACAGATGGCTGCGTTTGATTGTACTTCATATATGATGCCATGGATTTTTGTTTACACTGGGTCCCGATGGTAGGTCTAAACGCGCCTTAAACTTGAAGAGTTCCAATGATGAAAATAAAATTCCGACCTCCGTAAAGTCGAATTTTGTTTACGGAGTGGCTATTTACAGTTACAGTTAACTGTAAATAGCCGAAAAACGTTAAATTGCTATGTACAGTTAACTGTGCATAGCCAAAAAACGTAAAATCGGCTATTTACATTTTACTGTAATTATGCATTTTTACGGTTTTTTCCTGCGTTTTTGGCTATTGACAGTTAAAACTGAATAATTTGGCTTAAATGAGCAGACAACACGACACGGTATATGATAAGTTTACACTATCAGTGGTACGAAATGAATATTAATGCATCTATAGCAATGGTTCTCTCGCTTTTGCACGATGCACATTTTTCTGCGAAAAAGTATTAAAATCTCGGTAGTTCGTAGTGCAATAGTATTTCATCCGAACTAAGCGTAGTTCGAAGAAGAAAGTGTGACTGTGTTTTCGGTGCCGTATATATACGGAAATAGACTATCAAATTTAGGCAGCATATCTTGCAGTACAAGTACCGATTATACATGTATATCTCCCGTTCTTTCAACTTGAAGGCTTGGTCTGATGTTATTTTTGTGATTGTTTCTCCGCTCAACTAGCGAAGACATATTTAAAAAAAAAACATCGGAGCAAGCTTGCGAATGGGGGGGGGGGGTAATCTCACGTGGGAAACAAGTGCTTTCCGGTCTTTCTAATAATCGCTTCAGACCCGTATCCGTTTATGCCATGTCGGGCGTTTTAAGGAATTTCGGAATTATTAATTGTCGTTTTGACTGATTAATTGGTGTGACAAACCAAATAACGCCTTTGATTACATCCGCTTGCTGTTAACGAGTGAATGATACCAGTTGACATCGTCAATTAAGAGGTGTGAACATCAAGGTTGGTTATGGGGTTTTCACACCTTCGCAAGTTTGCAAGCGGATTAATTATATACCAATTAAAGGTAGGAGTTTGTGTTCAAAAACTACTTTTGGGGCATGAAATACACTACGGACTACGTATCACCGATGTTCGAAGTATTCGGAGGACTTCAACAATGATAAAGAAGGATAAAGTTCGGGACCGGAGATAGCATACGAACCAACACATAGCTTCGAACAAGCGTTGTGAGAACTAACGAAATTCCACTGTAGTCCTAAACAAGGTTGCGAGTTATGGAACATGAATTTCTTTAATTTTACAGTGGTAATTCAATTATTATTATACGTGTAATTATGCTTTCATATAAATTGTTAAAAGTTCATTATTTATGTAAAACGATATGTATATGTATATGGGCCTGTGGCTATAATACAATAAAACCTGGAACTTGGGGTATTCACGCCAAAAGTAGCCTCAAAATGGAAATTTGTGGTCTGGTTCCTGATTTTATAATGAGCGCTGTTTGGGTCGGTGTGTACACATGTCTCTTTTCTATACATTCTAATATCTGTTAGAATCTGTCTGTCATTTACTTATGGGCAGGTTATGCATACTTTTGAGTTTGTCGTAAAGTCAAAATATGAGCCAGTCATACCTTAATTTCAGTTGAGAATTATACAAAACAGCAGTTTTCATCCGAATCTGTATGGCTTAATCTGTTTCGTTCAGTTACAGTAGCAATTAAAGTACTGTTTCACAAACACTATCTGCTAAAGAAAGCTTACTTTTCAGCTCGCCAGTATTGTCTATTTCTATGACAACTGACTAGTCCTATTTCACTCAGCCCACAGTTGACCACGAAACTTTTAGCTAGACTGTGTTTTTTGTTCATAATTAAATATTTGCTGAAATGATGCATCAGTTGGACAGGGCAGAAGAGAACATTTATAAATAAATTTGAACTAGTAGCAGTTAGTACTATAATTTACAAAGTAACATGGATATTGCTTTGAAAGCTTATACATTTACTGTGGGCTGCCAGCAACAACTGTAATGCTGTTTTAAATGATAAACTGAATTAAAAAAAAAAAAACATCCAGCAGACTAATTCAAAAAAATTGCCATATAGGCTGTAAGAATTAACCTGGCAGGGCGGAGCTATGTTATAGGCTACTTCGCTACATTTTAGATTGAGGTAAGACAGTTTATTCGAAAATCATGGTGAGCAGCCGTAACGGATCGACAAAGTACTATTATGAAGCATGTAGATTTACGACGAATTATTCTGAACTGGATCGAGGCCACTAAAATGAAAAATAAACTAGTCGATTTATGTCAAAGTTTAATCCACGCCCTGCCAGAACTGTTCTTACAGCCTAACAGAATAATCAACATGGATCAAGGTTCATTTTCTTTTTAAATACAGGTAAGGGCATGTCGGCCAAAGGAGAAAATAGCTCACTTGCCGCACATTTTCAAAGGCAATATGCCGCAAAACACAAAAAGGCGTAAAAACCAACGATTTGCACCCCAAACACTTAGGGAAAGACCTGTCAGTCGTTTTGAAATGTATTCATATTAGTTATGAAATATATTTGCCCGATTTCTTTTTATATAACCTTATGTGTTGAAAGTAAAACAAGATAGAGGATCAGGCTTCGATGCTCATTTCAAGCCGGGAAAAAATATCCACGCTTTGTAGATTTAATTCTCAATAACAGGTTGAAATTGTAACTCATATTGCATTTTACAACAATAAACCCTTTTTAAATGTAAATGGTAAAAAAAAAACAACGTAAAATTGGCTATTGGCAGTAAACTGTAAATGGTTATTTTTACGGGTTTTTTTTTTTTATTTACAGTTAACTGTAAATAGCCCACTCTACGTTTTTTGGCTAATTTCCAATAGCCCATGCCTTTTGTTTAAACAGTTTCATCTTTATTTCAGTTACATCGCGGCGGTCAGTCCACATATCCATGCTTTTCTAGAGCTTTTTACACTAGTACTTCGCACTGTATTCTTCAAAAAACCACTGGCTGCTTTCCCACATAAACATCGTCGAAAAATGAACAGCGGTGAGAAAGGAGACCATTGTGTTGCAATGACTACCATCAATCCTGGTAAAGAAACTAACCAAGCTGGGGATTCGAACCTGCGACCTCCTGGTTTTAAGCCCTGTGTGTTACGGATTGACCGACCGGGCCCGCGGGAAAAATGTTTATACCTTTACCACATAATCCCAAGTTTTAAAACCCCGAGGAAGAAGGCTTTTGAAAACATTGTGGGGAAAGGAGAAAATGCTTATAACCAGCATTTTCTCCTTTCCCCACAATGTTTTCGACCATACCAAGAAAAAAAATGTCAGATTTTGTGTGACATTTACTTTGCCGTCTGCAATTCCTTTCAATTCTTTCAATTTGGATAAGTCCAACATTTTTTTTCTTGTTTGGTAAAGGGTTAACTAGTACGAGTTGTTAGATGTTTACCCTGTTTCCATGTCTAATTCCTGTGTCTGTTGTGTATAGAGCCGGCTCGAATCGGAGAAGGTTTGCTTCTTTTGTGTATGGATTCACAACATGTCCACTCAAGAAATCTACTGATTCGCTCTTGGACTGAAAGATTCCACAGTCTGTTTTAAAGAGGAGAGAAAACAAAGATTGTAAATGAGCCAGGATATGTGAAAAGGGAATTTGATGCATTTACAAAAAGTATTGACCAGGTCAGCCTGCGCAATCCGAGCAGACTGACATGTTTCGAAACTTTTTGGTTTTGGTAAATTTGTTTTAGTGTCCATGGACCATTCTACTCAGAATTGAGCCTGTAGTAAGACAAAACAGATTTAATGGATCAATCATTATGTGATTTGCACGTATATAATGCATTACAGAAATGCAATAAGCCCCGTTTTGCCAGAGCAAGGCTCAAGTTATACTGAACACTGTTACCTTCATTCCTTTCTTACCCACTTCTATCATTCCATCCTATCTCTGATTTCTTGTGTTCTTCTTATTGTTTAATTATTGATTTGCCTTTCCCTTCATGGAATTCTATCTTCTTTAGTTAAATAGATATACAAGATTTCATACACCTTCCAAGACTATTTTTATTCTTTCATTCATTCGCCTAATATCAACTCATTTATTCAGTCGTTCGTTAGTTCATTCATCCGTCCGTCCGTCATTCATTCATTTATTCAAGTAACTTAATAATCGGAATTCACTTACCTTCCAAAGCTGAAACAGTCACACGACATAAACATATTTCTATAGCAAATGCTGTTATGATTAAAACCTTTCGGTCCATTTTATTCATAAATATACCTTTCTAAACTCGTAAATGATTTACAAACAGATATTTCTGCTGATTATAAATAGTGAATTGATACGGGGGAAAAAAGTAAAAAAAAAGCTGGGTATTCCCATATATTTACCTTTACCAATCGCTGAATGTTTTGATACTAAAGCGTTCGCTTACACGTTTTATTAAACAAATATATACTCGTACATATCATATGAGCCGTGCTTTTTGAACAGGCGGCGTAATGCATCTGCGAAAAATATCGACCCAGGTCAGCCTGCGCAGTCCGCGCAGGCTGACCTGGGCCGAAACTTTTCGCTAATGGTCAATTTTCTGTATGTCCAAGGACCAGTCTACCTCAGAATTAAGTCGGTTGTTGAAAAAAAGGTGGCTGTTATGGATCCGTCATTATGTGATGGCTTCGTTGGTACAAGACATCACAGAGATGCATTTAAGCCCCCCTTTCACAGAGCATGGCTCATATAGATTTTGAAATTATTGTTTGAATTAAAGTGACATGTAGCAAAAAAAAAAGAATAGTTCAACGTTAGAAAAACCTGCTTTTTAGGAAATGTTTAAAGATTGTTTGCAGTAGATAATGTATGAAGGAAAAGGGTGGTATTTCAAAATTTAAATCGTTTTCAGACCAGGAAGAGAAAAAAAACTATTTTTAAGTTAATGATTTATACGCTTTTAACCACACAATCCCGACTTTTAACAACCCTGAGGAGGAAGGCTTTTGAAAACATTGTGGGAAAAGGAGAAAATGCAGGTAACCAGCATTTTCTCCTTTTCCCACAATGTTTTCTACTCTATCAAGGACAAATTTCATCATTTGAGCCAAATTTAATTTGTCGTCTGCAAATGCTTTCAATTCGGACAGGGCTAAAATGTGTCGTTTGGAAAAGAGTTAATCGATCCTTGATTCTGTATCTCATGAAACCAACCGCTTTTGCAGACGGCATAGATCAAGATCAGACTGCACAAGATCAAGATCAGACTGCACAGAACGTGCAGTCTGATTTTGGGCCTATAGGCCTACCGTCCCTTTGTTCAGTCAAGCTTATAAGAGAAAAAATCTTTCCGAGTGTCAGTGGATCGTATTATCAGCCGTGGAAAGAGATCGAGCTTATATATTTGAGGGAACTGGAAGTGTGAACCCTTTATCTCTTTACCAGACGACAAAATTTTAGCTTTGTCCAAATTGAAAACATTTGCAGACGACAATTTCAATGTAGCTAAAATGGTGCAATTTTTCTTTGATAGGGTAGAAAACATAGTGGGAAAAGGAGGAAATGCTGGGTACCAGCATTCTCTCCTTTTCCCACAATGTTTTCAAAAGGCTTCTTGCCCAGGGTCGTCAAAACTCGAGATTGTGCGGTAAAGGGTTAATATACATAATCCGGACTTTTAGCGATCCTAAGGGAAAAGCCTTTTTAAAGCATTGTTGGAAAGGAGGAAATTCTGGCAACAGCATTTTTTTTCCTTTTCCTAAAATGTTTTCTACTCTTTTAAAGACAATTTTCGACTTTTAACTCTTTCGGCCCCGAATATTTAATCTCGACCGCTTTCGAGCGCCGAAATTACATTCCACTAAAATGCAAAAGATGTTTATTTTACATGCTTGACCAAACAAGCGGACGGTATAGATCAAAGATCAGACTGTGCGTTCTGTGCAGTCTGATTTTGATCTATGCCGTCCACAAAGAGCCATGAACGTGCAGTCTGATCTTGGATCTACACTGTCCGATAAGGTGATATCTTCCCTTCAAAAATACCTTTGATTGATTGATTGATTGTATGGTGTTTAACGCCGTTTTCAACATTATTTCAGTTATATCGCGGCGGCTAGTGTACCTATCCATGCTTTCCTGGAGCTTCTTTTACCAGTACTCCGCACAATATTCTTTCCAAGCCACTGGCTGCTTTCCCACATAACCATCGTCGAAACAATGGTCAGCGGTGAGAGAGGAATGAATCCTATCGTCAATCCTCAGAAAGAAATTGGCCAAGCCGGGGATCGAACCAGCGACCTCCTGTTCTCAAGTTCTGTACGCTACCGACTAAGCTACGGGGGCCTGGCAAAAAAATACCTTTGAAATAGCAACATTCGGGTTTTTGCTACCGGCTTTAAAGTTTCATTTCTTTTATTTAGAAGGGTTGACAAAGCTCTCCAAAAAGGGCTTTTGCAAACGGCATAGATCAAGATCAGACTTCACAGGACGTGTAGTCTGATCAAGGCTTGGATCTATACCGTCCGCTAGTTTAAACAAATCTATAGATATGCTATAAACCTGACTGAGGGTGAGTCAGCTCTTTCAGTGCCAAGTACATGTATATGAGCAGCGTTCTGGCGTTTAACTCTTTACCACGCGACAAAATTTTAGACCAGTCCAAATTGAAAGCTTTGGTAGACGACAAAATAATTGTGAATCAAAAGTTAAAATTTGTATTTGAAAAGGGTTGAAAACATTGTGGGAAAAGGAGAAAATGCTGGTTACCAGCATTTTCTCCTTTTCCCACAATGTTTTCAAAAGGCTTCTTTCCCAGGGTCGTTAAAAGTCGTGATTGTGTGGTAAAGAGCTAAAAATGCATCTCCGTGATCCATGATACCAAGCAAGTCTTTACATAATCATGGACTCATGAAATCCATTTTGTCTAAAAAATGACTGATCATCAGGTAGAATGGTCCTATGACATGCAGAAAATTGGCCATTAGTAGAAAGTTTTGACATAGGTCAGCCTGCGCGGGCCTGGGTCGATACGTCGTACAGATACATTAAACCCCTATTCACAGAATATGGGTTCATGTAAAGTCGGCCTCTTCCAACGGCTAAAAATAAACAATCCACTGAAACTCTGGAAGATTTTATCGTTAAAGCACAGGTCAACAATCGGACGATATATCCAAAATCAGACTTTATACTCTATACAAGTCTGATCTTGATCTATGCCGTCCGCCAAAGTTCCTGTTTCGCTTATAGGTTTGAATTTATAAAACTCTTTATCAAACAACAAAATTTTAAACTGGTCCAAATTGAAAACATTTACAGACGACAAATTTAATGTGGCTCAAATGCTGAGATTTGTCTGTAAAAAGGTTGAAAACGTTGTGGGAAAAGGAGAAACTGCTGATTACCAGTATTTTCTCCTTTTCCCACAATGTTTTCAAAAGTCTTCTCTCTATATGAGGGTCGTCAAAAATCTGGATTGTGTGGTAAAGGGTTAGATGGCTAGTTATTCTAACAGGAAGATTCGAGACTTTTTTAGGTGCAATTATTTTCGTTTCCATTCTATTGGTTAATTTTGATCTACCCAGTCAAATGTTTGCATAAGAAAAATCGATTTTCGATTCGTTCGGTAAACATTATCGTAATGTTTTTTTTATAGATTAAATTTCAGAAGCCATGGCATGGAAGAAAACGAGTTTACCTGATTGTGGAAAGGACATGTAGTACTTCTGCCAGCCGACAGAGCATTCATTATATATTAATTTTGAACCATACTCTGGCAAAATGGGGCTTAATGCATCTCCGCTATGCTTGATAAATATCATACCTATCACATTATTATGGAATCATAATAGCCAGTGTTTTTAAACAATCGACTGAATCGTAAGGTAGTCTGGACCTTGGACATACAGAAAATTGACCAATAGCGAAAAGTTCCGGCCCAGGTCAGCCTGCGCGCACTGCGCAGGCTGACCTGGGTCGATACTTTTCGCAGATGCATTAAGCACCCTTGTCACAGACCATGGCTCATTTATAGGGGATCGGCTTAAAAGAAAAGCCGGTGGCTAGAGGGAGGCCTTACAGACAAATAGTCCCTTTAGAAAATTTAAACTCCAACAGGCCCACTCTTGTAGCCACAGGAGGGGGGGGGGGGGTTTCTCAGTAGATAATGGCCACCAAACAGGGGATTAATCTTTACCAGACGACAAAATTTTAGCCTAGTCCAAATTAAAAGCATTTACAGACTACATATTCAATGTTTCTCTAAACATGAAATTTGTCTTTCGAGGATAAGAAAACATTGTAGAAATGCTAGAATTTTCTCCTCCGACAATGTTTTCAAAAACTTTCTTCCTAAAGTTCGTTTAAAGGAGGGATTGTTTAGTAAAGGGTTAAGCATTTGGAAAGAGCGCTGCCAAAAATATTGATATGGCTAAAGTACAGCTTACAATCAGATACGAGCCACGCTCTGTGACAAGGGGGCTTAATGCATTTACTAAAAGTATCGACCAGGTCAATCTGCACAGTAAGCGCAGGCTGACCTGGCCCGAAACGTTTTGCTTTTGGTCATTTTTCTGCATGTCAAAGGACCAGTCTATTTCATGAATCATTAGGTCGTTACTCAGAGCGGATTTTAGGGATGTGGAATACTGTAATGGTTTGCTTGGTATGATGCATCGCGGAGATGCATTAAGCACCTTTTCACAGAGCATGGCTCGTATACCGGTATTTTTGAATATGTGTTATATGGCCCACATGCAAAATGAGACCTTCGGACATTTGCGTAAAGTGTCGTCCCGGATTAGCCTGCGCAGTAGTAGAAAATTGTCCAATTCTCAAGAATTATCTGAATTTGAAAGTAACTCAATTTCTGATTACAGTCCTGAGTCTGAAGGGGATTTTGGCCATACCAACTTGGCCGAACATCTTATTCCAGTGGTGATGTTCTTCCAAGGAAGACCAAGACGGGTTCCCATATTCCATGCTGAGGAAGAAAACAAGCAACAAAAGAGCTAATGTAAAAGGATGTAATACATAAAAGTACATCTTCATTGGCATTTCTGATAGTACTGGTGAAAAAGAAGACAGAGGACCTAATACCTTGTGTAGATTATCGTAAGGTAAATGCTTTAGTAAAAGCCTGGTGGGTTTCCTCTTCCTCGCCTTCAAGACTGCTTAGACCTCATTTTAAGCAGTTTCGACTTGACAGGTGGTTATTTCCAAATCCAACTGAAGGGGGAAACATCCCAAAGGGTGCTGTCTGCTGTAAATTTGGATACTTTGAGGTGACAAGAATGGGTTGAATAAAAGGGCTAGTCCGTGTCAGAGAACAGTGAAACTAGCATTACAAAGGTCATCAAAGGGAAACATGTCTTGTTTATATAGACGATATGATTATGCATCAAGTTTCAATGAACACCTACTCACAGTTCAACAGATGCTAGAGAGCATGAAATAAGTCAAACTAAAACAGGGTCCATTACCACCAACCATTCTTGATAAAAGTCTTAGTCTTATTCTCAAGAATTTTCTAAATTTAAAAGTCAATTTCTGATTGGCTAAACCAAATGGCTTAGCCAATCAGAAATTGTAAGACAAAAAGTGTTCTTGGAAGTGATTGGTGAATACGGATCCCGGAGCAAGGTAAATGCAAAATGTTACAGAAAAAGGTTTTATCACACAACTCCCCTTGTTTTCAATGTAATACAGCAATTACGAATTTTCTTGTCTAACACACGTTTGAGATAAGAAATATATAGTGCCGTATTTGATCAACACACTGTAATCATACACTTCATTCCTAAAATATTGCTAACCACGATTCCTGTGTGAAATTAACGGTCATAATTGGCATTCATGATAAAGTTGCGAATTCAATCACTTTTATATTATGGTGGCATATTTCTGCCACGAGATACGAGATAGCTATCATGATAATTTTAGAGAACTATCGCGATAAAACAAACTTTCCTGGAAATATTATCTAGATAACAAAAAGTTTCACGATAGAAATATCGCGAAATTTCTAACTGTTATCAGGATTTTTTTTTGCGCTCGTGCCCACAACTGACATTCACGGTATCTATAATTAGATATGGTTTCGGATCATCTTTTCTCCTGTACAGTAAAAAACTCCCGAGTTCATCCAAATGGTGACTTTTCTATTTATAGATATCGAGAAACGGGTAGAACTATCGTGATAATTTTACCTCGATGTCAGCTTCGTGCACGAATGAGAAATAATCAACAAAAAATTTTCAAGATAACAAAGTTTATCGTGATATTTTTTTCAGAAAACTTTTCACTATCTTGATAAAATTTCCTGGAAACTTCGAATTATCGTGAAAGTTTTCTAAAATTATCACGATAGCTATCTCGTATCTCGCGGCAGAAAATGCCACCATATTATATGGTGGCATATTTCTGCCACGAGATACGAGATAGCTATCATGATAATTTTAGAGAACTATCGCGATAAAACAAACTTTCCTGGAAATATTATCTAGATAACAAAAAGTTTCACGATAGAAATATAGCGAAATTTCTAACTGTTATCAGGATTTTTTTTTTTACGCTCGTGCCCACAACTGACATTCACGGTATCTATAATTAGATATGGTTTCGGATCATCTTTGTCTCCTGTACAGTCAAAAACTTCCGAGTTCATCCAAATGGTGATTTTCCTATTTATAGATATCGAGAAACGGGTAGAACTATCGTGATAATTTTACCTCGATGTCAGCTTCGTGCACGAATGAGAAATAATCAACATAAAATTTTCAAGATAACAAAGTTTATCGTGATATTTTTTTCAGAAAACTTTTCACTATCTTGATAAAATTTCCAGGAAACTTCGAATCATCGTGAAAGTTTTCCAAAATTATCACGATAGCTATCTCGTATCTCGCGGCAGAAAATGCCACCATACTTTTAGATTAAAAACAAAATCAATATTATGCAAGTTTCTTTGGAACTATTTTTCGTTCGTAATGTACCTGTCAAAGAAGCAAATAGGCTTCATGATTTCATCACACATTTTACATGTATAACTTTGTTTTAACACATCATGGACTATAATTTTTGTTGTACAGTTATGTGATAAAAAGAATCTGACATTCGTGAGGTAAAGGTTTATCTGACATTCGTGAAGTAAAAACGTGCAGTCTGATCTTGGATCTATACTGTCCGCTTGTGAAATCAAGCCGAGGGAATGAAAAATCTTTCTGAAATTAAGTGGATTGTATTTTTAGCCGTTGAAAGGGGTCTAGTTTACATATTTGGTGCTGAAAGTGGCAATAAGATCTGAAGTAACAGGAAATACTACTAACAAAGCTGGATCTTTCAACTTTTACACCGACGTTTCAGCAGCTGGTATATGGGTAATACTCTATCGGAAAGAAAACGGGCATGAAAGAGTTATCGCCCATGCAAGTCGTGTTCTGAGTAATGCGGAGAAGAATGGCTACATCATAGAGTACTGGCATTGATGTTCTTTATCCAGTATTTTCGTCAATATTTACTCGGTAGACGAGCAGATATCGTCCGTAGTGACCATCACATTCTGGTTGGGTTATCTAGTTTGAAGGAGCCTAGTGGCAAGATAACTGGGTGGATCGAAATTCTAGCATCGTTTCAGTATTGATTATCGTCAACGTCCTGGGAAAAAAGATGGTTATGGCGCTTTATCCAGATGCCTAAACCAAAGGACTGTAGGTTTAGTGAAATGGTATGTCTGAGCCATTGAAGTGTGAACCTTATTTAAAGTACAAAAGGACAGAAATGATAATTGTGACCAAAGAAAATCTGTGGAGATGCAAGATGAAACTCTTTCTACGTGTTCTCATGTTATTAGTGGTAAATGTTTAAGATCTACTCGTCTGAAACCTTGACGCCTGAAGCTTTGATATTCATTATGTATCTTGTCATAAAGGCCTGTATTAAAGCTGTTCAAATTGTGTCCGCGATGGACTCGAAGATGGCGCGGAGGCTACTTTTTCTATTTAAAGTTATATACAGAAAATAATAAATGATCTTGTCTGCAACCATGAGGGGTTGGGTGTTGAAGTTTGGTATGTAGCATTATTGAACGGTTCATTATCATTTTCTCTCTTTTAACTGGGTCCTTGAGGTCAAGCATCAACTTGCACTGGCGTTACATGAACTACATCGCTTTTTGTATGGAAAAAGTACTCGTTTCTTACACCACACTACCCAGAACATTAATGTTTGATGAACTATCATCTTTGTATGGCTCTTAAACAAGACTTTCTGTCTATGTCCCTTTTGTAAAAAACTATATATTTCTAGTACATCCCTGTCAGCATGGGTCATAAAATTTTCATAGACTTGAATAAGGAAAACTTGGCATTTGTTTCCTGTAACTGCACGGCCTTAAGCGTTAATATTTTATCTGAAAGTTCATTATCAAAGCTGGCAATGTTATCACATTCAGTTGTATTAACTGAGGCGTGCTACACTGGAACATCACGGTTCTATTTTGCCTTATGAAACATCGCGAAGTTCCTATGCACATTCTAAGAAACAATCATAAAATAACATAACTATATTTTTTCTCTCAAAACAATAAAACTGATTCGTGTTTAGTTTTGATTGGTGTGTCTATCTAAAACTTCTATAAATCTGTTCACCCAGTCACCTGGTGAAAACGGCTCTGACTCTCCGACTGCAGCAAGTCCTCGTATCATATCTAGGAGTCCTCTTTCGAGCGTCGGGTTCGAGCATCCGGGTATGTCCCATGTACGAACCCTGCGTGATCCTGCAGAAAAAAAAAGATGTTTGGTTGTGCATCTAATTATCACTCTTTTTTAAATTTATTTCGGGAGAACAGACTTCAAACTTACAGCGTGTTAGCGGCTCCCTTTCTTTAACAACTATGCCCTTACGTCTACTTACGTGTACTAGAGAAGCATTTGGTTAGACTTGCACCTTTCTACTCTAAATCATATAAGGGGTTAAGCCTGGACTAGTTCACCAACCATTCTTAATTTCAGTCTTAGTCTTTTTCTAGATTTAGAAAATCACAACTTCTTATTGGCTAAACTCTTTTGTTTACCCAATCAGAAAAGAGTTTAGCCAATCAAGAGTTGTATTACTTTTAGATTTGAGAAGAAGACTAAGGATGTCCTTTAGAATCGCTGTTGAATACGGACCCAGACGGGTATTTTTCGTGTTCATACATGTAGTGCACCTTTCACTTTCCACGATATATGATAATGATAAATTAATGATAATATGATAATGATAAATTAAGCGATGTTTACATACAGAGGGTGTCAATATTTACCGCTAGGGTGGCAATAGTAAAAGCGATGCGCATGATCCTCGAGTAAACTGCTAAAGAAAAACACGACACATAGACGCTACTGCAATTATGACTTTCCAAAATGGACAACTAAAATTCTTAGAAGCACGTGGGTGCATCGTTAAATTTGAGCGCATCCGGACTGTCCGTCATTAGAAATTCATGCAGATTTGTAAAAAATTGTGGAAACGATTCTCTCCAACACATTTATAGTACAACTTGTAAATATATGTATCATTTGAAAGAAGGTGAGGAATCAGTTTAAAGTAACCCCAAGGAAAGCAGGCTTGTCACGGAAAAAAATGTAGTTGATGTCAATTAATCAATTGATGAAGGTGCAGACTATACAGTGTTTGAGTTGGGCTGGTTATCAATGTGTCCGTCGTCCAACTGCGTTATCGTTTACGTCAGTGCGATTTTCGGACGTAAGTTCGGATCACATTATTCCATATATCTGACTGATTGTCCGTCAATACGACGGTCCGATTGCGACATGAAAGATCGCTACATGAAGCATTCTTTTTCAACGGACCATCGGGCGGCGTTTCAAGGAAAATGAAAACAAACGTCGTTGTTTTGTACTTGTTGACTCTCATGTAGTCGATCCTTTTGTAATTTTGGCTTGAACACATTCTAAAACGAAGCCAAATTGGGTTTTGTTCAGTCTAAAGTAACATTGAAAGTCTTCAGCACTTAATTCTAATTCGCGTACTAAATGAGAGTATTGGCCATAGTCGTGTATATTCCTTATGATACGCCTCACCCACTATCTGTGTTTTCGTTGTTTATATCTAAAATGTATGGCACCAGCCAGTAACAACAAAGTATGCTCTGTTTCGTCCGACATGTTTGCTGTTCAGGATCCAGTTTCAAAAGGCCGATCGCGTGGTCGGTTCACATATGTGGAAAAGGGGTTCCGATTGCGATGAACGGACACGCCAATCGGAAACGGACGACGCAGCCTTACTTTTGCCGCGGGCGCCGTACGATTTATTTATCTGCGAATTTCTGTGCGATTTTCAGGCATCGTTGGTGGATAAAGACAACGGCATATGTGTTTACATTGGGTAGATTTCTTGTACTATGTTTCGGCGACAGATAGGGGCAATGCAGTACGGATATCGTACGGAAATCGTGCAGTCTCCGCACAGAAGTCGCATGGGCACCAAGCCACAACCTAGCGATAGCCGAGCGGGGACCGTACGATTACCCCACGACTTTTTTGACTAAAATGCCCATCTAAAATCGTGCGTTGAACATTGGCATAATCATAATCACAGTGCTTGTGCGGGGATCGTGCGATGCCATCACGGCGTGTCTACAGGCTACGGGCTTGCGATATTTGAGCCATGCTCTGGTAAAAGGGTGCTTAATGCATCTCCGTGATATCAATCAAGCCATCGCGTAATTATGGATCCGCTATTGCCACTTTTTTTTGATAACCGACATAATCATGACGTAGACTGGTCCTTAGACACACAGCAAATTGACCAATAACGAAAAGTTCCGGCTCAGATCAGCCTGCGCAGACTGACCTGGATCGGTACTTTTTGAAAATACATCAAGCCCCCTTTTCACAGAGCATGGTTCATTTAAAATTTGTCATTGTGTGAAGTTATACAAAATTGTGGAGGATATGGCGCCCGTGAATCCGTGCAATAATCGTACGACCGCACGGACAGAGGGACACGGGCGCCGTAGGCTCATCGCAGACTTAATGTAAATTAGGCATGATTCATTTAGTAGGTATTCTTTAGTTAGCGTATGAACGATTTCGGCTTTGCAAGGTCTAGGCCCGTTGGGTAATTAAGTTAGGCCAATGAGAAGCTATGTTCACTTCAAATTTAGAAAATTCTTAAGAATGAGACTAATAATGTTCTTAAGAATGGTTGGTGAATACGGACCCTGGTTTAGAGATTTTTGAAGATCCCGCAGTCCCAGATCTCTGTTCATGAGAGTCCTTGGTCCGTATGTACCAACCTTAATTACTATCATTCTTTGTCTAATTCTCAAGAATTCCGTCTAAATTTCAAAGTAATGTAATTTCTGATCGGCTAAGACATTTGGTGCAGCCAATCGGAGATTGCGTCACTTTCTAAATCTAGAATAAGACCAAGAATGCAATCAAGAATGGTTAGTGAACACCGACCATGCTGGTTGTTTCATCGACAAAAGGAAATGGTAGAAGGACGTTGGTTTGGCTGCCAGTGTGCTTTCTTGTCTACCCTGAGGAATTCTTCACAGAGACATTTTTTGTGCCGAAAGCCTCCTTTTAGGCATGACGTAAACATGGCTTTATAGCCGTCCGATACGCAATTAAGATACGCGCCTGATCCGACCACACAAAATTGCATGCTATTGCAATATTCCACTTAGACCAGAAATGTTGAACGCCCTAATAATTCCGTAAAGTATATGTAAAAAGAGTCTATTATTCCTTAGTATTTGACCCTGTTAAGCATGGTTAATTATCTCACCATCGCATTCTATTCGGCAGTCTCTAGCTTTTGAATGCTGTATACGCCGAATTAGCCAGGGATCCAGACTGATCATTTTTTTCCTTTTGTATATTCTGACGTTACTGTGTCAACAACAATTACGGCACAAATTAACAGACATCTATACAGACAGCGTTAAGGAGATCGCAAAAAGGAGTGATTAAGAAAATATTGGCGCCATGGACCTAGGCTCCACTATATGACAAATGCGCGACGTATTTCAAAAAAAAAATATATATATATACCTAAGGATGTCTGCTACTTATGAATATTATCCACTGCCGAAAGGCGGAGGAATATTTTGACGCCCTCCATCCGTCCGGAAGTCCTTCCGTCCAACCCTCTTTAAACAGCTTCTGCTGCTAAAAGCCTGGTCCATTTATTTTAAAAATGTGTGTACCCGGATGAGACTGAATGCAGATCGGGGGTTTCTGACGTCAGGATCCGCTGTCAAGTCACAGCATGGGTTTAAAGGTCATTTATTGTTGAATTGTGGCCGATCTATTTACATGTATCTTAAATACCACGCCTGGTTTTCACAAGGTTATCCCCTTTATGTCAGGCGACGTAATTTTGATCTTGTGTTGTCCATTTGTCTGTACTTCCGTCTGTCCATCCGTCCACCAGCCAGGGCGACGGTAAATTGTGTCTGAATGTCTTGAAACCCTATCAGATTGTGCACAACAGCATTTGTGTTTTACATGCCACCCCTGTGAGCCAACAAGCTTAGTCTTGTGTTGTTTAAGCTGTTAACTTCCAAAGCATATGAGTCATGATCTGTAAGAAGGGGCTTTCATGCATCTTCAAAAGTACCGATCCAGGTCAGCCTGCGCAGTCCATGCAAGGTCACCCAGGTCGATAAGTTTTGCTATTTGGCAATTTCTTGCATTGCAAAGGACTAGTCTATCTCATGGTTCAGTCGGTTGTTAAACAAAATTGACTTTATGGATTCATAATTATGTGATGACTTGCTTGGTATAATGAAGGCCTATCACGGAGATGCATTAAACCACATTTTCTCAGAGAATGGAACCAATATTCAATCCTGTTACAGAAACAACCTTGGTTACATGCAAAGCTCAATAACATCTAACCAGGAGGCCTATGAAGAACTATCGGGATGGGACTGGAAAACCAAAACTGTTAAAATCAATACAAATCATCCGGCAATCCATCACAAATTCGGACAGATATTAGACGATCATGGACTTGTTCAGGTGGTATAGGAAAGAACGCGAGGGACAAACACGTTGGACCTAATATTGACTAATCGCCCGTCACGACTAAATCGCACTGACGTCATTCCAGGAATTTCAGGTCATGATGTAGTCTTCAGAGAGGTAGAGGAAAAGCCGAGAACCAACAAACAATGACCGAGGAACATCATTGTGTACAATAAAGCTAAATGGGGTAGTATTAAGGGAGATATGAAAGTAACATCAGATAAGATCACACATATGGATTATGAGAACACATCTCTCGAGGAAATGTAGAGTACCACTAAGACAGACCTCGAAACAAGCACAAGTAAACACAGCCTACAGAAAGTGACCAAAATCAAAGGTAATGTTCCTAGATCACACCGGACGTATGGAAACTTATACACCAGCGAGACAGACATTATAAGAAGCACAAAAAAGTCAGCTGACAGGTCACAACATAAGAAATTCAAGGAACTTAAAAGAACGATACAGAAGTAGCTCCGATGTGCATACTGGCAATACATAGAGAACATCGTTAACACCGAGCACTGCGGGTACCGAGTAATGGTATTTCAGTACTCCGTAGTGAAGGACAACTCCACTCTGATCCTGTGAAGCAAGCAACCATCCTGAATAGCTATCAATCATGCGCGCCGTGCGTTACGTCATCAAAACAACTTACTTTTAATAACCGTTCCGTTTAAAGTCATTTATTTGAGAACAAGATGTCTGTTTGTAAAACAGTCAGGCCCCCGTACTGCCACATTGATACAGGAAGTGGCACAGTTCATAAACTGATATCAAAATAATTGATTGGGAAATATCGAGCCAACCTTGATAAAATTTGAGCCACATTCGAGCAACTTGAGCCAAGATGAATTATTGCATTCTAAAGTGACGACCTAATTCATTAGTCACAGTTTTGTTTAGCGATAACGGAATCTTTAAACCACTGTGGAAAGTCAAGCTTTTGTTCTCAAAACCAATGCTTGTTTTTTTACAATGTTTTTCTGAAAGTTCAGTGTATAGTAGTCTATATTAAATGGGAGCAGTTTGGTGTAATTCAAAACCTGGAAGGGAAAAATCATTTTGGTAAAAGGAGAAAATGTTCAATAAAACAATTTTCCTTTTCCTCAAAATGTTTTCTAAGGCTTTCTACTGCTTTGAAAGCTTTGAACTTAATGGGAAGTCTAAAGGAAAAATAAATAAATCAACACAAAACAAACAAAAATCAAATTCAGTAACTTTTATTACACCCTTTTAATCTCTTTATCATGTAACACTTTTAACTTTTGGTACTGAACCAACTCTCAATCCCTGAAAGAAAAATAAGAAATATTTTTAGATCAAGATGCATGTATACCGATCTTTTGATTTTGCATGTTTTGACATAGAATCTCTCTTAAGAACTGTGCATCCCACAGTGAATGTGTTTGATTTCTGTATTTTGCTACATAAGTTACAGAACATTGCTTTTGTACTTGGCTCATAACGTAGCCATGGATTTCCAATTTTCCAATTTTCTTGAAATTGTCTACATGGAGATTTTGTTTCAAGCTTTGTTTTTTTAGCTGGAGGTGTGTCAAAGAAGTCTAAAGAACGTTTAGAAGCCATAGTGACAACTGATACTTTCCAGTATTTCCCTATGTTTATATACATTATCGTAGATAAATTATAAAGTTTGCAATGTTATGTTTTTCACATAAAGTCCATGAAAATCATTACATAATTGAAGTAAAAATTCCACATACCTTTAATTATCAATCGCCGAAAAACATCCACATAATTCGATCCTTTAATTGCCGATAATTTGTTGACAAGTCCATCTTTAATTGGAGATGGGTCAATTGTTAAATGTGATAATCTGTCAACAGTTCGCATAATTATACACACCGCCGTGTGTATACATACAAGATTGTAAACAGTCGCCGATACACAGGCTGGGTTATCGATTTTCTTCTCGGTACGCGCGTTCGACTTCCGCTTTTTCCCAGTCGACTTCGATGCTTACTACGTCCCCGATAATACGCAAATAAAATGTTGGAGCCACAAGTTGAGCCACATATGATGATTTTTGAGACACTTTAATTTTTTTTTAGCAAATGGCTCAAGTGGCGAACGGCAGCGCGGGCCCTGAATCATCTGGTGGTCACTGTGACCTTGACCTTTCACGGATTAACCTTAAAATCGATAGGGATCATTTACACTCCAAGATGAATATCTGTACAGAATTTGAAGGACCTAGGTCAATTCTGTGTCTAGTTATCATCCGGACAAGGTTTGGTCTATATATCAACATATTGACGGTCACTGTGACCTTGACATTTGACCGATTGACCTCAAAATCAATAGGGATCATCTATACTCCAAGACAAATGTCTGTGCTAAATTTGACGAACTTAGGTCAATTCTGTGTCTAGTTATCATCCAGACAAGGTTTGGTCTATATATCAATATGTTGACGGTCACAGTGACCTTGACATTTGACCGATTGACCTCAAAATCAATAGGGATCATCCACACTCCAAGACGCATGTTTGTGCCAAATTTGACGAACCTAGGTCAATTCTGTGTCTACTTATCATCTGGACAAGGTAAGGTCTACCGACCGACCGACCAACATGTGCAAAGCAATGTACCCCCCTTCGGTGACGGGGGCATAATTATAGTAATATTCTAAACTGATTATTAAAAAAAAAAAATGTTCTTCAGAAAGTGCGGCTATAAAAATGGAACATTTTCATATATTTTTCACCGGATTTACATAGAAATTGTGCTCCGAATTATGAAATAACTGTACTTGAATTAATACTCAAAACATGGATGGTTAGGAAACTACGGTTACGATAACGGAAAAAGTGTCGTCTGGTACAACGGAGATAAGTAATACGGAAGTTGAAGTTAGAAAATTTAACTTAACGAAGCTAGGGCACTGCTAAAAAGATGAGAAATGCGGATAAAGACAATATAGCCTTTGTGTCGACATCGGGATCTTGAAATTACTATTCAACGCTGGTATATGTACGAACTGTTTAAACTGTTTAAATATTGTGCTGATACTTATTACACATTGGATAAACTTAAAATCGGATGCCAAAATATCCCCGTTTATGATAAAAAAAGAAATTTTATGGAGACAAAATATAAACTGATTTCATGTGGTAAAGGTATTTGTACTTTAAACTTATATCATTCCAAATGTGCCTGTTTGGTAAATGGAAAACAAGAGGAATTATTCATTAATTCCCCCTTTGAAAATATTTTAAAACATCTAGAAGGTACTAGTACAAACAGAACATGGAGAAAAACCAATGAATCTGTAATAGTGAACACTACAAATGATGACAACAATAATGATTTGAGTCCATTACAGGCCAATACAGCAGACTTGTTGATCAAATAAAGATCTCTGTCAGTATGGAAGAAAGCAAAATTGTACATGATACCGGAGAGGAGATCAGTGAATGCGAAAAAAAATGAAGACGGTAATATTTGCGAAATTGAAACTGACAACTCAAAGGTGACAATCGAAAGAGTAAATAACGTACCCAGGAGCATGAGGGAGACTGGTGAGTGTAATAGTGCTGCGGAGCAGACGTAGACGAACGGTAATTGCTCTACATTTGAGGGAGAGAACACTCAAGCTATTGCGCATATCAAGTTTTGCTTAATTTAGGTAGGTAAGGACATGGAAAATCTACGAAAAGACTTGAAGATGCACGTTTCTTCAACAAACAGAAAATTGCAACGAATATCGGATGACTTAAGTTCGATTTGTACTAAAACAGAGGTCATATATAATGATAAAGTCTGTAAATTGTCTACCATGACTAAGGAAAAAGTTGATTTAAAAGAACATATGGGGGCCATGAGTGAAAACTACAACAACAACTAGAATAGATGACAGAAATGTTAACCATCAACGTACCTGGTAAAAAGGACTCTTGTCTCAAGTCTTGTAACAAGGTGCTTCAAAACCAAATAAAGAAAACAATCAAAGAACATAAAGTAAGTAAAACGCCCAAAAATCGTACTGAACATTCACCCGTGATAAATACAAGTTATTTTTTTCTAGTGTAGAGGTATTTCTGAATGACCCACGGTTTGCCGATAAAAGTCCAAATACGACAATCAAAAAAGGCTCCTTCTTATTGGGGATTCAATACTAATAGGGATCTACATACGCGTCATGTGCAGGATATAACATACCGAGAGAAGCATATATTGGATATTTCGAACAGCCTGTACACTATGAACTTGGATTGCTATGACAGTATTATGGTGTATGTAGGAGGTAACGATGCTGCAAATGGAACACCCCTTGAGTCAATTTATGAGAAACTTAGGCGTTTGATAGGTACATTATCTAATAAGTGCAAGATTTTTTCTTTGCCTGCGAAAGGATGCTGAGGTAACACCTTTAAACCACACAATTAAGCAGGTGTATGAACAGTCACTTGCCTCATTAATAGATTGCTATAACTCATTCGTATATGGGACTGGAAAATAGTTGACGCGCTGTATCAGCGGGACTGTATACATTTATTACCTGCTGGAACAAGAACACTGTTAAAAGTTTTAGATTAAGGCATTCTTATAATCAAGACACACTTAGCCGAAATGAATTCTGACACCATTGATGCTAAATGCGAGTCACGAAACGGACAAAGGAAACGCGAGAACAACAATGAAAGACTACGGCGCGGCAAACGGTGTTGGAACTGTGGAAGATCCAACCATAACTCAAATGAGTGCTGGAATAAACTTGGTAGAACATGTCGGACATACATAACTCTATAAATTGTAGAAAAGAATTTAATGTTCTTATGTACTATTTGCAATATTTCTTACATTAAGTGCCAGTTTATTGACGCTAGGACTGTAGATAATGCTACTTTTCCTTTAATTAATATAAAATCAAACACAAAGTTACAATGTCACAGTAACTTATTTCTAACCCTATTACTGAAACATATGTGAGGAATAATCCTACTACATCTTCTCATGTAAGTCTTGAAAATAATACACAAAACAATGAAAATAACTATAAGCTAAAGCAAACTTTTGGGTTTGTAATTGAAAGAAAAAATAAAATTGATAAGCTTGTTAGGGGATTACTCATACATATTGCAGATCACATACGTTATCACAGAAGTGTCGATTTAGAACTAGGTGATCCAGAAAATATTTGGCTTGAGATAAAAATTCCCTGTAACAAACCTTAATTACTAAATTTCTCTTATATGCCACCTAATAGCAGCCAGGAGAGGATTGACAAATATGAAGATAAATTACCTAACGCGGAAACTAGTAAATTTGATTAGATTCTATTAAGAGACTATAACATAACTTACTATTAGGAGACTATAACAAATTATTCATCGCCCTCTACATATAGTAATTCAAAATGGTCTAAATTAATTCAAGACTTTGGACTTTATCAGCACATTAAAACTCCTACCATAGTTACGACAAATTCCGAGGGCACAATCGATCATATTTGCAGTACATGTCCTCAGTCTATCTACGAAACGTTAATCCTGACATAGGAATAAGTGATCAATAACCGATTGCGCTTACATACAACTGCAACATAGCATCGCAGAGCATACCAAACAATAACGTACCGATCTTTTTCAAGGTTTGAACACGGAAATTTTCTAACAGATTTGCCTTGTATAAACTTTGATGTTGTTGAATGTATCTCAAATCCGAATGAAGTACTGGAATATTTTTAGCCTTCTTATGAAGCATGTTCCAATTAAAGAAAACACCTAAAAAGGCTAAACAGCCAGATCGGTACAATAATGAAATCAAAAATTCAATCTCTACAAGAGATAAATTTAAACGTACTCGTCGCAAATGGCAAATACGCAAAATTTGGAGAAATAAAGTAACCGCAACAATAACAAACAGGAGGGCCTGTTTGCTCCACTGGCTATTACGTACAAACCATACATACTAAACATTACAGTTCTAGGCCGAAAGGTTTCGAACACGGAGCCTGATAAAGTTATCTCTATAAAAACCCATGTGAAAATTGTGACCCCTGGTTGAGTCCATTTTTGACCTAAAATTATGATTTCAAGCCATGATTTTGAGCTATTAGTTGAATTCTGGTAGAGGTCAACAAGATACAGCCACATACCAAATAACATAGGTCTATGCCATATGGTTATAACCAAGAAGATTTTCAAAATTTCCTTAAAAACATGAAATGTGGGGGGCGGGTTCGATTCAACGGCTAAATTTTGAACAAATTCAGAAGAGATCCACTATATGAAGCTATGTTCAAAATTTGGTAGCCCTAGGCCTTAGAGTTAGGAACAAGAAGCTTTTCAATGTTTTCACTATAAAGCTCTTGTAAAACTTGTGACTTCTTGGACAGGGTCAATTTTGACCCCAGGGCTATAATTTGAAGAATCTTAGTAGAGGTCCATCAGATGAAGCTACGTGCCAATTTTAGTAGCCCTTAGCCATACGGTTTAGAACCAGAAGATTTTTAATTTTTTCCCTATATAAGGCCATGTAAAAATTGTGACACCAGGGGCGGAGCCAATTTTGACCACAGGGCTATATTTTGAAGAAATTTGGTAGAGGCCCATTGAACAAAGCTACTTGCCAAATTTGGCAGTCTTAGGCCTTATGGTTTTGGACAAGAAGACTTTTGAAAGTTTTCCCTGCATGTGCCCATGTAAAACTTGTGACAGCCGGGATGGAGCAAATTTTAACCCAAGGGCTATAATTAGAAGACACTTGGTAGAGGACTATTAGATGAAACTACATGCCAAATTTGGTGGCCCTAGGCATTATGGTTTTGAAAAGAAGATTTTCAAAGATTTTCAAAATTTTTCCTTTATGTTGCCATGGCAAACAGAGTTTTTAAAGGAATCGTATTCTTTCAATAAATTATATAGAGGACCATGGCAGGATCATTTCTGTGAAGTTTGATCAAAATTGGATGAGTAGTTTCAGAGAAGATGTTTGAAATAAAGGTTAACGCACGGACAGACGGACGGACGCACGACGGACACAGGGCCATGACATAAGCTCGCTGTCCTCGGCCAGTGGAGCTAAAAAGCAAAAAGGATTTTTTCAGTAATACCGTAGAGAATCAAGCTGACTCAAAAATATTTTGGCAAAATCTGAGAACAATTACGGCGAATGATGTGCCTGTTCACCAAATACCTTCTAAATTATGCGTTAATGACACAGTAGTGGAAGGAACTGACAATGTGCTACATGAACTCAATTGATACTTCGCAAATTAATCTAACAATGTAAACAGGCTTCCTTTAGATACCAACAAATTCCAAAACTTATAATTTCATCTTGATGATAAATTATCAGGTAAACATTTTGACATAAAATTCATAACAGCATCAGAGGTAAAAAAAAAACCATCATTGAAGATTTAGGCCTTTAACAGTCGTCAGGAAATGACAGCAAAAATATTAAAATTATGTAAAGATTTTATTTCAGCAGCAATTTCGTGCATTTTCAAAAAGTGTATTTAAGAAGGCATTTTCCCGACAGAATTCAAAATAGCAAATGTCACGCCTATTTTCAAAGGAGGTTACAAAAGTGATCCAAATAATTATCGACCCATTTCAATTTTACCAACTTTAACTGAAATAGTCGAAAGACATATAACCAACCACCTCAAACATTTCTCATAGAAAACAGATGTCTTGTATTCACATCAATCTGGGTTTAGAGAAAACTACTCTTGCCAAACAGCACTTATTCATTTGATAGATACATGGTTAACAGACATTGATAAAGGAAATGCTATTGGATCTGTATTACTTGATTTCAGAAAAGCTTTCGATCTCGGCGATCATGACATACCTCTACAAAAGTTAAAATTGTATCATTTCACGGATATTGCATGCAAATTGTTTGGGTCATATATAAATGGCAGACTTCAAATTGTTAAAAATGGAACCTCTGTGTCTGACACGAAACCTGTCTTATCAGGAATTCCACAGGAATCTGTTCTTGGACCCATTCTATAATTACTGTATGTCAATGATTTGCCTTTAAATCCTAATAAGACTACTTGTATGCTAATAGGATCTATGAATAGGCTTACACAGACACAGAAACTTAATTTAAAAGCACTTGGCAGTAGTATAGAAAATATGAGTTCACAGAAACTTTTGGGAGTATATATTGACAGTACACTGTCCTGGAAGATTCATATAGACAAAACATGTGCAAAGTTATCACCTAAATTACATCTGCTGAAACGAATGAACTGCTTTTTGACTCCAGAAATGCGACAAATCTTTTATAATTCATATATAACTCTATATTTCGACTAAGGGTGTATAACATGGAATCACTGCGAATCAGCATTTTTAAGCAAAATAACAAATACTCAAAAAAGAGCTGGAAGGATCATTCTAAGCAAACCAAGGAGATCCTGTTCTAAGGAAAATTTTGCCTCATTAAAATGGTTAACATTTAAAACTCGTTTCATATACTTTACTGTTTTGATGGTTTATAAGACAATAAATAGCTTAACGCCTCCTTACATGTCAAGTCTTAGAAATTTAATCGGCAATCAGTTTTACAAACTTAGATCAGAAACAAACTATAAAATTCCACATCAATGCATTACCAAAACTGAGTATATGAAAAAATCTTTTTCTATGCGTGGTATGAAGTATTGGAATTCGATTCCATTCCATATCAAGTCAATCACTAACATCGAATCCTTCAAAAGAAATCTAAAAAGTTATTTGATGGTTGTAAATGATTTCCCTTGATATTGTGACATGTGTTTGTTGAAATTATCATTTTTCTAAGTTCGTAATCAATATGTATGTCCAAGTATGAGCGTATGCACATGTGTGTGTGTGTGTGTGAGTGGAAAAGAATGTTGCTCGCGCGCGTGCGTGCGTGCGTGTGTGTGTGTGTGTGTTTTTACCGAAGGCCTTATTGTAAATAAGTAATTCATTATGCTGTTGTTACTATGTGTGATGATATCTGAATAAGCTTCTTTCGTTAAAAAAGGGATATTTTTATTATTACAAACAATTTAAATCCGTTTTCTCAGAGAAGTTAGACTAAGGAGACATTTGGTAAAGAGTGTAACATGAAAGGAACATACCCAACAGCAGCAGATATTCACATAACCAACAAAGGTGTACAGAAGCTACTGACCAAGTTAAACCCGCATAAGGCTGCTGGACCGGTCGAAATTAAACCCCGTGTACTCAAAGAATTAGCAAAGTGCATATCACCAATTTTGACTACTATATTCAATAAATTATTGGACAGTGGTGAGGTCCCGTCGGACTGGAGAAATGCCAGAGTATCGCCCATTTACAAGAAAGAGATCGAAATAAACCAGAAAAATACAGCCAAATCCCTGCATATGCTGTAAACTGCTTGAACACATAGTTACCATTAACATCATAAACATGCAGATACATTTAATATCATGTATCCACTACAACATGGATTCCGACAAAAACGGTCCTATGAAACGCAACTAATTGAATTCATAGATGACGTCACGACCAACCTCAGTGAGGGGAAACAAACTGACACCTTCATAATGGACTTTTCAGAAGCATTTGACAGAGTCAGAGATAGCCTCCTAATACATAAACTACACCATTACGGACCGGAGTAAGACCAACGAATGGATCGAGGGCTTCCTGTGGGGGCGAACACTCAGTGTTTGTCAACGGAGAATCATCTCCTAGTGTGGATGTACATTCTGGTGTGCCACAGGGATCGGTCTTAGGACCACGCTTGTTCTTATTTTATATCAATGGCATACTCTTGGTATTGAATCAAATATGCGTGTATTTGCCGACGACACGAGTGCCTACCTAAGCATCACGTCCGAAACTGATCACCATATTACCAGAGGCGTAGGCGGGATTAAGATATTTATACGCACTGTGAGGCACGAAGTGCCGATGGGGTAGAGGGCCAATGGGGGAGTGAGCAGCAGGGGGTGCCACCTCCTACTGGTGGGGGTCCGTGGGCCTTCCCTGGGAAATTTTGAAAACTTCGATGCGAACTGTTGGGTTCTGGCATGTCTTCGACAGCATTTTCCTTGCAAATAATTTGTCATGAATTTTGTTATTGTTCAAAAAAAAAAAAAAAACTGTTTCAACCTCTCTGGCTTATACGCACGTGCGTATTGTGCGTAATGGGCGCTATGCCCTTGATTACAACAAGACCTTGACAAGCTAGCTCACTGGGAAGTAACTTGGAAAATAGCATTTCATCTAGATAAGTGCCAGGTACTTTCCATCTCTCGTAAAAACGTAACATCTTACTATCAATATACCCTACACGTACACGAACTTGAACATCTAACATGAGCGAAATATTTGGGCATCAACATAACATCTGATCTACGCTAGGGAGAACATGTGTCAAAAGTGTGCAACAAAGCGAATCGTATCGGCGGATTCCTTAGGCGAAACCTTAATATCAGCTCGACACACGTGAAGGAAAATGCATGTAAGACACTCGTAAGACCTATTGTCAAATATGCAAGCACTCAGAAAGATAAACACCGTCTGGAAATGGTACAGCGAAAGGCTGCAAGATATGTGAGGAACAACTACAAGAACACATCAAGCGTTAGAGACATCGTGAACATACTTAAATGGAAATCATTGGAAGAACGAAGGAGGGAGGCGAGACTCAGTATGATGTTTAAGATCACCAACAATCCAGTAGCTATATACAAGGAAGGCCGATTGATTCAACCAACGAGGCGCTCTAGAAACACCCATGACAAAAGCTTCATTATACTATCATGCTCAGTTGAGTATCGAAAAGAATCATCTTTTTCCCAGGACCATCAGGGTGTAGAACTTGCTGCCACCAGGTATAGTGTTAGTGAGCACACTTGAGGTTTTTAAGTCCCAAATGTCCAAAACCTAAGCCCTTTTACCATGTTTTTATACTCTTTTTAATTTGCGCACCAGCATAGTCATAGCATAATAATCAACGCGGTGATTGTGGCTAGTTTGCCCAAAATACAAACACTTACGTCAGAAGTACATAGATACGTATTTTTACATTAAACCTAGTATGTTTAAACTGATCTCTTTACTGTCGAGTAATGACCTAAAGGTATTGTCTATGTTCGGTAATTATCTGACATCAGCCTTTTCACTACGGTTTAACACTCTTTACAGTTATTTTTTTTATCTCCATACGAAGATTTACAGATACACTATATTCATATACTTTCATCCTAAGTTGATTCCTTATACTTGTTGTAATTGTTAAATTAGCATTTATGTCCAATGAATGTTTAAATGCCTCGAGCAGAGTGATAGAGAGAGAGAGCGCGCGAGAGAGCGAAAACGAGGGAGAGAGAGAGTGCGCAAGAAAGCGAAAGCAAGGGAGAGAGAGAAAGAGAGAGACTAGAGATGGAGGGGGAGAGAGAGAGAGAGATCGACCTTGGAATTTATGTGACTTTTGATGTAAATATGACTATGTACTGTGTACACGTCAAATAAAATGTTGTTCTGTTCTGTTCTGTTCTGCTATTACATGGCAGAAGTAGAAACTCTTGACATGTTTCCGTTAAAAAGGACTCCTTTTGGTAGTTACTGTTTTGAAATTTTGAAACGTTGTACAACTGACCAGAGGCTTTCATTTACAAATAAAAATCTTTGTATCGTATCGTATCGTATCGTATCGTATCGTATTTTATTTTATTTTATTTTATTGTATTGTACCGTACTGTATATTAGGAAGGGGTTCATTTCAACTAAATAACTTGTTCACACTAAAATCATGTAAGCAAAACACACGTAGCTTGACCAATTCGAAGAATTACAAAACTTGTTTGGATTTTACGATTTTATCTTTGAACATAAAAATATTGCATCACTCAATAAAAAGAAAAAGAAAGTCGTGCAACTTTCAGCTACTGGGTTGCTATCAGAATTGCTTTACATATCCCTACCTTTGTATTCGTCTATGTAGAACCCATCATAGCCGATAGCTGGGGGTGGTCGGGTACCCTCTGTCGGTAGATTGGCCTCAATAAATTGATAATTTTGACTTGGGCTACGAAATATCCACACAGGATTTGGCATTCCGCAGTATAAGTGCATGACCACGCGGTAAGACGGTGGGTCGGTTTGTCCTGAAAGCGAATCAAGACCAGGGCCCGTTTTCACCAACCATTTTTACTCTTCCGATACCATAGCTCTTTTCCAAACGACAAAATTTTGTACTTAACCAAATAGAAAGCTTTTGCAGACAACAACTTGACTGTAGCTCAACTGATGATTTCCTTCCTTGACAGGGTTAAAAACCTTGCGATAAAAGAAGAAAATGCCGGTTACTTGCATTTCTCCTTTTCCCACAATGTTTTCAAATGCCTTCTTCTTCCGGGTTATCAAAACTAGGGATTGTGTAGTACAGGGATAGACGAAGCCATTGTAGATCAAGTTTAGACGGCACAGAACGCGCAGTCTGGTTTATTTCCTACAGTGTCCACTACTTTATTCTAGACCATGTCTGTTTATTTTGCAGCACAACTGTATTTGTAGTCATTAACAAGAGGGCCATTGGCCCTAAAGCGCTCACCTGAGTAAAGTCATCTACAGCTGATAAAACTGAAGAGATCCTTGAGTGTAAGTGACTTACTTTTTAAACCAATGTGACTAAATTCCAAACTTGTCCCAGATATCATTAAAACAAACATTCTTACCAAGTTTCATGATTATCAGACTGAAAATGTGGCTTCTACCGTGCACACAAGGTTTTTCTAAGATTTGGTCCAGTGACCTACTTTTTTACCAGATGTGACCCACTTTGAAAATTGTCCAAGATATCATCATGGCAAACTTTCTGACCAAGTTTCATGAAAATCTAATACTTTATGTTTCGTTACTTTCTAAATCTAGAATTAGACTGGGGATATAACTTATAGTGGGTGGTGAATACGACCCCAGAAATATAAAGAAACGTCAAGTAGGCGGCAAATCTAAGGTAAGACACGGGTAAAGGGAAACAGCAAATCAGTTGTGATGGCGTCCTCAAGGATTGCGATATTATTGAAATTTGACATACATATAATTACATAAATAACCAGCGTTTGAGTTTGACTTCCTTTAAGTTATGGTTTATATGAATAAACATCCATTTTTGTAAACGTAGAAATAAATATCTCCTTTTGGTGAAAATGAAAACACACACACACATGTATACGCGCGCGCACACGTACGTGAAAATAATTGGTTAAAATAAGCATTTTAAAAGTTCAGCGGTTGGAAAAAAAACAATCAGTTACTCCTCTTTTTCTTTTCATTTTTGTTTTCAAACTGTAATGATGGCATTACCAGGCTGTTTACATAAGGTAGGTATACTCTCTGAAATGTGCATGTGGTAAATGATGAGCCTGCAGAACTACTGACTAACCCTTTTATGGAAGAAGAAGACTGTCTTTTTGACCTCAGGCGCTTGGTCTTTTGTCAAGCTCCACCTTCTATAACCTAACATTTAAGACATAGTGTCAAAATTTTTTACCTGCGGAGCACCATCCAGAGTCAGTTGTCAGTATTTTTCACATATCTTTAAACTTCAATGGAGATCATTTAACTGTTAACTGTTATCGTGTTCTATGATAATTTATCTTCAATCCGGTGCATAGAATGGAACAAGTAGTTTCGTTAATATCAAGGCAGTAATTAAGGTCGAAACTTTAGAAGCGAACAAGATTTTCTCTTTCATCCGTATGATGAAAATCTTAACCCTTAACCTGCTAAATAAGTGAAATAAAATTTACAAGCCGATAGTAAACACCCCAATAATGTTATTCTAAATTTATTTTTGGAGACAAATATCTCCTCATCGGACAGAGTAGATCCAAGATCAGACTACACTTTCTGTGCGGTCTGATCTTGGTCTACAATGTCCGGAAGAGGTCAGTGAGACGCGCTTAGCAGCCAAAGGGTTAATACCGTAATGAATATATTAAAGGTATCTGAATGGTCAATGAACCTTGAATATCAGATTTGAAATAACGCCTCGATGCTAAATATAGTTTTAAACAATCCGATTCGTTACGAGAATTTTTTTCCTTTTGTCACAATATTTCAAAAACAGTCGGCTGCATGACACAAAATGTCGTCTGCGAGAAGTTATGAGTTGTCGCACACTTACCTATTTTTGCTTGTCGGAGAGAAAACATTTTCCTTGGCGGGCGGGATGACATTAACGCTTCGTAAACAGCTTATTTTGTGCCTGAAAGGGTAAGTCAAAAATATGCCCGTGCGTAAATAAGCAAAAAAAAAAATTATTTCGGTCAAGTCATTAAAGAGGCCTTTAACTAGATTTTGACCAAAGCTTGTTTTGGGGGGATGTAGATGATATTTTGAAAGGAAAAATTATGACTGTTTACCCTTAGGTCAGGGAAAAACAAAATAAAAAAAGAATCAGTAAAAAATGCCTTTGGTGGGTTTTGAATCCACGACCTTCAATAGCATTACTAACGACTCTACCACCTAGCTATGGAACCAACAGACATATACGTATTAAAAATGTACTTATCCCTTGTTATTCAATAACGACTGTACCGTTACTCACATAATAGGAAACCTTACCGTACATATACAAAAAAAGCTCGGTAATTCCATTCATGTATTCCTATCCATGTTTTGCACTAGAATAAAAATCGGCAGTTAATGTTAAGATTTTCTGAAAAAAAAAAACTTGCACATAGAAATCTAGTCTAAGGTCCCCTTAAATGCTGTGATGGGTTAACCGAACTGTTTCACATTCTTTCCCTCGAGTATTTTAACTACATGTACTTTTAATTTTCTGTGGTTAATAACAGGGGAAACTTTCTTCTTATCACTTTATAGAACAACCCGATCTACATGATTAAGACTAAAACTGCTGAAAAATGAACATTTCCAACCAATAAAAAAAACCAAATATTGTGATTTCACCCTATTTCCTTTCGATTGAAGATCTCACTGTATCGGACAGTGCATTTAAAGATCAGACTGCATGTTCTGTGCAGTCTGATCTTGATTTACACTTTCCGCTAAAGCGCATTTTCTCCCGCTAAGCAGCCAAAGGGTGTAATAGCACCGACGATTCTGAGTGTGTATACCTAATATTTCTGAACCCCTGGTTACGCCCTTGTGAATTATTCTCTGACAAAAGGGGGTTTAATGCATCTACGTGATACACTATACAAAGTAAGAAGTCTCAAAATTATGGATCCATAAAATCAATTTGACATCAAAATGAATCATGAGGTAGACTGGTCCATTGACATGCAGAAAGTCGACCAAGAGCAAAAAGTTTCGACCCAGGTCAGCCTGCGCGGACTGCAATCTCATTAGCTGACCCGAGTCAATAGTTTTTGCAGATGCATTAAAACCTGCTTTCACAGAGCATGACTCATTGGATTGTAAAAAGGAGTACACATCTATAGAAACATCATCAATAACGTAAGAGTAACCGTCTCTCGGCCAGTATCTTATACTGTTGTGTTAAATATAGAAACCCAAATTAGGTCCATTTTTATCAGTCTACATAACATAAGTCTATTTGACGTTCAAGAAAGCCTGCAGTGTATATCTACGATCAGACACCACAGTTTGTACAGTCTCATCTTGATCAACGCCATTTCCCCCCCCCCCCCAAAAAAAAAAAACGCTATCACGATACTGAAATAAGAACTCACAACTCTGCGAATAATTCTACAGCAGGCTAGATCTACACATTTATACAACGTTATTACACTATTCTGTAATGTCTGGTGATTCCGTGTCGACCTCTTCAGCTGTAAATGATGAGAACACGTTGAAATCAAGATACTTCATAAATCAATACTCCCTACACTTGCTTGTTACCGGTATCTAAGACGGCATTTCAGACTTATTCTTGAAAACAGTTGCAGACGATAAATTGAATTTGGCCCCAAAATGATCGAATTTGTGTTTGCGATGATACAAAATTTTATGGAAAAGGAGAAAACGCTTGTAGTCAAAATTTTCTCCCGAAAGTTTTACAAAAAAATATCTCAAACTCCATCCTCTCAATGTCGAAAAAACGCGGCACCGATTTCTTTGTACCAGACGAAAACGTTTTAGACTAGTCCATATTGAAAGCATTTGCAGACGACAACTTCATTGTTATCCAGTTGTTTAAAAAAAGTCTTTGGGAGGGCAGAAAAAAACAACTGTGAGAAATTCTACCGTCTCATATACGCTCAAAGGCTTGAAAGATGCCCACATCCTGCTGCTACTAAAGCTTGTGTTACTACTGTGGCAGATCAGGTCAAATAATGTGCCAGGCTAATAGTTAAACAAATAGCTGACAATGTTTATACGTCAATGGGATCAGTTAATTTGATTTTTAGAATAGCGACATTATTGTCATCGAAAGTGACCCAGATCCAAATGAAGAAAAGAAAAAAAAAAAACGTACAGTCGCTAAATAGTGCCTCACGAAAAATAATTCATTTTGTTAAAAACCGTATTTCTTTTAACTGTGACAATTTTGACATGAATTGCAAAATCTCGACCAGTCCAATTGGAACGATGTTTACTCATAAAATCATGGTCTGATCAAGATGTCATCGATAAGGTACATTGAACTAGATCTTTACTTATATCATATGTGTATGAAAATTAAGTTTGCAAATCAGGCTCATCTTTACCTATCCGAATGCAATCTTATTCATCCTAATACTTTTTGATGGGTGTTGTAGGTATATACATGTAGATCTCGTCCAGCCCTGTATCGCTGCACTTCCTTTTAACCCATTACCACGCAATCCCGAGTAAATTACTCTCACTGAAAAACTGAACATTTTCTATACAAAAAAAAACTTGAATACCCAAAAGCCATCATGTAATTAATGCAGTTTAATTATCAATATAAGATAATTATATCTGTTATGAGTGAGCGTTTGTTATTTCCCTTGATCAGTATGTAGGCTTAAGTCGTACTGACTTGCACAGTTATACTACCATATAAAACTTGTGACCCTCCGGGCGGAGCCGATTATGATCCCATGGATATAACTGGGACATCATTGGTAGAGGTCTCTTAGATGAAGCTGCATGCCAAATTTGGTAGCCCCAGGTCTTACGGTTAGGAACAAGTTGATTTTTTAAGTTTTCAGTGTACTATATATGCCCATGTAAAAATTTATGACCCCTGGGGCAAGGCCAATTTTAACCCCAGGGCTAAAATTTTAATCTTTTAAGTATGGGTCAACTAGATAAGACTACTTGCAAAATTTGGTAGCCCTATGCTCAATCGTGAGGAACTAACAGATAAACCCATATAAACTTGTGACCCCCCCCTCCCCCAAGATGGAGCCAATTTTGACCCAAGGGCTATAAGTTGAAGTAACCTGATAGAGGTCTATAAGATGAAGCTATTCACCTAATTTGGAAGCCCTGAGTCTTATGGTTTCGGACAAGAAGACGTCCTAAGTTTTTCAAAAGTTTTTAGTTCTTTTGCCATGGCAACCAGAGTTTTCACTGGAATCAAATTCTTTGAAGAAATTCTGAAGAAGGCTATGGCAGGAACATTTCGGTGAAATTTCATCAAAAGTGGATGGGTGGTTTCAGAGAAGATATTTGAAATAAGAGTAAAACGCACGGACGGACACACGACGGATATTGGGCCGGCCTTCGACCAGTGGAGCTAAAAACCATACCTCTCCGCCTTTCGTATCAGGATTTAAATGTACTGGGGAATTATGTACTGACAATGGTAAAGTAATCTCTCTCTCTCTCTTTCAAAACGAAAAGAAAAAAAAGAGTCATAGGTCATGACAAGCAAACTGTGCACCACATTAGTCTTCGTACAGGGAAAGATTGGTTGACTGAATGGGGTTTACGCCTTTTTTACTATCATTTCAGTCATCACGTCGACAGAGCTCTCGCAGATATTTATGTCCCTTGTAGCTCTCATTAATACTAGCCTAGGACTCTGCAATGTCCTGTCCAAGGACGCTCCCACGATGACTCGGTGCTTCCAGCGAGGCCCGGACCCAGGGCCACTAGGTTGCAGGACTCCGTATGGGGAAAAGAACGAGAGACGAGCGACTTTGACCCAGGTAAGATTAAAGCCACGTTTACATTACACGTACCTAAATAACCCGGTCTCAGAGGAAAAAAAGTTAGACTTGTCCAAATTCAAAGCGGTTGCAGACGACCAATCGAATGTGGCTCAACTGTTTGGAGTTGTCTTTAAAATGATAGAAAACATTTTAAGAAAAGGAGAAAATGCTGGTTACCAGCATTTTCTCCTTTTCTCATAATGTTTATAATGTTTCGAAATTGATTTTTCACTGGCACGTTTAAATCGGGATTTTTTTGCGAAGGGCAACAACCCTGTATCACACAGTCAAGTGTTTTAACGACCTTGAGAAAGAAGGCTTTTTGAAAACACCAGCGTTTTCTCCTTTTACCAAAATGTTTTCTATCCTTTCAAAACAAATCCCGCCATTTCATATTTCATCTGTTGTCTGCAAATGCCTTTTTTTTTTTCAGGAGTCCAAAACGTTTTCGTCTGTTGAAGAGTTAAAGGTAAATAACAATGCATACAAGTATAAGGTAATGGCCCGACACTTTACCACCTCAAACAATTACTAATATATAGCAGATAGCTTACATAATTGTCTTTGTATGTTTAAGGCCGTTCTTAACATTATTTCAGTTATATCGTGGCGGTCAGTACTCGCAAAAATATATTATTTCCAAGCCACTGGCTACTTTCCCTCAGAACCATTGTCGAAAGACTGATCAGCGGTGGGAGAGGAGTGAATCCTGAGACAACGACTATCATTAATCCCGGGAAAGAGGTTGGCCGAGTTTGGGATTTGAACCTGTGACGTCTTGGTCTCAAGTTGTGTACGCAAGCGGGTGTACTAGTGGGCTCGGCTGTAGAAATATTGATAATCAATCGGAATCAAGGGGTTAATACATGAAAACGTGTAAAAACATCATTGTGAAAAGAGTAGACTTTGCATTTTCTTTCCTTTTTGCTGCAATATTTTTGGTAGTGGTTTGTGGCAAAAAGCTAAAACTCGTTTGACAAAGGTAATCATGTGTTTAACACTTAAAGCTGCTAGGTGTGACTAAATGTTCGTTTAAGGACATGGTACTCAAAATCAGACTGTACAGAACGAGCAGTCTGATCTTGGTTTTATTGTCAGATACGGTGCGATGTTACCAGCGATGAAAAATCTATGAACAATGCAATATTTTGGTTTTTGCTGTATGACTAGTGATTTCTGTTACCGACTCAAAAAATCATTTTGTGGTTTAACCCTTTTATGAGGCTACAAACTTCAGACCTGTCCAAACTCAAAGCATTTATAGAGGAGAGATTCAGTTTGACTGACATGAAAGGATAGAAAAGATGGTGGGAAATCGAGAAAATGCTGATTACCAGCACTCTTTTCCCACACTCTTTTCGAATGCCATCTTTCTCAGGGCTCTTTAAACACGGGATTGTTTGATAAAGGTTTAAGGAATACATATACCCTATATACATTTATGTAGTATGTATAGGTCATTGAACACGAAGAAGTTTAACTAGTACGAATATTTCTTTTTGTTGTTCGTTGAGCCAATGATAAAGATTTTACAAAAAAAAAAGGCAAAGGACGAAATGTCTCTTAAGAAACGGAAAGATATGCTGTCGAACTGTCTTGAAATGGAAACAAAATTACTCGACGCTAAAACAGTGTTGGAAAGAAATATACGTTCTGTGAAAAACGAATTGGTGATGTTAAACGAAGCTTTCGTTAAACTTTCTAAAGAAACTGGAGAAATTCGGAAACGTATTGCCAAAAACAACGACGATTTGAAGGAGCGAATTGACAAATACCTTCATAAGATAGATGCCAGTATAGAAGCCACTTATCAACAGAATATTGCTGATATAGAAAATCATAGACAAGTGTTAGAAGAGAAAGTTAGATCGTGGGATACCGATATTCACAAATGTGAAACAGCTTTGAAGAGAGCAACAACAAACATAAACAATGTGGTAAGTGAGAGAAAAGTGCTGCAGATGGTTTTAAACTCAGTTGATACCAGTTTTGTTAAACCAGAACTGAAACTTACTCGGGCAGCATTTCTTGAAAAGGATCATACGTTCAAGGACGAAAAACTCGAGGAATTGGTTGGAGATCTGGACAAGAAAGAAGAGAATTTGGAGGAAATTTGGCACGACCTGTACGAAATCTCATCCTTCCCTTGTCCGAAATTTGAAATAAATGCGATTGCATGTGACCCGGAAGATCGAAGTGTGTGGACATGCATGGGGAGCCATCTCGAAATTGTCAATTTTGACGTCAGTGGTGACGTCAATAAAACGATCGAAGTCGATTTTAAGACGGATGATTTCGCTATGGCCACTGATGGCGGTATCCTAACAACATCCCCAGATGGTCACTCACTTATCAAAATCGCACCGAAATTACAGGAACTGGGAGAAATCATCGCAAAGGAAATTTACAGCAATGGCGATTATTTGCATGGAATTAATTTGTCTATGGATAAGACGAAGGTATTACTGTGTGCCACAGATAAACCTAATTATTCTGATGCGAAACCAAACGAAATCTCAGTCATAGAAGTATGCCCAGACGGCACCTTTATACGGAAAGTAACTCTTAGGAAATACAAAGGCAAAGTTTATAGAATCGCTGAAAATAATAATGGTGAATACGTTTTAACTTTCCCAAAGGAAGGCTGTGTTCTTTCAGTTGATTGCCATGGAAACATTAAATCAGCTTTCAGTAAACAAACAGGAAGCCCTAATAAAGTAATAAACAGAGGCCGAATGTCGACACTCAAGGAATTCTGGCCTACTGGTGTGTGCTGCAACAGTAAAGGGAGAATATTTGTGACAGACTGGTTAGGAAAACGGGTTATCGGTCTTGATTCGACATGCAAATTTGTCCGCTATATCGGCACAGATTACAATAATCCGAATGCTATCTGCGTTAATCTTAATCTGGATACGATTTGGATAGGAGATAAAGGCAGAATACATGTTTGGCAGACTTGACGGATCGGGCAATGGCCGGATTATATCTCACGTGACTGATATACGCATTGTTGTTTATAGTACAGTCCCCTTGTGTGTGTGTGTGTGTGTGTGTGTGTGTGCGTGTGCGTGTTATTAATCATTTACAAAACAATCTCGTGTTTTTACAATGTTGAGAAAAACAATTTTAAGACATTATGGGAAGAAGATACAATAATGATAACGAGAAATAGTCCTCCGTTTCCTTTCCGATAATGGTGATGCCCTTTCAAGGACAGATTTTATCATTTGAACCGCTGATACTGACATTTATATGTCGACCGCTTATGCTTTTAATTTGGGAAAACTCTAAAAATCTGTATTCTGGTGGAAACTTAAGTTCAACTTTCATATTTAATGCCACTTTCAACCCAAACAGCGTGAAATAACTCATCCGGTTAACTCTCGACCAGACCACAAAATTCTAGACCAGTTCAAATCGAAAAAGTTTGAAGACGAAAAATAATTTATGAGCCATGCTCTGGAAAAAAAAAGGGACTTAATGCATCTTGTGATCCATGATACCAAGAAAGTCATTACATAACTATGAATCCATAAAGTCCATTTTGTCTAACAACGGACTAAATCGTGAGGTAGACTGGTCATTTCACATACAGAAAATTTACCAAAAGCAAAAACTTTCGGCTGCGCAGGATGACCTGGTCGATACTTTGCAGATGCATCAACCCCTCTTTTGCTAGAGCATGGCTAATATGTGTGTGGCTCATTTTGATAGGATAAAAACGTGGGAGAAGGAGAAAATGCTGGTTACCTCCATTTTCTCCTTTTCTTGAAATGTTTTCAATGTCTGTTTCCGTAAAGTGCTTGGTTGACGGTTGGATGAAATCAGATATTGCAATGTCAAGGCAGTTTTCTCAAGAGTGTTTTACGAAATAGCGGAACGTGTAGATCTAAAATTATTTGGGAATCGCTCACGATTAATGTGCAACTCCCTCCTTCGTCGCAACAGTTTTAGATGTACTCAATCAATCTACGTCACATTACCTCATATTCATTATCTTTACTTTAACCTTTGACCAAACAATCCCAACTCTTTACGACCCTGGGGAAAAAAAAAAGGCTCTAGTAAACATTGTGGGAAAAGGAGAAAATGCTGGTTACCACACAGACAAATCTTACCGTTTGATCAATATCTAATTTGTCGTCTGCAAATACTTTCATTTTGGACCAGTCTAAAATTTTGTCGTTTGGTAAAGAGTTCAAAACATCTTTTAAAGTCGTAAGCTGCAATTCGTTCTATGGAGTAATGTATAAATGTGTTTAACTCTTTATTAACAATAAAGGTAATTTGAGAACATAATGGGAAAGGGAGGGATCGCTGGTAACCAGAATTTTCTCCTTTTTCCGCAATATTTTCTACCCAAGGGTAGAAATTTCTATAAATTTTTGAGTCACATTTATTTTGTCGTCTGCAAATTCTTTCAAGTTGGACAAATCTAAAGTTTTGTCATCTGTTAAACAGTGAAAGTCACTTGTTTTTTCTAAGTTTACTTTCACTGTTGCACCTGTTTGGGAACGGTTAAAATTGTAATCTGTAAATATTGGGATTATCAGATTACAGAACTTGATCTTTCGGAACAAAAGGTCAGAAGGTTGAGAGATGGATTTAACAAGGAAAATAACTTATTTGGGTATTAAAATAAAGTAGAACAACATTTGTCTCCCTTGTCATAATTCAACTTTTCCGAAACCTGGGATTGTTAGTCCATACGTGTTGGCCTCCCTTTACGGTTTCTTGAACGTGGTTTGGTACAAGAAATTATTTAAAATTGTAACCCTTAGGCTTCTAAGCGCGATTTACTGATCTTTCGTGACAACGTAGATCGAGATCAGACTGCACAAAATACCTTTAAAATAGGAAAATTTGGGTTTTTACTATCGGCTTGAAAGTTTCATTTCTTTTATTTACCAGGATGAGGTGAATTATTTTCAAAAGAAGATAAGAATCGATTCAAAAGCATGGAGTTCCCTATTTTTCCTGTTCTCTGTTGGTCCCTTCTTCTACGCCTATAGTTCGGAAACACCCCACCCCCAATTTGCAGTTTAAGTTAACGACTCAGTTGACTTATAGAAGTTTACACATATTTTATTTCATTCATTAACAGAGATAAGGTTGGACCACGAATTCTTCCAACTTACTGTCGGTCCGTCCCCTTGCTCATATTAACGGCATAAAATATTTTACATTAGAATCAAACCTGTTTGAACCATTATAAGCAGAGATATACAGAGAGTGAGAAGGGGGGGACTTGGGCGCAAAACATATGAATCATGCTCTGTGAAAAGGATGCTCAATTCATCTGCGAAAAATATCGTCCAGATCAGCCTGCGCAGTTCGCGCAGGCTGACCTGGACCGAAACTTTTCGCTATTGGTCAATCTTCTGTATGTCCAAGAACCAGTCTACCTCAAGATTCAGTCCGTTGTTAAAAAAATGTAGCTGTTTATGGATACGTAATTATGTGATGGCTTGAATGGTATCAGAACAGAATGCTTTATTTAAACTTGAACACATAAGGTTCATCGTTGATATACAAAATTCATAAACATGAGTATGGACATGTGGGGAAAAATGAAATAATAAGAAGATAGAAAAAACATAGATAAACATATGTGCACAAATACATGTATGTTTGTATCGACAAAATGTAAAATGAATTTATGTGGTAATATAACAAAAAAAAAAAAGGAAAAAGGCGGAAGTAGTGCTCACCAGTTGAAAGGCGGTATTTTGAATGCTCGTTGATTAGTTATTTATATTAGATAATGTTCTTTTTCTCTTATCATTAGCTCTTTTATAAAATATTCCAATACCATTGAGTATTTTAAAATTTGACGAATTCAAAAGTTCAATTAATTTGTACATGCTTGGTTTCTTGTAGTAATATTTCTTTAAATACGTTTCTCTAATTTCTTTGTAAAATGGACAGATCAAAAGAAAAGTGGAACTCGTCCTCAATTTCGTTTGAATTACATAGGGTATTATTTCGTTTTTTTTTCGTTCTACATTTTTATGTCTTCCTGTTTCAATTAACAACTGATGTGATGATAGACGTAATTTTGCTATAGCGCTTCGATAAGTCGGAATGGTTACTTTGAAAAGGTAAACTGATATTTGAAAGGTTGTTTTAATGTGTCTAAAGAGTGTTAATGAAGATCTGCTACTTAGGTCAGATTGCCAATTGTTAAGGTAGTTATCGATTAATCTGTTACGGAATATAGGTGTAAATGTCTTCAAATTGACTGACGACGGGAATAACCAGGCGTCACAAAATCCATTTGTTTCTAACATAAACTTAACATTATTAAACCAAATGGTATTTGTATTTTTGTAAGGCGCGTTTGTCATGTTCATTATTGCCTGAAATATACAATTATTTTGTTGATACAGAAATAGTTTAATGAAATACTTCATGATTCGTACTTTTATATTAATAGCTAGTATCATGCATTACGGAGATGCATTAATCCCCCTTTTGTCAGAGCATAGCTCATATATAAAAGTACATATAATGTATATAAGTAAATTAACATTAGAAAAAAAATCTTTTTGAAATTTTGATAAATCTTTAAAAGCATCCACAATGGTAATGTTTTGTTTGTTAGAACTCTACTCCCTCAAAACAAATGTGTGAAATTTGTAGCAGATTTTGAAAAAATCCTTGTTATATAATGGATAACCAATATGAACGGATGTATGAAAGAGGAATAAAATGAGATATAATCATGCAGTCTGATCTTGATCTACAGTGTCTGCTTAAGCCATTTATCCGGATTCAGCGCAATAGGGTTTAATTATCATGCTTTTTGTTTCTATGGTTTCTAGAGTGTTGTACAACTTAGATATCGAAAACGCACGTCTTCATGTATCCAACCTCTTGGACGTCAATCGGAACAGGGATCGTATAAACGATCTCTGATCGGAACTATTAGTTATTTTCGCATATCGTGTTTTAACCCCTTACTCTTAATCGGGTGACAATTTTTTTTTTTTAGACTTTTTTCGTCTGAAACTGTGGCATTTGCATACGACAAATATAAATGAGCCATGCTCTGGCTAAAAGGGGCTTAGCGCATCTCCGTAATGCATTATACAGAGCAATACATCACATAATTAGGGGTCCATGAAACCCATTCAGTCTGACAACTGACTTAATATCAAGGTAGAATGGTCCTTGGACTTGCAGAAAGTCTACAAATAGCAAAAAGTTTCGACCTATGTCAGCCTGCGCGCACTACGCAGGCCGACATGGTCGATACTTTTTGCAGATGCATTAAGCCCCGTTTTCACAGAGCATGACTCATGTTGTTCAAATGATAAGATGTGTCTTTGAAAGGGTAGAAAACATTGTGGGAGAAGAGATAATGCTGGCTACCTGTTTTTGCTCCATTCCTCACAATGTTTAGACAGGTTTGTTTAAACTCGGGATTGTTTGGTAAATACTAGTAAATAATGCACTTATTAAAGACATGAGCCGTGCTCTGTGAAAAGGGGGCTTAGTGCATCTGCAAAAAGTATCGACTCAGGTCAACCTGCACAGTCCGCACAGGCTGATCTGGACAGAAACTTTTCGCTATTGGTCAATTTTCTACCTGTCAAAGGATCGTTCTACCTCATGATTCAGTTGGTTGCTAAAAAAAATGGCTGTTATGGATTCATTTTTATACGATGCATTACGCCCCCTTTTGCCAGTGCATGACTCACATGTTTCTTTTACACGAGGAAAACAGACCAAAACATTACCATTTTAACTCCTTACCACACGAAAAAATTTTTTAGACTGGTCCAAATTGAAAGCTTTTGCAGACGACAAATAAAATGTGGTACAAATTTGTATCAGATAATATAGAAAACATTGTGGGAAAAGGAGAAAATGCTGGTCACCAGCATTTTCTCCTTTTCCCTGAATTTTTTCAAAGGCCTTCCACCTCGGGGTCGTTAAAACTCGGGATTGTGTGGTAAAGGGTTAACTCTTTACCAGACGACAAAAATTTTAGACTAGTAAATATCGAAAGCATTAGAGCCGTGCTCTGTGAAAAGGGGTTTAATGCATGTGCAAACAGTATCGACCCATGTCTGCTTTTGCAGTCCGCGCAGGCTGAGCTGGCTGGAAACTTTTTGCTATCGGTAAATTTTCTGCACGTCCAAGTATAATTCTACCTCAGAATTCACCCAGTTGTCAGACAAAATGGGTTTTATGGATCCATAATTATGTGATGACTTGCTAGGTAGGATGCATCACGGAGATGCATCAGATCCCTTTTTGCCAGAGCACGGCTCATTTACAGACGACAGATTCAATGCCCTACAAACGAGGCGAGTTGTCTTTGACAGAGTAGAAAACATTGTTGAGAAAGGGAGAAAGTGCTGATTACATTTTTTTTTAATCAGTATTTCACAAAATAGCGGATAGCGTGTATCATGGATCAGACTGCACGTTCTGTGCAGTCTGATCTTGATCAGTATTGTCTATATAAGGCAGTCCGATCATGGTTCTTATTATTCTTTTGATTGCCTTGTTTTAAATTTGAAAACTTTTGAGAGAGAGAGAGAGAGAGAGAAGACACTTGTATCCTGCTTCCATGATTTGATATCCTACCATTTACTACGACCTTTGGTATTCACTACGAAGACAGACAGACGAACAGACGGACACAGAGAAAGACAGATGGTAGGAAAAGGAAAGACAGGCAGACCTGTAGCAGCCTGGCCTGGGTTCCAGTTCGATCATTTTTTCCCCTTTTTTATATTCGGCCGTTAATTTGTCAAAAATTGTGTTGGTTTTCAGAATATAAAAAGGGTAATAATGATCGGACTGGAACCCAGGCCAGGCTGGTACAGGCCTGTCTCTCCCTTTCTTACCTTCTTTCTTTCTCTGTGTCCTCTTCCACCCAGCCTGCACATCAGTGTGATCTTCATCAGTGTCCGCTACAGCACAGACATACCAACGTCACTAGCGTAAGTGTTGCGTAGGCATTGTGCAGGGATGTTTTAGACGATCTCTGTATTGTGTTACTTTCTAGAATTAGACTAAGAATGCATTAAAAACCCATTCAAAAACTGCATTCTTAGTCTAATTCTGAAAAAAAAAAAAAAAAAATGGCGGGGGGGAGGGGGAGGAGGGGTAGCGCTTACGGCCCCTACATCAGTAAATTTAACAAAAAGAATGGATTGGCCTCTGTCAGCCCTAGGGCCTTACTCTACCGCGGCTTATGAGTTGTAATTTAGTCCAGGTGATGGGGGGGGGGGGGAAGGAAGACGACGACAACGACGAGGAAGAAGAAGAATTTACTCATAGTCTGGATTACCTGCCCCTACCACTACGTTATCGGGTCAGACAAAGCGCAATAATGGCGGCTTCCTAGGTGTCCTCAAAGTAGCCCTGTTTTCGGACCTTATAGAGGTCCATTGACATTTCGGACACTTAAAGCATTTCTGATATGTAGTTTTTCTCGCTAAATAAAAACGAAATGTAGAAAAAAAAAACTCACTGCCATGACTTTATTGCAAGCGATCTGTTTTTAATTCAGCCTATGATCCGATTTGATCTTGTGAAATAACAATATCTCGTCTCCTCTGCATAATTATTACAAACAGGGGCCGCCAGTATTGCGCTTTGCCTGACGTACTTTTGTAGTACGGCGTGGTACCAGACTAAATTTACTCAGTGCATTACAAGTCAACCATCATAACCCCCCTATCGGAAAGTAATTTGGAATGTCGAGTAAAAAATGTGGACATAGTTATTCAGCAGGCCCCTGCAGGCTTATTTGCGGGCACATTTATCAGACCAATATACTCGTACAAGCGTTGTTACTCCGAACTGATGATACTCAGGGAGCTTATTCACACCATAGCATATGAATGCGATAGGGGATAATCCTTTTCTTGTACTAATTTGTAATTTGATATTTTTAAGCGTTATCCTTAAACCCATTTTATGTAAGTAGGTCTACTGTATGTCTACATGTATATTCAAATACGTCATTTTTAGCTGCAACTGCTCATTTTCCAACTATTATTTACAACATATTACCTAAAAAATATTACCTAATTGAAAAGTTCACTCTTCAATTACATGCAAAGCAACGAGGAAAAATGGGCGATTGCTGGCGAGGTTATTTCTTAGTGAACCACAAAAGAATTTCAGTATTCCATTCCAGTAACTCTTATCTCGTAGATCTATATTTTTTTAAGTACATATTTTTTTTTTGTTTTGTTTTCTCGTCTCACACACACACACACACACAAATACGAGGTGGATTTCCGTAAACGTGCCGCTCTTTTTTACACGTTCGACGTAACAAGGAAATGTGACTGCGTTAATGTAACAACCTTTAGGCTCCCGGATCTTCGAACAACCTCTAAGAAATCTTATCACATTTCTTCCCGGAAACTGTAACAAAAGGTACAATGTGCAAGCGGGTGGATATATGGGGGAAAATGGGATGGAAGAAAGATAACCGTACACCCATGATACGATTGGAATCAACCTGTCCACCCATGTATGTCGGGCTGTCATGGAACATTGATGTTAGCCTTTTGAACTCCTCGCTTGAGTGTTTTTATACAGATAATGAAACTTGGTACACTCATTAACAAGTAACTGTAGATTGCAAGACGCGTGTGTAAGATGTCTAGCATTTGGCTTTGGGGAGTTATGTTCCCTTGAACCTTGATCACTGGATTTGAACGACTATCCTCTCTATCAAAGCACTTCAGTCACTTCAGTCACATTTTGTTACAGTTCTACCTGACTCTTTAACAAACGACAAAAATTAGACTGGTCCAAATCGAAAGCATTAGTAGATGACAAATTAAATGCGACTCACAATATAAAATTTGCCTTTGAAAGGACAGAAAACGTTGTGGGGAAAGGAGAAAATGCGGGTTACCAGCATTTTCTATTTTCCTTATAATGGTTTTATTAATGTTTTTATCCTCAGGGTCGTTAAGACTCGGGATTATGTGGTAAGTGGTTAATTTAACGATTTCCGAAACAGTCGTGCACGCTGAAAATACAGTGATACAGTGCCAGACATGTCAGATCAGACGCACTTTGTTGCTAAGCACAATACTAACCCCACTCTCATTTTCTTCATGTGAAAACGGATATATCCACCTATTTGATGATGACTTTTAAAGTTATTCATGTAAGGGCCATTGTAACTTCGATGTAAAAGAGTGAGTGTCTGTGAGTAAAAATAAATTGTGACATTCTAGATGGGTATAATATTGTAGTAATATTTTAAACTGTTTTGCTATATGCAGACTATAAAGCAACATTGATGAAATGTTAGAATATGCAGGAATCTTTTTTTAAATAGAAAAGTATAATTGGAACAAGTATTTAGAGAGAGGAAGTTTAAAATAATCTTAAATTACGAACAAGATACTGAGTACGTGACGCACATTCAATATCGCCCACTGAGCTAGACGATGACGTCGAGAAATTGATTATTCGTGAAGGATATTTGTCTGAGCCGCGTATAATATCGTGATAGTAAACCACAATATACTACAACAGTGAAAATTTCAAATTTAAGCGACTTAGATCAATTTAATGTTCTCTTTAGTATAGGAATAATGGAAACTGAAGTTGAGATTTCTCCAGATGAAATTCAGAGACTGTTGGCCTATGACAGGTAAGAGTATAATCGTCTTTTAAACAAAGCGTCTCTCGAAACTCCATTCATTCATTAACAACCATGCCAGTATTGTCAAAAGACTACGGTGGTTTCAGTTTCGAACTTCATCCCTATTCTCAGACTTGGCCCCGTTTTTAAATTAGTATCGCTTTGAAAAGCAATTCAGTATAATATAATTGCTATAGTGCTAACTGACAGTGAGTACTTTGATTATCTCAGGCCCTGTAAAATTGTTCGATAAACGGGTGGGTACTTAGCCCTGGAACCTAATGACCTAATTTTAGACTTCGGACAATCTGGACAGAATAAACTGAGAACGATGAGTCTGAGTAACTTTGAAATGCCTTTGCTATCTCTAGTTACAGTAAGCAATAGAAGGCCTTACAAACCTGACAGGATGGATTCTGATTTGACAAATTTGGCCTAAAAATGTATCTGGGTCAAACAGACATGCCTTATTTTGATGCTAATACAGACTGTCTGTGACTTTCCCAGGCTCAGCATTAATCAAAGTTTAAACTTAACCCTTAACAAACAGCCCCAGGTTTTTATGAAAATCGACTTTTTGAAAAAAAGATTGTGGATTAATTGCTGGTAACCTGCATTTTCTTCTTTTCCTACGATGTTTTCTACCCTGCAGTGCTAGAGACCTCAAGCTCATTTGTACCAAATAGAAAATTGTCATTGGAAGATGTTTTGAATCTGAATGAGTCTAAAAATTTTAGTTTAGCAAAGGGTTGAACTGCTAAGTGTATATAATGGTCATTTTCAGTCAAAAGGTAAAACTCTAGAAATGCCGTTTCTAAGGCTGGCCAGTTTGGCCACAATAACTCACAAAATCCCTCTCTACAATGTAAACCAAAAATTAGACTGCATCTTCTGTGCCGTCTCATCTTGATCCACCAAGTCTAGTCTAGTCTTTTTTCCAGGTTCAAACAGACAAACACTTAAACACATTAACTTGACAAAATTGTAGACTTGTCTAAGTTGAAAGAGTTTGCAGATGACACTTGAAATGTTACTCAGTGGAATTTGTCTACTCCGTGAAAGGGTGAGAGTCAGAGAAAACGCTCTCCTTTTCCCACAGTGTTTCCTAAAGCGTTCTTTATCAGGGTCATGTAAAATTGGGCCTGTTTGGGAAACAGTTAGACCTTACTCAAACCGGGGCCTGAAATAGTAAGACACATGTCATATTGGTAGAATATAATTCAGGAAATTAATCAATATTGACAAGGAACTTGAGCAAGGAATGTGCATTTAACTCTTTACCAAATGACAAAATCATAGACTGGCCAAAACTGAAAGTAATTGCAGACAACAACATAAAAGTGACCCATAAATTGAAATATGTTTGTGAAAGGGTAGAAAACTTTGTGGGAAAAGAAGAAAATGCTGGTTATCAGCATTTTCTCCTTTTCCTGCACTGTTTTCAAAAGCCTTCTTTCTCAGAGTCATTAACAGTCGGGATTGTGTGGTAAACGGTTAATTTATGTATGTAGATGAATTTAGCTTTCAGCTTTAAAGACTTTTTCAGTTGTTGAGATCTGAGCTCTTGGTGGGTCATTACCAAATGACAAAATTCATTACCAAATGACAAAATTGAATATTTGTCTAAATCGAAAACATTAATTTTGTAGCCGAAAAATTACATGAGGCTCAAGTTGAGAGATTTATTTTTGAATGGATAGAAAACATTTTTGTAAAAATAGAAAATGCTTGTTATTATCATTTTCTCCTCTCCTACAATGTTTTCAAAAGCCATCACATTCAAGATCTTTAAAATTTAGATCATGTGGTAATGGGTTAAGCCATTGCTTCTCTCATGCACATTATGATGGCATCAAATGTTACACAACAGCAAACAATTGGTCAAGACCTGCATCAAACTTTTGACTTCACCCTTTACCAAACAATCCTGAGTTTCCACTTTCGACGGCCCTGAAAATCAAGACTTTTGAAAAAAATGTTCATCAGAATTTTCTCCGTTTCCAACAGTCTTTTCTACCATTTCAAAGACAAATTTTACCATTTGAACTACATTTCATTTTTTTGTCTGCAAGTGCTTTCAATTTGGTGTAGTAAAAATTTTGTTGCTTGGTAAAGAGTTAACCATTTCCTGCTTACAACCTTTTAAAAAACATCACGGGGCTAGGTATCCCTGTACCAAACGACAAAATTTTAGACTTGTCAAAATTGAAAGCATTTGCAGACGACAAAATAAATGTGACTCAGAAATTAAAATTTGTTTTGGGAAGGTTAGAAAACATTGTGGGAAAAGGAGAAATTGCTGGTTACCAGCATTTTCTCCTTTTCCCATGATGTTTTCAAAAGGCGTCTTCTTCAGGGTCATTAAAACCCGTGATTGTGTGGTAAAGAGGTATAATGCTTGTACCCTGTAGTTTATTTCCTTTTCCACATTGTTCTCCACCCTTTCAAAGGCAAATCTGATTACATTGTAACTTGTCCAATTCAAGTGTTTTCACTTTCCATAGATGGATCTAAAATTTTATCATCTGGTAAAGGCATGGTAAAGGTAAACAAACTGCCATATTGTGTACCATCCTTAACTCTTTACCACACAATCCCGAGTTTTAATGATCCTAACAAAGAAGTCTTTTGAAAATACAGTGGGAAAAGGACAAAATGCTGGTAACCACCATTTTCTCCTTTTCCCACTATGTTCTCTACCCAGTCAAAAACAAATTCTTTCATTTGAGCCAAATTTAAATTGTCGTCTGCAAATGCTTTCAGTTTGGACCAATCTAAAATTTTGTCATTTGGTAAAGAGTTAAATGGCGATATCACCTGTGTATACCAAGTATATTTAAAAAATCTGAAACAACAAATCAGAACGGGTAATGTGGACTTAGGAATTACTGTTTATGTTTATTAAAGAATTTAGTTTATTGTTAATATGTATTATTTAACCCTTTACTACACAATCCCGAGTTTTAATGACCCTAAGGAAAAGGCCTTTTGAAAATATTTTGGGAAAAGGAGAAAATGCTGGTAATCAGCATTTTCTCCTTTTCCCAAAATGTTTTCTACCCTTCCAATGGTAAATCTTAATTTTTCAGTCACATTTATTTTGTCGTCTGCAAATGCTTTCAAATTGGACTAGTCTAAAAAATTTTCTTGTGGTAAAGAGTTAAGTTTTACTTAACCCTTTACAACACCATCCCGAGTTTTAACGACCCTGAGAAAGAAGCCTTTTGAAAACATTGTGGGAAAAAGAGAAAATGCTGGTAACCAGCATTTTCTCCTTTTCCCACATTGTTTCAAATTGGACTAGTCTAAAAAATTTTCTTATGGTAAAGAGTTAAGTTTTACTTAACCCTTTACCACACAATCCCGAGTTTTAACGACCCTGAGAAAGAAGCCTTTTGAAAACATTGTGGGAAAAGGAGAAAATGCTGGTAACCAGCATTTTCTCCCTTTCCCACATTGTTTTCTAACCTATCAAAGACAACTTCCATCATTTGAACCACATTTTAATTGTCGTCTGCAAATGCTTTCAATTTGGGCAAGTCGACATTTTCGTCGTGTGGTAAAGGGTTAATATACTTGCTCTAAAAAACTGTTTGGTCTCGCCAAGTAACACACTATCGCTGTTATACTATACCAAGATTGTAGAGGGACTTGACAAGTGTAAACATTGAAAATATTAATAAATTTTGTATAAATTTTTTATGTGTCGACACGTAGACATCTTTTGAGAGAAATAAAGAAAATCACAGATACTGTCAGTTTTTTTTTTTTTCCTTGAAAAATGCTCAAGCTGGTTTGATTTATAAGGAAGAAAGAAAAAAGAAACTTATTTCATAGATGATACGGTTTCAACAGTGTTATAGGGATATGATATTTGTTTATCTTTTATCATATTGCCACACAGCAAAATTTTGGACTTGTCAGTATTGAAGGAATTTACATTTGACAATTCAATTGTTTTTCAAATAAGAGTAGATGTCCTGTAATAGGTAGAAAACATTGTGGGAAAATACTGGTTAACAGCATTTTCCTCTTTTCCCACGTTTTCAAAAGACTTCTTCAGGGTTTTTTCAAACTCTAGATTGTGTGGTAAAGGGATAACTGATTGCATCATTTGTGAAACCATGATATAGACCTAAATTTAGAGACACAACCCATCAGTTAATGACAACCAAGAGTGTTAATTTTGTTTGGTAAATAGGGCTTGTTTGTTAAATAATGCCACGGAGGCCAGTGCATCTGTCCATGTGCTGCTAAAGTTCTTAACCACTTATGAGAACATGGCTTTAAGTCCTTTCGGGTTTGCATGGCTCAGTAATAAAGAGTAGGACTCATAACTGGGAGGCTGTGGGTTTGAGCCTCACTGGAAGCACTTTTTTCATAGGAGTGTCCTTGGACATGACTCTTCACAGCCCTAGCCTAGGACTGGTGAAACTCAAACCATCTTTGAATAAGCGAGCTATGACTGAAATAATGTTGAAAGCTGCATTAAACACCATTCAATCAATCAAATTAATCAATCAGTTAATCAGGTGAATTCTTTCTCTAAGTCTCTGGCAACTTGTCATATGAATTAGAGCTATTTGGGATTTTGATAACAACAATTCTTGTCCTTGTCTAAATGAATTTTATGAATCTGGACAAAGTTTTTTGAAGAAATTTTATCAAAGGCATAGAGAGAAGGGATAGTTGGTTTCTATCAATTTTTAGCTTGGCTATTTTTGAAGATAAAATTGAGTTATTGCTGTGTTTTTGTCTGTGTCTTTGTCATGGTGCGAAAACTTTGACATTTTATATCTCTGTTATTACTGAAGATATTTACTTAAAACTTGGACAAGTTGTCAGCTATTAAAAGGGGAATCCAAACAACAAGGGCAGGTAACTATCAAAACATTTTTGACACAGTAACACCCCTTTTTCGGCTTAGAATTTTCACTGAAAATCAAGCACCTGCACAGTTGGATTCTACATGTGGTGCTCTTGTTCTCACATGGTATAGATAATAAGCATCACCAAAGGGGAATGTGTCCACAACACAGATTACGCAGGTGTATAATGTAGAAAAAAGGAGATGGGGGAAACATTCTTTATCACTTTATAGACCAACTCCATCTAGCCTAAAACTGCTACAAAAATGGAAAATTCCTAATCAACATTAAAAATGCAAATATATGTGATTTCATCCTTTTTCTTGTTGATGAAAATCTGACTGTATGGGACATTGTAGATCAAGATCAGACTGCACATTCTGTGCAGTCTGATCTTGATGTACACAGTCCGTAAAAGCACACTACATTGCACTAAGCAGCCTAAGGGTGAAAAAGCACTCTCAATTTGGAGTGCGTAATGAGTCTCAACTGCTGGTACGCCCCTTTGGCTACTATTTACCATACTGTAAAAGGATGTAAACAACACCATACCGCACCTTAAATTGAAATACTAGAATTGAGTAGGTGCATTTATGTGCAATAGCTGAATAGTTATTCCTGTAACCCTTTACAAATATAGTAACTCTTTGGAAACTATCCAGTGTTTTATCGACTTTGAAAAAAGAATGGTTATGAAAACGTCGTGGGAAAAAAGTGAGAAAATGCTGGTAACCCAACATTTTATCTTTTATTCCCACAATACTTCTTACTCTTTTAAAATCAAAATATGATATCATAACTTCAGCTACTTTTATCATCTACAAATGCTCTCTGTTTGGACAAGTCCAAATTTTGCCATTTGGTAAAGAGTTAAGCCTGAAAGTGCCTTTCACAACGATAATTACCTAAATTGCTGTCAGTGAAGGTTGAGATCAGACTGCAAGAAAGTGATCTCTACACTGTTGGCTTTGCTGAGACATCCTGGACAAAAGCAACCTTGCTACTGCCATTACCTTCAGCTAAGGTGGCATTTTTCAAATACATAACCTATCTGATATGGGCATTCTGGGTACACAGAACCATACAATTTTTCAAGGTGGGAATCAATGCAAAGAATCTCAAAATGAAATTGGTTTACTTTCTAAAACCTACCTTGCACAATTCATCTAGCCTTGTTTAGCTAGCATATAACCTATGTAGCAGCCATTTATAAATATAAGCCACTATAAACTTGGGGAAAAGCCCCAGTATAAGCCCAGCAAGGTGGGGACATTATTTTTGTTGTCAGTCTGTTGCACAAATCCTGGTTTTTCCTACGTCTATATTTAGAAACTGTCTACAGAGATTTGCAATAAACACTTGGTATTTTAAGAAAAAAAAAAAATGTTTTCCCCGTTTGAAATCATATTGTTTTTTAAGAAATTTGTAGCGAAAAACTTGCTTGATTTTTCCATGTATTAATTTATTATTGCCATTTTCTACCTGCACTCTTTAACCCATTCCCAAACGACAAATTTTGGACTGGTCCAAATCTAAAGAGCTTGCAGACGACAATTTTAAATTTGATGAAAATGACAGAAAGGTCTCAAAAAGGGTAGAAAACACTGTGGGAAAAGAAGAAATTGCTCGTTACGAGCAATATCTCCTATTCCCACAGTGTTTTCAAAAGACTTGTACTGCAAACACGTGAAAACCAGGGCTTGTTTGGGAAAGGGTTAAGTGGCAATTTATGCACCACATATTAATATTTGTCCATTATTTTTCCAGTGGTGCGTCATAGCAGACACGTCAAATCTTGGAAGAATGTGACATGTGCAGACAACATGCTACTGCTGTTTTTTTTAGCTCACCTGAGCACAAAGTGCTCAGGATGAGCTATTGTGATCACTCACCGTCCGTTGGCGTCCGTCGTCCGTCCGTCCGTCCGTCCGTCCGTCGTCCGTCCGTCCACATTTTTTTGTTTACACTCTAGCATCTACAAATATTAACCAATCAGCACCAAACTTGGTCAAAATGTATATGACCATAAGATCTCGGATGAGTTCGATTATGGTTGTAATCGGACCAGAACGACTGGAGTTATTTGCCCTTGAATTAGAAAAATTGCTATATTTGACTTTGTTTACACTCTAGCATCTACAAATAATAACCAATCAGCACCAAACTTGGTCAAAATGTATATGACCATAAGATCTTGGATGAGTTCGATTATGGTTGTAATCGGACCAGAACGACTGGAGTTATTTGCCCTTGAATTAGAAAAATTGCTATGTTTGACTTTGTTTACACTCTAGCATCTACAAATATTAACCAATCAGCACCAAACTTGGTCAAAATGTATATGACCATAAGATCTGGGATGAGTTCGATTATGGGTGTAATTGGACCAGAACGACTGGAGTTATTTGCCCTTGAATTAGAAAAATTGCTATGTTTGACTTTGTTTACACTCTAGCATCTACAAATATTAACCAATCAGCACCAAACTTGGTCAAAATATATATATATGACCATAAGATCTCAGATGAGTTCGAATATGGGTGTAATCGGACCAGAACGACTGGAGTTATTTGCCCTTGAATGAAAAAAATTGCTATATTTGACTTTGTTTACACCCTAGCATCTACAAATAATAACCAATCAGCACCAAACTTGGTCTAAATATATATGACCGTAAGATCTCGAATGAGTTTGATTGTAGGTCTAATAGGACCAGTTATTGCTGTGTCATGGAAAAAGGTGGCTTGACGTATATTTTCACTGTGGACCAATATCTCTTTAACTACAGGACAAAATGTCATGAAACTTCATCGTCTTATTGTTTATTGCAAGCCACAGACAATAGTTATTTGTTTTTATTTCATGAAACGCCATGTCATGAAAAAAGGGGGCTAAATGTTTAATTTCGTCATGGACCAATGACCATCTGTTTGTCCATCTTTCAGGACAGATATCTTCTAAAATCCTTGACAAAAATTAATAGAAATTCATGCAGGTGTTCCTAATGATGTCTGCTGATATTTATTGTTTTTTTTTTTCCTTTTTGATATCAAATACTGTCTCATAGGAAAAAGGGGCTTCATGTATATTTCTGTTAAGGATCAATATACATGTATCTTCAACTCAAAATCCTGGACAAAAATTTTGAAACTTCATACATGTCATCCTTATGATAGTCCGCCAATATCATTAGTTTAGCTTTTTAGCTCACCTGAGCACATAGTGCTCAGGGTGAGCTATTGTGATCGATCGTTGTCTGGCGTCCGTCTGTCCGTCCGTGTGTCCGTCCGTCCGTCCGTGAACAATTACTTAAAAAATCTTCTCCTCTGAAACCGCCCAACAGATTTCAATGAAACTTCACAGAAATGATCCTTAGGTGATGCACTTTCAGAATACTTCAAAGATTTGAATTCCATGAAGAACTCTGGTTGCCATGGCAACCGAGAGAAAAAACTTTAAAAATCTTCTTGTCCCAAACCGTAAGGGCTAGAGCTTTCATATTTGGCATGTAGCATCATCTAATAGCCCTCTACCAAAATACTTCAAATTATGGCGCTGTTATTGAAATTGGCCCTATGCTGTGGGTTCTCGGATTTCACATAGAGATAAAGAGGGAAATCTTTAAAAATCTTCTTGTTTACACTCTAGCATCTACAAATATTGACCAATCAGTACCAAACTTGGCCACAATGTATATGCCCATAAGGTCTCGGATGAGTTTGATTTTGGATCAAATCCAATCAGAACATCAGGAGTTATTTGCCCTTGAATTTGCAAAAATTACTGAATCTGACTTTGTTTACACTCTAGCATCTACAAATATTACTCAATCAGCACCAAACATTGTCAAAGTGTGTGTGATCATAAGATCTCAGATTAGTTCAATTATGGATCTAATCGGACCAGAACTGTCTGAGTTGTCTGCCCTTGAATTAGAAAATTTGCCATATTTGACTTTGTTTACACTCTAGCATCTGGAAATATTGACCAATCAGTACCAAACTTGGTCAAAATATATATTCCCATAAGGTCTCGGAAGAGTTCAGTTATGGGTCAAATTGAACCAGAACATCCAGAGTTATTTGCCTTTGAATTGGACAAAATTTCCATATTTGGCTTTGTTTACACTCTAGCATCTACAAATATATACCAATCAGTACCAAACTTGGTAAAGATTTATATGACCATAAGATCTTGGATGGATTTTGATTATGGGTCTTATTAGACCCAAACAACATGAGTTATTTGCCCTTCAATTAGAGTTGCTGTATTTGACTTGGTTTACTCTGTAGCATCTACATGTATATATAATGCAAACTGAAAAATCTTTATGTTTAAACACAAAATGCGTAGAGCTATGATACTTTGCATGAAGCATCGCCTTGTGGACCTCAAGAAATTTTGCACACAAGATGCCCCTGGGATCATTACAGGTCCAGCCGTGGGGCTTAGACGTTTGTACTTAGGTATCTTTCGTGCAATTATAAGAAAATTTTCTGGGTAACCAAAGGCCTAGACCTCTGTTAAAGTTGTGAGTTGTCTCTCTTTCATAATCATTTGGCCTTGAAATTCAGTATTTGGTATTTATCTTCATGTTAACCTGTACTGCTTAGTACTCAGGTGAGCGATATAGGACCATCATGGTCCTCTTGTTTAAGATTGAAATTGTAGATTTTTTTGGAGGGGGGGATCTAAGGGTTAATTTCCTACAGTTATTGCTGTCTGGAAACCTTTACCAGTACTTGTGCTGTGATGAGTGGTTCTGAAGGTTGAACATGTCAGTCACAAGAATTGAATCTCGAACCGCTGATCTATGTTCTTCTTGGTCACATGGCCTTCTATCAATTGAAATATTTGGATTTGCCCTTGAAAAGTTTAAAGCTAAATTGTGAGAAAATGTTGGTTACCACAATGTTTTCAAAAGCCTTCTTCTACGGGGCCATGACGCAAGATGCTACACAGTCTACCTCTTTCCCATGCTACATATTTTAAGAGACGTTCAAGTCTAAAGCAGATAGAAACAACAAATTAGATGTGGCTCAAATGATGGAATTGGTCACCTTAAGGTTTGAAAACATTGGGGGGAAATGTGGAAATGCTAATTACCAGCATTTTCTCCCTGTACTACAATGTTTTTATAAGCTCTTGTTCTTCAGGGTCGTTAAAATGGGATTGTTTGGTTAAGTGACATTTAAGGGTGAAAAGGTTGATGATGTAATCAGAGGTTCAATTTGAAAGATAAGTCATGTTGTAGGCTTTAAGGAAGAACATGGCAACATTTTATCAAAGGTCATCAAAACCAATGTTTATGGTTATTCTTTAATCCTCTAGGAAACAGTCCTTAACCCTTCACCAAACAATCCTGTGTTGTAACGGCATAGGAGGAAATGGTGTTTTGAAAACATTGTGGGAAATGAGGAAAATACTGGTTGTTACTAGCATTTTCTACTTTTCTCACAAAATTTTCTATCCAATCACAGAATTTCAGCTTATTTGTATCAATTGTTATGGTAACTCTTTACCAAACAACAAAATTTTAGACCTGTCCAAATTGAAAGCATTTGCAGATGACGAAATTAATATGACTGAAAAATTGAAATTAATTTTGGGAAGGGTAGAAAACCCTGGTTACCAGTATTTTTGCCTTTTCCCACAATGTTTTCAAAAGGCGCTTCTTCCTCAGGGTCGTTAAAAGTTGGGATTGTGTGGTAAAGGGTTAAATTGTCAGCCACATATGCCTTTGGTTTGGTTGGATCTAACAGTTTTTGTTTGGGAAAGGGTCAGTGACCCTTTGGAGTGAGGCCTTTGAAAAAATTGTCCGGATTGTGTGGTAAAGGGTTGAATTGTCAGCCACATATGCCTTCGGTTTGGTTGGATCTTAAAGTTTTTGTTTGGGAAAGGGTCAATGACCCTTTGGAGTGAGGCCTTTGAAAAAATTGTCGGGAAAGGAGAAAATGCTGTTTCCAACATTTTCTCCTTCTCCCACTAAGTTTCTTAAGACAAATCTTAGTCACTTGAGACATATTTGATTTGTTGTCTGCAGAAAATGCTTTAAAATGGCAAACTCTAAAATGTTATCATTTGGTTGCCTTTACCACACAATGCCGACTTTACAAGCTCTGAGGAAGAGGCCTTTTGAAAACATTGCAGGAAAAGGAGAAAATGTGGGTAACCAGCATTTCCTCCTTTTCCAACAATATTTTCTACCCTATCAAAGAAAAATCACATCATTTGAGCCACAATGAAACTGTCGTGTGCAAATGCTTTCAATTTGGACAGGTCTAAAATTTGGGTGTGTGACAAAGAGTTAAGGGTTAAAAACATTTCATACGAGTACTTGGCTGAAATCCCTCACTCTTTACCAAAGGGCAAAATTTAAGACTGGTTTATGTTGAATGCATTTGCAGATGAAAAATTCACTCGGGTTAAAATTATGACATTTTTCATTGTCTCAAAAACCTTATTTGTCAGGATCCTTAAAACTCCAGATTGTTAGTTCAGGATTATTTAAGTTAAATTCGGTTACCTTTGTTGTTCTAAAGTATCATCATGTTAGGCAATCTTAAAAGATATGGTTACCTGCATTTTCTCCTTTTCCCACAGTTTTTCTGAAGCTTTCTTTCTCAGGGTCTTATAAACTCAAGATTGTTTTTTTAGCTCACCTGAGCACAAAGTGCTCAAGGTAAGCTTTTGTGATTGTGCTGGGTCAGTCATTCGTGTGGTCATCAGCAGTTACCCTGTATGCACTCTAGAGGCCACATTTTCAGTCTGGTATTAATGAAACATAATCAGAATGTTTGTATTGATAATAATTATCTGGAACAAGTACGAAATGGGTCATTTCAGGTCAAAAAGTAGGTCAGTGGGACAAATCTTAGGAAACCTTGTGTGCACTCTAGAGGCCACATTTTTAGCTCACCTGATCATGAAGTGCTCACGGAGAGATTTGTGATCATGCTGTGTCTGTCAAAGGTCGAGCATTGTCAGTCATGTGTTGTCCAGGCGTCGACAACTTCCATATGTGCACTCAGGAGGTCACATCTTTAGTCCAATGCCCATGAAACTTGGTCAGAATGTTTGTCTTGATAAAATGTCGTACATGTTTGAAATTGGGTTGTGTCAGGTCAAAAAATAGGTCACCAGGTCAAATCTTAGAAAAAACTTTTGTGCACTCTAGAGGCCACATTTTCAGTCCAATACTCATGAAACTTGGTCGGAATGTTTGTCTTGATGGCATCTTGGATAGTTACTTTGAAATTGGGTCATGCTGGGTCAAAATGTAGGTCTCCTTATCAAATCATAGAAAAACCTTGCTTGCACTCTTTGGGGACACATTTTCAGTTTGATACTCATAAAACCTTGTCATATTTTGTTGTCCTGATGGTATCTGGGACAAGTTCAATAATGCAGTGTTCCCACTCACATCTCTTTTTGGGAGTGCATGCACTCCCTGGAATACAAGTTTGGGAGTGCAAGAGAAATTCTAGGAGTGTACTTAATATTGACAATTATAGAGCATCTATGGAGGACAGTAAGGGTCTGTTGTATTGAAAATTTGTTTTGATGAGTCTTGCTCTGCAGTCAGCTGCTCTTGAAAACAATATGGATAATTTAAAAAAAGAAGACGCTTGTTATAATTTCCTTACTCACTCGACCAGTTTCAGAGGGACAACGTACAGCCTGACGGCCAGTAGAATTTTCCATTTCACTGTCAATTTCAGACACTAATTAGGTTTCACTTATTGTTTTATAGAGATATTTATGTAAATTTACTGTTCAAAGTCATTGATAAAACTAAATAGACAGTTTGAAATGCCTATGATTGGACGATGTCAAACCAATTTGTGTTGTGTCATGGGTTTTCGCATTTCTTGCAGCGATCTTTTTTTCATGCCTGTTAAGTCTTGGAGTAGTATTTCTGCATGATTTGACATAGATTTGTCAATAAGAATAGCATGTAACTTCAAAACCTTTGATTTTACACTAGAAAAGCGGATTAACACCAAGTTTGATTAGCGGTGATAAACAGTGACTTTCACATTTGTTAACTTGTCCCAACTGGTGCCACTGGTGATTGACAACGGGAGCCCTGAAATCTGTGCATGCATCCACATTTCACTTCATATTTTTGTGCGTGATTATTCAATTCAGTGCATGAATCACGCATATGTGCATGAATGGGAACCCTGAAATGGGTAACATTGCGTAGAAAAGTAGGTCACTGAGACAAATCTTAGGAATACCTTGCTGGTTGCCAGCATTTTCTCGGTTTCCTGCCATGTTTTAAAAGCTTCCCTCTTAATAGTTGTTAAAACTCAGGATTGTGTGGTAAAGGGTCAAGAAGTGCAACTTTAAGGTTGTGTTATCAAGAAGGCCTCAGCAACACGGACAGTAGAGATCTAAGATCAGGCTGCATTTTTTGTGGAGTCTGATCTCGATCATCTTCAATGGCAGCATAGGCATCATAGTAGATAAAGGCACTTTAATCCTTCACCACAGGACCATGTGTTTTAATGACCCTGAAGGCTTTTGAAAACATAGTGGTTAAAAAAAGAAAATGTTGGTGACCAGCTTTTTTTTTTCATTTTCCCACTCTATTTTCTTCTCTTTCAAAGAAAAATACTGTCAATTGAGCCGCATTTAATTTGTCATCAGTTAACACTTTCAAATTTGACATGTCTCTAATTTATTTGGTTGTCTGATAAAAAGTTAAGTGTTAAAATTAGATTTTGGGACCCCTGACCTATGATCAATTATCATGAGATAGCTGTTGAGGCAGTCACTGTTTTATTGTAAATTTTCAGAAACTGAAAGTACTTTGATATGTAAAATTTTTTTGAAGTCGTGCAAGTATGTCCTTTGAGTCTTTTGTCATTAGTATACCGTATTTTAACCCTTTACTAGTACCCCACATTCGACCAAATTCATTAGCAGAAGACAAAATTTGATGTAACTTAACCCTTATCACACAGCAAAATTCTAGAATGTCCTTGTTGAAGGAATTTACAGACAACAATTCAAATGTTTTCCAGTGATAATATCTGACCTTGAATGGGTAGAAAACATTGCTGGAAAAGGATTACCAGCATTTACTTCCTTTTCTCAGAAAGTCATCAAGCTTTCTTTGTCAGGGTCGTGAAACTGAATTGATTGCTAAAGGGCAAAATAATGGTTTTTATCTTTTAACCCTTTTCCAAACAACAAATTTTGGACTGGTCCAAATTGAAAGAGTTTGCAGACAACAATTTTAAATTTGATGAAATTGGCAGAAAGGTCTCAAAAAGGGTAGAAAACACTGTGGGAAAAGGAAAAATTGCTTGTTACGAGCAATTTCTCCTTTTCTCACAGCGTTTTCAAAAGACTTGTACTGCAGACACGTGAAAACCAGGGCTTGTTTGGGAAAGGGTTAAAGGGTAAAAAAACATTGTGTGGCAAAAGAGAAGATGCTGGTAAACAGCATTTTCTCCTCTTCCCATCATAATGTTTTCTTTGAGTTTCTGTGAAGCTTGAAAACATCATTGGAGCAATGATTGCTTCTTGCTTGTCTTATCCTAGAACACTGGACTGTCTTTCTTTTACTGAGACTTACTCTTTTGTTTGACATAAAACTACACAGTCTGATGAAAGGAGAGACTTTTACAATTTTTAATACATGTATGTATCTATGTAACTTTAACTCATGGTAATTATCTATAATGTAAACGTACACAGATATTGCCGAGTTGCCGGCTGAAAAATTAATTGTACTAAACTCTTTTTCAAACCACAAAATTTTAGACTTGTCTAAATTGAAAGCATTTGCAGACTACAAAATTGATTGTTACTCACATTTGTCTTTCTTGGGGTAAAAAACACTGTAGAAAAAGGATAAATGCTGGTAACCAGCATTTTCTCCATTGCCCAAGGGTCGTAAAAAGCCAGAAATATGTAGTAAAGGGATAAGTAGGTAGTGAGTCAAAGGAAATTAGCTTCTTTTCCAATCATGTTTGGATGGGTATTTTTGATTGGCTAGATCACAAGAGTGTTCTTTTTAATCCTTTACCAAAAGAGAAAATCTTATTAGACATGTAAAAATTGAAAGCAATTGTAGATGACATGTTTATCTTGTCTCAAATGATGAGATTTGTGTCTTGAATTGTCGAAAACATTGTTAGAAAAGGAGAAGAAGCTGGTGACCAACATTTTCTCTTTTTTCTACAATGTTTTAAAAAACTCTTCACCAGCATTGTTAAAACTCAGGATGTTGTGGTAAAGGGTTAATTGACTGAAGTGCTTTATATATAATGCTTCCTGTTTGGTTACATTTCATGTTTGATGTCATACCAGTGGGAGTGTCTGGGTTATTTTTATCTGGGAATTTCCCATGCTCCCTCTACCAACTCCCTCTAGTTAAAACATTTCCAAACATTCCATGCTTTATGTTTCTGAGGAAAGAGGCTTTTGAACGCATTGTGGGAAAAAGAGAAAATTAATGTTAATAACCAGCGTTTTCTCCTATTCCCACAAACTTTTCCAGTCTCTGTCATTGACAAATTCCATCAATGAGCCATATTTAATTTGTAAGTCTGCTAATGCTTTTAATATGGCAAAGTCTGCATAATTTTCATCTGGTTAATTTTTTACAATATTTACATTCAGCCATGAAGGAAAGACATGCAGACGCCAAACATAATTTTGCTTTGATACTGGGATTTGCCCTTGAAATGGTAGAATACATAGTTGAGTTAGAAAATATTGTGAAAAGATGTTTTTAACCCTTTACCACACAATCCCGACTTATAAGGACCCTGGAAAAGAAACCCGAAGAAAACATTAGGGAAAAAGGAGACAATGCTGGTACCAGCATTTACTCCATTTTCCACAATGTTTTCTACTCAGTCAAAGACCGATTCTGTCATTTGAGCCACATTGGATTTGTCGTCTGTGAATGCTTTCAGTTTGGACAAGGCTAAAATTTTGTTGTGTGGTAAAGGGTTAAAAGCCTCCTCTTACAGGGTTGTTACCTTGTTACTGTTTGGTGAAGGGTGAAGATTTACGTCATTGTTTTCTGAAATAATGCAGCTGCACCTGATCAAATATTATAGTATTTGGGGAATGGGGATTTATTAAAAAAAATTAACTCTTTATCAAACGACAAAATGTTAGACTGGTCCAAATTCAAAGGATTTGCAGGCGACAAATAAAATAAAACTCAAATGATGGGATTTGTTTCAGATAGGATAGAAAACAGTGTGGGAATAGGAAAAAATGTTGGCTACCAGCATTTTCTCCTTTTCCCACAATGGTTTCAGAAGGCTTCTATCTCAGGGTTGTTTGAACTCGGGACTGTGTTGTAAAGCATTGAAAAAAAGCATGCACCAATAGGCATGAATTTAACCAGTGATCAGTAAGATTTTTTTCAGACAGGCTGTAAAGTTATGTACAGTATAAGGACACAAAAGGGAAATATTATATCTCGTATCAGAGGACAAAATATTCGACTTGTCAAAATTTAATGCATTTGCAAATGACATAATTATGTGGTCCCAAAGAATGGGATTTCTCTCAAATTGGACCAAACATGGCGAGAAATGGACAAAATGCTGCTTACCAGCATTCTACTTTACTCTCAATGTTTTCAAAAGCAGTTTTCATTAGAGTCGCTGAAACTCAGGATTGTTTGGATTAAACTGAAAGGGAGATTCTCTTTGGTTGTTTGTATCATTGTTAGCTCCACTGGCTAAAAGCCATTAACCCTTTACCACACAATCCCGACTTTCAACGACCCTGAAAAAGAAGCCTTTTGAAAACATTGTGGAAAAAGGAGAAAATGCTGGTAACCAGCATTTTTTGCTTTTCCCACAGTGTTTTCTACCCAATCAAAAAGAGAAATCATCATTTTAGCAACATTAAATTTGTCGTCTGCAAATGCTTTCAATTTGGTCAAGTCCAAAATTTTATCGTTTGGTAAAGAGTTAAGCTTAACATTGTCATGGCTCCATGTCCATCGTGCATGTGTCTGTGCTTGAGTGCATTAACTTTTTATTTCAAACATGTTCTCTGTAACTATGTATCCAGTTTTGATGAACGATTCCAGAAATGATCCTGCCATGGCCCTCCTCAGAATTTTTTCAAACAATTTGATTAGGATCAAAACTCTAGTTGCTATGGCAACAAACTGAATAATCTTGAAAATCTCTCAAAAATCTTCTTGTCTGAAACCATCATGAAGGCTAAGGGCCACCAAATTTGGCATGCAGCTTCATCTAATTGACCTCTACCAAAATCCTAGTCCTATTTATAAGCCCCTACGTACGTTATTTTTCATTCCGACATTCATCGTGTACGTAGGGTCTTATCGGCTCCTTCATAGTTTCCTTTAGCAAAATCCGACATCGAATTTTGTCGCTGTTTGAACAGCAAATTTGGATACTTTCAAGTGAACTTGTTCAATAAAATTTACATCAGAAGTAAGATAAATGAATAATTTCTCGATTGAAAAAGGATATTTGTCCAAAACTTGCCTATTTATGAGCTAAATCCATTCCGATTCAACACCACTCTGTTTTGTTATGAATTGCCGTGGAAGAGATATGATTGTTCCGAATGAACCGTCATGTGCGAGTCAATGCAACTTACAGAATGGTATTATGTCTTTTTTTAAAACGAAATTTTGTTCGCTTCGGTCTTGTTTGATTATTGTAACTGATTTCGTTCATAAACTTAAAGTCAATTCTTATTTGTTATGCAACCGTCTGCATGACTGAAAAACATGGCGGCGACTCTGTCGGCAATCCCACTTGCGAGTGATTTTATTGAATTCTGAATGAATCTGCCCATTATTTATCAAGACAGCGGCTGAATATTTTCAAAAAAAGTTCTTCCTACAGGTAAATGAAGTTCTCTTTCGTTATAATACTGGTTTTAGAGAGATCGGATTTGCTACATAGAACTGAACGGGACCTGTTTAGACGTTACATGCAATAAGAAAAGTAAAATGTGAAATGTCCGATGATAAATGTTGAAAGGTAAATAAGCATGTATACGTCTAAATATTTGGACTACCAAAATCCTACATATTATAGCCCTGGGGTCAAACTTGGGGGGGGGGGGTCACAAAGTTTAGATGGGCTTCAGTGTTTCATTTACCTGCGCATCCTGCGATAATCTCGCGTAAGATTCACCGAGGACGCGTAGTTTTGAAAGATGTGTATCCCCTTGACACATAAACTTTTCAGGCAAATTGAGTCCAGATATTAAAAAATCTCATGTTCCTTGATTTATTCAGCTAAGCTGGTACCCATTGTATCTCCTGTAACCGTCTGATAGATGTTGATTCGATAACAGGCTGCCAGTTTATTATCCAGCAACCTGACACTGGCGATGGTTTACTATAACACCAGCTGACTAGTGAGACACAGTGCGGTAACATGGAATACTAGCGCCAGGTCATCAGAAGTCAAAGCAACTTTTTACTGGTTGTTTAAGACATTTTCAACCATCAGTGTTGGCGGTCTACGCCACAGTATCGCACTGATTAGTGAAAAACAAAAGTAGAAATGATGAAGTTGGTCATCTGTTCTTAAGTCTAAGAGTATGGTCTAGTCAGGTTTTACAGGTTGTCAAAAGATGAAAGTTAACACAAGTTAGTAGTTTAATTTATGTTGTCACATATATGATCAAGTCCCTAATTCACATTTTTGTAGTGACCATAATAGCATGGTTCAATAAAGCCATGGGACTCATAAATTTTTCAGAGGACTCATAAAATTTCTGGTTAGTTTGTCCCAGGACTCACAGTTACAGATTTGTAAAAAAATCGCTGGGGCTTATGTAGTGAAAACTTAAATAAATCTGTTTGTTCCGAACCATGAAGCATAGGGCGACTAAATTTGGCAGGCAGCTCTGTATAGTAGACCTCTACCCAGATTGTCCCTTTTCTTGCCCGGGGTCAAATTGGCAAGTGCATGATACATCTATTCAAAAGGCAGTGGAGCAATACAGGGCCAATATGGCTCTCTTGTTTTGAAAACCATGTAGGAAAAGAAGGATTAGCTTAATTGTTTACCAAACACTCCTGAGGTTTAACGACCCTTAAGAAGAAGGCTTTTGAAAACAAAGTGGAAGATGTTAACCAACATTTTTTTTCTCCTTTTTCACAATTTTTCTACTCTTCCAAAAACAAATTTTGATTTTTGAGTCACATTAATTTTGTAATGTTGCTTGCATGTGCTTTCAATCTGGACAAGTCTTAACTCTTCACCACAGGACAAAATTTTAGACTGACTTTAATTGAAAGCATTTGCAGCCGACATACTGAATGTGGCAAAATTAATGGTTACCAGCATTTTTTTCTTCTCTGACAATGTTTTCACATTGTTTTTTGAGTGGTTGAAACAGGGATTGTATGGCTAAAGATTAAGCACCTTTCACAACTATAGTTGCCTTTGTGGCCAGCTTAGATAAAGATTAGACTACACAGAAAGTGCAGTCTGATCTCTGACCTATACAATTTGGTTATGAAGACATTTTGGACAACAGCGATCTTGAAATTGCAAGTATTTGGATCTTATTTTCAGACTGAAGATGTCTGTTGGGGTTATTTGGCCCTCAAGGGTATAATGTTAAAAAAAAAAAATGTTCATCTTGCTTTAACTCTTTACCAAATGACAACATTTTAGTCTAGACCAAATGGAAAGCATTTGCAGACGACAGATAAAAAGAGTCTGAAATGAGGATATTTTTCTGCAAAAGAGTAGAAAGCATTGTGGGAAAATAAGAAAATGCTAGTTGCCAGCATTTTCTTCTTTTCTTATATGTTTTCTGAAGCCTTCATCCTAAGGGTCATTAAAACTCAGGATTGTGTGTTAAAGGGTTAAGATCCACCAGTGGCCATTTGGGAGTCAAAATGCAGGCAGATTTAACCCTTTACCACACAATCCTGACTTTTAACGACCCTGAGAAGGAAGCCTTTTGAAAACATCGTGGGAAAAGGAGAAAATGCTGGTTACCTGCATTTTCTCCTTTTTCCATGATGTTTTCTACTCTTCCCAAACAAATTTTAAATTTAAGTCAAAATTATTTTGTCGTCCGCTATAATGCTTTCAATTTGGACAAGTCAAAAGTTTTGTCGTTTGGGAAAGGGTTAATTCAAGCCATGTAAAAGTGCAAGTATAGATATAATTATGAATCTGACATTGTGTTGTACTATGTTCTGTCAAAGTTCCAGTAGCTGGCAGAAAAATGAATCATACAAGTGAAATTAAAGTTGCCAACTTTAATTCTAGTTTTAAGACTGGCAACCACATAATCCTGAGTTTTTACAACCCTGATAAGGAAAGCTTTAGAAAACATTATGGGAAAAGGAGAAAATGCTGGTAACCAACCTTTTCTCCTTTTCCCACAATGTTTTCTACCCTATCAAAGACAAGCTCCATCATTTAACCCTTTCCCAAACAAGCCCAGGTTTTCACGTGTCTGCAGTACAAGTCTTTTGAAAACACTGTGGGAAAAGGAGAAATTGCTCATAACGAGCAATTTCTCCTTTTCCCACAGCGTTTTCTACCCTTTTTGATAACTTTCTGCCATTTTCATCAAATTTAAAATTGTCATCAGAAAACTCTTTCAATTTGGACCAGTCCAAAATTTGTCGTTTGGGAAAGGGTTAAGCGTCATTTGATTTGTTGTCTCTTTCAATATGGACCAGTCTAAAATTTTGTCATTTGGTAAAGGGGTAAATGAGTTTCCTCTAACTTACACTGATGTGAGTGATTGAATCAGTTACTTTCTCTGTACTCTGCTGCTCACATATCTTGTGGAATAGAACTCAATATGTGCAGACATAGATCTTTGACTCACAAAACTACAATGTACTGAAAACGACTTCATAACAATTTACAAATTGCATTTTAGCCATACTCTGGCAAAGGGGGGGCTTAATGCATCTCCATGGCACATGATACTGATCAGCCCATCACATAGTCATTGATCCATAATAGCCACTTTTTTTTAACCAATTTAATCATGAGGTAGAATGGTCCTTGGAGAGACAGAAAATTGACCTATATCAAAAAGTTTGGGCCCACTGGTCAGCCTGTGTGGATTGCGCAGGCTGACGGGGTCAAAACTTTTTGCAGATGCATTAAGCCCCCTTTTCACAGAGCATGACTCATTTATTTTTAATTCGTAGTCAATTGAATAAAAAGAAAATATATATGATCTTTATCATTCCTTGGAAAAAACTTTGAAAGTAGTTTTAAGAATCCAAACAGAAAATTGAACCCTTTGAAAAACCATACAGACAGAATGAATATATTCAATCAGAAACATAAGAATTTTCTGGCTGCTTTGGTCACAATATTTCACAAAATATGTGACAGTGTAGATACAAAAATCACACTCCAATCTTAGTTTCTTTCTAGCCTGATCTTAATCTAATTCATATTTAAATGTACTTTAACCCTTTACCATACAATCCTGAGTTTTAACAACCCTAAAAAGGAAGACCTTTTGAAAACATTGTGGGAAAAGAAGAAAATGCTGGTAGCCAGTATTTTCTCCATTTCCCACAATGTTTTGTAACCTTTCAGAAACAAATCCAATCAATTGAGCTACCATATATTTTAATTTGTCGTCTGCAAATGCTTTGAATTTGGACCAGTCTAAAATTTTGTTGTGTGGTAAAGAGTTAAGCTGTATCAGATGACAGAACTTAAGAAACGTCCAAAATAAGTTAAAGCATTTGCAGAGGGCAAATCATGGGTGGCTCAAATGAAGGGACTTGTCTTTATAAGAGTAGAAAACATTGTGTGAAAATGAAAAAATGCTGGTTACTGGCATTTTTTCCTTTTCCCACAAGGTTTGCAAAAGCCCCCCTTTTTTTTTCAGGATGATCAGGTTACATGGGATTGCTTGGAAAAGGGTTAACCCTTTCCCACTTGACAAATGGTAGACTTTCATATTCAAAATATCTGCAGACAACAAATTCAAAATTGGTACAAATGAGCTTAATTAAGCTCTCTGATAAGGTAGAAAACATGTTTTCAAAACCTTCTTTTCCAGGGTCATGAAAACCGGGGATTGTTTGGTAAAGGGTCAGGTCATGCTTGGATTGTCTGAAAGAATTATTACTTTTTAGCACTTCATCAAACAATCCAGAGTTTTAAGTACCCTGACAAAGAGGGTTTTTGAAAAGATTGTGGAAAATGGAGAAAACTGCTTGTAGGCAGCAATTTCTCAGATATGTTCTGCCCTCTCAAAGAAAATTTTTTCGATGTGAGCCATATTTATACAAGGAAGACCAATGCTATGTTAAGTCTTTACCAAACAACAAATTTTTGGACTGGACCAAATTCAAAGCATTTGCAGACGACAAATTTATTGTTGCTAAAATGATGATTTCTGTCTTAGATAGGTTGGAAAATATCAGGGGAAAAGGAAAAAATGCTGGTTACCAGCATTATCTCCTTTTCCTACAATGTTTTCAAAAGTCTTCTCATTTGGAGTCATTAAAAGTCGGGATTGTGTAGTAAAGTGTTAATATATTTATACCCCCCAAAACTCTGTTTGGGGGGTATATAGGAGTCAGCTTGTCGGTCGGTCAGTCGGTCCGTCCGTCGGTCGGTCCGTCCGTCGGTCGGTCGGTCGGTCTGTAGCTTTTTGTCCGCTCTATTTCTCATAAACTATTGGACGAATTTTATTCAAACCTCACAGGTAGACTCAGTATCAAGCAGAGATGTGCATATGAAATGTTGGTTATGGTTCATTGATTTTTAGCTCCACTGGCCGAAGGCCAGCGAGCTATTGTCATGGCGTTGTGTCCGTCGTGCGTCCGTCCGTCCGTTCGTCCGTGCGTGCGTCCGTAAACTTTTTCTTTAAAAAACTTCTCCTCAGAAACTATTGACTGGATTTTTACCAAATTTCACAGGAATGTTCCTTTGGTGGTCCTCTTTCAAATTCCTTCAAATAAGTGTGTTCCATGAAGAATTCTGGTTGCCATGGCAACCAAAGTAAAAAACCTTTAAAAATCTTCTCCTCCCAAACCGCTCTTTGGATAGCATTATTATTTTGCAGGAATGTTCCTTAGATACAGGTTTACAGAATTCCTTTAAAAAAAAATGATCTGTCAAAAAACATGGCTTTTATGGGAGACTCATTTTCCTTTTATGGTATAAAGTAAAATCTTTGAAAAATTTCTTCTCTAAAACTATTCATTGGATTTCATTGTTGTTTTGCAGGTAAGTTCCTATGGTGGTTGTCTGCCAAATTGTTTCTATGGTGGTTGTATACCAAATTCCTTTTAAAAAAATGATACACCTAAAAACACATTTTTTTATAGACAAGGCTTATATTTCAAAAAAATGTTCTTCTCCAAAACTATTTATTGTGTTAGTTTTATCGACTAACAAAGAAAAAGGAATAAAATTGGATTGACTTGACCTAGTCAGGGCTGTCCTATTTAAGCCCACACATTTTCCTTGGTATTAAGATCACAATTTACTCCAATGATATGCTATTAGTTAGTACTAGTAATAAAATATCACTGGCCATAAATAAGATAAAAGCTTGAGCACCTTTCACAACTTGAGCTTTTCAATTTTGCCTTATTACTAAGCCTAAGTAACCATGCCAAGATAAAAAAGAAAAAGTATTTTAATAACAAAACCCCCATGTTGTAGGTACTTTATAGTCCTTTTGATATAGAACAAGAGAACCTCTGCACTTTTATTAGTTCTGGTAAAGGTTTGTTGACCTACTAATGAGTAAATGCAGAGTGGACAGAAGGGATGTAAATCCTGGTGACCTGGTACATAGTGGGACAGGGCTTTACATTTGTGATAAGGCATTAATGTTATCCAGTCAAACTGATCCCACAACTTCAGTACACCAGAATTAATCTGTGCCCTGGAGCAGGATATTTGATTTATGTAAATGCATTTGTAGACCATTTTGTGTTGTTTGCCACAGAAGACATTCTAACTGTGACTGTGAAAAGTTGATTATTAGGGATTAGGTGTTCATTGTATGCCAGCATATTTCATTCTATCTGGTGTATTGATGTAAGTTGATCTATATTGCTATAACATTCATTCATTTGCCCTCCTAGCTGTTCTTTTAGATTACCCCTTTACCACACAATCACAACTTTTAACTACCCTGAGAAAGACATATTTTCTATATTTTGATGTTTCCCCACCCAAAATGGTTTGTGAAAGGACCTGTTGCAGACAACATATCTTCAAATTAGTAAGACATATAAAAAAGGATAGAAATTATTGTGGGAAACTAAGAAAATGCTGGTTACCATTTTTTTCTTCTTTTCTCACAAGTTTTTTCCATACCTTTTTTCTTCAGTGAGCTAAAATGCAGGATTGAATGGTAATTGTTAAAAACTTCTTTTCGCCATTATAGAAATATCAGGCCTGTGGAGCGATACAGGCGCTCAAGCGCCTCTAGTTCACTTGAGTTATGGCCCTTTCATGAAATTTCATGTCCGCTCTTTTTCTCATCAACTATTGGACAGATTTGGTTCAAACTACACAAATAGACTCAGTATCAAGCAGAGATGTGCATATCCTATTTTGGTTATGGTTTATTTAGGTTTCATGGAGTTATAGCCCTTTGATGATTCTGGACAAATTTCTTTCAAACTTCATGGATAGACTTTGCACTCAGCAAAGATGTGCATATCATAAATTGTTCTTAGTTAATTAAATAAAATTTCCAAGAGCTAAGCCCTTTTTTGTCGTTCTCTTTATGACGGTGCCCTTGCTGAATTGATGAAAATAAATTATACTTTTGATAGAATACTTTTAACACAGCTGTCCGTCCGTCGGTCTGTAGCTTTTTGTCCGCTCTATTTCTCATAAACTATTGGACGAATCTTATTCAAACTTCACAGGTAGACTCAGTATCAAGCAGAGATGTGCATATGAAATGTTGGTTATGGTTCATTGATTTTTCACTGAGTTATGGCCCTTTCATGAAATTTCTTGTCCGCTCTTTTTCTCATCAACTATGAGACAGATTTGGTTCAAACTACACAAATAGACTCAGTATCAAGCAGAGATGTGCATATCCTATTTTGGTTATGGTTTATGTAGGTTTCATGGAGTTATGGCCCTTTGATGATTCTGGACAAATTTCTTTCAAACTTCATGGATAGACTTTGCACTCAGCAA